>CATNEN010000012.1:2584254-3817631 GCA_950097015.1 Macrostomum hystrix
ACGTCGCACAATGAGACGAGAAGCTGCGAGATGCATTAAGGCAATGTAGGTTTATTTACATACTAATTAACAGTTGTTATAATAAACAGGATAATAATCAGCTAATTAATTGTACAACTTACTGCCAACATCAGACGGTTCTGCAAAAGGAGAATTAGAGAAAATATTTTTTAACTAGTTAATCACTGAATTTGTCGCACAATCTGTGAACAAGATAAGGTCTTATTAGCCGTACATTATTTCTAGTAAGTATTCAAGTAAGTGCCCCCTGAAGCATGTGGGATACCAGTAAGTCCCTCCTAAGGCCAGTAAGGGATCTGGGATGCCAGCAACGGATCTGGGAGGCCAGTAAGGGATCTGGGAGGCCAGTAAGGGATCTGGGATGCCAGCAACGGATCTGGGAGGCCAGTAAGGGATCTGGGAGGCCAGTAAGAGATCTGGGAGGCCAGTAAGAGATCTGGGAGGTCAGTAAGAGATCTGGGAGGTCAGTAAGGGATCTGGGATGCTAGTAAGGGATCTGGGATGCTAGTAAGGGATCTGGGAGGTCAGTAAGGGATCTGGGAGGTCAGTAAGAGATCTGGGAGGTCAGTAAGGGATCTGGGATGCTAGTAAGGGATCTGGGAGGTCAGTAAGGGATCTGGGGGGGTCAGTAAGGGATCTGGGAGGTAAGCAAGGGATCTGGGAGGTCAGTAAGGGATCTGGGAGGTCAGTAAGGGATCTTGGAGGCCAGTAAGTCCATACTCAAGCATCTGGGAGGCCAGTAAGTTCCTACTCAAGCATCTGGGAGGCCAGTAAGTCCCTCCTGAGGATGGGCAGCCGCATGCATTCATAATTATCCATTTTGGCTCACCCTCAATGGAGAAACCGGCACTGGTGGCCGGGTCGATTTGTCTGCCGTTATTGAACCAGATAGGCCTGCGCCTGTCGTTGCCAACCAGTCGGCAGACGAAGCTGCCAATGGCGTCCTGGTTGTCAAGGGAGACATCCAGAGGCCTCACAACTATTGACAGTTTCTCTGAGGATTGAACAAGGTGGCTGTTGTTATTCAATTAGACGGATCGAAATATTACCTATCGCTACTTCCTGACAATCCAGGTAGCAACTTACGCTTCACGGCAATATTGAAGACCTCCAGTTTCTTTTCGTCGCGCATATGACCAGACGAGGTAAGATCCGGCCTATAGGACACGCGGCAGGCGTAGGAGCCTTGGTCAGCCAGGCCGATGCCGGTGAACTGCAGCAGGCCGAACTCGCGCAGCTCGCTAGCCGAGGCGGGCAGTTGGCGCCGGCCGGAGTCGCGCAGGTAGGACACCTCGGCGATCGGCGAGGACTCGGTGATGCACGAATAGCTGGCATTGTCGCCCTCCATCAGGGTGAGGTCGCGCGGGGCCGGAGCGGCTACCGTCTCCGGATATCTGGCGGTGACAGCGTCTGTAATTCAGTGCGGGGCGTGCGGAGATGCGAGATTAGTGACAGGGCCCTACTGACAGCGGATGCGAATGGAAAGGCAGTATTTGGGATGTGGAGCGATGAGAAGGCAGTAGGTGTAATGTGGAGCGATGAGAAGGCAGTAGGTGTAATGTGGAGCGATGAGAAGGCAGTAGGTGGAATGTGGAGTGATGGGAAGGCAGTAGGTGGAATGTGGAGCGATGGGAAGGCAGTAGGTGGAATTTGGAGTGATGGGAAGGCAGTCGATGGGATGTGGAGTGATAGGAAGGCAGCAGGTGGGATGTGGAGCGATGGGAAGGCAGTAGGTGTAATGTGGAGTGATGGGAAGGCAGTAGGTGGAATGTGGAGTGATGGGAAGGCAGTAGGTGGAATGTGGAGTGATGGGAAGGCAGTAGGTGGAATTTGGAGTGATGGGAAGGCAGTAGGTGGAATGTGGAGTGATGGGAAGGCAGTAGGTGGAATGTGGAGCGATGGGAAGGCAGTAGGTGGAATGTGGAGTGATGGGAAGGCAGTAGGTGGAATGTGGAGTGATGAGAAGGCAGTCGATGGGATGTGGAGTGATAGGAAGGCAGCAGGTGGGATGTGGATTCATGGAAACATAGCGTTAATTAAAGCAATCATTTAAAAAACTGCAACTGACACGCTTCATAATAGTGAGCTAGAGACAACACAACGGCGACAGAATCAGCTTAGCAGTGTATCGACTGACGTCGAATTTCTATAACACAGTCCCATGAATAATCAAATCAAGGTGACAACAGACCCTGAATAATCAAATCAAGGTGACAACAGACCCTGAAGAATCTAATCAAGGTGACAACAGACCCTGAAGAATCTAATCAAGGTGACAACAGACCCTGAAGAATCTAATCAAGGTGACAACAGACCCTGAAGAATCTAATCAAGGTGACATTAGACCCTGAAGAATCAAATCAAGGTGACAACAGACCCTGAAGAATCAAAGGAGAAATCAATATTTGTATCTTGATCACTATATACAATTATTAATTCCGATTGAAATAAAAAGTGCAATAGACAACAACTGTAAGTTACACAACTTGATTTTTCTTGTATAAAATAGACAACAACATTTGATGAATTGACGAATCATAGTTAGTTAAAATTATCTGCTACAGCTTAAAAACTAGTTTACCTGGAAAACCGGCAATATGTTCTACAAAGAAATAGATTGAATATTTGAATTTTTAAAACTAAAGTAAGAATAAATAATACCGCGATATACCTTTAGGGAAAATAGTATGAAAATTCTTAAAAACAAAACTCAAACAAAAGATTGCTAAATATTTTGATTTTAGTTTTTTATCGAAACAAAAAATATTTTTTTTGGAATAATAAGCCGAGGCAAACGCAGTTAGTTTAAGTAGGATATGAGCGCGTGACTAAGAAATATATGAAGTTAATCACTACAATATGTTGACGGAATAACCAAGACAGGGGTGCCTTACAGGTTAGTGAGAAGACAGGGGTGTCTTACAGGTCAATGAGAAGACAGGGGTGTCTTACAGGTTAGTGAGAAGACAGGGGTGTCTTACAGGTTAGTGAGAAGACAGGGGTGTCTTACAGGTTAGTGAGAAGACAGGGGTGTCTTACAGGTTAGTGAGAAGACAGGGGTGTCTTACAGGTTAGTGAGAAGACAGGGGTGTCTTACAGGTCAATGAGAAGACAGGGGTGTCTTACAGGTTAGTGAGAAGACAGGGGTGTCTTACAGGTTAGTGAGAAGACAGGGGTGCCTTACAGGTCAATGAGAAGACAGGGGTGTCTTACAGGTTAGTGAGAAGACAGGGGTGTCTTACAGGTTAGTGAGAAGACAGGGGTGTCTTACAGGTCAATGAGAAGACAGGGGTGTCTTACAGGTCAATGAGAAGACAGGGGTGTCTTACAGGTTGATGAGAAGACAGGGGTCTCTCACAGGTCAATGAGAAGACAGGGGTGTCTTACAGGTTAGTGAGTAGACAGGGGTGTCTTACAGGTTAGTGAGAAGACAGGGGTGCCTTACAGGTTAGTGAGAAGACAGGGGTGCCTTACAGGTTAGTGAGAAGACAGGGGTGTCTTACAGGTCAATGAGAAGACAGGGGTGTCTTACAGGTTGATGAGAAGACAGGGGTGTCTTACAGGTTGATGAGAAGACAGGGGTGTCTTACAGGTTGATGAGAAGACAGGGGTGTCTTACAGGTTGATGAGAAGACAGGGGTGTCTTACAGGTTGATGAGAAGACAGGGGTGTCTTACAGGTTGATGAGAAGACAGGGGTGTCTTACAGGTTGATGAGAAGACAGGGGTGTCTTACAGGTTGATGAGAAGACAGGGGTGTCTTACAGGTTGATGAGAAGACAGGGGTGTCTTACAGGTTGATGAGAAGACAGGGGTGTCTTACAGGTTGATGAGAAGACAGGGGTGTCTTACAGGTTGATGAGAAGACAGGGGTGTCTTACAGGTTGATGAGAAGACAGGGAGTGGTGCCTAGCAGGTCGATAAGAAGAAAGGTAAAATTTTTGGGTCAATGAAAGTGTTATACATTCATACAGCTTTAGGGAGCGACTTTAACAGTGGACAACAACAAGGCCGACTAAGGGATTTTATGGCTGCGAAAATTCAACACTGTTCTATCGTATACTATACACTGTAGAGCGAGGGGTACAGAGCATGCGCTTGAAGGTTTATAAAAAGTGACCTAGTTCTGCAATAATTTTATTAACTAATGGCTTCATTTTGCAAGTTGACAGACTGAATTATTTGTTATTCGTATTGTTGTTCAAATATAAATTAATGTAGGTAGTCGTTAAACTTTAGGACGAGTCTAAACTACTACTGACACGCATGATACATGGCTTGCTCGAAACTCAAGTATATTTTGCAAATAAGTGAAAAATTAAAACAAAAACTTTTTTGATCAAACGAACTTACGTTGCACGATGAGTTCCGTTTGAACAGGCGAATAAACTGTCTGCCTAGTGATAGGATTGGTTGCTAGGCAACCATACAGCTTGCCGCCGCCGTCGTCAAGCAGCACTTTGCCGATGATGAGTGCGAATGAGCCTGTTGCGAGGCGCACAACTCGATATCGATCTGGGGATAATTGCAGGTAGGCAGGAGAGCATTCGCTTGTTTATTTGGCTTCTTAATGAAGGCTTAAACATTGTGACAGGTAGTACATGATAATTTTTATAGCTGACAATAAACAGGAATACCATTTTTGGGGTTATTCACACTGAATAGGAATAGCATTTTTGGGATTATTCACACTGAATAGGAATACCATTTTGGGATCATTCACACTGAATAGGAATACTATTTTTGGGATTATTCACACTGAATAGGAATACCATTTTTGGGATCATTCACGCTGAATCGGAATACCATTTTTGGGATTATTCACGCTGAATCGGAATACCATTTTTGGGATTATTCACACTGAATAGGAATACCATTTTTGGGATTATTCACACTGAATAGGAATACCATTTTTGGGATTATTCACACTGAATAGGAATACCATTTTTGGGATCATTCACACTGAATAGGAATACCATTTTTGGGATTATTCACACTGAATAGGAATACCATTTTTGGGATTATTCACACTGAATAGGAATACCATTTTTGGGATCATTCACACTGAATAGGAATACTATTTTTGGGATTATTCACACTGAATAGGAATACCATTTTTGGGATTATTCACACTGAATAGGAATACTATTTTTGGGATTATTCACACTGAATAGGAATACCATTTTTGGGATTATTCACACTGAATAGGAATACCATTTTTGAAATTATTCACACTGAATAGGAATACCATTTTTGGGATCATTCACACTGAATAGGAATACTATTTTTGGGATTATTCACACTGAATAGGAATACCATTTTTGGGATTATTCACACTGAATAGGAATACCATTCTTGGGATCATTCACACTGAATAGGAATACTATTTTTGGGATTATTCACACTGAATAGGAATACCATTTTTGGGATCATTCACACTGAATAGGAATACCATTTTTGGGATTATTCACACTGAATAGGAATACTATTTTTGGGATTATTCACACAGAATAGGAATACCATTTTTTGGATCATTCACACTGAATAGGAATACTATTTTTGGGATTATTCACACTGAATAGGAATACCATTCTTGGGATCATTCACACTGAATAGGAATACCATTTTTGGGATCATTCACACTGAATAGGAATACCATTTTTGGGATTATTCACACAGAATAGGAATACCATTTTTGGGATCATTCACACTGAATAGGAATACCATTTTTGGGATTATTCACACTGAATAGGAATACCATTCTTGGGATCATTCACACTGAATAGGAATACCATTTTTGGGATCATTCACACTGAATAGGAATACCATTTTTGGGATCATTCACACTGAATAGGAATACCATTTTTGGGATCATTCACACTGAATAGGAATACCATTTTTGGGATCATTCACACTGAATAGGAATACCATTTTTGGGATCATTCACACTGAATAGGAATACCATTTTTGGGATCATTCACACTGAATATAGTAGGAATACCATTTTTGGGATTATTCACACACACAGAATAGGAATACTATTTTTTGGGATCATTCACACTGAATATAGTAGGAATACCATTTTTGGAATTATTCACACTGAATAGGAATACTATTTTTAGGGATTATTCACACAGAATAGGAATACCATTTTTGGGATCATTCACACTGAATATAGTAGGAATACCATTTTTGGGATTATTCACACACACAGAATAGGAATACTATTTTTGGGATCATTCACACTGAATATAGTAGGAATACCATTTTTGGGATTATTCACACTGAATAGGAATACCATTTTTGGGATTATTCACACTGAATAGGAATACCATTTTTGGGATCATTCACACTGAATAGGAATACCATTTTTGGGATCATTCACACTGAATATAGTAGGAATACCATTTTTGGGATTATTCACACTGAATAGGAATACCATTTTTGGGATTATTCACACTGAATAGGAATACCATTTTTGGGATCATTCACACTGAATAGGAATACCATTTTTGGGATCATTCACACTGAATAGGAATACCATTTTTGGGATTATTCACACTGAATATAGTAGGAATACCATTTTTGGGATTATTCACACTGAATAGGAATACCATTTTTGGGATTATTCACACTGAATAGGAATACCATTTTTGGGATCATTCACACTGAATAGGAATACCATTTTTGGGATCATTCACACTGAATAGGAATACCATTTTTGGGATCATTCACACTGAATATAGTAGGAATACCATTTTTGGGATTATTCACACACACAGAATAGGAATACTATTTTTTGGGATCATTCACACTGAATATAGTAGGAATACCATTTTTGGAATTATTCACACTGAATAGGAATACCATTCTTGGGATCATTCACACTGAATAGGAATACCATTTTTGGGATCATTCACACTGAATAGGAATACCATTTTTGGGATCATTCACACTGAATAGGAATACCATTTTTGGGATCATTCACACTGAATAGGAATACCATTTTTGGGATCATTCACACTGAATAGGAATACCATTTTTGGGATCATTCACACTGAATAGGAATACCATTTTTGGGATCATTCACACTGAATATAGTAGGAATACCATTTTTGGGATTATTCACACACACAGAATAGGAATACTATTTTTTGGGATCATTCACACTGAATATAGTAGGAATACCATTTTTGGGATTATTCACACTGAATAGGAATACCATTTTTGGGATTATTCACACTGAATAGGAATACCATTTTTGGGATCATTCACACTGAATAGGAATACCATTTTTGGGATCATTCACACTGAATATAGTAGGAATACCATTTTTGGGATTATTCACACTGAATAGGAATACCATTTTTGGGATTATTCACACTGAATAGGAATACCATTTTTGGGATCATTCACACTGAATAGGAATACCATTTTTGGGATCATTCACACTGAATAGGAATACCATTTTTGGGATTATTCACACTGAATATAGTAGGAATACCATTTTTGGGATTATTCACACAAAGAATAGGAATACTATTTTTAGGGATCATTCACACTGAATATAGTAGGAATACCATTTTTGGGATTATTCACACACACAGAATAGGAATACCATTTTTAGGGATCATTCACACTGAATATAGTAGGAATACCATTTTTGGAATTATTCACACACACAGAATAGGAATACTATTTTTTGGGATCATTCACACTGAATAGGAATACCATTTTTGGGATCATTCACACTGAATATAGTAGGAATACCATTTTTGGGATTATTCACACACACAGAATAGGAATACTATTTTTTGGGATCATTCACACTGAATATAGACTTAGGAATACCATTTTTGGGATTATTCACACACACAGAATAGGAATACCATTTTTAGGGATCATTCACACAGAATAGGAATACTATTTTTGGGATTATTCACATCGAGCAGGAATATATTCTTTGGGGTAATCCAGTATTTGGTTAATGAAAGCTAAAGAAACTTCACATAAAAGCGATGAAAATTTTAATTATTCATTAAAATTCAAAGTACAACAGTTAACAAAGAATGGCTGCATGCTGATAAGGACTTTTGGTTTTGTTTGCAATAAATTGATCCCGGCAAAAATGGTTTTGAAAGCGATAAAAAAACACGGACGCTGTTCAATACAATTATGGAATGGAATATTTGAAATTGAATAATCGAGATCAAGCCAGGTTTATATAAGTACTTTGTAGTTCAATGCTTTAACAGTTTCAAATAGGTATTTCAAATAGCCACATTTTATTTTTTTCTGTATCTCCTAAAATATTCAACCAATCGCCATAAAATCCAGAGCACGGGCTAAAATATTCAACCAATCGCCATAAAATCCAGAGCACGGGCTGAAAATTTCCGCTCCATCCGATGAAACACCTTCCAGAATCACTAAACATCGGCATCGTCGGGATATTCAACGATTCTCGTCGGTCTGTATCCACGGCGAGGCCACATTTATTTGGGGCGCGGCCGCGGAGGGAAGGCTTGGGGGCTGGTCGTGCAATTCACGCCATTGAGGGCAAACCTCCAAGGCACAGTGATAGTTGTACACTGCCTGACGATGAGAAAGTCAGGGCAGATGTACACACCTGTGTGAGTGTGTGCCTGCGTACAGTATCTGTGTGCGTGTGTGCTCAGGTGTCAGCGAAATCGGCCTTGTGTCACTAAATGATCACTAAATGTGTCACTATATGGTGGACTTTCACGAAAATCGGTCATTCGGTTTGGGAGCTACTGTGAAGTGGGCAGTTGGTATTTGAAATTCCCCTCGTGGTGTTTCGCCAGGGGGAGGAAATAGTGTGATCTTTCTGCTGTTAAGAGAAAATGCGCTTGAAGAAGAAGCCCCACAAAAAATCCTAAATTATCCCCTCTCTAAAAAACCACAAAAGTCGACGACACAAACGGCAAAAGGAAAATATTTAACAAAAAGTAAAAATGGGAAGCAAGGAAATTCGTTTAACTACATTTAGACAATGAAATAGTTGCGTTAAACTAATCAGACAACAGGGCGTGGCCGATGGCGACTGAGCAAGTCACGGCGAATAACTTACCTCGCGTGGTTCGGCTAGATAACACTGTCAGGGTTAGGGGATAAGAAATTACATGCTATTGAAATACAATAGGCTTTGATGAGCGCCTTGCCACAATCCTGGACATCAGTCACTGGCTCATTGCTGTACCGCTGCTTAATGATTTAAACTTAACTAGAAGACATGACAGGAGGATAAGAGGAAGGGCCAGAGGAAGGATAAAGGAAGGATAGAGGATAAAGAAAGGGTAGAGGATAAAGGAAGGGTAGAGGATAAAGGAAGGGTAGAGGATAAAGGAAGGACAAAGGAAGGGTAGATGATAAAGGGAGGATAAAGGAAGGGTAGAGGATAAAGGAAGGAGAGAGGATAAAGGAAGAGTAGAGGAAGGATAGAAGGAGTGGTAGAGGAAGGATAGAAGGAAGAGTAGAGGAAGGATAGCAGGAAGAGTAGAGGAAGGATAGAAGGAAGAATAGAGGAAGGATAGAAGGAAGAGTAGAGGAAGGATAGCAGGAAGAGTAGAGGAAGGATAGAAGGAAGAGTAGAGGAAGGATAGAAGGAAGAGTAGAGGAAGGATAGAAGGAAGAATAGAGGAAGGATAGAAGGAGGAGTAGAGGAAGGATAGCAGGAAGAGTAGAGGAAGGATAGCAGGAAGAGTAGAGGAAGGATAGAAGGAAGAGTAGAGGAAGGATAGAAGGAAGAGTAGAGGAAGGATAGAAGGAAGAGTAGAGGAAGGATAGCAGGAAGAGTAGAGGAAGGATAGAAGGAAGAGTAGAGGAAGGATAGAAGGAAGAATAGAGGAAGGATAGAAGGAAGAATAGAGGAAGGATAGAAGGAAGAATAGAGGAAGGATAGAAGGAAGAATATAGGAGAGATAGAAAGAGTAGAGGGGAGATAGGAAGGGTAGAGGGGAGATAGGAATTGATTGCAGTGAAGATACACATGGCAGGGAAAATATTGCTGAGAGAATGAACAAGGCCCGATTGGGAGAAGGATATGAAGTCAGATACTGTGGAAATACGAGCGTAGTTCAAGGAGGGAATGGAGAGTAGGGAATGCATAAAAATCCCAAAATAGCCAGACAAAGTTAAACTCACCCAGCGGCGTCAATGGCGCACCATTCACCGTAAAGGTGACATCGGCCGGTGGCACGGAATGCGGCGGCCGGCATTCAATTTGAACTTTGTTGCCCTTCAGGCATTCCTTCTGCTGGCGCGTTGGCCCAGCGTCACTGAATGGCTGGATTTCTGAATTTTCCGAGTGAGGAAATGGTTAGATTTTAAAGCGAAACTAAATGTTATTGCAATGCACTGTCACAACCAAACATTACAGTCCACAGTCACTAACCAGCATTACAGCCCACTGTCACTACCCAGCATTACAGCCCACTGTCACAACCAAACATTACAGTCCACAGTCACTAACCAGCATTACAGTCCACTGTCACTAACCAGCATTACAGCCCACTGTCACTACCCAGCATTACAGCCCACTGTCACAACCAAACATTACAGTCCACAGTCACTAACCAGCATTACAGCCCACTGTCACTACCCAGCATTACAGCCCACTGTCACAACCAAACATTACAGTCCACAGTCACTAACCAGCATTACAGCCCACTGTCACTACCCAGCATTACAGCCCACTGTCACAACCAAACATTACAGTCCACAGTCACTAACCAGCATTACAGCCCACTGTCTCTACCCAGCATTACAGCCCACTGTCTCTACCCAGCATTACAGCCCACTGTCTCTACCCAGCATTACAGTCCACTGTCACTACCCAGCATTACAGTCCACTGTCACTACCCAGCATTACAGTCCACTGTCTCTACCCAGCATTACAGTCCACTGTCTCTACCCAGCATTACAGTCCACTGTCTCTACCCAGCATTACAGTCCACTGTCACTACCCAGCATTACAGCCCACTGTCACAACCAAACATTACAGTCCACAGTCACTAACCAGCATTACAGTCCACTGTCACTAACCAGCATTACAGCCCACTGTCACTACCCAGCATTACAGCCCACTGTCACAACCAAACATTACAGTCCACAGTCACTAACCAGCATTACAGCCCACTGTCACTACCCAGCATTACAGCCCACTGTCACAACCAAACATTACAGTCCACAGTCACTAACCAGCATTACAGCCCACTGTCACTACCCAGCATTACAGCCCACTGTCACAACCAAACATTACAGTCCACAGTCACTAACCAGCATTACAGCCCACTGTCACTACCCAGCATTACAGCCCACTGTCACAACCAAACATTACAGTCCACAGTCACTAACCAGCATTACAGCCCACTGTCACTACCCAGCATTACAGCCCACTGTCACAACCAAACATTACAGTCCACAGTCACTAACCAGCATTACAGCCCACTGTCTCTACCCAGCATTACAGCCCACTGTCTCTACCCAGCATTACAGCCCACTGTCTCTACCCAGCATTACAGTCCACTGTCACTACCCAGCATTACAGTCCACTGTCACTACCCAGCATTACAGTCCACTGTCTCTACCCAGCATTACAGTCCACTGTCTCTACCCAGCATTACAGTCCACTGTCTCTACCCAGCATTACAGTCCACTGTCACTACCCAGCATTACAGTCCACTGTCACTACCCAGCATTACAGTCCACTGTCTCTACCCAGCATTACAGTCCACTGTCACTAACCAGCGTTACAGAAAATTGCAGCTTTTAATGTACAGCATAAAGACTACTTGAAAATACAGTAAGAATAAGAACAGTAAGAATTTTTTCTACGAACCCACCGATAATCTTCACTTGAAATGGCGAACCAATCAGAGCAAATTTGCTATTGGTAACAGCCTTGCAGAAGAACTGATACTCGGCCAATTCCGATGCCGATTCCACTAGTTGAGTCTGGACTTCGATACCGTTGCTAAGGCAACGCACGCCGGGCCCGATAACGCTATTGTTGGGCACAAATAGGATCTTATCGGCAGAGCGGCGCCTGTAGCCGCACTGGAGAGCCGAGGTGCTGCCGCGCACTGTGCAGCCCAGAAGAACTGTGGAATTCGCTCTGACGTACGTCAGCGGCTCCGGCTGGCTGGCCAACTCGGGCATCACTGCAACGGGGTGGGTGGGTGGCCAGAACAACTAGTTTTTTAGGCATATCAAGTTTATTCTACCTCGTTTTGAATTTATCACATGCTGCCGAGACTGACAAATATGTGTAGTTAGATACTTCAGATATTCTGCTGCGATACCCTCTAATTCAGATACTCTGCTGCGATACCCTCTAATTCAGATACTCTGCTGCGATACCCTTTAATTCAGATACTCTGCTGCGATACCCTCTAATTCAGATATTCAGCTACGATACCCTTTTCTGCGGTTCTATTTGGATAGCACAGAATCCCTTAGAACAATTGTAAATTCGCTAAGGTCAAATTTTAGCTTTCTGAAGCCTAATTACGACACTGTTACTGTACATGATATATCATGAGCTCACTAAGCTATAATTGTTGCAGTTTTCAATCAAATAAAGTCACCTAGTCAGTAGTTAATACTCTATAAAATCTAAGATAAGTGATATTGAGCGTCAGTTGACACCTGTTTAGATTATTAAAGCGTGAAATGTAGAAATAAAATCCGCAAGATCGACGCCCTGGCAGTTAAAAATCTAGTTTAACGATAAGACACATTTACAGCTGTACTATGACCGCAAATGAAATCTTTGGAACACAGGCAGTAAATGGTGTCATTGTCAGTCAAATACACAGCAGCATACCATGCGCGTCTGTGCACTGAACAGCCTATTCAACTTATTCACTAAATTAATATGAAAAACTGACATTGCGCCCGAAGATTAGAGAAATGAAGTCTAGCTTGAGGATCTGGGAGGTTAGGTGGGATAATCTAGCTTGAGGATCTGGGAGGTTAGGTCGTATAATCTAGCTTGAGGATCTGGGAGGTTAGGTGGGATAATCTAGCTTGAGGATCTGGGAGGTTAGGTGGGACAGTCTAGCTTGAGGATCTGGGAGGTTAGGTGGGATAATCTAGCTTGAGGATCTGGGAGGTTAGGTGGGACAGTCTAGCTTGAGGATCTGGGAGGTTAGGTGGGATAATCTAGCTTGAGGATCTGGGAGGTTAGGTGGGACAGTCTAGCTTGAGGATCTGAGAGATAGGTGGGACAGTCTAGCTTGAGGATCTGAGAGATAGGTGGGACAGTCTAGCTTGAGGATCTGGGAGATAGGTGGTACAGTCTAGCTTGAGGATCTGAGAGATAGGTGGGACAGTCTAGCCTGAGGATCTGGGAGATAGGTGGTACAGTCTAGCTTGAGGATCTGAGAGATAGGTGGGACAGTCTAGCTTGAGGATCTGAGAGATAGGTGGGACAGTCTAGCTTGAGGATCTGAGAGATAGGTGGGACAGTCTAGCTTGAGGATCTGGGAGATAGGTGGGACAGTCTAGCTTGAGGATCTGGGAGATAGGTGGGACAGTCTAGCTTGAGGATCTGAGAGATAGGTGGGACAGTCTAGCTTGAGGATCTGGGAGGTTAGTGGGACAGTCTAGCCTGAGGATCTGGGAGATGGGTGCCACAGTCTAGCGTGAGGATCTGGGAGATGGGTGCCACAGTCTAGCCTGAGGATCTGGGAGATGGGTGCCACAGTCTAGCGTGAGGATCTGGGAGATGGGTGCCACAGTCTAGCCTGAGGATCTGGGAGATGGGTGCCACAGTCTAGCCTGAGGATCTGGGAGATGGGTGCCACAGTCTAGCCTGAGGATCTGGGAGATGGGTGCCACAGTCTAGCCTGAGGATCTGGGAGATGGGTGCCACAGTCTAGCCTGAGGATCTGGGAGATGGGTGCCACAGTCTAGCCTGAGGATCTGGGAGATGGGTGCCACAGTCTAGCCTGAGGATCTGGGAGATGGGTGCCACAGTCTAGCCTGAGGATCTGGGAGATGGGTGCCACAGTCTAGCCTGAGGATCTGGGAGATGGGTGCCACAGTCTAGCCTGAGGATCTGGGAGACAGGTGGGACTGTCTAGCTTGAGGATCTGAGAGATAGGTGGGACAGTCTAGCTTGAGGATCTGAGAGATAGGTGGGACAGTCTAGCTTGAGGATCTGGGAGGTTAGGTGGGACAGTCTAGCCTGAGGATCTGGGAGATAGGTGGGACAGTCTAGCTTGAGGATCTGAGAGATAGGTGGGACAGTCTAGCTTGAGGATCTGAGAGATAGGTGGGACAGTCTAGCTTGAGGATCTGGGAGGTTAGGTGGGACAGTCTAGCTTGAGGATCTGGGAGATAGGTGGGACAGTCTAGCTTGAGGATCTGGGAGGTTAGGTGGGACAGTCTAGCCTGAGGATCTGGGAGATAGGACAGTCTAGCCTGAGGATCTGGGAGGTTAGGTGGGACAGTCTAGCCTGAGGATCTGGGAGGTTAGGTGGGACAGTCTAGCTTGAAGTTCTGGGAGATAGGTGGGAGTCTAATTGAAAACTAGGGACATTGAATATCTTGAGTTATCTGATAAGGCGGTGTAAGTTAAGCTTTTGTGAGACATGGATCGAATGTAAAGGATCTGGTAGTGACAGTTTATCATAAATTGAAGAGGCTGATGAATCAACCTAGTCACGCTGGATTTCGGGATCCTTCAGCTCTAGACAGATGCCGCAGAAGATTTGCATTGGACAGTAGGAGACTGGTGATGACGCATCGCATTTGTGTAGTAGTATGCGGCAGCTACAGAACTGCCAGACATGATTAATAATCGGACCAGAATACAAGAGCCATAGTCGAGGCGTCAAGAAGTTAGCTGAGCGCGAACAAGACGCATATAGGAAGCTAAACTAGTAGGAGAGGAAGAAAATCCCCTTGAGATGGGCTCGAGAAGTTGATGAAGAGTTGAGCACGGAACTCGGGACTACATATAGATCTATACGGTCTAGACTCTAGACTCTAGACTATAGGGAAATCAGCAAGTGAGAAGGCGAGCAGGAATTCAATAAAAACACTCGCTACGGTGGAGGGGGCCCACAACCAAATCTACTGAAAATATGAGCCAGAATCTCAACTACTCTCACACGATACACACAAGTTAGTAGAGCGCTTCCATTTGAACCTCTTTCCTTTCCTAATTCATTTTTTATTTTAAAAGCAGAATAGAAAGGAAAATAAAATGGCTGCAAGAACAATTCTAGACGGACAGCTGCCGGGAGCTCCAAATTTAGGGTTTACTGTTCTTTTCTTGCACGAATTATCTAATCTCGTTAGATTTAGCATAGCAGCGAGTGTCTGTGCTCATAGCTCATTGTACTATGGCATAAACTGTAGCCTATAGCTGACACAAACAAATTAGATTAGCTAAACTAAGGCCTACCCAGTGCTTAACTAGACTGTTAGGATAAGAGGGTTAAAAAAGAGAAGAAACGATCAGGTGTCCCTGAGGAGATCGACTCAACTGCCTGGTAGGTATTACGTAATATACAGAGCATTAGAAGCGGTTATATAAGGCAGCACACTTTTTTTCTTCCAGCTCTTTTTTCTCCTCTCTCTCTCAGCCTCCCGTTTCTCCATCTTTTCATTGTCTGCTTTGCCTCGATTTGAAAAAAGGGCCGTAAATCTTTGCATTTTAAATTAATGAAAGTCGAGCAATTGTCACGCAAAGCACCTTTTCATTAGTGAGGTGAAGATAATAACATTTTTTGTCTTACGAGCGAATAAGCTTGAAAATGAAACAAATTACAGAAACTTGAATGATTACAGCGGTTTATTATAGACCAAATCTAATTAAGAGGAGTAAAACTAATGCACATTAAGGCTTAATTAAGTAGGCTTAATTTTTTCCTGTACCATCAATCGGCAACATAAAGGGCAAGCTAGTATTAAGTGTTTTTTTTCGCGCGCTTGTGAATGAAAATTGAAAAAGGCGATTTAAAACGAATGCTGCCTGGAAAGAGTTGGTTACTGTACACTAGCTGGCTAGAAAGAGAGAGAGAGAAAGAGCCAGAAGGAAATAAGTTAGGAGAGTGGGCGAAAATCGTAAAAGCCGGATTTACAATCGAGGCTACACAGACTCGTGTAGCCTATTATTACTATGGCTTTAATGTATTACGCATGTTGGTGTGTGCAGATCCAGCACCATCCGAACAAACAACCACCCCAACCTCACTAGTGATGCACAATTGCAGCAGCAGCAGCAGCAGCATCCACGCCTTTTCGCAACAAGAAAGCAGGAAAGGAAGGAAACAGACGGAGGACAGAAAGAGGATTGGACGCAATGGGTGGGCCGAATGAAATGGCTTAGCTAGAGGCCGGGGGCTGCTGAAGTACATTTGCGCACACAACATAATGTCAGTGGACAGGGAGACAGAGGAAATTGATTTTGGCACACAGTAGACTAATAGAGTAAAATATTTGGGAGAAAAAGGAAGAAAATAATCCCTAGGGCAGGGATGTAATAAGGAAGACATCTGAACCTGAAGACGAATGGCTATATC
Organism: Macrostomum hystrix; assembly: GCA_950097015.1. Taxonomy (NCBI): domain Eukaryota; kingdom Metazoa; phylum Platyhelminthes; family Macrostomidae; genus Macrostomum; species Macrostomum hystrix. Next base: position 2,600,831 of record CATNEN010000012.1, read on the forward strand.
AGTTGAAGGTAATTTCTGAATCCAGCGAGGGCCTCGGTCTGTGCTTGGGGACAGAGAAATCAGCGGAGTGGGGAGGGGCGGCAAGTTAAAATCAGGTGGGAAGGATGAGTGAGGATCAGAGGCAGATAGGGTGGCACCGATTGATCCCATGGGGACAGAACAGTGCGCCAGGAAAGGTGAATCGATAGGCTAACAGAGATGAGCAAAATCAGGCCTTAATTTAAAGTCCTCTCTCTGGGATTGACAAAGCTGTCAATTTTTTGTCAATCTAAAATCTAAGAGGACACTCACACGGATTATGAGATAAAATATGTCGAAAACATATCCCGTCACGATTCGAATCAATCGCGGAGGAAGAAAGGAAGACAGACAGATGAAGCACCGATAAGAAGCCTGGGATGAAAATGTACTTTTAAGTCTAGTTAAACAAGGGCTTGTTAGTTAATGTAGGCAGATGCAAAACAATTTAGATTTGTTTAATTGAGAAACAAGAACAGCTCACCATATTGAGCAGCTGAGCTGGTAATTAGTAGCAGAGCTCCAACTAGCAAGCTAACACTGTTGGCGGCCAAACCAAAGGATGCCATTAGCTAGCGATGGTAAAAATCAATCGATTTTCTCAATTAGTTTCCGGCGACACCAGGGCTTGAGAAGCAGCGTTTATTTGACTCCGAATAAATAGCACACAACCACTATGCTGCAGATTATTGCATGCCTGCACCAAGCTGAAATGATGGTCAATTTAAATATGCTTTAGATTTTGGATTTCTTTTAATACGAGCGTACAGTAAGTACAGTCTTGACACGAAACTTTGACATAATATGGATAATTATCTAGTTCAAATAAAATACGATTCTACTGTTCTATATTATATAAAACCAATATTAAGTCCTAGATATTGCGCAGCGCTTACAAGCCTGTGTACAGCTGTTCAGTCCATGGACTGTTAACCGCCGCATCAGCTGAGACAAATATATACTAAAAAGAGCTGATTTAAAAAACTGATTTTTTATGCGTTTGGCACGCCTAGATTATGGAATCCAGAAAATTAGTAGAACAAACAGAAAATCTAATATTGAATAACAGCTTCAGTCACTTCAGAAAGCACTTTCGGTTAAAGATTACATAACTGAATAAACACAACCTGTACAGTGGGTAGATTTGTGCATGCGTTTCTCTTTGCAAAATTTGAAAGGCTTTGAAAGGCGACAAAGAAATTAGTGGGGTTAAAACAGGAAATCAAGAAAAGGTGTACAGGGGAGTGGCTGACCTTGTAGTACTAGATTTAAGGTCAATGAATAGCGGTCGATTGGTAACCAAGGGTCGGGGGTTGGGATGAGACGAGATCGAAGCAATTTAGACACGATAGAGAGGCAAGAGGTCATTAACAAGCTCTCGGATTTGAGCCTCCAAATCCATTTGATAACATTACAGGGCATAAGATCAAGAAGACAGGGGAGTTTAGAAGCAGAGATCAAACAGACCAATCTACGAGTTCCGAGTTATCCCCCTGTGTGACCCGGGCCCAGGGTGGAAGTTTTTTCCACACTCTAATCATGCTCTAGTTCGCTGGCTGGAAAATTTCTTCTCCATCCAAGAAAGCTTCTAATCTTGGGGTTTAAGTGTCAATTACACGAAATTCTATTTCATATAGGTCGCATTTTAGCCATATAATACTTTCGATTTCGAAGTTGTGCAGGATTCACACTCGCAGAACCACTGTAACACTTATCTTGAAAGTTCCTTATCTCACCAGTGTTTTATCTATTCTGTATATTCTCTCTCTCGTGTCTCATCGAACCCTAATCTCATCTCTCCCGTGTATAATCAATTCCTTATCTAATCTCTCCCTAACATAATTTCTCCCCTGTCTCATCTATCCCTTATCTAATGTCCCGCGTTTCTCATCTATTTATTATCTAATCTCTCCCGTGTCTCATCTATCCCTTATCTAATCTCTCGGTGTCTCATTTATTAGTTGTCTCAATAACCTCGGGTATCCTTTATACGTGTATATCATCCCTCCCATCTCTTATCTCTTCTTTTCTTATCTTCTCGTTTTACTCCCAGTCCCATCTTTCCAGGAAATCGAGTCCATCATTATTTTTTTATTGGCTCACGACGCATAAGTTAGCCGATCCCTGGTGTAAGCGCATGATGTAAGCGGTAAGCGTTATCTATAAACAATATAAAGAGCTTTGGCAGCTCTGTTAGATATGTAACTACTGGTCTTTGCATATAAAAGTGTATCTTAAAAAATTTAGGGGGAAATAAGAAACATATCAGACATGGATGGAAAACAGGCAAATCCTTGCTTCGGACAGACGCCACAGATATGAGCGAATGCAGATTGCCATGATAAAGTCACTCCCTCCACATCCAGATCGAAAAATCCCGCGGCAACTAAAAAATACAGCATTGCCGCACACTATCGGGTCAGGAAATAAGATATGGAAATAAGAACAGCAACTGGCACTGCCGACACAGTATCCGCAACCGAGTATTCCCTACCTCTCGCCAGTATCCAGTCCGAAAACGCCAAACTGTTCTGCCTCGTATTAAAGCCCCCGTTGATTTCACAGCCTCCGCGTGGCAATGCCTTGATACAGCGGAGAGGCAGGGTAAGAATGGAACAGAAAGAAAAAAATGCGAATCAAGAGAGATGCTTAATACAGGCTGGCCGGGCCGGGTTCAGAATGGAAGAAAATGAGGGCCGGAAACGATCGCATCGAGGACAGAAAAAGACAGGTATAGAGAGACAGAAGGAGGGGAATTAAATAGAATAGAGGAGGCTTGCCAAAAATGAATGTTCCTTGGCAGCGGCTGAAACACTCATTTTCTCTAAGAATCAAGCAGCGAAAAAAGCGCTAGTCTCTTATTAAACTTGAACTATAGGGGTTCTCCACAAAAAACACTTTTTTGTACTTTTAAAGCCTTTCTACTTGACAAAAAAGCACCACCCGTTTCCACTCATCCACCCTATTCCGTCTCTTTTAGGTCTAGGAGTATAAAGACACCCGTTTATATAATAGACGCAAAAAACGTATCGAAGGAGTGGAGGATGGTGTGGGGAAAAACTCGACGGGCATAGAAGATCATTAACCTTAGTTGCTATGCGCATGTAGAGGTCCGCAAAGCTACTGAAACCACCCGCCTGGCTCATTACTCTCTATAGCTGTAGATAATATCTCCCCCGGTGTCTCACAGTAATACTAATACGAATTGATAATATTTCTGCACTGGCACATTACTTGGCCACAGTAGAACAGCAGCCGGTGAAGAGACAATTCTGCTCTTTCCGCTGACTCCTGAGCACGCACAAAGGTGTCTACATCTGCCATGACTTTAGCATTTTCAGACAATCTACACTCTTTCTATGCTTGAGGTAGGCCCTGAAGCGCATAAATTGACAACTCTCCCTTTCTGCACCCTAAATAAACGTGGCCTCGCCGCTGAATGGAACTCATGGAATTTGGTGCGAGAGGTGAATAGAGGTCCAATACTCAACGAATAGCCACCTTTTGGCTATCTTGGAGAGCCATCTTATTATTGGCATTTGGGACTAAGCCAGCCTATATTAATCAGTAGCTGCAAACAAGTAGGAAGGAAAAATGGAAAAAATGCTCACTGATCACTGCTCAATGATTATATACGATAGCTAACAGGCTAGATAAAAGTACACCCTGAGAAGAGAGAATTAGGCAAAAATGGGCTACTAGGAAGTATTATATGGGCTGGGTCAGTTTTGTGGCCTAAGGATGCAATGAGAGTTTGAGATAAGAAAGATAAAGAGAGAATCAGAGCACTCCAAAAATGGATTTTTTCATTCTATGAAAGCAAACAGAAAGCAAGGCGGTGGAGGGGAGTCTAAAGGCACGGCTACTGGGAACTAATCATAATGCTCTTTAATATTTTATCGACCAGCTTACAAAACAGACTGTATACAGAAATTTGAGACTAACTTGCTTTAAACAAAATTTCTACAGAAGACAGACACAGCAGCGTTTACACCAGAGATAGATTAAACTGCAGTCCAGCTTGTGAACATATTGCTAAACAGTAAGCGAGGTCAGGCAGGGAATCTTTGAAGTCGCATACGCATTTTCTCTACCCCATCAGGCAATGCACAAGTTCATCCCGTGCGCATCGCTGCTGCAGCTTAGTCACATTTCTAAAAACTGCCTAGCTTTCCCCTCAACCCCCTAACGCAGCAAATAATATCACTAAGGCCATACCGCCCAGCTGGATTTGGGTCTATGGGGCGGGTAGTATACGTGGGGTGGGGTTGGGTAGGGCCAGAGGGTTCAGTGACGACCGACTATCGAGGCTGAAATCAACTAAGGAAACGAAGAGACGAAAATTTCTAAAAAAGATAGGTACACAACGAATGCACCAGAATGGGATTTGGGAGGCAAACTGGGCCCTGGGGTACGAAAGGAATGGCCAAAACGAGGATAGTAGATGAGAAATAGGACTAACAGGGTAGCCTTGCCTCTTAGAGGCGCAGGATTTTCTGCACCCAGTTACAAGATTACGCCAATGCTAAGAAAGGGTAAAAAGTGCCAAGTGTGTCCAGTAGCCTAAGACAGTAGCGGAAACTGATGCATCAGCTTGGATCACTTTGAAGCTGCATAGAGAGAGAGGCAGAGAGGGAATAGCATTACTGCAGCCTAAGCGAAGATGTGTTTACATTACATAGCTTTATAGTTCTAGCAAGTGTATGCACTGAATATAGTAAAATATGTTATGCCAAAGCTAACAGAATCTCTAAATTACCAGATAAAAAAAGTAGAATGGATTCCTCCTTGTCTTAATAAGGCGATCAATTGCTATAGACTATAGACTGTGTGATAAAAAAATTAAATTCGAAAAAACACAACTAATAAACTGCATATGCTTTGGATATATAAAATAATTAATTAATAATAATTTATAATTGTTTACACCTGTCCCAATTGGGCCAGATGTGTAGCCAACAGCACAGCTGCAGCTATTGCATGGCACATCTGAAGACTACATACAGCTGTTCAGTCCATAGACTAGGGGGCCGCCACACCCACCTTCAATTATCCCAGCTGATGCTGGTACCCTTAACAGCTAGGTGAACTGAAGCAATTCAGAGTTAAGTGTCTTGCTAAAGGACACAAATTGTTTCAGTGGAGTTGGGAATCAAACCCCTGACATTCAAGTTGTGAGTCTGACACCCTAACCACTAGGCTACAACCTCTGAGTTGTCATCTGTTGGTGTCATCTGTATTATTATTAAATAAAAATAAAAATATTTGTAGGAGGGCTGTGGGTAATGGCACAACATTTCATGACACAAGACCCACAGCCAGAAAAGGCAATTCTGTCTATTTTGCTGATTCTGGAGCTGACACACACACACATGTAGATACCATATACAAATATGTGCTAATTGCACAACAAGCCACCAAGCCTTCTCTCAGTGGCTGTGCCCCAAATAAATGTGGCCTTGCTACAGAATCAAGCTTAGGGACATAAGCACAAGAGGCAATTGCACTAGATTGTTCTGCCACTGTCATATTAATTACATAGAATAAGAAATTGGGCTCCAACCAGTGAATCATATCAGACAATAGTAATAAGTGAGAAAGAGAATGATATGTAATCGAAACACTTTATACAAATTTTAAAGGTAACATTACACTGCAAAAACATATTTTGTACATCTTTTTAAATACATGTGATACATACATATGAAAAAAATTATAAGAGAAAAATGATTTCATATAACTTTCTTTATACAGCCTACATCTGTTTAAATATCTAATTAGAATTGACATCTATATATATAAAAGTGAAAACTCTGTGTGTCTGTGTGTGTGTGTGTGTGTGCAACCTTTTGTCTTTATAGACGCCGAAACCGCTCAACCAAATCGCACCAAACTTTGCACATACCTAAAACCACCTACGCTGAGTGCAATAGGCTACTCAAATTCCCGAAAAATCATTTCCTTCCTGCTCAAAAGTGCAAAAAACTGCTCAAAAATCGTCAAAAAATCACTCAATTTGACATATCGTCGCCCCACTTTGTCAGATTTTCTCCAAATTTGATCCACTTACACTTTACATGTTTTCCAACAATGCTGTCAATTTTGAACATCTCTACTCAATCCAGAGCAAAGCTGCATCATCTCAAAGTGAGTCACTTTTTGTTTTCTGAGGACAGCCACCCCAACTCCCCTCCGCCACTCTGCGGGCCAAATTTTATTACAGCCACCCCCTCCCTTCCCCGGGCGCCGAAGCCCCAGACTGTACATTGTATTTCAAGCCGTGAATGTACACAGCCCAAACCCCTAGACTGTCTACTGGCCCCCAAGCAGCACTGAGACTGAGTGCGGTGAGTGCGGTGGCGTCCCAGTGTGCAGGGCTCTCCGGTCGATATTTCTCTCCAGCCAGCCTGGGATAGAAGAAAGAGAGAGGCTGGCGTTGACTGGCTGTCAGAGAGGGCAATTCTGTGTCCTAGAAATGATGCCGCCAACGAAATTAACTACCAACTGCCTTCAGGAGTTGCCAGGTGCAGTTTTCACCTACAAGTCAATTGATACAACGTTGACTGATGACACCAGCTGTGGAGTATCCTGTTGAGTTTCTGAACTCTCTAGATCCTCCTGGAACTCCATCGCACAACTTGCAGCTGAAAGTTGGGGCACCAATTATGCTCCTCCGCAACCTGAATGCGCCAAGGCTGTGTAACGGCACCAGACTGATAGTCAGGCGGCTCTTCCCACATGTGATTGAGGCCACGATAATGACTGGATCTGGCAGAGGAGAGTCTGTGTTCGTTCCCCGGATTCCAATTATCCCCACGGACCTGCCATTTCAGTTCAAGCGACTGCAGTTCCCTGTGAGAGTGTGCTTTGCGATGACTATTAACAAGGCTCAGGGACAGTCGCTGAAGGTGGCTGGCATCAACCTGGAGACTCCTTGCTTCTCGCATGGGCAGCTTTATGTCGCCTGCTCCCGTGTTGGAACTCCAGCTGGCCTATTCATTTTCGCACCAAGGGGAAGAACGAAGAATGTGGTGTATCCCCAGGCCTTGAGGTGACTCGCAAGCAATTAATAGAAAAGTAGTCATGAATTGATCTTGACTTGTCTAACTCTGAACTCTGAAACAGTTTAATTTTGTTTCTTTGACATTGTTATTGTTATGCCATGGCTATTTTCCTTATGCATACGCGTGTACATGCATACTGTATACAGAGGCAGATTTAGGGGGGGGGGCGGGGGGGCAGTCGCCCCCCTAAATTTTAATCATGGGAATAAGATGCCCCCACCAGGGGCGCCAGTCGCAGCACTGGCGCCCCTTTTCGGCCGCTGGCGCCCCTTTTTCAGCCGCTGGCTCCCGTTTTTCAGCCGCTGGTGCCCTTTCTTGGCTCCTGGCGCCCTTTTTCGGCCGCTGGCACCCCCTCTGTGATTCTCATGGCGCTCCCCTGACAGACCGCCCCAAAACAAAATTCCTGGATCTGCCACTGACTGTATAGAGGAGTGGCTAAGAGACATGTTCCTAAAGAAGTAATCAAGAGGGGGCTTTTTGGACAACCTTTTCACTTATTTTTTACTTAAAACGCCCTTAAACAAACTCTTCACTTTTCATTAATGCAGTAAATAAATAAATGGTGACCTTCACTATAAAGTTAATACAGAGACGTGAATTGCTTACTGCTTTGCTTTAAATTTCTGCCCCAAAAACAACGGGCAAAAAAAGCTAGTCAATCTATAAAGTTTTATTTACAATTATTACAAAAGTTAGTCTTACAATTCTATATTTTTGGGATTTACTATGCCAGACTGTTCATGATTTATGCTTAGAAAATTAGTAGTGTGTTAGCAAAATGCAGATGTGCTAATACTTCCCCTCCCACTAACCAGCTCATCCTTTTTGGCCATAGACACTCCCAAGCATGTTAATGATCAAAATTCCAAGTCATTGCATTGATTTAAAATAAAACTTTAAAGAAAAACTTTTTAAACAAATGATTAAAAAAGAATGCCTAAGAAAATATAACATCTTCTAATTGCACTGTTTTTGCATCAAAGAAAAGATTTTTCTTCTTCTATTTTTCAATTATTTAAATACATGAAGTAAACATTTATCTAATATAAAAACAATATTTTTCGTGGTTTGTCATCTTTACTATTTGAATTTGAATGAGTATCAATTGTGTATCTGATCAAGTACCAAACAAAGAAGTTGTTTTCTATTAAATTTGTTTAAGAGTCTTTTATTGAAGTACAACATACAAAATAGCTTTAGTGTTTGCATACAGTGCATAATTTTTTCAGTGGTCAATTTTTATCAGCTCCATTTTTTCACACTCACTCACTTTCCTGACAATGGCATACATAGGGTCTAGCTCAGGGGACCTTTCCAGAATTTGATACTAAGGGCCTGACTCATTGGTAGTAGCTATAGCCAAAAAATCCATATCTCATTATCTGAAGCTGCTTTTGTTCATAGGAGTGCACACCAGTGATTGAGTGCCTGCACTATTTTATTATTAAAGAGAGAAAGAAAGTCATTTCCTAAGTCACATTTAAAAAAACTGCCTGGCTTTCCCTTCGGATCCAAGACACTTTGTTATCTTACAACTTTGTCATCCACTTGGAAGGTAGGACACTTCGTCATCCAGCCAATTGGCATGCTTTGGTCAGTTCGCATCTACTAATAACAAGCAATCTAGTTCGTCATCAATAAGTGAGGGTGGGGTGGTGGGGCAGAGGTGTGAACACACTTCACACTCTAAATTGTCAAAAAGAGGTGTTGAAACTGATTTCATTATAAGAGTTGAAAGATAGGTGGCAACACAATGTGAGGAGGGGTGGGGAAGGGTGGTTCTGTTCTAACTTTGAAAACTTTTGTTTTATAGATGACAAAGTGTCCACAAGTCTAAGTCTCTTCGTCATCCATCCTCTGAGATATTGGACAGATCGTCATCTGGATGACGAAGTTGTAAGATGATGAAGTGTCCAGGTACCTTCCCTTCAACCCCCTAGGATTGAGGATAAAACGTGATTTTTATGACATATAAGTCTGTGAATCATTCATTTAAACAACTTTCAGTGACATAAGACTACAGATTAAATAGCGCTAGTGCTTTATATTACAAAAAACGAATAGTGAATGCAAGTAGAAAAATTAAATTAGCAATAGCAATTCATATATGAACTTCAGTTTTATTGCACTCATTTTAGAGCTGAAGTCTCTAGGCTTTCATTCACAGTGACATAAGTTACTATAGTGACATTTAAATTAGTTAATTAGAAATGGTAATTAATACTTTCAATTCTATAAATTCAATAACTAATTTTTATACATAATATAGCATTTTTATGGTCTTAGGTCTAGTGTTATAGGCCCCTATACTTTCAACTTGAGAGTTCTAAAGCAGAAAATAATAGAGTTTTATTATGCCTTTCATCTAGATTTTAGTAAAATTATCAAAAATATATTTATAAGCTAAACATACGATATACAAAGCATGTTACGTCAAAAATTCGAAAGACAAAGCGCTGTGTTGTCGTAATAATTATGTGAATAATTTTATTTTCCTAAAATTTAAATTCAGATATTCGTCATTAATTGTTATAACAAACTCTTGCGACAAAAAACTAGGCCTACATTAAGACACGTTTTGTAAGCTCACCATACCAATTAGTATTTTTTTATATTTATAAAATTGCTATATTTTAGGTACGTGCTATATTTTAAATAACTCGTACCGCGCTTTAGTTTACTTCCTTACAATGTAATTATTCAATTGATTTCTAAAGCAAACATTTAGCGATTTTCTAAGCTCATCTGTGCTGAAAAATTAATCTGCAAATCAGGCTAAGCGGAACTCGATCTTCAGTTAAAAAAGTAACTGTTGATACGACTTGTTTTTCAAAGGCAATAATTAGTATAGTAAATTATATAATTCCCTTCCATAACCAAAGTGCTGGGAAAATTCCTAATATGAATGACACATGCACTAGAAATTGATTGTGAGTTACGTATTCTCTGTCGCCTTGAGAATTTCGAACGGCAAGTACTAGTTGCATATCACTACAGCTGGCAATATCATTTTACATAATGACTTTAGATTAATTTCACAGAAACTATAATTTACACATAACGACAGGAAGAGATAGCTGCTATAAGACTGTCATACTACTATGAAGAATATAGCTCATGATCATTCCGCCTCTGGGGTCGATTCCATTCCCACAAGGGTCTTAAAGTTGCCAGAGCTAATCCCTAGCTGCAGCCATAGCCGATCCACCTGCGTGGTTGCATGCTGTCTTACTATGGCGTTCCGCTTGTACTCATGGTTATAGCTGCGTTGATAATGGATCTCTGCAGCGACTCTAAAGCTTTTGTCCAGACGAGCAAGGGCCCAACCGAGAATTTCGCGTGGATAATGTGCTGCGCCGCTCCCTTCAAGAGGACGACAGCTACATGCAGGTCCCATGCCGAAGCTCCCGACACTGCTGTTCCACTGCCTGCTCTCGCGTATGCCGATGACATCGCGCTTCCCTGTCGTGACCTAGGTGCTGCCAACACGCGCACTTCCTGACTCTTTGAGGGCGCTCGTATTGTATGGATGATGTACACCGCCCCCGGCACTCGCGCGAGTCGCGCTGCCCAACGGAAATGACATCGCGAGGACTTCCGGTACCTTCGATCGCTTAATCAATTGCAAAGAGCCCGGACTCCATAGTCTCCGACAGGAGGAATCAGCTAGCCTGGTGCGCGGCGCACCTGCTCAGGAACGTCTTCAACTCGGCTGCGGGGTGGGGCGGTCTATATGATGCGCCGATCCTCTTGTACTCGAACGGCGTGGAAGCGGTGCCGATGACCGTCACAAGAACTCGAGCCCTGAACGCGCTCTACACGTACAAGTCGATCGCTGTTGCGCTACGCACTGGAAGTGCACTACCCCGAATCCTGATGGCCCGCGCCGGCGTCACAGACCTGAGCGTCACCATGCGCCGGCGCCGCCAGATACTACTGGGCCACTGCCTGTGGAGTCACGGCCGCGGCGACCAAGTCCCCGCGAACCGTGACCCGGACAGACTGTTCAATTGTTGACTTGGCAGGCGCAGGGCCTTAGCCCCCAGACCCCAGCCTTTCCCTCCTGCCTGTTTCGCGAGTCGTTAGCAACTTCGATAGCGAGCATCGTGCTATAGATGCCTATGGCATAAAGTAGCGAAAGTCTTAAGACTAAACGATGAGCAGCGCATTTAATTTTCAATCATTCCTGCATGCAACATCTACATCACTTACTGTACACACTACTGACGTGTATATTTGCAACTACACCCTACAATAATAGCAAAAGGAAACAGAGTAAAATAGTACAAAACAGCGCTCAACGATAATAAGCAAATAGTAGTTATCCCTGATTGAGTTGATATAAATAAGGACAGGAAAATGTGTGAAAAATAGCAATCAAGAAGACAATAATGGATGCCTGTAAAAATAGGATGCGTTTTTCTCAATGAGAGAACAGCATATTTTCTGAAAACATTAGCAGCAATAAATTAATATAATACAAACCAGATGCAACTAGTACAGGACAGCCTAAAAGGTAGGATAATAAAAGTTGATAATTATATTTAACTGATATAATATAAGAGTAGTAAGTAACATAACATAACAGTAATATAATAATTGCTTTAAATTTTTGCCCCTAAATGTCGATGGCCAAGAAATGCGGAGACTACGTACTTGCCAACTGGCTTTGCCTCACATTGTAAAACGGTTGCAATTGCTTATTAGTGATGTTTCGCAATAAAGTGTGTCGATAAAGAATTTTAATCAGCGGCGACTTTTTACAAATCATAAATCGAATTTTAAAAAAGCTGACTTCGCACAAATTGCTTTGGACACAAAAATAATTTATATGAAAATTGCAGCGATATTTGACAAAAAATAGCTTCGCAGACTGACCAACTCTTCGTATATTATAGACATCTAGCAATCTTTGCACTCCGCTGAAGACCACTAATGGAGCAATCTCACTCTATGCCTCTGATTCGTTCACTGCGACAGCCACCTCACTCGCCTCTGATTCGTCCACTGCGACAGCCACCTCACTCTATGCCTCTGATTCGTCCACTGCGACAGCCACCTCACTCGCCTCTGATTCGTCCACTGCGACAGCCACCTCACTCTATGCCTCTGATTCGTCCACTGCGACAGCCACCTCACTCGCCTCTGATTCGTCCACTGCGACAGCCACCTCACTCGCCTCTGATTCGTCCACTGCGACAGCCACCTCACTCTATGCCTCTGATTCGTCCACTGCGACAGCCACCTTACTCTATGCCTCTGATTCGTCCACTGCGACAGCCACCTTACTCTATGCCTCTGATTCGTCCACTGCGACAGCCACCTCACTCGCCTCTGATTCGTCCACTGCGACAGCCACCTCACTCGCCTCTGATTCGTCCACTGCGACAGCCACCTCACTCTATGCCTCTGATTCGTCCACTGCGACAGCCACCTTACTCTATGCCTCTGATTCGTCCACTGCGACAGCCACCTTACTCTATGCCTCTGATTCGTCCACTGCGACAGCCACCTCACTCGCCTCTGATTCGTCCACTGCGACAGCAACCTCACTCGCCTCTGATTCGTCCAGTGACACCAACCTCACTCCACTGACTGATTCGACCCTCTGACACCCACTTAATTCCTTAACTCTGATTCGAGGACTACTGCAGCCAGAATTTAGAAAAGCTATGTAAAAATTGACAAGCTTGTAAATTACCACTAAAGTACATTCTTAGATGTAATTAATAAAAAGTGTATCAAGCAAGAGCAAATAGGAGTTATGTAGAGAAATTATTTGAAAATTCTAGCACTGAGATTTACAAGAAAAATTATGAAGTGCAATACAAGAGTACAAGTAGAATTCATTTTTAGCTCCAATGGATCCCCTGATAGCTGCATTTTATATTAAAAGGCGATAAAATTTGTACTGCTAGAACATAATGACGCAACAAGCCTAATTAAATATATGCTAATAAGATGTTCTAAAATATAAACAAAACAAACAAGTAAATCGAAGCAACAACAAAAAAATAAACATATCAAGTGAAGCAGAACAAAAAAACATAAAAATAGAACGAATGTTACATATACGCATAATTTTATACAAACGAACTTAACGACTCGCATAAATGCCGACGCAATGGACTTCAAACGAAAACAAAAAGGGAGACAATAACAGAACCGGTTAATCAATCATGTGATCAATACAAGTAAGAAACAGCGCATAGGTGTTTGAAGTACCGATTAAGCATAATAATTCACCACCCCCTTGACTGTCTAAACCAGGGGTCGGCAAACTCCGGCCCGCGGGCCAGATGCGGCCCTCGAAGCTCCCAAATCCGGCCCGTTGCCCCTTCTGACATCTACAGTGTCCTGTTTCATCTCTCTCGTGTCTAATCTCTCCCGTGTCTAATCTCTCTCGTGTCTAATCTCTCCCGTGTCTAATCTCTCCCGTGTCTAATCTCTCCCGTGTCTAATTTCTCCCGTGTCTAATCTCTCCCGTGTCTAATCTCTCCCGTGTCTAATCTCTCCCGTGTCTAATCTCTCCCGTGTCTAATCTCTCCCGTGTCTAATCTCTCCCGTGTCTAATTTCTTCCGTATCTAATCTCTCCCGTGTCTAATCTCTCCCGTGTCTAATCTCTTCCGTGTCTAATCTCTTCCCTGTCTTATCTCTCCCGTGTCTCATCTCTCTCGTGTCCCATCTTTCCTGTGTCTCATCTCTCACGTGTCTCATCTCTCCCCTATCTCATATTTATACAGTCAATGCGGCCCGCTGTCGTCTTTTAGGCTCTCTCTTTGGCCCGCCAGAAAATAAGTTTGCCTACCCCTGGTCTAAACTGTTTGCCCAATCGGCAGAATTACTCTATCAATAAACTGGCCGATAAGATTATAAATCCTTAATTTTTTACAGGAGACACCTCACATATATTCCATCCTGAACACCTAGGCAGTAATGCAATAATCTTATTTACAATCCGATATGTGCCGAAAAAATACAAAGCAAGCTAAAATACAATGACGCAAATGTAAGCTGAACAATTTTAGCAAAATAAAACAAAAGCAAAGAAGCAAACAATGCGAAAACAAACACAATCAGTCCTTACGTTTGGGTTAGAATCGGCGTTTTCTAAGCATGCTGGCACTAAAATAGCTACTTTGCGTAGTAGTATACACCCCGGAATCAGTAGTATATAAGGTGCATATTATTAGCAAAAAGCGAAGGAAGGAAAAAGAAAAACAATTTTTAACTTTAAAATGCGAAAACTTCCAGCAAGCCTTGCCTATAAAAAAAGGAGCAAAACCAAATGATATGCGCTACATATACTACTGACACTGCAGCCTTATCTAGTAGCTAGTAGCATGGAGCTGCCTGCAAGAGACTGCAAGAATGGGTGAAGCCTGTGCTGCAAGGAGTACAGAAAACTAGGTTTAAAAATTGTAGGAAAAAAAGCTAAAAATAAGCAAACAAAACTTGGCGCAAAAAATAAACAGCTGTCTTGCTAACAAATAAACTACAAAAATAGACATCAATAAACACTAAACGCGAGTTTAGAGGCCAACTCAGCAGAAATTAGTGACACATTTAGATGTAATTATGTGCAAATTCTTCTGATTCAAGCGATTCGTGACACTGGAAAAGCGACCTTAATGTAATTACGCCAATACAAAATTAGTAATGAATTTAAGAAGAAAGTTATAGACTTACAGGACATAGTGCTAGTCCGAACCTGACTAATTATGTACTTTAAGTACAAACATGATGTCTAGAGATAATGGATTGATTGATTACACCTGCCCCAATTGGGCCCGATGGACAGCCGACAGCACAGCCGCAGCTATTGCGCGGCGCATCTAAGGGCTGCGTACAGCTGTTCAGTCCATGGACTGGGGGGCCGCCACGCCCACCTTCAATTATCCCAGCTAATGCTGGTACCCATTTAACAGCTGGGTGAACTGAAGCAATGCAGAGTTAAGTGTCTTGCTAAAGGACACAAATTGTTCCAGTGGAGTCGGGAATCGAACCGCCGACCTTGAAGTCGTGAGTCCGACGCCCTAACCACAAGGCTAAAACCTCTACTGTAATGGGAATAATGGGAGATGGGAGATTATGGGAGATAATGGGAACATACGAAATAGCAAAAAAATTATTTCAAGAAACAGAAAATAACTTTTATAAAACAATAATTATCATATTTGACAACTTTAAAACCGAATTGCAGGAAAAAAAACTATAAAACGCGACTTGCTTGAGGCCAAAAGTACAATAACCACTATTGAAATAGAAATGGGAGGAGACACTGAAATTGCGAATGACTCAACCATGAGAAAAAAAATAATACATAACAGTATAATTATGACTCAATTATCCCAGATAGCACAGAAATCCCATGAATCCCATAGATCCCACGGATCCCAGATCCCATGGATCCCAGATACCATGGATCCCAGATACCATGGATCACAGATCCCATGGATCCCAGATCCCATGGATCCCAGATCCCATGGATCCCAGATCCCATGGATCCCAGATCCCATGGATCCCAGATCCCATGGATCCCAGATACCATGGATCCCAGATACCATGGATCACAGATCCCATGGATCCCAGATCCCATGGATCCCAGATCCCATGGATCCCAGATCCCATGGATCCCAGATCCCATGGATCCCAGATCCCATGGATCCCAGATCCCATGGATCCCAGATCCCATTGATCCCAGATCCCATGGATCCCAGATCCCAGCCTCAAAGCGACGCTCCACTTCCCCCTGCAGACGGCGTGTCGCTGGTGAAGGACTCTGGCGCTTCAGTGCTAGTGACGGAGGCGGTCTCGGAGCCGCCACCTGCCAGCAGTCGCCGCCTCTTCGTAGTAAGAAAAGCTGAATGGACCTGCTGAAACGACAGAGGTCCGTCTGACTGGGTGATGCAGCGCGACTGCATGACGTCCTGGAATAGTTCGCCGATCTCCTTGCTGTCCGGTATCTTCACCGGCTGCATGATGACTCGCTTCTTGTAGTATTGCTGCCGACGCCGGCCAGTGGCGCCGCCGCTCGATGGTGGCGCCAATGGCGCGCGGAACTCACCGTCTGCAATGTTCAGGGAGCAGAGGTCCAAAAAAAGTGATGCCACAGAATCCCAGCAAGGTCGGAGCAGGCCACTCATAGGCAGATCAGAACGCTCACCCTGACCAATCCGTCCGGGCAGAGCAGCCAACCCGCCGCAGCCGCCAGATCCGACGCCGCCGTTACCACTGAGTCCCGCCAGGCCGCCAAGACAAGATGCCGTCTGGGGCAACAGGTCGACGCCTCCGCAGCTGCCATCAGCTGACTGCTGCTTGCCGTTAGACCCTAAGCTGCTTCCGTTTCCGGCGCCGTTAAAGTTGCTGGAAACGTTGCCGCCACCGGAGCCGCCGACGCCGACTTTGGCAGCGGCGGCTTCGCGTTGCTCGCGACGACGATTGCGCTTACTGATTTGCTTCATGTGCTTGGGACCTGTGCCGAAGCGCGAGTCAACCACCTGCAACAGGGCAGCCAGATTTCACGCACGTTACTTTAAGTAGCTTTACGAGCATTTGAAGCGGAAAAAATAAAAGTAAAGCCTTTTTAAACAATAATGGACAGAAATAATGTTGAAACGCCCGTCTATTAAGCGCTAGAATATTCTATGATTATTTTTTAACTGAGGCATTCAGCTTTCTAGCCTCTGTTTACGAAAAATGCTAAGCCGCCCCTAAGCCGTCGCCAGCATCCATCCACCTCCGCAGCTCCCCCTGGGGAAATCCGAGGCGTCACGAGATTCTCCCGCGGCCCAACCTAGCAGCAATTTTATCCGTTCAACTCCTCGCAGAAGGATTAAAAAATGCTCCTTTGTAATCTAAAACACCGAGAACAACCTAAAAAATGGGCGAAATGGAATAGGAACACTCCGAGGAACTGCAATGACTGCAACTCCCTGATGTGGTAGGGCGTTACCGTGCATTCAGTTCAGAGAAACAGTTTTTCTCTACGGAAAAGTTCCACTGCTTCCGTAGAAACAAAAAATCTGTCACTTCTCCGAAACAAGAAAGCATTGGTGAAACCATGGATTCCTTTTTCGAAAAGAAATAGCTCCGAACTGTTGAGAAATACAGGAAATTTATCCGCTTTTCTAAAGCAATCGTAATTTCTCTTATCAGAGAAAATATTTTTTACTTAAGAACTATTTCTATGAAAATGAAATTAGTTGACCTCAAGAATGTGAAAAGCCACATGTAGAAAAAAAATACAGGAGGATTTCTCGCTGTGCATCTAGCTATCCAGGCAGGGCGGCGGCTTTCTGACTGCGCAGAAAAATCTAGAAGTGTCAGATTGAATTCCTCACCCCTTAGATTGATTCGAAATGCCCGCCTGTTTTAATTCTCTATCCAGCCCTGTCCAGTGTCCAGCCTTGACCTTGGGCAACCTTGGGCCAGTTTGCAATTGTACTTGCTAAGACTAGCTGAGAAACACAAAGAGAAACTGGATAAGAGATGAACATCACCAGCCGTGTGGGAGCAGGGAGTGCAGGGCGGATGGCAGTGTTGGGTTACGCAAATGACCCCACCTAAAGATGCTAGCCTAATTAATCCTTCGGAACACTAAAATATCGTATTAAGTAGAGATGGGTCTTACATTAGCATAAGGTGCTTTATTGGGGCCGGCGCTAGAATAGCTGGGACTGCCGCCGCCGCCGCTATTGGACCCTCCATTGCCAGCAGCTCCGCGGCGAATGCACAGAATGCAGGCGTTGCAAATGTGGCCAGAGCGATTGCGCGCCTTGGCGCCAAACACCTGGGCAAAGCTGGCCTCGTAGTCAGCGGAGGACTGGAACCGGGTGGTACTACTCTTGGTGGCGCATATGCAGCAGCCGTCCTTGTGGCGGAATTGTTGCTTCATTGTCCTAAATCTATTAACCAGACTAATTACCTTGGTCTGTGATTCAGTTCATGAAGAATGTAGGAAGACAAGTCCAGCTGTAATCAAAGCCAATTATTTAGATGGAAGCAGCTAAACTACTAGCTAGCTTGCTGCCAGGAAGGCAATGCAACCAGATTTCTGGAGTGCTGTCTTCTGGAAAAAATTAGTTTTTAAAAGTTATATATGAGCTTTAAAAAGTTGAGTGCAGAATTTAATCACTGTGAAAAGCTGGTAAAGATTTTGGCAAGAAAAACTGGTTATTGCCTTCAGTTTTGCCTTGTCTAGACGAGTCATCACCTTTTCACCAAGCACCATCTCTATTTTCAATGATTATGGAAGATTAACTATTATATGCTGAGAATAGCTAGCTTTAATACTAAATATAAAACAATTGGACTAAATTAAGTAATTAGATATATCTGAACGAATTCTCTAAACTTTCATATCATAAAAAATTACCTTTTAATTGTGCAATCACTAAAGTATTTAGAAATATTGGTAGATAATAAAGTAAATATCAGAGTTATAAAGTTAATGTTGTTTTATTAGTTTATGTTGAACAATATTTTAACTCATATGGTTGACCAAATACAAGTGTTTTTAATATTACAGCCAATGGCACACTTTTGTCTTTTATAACCCACAATCAGATTATGGACATTCTTAGAGCCTAGCTGCAAACTTAAAGCTTTCATGAATCATAGAGAAACTCAAAATGTTGACAGTTTAGATGCTAGAAAATGCAAGTCAATTTGAAGACAAGTATACAACATTTTGTTACATTTAACTACATTAGGCAAGGCAATGAATCATTTTATTTGGCTATAATATGCCCATATTTAAATTAATTTAGAACATTATAGAACATACTACTGATATTAAAAGTAGAACATACAAAGAAATAGAAAAAAGAAGCTAACAAACCAAGCTATGTGATGAGTAGGGCTAACTATAGCATTTAGCAGCAAAAAAAGTGGTATATAAAGTGGACAATGTTGCAGATTTCCTTTTGCAATCTATCAAGCATCAAAAGTGCACATAATTAGGCGTGAGGGTGAAAAAAATGCTCATGTTTAGTGGTAATCATAAAATTCAATTATAGAAAAACGGATTATATTAGTTTTTTTGTATTATTATGATATTGTCAATTGATAAAGTATCTAGCAATCGAAACAAAGAAAATAGCGCAGCCATGTTAAAAATGAAATGTCAATTGTAGGCAATACAAAATGCGTTTGGATTAGAGCATTGATTGGTTGTCTAATATAAATTAAATACATTTTTGGTAATGGACCCGACAATTCACCTGCTTAAAATTCTCAACATTTTGTTAAAATGTCACGAAAACTATTGCTAGCGCAAGTTAAAAAATAGTTTTACTGACCGACTCTGCCAAGGATTATTGTCTTGTTTATGCGAATTCTTTCTCGATCTAGTGGAGCTGATGCGGCAAGTTGTGCTTCTTTGGACAGGAGCCCAAGCGCCATTAAACTGGCTATGAGCCGACCGCCGAGGCGACGAATGATCAAAAGCAAAGAGACGGCGTCGCTAACGCTAAGTAACGCCGATTTGCAGCGACTAGTACTGCTTGAGCAACTGAAGTTTTTTAGGATGAAGAACGGTCGGGTTTTAGAGGACGGTGCCTGTATGCGTCCGAGTATACAAGGAGGTGGTGTCTACATGGATCTGCTCGAGGGTAGTCCGTGCGACGAGTCACCTGACCCTGCGCCTGCTGAGCCTCTAGTTTGAGTTAACACTTATAACATAAGTCAAAAGAAACTTTTTGGTTGTCTCCAATATAATTACTTGCGTTGAAGCCTGGTTCTTTTTGCTGTTATATTGTTTTATTTATTGCAATAATAAGAGGAAACAAAAAAATAAACACAAATATTACACGATATATAAACTCGAATATATGCTATCTCTATATATCAGAGCTCTATATATTTTGTGAAGACAAAACGTGCATTTCTTTTTCAATTTTAAACGTGCGTTGCGGATATGTGTAGCATAATGCTAAAGTTATGCCACGTTATAAATAGAGTTTCATATTTTTGAAGCTCTGAAGAGTCCAGCAGCATTTCGGTTGACATACCAAGAGGGAGCAAATAATGCACGTAAAAGCTACAAGCCTGGCTAAATTTAGCTTCAAGTCATTTTCGAGCCACTCGCTTTCTAAGAATGCAACAGGAGTAAAACGCGGCAGGTTTGCTAGAGACACCAGCAGTCAGCTGACGCTTTCTCTTTTCTTGCGGTCATTGGCCTCCTTAACAATCTTCTCCACCTTCTCATGATGCATGCTGGCCCGCTGGATCGTCTCCATTGCTCGCCGCTGTTAAGGCAGGAAAATTTGCGAATTGTACAAAAATGGCAAAAATTTTACATATATGCCATTATAACAAATACTATATATATCTATCTATCTATCTATCTATCTATCTATCTATCTATCTATCTTTCGGAGCCTCGTGAGTCACCGTTAAGCACACAAAGTCAGTAAGCCGGATGGCAGACTCAATCATTAAGAAGACTCTCAGGCTCTCCGTTCGGTATTAGCATTTCTATCCCGAGGGATTTTAACGACGGCCCAGACCTTATTTCATTTTATAGTGCCAGAGAAAATCGTTGGAGAGTTCATAGGATGTGTTGTAGCCCATACCAGGCATCAGCCAAATATTGTGCCAAATTCTGATCTTTGGTACACAAGCACTAAAGTATGCACTTGCATTTACTTCTGCGTATAGTATCCACTCCGTTGGATTGGCTAGGCTAGCAATCCACTCCATCGCATTGGCTAGTCTAGCAATCCACTCCATCGCATTGGCTAGTCTAGCAATCCACTCCATCGCATTGGCTAGTCTAGCAATCCACTCCATCGCATTGGCTAGGTTAGCAATCCACTCCATCGCATTTGCTAGTCTAGCAATCCACTCCATCGCATTTGCTAGGTTAGCAATCCACTCCATCGCATTGGCTAGTCTAGCAATCCACTCCATCGCATTGGCTAGTCTAGCAATCCACTCCATCGCATTGGCTAGTCTAGCAATCCACTCCATCGCATTTGCTAGGCTAGCAATCCACTCCATCGCATTTGCTAGGCTAGCAATCCACTCCATCGCATTGGCTAGGCTAGCAATCCACTCCATCGCATTGGCTAGGTTAGCAATCCACTCCATCGTATTGGCTAGTCTAGCAATCCATTATATCGCATTGGCTAGTCTAGCAATCCACTCCATCGCATTGGCTAGTCTCAATCCACTCCATCGCATTGGCTAGTCTAGCAATCCACTCCATCGCATTTGCTAGGCTAGCAATCCACTCCATCGCATTTGCTAGGCTAGCAATCCACTCCATCGCATTTGCTAGGCTAGCAATCCACTCCATCGCATTGGCTAGGCTAGCAATCCACTCCATCGCATTGGCTAGTCTAGCAATCCATTATATCGCATTGGCTAGTCTAGCAATCCACTCCATCGCATTGGCTAGTCTAGCAATCCACTCCATCGCATTGGCTAGTCTAGCAATCCACTCCATCGCATTTTCTAGGCTAGCAATCCACTCCATCGCATTTGCTAGGCTAGCAATCCACTCCATCGCATTGGCTAGGCTAGCAATCCACTCCATCGCATTGGCTAGGTTAGCAATCCACTCCATCGCATTGGCTAGGTTAGCAATCCACTCCATCGCATTGGCTAGGCTAGCAATCCATTATATCGTATTGGCTAGGCTAGCAATCCATTATATCGCATTGGCTGGGCTAGCAATCCACTCCATCGCATTGGCTAGGCTAGCAATCTATTATATCGTATTGGCTAGGCTAGCAATTCATTATATCGCATTGGCTAGGCTAGCAATCCATTATATCGTATTGGCTAGGCTAGCAATTCATTATATCGCATTGGCTAGGCTAGCAATCCATTATATCGCATCGGCTAGGCTAGCAATCCATTATATCGTATTGGCTAGGCTAGCAATCCACTACACTAATGTACCTTCCGTCGCTCCTCAGCCTCCACCTGCCGCCTGGTCATGATTTCGGACGTGACCTCCTGACGATCCTCCAGTCGCTGCTCGAGGTGTCTCGGCCGGCGCCCGGCACTCCGTGCGATGTTGTCCTTGTCCACCGGCACTCGGAAAGCAATCGCCTGCGTTTTCTGCTCCACGGAGTCCGACATTGCTCAACTGGTTGAGAGCTTGGCTTGAGGGATACAGAGAGAAGAGACTTAGTCTGTTGCCAAGCTATGCAGACAGACCAGATATCCCCTATTTATTCGATTGGTCAGCTATATTGCCGAGTGATTCATTGGTGCAGCACAGACCATAGCTGGATGTGCCGTATAGGCATATATAGCATAGAAGTGACAGTCCAGCGCATTTCGCCTATTTCCATCATCAATCATCACCCCATGCCCATTCTCCGACACATATTCTCCTTTTAGCAATATCCCTATAGTTTATGATAAGTGCACAAACTGCTTTTGTTAGAACGATTTTCTCGGTATTTCGAGATAAGGATAAACAAAAAATATAAATAACTGATTGTATTATTACTTAGACGATAGCACAGCCCAGTCCATGGACTGGCGGGCCACGCCCAACCTCAATTACCCCAGTTAACAGCTGGGTGAACTGAATTAATGCATCGTTAAGTGTCTTGCTAAAGGACTTAAATTGCTCCGGTGCAGTAAGGATTCGAACCACCGACCTTCGAGTCCGACCCTCCAACCAACCCGGTTATAAATCCTCAATTTAGACCGCAGAAAAAACCAGGACACCGGTTCATTATGAAAAACATGCTTAAGAAAACAACTTAAGACATTACTTCAAGTAGTTTGTTTCTCAGGTAGTCGAAAAGATTTCTAGAACTCAGCATATACTCGTACATACTAATATCTCTCTAGAATCGCTCTGGAAGTTCACAGGAATCTCACTGAATCAATATCATGGAATCTCATTGAATCAATATCATGGTATCTCACTGAATCAATAGCATGGAATCTCATTGAATCAATATCATGGAATCTCACTGAGTCAATATAATGGAATCTCACTGAATCAATATAAAGGAATCTCACTGAATCAATATCATGGAATCTCATTGAATCAATATCATGGAATCTCACTGAATCAATAGCATGGAATCTCATTGAATCAATATCATGGAATCTCACTGAGTCAATATAATGGAATCTCACTGAATCAATATAAAGGAATCTCACTGACTCAATATCATGGAATCTCACTGAATCAGTATCATGGAATCTCACTGACTCAATATCATGGAATCTCACTGAATCAATATCATGGAATCTCACTGACTCAATATCATGGAATCTCACTGAATCAATATAAAGGAATCTCACTGAATCAATATCATGGAATCTCACTGAATCAGTATCATGGAATCTCACTGACTCAATATCATGGAATCTCACTGAATCAATATCATGGAATCTCACTGACTCAATATCATGGAATCTCACTGAATCAATATAAAGGAATCTCACTGAATCAATATCATGGAATCTCACTGAATCAATATCATGGAATCTCACTGAATCAATATCATGGAATCTCATTGAATCAATATCATGGAATCTCACTGACTCAATATCATGGAATCTCACTGAATCAATATCATGGAATCTCACTGACTCAATATCATGGAATCTCACTGAATCAGTATCATGGAATCTCACTGACTCAATATCATGGAATCTCACTGAATCAATATCATGGAATCTCACTGACTCAATATCATGGAATCTCACTGAATCAATATCATGGAATCTCACTGAATCAATATCATGGAATCTCATTGAGTCAATATCATGGAATCTCACTGAATCAATATCATGGAATCTCATTGAATCAATATCATGGAATCTCACTGACTCAATATCATGGAATCTCACTGAATCAATATCATGGAATCTCACTGAATCAATATCATGGAATCTCATTGAATCAATATCATGGAATCTCACTAAATCAATATCATGGAATCTCACTGAATCAATATCATGGAATCTCACTGAATCAATATCATGGAATCTCACTAAATCAATATCATGGAATCTCACTGAATCAATATCATGGAATCTCACTAAATCAATATCATGGAATCTAACTGAATCAATATCATGGAATCTCACTGAATCAATATCATGGAATCTCACTGAATCAATATCATGGAATCTAACTGAATCAATATCATGGAATCTCACTGAATCAATATCATGGAATCTAACTGAATCAATATCATGGAATCTCACTGAATCAATATCATGGAATCTAACTGAATCAATATCATGGAATCTCATTGAATTAATATCATGGAATCTCATTGAATTAATATCATGGAATCTCACTGACTCAATATCATGGAATCTCACTGAATCAATATCATGGAATCTCACTGACTCAATATCATGGAATCTCATTGAATCAATATCATGGAATCTCACTGACTCAATATCATGGAATCTCACTGAATCAATATCATGGAATCTCACTGAATCAATATCATGGAATCTCACTGAATCAATATCATGGAATCTCACTGAATCAATATCATGGAATCTCATTGAATCAATATCATGGAATCTCACTAAATCAATATCATGGAATCTCACTGAATCAATATCATGGAATCTCACTGAATCAATATCATGGAATCTCACTGAATCAATATCATGGAATCTCACTGAATCAATATCATGGAATCTCACTAAATCAATATCATGGAATCTAACTGAATCAATATCATGGAATCTCACTGAATCAATATCATGGAATCTAACTGAATCAATATCATGGAATCTAACTGAATCAATATCATGGAATCTCACTGAATCAATATCATGGAATCTAACTGAATCAATATCATGGAATCTCACTAAATCAATATCATGGAATCTCACTGAATCAATATCATGGAATCTCACTAAATCAATATCATGGAATCTAACTGAATCAATATCATGGAATCTCACTGAATCAATATCATGGAATCTCACTGAATCAATATCATGGAATCTAACTGAATCAATATCATGGAATCTCACTGAATCAATATCATGGAATCTAACTGAATCAATATCATGGAATCTCACTGAATCAATATCATGGAATCTAACTGAATCAATATCATGGAATCTCATTGAATTAATATCATGGAATCTCATTGAATTAATATCATGGAATCTCACTGACTCAATATCATGGAATCTCACTGAATCAATATCATGGAATCTCACTGACTCAATATCATGGAATCTCATTGAATCAATATCATGGAATCTCACTGACTCAATATCATGGAATCTCACTGAATCAATATCATGGAATCTCACTGAATCAATATCATGGAATCTCACTGAATCAATATCATGGAATCTCACTGAATCAATATCATGGAATCTCATTGAATCAATATCATGGAATCTCACTAAATCAATATCATGGAATCTCACTGAATCAATATCATGGAATCTCACTGAATCAATATCATGGAATCTCACTGAATCAATATCATGGAATCTCACTGAATCAATATCATGGAATCTCACTAAATCAATATCATGGAATCTAACTGAATCAATATCATGGAATCTCACTGAATCAATATCATGGAATCTAACTGAATCAATATCATGGAATCTAACTGAATCAATATCATGGAATCTCACTGAATCAATATCATGGAATCTAACTGAATCAATATCATGGAATCTCACTGAATCAATATCATGGAATCTAACTGAATCAATATCATGGAATCTCACTGAATCAATATCATGGAATCTAACTGAATCAATATCATGGAATCTCACTGAATCAATATCATGGAATCTAACTGAATCAATATCATGGAATCTCACTGACTCAATATCATGGAATCTCACTGAATCAATATCATGGAATCTCACTGAATCAATATCATGGAATCTCACTGACTCAATATCATGGAATCTCACTGAATCAATATCATGGAATCTCACTGACTCAATATCATGGAATCTCACTGACTCAATATCATGGAATCTCACTGAATCAATATCATGGAATCTCACTGACTCAATATCATGGAATCTCACTGAATCAATATCATGGAATCTCATTGAGTCAATATCATGGAATCTCACTGAATCAATATCATGGAATCTCATTGAATCAATATCATGGAATCTCACTGACTCAATATCATGGAATCTCACTGAATCAATATCATGGAATCTCACTGAATCAATATCATGGAATCTCATTGAATCAATATCATGGAATCTCACTAAATCAATATCATGGAATCTCACTGAATCAATATCATGGAATCTCACTGAATCAATATCATGGAATCTCACTGAATCAATATCATGGAATCTCACTGAATCAATATCATGGAATCTCACTAAATCAATATCATGGAATCTAACTGAATCAATATCATGGAATCTCACTGAATCAATATCATGGAATCTCACTGAATCAATATCATGGAATCTAACTGAATCAATATCATGGAATCTCACTGAATCAATATCATGGAATCTAACTGAATCAATATCATGGAATCTCACTGAATCAATATCATGGAATCTAACTGAATCAATATCATGGAATCTCATTGAATTAATATCATGGAATCTCATTGAATTAATATCATGGAATCTCACTGACTCAATATCATGGAATCTCACTGAATCAATATCATGGAATCTCACTGACTCAATATCATGGAATCTCATTGAATCAATATCATGGAATCTCACTGACTCAATATCATGGAATCTCACTGAATCAATATCATGGAATCTCACTGAATCAATATCATGGAATCTCACTGAATCAATATCATGGAATCTCACTGAATCAATATCATGGAATCTCATTGAATCAATATCATGGAATCTCACTAAATCAATATCATGGAATCTCACTGAATCAATATCATGGAATCTCACTGAATCAATATCATGGAATCTCACTGAATCAATATCATGGAATCTCACTGAATCAATATCATGGAATCTCACTAAATCAATATCATGGAATCTAACTGAATCAATATCATGGAATCTCACTGAATCAATATCATGGAATCTAACTGAATCAATATCATGGAATCTAACTGAATCAATATCATGGAATCTCACTGAATCAATATCATGGAATCTAACTGAATCAATATCATGGAATCTCACTGAATCAATATCATGGAATCTAACTGAATCAATATCATGGAATCTCACTGAATCAATATCATGGAATCTAACTGAATCAATATCATGGAATCTCACTGAATCAATATCATGGAATCTAACTGAATCAATATCATGGAATCTCACTGACTCAATATCATGGAATCTCACTGAATCAATATCATGGAATCTCACTGAATCAATATCATGGAATCTCACTGACTCAATATCATGGAATCTCACTGAATCAATATCATGGAATCTCACTGAATCAATATCATGGAATCTCACTGACTCAATATCATGGAATCTAACTGAATCAATATCATGGAATCTCACTGAATCAATATCATGGAATCTCACTGAATCAATATCATGGAATCTCACTAAATCAATATCATGGAATCTCACTGAATCAATATCATGGAATCTCACTGAATCAATATCATGGAATCTAACTGAATCAATATCATGGAATCTCACTGAATCAATATCATGGAATCTAACTGAATCAATATCATGGAATCTCACTGAATCAATATCATGGAATCTCACTAAATCAATATCATGGAATCTAACTGAATCAATATCATGGAATCTCACTGAATCAATATCATGGAATCTCACTGAATCAATATCATGGAATCTCACTGACTCAATATCATGGAATCTAACTGAATCAATATCATGGAATCTCACTGAATCAATATCATGGAATCTAACTGAATCAATATCATGGAATCTCACTGAATCAATATCATGGAATCTAACTGAATCAATATCATGGAATCTCACTGACTCAATATCATGGAATCTCACTGAATCAATATCATGGAATCTCATTGAATTAATATCATGGAATCTCACTGACTCAATATCATGGAATCTCACTGAATCAATATCATGGAATCTCACTGAATCAATATCATGGAATCTCACTGACTCAATATCATGGAATCTCACTGAATCAATATCATGGAATCTAACTGAATCAATATCATGGAATCTCACTGAATCAATATCATGGAATCTAACTGAATCAATATCATGGAATCTCACTGAATCAATATCATGGAATCTAACTGAATCAATATCATGGAATCTCATTGAATTAATATCATGGAATCTCATTGAATTAATATCATGGAATCTCACTGACTCAATATCATGGAATCTCACTGAATCAATATCATGGAATCTCACTAAATCAATATCATGGAATCTAACTGAATCAATATCATGGAATCTCACTGACTCAATATCATGGAATCTCACTGAATTAATATCATGGAATCTCATTGAATTAATATCATGGAATCTCACTGACTCAATATCATGGAATCTCACTGAATCAATATCATGGAATCTCACTGACTCAATATCATGGAATCTCATTGAATCAATATCATGGAATCTCACTGACTCAATATCATGGAATCTCACTGAATCAATATCATGGAATCTCACTGAATCAATATCATGGAATCTCACTGAATCAATATCATGGAATCTCACTGAATCAGTATCATGGAATCTCACTGACTCAATATCATGGAATCTCACTGAATCAATATCATGGAATCTCACTGACTCAATATCATGGAATCTAACTGAATCAATATCATGGAATCTCACTGAATCAATATCATGGAATCTAACTGAATCAATATCATGGAATCTCACTGAATCAATATCATGGAATCTAACTGAATCAATATCATGGAATCTCACTGACTCAATATCATGGAATCTCACTGAATCAATATCATGGAATCTCACTGAATCAATATCATGGAATCTCACTGACTCAATATCATGGAATCTCACTGAATCAATATCATGGAATCTCACTGACTCAATATCATGGAATCTCACTGACTCAATATCATGGAATCTCACTGAATCAATATCATGGAATCTCACTGACTCAATATCATGGAATCTCACTGAATCAATATCATGGAATCTCATTGAGTCAATATCATGGAATCTCACTGAATCAATATCATGGAATCTCATTGAATCAATATCATGGAATCTCACTGACTCAATATCATGGAATCTCACTGAATCAATATCATGGAATCTCACTGAATCAATATCATGGAATCTCATTGAATCAATATCATGGAATCTCACTGAATCAATATCATGGAATCTCATTGAATTAATATCATGGAATCTCACTGAATCAATATCATGGAATCTCACTGAATCAATATCATGGAATCTCACTGAATCAATATCATGGAATCTCATTGAATCAATATCATGGAATCTCACTGACTCAATATCATGGAATCTAACTGAATCAATATCATGGAATCTCACTGAATCAATATCATGGAATCTCACTGAATCAATATCATGGAATCTCATTGAATCAATATCATGGAATCTCACTGAATCAATATCATGGAATCTAACTGAATCAATATCATGGAATCTCACTGAATCAGTATCATGGAATCTAACTGAATCAATATCATGGAATCTCACTGAATCAATATCATGGAATCTCACTAAATCAATATCATGGAATCTAACTGAATCAATATCATGGAATCTCATTGAATTAATATCATGGAATCTCACTGACTCAATATCATGGAATCTCACTGAATCAATATCATGGAATCTCACTGACTCAATATCATGGAATCTCACTGACTCAATATCATGGAATCTCACTGAATCAATATCATGGAATCTCATTGAATCAATATCATGGAATCTCACTGACTCAATATCATGGAATCTCACTGAATTAATATCATGGAATCTCACTGACTCAATATCATGGAATCTCACTGAATCAATATCATGGAATCTCACTGAATCAGTATCATGGAATCTCACTGACTCAATATCATGGAATCTCACTGAATCAATATCATGGAATCTCACTGACTCAATATCATGGAATCTAACTGAATCAATATCATGGAATCTCACTGAATCAATATCATGGAATCTAACTGAATCAATATCATGGAATCTCACTGAATCAATATCATGGAATCTAACTGAATCAATATCATGGAATCTAACTGAATCAATATCATGGAATCTCACTGAATCAATATCATGGAATCTAACTGAATCAATATCATGGAATCTCACTGAATCAATATCATGGAATCTAACTGAATCAATATCATGGAATCTCACTGACTCAATATCATGGAATCTCACTGAATCAATATCATGGAATCTCACTGAATCAATATCATGGAATCTCACTGACTCAATATCATGGAATCTCACTGAATCAATATCATGGAATCTCACTGAATCAATATCATGGAATCTCACTGACTCAATATCATGGAATCTCACTGAATCAATATCATGGAATCTAACTGAATCAATATCATGGAATCTCACTGAATCAATATCATGGAATCTAACTGAATCAATATCATGGAATCTCACTGACTCAATATCATGGAATCTCACTGAATTAATATCATGGAATCTAACTGAATCAATATCATGGAATCTCACTGACTCAATATCATGGAATCTCACTGAATCAATATCATGGAATCTCACTGAATCAATATCATGGAATCTCACTGAATCAATATCATGGAATCTCACTGACTCAATATCATGGAATCTCACTGACTCAATATCATGGAATCTCACTGACTCAATATCATGGAATCTCACTGAATCAATATCATGGAATCTCACTGACTCAATATCATGGAATCTCACTGAATCAATATCATGGAATCTCACTGACTCAATATCATGGAATCTAACTGAATCAATATCATGGAATCTCACTGAATCAATATCATGGAATCTAACTGAATCAATATCATGGAATCTCACTGAATCAATATCATGGAATCTCACTGAATCAATATCATGGAATCTAACTGAATCAATATCATGGAATCTCACTGAATCAATATCATGGAATCTAACTGAATCAATATCATGGAATCTCACTGAATCAATATCATGGAATCTAACTGAATCAATATCATGGAATCTCACTGACTCAATATCATGGAATCTCACTGAATCAATATCATGGAATCTCACTGAATCAATATCATGGAATCTCACTGACTCAATATCATGGAATCTCACTGAATCAATATCATGGAATCTCACTGAATCAATATCATGGAATCTCACTGACTCAATATCATGGAATCTCACTGAATCAATATCATGGAATCTAACTGAATCAATATCATGGAATCTCACTGAATCAATATCATGGAATCTAACTGAATCAATATCATGGAATCTCACTGACTCAATATCATGGAATCTCACTGAATTAATATCATGGAATCTAACTGAATCAATATCATGGAATCTCACTGACTCAATATCATGGAATCTCACTGAATCAATATCATGGAATCTCACTGAATCAATATCATGGAATCTCACTGAATCAATATCATGGAATCTCACTGACTCAATATCATGGAATCTCACTGAATCAATATCTTGGAATCTCACTGGAATCGCATTTCAATCTATATGGTCTGTGAAGCGTCACTAGAGTATTTAGCGGAAAGCACAAGAGAATCTTCATGGAAAGTCACAAGTTTCACGCTGAATTCCTTCTGCAGTGCGCAGGACTCAGAATTCCATCTGCAACCATATGCAGTCGCCAACAGCAAAAATGACAGACAGACAGACACAGACAGAAAAATGAAAAAGCAATTTTTAGCCTTCTTTGTGAGTCACTGCATGCCAACTCTCCATAAAGACAATGAAAAAACACAAACACGTGTCAAAATTGCTACAAAATGCCAAAAAGCTATAAATGTATATGTAGTGTTTTTTTATTCCAGCGTTTAGCCTCATTAGCAGCCTCATTAACTCTAATACAATTGTGCTGTTATCCACTTGTCAGCTATTTCTGGTTCTTTTAGAACAGGAAACTAAAGTTTCCACACTGTTAATAGAAAAAAATTGCCATTGGCCCCAGACTCCTGTGTGGGGTAGGTTGTTAGCCAATCAGAATGCAGCTGAACGGCGCAGTGCATTTGGTGAAGCCACACACACACAAAATAAGACCCGACCCCCTCGTCGGAGACAGACACGAGACAGCGAAAGCGAAGGCTTGTTTAACTCTCACCTGTGCTGGTGTTGCATCTATGCAGTGAGAATTCTAAATCGCAGAGCTCGTTGGTGGCCCTACCGCAATTCAATCCGAGACCACCAGCCGCGTTGAGTTGAGAAGTATTGATTTAGTGAGAACATCTAGTTCTGGATACTCGAAGTATATTACTCAGGAATTCTGGGAACCACTGGTGAGTTTCGGTTATTTTGTGAAATGGTGTCAAATCAAATAATAGTAACCAAATTTACCACCCAGTTGCCACATGAAAATGCTATAAGCGATTGGATTCAGTGGTATTAAATTTTTA
Source organism: Macrostomum hystrix (assembly GCA_950097015.1). NCBI lineage: Eukaryota > Metazoa > Platyhelminthes > Macrostomidae > Macrostomum > Macrostomum hystrix. The sequence continues at coordinate 2,633,440 of CATNEN010000012.1, forward strand.
AGAGGAAAATGCAATTGGAATGTGTTTGAACAGGGGAATGCATGAGGTTCTCGCTTTCTCTCTCTTCCTGACTTTTTCTCGTTTCACTAAAAGCTAAAAAAATTTAGTGAAAGGGAAATTGTGAAAATATATCGAACCAAATGGGGGGTGGTGTGAGTGTTTGCTTTAACACCAGTGAGCTCACACGGCTAGTCTTTGCTGGTGTTTGCTCTGTAGCCCACAATGTCAACTCAATAGCTTCCAATTGAAATTCTCCCATAGAAAAATTCGCACTTTATTGAATTGCATTTTTCTCCTTAGGAGAGACTTGCAAATTAAAGAGCAGTGCAAGTCTTGAATTGCTAATGCCAGTAGAATCCCGTAGGCATCTCAAATATCCTAATGTTGTATCTTTCATGCCACTGTACACTTCGCTAGTCATGCAGAGACTGACAGAAATCACTGATCGCGTCATGGATAGCAGCAGAGCCGCTGACAGGTTTATAGACTCAATACTGTCGAGTCTGTAATTGTGTTAGTGTCTGTGTTAGCTCTGTGTTAGTTGGGCCTAAAGATGTTCATGGTTTAAATTTTTTATCATGGATATGGAGTGCCTGTCTGTGTGATAAAGAGTGAATTTATAAGTGATAGGGAGTGACGGTCTGAGTGATAAGGATTGACGGTCTGAGTGATAAGGAGTGCCTGTCTGTGTGATAAAGAGTGAATTTATGAGTGATAGGGAGTGACGGTCTGAGTGATAAGGATTGACGGTCTGAGTGATAAGGAGTGCCTGTCTGTGTGATAAAGAGTGAATTTATGAGTGATAGGGAGTGACGGTCTGAGTGATAAGGAGTGACGTTCTGAGTGATAAGGAGTGACGGTCTAAGTGATAAGGAGTGCCTGTCTGTGTGATAAAGAGTGAATTTATGAGTGATAGGGAGTGACGGTCTGAGTGATAAGGATTGACGGTCTGAGTGATAAGGAGTGACGGTCTAAGTGATAAGGAGTGCCTGTCTGTGTGATAAAGAGTGAATTTATGAGTGATAGGGAGTGACGGTCTGAGTGATAAGGATTGACGGTCTGAGTGATAAGGAGTGACGGTCTAAGTGATAAGGAGTGCCTGTCTGTGTGATAAAGAGTGAATTTATGAGTGATAGGGAGTGACGGTCTGAGTGATAAGGATTGACGGTCTGAGTGATAAGGAGTGACGGTCTAAGTGATAAGGAGTGCCTGTCTGTGTGATAAAGAGTGAATTTATGAGTGATAGGGAGTGACGGTCTGAGTGATAAGGATTGACGGTCTGAGTGATAAGGAGTGACGGTCTAAGTGATAAGGAGTGACGTTCTGAGTGATAAGGAGTGACGGTCTAAGTGATAAGGAGTGCCTGTCTGTATGATAAAGAGTGAATTTATGAGTGATAGGGAGTGACGGTCTGAGTGATAGGGAGTGACGGTCTGAGTGATAAGGAGTGACGGTCTGAGTGATAAGGAGTGCCTGTCTGTGTGATAAAGAGTGAATTTATAAGTGATAAGGAGTGACGTTCTGAGTGATAAGGAGTGACGGTCTAAGTGATAAGGAGTGACGTTCTGAGTGATAAGGAGTGACGGTCTGAGTGATAATGAGTGCTGGCCTGTGTGACATGGAGTTCTGAACGGTGTGACATGGAGTGCTGGACCGTGTGACATGGAGTGCTGGACCGTGTGACATGGAGAGTGCTGGCCTGTGTGACATGGAGCGTGCTGGCCTGTGTGACATGGAGAGTGCTGGCCTGTGTGACATGGAGAGTGCTGGCCTGTGTGACATGGAGAATGCTGGCCTGTGTGACATGGAGTGCTGGACCGTGTGACATGGAGTGCTGGACCGTGTGACATGGAGAGTGCTGGTCTGTGTGACATGGAGAGTGCTGGCCTGTGTGACATGGAGAATGCTGGCCTGTGTGACATGGAGAATGCTGGCCTGTGTGACATGGAGAATGCTGGCCTGTGTGACATGGAGAATGCTGGCCTGTGTGACATGGAGAATGCTGGCCTGTGTGACATGGAGAATGCTGGCCTGTGTGACATGGAGAATGCTGGCCTGTGTGACATGGAGTGCTGGACCGTGTGACATGGAGTGCTGGACCGTGTGACATGGAGAGTGCTGGTCTGTGTGACATGGAGAGTGCTGGCCTGTGTGACATGGAGAATGCTGGCCTGTGTGACATGGAGAATGCTGGCCTGTGTGACATGGAGAATGCTGGCCTGTGTGACATGGAGAGTGCTGGCCTGTGTGACATGGAGAATGCTGGCCTGTGTGACATGGAGTGCTGGACCGTGTGACATGGAGTGCTGGACCGTGTGACATGGAGAGTGCTGGTCTGTGTGACATGGAGAGTGCTGGCCTGTGTGACATGGAGCGTGCTGGCCTGTGTGACATGGAGAGTGCTGGCCTGTGTGACATGGAGAGTGCTGGCCTGTGTGACATGGAGAATGCTGGCCTGTGTGACATGGAGAATGCTGGCCTGTGTGACATGGAGAATGCTGGCCTGTGTGACATGGAGAATGCTGGCCTGTGTGACATGGAGAATGCTGGCCTGTTTGACATGGAGAATGCTGGCCTGTGTGACATGGAGAATGCTGGCCTGTGTGACATGGAGAATGCTGGCCTGTGTGACATGGAGAATGCTGGCCTGTGTGACATGGAGTTCTGGTCTGTGTGACATGGAGAGTGCTTGCCTGTGTGACATGGAGAGTGCTGGCCTGTGTGACATGGAGTTCTGGACGGTGTGACATGGAGTGCTTGCCTGTGTCACATGTAGAGTGCTGGCCTGTGTGACATGGAGTTCTGGACGGTGTGACATGGAGTGCTGGCCTGTGTGACATGGAGAGTGCTGGACCGTGTGACATGGAGAGTGCTGGCCTGTGTGACATGGAGAGTGCTGGCCTGTGTGACATAAAGAGTGCTGGACCGTGTGACATGGAGTGCTGGTCTGTGTGACATAGAGAGTGCTGGACCGTGTGACATGGAGTGCTGGACCGTGTGACATGGAGTGCTGGACCGTGTGACATAGAGAGTGCTGGACCGTGTGACATAGAGAGTGCTGGACCGTGTGACATGGAGTGCTGGACCGTGTGACATGGAGAGTGCTGGACCGTGTGACATGGAGTGCTGGCCTGTGTGACATAGAGAGTGCTGGACCGTGTGACATGGAGTGCTGGCCTGTGTGACATGGAGTTCTGGACCGTGTGACATGGAGTGCTTGCCTGTGTCACATGTAGAGTGCTGGCCTGTGTGACATGGAGTTCTGGACGGTGTGACATGGAGTGCTGGCCTGTGTGACATGGAGAGTGCTGGACCGTGTGACATGGAGAGTGCTGGCCTGTGTGACATAAAGAGTGCTGGACCGTGTGACATGGAGTGCTGGTCTGTGTGACATAGAGAGTGCTGGACCGTGTGACATGGAGTGCTGGACCGTGTGACATGGAGTGCTGGACCGTGTGACATGGAGTGCTGGACCGTGTGACATAGAGAGTGCTGGACCGTGTGACATGGAGTGCTGGACCGTGTGACATGGAGTGCTGGTCTGTGTGACATAGAGAGTGCTGGACCGTGTGACATGGAGTGCTGGACCGTGTGACATAGAGAGTGCTGGACCGTGTGACATGGAGTGCTGGCCTGTGTGACATGGAGTTCTGGACCGTGTGACATGGAGTGCTTGCCCGTGTGACATGGAGTGCTGGACCGTGTGACATAGAGAGTGCTGGACCGTGTGGCATGGAGAGTTCTGCACCGTGTGGCATGGAGAGTGCTGGACCGTGTGACATGGAGAGTGCTGGACCGTGTGACATAGAGAGTGCTGGACCGTGTGACATGGAGTGCTGGACCGTGTGACATGGAGTGCTGGACCGTGTGACATAGAGAGTGCTGGACCGTGTGACATGGAGTGCTGGACCGTGTGACATGGAGTGCTGGACCGTGTGACATGGAGTGCTGGACCGTGTGACATGGAGTGCTGGTCTGTGTGACATAGAGAGTGCTGGACCGTGTGACATGGAGTGCTGGCCTGTGTGACATGGAGTTCTGGACCGTGTGACATGGAGTGCTTGCCTGTGTCACATGTAGAGTGCTGGCCTGTGTGACATGGAGTTCTGGACGGTGTGACATGGAGTGCTGGCCTGTGTGACATGGAGAGTGCTGGACCGTGTGACATGGAGAGTGCTGGCCTGTGTGACATAAAGAGTGCTGGACCGTGTGACATGGAGTGCTGGTCTGTGTGACATAGAGAGTGCTGGACCGTGTGACATGGAGTGCTGGACCGTGTGACATGGAGTGCTGGACCGTGTGACATGGAGTGCTGGACCGTGTGACATAGAGAGTGCTGGACCGTGTGACATGGAGTGCTGGACCGTGTGACATGGAGTGCTGGTCTGTGTGACATAGAGAGTGCTGGACCGTGTGACATGGAGTGCTGGACCGTGTGACATAGAGAGTGCTGGACCGTGTGACATGGAGTGCTGGCCTGTGTGACATGGAGTTCTGGACCGTGTGACATGGAGTGCTTGCCCGTGTGACATGGAGTGCTGGACCGTGTGACATAGAGAGTGCTGGACCGTGTGGCATGGAGAGTTCTGCACCGTGTGGCATGGAGAGTGCTGGACCGTGTGACATGGAGAGTGCTGGACCGTGTGACATGGAGAGTGCTGGACCGTGTGACATGGAGTGCTGGACCGTGTGACATGGAGTGCTGGACCGTGTGACATAGAGAGTGCTGGACCGTGTGACATGGAGAGTGCTGGACCGTGTGACATGGAGAGTGCTGGACCGTGTGACATGGAGAGTGCTGGACCGTGTGACATGGAGAGTGCTGGACCGTGTGACATGGAGTGCTGGACCGTGTGACATGGAGTGCTGGACCGTGTGACATGGAGTGCTGGACCGTGTGACATGGAGTGCTGGACCGTGTGACATGGAGTGCTGGTCTGTGTGACATAGAGAGTGCTGGACCGTGTGACATGGAGTGCTGGACCGTGTGACATGGAGAGTGCTGGCCTGTGTGACATGGAGAGTGCTGGCCTGTGTGACATAGAGAGTGCTGGACCGTGTGACATGGAGTGCTGGCCTGTGTGACATGGAGTGCTGGACCGTGTGACATGGAGTGCTGGTCTGTGTGACATAGAGAGTGCTGTACCGTGTGACATGGAGTGCTGGACCGTGTGACATGGAGTGCTGGACCGTGTGACATGGAGTGCTGGCCTGTGTGACATGGAGTGCTGGCCTGTGTGACATAGAGAGTGCTGGACCGTGTGACATGGAGTGCTGGCCTGTGTGACATGGAGTGCTGGACCGTGTGACATGGAGTGCTGGACCGTGTGACATGGAGTTCTGGACCGTGTGACATGGAGTGCTTGCCCGTGTGACATGGAGTGCTGGCCCGTGTGACATGGAGTGCTGGCCCGTGTGACATGGAGTGCTGGACTGTGTTTCGAATATTCTTATTCGAAATGTTTAGATCGACACGCGGCAACTTGTTAGATATGGAGATAAGAACTGTCCCAGCGCTCTGCAATGCAGCTGTGTCGACTGACCGTCATCGAGACCACCCGAGACAGAACGAAAAGAAAAAATTGTCAATAAAAAGTGTCGCGCACAAAAATGCAGGATTTCTATATCATTGGCCGACGGAATTAACCTTATTGTGGGTCAGCTGCATAGATGGGGGGCCTTGAATTAGCGACCACGTTGCAATAAAACAGTCTAGAATGGACAGATAACGATCTACTTAAAAACAGACATGCGTATTTGAATCCAGACACGACCATTTCATGTGTTGTAGAGAGAAATTTCGTTTTTTACACAGAATCGACTACGCTACAATGGAAAAATTGAGAATAAATGCTTGGTTTATTATAGCTATGCAATTTTAGTCCGAAATCTTGTCTGCTGTTTATAAAAAATGGTTAAGTAACTTACTTTTCTTGAGAAAGTTTTTTCTTACGAATTGGATACAAAGTCACGTTTCCTTTGCTTCGCCGACTGGGGAGTGAGGTTGCATGCATTGCAGCTTAGCAAACCCATTGTGAGTATCTAAACAGCTCGGGTTCGCCATTTGCTTGACTGGGATTCCCTTCTGTTCTTCATTGGGATTCCCCTCTGTCCTTCATTGGGATTCCCCTCTGTCCTTCATTGGGATTCCCTTCTGTCCTTCATTGGGATTCCCTTCTGTCCTTCATTGGGATTCCCTTCTGTTCTTCATTGGGATTCCCCTCTGTCCTTCATTGGGATTCCCTTCTGTCCTTCATTGGGATTCCCTTCTGTTCTTCATTGGGATTCCCTTCTGTCCTTCATTGGGATTCCCTTCTGTCCTTCATTAGGATTCCCTCCTGTCCTTCATTGGGATTCCCCTCTGTCCTTCATTGGGATTCCCTTCTGTCCTTCATTGGGATTCCCTTCTGTCCTTCATTGGGATTCCCTTCTGTCCTTCACTAGGATTCATTAAAAAAATACGAGTTGCATCAAAACACAGTACAACACTTGCCATTCTAAATTTTTCATGCATCCACTCCCTTGCCCACCCACACACTGCTAGCAGCAGTAATTACGCATGCTCAACTTTAAGTCGAGCATGAGTTGCGTTTGTGAAAGCCTTAGAGGCAAATCCCTTTGCCGAGCTAAAACCTGACCCGACACTTTTAGGAAATTTGAAAACTTAGAGAAAGAGAATTGGGAATCAATACTGCAGGCTATTACTGTGTGACAAGTGTATGTCAATGAACCTGTCAATATAAAGAACCGCCCGCTGACATTTTCTTGTTATTGAATCGGCAACTCGTTACGTAACACCTGCCGCCGGCACACTTGACTATTTTGTCCTGGCCTGTAATTTTCGATTCTTTAATAAATTTCACAAAGGGTGCCGCTCAGCGAGATGTCAATATTGCTGTTGTACCGAAATTATTGAATGAGTAAGCCTGTTACTGTATTATTGCAGAATGGCGGAGCCTTTGAAACGGAAATTGCATTGATAAGAAAACCTTGCTGGATAGATAGATAGATAGATAGATAGATAGTTTTAGTTATAGTTGCATATTTGTACTAATACGAGAGGTCGATTTGAGACATCATTTTTCCCTCGGGTTTTTCAGCCAGGGCAAGTTGAGGAGAATATCCTGCATGGTGGGATATTTGATTCGATGGCTGGGTGGGAAGCAAACAATGGAAGCTTTGCTGAGCTGCCAAGGACAAAAGAGCTGGTGCAGGCAGTGAGGCGTCTTCCATTTGTTGCACGCTCCGCTTGAAGAGGCTGCTGAAAGCACAGAAAGTGGAATATCTTCTGGAGCAGCTTTGAAGTTGGAAAAAACTGGATGCACGAATTTGAGATCCGCTGCAAATAGTAAACAGTTTCTCTATTTTTCTTGAAAGTCTGCTTTTACAGAACGCTGCTCTGTGCAAACAGATGGGCCTCACTCAGAGCATAGCCGTATTGTAGGGAATGAGAGGTGGGACTTGTGCCTCATAGTATCAGATGGGCTAGAAACTTATGCATGCTTTTGATTCCATTACAATTCCATTTCATGGTTTCTAATCCAGCTGAAATTCTAACAATGATTGACACAAAACTTGAATCCACAATGAATCATCACGGTTAGGTGGCAACACAAAATATTATCTTTGCTGCTTTCACACTGGAAAGATGCGAACAGCTGAAATAAGTAGATCAGCGGCTGAAACACTTTCGGCCCTCGAATTCTAATATTAGGCACTCGCGGAAGAGGACCTGAAAAAGGTAGACAAGGAAACAATGTTAGATAATCAGACAATGGTAGATAATTAGACAATGGTAGATAATCAGACAATGGTAGATAATTAGACAATCGTAGATAATCAGACAATGGTAGATAATCAAACAATGGTAGATAATTAGACAATGGTAGATAATCAAACAATGGTAGATAATTAGACAATGGTAGATCATTAGTCAATGGTAGGTAATCAGACAATGGTAGACAATTAGACAATGGTAGATAATGAGACAATGGTAGATAATCAAACAATGGTAGATAATTAGACAATGGTAGATAATTAGACAATGGTAGGTAATCAGACAATGGTAGATAATCAGACAATGGTAGATAATCAAACCATGGTAGATAATCAAACAATGGTAGATAATTAGACAATGGTAGGTAATTAGACAATGGTAGGTAATTAGACAATGGTAGATAATTAGACAATGGTAGGTAATTAGACAATGGTAGATAATTAGACAATGGTAGGTAATTAGACAATGGTAGGTAATTAGACAATGGTAGATAATTAGACAATGGTAGATAATTAGACAATGGTAGATAATTAGACAATGGTAGATAATTAGACAATGGTAGGTAATTAGACAATGGTAGATAATTAGACAATGGTAAATAATCAGACAATGGTAGATAATTAGACAATGGTAGGTAATCAGACAATGGTAGATAATTAGACAATGGTAGATAATTAGACAATGGTAGATAATTAGACAATGGTAGGTAATTAGACAATGGTAGGTAATCAGACAATGGTAGATAATTAGACAATGGTAGATAATCAGACAATGGTAGATAATGAGACAATCGTAGATAATTAGACAAAGGTAGATAATCAGACAATGGTAGATAATGAGACAAGGGTAGATAATCAGACAATGGCAGATAATCAGACAATGGTAGATAATGAGACAATCGTAGATAATCAGACAATGGTAGATAATCAGACAATGGTAGATAATCAGACAATGGTAGATAATTAGACAATGGTAGATAATTAGACAATGGTAAATAATCTGACAAAGGTAGATAATGAGACAATGGTAGATAATTAGACAATGGTAGGTAATTAGACAATGCTAGATTCGAGTAATTAGGCAATGGTAGTTGGTAGATTATCAGTGGTATATTATAAAATTTGAACAGGGCTAATTAGAAACGCGTTAATCTACGATAAGAATTCTGCTTTACAAGCTCCAGGTGCTATCTGGATTTTTATTTTTTTACGAAAAATCCGCCATTTTATGCACTTTTATTGCTTTCTCTTTTTAACGCGACACGAGTGTCAAAATAGAAGTGTAAGATTAAAAAAATCAAATATTGAGTGACTCCTACAAAAAATGTAATGCTGTCGGAAATTCCCCCCCCAATCTTCCAAATCGCCTTATGGTTTCCAGATGCTTCTAGTCTGGAATTTTCGAGAATAAAAGAAAGATGAGGCAGGCGCCCGTGATCCCACCAAAGTGTTTTGTTCCCAATTTCTCTTTCTCTTCTTTAATCGCCAGTCTGGGCGGGCAGGAAGTGTTGCCGCTATTAATTCTGGACAGCTCGGAGCATACAGAACTGTGTAATTTTCTATAGAATTTTTGTCCATTGAATTCCTGACGCGCCTACTCTCTTTCACTGACTTCCTGAGTCAGTGAGATGATGGGAGATTCTCTCACATGCGGTATCAGATATTCCCTTCTGTTTGACACCAACCAACCAGACACGCCGCTTTCCATTGCAGAGAACGTCACCGCACGATCGTTAAGGACATTGGGACAGAATATGGACGTCCGGGACGAGAGCTGGTTTTTCCAGGAAATGTCGCCACTATTGGCCACGGAGCTACTGAAGAAGATGACAAACAATGAGGGCGCTTTCCTGGTTCGAAGCTTCAAGAAGCGACTGGCTTTGTCCTATGTGTGAGTTGCCTGTCCTTCTTTGTTAGTTAATTTGGGTCAATTTCCTTGCGTTTTATTGTCTCCAGGCCGATTTTGAATAGTTGTTTTTGTATTGGTTGTTGTTTGTCAACAATTCCTAGTCTCTTGGTTGTTGTTTGTCAACAATTCCTAGTCTCTTGGTTGTTGTTTGTCAACAATTCCTAGTCTCTTGGTTGTTGTTTGTCAACAATTCCTAGTCTCTTGGTTGTTGTTTGTCAACAATTCCTAGTCTCTTGGTTGTTGTTTGTCAACAATTCCTAGTCTCTTGGTTGTTGTTTGTCAACAATTCCTAGTCTCTTGGTTGTTGTTTGTCAACAATTCCTAGTCTCTTGGTTGTTGTTTGTCAACCATTTCCAAGTCTCTTGGTTGTTGTTTGTCAACAATTCCTAGTCTCTTGGTTGTTGTTTGTCAACAATTCCTAGTCTCTTGGTTGTTGTTTGTCAACAATTCCTAGTCTCTTGGTTGTTGTTTGTCAACAATTCCTAGTCTCTTGGTTGTTGTTTGTCAACCATTTCCAAGTCTCTTGGTTGTTGTTTGTCAACAATTCCTAGTCTCTTGGTTGTTGTTTGTCAACCATTTCCAAGTCTCTTGGTTGTTGTTTGTCAACAATTCCTAGTCTCTTGGTTGTTGTTTCTCAACAATTCCTAGTCTCTTGGTTGTTGTTTGTCAACCATTTCCAAGTCTCTTGGTTGTTGTTTGTCAACAATTCCTAGTCTCTTGGTTGTTGTTTGTCAACAATTCCAAGTCTCTTGGTTGTTGTTTGTCAACAATTCCTAGTCTCTTGGTTGTTGTTTGTCAACAATTCCTAGTCTCTTGGTTGTTGTTTGTCAACAATTCCTAGTCTCTTGGTTGTTGTTTGTCAACAATTCCTAGTCTCTTGGTTGTTGTTTCTCAACAATTCCTAGTCTCTTGGTTGTTGTTTGTCAACAATTCCTAGTCTCTTGGTTGTTGTTTGTCAACAATTCCTAGTCTCTTGGTTGTTGTTTGTCAACAATTCCTAGTCTCTTAGTTGTTGTTTGTCAACAATTCCTAGTCTCTTGGTTGTTGTTTGTCAACAATTCCTAGTCTCTTGGTTGTTGTTTGTCAACAATTCCTAGTCTCTTGGTTGTTGTTTGTCAACAATTCCTAGTCTCTTGGTTGTTGTTTGTCAACAATTCCTAGTCTCTTGGTTGTTGTTTGTCAACAATTCCTAGTCTCTTGGTTGTTGTTTGTCAACAATTCCTAGTCTCTTGGTTGTTGTTTGTCAACAGTTACTAATATTCTATAAATTCGTTATTAATTATTGTGTTAATTATGTAAAATCGCAACAAATTTAAATTTAGTCATTTGCCAACCCCTCAACCGGGTAGCAACATTAGTACTTGACTGAGCAATTTAAGCGTCAGGAACAAACTGCCACACGAAACAGACTGACAGTCCAGTGATTGGGTGCAAGGCCTATGTGTATGTGCAGCGGGCTGTTCCGCTTATCATATCTTAACGAGATCAGCTTTCGGACGCAATTATACAGGGCCGAAGAAAGTGATACGGGCAGCATCTTATGCCGCACTTTGGTCATCACCCACCCAGTGTCAGTTATCGGGACACCCTGCCGAATCATTGCTGCCTACTTTTTGGGCCATTAGTTAACAAAAGAAAAAGCAGCTTTTGGTTTATCGGATATTAGGCTGCAGGCAGTTGAATTATTAGTTGCTAGGGGAAAATCAGTGCTGCTTCGGATACGTTAACGGAGACTGTTCACTCCATGGTACTACTCGGCTAGTACCCACTTTACAGATGGGTAAATTAAAGCAATTTGTTTCCTCCTGCGCCTCAATTCGAACTCCGGACCTTTCACTTAAGTGTCCGAAGCCTCCCCATCTACAAAACCATCTTCAAGATCTGTCATTCACTGTCAATCAATCCAACTCATCCCGCGCGATGCCTTCCCGAGCAGCTGGCAGCAGTCGGTGAAGCACAGCTGGATCAGCGTGGATCCCGGTGGCACAAGCTGCTACCTGCAGCCGCAGGAGCGCTTCGACTGTGTGCAGGAGCTGGTGCAGCACTATGGCAGCACGCCTTGCAGCGGCCTGGCCGGCCTGCGCCTTCAGCGCTATCCCCTAGCCGAGGATGTTGAGAACTTCCTGCGACTGCCGCCCGCTGACATTGAGATCGGGTCCGATGGCCGCAGCTGCTCACTGGTTAATCCGCTGACCGTGAGTGACTGGCTAATCCTTCGAGTTTTTGTCTCACTAATCCCTCAGATTGGTTAATCATTCGAGCATTTGTCTCACTAATCCCTCAGATTGGTTAATCATTCGAGTTTTTGTCTCACTAATCCCTCAGATTGGTTAATCATTCGAGCATTTGTCTCACTAATCCCTCAGATTGGTTAATCATTCGAGCATTTGTCTCACTAATCCCTCAGATTAGCTAATACTTCGAGTTTTTGTCTCACTAATCCCTCAGATTGGCTAATCCTTCGAGTTTTTGTCTCACTAATCCCTCAGATTGGTTAATCATTCGAGTTTTTGTCTCACTAATCCCTCAGATTGGTTAATCATTCGAGTTTTTGTCTCACTAATCCCTCAGATTGGTTAATCATTCGAGTTTTTGTCTCACTAATCCCTCAGATTGGTTAATCATTCGAGTATTTGTCTCACTAATCCCTCAGATTGGTTAATCATTCGAGTATTTGTCTCACTAATCCCTCAGATTGGTTAATCATTCGAGCATTTGTCTCACTAATCCCTCAGATTGGTTAATCATTCGAGTTTTTGTCTCACTAATCCCTCAGATTGGTTAATCATTCGAGTTTTTGTCTCACTAATCCCTCAGATTGGCTAATCCTTCGAGTTTTTGTCTCACTAATCCCTCAGATTGGTTAATCATTCGAGTTTTTGTCTCACTAATCCCTCAGATTGGTTAATCATTCGAGTTTTTGTCTCACTAATCCCTCAGATTGGCTAATCCTTCGAGTTTTTGTCTCACTAATCCCTCAGATTGGTTAATCATTCGAGCATTTGTCTCACTAATCCCTCAGATTGGTTAATCATTCGAGCATTTGTCTCACTAATCCCTCAGATTGGTTAATCATTCGAGTATTTGTCTCAGTAATCCCTCAGATTGGCTAATCATTCGAGTATTTGTCTCACTAATCCCTCAGATTGGTTAATCATTCGAGTATTTGTCTCACTAATCCCTCAGATTGGTTAATCATTCGAGTATTTGTCTCACTAATCCCTCAGATTGGTTAATCATTCGAGTTTTTGTCTCACTAATCCCTCAGATTGGTTAATCATTCGAGTTTTTGTCTCACTAATCCCTCAGATTGGTTAATCATTCGAGTATTTGTCTCACTAATCCCTCAGATTGGTTAATCATTCGAGTTTTTGTCTCACTAATCCCTCAGATTGGTTAATCATTCGAGCATTTGTCTCACTAATCCCTCAGATTGGTTAATCATTCGAGCATTTGTCTCACTAATCCCTCAGATTGGTTAATCATTCGAGTATTTGTCTCACTAATCCCTCAGATTGGTTAATCATTCGAGTATTTGTCTCACTAATCCCACAGATTGGTTAATCATTCGAGCATTTGTCTCACTAATCCCTCAGATTGGTTAATCATTCGAGCATTTGTCTCACTAATCCCTCAGATTGGTTAATCATTCGAGTATTTGTCTCACTAATCCCTCAGATTGGTTAATCATTCGAGCATTTGTCTCAGTAATCCCTCAGATTGGCTAATCATTCGAGCATTTGTCTCAGTAATCCCTCAGATTGGCTAATCATTCGAGCATTTGTCTCAGTAATCCCTCAGATTGGCTAATCATTCGAGCATTTGTCTCAGTAATCCCTCAGATTGGTTAATCATTCGAGTATTTGTCTCACTAATCCCTCAGATTGGTTAATCATTCGAGCATTTGTCTCACTAATACCTCAGATTGGTTAATCATTCGAGTATTTGTCTCACTAATCCCTCAGATTGGTTAATCATTCGAGCATTTGTCTCACTAATCCCTCAGATTGGTTAATCATTCGAGTATTTGTCTCACTAATCCCTCAGATTGGTTAATCATTCGAGTATTTGTCTCACTAATCCCTCAGATTGGTTAATCATTCGAGCATTTGTCTCACTAATCCCTCAGATTGGTTAATCATTCGAGCATTTGTCTCACTAATCCCTCAGATTGGTTAATCATTCGAGCATTTGTCTCACTAATCCCTCAGATTGGTTAATCATTCGAGTATTTGTCTCACTAATCCCTCAGATTGGTTAATCATTCGAGTATTTGTCTCACTAATCCCTCAGATTGGTTAATCATTCGAGTATTTGTCTCACTAATCCCTCAGATTGGTTAATCATTCGAGCATTTGTCTCACTAATCCCTCAGATTGGTTAATCATTCGAGTTTTTGTCTCACTAATCCCTCAGATTGGTTAATCATTCGAGTTTTTGTCTCACTAATCCCTCAGATTGGTTAATCATTCGAGCATTTGTCTCACTAATCCCTCAGATTGGTTAATCATTCGAGTATTTGTCTCACTAATCCCTCAAATTGGTTAATCATTCGAGTATTTGTCTCACTAATCCCTCAGATTGGTTAATCATTCGAGCATTTGTCTCACTAATCCCTCAGATTGGTTAATCATTCGAGTATTTGTCTCACTAATCCCTCAGATTGGTTAATCATTCGAGCATTTGTCTCACTAATCCCTCAGATTGGTTAATCATTCGAGTATTTGTCTCACTAATCCCTCAGATTGGTTAATCATTCGAGCATTTGTCTCACTAATCCCTCAGATTGGTTAATCATTCGAGATTTTGTCTCACTAATCCCTCAGATTGGTTAATCATTCGAGCATTTGTCTCACTAATCCCTCAGATTGGTTAATCATTCGAGCATTTGTCTCACTAATCCCTCAGATTGGTTAATCATTCGAGCATTTGTCTCACTAATCCCTCAGATTGGTTAATCATTCGAGCATTTGTCTCACTAATCCCTCAGATTGGTTAATCATTCGAGCATTTGTCTCACTAATCCCTCAGATTGGTTAATCATTCGAGTTTTTGTCTCACTAATCCCTCAGATTGGTTAATCATTCGAGCATTTGTCTCAGTAATCCCTCAGATTGGCTAATCATTCGAGCATTTGTCTCAGTAATCCCTCAGATTGGCTAATCATTCGAGCATTTGTCTCACTAATCCCTCAGATTGGTTAATCATTCGAGCATTTGTCTCACTAATCCCTCAGATTGGTTAATCATTCGAGCATTTGTCTCAGTAATCCCTCAGATTGGTTAATCATTCGAGCATTTGTCTCACTAATCCCTCAGATTGGTTAATCATTCGAGCATTTGTCTCACTAATCCCTCAGATTGGTTAATCATTCGAGTTTTTGTCTCACTAATCCCTCAGATTGGTTAATCATTCGAGTATTTGTCTCAGTAATCCCTCAGATTGGCTAATCATTCGAGCATTTGTCTCAGTAATCCCTCAGATTGGTTAATCATTCGAGTATTTGTCTCAGTAATCCCTCAGATTGGTTAATCATTCGAGCATTTGTCTCACTAATCCCTCAGATTGGTTAATCATTCGAGCATTTGTCTCAGTAATCCCTCAGATTGGTTAATCATTCGAGCATTTGTCTCACTAATCCCTCAGATTGGTTAATCATTCGAGCATTTGTCTCACTAATCCCTCAGATTGGTTAATCATTCGAGTTTTTGTCTCACTAATCCCTCAGATTGGCTAATCATTCGAGCATTTGTCTCAGTAATCCCTCAGATTGGCTAATCATTCGAGCATTTGTCTCAGTAATCCCTCAGATTGGTTAATCATTCGAGTATTTGTCTCACTAATCCCTCAGATTGGTTAATCATTCGAGCATTTGTCTCACTAATCCCTCAGATTGGTTAATCATTCGAGCATTTGTCTCACTAATACCTCAGATTGGTTAATCATTCGAGTATTTGTCTCACTAATCCCTCAGATTGGTTAATCATTCGAGTATTTGTCTCACTAATCCCTCAGATTGGTTAATCATTCGAGCATTTGTCTCACTAATCCCTCAGATTGGTTAATCATTCGAGTATTTGTCTCACTAATCCCTCAGATTGGTTAATCATTCGAGTATTTGTCTCACTAATCCCTCAGATTGGTTAATCATTCGAGCATTTGTCTCACTAATCCCTCAGATTGGTTAATCATTCGAGCATTTGTCTCACTAATCCCTCAGATTGGTTAATCATTCGAGTTTTTGTCTCACTAATCCCTCAGATTGGTTAATCATTCGAGTATTTGTCTCACTAATCCCTCAGATTGGTTAATCATTCGAGTATTTGTCTCACTAATCCCTCAGATTGGTTAATCATTCGAGTATTTGTCTCACTAATCCCTCAGATTGGTTAATCATTCGAGTATTTGTCTCACTAATCCCTCAGATTGGTTAATCATTCGAGCATTTGTCTCACTAATCCCTCAGATTGGTTAATCATTCGAGCATTTGTCTCACTAATCCCTCAGATTGGTTAATCATTCGAGTTTTTGTCTCACTAATCCCTCAGATTGGTTAATCATTCGAGTATTTGTCTCACTAATCCCTCAGATTGGTTAATCATTCGAGCATTTGTCTCACTAATCCCTCAGATTGGTTAATCATTCGAGCATTTGTCTCACTAATCCCTCAGATTGGTTAATCATTCGAGTATTTGTCTCACTAATCCCTCAGATTGGTTAATCATTCGAGTATTTGTCTCACTAATCCCTCAGATTGGTTAATCATTCGAGTTTTTGTCTCACTAATCCCTCAGATTGGTTAATCATTCGAGCATTTGTCTCACTAATCCCTCAGATTGGTTAATCATTCGAGATTTTGTCTCACTAATCCCTCAGATTGGTTAATCATTCGAGTATTTGTCTCACTAATCCCTCAGATTGGTTAATCATTCGAGTATTTGTCTCACTAATCCCTCAGATTGGTTAATCATTCGAGCATTTGTCTCACTAATCCCTCAGATTGGTTAATCATTCGAGTTTTTGTCTCACTAATCCCTCAGATTGGTTAATCATTCGAGTTTTTGTCTCACTAATCCCTCAGATTGGTTAATCATTCGAGTATTTGTCTCACTAATCCCTCAGATTGGTTAATCATTCGAGTATTTGTCTCACTAATCCCTCAAATTGGTTAATCATTCGAGTATTTGTCTCACTAATCCCTCAGATTGGTTAATCATTCGAGCATTTGTCTCACTAATCCCTCAGATTGGTTAATCATTCGAGTATTTGTCTCACTAATCCCTCAGATTGGTTAATCATTCGAGCATTTGTCTCACTAATCCCTCAGATTGGTTAATCATTCGAGCATTTGTCTCACTAATCCCTCAGATTGGTTAATCATTCGAGCATTTGTCTCACTAATCCCTCAGATTGGTTAATCATTCGAGCATTTGTCTCACTAATCCCTCAGATTGGTTAATCATTCGAGTATTTGTCTCACTAATCCCTCAGATTGGTTAATCATTCGAGTATTTGTCTCACTAATCCCTCAGATTGGTTAATCATTCGAGCATTTGTCTCACTAATCCCTCAGATTGGTTAATCATTCGAGCATTTGTCTCACTAATCCCTCAGATTGGTTAATCATTCGAGTTTTTGTCTCACTAATCCCTCAGATTGGTTAATCATTCGAGTATTTGTCTCACTAATCCCTCAGATTGGTTAATCATTCGAGTTTTTGTCTCACTAATCCCTCAGATTGGTTAATCATTCGAGTTTTGTCTCACTAATCCCTCAGATTGGTTAATAATTCGAGCATTTGTCTCACTAATCCCTCAGATTGGTTAATCATTCGAGTATTTGTCTCACTAATCCCTCAGATTGGTTAATCATTCGAGTATTTGTCTCACTAATCCCTCAGATTGGTTAATCATTCGAGTTTTGTCTCACTAATCCCTCAGATTGGTTAATCATTCGAGTTTTTGTCTCACTAATCCCTCAGATTGGTTAATCATTCGAGTATTTGTCTCACTAATCCCTCAGATTGGTTAATCATTCGAGTATTTGTCTCACTAATCCCTCAGATTGGTTAATCCTTCGAGCATTTGTCTCACTAATCCCTCAGATTGGTTAATCATTCGAGCATTTGTCTCACTAATCCCTCAGATTGGTTAATCATTCGAGCATTTGTCTCACTAATCCCTCAGATTGGTTAATCATTCGAGTATTTGTCTCACTAATCCCTCAGATTGGTTAATCATTCGAGCATTTGTCTCATTAATACCTCAGAAACTCCACATCAAACTCAGATTCGAAAATTAGTCATTGATTTTGAGCAGGATGCGAGTCTTTAAACTCCCCGAGGTCGCCCACTTGAAGAACTAATATTTTCTGGGCCAGCCAGCCAGAATAACGTGCCCCTTAGGCAAGAAAACAAAAAACTATATTTTTCGAAACGCAAACAGGGCGAGCACCACTGTTTCGCTGACACGACTTGGGCCTAAAATGCATTACAATATCGATTGTTGCTACTGCTAGCTTGAGGATAGAGGAGAGACTGAGGTTTGAGGCTCCTCCCACCCCCCGAGGCTGGGGCGCGGCCATGAACCGCACTTCGTTTTTAGCGCGCTTTTCAAAAACTCCAGCATTTCGCTTGCATTTGATAGACACTTTTCTGTTGTGTGAGAAACTGAAGGAGCGTCTCAAATCCGGAACAATAACACACGCTGCCGCACCCCCTGACTCAAGCAGACGTGAGAGAGAAGAGAAACTGGGAAGGCTAGGGGCGCCTCATGAAACATTCAGAGAAGAGATCTCCCAAAAATTCACGCGGTAAGACTGGCTGTTGGAAAGGTGGCAAATGTTGAGCAGACATTTGGGGAGGCAGGGAGAGAAAGTACCACTGGGGTAGACGGGGCAGAGAGTGAGAGTGAGTGTTAGCAAAAGGTGTTGGGAGGAATAGAAGCGGCCTGTTAGCTGGATACAAAACTACTGCCCAATATTAGGATCGAAAATGTCTAACAAAAGGCGGCCAAGGTCGGCAATGCCCTGTGGCGCAACCTCATACAGGGATTGAAGCCATAAAGTACCGTAGTTTTTGCTGCGCATCTTAAATTCATGCCCCAGACTAGATGGTTGCCATACCTCTCTGTATCTCCCTGCCTCCCAGATCCCAAATCCCATGCTCATCCCCAATGCGTGAAATGGGTTGCTTAGCTGTGAAGGCTGAATTGTTTAAAATAAAACTACGATTACGATCGTAAATTGTCCCGCTGACTGCTCCTGTACATTGTTAGCCTGGGCAATTAATAGTGAATTTAAGAACAGGACGAGTAAGTTACTTCGTTAGATTTAGATTTTAACTCACTTTACTCACTTTATTGCATCAGGAGAGAGAGAGTCGCTGCCTCGTGTGAGTAAATTTGCGGCAAATACTTTCTAAAACTTGAGACATGGAGAGATGGGATAAGACAGAGCCCCAGAGTCAGTGTACGAGTCAGTTTTACACATGCATAAAATACTTTGTTTAGACGAAGTCACTTGATACGGACGGTTGCAGAACCTTCTCCGTGTTACGGTCTGTTGCACGCGGTCGGGTTCACACGCATCACATTAATTGTAGAGACAAAAATAGCACCAAGGTCAAGAGGAAATTGTAGTAAACCCCGCGATATAATTCTATGATAGTCTTCTCATATTGCTGCTTTCGGAGAGATCGGATCTACACAGAAGAATCGTGCGAGTGTGTGTTGTGGAGGCACCGCAGAAGCAATTGTAAGAGAACTAAAGTGTTGTAAAGTTGTTCGTCAGCTAGTCTCCCTCTCTCATGATCTGCACCTCTTCACCTCGTGCCTGTAGTAGCAGCAGCAGCAGCAGCAGCAGCAGCAGCAGCAGCAGCAGCAGCAGTTGCAAGGGGAGGGAAGGACTCCATACTGACACTTCAGCTTCGGGTGGTTGAAGTGAATTCGCAGCGAGTGCTCACACCACCACTCTCGCTGTCCCGCCTCCATGCAGCTCTCAGCTCGCTGATCTATATACTTTCACTTGTCACCCCCGGCCTTGAGTCTGAACTCTTTTAGCCTTGCATGTGGGACTCAGTCCTTGACTGTTGAGTGGCTGGCAACCCAGATATTTCATTACCCTCTTCCCAATGTAGGAACCTGTGCATTCATTATGTTAAATTATCCTTAAATTCATTTCGTTTTAGGCGGCGTTTCACATCCCGAATTTTACATTCCTCAAATTTCGCAACCCCAAAATTCACATCCACAAATTTCACATCTCCGAAATTTCACGACCCTAAAATTTACTTACTTTAAATTTCACATCCTCAAATTTTCACACCCCAAGATTTTTCTTATAAAATTGATATTCCATTTGTTACACACTTGTCAACCGCACCTGCTCGCAGACTCTGGAACACGGTCGGTTCGGCCAGGAGGCTATTAGCGCCATCAGCCGGCGTTACAACTCGCACGAGGTCACCGCCTGCTTGAGGAATGCCGCCTCAATTCTGATGTGAGTAGATGGGCTTGCTTAACAATGGCTAAACACCTATGACTGACAGTCTAGGAAGGAAATCTTGCCTTTCACTTTCACTCAAAGCTGTGCCCGACTCTCGCCCAATAACCCTCCGCGACCCACCGGTGACACTCCAGAGCCCTACTTAATGCATTGTCACCGCTTGTCAAAATTGACATGACTGGTACAAGCCCGACACCTCCCCACTCTCAGTCGGACTCAGCTCTCACATCACATCCGCTCGCAAGTGCGCGATTATTAACAGCCTGTCTGGCGCTCTGCGGGGTTCTCAGTTTAGTTAAAGTTGAGCTCGTCAATTTCTAACCTGTCAATCAGCGACTGAAAGCGAAGAGCGGTTGGCATGTTAATTGCGCGGCGGCCTCTCACACACTCACACACACTCACACCCACTGTCGCTATGACTTCATGCGGTGGGCGCTTAAGCAATTAACTTAATAACCATTGGCTTCTGCGTACAACCCCGACACTTCCAAACTGGAACAGTACCTCGTACTGACTAAAAAAGCGAAGTGTAAGGAGTTAGAGAGGTCTCCACTTGTGCTCAACCTGAGCTCAACTCGGCTCTTCTGATTAGAAAGAAAGCATTAAAAAAAGAGTTGATGATTTGAGTGCTTTGCTATGGAAGCAATCACTCAAAGCTACTTGTTGTTACCTGTTTTGAGTTAGTTTGCTTGCTTTCGTAACTAGCGGTCTGTTTTAATTGACGTGACGCGCGGTTACAATGTTATTTAAAACATCTTTTCATATCAGAAAGATGGATGGGAAAGCTAGGGCACCCATACGATAAAAATATAATTAAGCGTGAATAGCTTTTATCAGCACCGATAGTAATTGAATACTCTAAGTAGTATGTTATTATAAATAATTACATTTAGAAAATTGGATAACTTTCGCAGTATCTGGAACTGCAAATTATTGCAGTATTACAATAGTTTTTACATTCCTGACCCCCCAACTATCGGTCATTATCATTTTAAAAGTAATTATCCTCCTAATCCTCACAGATCAGTCATTATCCTCCTAATCCTCACAGATCACTGATTATCCTCCTGATCCTCATTGATCACTGATTATCCTCCTAATCCTCATTGATCACTGATTATCCTCCTAATCCTCATTGATCACTGATTATCCTCCTAATCCTCATTGATCACTGATTATCCTCCTAATCCTCACAGATCACTGATTATCCTCCTAATCCTCACAGATCACTGATTATCCTCCTAATCCTCATTGATCACTGATTATCCTCCTGATCCTCATTGATCACTGATTATCCTCCTAATCCTCATTGATCACTGATTATCCTCCTAATCCTCATTGATCACTGATTATCCTCCTAATCCTCACAGATCACTGATTATCCTCCTAATCCTCACAGATCACTGATTATCCTCCTAATCCTCATTGATCACTGATTATCCTCCTAATCCTCATTGATCACTGATTATCCTCCTGATCCTAATTGATCACTGATTATCCTCCTGATCCTCACAGATCACTGATTATCCTCCTAATCCTCACAGATCACTGATTATCCTCCTAATCCTCACAGATCACTGATTATCCTCCTAATCCTCATTGATCACTGATTATCCTCCTGATCCTCATTGATCACTGATTATCCTCCTGATCCTCATTGATCACTGAATATCCTCCTGTATTCCCTCACACCTCGCAGGCTTCTGGACCACGCCAACCTGATCAAGCTGGTTGGTCTGCACCACACTCCCGGCCACCCAATGTCTGGCTACTGTCTGATCACCGAGCACATCAATTGTGGCAGTCTGCGTCAGTTTGTGCACAAGCAAGGCGAGCGCCTCCTCAGAGACTGGGAGATTCTCATCAGCTTCGGCGGTCAGGTGGCCAACGCTACGGCCTACCTGCATCGCAAGGGAGTGGTGCACAATGAACTGGTAAATAACTCAGAATTATAATTCAGTTCGTCAAGTTCTAACTCAGTCACACCCGCCTTGCCCCAGGTCCTGGACAATTGCCTCCTGGAGCGATCCGATCGATTCACTGTGAAACTCTCCGGCTTTGAGTTTTCCCGCTTCGAAGACTCGAGCCCGCGACCTCTTGTGCACCTGATGTGGCGCAAGTACTGCCGGGTGGCGCCAGCTTGTCCGGAGATTGCCACAGGTGCTAAACAGCTGCCCACCTGCGCCTCAGACGTTTGGGCGCTGGGGCTGCTGGTTTGGTCGCTGTTCTCACGCAGCTGTCACCCCAGCGAGTGTCCGGGAGCCCAGCCGCCTCCTCTGTCGCTGAACTCTCCTCTGCTGCCGAAGGAGCTGACAGCGGCCTTGGATCACCTCATCCGGTCCTGCCTTCACAGGGTGAGCTCCAGTGCGCTCTTAATTAGGTCAGGTGTGCGCTGAGGGATTTTGTGGATTGATCCCAGCGAAAATTCTGAGCACGAAAGCACACAGCGTCCTGATCCACCAAATGTCATGTTCCATAACGCAAAAAAATAAGAATAAATAGTAATACTAATAATTCCAGGAGGGCTTCGGGCAGTGGGACATCATTTGGTGACACTAGACCCGCAGCCAGCGAGGAGGCAATTCTGCCCATTTCGCTGACTCTGCCCATTTCGTGAGCACACACGCACACAGATACCGTACACAGGCACACGCACACACAGGTGTGTACACCTGCCTTGACTTTCTAATCGTCAGGTAGTGTGCACTCTCACTGTGCCTTGGAGGTTGGCCCTTAAGGGTGTAAATTGCACAATAAGCCACCAAGCCTTCTCTCCGCGGCTGCGCCCCAAATGAATGTGGCCTCGCCGTGGAATCGAACTTAGGCACCGTGGTGCGAGAGGCAAACGCGTTGACCGCTTTGCCACTCAACCTTCGTCATGTTCCATTCCTATTCTCATATTTTCAGATGCCCCAGCTGAGAATATCGTCCGTGGAGGTGGGCAAACAGCTGCGCAATCTGATCGATTTTCGCAGCTACCTGAACGCCAAATACGGTGAGTTTGTCAAAGTCAATCTGTCTTCTCAGCGCCTCCTTAACTACCATGAAAATAAACGAAAACTTCAGCAGACCAGAGCTACAGCTCAGGTGTCTCCTCAGCCGACCTCGAGCCGTTCGGAATCGGCAACGGCATCGAACTGTCTTCGTCTTCGTTGACAACAACTACACCGCCGCAGTCAGCCGATGACGGCGGCAGCGCGGGCGGACTTGGCGGCGGTGTAACGCCAAGTAGGAAACCGTCGCGCCGTCTTGGCCTCTTCCGCTCCAAGAAGTGGAAGTCGGCTAGTTTAGCGGATGCCTCTGAAGGCGTCGTTAGTGGCAACGGCAGCAGCGGCGGCGGCGGAGGCTTCAAGCGGCTGCTGTTATTCTCACGCAGCTCCGGTGGACGGAAGGCCAGTCGGGACGCAAATTACTACGAGAATGCGGACAACGGAGGTGGCAAAGATGTCGTGAGGACCACAGCAGCGACGTCCGCCGTCCAGAAGTCGAAGAGCGCGCACCAGTTGGCGCAGCCCGAACAGCGTCGCCGCCGGAGCTCAGAAACTCTAATGACGTCATCGCTGACAGTGGCTGCGGCTTCAGCAGTGCCAGACGAGCAGCTGCTGCAGACGGAGCGGCGGTGCCAGCGGCTCCTGGACCAGCTGGGGCAGTTGCGGGCCCGCTGTGATTCTGAGCGGGACCGTCGGGTGGCCGCCGAGACAGAGCTTCGGTCGATACGACAGGCCTACGAGCTACGGCTGGCTGATGCCGACTCGGCTGTCAAGCAGTGGCGACAGCAGCTGCTGGCTGAGCGATCCGACATGCGCGACCAGCTTGACAGCCTGCGCCGAGAGAACCTGCGACTTCGGCAGACGCAGTCGACAGCCGGCCGCTCCCAGGACAGCGGCATCGCGTGCGGCGACTGCCCGTCCAGACGGCTGGAGTCGGACTGACTCTCATGGCTGACACTACTGTATCGTGTGATCTCTATTTGTGATTGTCTGTGAATAAGCTTGTGCAGTTGTTGGTCTCCAATGCTTCAGAGTTGGAGCTATACTACTGCCCATAGCAGTAGGATTGCTGGACAATCATTTTTGTACAGCCAGATGCGTTACTACTATTTGTTAATATAGACTTTCTTTTATGTCTAGGCAAAAGAACGGTGATTTGCTATATAGTCCTTGACATAGTCCATACTAACCGTAGTATATGTTGCTACGTAGTATACGAGACACGGTAGTATATGTTGTTGCTACCTAACTTTGTCACCACTCTTCATTTAATGTGTTCTTTTCTATATTGACCGACGATAATCCAAAGCAAGAGGTTGTCATTTTTGGATTTTTTTGCCCAGCTATTATATGCGTTTCAGTTAAATATTCGAAAATAATATTTTACTAAAAATACAATGTTCAATAATAAATGTGTACTCACAGAAGTTATGCTAGATGAGACAGTGCAACAGAAGCAATCGAAGCAATTTTTATATGGACTTTTCAGCCTATTTCCACTTTCATGCAACATAAGTGTAGTGGAGCTGATTATTGTTTCTAAATGATAAATACAATATGAGGCAAGACGAAGTTAGACTATTTAGAGGACTAACTGTAGATATTTCAATACCTCGCATTTTTATCAGAATTTCACGCGTAGATAGTGAAACACCTTAGCCTGTAGTTTAATACTTTGCTAAAAAGAGCAGTTTGCAGTGAAACTCACAGTATTAAACTTTGTACTTTATATGCTTTTGATATCAGTACGCAGAACCCACCATCTCATTTTCTCTCAACCGCACCACCCACCACCCCATTTGCTATCACTCACAAAACCTTCGCTCTCATTTTCTCTCACCCGCAAAACCTACAACCACATTTTCTCTCACCCGCATGACATACCACCTCATTTTTTCTCACCCGCAAAACCAACAACCCCATTTTCTCTCACCCGCATCACCCACCACCTCATTTTCTCTCACCCGTAAAACCAACAACCCCATTTTCTCTCACCCGCGTCACCCACCACCTCATTTTCTCTCACCCGTAAAACCAACAACCCCTTGACTTATCTTGACTTATCTGCAGGGCGGTCCGACAGACGCAGCGGGGAGGCGGGAGTCGCCCATTCCGCTAATCCCTGAAAGATACCCGCATCTCACCCGTAAAACCAGCAACCCCATTTTCTCTCAACCGCAAAACCCGCCACCCTATTTCTCTCTCCCAGCACCTATTCCCTGATTTTCTTTCAACCGAAGCATCCACTACAATCTCTATCGTTGGCTTAATCAGAAGACTTAATTCGCTGAAGATAGTAATGTGATTAAGCCGAGGGTCGATTAAAGAGTGTTTCCCCGAAAGAGGGTTCTAAAAATAGAAGCGACGTAACCCTGTCTGACCAATTCAATTGGACGCATAATGCAGGCTAAGTTTTGCAGCATAGGACTGTTCTGCCTTGTGCTTTACAGTGCTTTAATATCTAAAGTTGTTAAAAGCAACAGTTTTCTAATTAAAAAAAATTATCGCTACACAAGGCCCTCTGGATTTGAAATGACACAATGATGATTTAAGATCAATAAAGCATGATATTTTAAATATGATCGATTAAGCATTTTTAGTATCTAATTTCTATAGAACTAATTAATAGAACTAACTTAAAATGAGGCATTTAAATAACAATTGAACAGCTTAAATCATTTTTTAAGTAGAAGTTGATCAAAGCGAAACAATTTACAGAGCTTGGGCTAATGCAATTTAATATTATTGCTAATACTAACGCAGTGTAGGCTGCAGTTTTTGTGCAATTCTATAAAAATCCTAGAGCATCCTTGAAATGGCAAGTGTAACAATAGCCGTATGATGAGTGCGGGCGCAATGACAAAGCCATGCGCATTGGAAGGCAAGCGGCGATGCGAACTTTGTTAGACTGTTTTGTATGAGTATGTTAGAGTCGAGTGCAGTCTTAAACACTACAGCAGGGGGTGCATTGTATCAATTGACTGTGAGCGAGTCTTGGTGATTAGAATAATTCAAGCCTATATAAATAAGACTAAATAACCTCTGAAATCTAAATCCCATCACCGCGCCCCCGAAATAAGCAGCACGTCAGATCATATGCATAATGAACAACACTTCTTCACTCTTTCTCTTGTTGCTCATTCCGCCGCCGCCTCCGTGGCGTCGGCTGACGGTCCGCCGTCGTGATTTCCGTCCTCGGTGGAGCCGACAACCCGGGGACCTTGGTCGGTGATGACCACCTTGTTGGTGGGCTTGATGCGCTGGTACTCCAAGCCGTACTGCGGGCCCTTGTAGAGCTCCTGGCGCTCGTCGAAACCGCGATGGTCCTTCACCCGCTCGTACTGGCTGTACATGATGATCTTCGGCTGCGGTTGAAGGTTGAGGTTAATCAGATATTATTGATTGAAAGGGGTGAGATAATATATGGCAGAGATCAGACAGGGGAGAAACGAGGCACGGAGAGATCAGATAAGCGTGAGGTGAGACACGAGAGAGATGAGACACGGGAGAGATGAGACAGGGGAGAGACGAGACGAGAGAGAGAGATGAGACACGGGAGAGATGAGACACGGGAGAGATGAGACACGGGAGAGATGAGACACGGGAGAGATGAGACACGGGAGAGATGAGACACGGGAGAGATGAGACACGGGAGAGATGAGACACGGGAGAGATGAGACACGGGAGAGATGAGACACGGGAGAGATTAGACACGGGAGAGATGAGACACGGGAGAGATGAGACACGGGAGAGATGAGACACGGGAGAGATGAGACACGGGAGAGATGAGACACGGGAGAGATGAGACACGGGAGAGATGAGACACGGGAGAGATGAGACAGGGGAGAGACGAGACGAGAGAGAGAGATGAGACACGGGAGAGATGAGACACGGGAGAGATGAGACACGGGAGAGATGAGACACGGGAGAGATGAGACACGGGAGAGATGAGACACGGGAGAGATGAGACACGGGAGAGATGAGACACGGGAGAGATGAGACACGGGAGAGATGAGACACGGGAGAGACACTTAGAAATCTGATATACTCAAAACTTTCCGAGGATTTCTGTATCAGTACTTTCAATCTGATTAAGCAATAAAAGTACATACCGGGATTCCACTCAGCTTCTCCGCAAGAGGATCTCTAAATTAAATTAAATTTTTCATGAATTAATGTCTTAACTGTCTCAAAAAAGATTCCCCTTAATATCGAGTTGACAGGCAGACTCACGGAGCAGTTTGCACCTTGCTGCTGGAACCCTTCTGGCCTCTGAAGTAGTGTTTAGTGGAAAAAGTGATCATTATCTTGAGTCTTGCGCTGATTAAATGCAATGCGCGGGCACTCACCCCTTCTGCATCTGACGGGCTCGCTCGGACAGCTCCAGAATCTTAAATTAAATTTTTTTAATTTTTAGTGTTGGATTTTTACAAGCCTACGAGTAAGGTATTTACTTGCATAATTAATACTGATAATAGTTGATTACACCTGCCACAATTCGGCCAGATGTGCACCCGACAGCAGCAAGTGCGCGGTGCATCTGCAGGCTGCGTACCCACCCACCCTCAATCACCCCTGCTTGGGGTATAAGGTTGGATTGGAGTCAGGAATCGAACCCCCGACATTCAAGACGTTAGTCCGATGCTCTAACCTCTAGGCTACAACCCCCTAGAATTTGCATGCTGTTTTATTCGAAGGCCGACGCTCGCGTTGCGAAGCTTGGCAAGTTTGGTCGATAAAACTATTCTAAAGATAAAAATATCTCCAAAACTATACAACCAATTGCCATGAATATCCAGAACGCGGGATAAAAACTTCCGCGCTATCCGATGAAACAACTTTTAGAATCACAAAATCCAGAATCTCGGCATCGTCGAAATATTCAATATTCTGGTGGCCAAAGCCAACAATATAAGACTAAATTATGTGCTATCATTGTTGATTATATTGTATTGTAACAGACAGTTTAACAAACAGACTCGCCTCCATGTTCTGCGTCTTGAACCGCTGCTCGAGGTCATATTTGTCGCCCTCCAGGCCGTAGATGCGCTTGAACAGCTCCTTAGCCTTCTCCTGCAGCTGCTGCTCTCCGAAACCGTCGATATTTAACGGCTGCACCCGCTGCTCCAGGGTGGCCTTCTTCTCAGCTTCCAGCTGCTCCTTGCTCTTGCCCTGCTTGGACTCGTCCAAGCCGCCAATACCGGCCTGTGGCGGTTAGCGTGTTAAGAGGGTGACCTTCACTCAGTGAGTGCTGTGAGTGATTGTTGTGAGTGATTGTTGTGAGTGCAGTGAGTGTTGATGTACTGAATGGCCTTGGGCAGTGAGTGTTGATGTACTGAGTGGACCATGGGCAGTGAGTGTTGATGTACTGAGTGGACCATGGGCAGTGAGTGTTGATGTACTGAGTGGACCATGGGCAGTGAGTGTTGATGTACTGAGTGGACCATGGGCAGTGAGTGTTGATGTACTGATTGACCTTGGGGCAGTGAGTGTTGATGTACTGATTGATCTTGGAAGTAAGTGCTCATGTACTGAATGAGCTTGGGCAGAGAGTGTACTGCCGATAAAAGTTGCGCTTCTGTTATAAGTTTCACATTTTAATCAGTAACAGCATCAGCGCCACCTTCTTGTAAAGCTTTGCAATAGAAATAAATTTACGAAAAAGCAGGGCAGGGCTCTACCCTGCTTAGCCCCCGGACAAATAAGAGTGAGGATGGCTGTACCCTGCTTAGCCCCCTGACAAATAAGAGTGAGGATGGCTGTACCCTGCTTAGCCCCCTGACAAATAAGAGTGAGGATGGCTGTACCCTGCTTAGCCCCCTGACAAATAAGAGTGAGTGATGGCTGTACTCTGCTTAGCCTCCGGACAAATAAGAGTGAGGATGGCTGTACCCTGCTTAGCCCCCTGACAAATAAGAGTGAGGATGGCTGTACCCTGCTTAGCCCCCTGACAAATAAGAGTGAGGATGGCTCTACTCTGCTTAGCCCCCTGACAAATAAGAGTGAGTGATGGCTGTACCCTGCTTAGCCCCCTGACAAATAAGAGTGAGGATGGTTGTACCCTGCTTAACCCCCTGACAAATAAGAGTGAGGATGGCTGTTGATCACGAGAAGAAATTCCTTATAAATATTTAGTATGATTAGTGATTAACAACAGGTCCAATTATAGCTTTCCGCAGAGCGATTTTTGCCAGGGGAAGCTAGCATACAAACGTGTCTTTGTGCAGTAGGTGAAGGAGAATGCAAGCAATTTGAGTTATTATAATGAAATAGAAATGCGAGCTATTGTAACCGCCACCAATAATGCACCGAGTTTAAACATTGATTACCTTTGTCTCATGCTGAAATATAAATAAAACGATTTTAATTATATAAAGAACTCTTCTACTGAAGTGTTTATTTATTAAGAAAATTCATATTTTCAGATGAAAACACACAGGTACTTTATTAATTTCAAATTTTTAAGTCATTTGGAAATTAAGCAAAAAATGTCATGTTTGATGTTTAATTAACCTACATAAAAATGAGGGTGAAAGAACAAAACTTCAAGGCTAAATAAACTAACGAAATTTACAAGTCAGTCGAATGCCGTGCTCACCTCGCCGCTCGACTTCTTACTGATGGTGAAATTCCGCTGGCTCTCGCTCTTCAGCCGTTCCTCGGCCTCGCGCTTCCGTCTCTCCCGCTCCTCCTTGCGCAGGGCCTCCTCTTCGCGCTTGCGGCGCTGGCGCTCTTCCTAGAATTTATCGGGATAGGCTGGGGGTCACTGCGAGCTGCGTCCATAATGTACAGTGGCTAAAAATAGCCACTGACTATCCTCTATCCCGCGAGTAAACTTGAAAGCTCTTCTCTTCGTCAGCCAATCAGATCGCTTAAAAATATACACATGTGTATATTTCTTATAAGATAAGAAATTATCATAGATGAAACGTGACTAGCTGCGTATATATAAATGTGTTGTGCCAAAAAAACAGCAACTATTCTCCTACACACACACGCTACACACATTTTAATGTGCACTTATAAGACGTGTACATAAATTAGGAATGATCGCAAACTCTGACCTCTTCGGCGCGTCGCTTCTGCTCTTCGACGGCGCGCATTTCAGCCAGCCGCTTCTCCTCTTCCGCTCTCTCTTGCTTGCGTTGCTCCTGACAAAAAGAAATTAATTTTTTTAATATAATTAGATTAATTTTTAAAGTAGCTCGCGCTATTGGAAGTGAATTTTAAGCTGAAAGCTCACTCTCTTGGCACGCAGATCGGCAATCTCGGCCTGCAGTCGCTCCCGCTCCTCTTTGCGCATCTCCTCATATTCCTTCATCTCCTCCTCCATCTTGGCCATGCGCTTCTTCTTCTCCTCCTGTTGAGCGGGTGAATTGCGAGTGGATTTTTGAGGTGCACAAACTCAAATTGTTCGAATTAAAATTACACTTGTAGTAATTTTAAAGCCATATTTGCACTCACTTCCATGCGAATCTGCGCTTCGTTGCGTCCGCTGTCGTCACTGAAAGGAGGCAAGCCTACGATGTGCTTTAATCCATGAGCACGACCACGCCAAACCATTTTGCCCACCAACCAAAACCATATTGTGCCCCACCACCCCTAAACCCTTTTGTGCCCCACCAGCCCTAAAGCCTCTTGTGCCCCACCACCCCCAAACCCTCTTGTGCCCCACCACCCCCAAACCCTCTTGTGTCCCACCACCCGAAACCCCTCTCAACTCACTCGCCGCCAAATACTGGCTGCTGTCGTGGTTTTTCAGCAGGCGCCGCGGAAGACGCGGACAGCTGCGGCTCCTCCTCAGCGGTCCTCTGCTCTCTGCAGGTCATTTTTTGTTAGCTTTCAGTAAATTTCGCTATCTATTGGAGGCATGGCCGAGATAATCAGCTAAAATCTCAAATGAATTTTGAGAATTTGAGAGCCAATTTGGGGATGGTCTAGTAAATGAATGAACTGATTTTCCGATCACCTAGGTGAATTATTAAGCGAGCTACTGATAAGATGATTGTAAAGTGACTCACTGAATGACCAAGATATACGTTTCTTACCAGCCACTGAATGACCAAGATATACATTTCTTACCAGCCACTAAATGACCAAGATATACGTTTCTTACCAGCCACTAAATGACCAAGATATACGTTTCTTACCAGCCACTAAATGACCAAGATATACGTTTCTTACCAGCCACTAAATGACCAAGATATACGTTTCTTACCAGCCACTAAATGACCAAGATATACGTTTCGTACCAGCCACTGAATGACCAAGATATACGTTTCTTACCAGCCACTGAATGACCAAGATATACGTTTCTTACCAGCCACTAAATGACCAAGATATACGTTTCTTACCAGCCACTAAATGACCAAGATAGATTTTGTAACAGCTACTGAATTAAGAGGCTTTTGCAGCAAAGCCAGCTCTCAAACTCACTGCTGTTCCTCCTCAGACATGCTGTCCTCCGGTTGTCGTGTGTTGGATGAGTTCTCCTAACAATCAATGGCCCAGAAACTGCGCAACAGCTATATCTCGCTCTTTCTCTCTCTCTGTTTTTCCAATCGTTCTTTGAACGCAGGAATCCAAAGGAACAGGGTTCGAGCCAGGAATCCCAAATTCATAGTCATTTGCATCCGAAAGCTATACAGGCCAAACCCTGGACCTGGCCGGCCTCCCAAATCCCCCTCCCCGGTTCCCTCATCCCTTGAAGTTTACCTCCGCGCCGGCGTGGCAGTTTTCATTTAGCCTCGGTTTGCCCCCGAAACCCCACTGCAGGCCAGGGCCAGCCCCCATCGGTGAAGCAGTTCAGGAAACTGCGGTAAACACCAATGCATACACACAGACACACATAGAAACTGGCGATGCTGAAGGCTATGGAAAGCAAAATCGATGGCCAACATCCACATTGCTAACTGCTCTACCAATCATTCTAAACCTCTGTACCCTCACTCTCCGTCTATCTCCTTTTCCCAAATCCCAGATACTTTTCTCTTCCCATTTTTTCTCCTTTTTATCATCGATTTTTCTCGTGAGGTGCGGGCTTTCGGGGCCGCCCACCTGGCGCAGTGTTTTTACTCCAGCTGGGACGAAAGCGTAACTATCCCCCGCACTCTCCCCTCTGCCTCCCCCCTCTCTCTCGTTGCTATGCCGTTTCTCGCATTCCATTAGGTCGGTCCGCGCAATAGCCAAGCACGGCACTCAAATAAGTTGTGCTGAAAGCAACTTTTCTTTGAATGAAAAAAGATACGAAAATGATAAAAAATCTATGTAAAAACTCGTGTATCACAATGGTAGATTGAATAGTATGTTGCAGAGTTGAATCGCTACGCGAACTCGTGTTTTGAGCCATTGTTTAACACTTCTTGTTGTCATTGTTCAACACTTTTCTTGCGATTGCTTCAAAATTTTTATGATATTATTTCACACTTTTTTTGCCTAGGGTTTCCGCCATTGATGACACAATTTTTGTAGCATTTGTTGGGTCTGGGCTAAGTTGTTAGGGTTGTAGCCTGCATAGACTCAACTATACTCCGTGTCCAATGATAATTGAGATTCCAGCTGGCGCGACAGCAGTACTCAATGGGCCGTATGCACCCAGCAACATTAAAGACTCAGTTGGCGGGCACACGGGAATACACATGGACCACTAGAAGAAGACTTCTTCTAGTGGTCCTTGGCAATACATTTGAAAGCAAAACGTCGTCTATGGGTCAAGTTTGCGCTGTGCTGTTATTGTTACCAGCCCTTTGCTATTTACGGGCAAATATTTGCACCCTATAACGGATGTCTATGGCTTTCTTGCCCGCAAAATACGAATTAGTATAATTTTAAATATAGTATAAATTTGGCATTCGGCCTAACGGCGCCCTCTGGTTTTCCGATTTTTGCCCTAAAAGCATATACTAATGTGAATGCGATATATCCCTATTCTTTGTAATGAACAAAATTGGAATGCCAAATTTATCTGCGCAGATTCTGCAGGTTTCTCAGCATACAGAATTTTTTGATACAAAGTTTGCTTTTCACTTCTGCGCATCTCTGATCATCCCTGAGGCCCGGTAGGACCCCCGCTAGCAACCATCAACGCAGGAGAAGGTATTAAGCCGAATCTTTGAAGTCTTTAATACCGATGTTTAGCTAATTCAGATCAGTTCAATTCAATTCAGTTTTTGGTATCGATTGGACTGGGCCACAAATGAAGGGTCGATGGGACGGCGAATGCTTATAGCTAAGACAGGTAGAAACAGAGAATGTGCCCCACTATAAAATGCGACTTGAATTTTGCTAGGGAAAAAGCTTGAAAACTGAGTTTAGAAGGCGGATAGTGGAGCAAGAGTTTGTCGGAATCAAACCCCACGGAAAATTGACTGCAGCCGAATGACGAGAGCCAATGCAAGGAGCTGGTCCAGCTTGCTGCTGCTGCTGCTGCTGCTGCTCTGCCTTTTCGATGTGAATGCTCAATGTAAGACAACTGTGAGAAACCTTGCGAACTATTTATAGTTACTAACTTCTTATCACCAACACATTGAGTTCTCATTGTTAATAATTTAAATTATTTTAAAACAAGTCTTCCCTTGTTTTCAAGCCTTACAAAATAACCACTTTAACCTGTCAAACAGCAGTTACTAAGCCTCACTAAATAACCACTTCAACCTGTCACACAGCAGTTACTAAGCCTCACTAGTTATTATCTGCAGTGTAGTGCTATAACCCATGAAACCACCGCCACTTCGACTGTCACAGTCATAGACGATGGTACGACCCAGCAATGCGGCATGGCATCGGTGCGGCTTGACTTCTACTGGTCCAGCACCGACTTCCAGCAGAGATTCAGCCGCCTGATGCAGCCGTTTATTGAAGCTCGGGCTGCGAATGCCCAGTGCCCCTACGGCATGGTGTGCGCTCAGAAGCTGGTGGTCTTCCAGGACATGGAGGGTCGTTACAGCGAGGAGTGCTGGCGGAAGGAGCAGATTATCGAGTACACAGAGATCGCCTGCTACTGGGATCTGTGCAATGCCAATTTAACATTTGGCAGCTACCAGAATATGAGGCGCTCATTCTACCAGCAAGGCAACCCAATAAAATGCTACAACCACGGCCAGCTGCAGAACATGAACACCTATCGCCGAATCATCATGTCCGCTGAATATGAGTAAGATTTTATTGCCGATACTTTGAGTTGGAGAGATTGTACGAGTAGAAGCTTCGAAAGACCTGGATAAACGCTGGACTGAGAAGGCTGGAACACTGGTACACCGTGGGATAGAAACAATGGTAAAACACAGACAACAAGTTGACGAAAATATGCTTTCTCTATAGAAAGCGTTTAACCACCAAAATCCGTGATAAAAAATACGAAAAATATACCGTATTCTTGATGACAGTGTGAAAAATACCGTGTCCTTGGTAGACAGTGTGGAAAATACCTTGTCCTTGGTAGACAGTGTGAAATATACCGTTTCCTTGGTAGACAGTGTGGAAAATACCTTGTCCTTGGTAGACAGTGTGGAAAATACCTTGTCCTTGGTAGACAGTGTGGAAAATACCTTGTCCTTGGTAGACAGTGTGGAAAATACCGTGTCCTTGGTAGACAGTGTGGAAAACACCAAATACCGTGTCCTTGACAGACAGTGTAGAAAATACCAAATACCGTGTCCTTGACAGACAGTGTGGAAAATACCAAATACCGTGTCCTTGGTAGACAGTGTGGAAAATACCGTGTGCTTGGTAGACAGTGTAGAAAATACCGTGTCCTTGATAGACAGTGTGGAAAATACCGTGTCCTTGGTAGAGAGTCGAGACATTCTGTGTCCTTGGTAGACAGTGTGGAAAATACCGTGTGCTTGGTAGACAGTGTAGAAAATACCGTGTCCTTGATAGACAGTGTGGAAAATACCGTGTCCTTGGTAGAGAGTCGAGACATTCTGTGTCCTTGATAGAGAGTGTGGCAATTATTACAATGTCCTTGATAGTCGGGAAAAATATGGTGTCTTTGATGGAAAGTGGGTAAAAATACAGTTCAATGAATTCAATAGTTAACCTACAAGCTTGTCCACACGAAAGATCAGGAAACATCGTTTTAGGTCCGTAAAGGGCAAGGCCAAAAAGGATGCGCGCGATTATCATATTTTCATTGTGTTGGGACACAACTCGCGTATGTGACTAGAAGCCTGCCAGCTCCAACCCTCCAACTAATGCAGATATAAGTTCAGGCGCTCTCTGCCTGTGAGCCACTGGAGTCAAGGCATGTGTGGCGCAGCCATCTACGCATCGGACCAGCGCTCGCGCATCATTCATGAGCGCGTCCTGACTGGCGACAGAAACCAGAAGTTTGCCAGCCTGCGCCTTTGCCCCTACGATGGTTGCAGCCAGAAGATTGTCGAAGATTTTTTGCTACGAGGCTTCTCGAAGTGAAGCTTGAAAAACAAAGCCATCTGTGCTGAACCGCTAGCGAGTGATCACTTAGCAAAATGTGACTGTACAAGAGTACTATTGTCTCCGTTTATTGTTAGAAATGGAGTTCGCTTACTAATGCGTGTTATGCCAACAATATCAAATTTTTATTGGTCACAGGTGGTAACCCTTGCTTAAGTTAGAATTTTTTGTTTCTGGAGAATTGCACGTAGAGATCGCCAATGGAATCGCCCAGGCAGAGTCGCTAGTTGGAATGGCCCATAGACTCAGCTGGGGTGGAGTCGCTAGTTGGAATGGCCCATAGACTCAGCTGGGGTGGAGTCGCTAGTTGGAATGGCCCATAGACTCAGCTGGGGTGGAGTCGCTAGTTGGAATGGCCCAGAGACTCAGCTGGAGTGGAGTCGTTAGTTGGAATGGCCCATAGAGATTTTTCATATCTCTTTCTAACCGAGGATCATCTTTGGGAATTTCATATTTGGCTGGTTAGCTGAAATTGCTTGGATAAGTCGCGCAGGGTTGCAACTCTCTTGAACAGTAACAGTGGTAATGTTTTCTTAAGAGACGTAATCACTGTTCCAAAGCCAGATAATTTCATCGGATTGCATGAAACTGGAAATAGAGTAATCAATATATGCTATTTTTTAATAATTCTAACAAAAGCTGCATGTATAACTATATATAAGCCCTCCAATTCTAATTACTAAGCTTCCTTGTGTCGCACACCCCACAACTCACTTGGTTAGCATGCATTGATCGAAAATTAAACAGTTCTAGGATGTTTATTTCGTTAAAAATAAAACTTTTTATTTGCTTTGGTGCATCTTTATAGACAACTAAAGCTGCTTCACTACTACATTTTAAAACTGACCGAAATGAATTCGTTAGCTGTCTGCTGATGACACGAAATGAAAAATAATCATTTAGTAAATTCTTTTTCTGAACCGCTGATTTCTATTTGAATCTTTTTTATCTCTGCGCAAAGATAGACGCCAAAAATTTTCCAACATGTACTGATGCAACCGAATTCCGATTGCATTGCCCAACCCCGGTAATCAGTGCTTGCTTCAGGTCCTGCAACTCAATTTCCGATGGCTGCACCCACCACCTCAATTTGTCTAATCCAGTGACGTCACCCACCACCCAATTTTTTCTTTCCCTGTGGCTGCACACACCATCTCATTTTCTCCCCCATTGGCTGCATCCACCACCTCATTTTCCCCCATAGGCTGCATCCACCACCTCATTCTCCCCCATTGGCTGCATCCACCACCTCATTTTCCCCCATAGGCTGCATCCACCACCTCATTATCTCTAGCTTGCTTATTGCGCCCATAACTTCTTCATTGGATACTGCGACGCAACTGGGTTTAGGTCACATGCTAACTAAAAATAGAGCTCAGGTAAGTGAAAATCTAAGAAAATCTTTTCAGTGATGCTGAATGAAATAGTGAATTAAACGGAGCTTAAAACAGCAAATGAGAACGGTAGAGGTTTCCAGTTTAGTCCGAGATTTTTTTCGCCGCAACTCACACTGAAACGTCCATTAATTAGTACGAATTGGCTGTAATTTTCTCCTTCTATCGAAAGAAAAATAAATTTCAAACATTAAATATCGAGTATATGCTCGCGAGTTCGCTTTTTTTCGGCAAAAAATTCGCGCTATTTCAAATCCTGGAAAAAAAACCTTCAACAATTACCGCTCAGAGTCATTGTCGGGGACAAAGTTTGTTTTCTTATTTTGTTAGTCAGTGAAGTTAGACTGCATCGCTGTTAGCTGCTGGCCTTGACAGCTAGTTGACAGCTCTCATTGCTATCATCACAGCTTCAAGCGGCTCAAGCTGCCGCTGACATTCAGCGAACTGTCGCCCAGTCGGCTGCCGTCGGCTCGGTCTGAGCCCTCCTTGTCCTCCTCCTCCGCTTCCTCCTCCTTGTCATCGGTCGATCCGCCTCCCATGGAGCTGCGGAAATGCGGGCGCGTTTTATCGAACTGTGCTCAACTTGAGCTCGGAGATTAAATAATTTCCAAAGTTTTCCAGCTTACCTGCAGCCGAACAGCTGCCGCACCCGCTTGGTCATGAACTCAACCAGCTCGTACTCGTTGCCCTGCAGGCTGGCATCGGCTTTCACCACGGCGAACGAGTCGTTGATGATGGTTAGGAAGATTCCCAACAGGCCGAATGTCACCAGGCAGATGAAGGAGAAGAAGAACAGCGGCCCGAGCAGGGAGCTCACGGAGACCAGGTCCTTTGGAGTGCGGAGAGTGAGGCCGCATTCATTTGTGTGTGTGTGCCAAGGGGTCAGCGGAGGCGACTTTCGCCAAGTGGGTATTGAAATACCCTCGTGGTCGCTTATGAGTTAGAGGAAAGAGAAGCGTGGAGACCACTCACTTTGAACTTGAACACGCCCAGTGCCATTGAGAACAGGGCGCCCAGGGTGCCATAGAAGGAGCGATAGCTCTGCAGCTGGGTGCCGAAGATCAGGTAGGCGGCCGAGCAGAAGGCCACGAAATAGATGACGAACATGAAGACAAAGGAGCGCAAATCCTTGTAGGCCAGCTTGATGGTAGCTCCTAGCATGCCCATGCGTCTGTTGAAGCGCAGGATCTTGATGAACTTGACGGTGCTGATGAACACAACGATGCCGACCATGCAGGTGTACAACTCGTCGTAGGAAGCCAGGGAGCCAAAGTTCACGTAGTCAGAAGACTTGGCACTGTTCAACGCACCCATTGCAACAATGGCCAAGATCTTCTTGAACGCGTACATGACAACAGCGGTGACGGTGATGCAGAGCGTCACGAATTCCAGAATGTTCCAGAAGCCAGAAAAATAGGCGCAGCGTTCGCGCCTGATTGTCAAGCCCTCGCGGATGCTGAAGTACAACACGAACAGGGCGAAGACAATCTCCATGAACATCACAATGGCGCCGAAGCTGCCAACGTAGGAGAATAGGCGGAACACCTGAGGGAGAGTTTGAGACATTCAGAATTGGAGTTCAGAGTTTATTTGAGCTTTCAGTTATAATTTGTGACACTATAATCTAGAACAGTATACTCAAACCTACATTCTGCAAAAAATGTGTCAAGAATTAACAAAACCTCTGAAGAATTATCGACACTGATTACACGTCACTCTAGGTAAGCAGGTGTCAGAGTAGCGGCACTAATTACCCGTCACTCCAGGTAAGCAGGTGTCAGAGTAGCGGCACTAATTACCCGTCACTCTAGGTAAGCAGGTGTCAGAGTAGCGACACTAATTACCCGTCACTCCAAGTAAGTAGGTGTCAGAGTAGCGACACTAATTACCCGTCACTACAGGTAAGCAGGTGTCAGAGTAGCGGCACTAATTACCCGTCACTCCAGGTAAGCAGGTGTCAGAGTAGCGGCACTAATTACCCGTCACTCTAGGTAAGCAGGTGTCAGAGTAGCGACACTAATTACCCGTCACTCTAGGTAAGCAGGTGTCAGAGTAGCGGCACTAATTACCCGTCACTACAGGTAAGCAGGTGTCAGAGTAGCAGCACTAATTACCCGTCACTCTAGGTAAGCAGGTGTCAGAGTAGCGGCACTAATTACACGTCACTCTAGGTAAGCAGGTGTCAGAGTAGCGGCACTAATTACCCGTCACTCCAGGTAAGCAGGTGTCAGAGTAGTGGCACAAATTATACGCAGAAGTGGATCTCACCTTGACTTCCGAATAGGTCACAGCGCTGCCAGTCTGAAGGAACTCAGCCACCATGGTGACAGAAGCGAACAGATTGGACGGTGCATTGTAAACCGTGAACTCGATGAACACAGCTCTGGTGCGAGTATCCAGCCAGTTCTGTTCGTAGATCTCACTAATTTTATTCTGCACTTCCTCCAGGGTGCGGGGAAAGTTTAATACATAGCCGCCACCCTTGTAAGTGCTGACCTGGGCCATGTAGGGTAGGCCTGTAATGAGGTGACGACAGGGGGGAGAAAGTGCTGGAACTGAACTCCAATGACAGCACAGAATACTTTCAACTCACCCTTGAGCTTGATCGAAGAGCTGTACACAAACGGGGTGTTGTAGGTCTTGTTCTCCTTCTGCCAGGCCCACTTGTCCGGGTCCATCGGCTCCCACATAGGCTCGTAGGGCCCCGTATCGTCGTCCATCCAGTTGTAGGCACTTCGGCAGGACTTGTCAATGAAGGTTGAGAACACGGCAGGTGGCCGGCAGGTGTTGTCCTTGATGCGGAACTGGCGCAGGCGGGGCACGCCAACGCGGAAGATGTTGCGGCTGCCGTCATTAATCGCCATCTTCTCGCGCCAGGTGGCCTCCGTCTGTCGTAGCGGTTGGGGATGGGTGCCTCTGTCAAGATTCTACCTGAATTCTGACTGAATTCTATCTTGATTTTGTCAGGATTCTACCTGGATTCGAACTTGATTCTACCTGGATTCGGCCTTGATTCTACCTGGATTCTGCCTTGATTCTACCAGGATTCTGCCTTGATTCTACCTGGATTCTGCCTTGATTCTACCAGGATTCTGCCTTGATTCTACCTGGATTCTGCCTTGATTCTACCTGGATTCTGCCTTGATTCTACCAGGATTCTGCCTTGATTCTACCTGGATTCTGCTTAGATTCTACCTAGATTCTACCTGGATTCTACCTGGATTCTACCTGGATTCTGCCTAGATTCTACCTGGATTTGAACGTACGCTTAAGAGCACCAGTATAGCTTTGATTTCAATCGAACCAATGAATTTCCATCTAGATGACTAATTCGCGGTTCTTACCCCGTCTTCAAAGTCTCCGGCGTACATGTTGGGCACAAGTGTGCCATTCAAGTACTTGTAGAATGCCTGGTAGCTCGGAATGGCATTGTCGAAGCTTTTCGTGAAGGTGTTTCGCATCACCTCGCCAAGCTTGAAGGAGTTGATGCTGCGCGTCTGGTAGGAGATGAAGAACACGACTAGGACGAAGACTGAGTAGGCCAGCATCTCCTTGATGATGCCCTCCATTTTGATCTCCTTCAAGCGGATCTCGCGAATCTCGGCCAGTTTCTCCTGGTTGGGTAGGCAGAGATCCTCCCGAGCGGTGCGGCGCTGCAGCATGATCTGCTGGATGTCAACCTGGGTGATTTTGACCGAGTTGTCTATGGTAAAATACTCGTAGATCAAGGATAAAGCAAGACAACTAACCCAGTTGAACCATATGTACAGCCAGTGACAGTCGCAGTCATTACAGCTATTACAATTGAGTAAACTACAGTATTGGGTAATTTATTGCTCAAAGATACAAACTGTTTCGCGTCGGCTGAGATTAGAGCGCCAAATCTCATTTGGCTATAATCTGCACTCTTCTTTTTCAGCTTTCGGCACACTATCGGTGACTATCGCTTGGAGCATGTTTATCATCCACTACTCGTTCTCTACCCCGCTACCCATCCTTATCGCTGATTGGCTAGCACATGGAGCATGTTTATATCCACTATTCCTTCTCTACCCCGTTACCCATCCTTATCGCTGATTGGCTAGTATATGGAACATATATGGAACATATCTCGAATTCTCAATTTCATCCCTACTCCGGCCACGTCTCTGATTGGCTGGCTCTCGAAACTGACCTCCTTCTTCTGCAGCAGCTCCTCGTCGTGCTTCAACATGGCGTCATCAAACGCAGCCTCTTCGTCTTCCATGTCCGGCTTCTTGATGATCATGGAGATCACGGCGGCCAACAGCAGCACCTTCAGCGGCTGCACCAGGATGACGTTTTGGAAGAAGGACAGTAGGAATGTGAGCAGCCAGTCGTTTGACTTATCCCGGCCCCACTCCATGCTGGAATGGAAAATAACGAGAAATTGAGAAGTAAACATTTTGGATGTCGACATGTCGACACCAAATAAAAGCTACTTGAAGTAGTTAGACAAAGCCGACGCACCTGTACAGAATGACAAAGAACGCCGAGCCGAACACACTGAAGAACACCAGCACCCAGGCAATGTAAATGCACCAGTGCGGGAACAGGAACGGCTTGCTCTTCTTCATCTCCGGGTCCTCCACCTGGGTCTCCTTGCGGCCGCCTGACTGGAAGCTGAGCATGTTGCGGAGGCTCTCCCACACTCGGTTCGTCTTCTTCGAGGCCTCGGCGTCGCCATCCCAGCCGGCAGCCACGGAGCTGCCGGTGGCCTGGCCCTCCTCGGCAATGTTGAACATCTCCATGCTGCGACCGACTGAGCGCCAGGTGTACTTGCTGGACTTGGTGCTCAAATCCTGATTGACCTGCAGCACCTTGTTGCCGGCTGCCTTGGCCTTGCACTTCTTAAAGAAGGTGATAATGATGACGGACGGCGGGAACACAATCAGGGTGGACACCACCGAGACGAACAGCTGGTCCAGGGTGAACGTTATGGGACCTTGGCGGGGATAGGACAGGAATTGTAGGATTCGTGGACCTGACACATGATTCTAACATACTGGCACATGATTCTAACATACTGGCACGTGATTCTAACATACTGGCACATGGTTCTAGCATGCTGACACATGGTTCTAACATGCTTGATCCGTAATCGACAATTCATTCTCCCAATCAAGGATTCATAATCCCAATCTAGGATTCATAATCCCAATCTAGGATTCATCAATCCCTAATCTAGGATTTCTATTCCCAATCTAGGATTCACTATACTAATCTAGGATTCATAATCCCAATCTAGGTTTCACTGTACTAATCTAGGATTCAAAATCCCAATCTAGGATTCTAATTCCCTAATCTGGGACTTTTCCAACGCTAATCCCTAATCCAACCTATCGACATTCTCACCAATCGTGATGCCGGTCTTCTTCTCCATCTTGTCGGAGGACTTAAAGAACATGGCGTTGGTGATCATTGTGAGGAACAGCAGCGACAGGCAGCAGGAGATGCGCTGCACCCTAGTGAACGCACTCCTAGTCGGCCTGGAGAAGATACTGAACCACAGGTGCTCGTTACGCAACTTGCGCTGCACTGAGCTGGAGAACAGCTGCTTGAAGGCCACCAGGTCGGCGAGGCCGGAGACGGGCAGGATTCGCTCCACCTGGCCGTCGCCCTCCTCCACAGCCAGCCAATTGTTGCACAGGAAGAATGATCTTGAAATGAACAGTTTGAATGGAAGGGAGTGCAGTTAGAGTTTCCAAGAGGCCGGGAGTGGGAATCTCAGCCAGAACAAGTGTCCGTGAGCAAGACAATTTAATTATCAATGTTCATGCTTTTAGTAAAATAGGTACTAGCATCAGCATCAGCAGAAGTAGTAATATCTATTTCTACAGTAATTACAGCAGGGGTCGGCAAACTCCGAGCCAGCCCGCTTGCCAGATGCGGCCCTCGAAGCTACCAAGTCCGGCCCGTTGCTCCTTCCAGCACATATAGCATCCTGTTTCATCTCTCCTCGTTCTAGTATCCTTTTTCTTTCTCATTTAACCCTTTCTCATCTCTCCCGTATCTCATCTCTCCCGCGTCACATCTCATCCGTGTCTCATCTCTCCCCTGTCTCATCTATCGTGTCTCATCTGTCCTCTGTCTCATCTCTCCCGTGTCTCATCTCTCCCGTGTCTCATCTTTCCCCTGTCTCATCTGTCCTCTGTCTCATCTCTATCGTATCTAATCTCTCACGTGTCTCATCTGTCCTCTGTCTCATCTCTCCCGTGTCTTAAGAGCTATCCTCCCTTTTCTCATACTTCTAAAGTCAATACGGCCCACGGTCGTCTTTTAGGTTCTCTCCGTGGCCCGCACGCTAATGGGCTTGCCGAACCATGATATGCAGTAGTGAATAGGTGACAGGGTTACTAAACGCCTTGTTATAACGACAAAAAGGTACACATGTACTTTTATGTACCCCTACGTCCCACTCGTTGAGTTCTCAATTTAGCATTTGAATTTCTTTGTCCGCGGCCAGTAAACACTGTGCTCTGTACTTCCACAACTTACTTTTCACCCGTCTGCAAATCATTAATGACCACCTGGTCCAGGTACCAGGATTTCTCCTTGCCCTTGCCGGAATTGTCGTGCCAGATGCGCAGGAAGGTCAGCGGGCCCAGCGAGCTCTCCGTGGACATGACGAAGTTGTACACCTCGCCGCGCGGGAATCCCTGGCAAAGAGTGGCGGTTGAAATGCAGCTTAAAAGTCGATAACCTTTGACTCTGACTATATAGGATTAGTGATACATTTGATATTGTCACGCAATCGTATCGTGCCACCTTCGACCTTGAATTCTAACAACATCACGTGACACTTATTGATACTTAAAAAGCTAGTCATCGAAATAGGACGAGTAAAATGTCTAAAAATATTAGCACTTGTCTCACCTTTCTATCACCGTCCGTCAGCTCGCGAATTCCCGTGTCGCCGTTGTCACCGCAGAGGATAAAGTAGACCTTGGAAGTCGTGCCGGAGCCCTTCCTGTAGCCAGTCATGACCGAGATCTGGTAGTGGTAGGTGTCGCTGGGAATGTTGTCCTGCAGGTTGGTGGCGCCCCACCGCTTGATGTCCTTCTTGTCCATGATGCGGCCCCAGATCATCAGGATGATGTACAGAATCAGAGTGCTGATCACGGTAGAAAACACCGCGGCATTCTCGCTGAGGTTCTTGAACTTGCTCCAGACCGTGTTGAAGTCGATGGTGTTTGGTGGCACCACCATGTCGCTGGCGAATGACGTCAGATGTGACACCTCCATGTGCATCAGCGACGGGCAGGAGAGCGGACCGACCTGAAGCACGCGCGATTTTAAATTTCGTTAAATTATAATGAAGCATCCCTTGTTTCGTGCTACTGGTGGCCCCTAAAAGGGCCGTTTTAAAAACAAATTACCATTTTTTTTCATTACACGCTAGTGTGCTAGGCTGATATGTACACGCTATTCTTGCGTCTGATTGGCTGGGCTTGTTTTTTGATATCGATCGTAGGCTTTTAAAGGTTTTTCTAAATATAAAAATAATAATGTGCGCGATCTCGTGCAATGATTTCTGTCAGGTTTAAATAATCACACAAGTATTGCCTTAAGCGAAACAATATAACAGTGTCTCCAAAGGTTGTTGACAGGTTTCAAAGTTAAGAGACTCACTTGGATGCCATCGGATTTCCAAATCTTGGCTTCT
Source organism: Macrostomum hystrix (assembly GCA_950097015.1). Taxonomy (NCBI): domain Eukaryota; kingdom Metazoa; phylum Platyhelminthes; family Macrostomidae; genus Macrostomum; species Macrostomum hystrix. Next base: position 2,678,131 of record CATNEN010000012.1, read on the forward strand.
TCGTCGAAGTACAACGGACTGTCAACAAAGGATGAGAACTCATACACTGTCTTCGGGTTGACTGGCTTAGCGGAAGTGTCAAACTTTACCGTAGCCTCTGGAATTTTCAATGGCAAATAGAAAAGTGAGTACTTCTGTCTGCCCATCTAAGCAGTTGAGAATATTTCTGAAATGCGTCTGGACGGAGCCATTTCACCCCATGCTTCCTGTGACTTTTCGCTCTGGCGCAACAGAAATATTTTCAATACTTATTCTGGGGGGTGGCTCTGCCGTTACAGACAAGGAAGCCTTCAAAGCTCACGATAAATTGTGACGAACACGCAGTAGAGCCCCGCCGTGTTGGTCAAATTCGCAGGAAAAATGTAGGAATTCTTCAGCTCGTTCTGCAGTTCCAGACCGCTCTGGCCTTTCAGCATCGCCGCATCCGACTGACTCAAGTTGCCCTTGAGCTCGTCCAGGGATCTGGGCAGGTAGGTCACCCATGTGTAGTTGCCGCTTTCTGCATCCGGGCAGGAGCCGTTGTTCAGGTAGATGACAAAGTTAACCTCGGTCACCGAAGTGTCGTTCTTCAGATCCCGGACGTTGATGCCGAGGGTCTGGTTGTCCCGGGTCAGGTTGGAGCAGTGGCAGTTGCCTATCTTGTCGTCATGCTTCACCGGGTAGAGGCGAGTGTTCGAGGGCGCTGGAGAAAATTTTGGGAATTTTGTTACATGGCTAGCTCGTAGTTGTCTGGAGTTGAGTATCTATGGTACAATTTCATTGGGCTCTCTCAAGGTCATTCTCATTTAAGGTCGCGTCCCAACCTCAAGGTCGCTACGGTTCTGAATGATAACAACGTCGCAATGGTTGAATTTCCGCTTTTCAAGGTCACAATGATTGAAATTTCCCCAAGAACTGTCCGTCTGACCTAGAATCTGCACCCAAATTCTCAAGGTCACCGTGTGTTGAAATTTCCTTTGAACGTTGTCATAAATTTCTAGGGCTTTTTCCTTAGAAAGCTCTCTGGACTAACCGGAATTTCGCTTGATGAAGATTGAGATCGGTTTGTCCAGGTCTTTGGTGAGCACCGAGCCGCCGCCGACTTTGTTGATGTCAACCGACGTCAATGGCGAGTTCACCGCCCTGTCGCCGTGACAGATCGGATTCGTCTTGAAAGTTTGCATCTGGAAAGGGGAGTCGGTGGCAGAGCAGTCAACGCGATTGCCTCTCGCACCAAGGTCCCTAAACTCGATTTCATGTCGAGGCCACATTCATTTGAGGCGCAGCCGCGGAGAGAAGGCTTGCGGGCAAGTGTACACTGCCTGACGATGAGAATGTCAGGGTAGATCTACACACCTGTGTGAGCGTGTGCCTGCGTATAGATTCTGTGTGCGTGTGTGCTCAGGAGTCAGCGATATAGGCAGAATTGCCTCCTCGCTGGCTGTAGGTCCATTGTCACCAAGCGATGTGCCATTGCCTGTAGCCCTTCCGCAACTACGAGCTAATACGTAATAAGTTTTAAACATCAGTTGTAATAAAACAGCTTATAGTGTCCTTGACTATTTTCTAGCATTTCTGCTGCAAGTAATAAGATAAGATATTTTCGAAGCACGAAACGATTTGCCATTTTTTCCGTCAAACTTCACTAATAAAGATGCGAAATCTCACCCCGATTCCGACACCGGCGCCCAGTAGCTCCTTGGGAACGTTAACGCCACCGTCATCGGATGCTGCCCCGACTGCCGCTGAATAACGCATTGAAACGAGTGACAGATTCATGTTAATTAGTCAGTACACATTTGGCCTGAAAAGGAATTATATTTCGAAAAAACTTTTTCCCCCCTGCTAACCTTCATCGTTGCTTAAGTTGGACGGCGCCCGCACGCTTGCCACAGCGACTGTCTTGGTGACCACCTCAGACTTTTCTCCTTTGTCCAGCGAGGTGCCAGCGCAGGTCTTCAGCGAGCTGAGCGACTTGGTGGCGATGTCAGCTTTCTGCCATTGGTGAAGGATTTAGAAGGGTCGGTTTTAAGTGAGAGAGAAACGATTCTTAGGAGTGACGACTCTCAGCAGTGACGACTCTCAGGAGTGACGACTCTCAGGAGGAAAGATTCTCAGGAGGAACGATTCTCAGGAGGAAAGATTCTCAGGAGGAACGATTCTCAGGAGGAAAGATTCTCAGGAGGAAAGATTCTCAGGAGGAACGATTCTCAGGAGGAAAGATTCTCAGGAGTGACGACTCTCAGGAGAAAAGATTCTCAGGAGTGACGACTCTCAGGAGAAAAGATTCTCAGGAGTGACGACTCTCAGGAGGAAAGATTCTCAGGAGCAAAGATTCTCAGGAGGAACGATTCTCAGGAGGAAAGATTCTCAGGAGTGACGATTCTCAGGAGCAAAGATTCTCAGGAGGAACGATTCTCAGGAGCAAAGATTCTCAGGAGCAAAGATTCTCAGGAGGAACGATTCTCAGGAGGAAAGATTCTCAGGAGTGACGATTCTCAGGAGCAAAGATTCTCAGGAGGAAAGATTCTCAGGAGGAAAGATTCTCAGGAGCAAAGATTCTCAGGAGGAAAGATTCTCAGGAGCAAAGATTCTCAGGAGGAAAGATTCTCAGGAGTGACGACTCTCAGGAGTGACGACTCTCAGCAGTGACGACTCTCAGCAGTGACGACTCTCAGCAGTGACGACTCTCAGCAGTGACGACTCTCAGCAGTGACGACTCTCAGCAGTGACGACTCTCAGGAGCAAAGATTCTCAGGAGGAAAGATTCTCAGGAGCAAAGATTCTCAGGAGGAAAGATTCTCAGGAGCAAAGATTCTCAGGAGTGACGACTCTCAGGAGGAAAGATTCTCAGGAGGAATGATTCTCAGGAGTGACGACTCTCAGGAGAAAAGATTCTCAGGAGCAAAGACTCTCAGGAGTGACGACTCTCAGGAGGAAAGATTCTCAGCAGGAAAGATTCTCAGGAGGAAAGATTCTCAGGAGTGACGACTCTCAGGAGAAAAGATTCTCAGGAGCAAAGACTCTCAGGAGTGACGACTCTCAGGAGAAAAGATTCTCAGGAGCAAAGACTCTCAGGAGTGACGACTCTCAGGAGAAAAGATTCTCAGGAGCAAAGACTCTCAGGAGTGACGACTCTCAGGAGAAAAGATTCTCAGGAGCAAAGATTCTCAGGAGTGACGACTCTCAGGAGAAAAGATTCTCAGGAGCAAAGACTCTCAGGAGTGACGACTCTCAGCAGGAAAGATTCTCAGGAGGAAAGACTCTCAGGAGTGACGACTCTCAGGAGAAAAGATTCTCAGGAGCAAAGATTCTCAGGAGTGACGACTCTCAGGAGAAAAGATTCTCAGGAGCAAAGACTCTCAGGAGTGACGACTCTCAGCAGGAAAGATTCTCAGCAGGAAAGATTCTCAGGAGGAAAGATTCTCAGGAGGAAAGATTCTCAGGAGGAAAGATTCTCAGCAGGAAAGATTCTCAGCAGGAAATATTCTCAGCAGGAAAGATTCTCAGGAGGAAAGATTCTCAGGAGGAAAGATTCTCAGGAGGAAAGATTCTCAGGAGGAAAGATTCTCAGGAGGAAAGATTCTCAGGAGGGACGATTGTCAGGAGTGGCTATTTTAAGGGGTCAATTCCATTGTGTTTGGCAATTGTGAGGATAAAAATCGGATCTCTATAATCGACTTCATCTTACCTGAGCCTTCCTCTGCTCCTGCTGTGCCAGCAGCGCTTGAAACTTCTCACTGCACAACTCGTTTCTCATGTCGGGCATCATGTACTTTAGCATTTTCTGCAGCTGAGTGCAGTTCTTGATGCAGCTGAACCTAGAAGTGGATTTTTCATTGAGTTACTGATTAGAATTACTTATTGGCTGGGGTAGAAATTGGTGCAGATGTGGCGGCCTCCCCAGTCCATGGACTGAACAGCTGTACACAGCCTTTAACAGCGTCGCACGATAGTTCAAAAGTACAACGTCTATAACCGCAACACCGAATTCATTGTTTTATGGTCCCAACCTCCAATGCACTGTCCAATGGTCACATCCTCTGAAGCACTGTCTATGGTAAAAAACCCGTAATGCAGTCAATGTTCACAACTTACACATTGTCTGGCAGGGTGTCTCCATCTGGCAGCGGACACTTTGAGCTCTTCGGAGCTCCGGCCTGCTCATTGTGCTGGGTTGGATTCAGCGGCGCTTCGCGAACAGCCCTGCGTCGCCTAGCAACAGACATGGCTGGGGCAGCGCTAGGATCACACCAGTCCAAGCTGAGATCGGCCGGCCAGCCCATCACAGTCTCCATGGTTGTTACGCACGCTTGAATGTCCTCCTGGGCTGGAGTCATTGTGGGCTGGATGTTGCCCACAGTCGAAGCCGTTCCTGAGGATTTAAAAAAACAGATCGATATATATTTTCTTAATTTCCCGAGCTTTTCGATTCCGAAATTTTCTACTCCGAGATTCCAAAATATCCCATTCTGAAATCGCCCATTCTCAAATCTCCCATTACCAAATCTCCCATTACCAAATCTCCCATTCTCAAATCTCCCATTCCCAAATTTCCCATTCCCAAATCTCCCATTTTCAAATCTCCCATTACCAAATCTCCCATTACCAAATCTCCCATTCTCAAATCTCCCATTCCCAAATCTCCCATTCCCAAATCTCCCATTCCCAAATCTCCCATTCCCAAATCTCCCATTCTCAAATCTCTCATTCCCAAATCTCCCATTCCCAAATCTCCCATTCCCAAATCTCCCATTCCCAAATCTCCCATTCCCAAATCTCCCATTCTCAAATCTCCCATTACCAAATCTCCCATTCTCAAATCTCCCATTCTCAAATCTCCCATTACCAAATCTCCCATTCCCAAATTTCCCATTCCCAAATCTCCCATTCCCAAATCTCCCATTCCCAAATCTCCCATTCCCAAATCTCCCATTCTCAAATCTCCCATTCCCAAATCTCCCATTCTCAAATCTCCCATTCTCAAATCTCCCATTACCAAATCTCCCATTCTCAAATCTCCCATTCCCAAATCTCCCATTCCCAAATCTCCCATTCCCAAATCTCCCATTCTCAAATCTCTCATTCCTTATTCTAAGATTCCTAACGGTTCAAAATCTCCCATTCCCAAATCTCCCATTCTCAAATCTCCCATTCCCAAATCTCCCATTCCCAAATCTCCCATTCCCAAATCTCCCATTCTCAAATCTCTCATTCCTTATTCTAAGATTCCTAACGGTTCAAAATCTCCCATTCCCAAATCTCCCATTCTCAAATCTCCCATTCCCAAATCTCCCATTCCCAAATCTCCCATTCCCAAATCTCCCATTCCCAAATCTCCCATTCTCAAATCTCCTATTCCCAAATCTCCCATTCTCAAATCTCTCATTCTCAAATCTCCCATTCTCAAATCTCCCATTCCCAAATCTCCCATTCCCAAATCTCCCATTCCCAAATCTCCCATTCTCAAATCTCTCATTCCTTATTCTAAGATTCCTAACGGTTCAAAATCTCCCATTCCCAAATCTCCCATTCCCAAATCTCCCATTCTCAAATCTCTCATTCCTTATTCTAAGATTCCTAACGGTTCAAAATCTCCCATTCCCAAATCTCCCATTCCCAAATCTCCCATTCTCAAATCTCTCATTCCTTATTCTAAGACTCCTAACGGTTCAAAATCTCCAACTCATTTCCCATGAGCAGATTCCAAGTTGTAAGTTTCGCAATGAAAACCCCCAGTACGCCAATTGCCTACCTCCAGTGGCGCTATTGACCTGAGCAGGCGTGGCCGACTGAAACGAAGCCATGCTTTTGGCCGTATTGCTCAAAGCTGAGGCTGAACTCAACTGAGTATGGCAATGGGAAGCGGGATATTAGCCACGCTCATAGACTGACAAAAAATGGTTTCTTTTTCAGCTTGAACGTGAAATGAAAACTAACCTGAGCGTTGACATTGCTGCCGTCTGAGGTTAGACTGGCCAGGGTGCTGCTAAGTGAGATGGCCTGAGTGGGATCAGTTAAGAACTGGGACACCTGGTTGACCACGTCGCAGGCGCTGTCCTTCACCTTCATGACCATCTCCGTGTCGTTTGAGTCTTTCTGCAGTTCATTAGGCATTGTGTTATGCGGAAGTTTGGTTGAAGTGGATTGGGTCGAGACACAATACGTCATGAGAATCAAGATGAGTCAAGATGGGTCAAGATGAGTCGAGATGAGTCGAGATGAGTCAAGATGAGTCCAGATGGGTCAAGATGAGTCAAAATGAGTCAAGACGAGTCCAGATGAGTCAAGATGAGTCAAGATAGGTCAAGATGGGTCAAGATGAGTCATTATGGGTCAAGATGGGTCAAGATGGGTCATGATGAATCAAGATGGGTCAAGATGGGTGGTCAAGATGGGTCAAGATGGGTGGTCAAGATGGGTCAAGATGGGTGGTCAAGATGGACCAAGATGGGTCAAAATGAGTCAAGGTAGATCAGTTGGAACGGATGATATAGACCACTGTAGGTTCTAGTTGCATGAGATGGTCCTAGAAATGCATAGAATTAGCCGTTCGAAGCAAAAGTTTCGCAAATAGCAAACTGGCGATGGAGCGCAGTGCTGCGGTCCGCTTACAAAAGTGCTGCTGACCATGGAGATGACTGAGAGCGCTTTGGTCGGATTTCTGGGATCCAGGTTGGTGAGGATGTTTTTGGCGTCAGAGATGCTGTTGATGTTGAGCACCTGGACACGGACCTGATCGGAGGCCTGGCGCGCCTTCTTGTCGAAGGCGCAGACGCACACTTTCATCAAGTCGTTGTTGTTGAGCGCCTCCGGCTCGGCCTGCACCTGCTTCTCTGAGTCCTTGTACGTGAGAAGGTTCGGGTTCGGGAAGCAGCTGCCCTGGCCTTTCTTGTCGTACAGCCTAAAATCTGGCGCGTTCGGGCTCGGCGTGGTGCCATTCTGGTACAGACTGATCGGCGTCCACTGATCCTCGTTGCTGAAGTCCTGCTTGCAGCAGTCCAGGCTTGAGTAGATGGCTGTGCTGCTGTCGCCAACGCAGCCCATCACAATGCGCACGGTGTTGTTGCCAACGAAGTCGTCTGGATCCCGGCACTGGGAGAAATCCAGAGACAGGACGTCACCCAGGCTGACCGCCACGTCCGCGTCGCCCTTGAACTTGCAGACGAGACTCGACGGGATGACCCTGATGGAGCTGAGCTGCCTGTTCTGCAGGTTGATTGGGAAGCTGGTTGGACTGCTGAACACGGACAGGCGGTAGAGGCCGTAGCTCAGGGTGTGCTTGTCCAAAACGAAGCTGGCAGTCTGGGGCGCCTTGCACTGATAGTCCAGCGGCTTCAGATTCAGCGGATCGTCCAGCGAATTGCTGGGGTCCACCACCTTCAGCACCTGCCAGTTGAAGTAGTAGGTGTCAGGATTGCAGGTGCTGCTATAGCTGGCCGTGATGGTCAGTACCGCGCTCTTCTCCACCTGGATGACGGTTTCAGGAGAGACAACTGCGCCGTCGCGTCGGAATTCCACCTCCTGGGTGCAGGACGCGGTGTTCAGCGAGTTGAAGATGCTGCCGCACATGCCCAGCTGCTCGCCACCCTCCTTGCTAAAGACATTGAACAGCCGCAGGCCGACTGTGTTCTTGCCGGGCTGGAAGTTGTAGCCTAGCAAAGCGAACATGTACAGCCGGCCATTGCGTGACACTGTCATCGTTCCCACCGGGTCAAACGCGCCTGAGGCCGTTGGCTGAGCGCCGTTCGTCGTGAGGCTGTAGACAATGGAGCTTGATGGACTCAGCGGCACTGACGTATTGTCCCAGGCCAGCTTTGAACGCCACAGGTAAATAGTGGCATTAGCCGCATAGTCAAACGGGTTGAAGTTCTCGATGGTCTGGGTCAACATAGCGCCGGATGGCATAATCTGGTTCAGCTGGAAGGTGATCGGAAAGCCTCGCTCGACAGTAACGGCGAAGATCACGGACCTGCTGGGCCCGCCGACGGGCTGAATTAGCTGCACTGTCGGCTCGAAAATATCCGAGCCTACTTTGGTCTCGTTGGTAACAGTCAAGCTACCGATGAGATTCTTCATGACGGCGGTGACTGTGAACTGGCCGAAGCTGCTCACCTTGTACTTGAGCACAAATGGACCGTAATTAGTAAAGTCGCCATCAAGCGGGTAGGTCTTAGTGGCCATTCCATTGAGCTGCAGCTCCACTGTGTTGGACTCCCCGCCGATAGCCAGGCCGAATTTCGTGTTAATAAACAGGTGCAGCTCCAGATCGCTGGACAGGGACAGAAGCGGCTTGGCTACAATGTAAGCGTCCTTGAATGGCACCTGCGTTCCAAGCGTGACCAGCGCCTCTCGGGAGCAGCCTTCGTTGGCGGCGCGCAGCGATACGTTGAACACGCCGGTGGCGCCATAGACGAAGTCACGATCGACCTGCAGCTCGCCGTTCAGGCCGTCGACAACCAGAAACTCGCAGCTGTGAAGGCCGTCGCACAGTTGCAGCTCGTACCGGCCGATGCCGTCGACGCGAAACTTCACCGGGAAAGTGTCGTCCTTGAGGCCGCTGAGTTTGTTTGCCACAATCTTGACAACTGGACAGGTGTTGATTTTAACGTGCAACGGGAGCACCACCATGTTGGTGTCGTAGGTGACGAACAGCTGAAGGTCCGCCGGGCCCAGCAAGGTCAGATTGGCGCAGGTGATGGTCAACGCGCTGGAGTCAGCGGTGTGCGGAACTACAGATCCGCCCGGCTGGCTAACAACCTTCAGCTTGTCCTTGACTGAGTCCACCATGGGAAATTCGATCTTGACCAGATCGGTGGGCGTGGTGCCGATGCACATCGCCATGCGGTTGCTGCGATCGCCAACCAGAACCACGGCGCTGTGGCATTTCACCGTTCGACTATTGGTCACGCACAATGTGACGTTGTGAAATCCGAACGCGCTGGCCGGAATCGTGTCAGTCTTTACTGTTGAGTACGCGTCAACCTGAAAGGTGGCCTTCAGCACGTCGTTGACGAAGATGGTAGCGGTCTTGGACAGTCGCCCAGCGATGATGGCGGTGTAGGCGATGCTCTGGTCCGAGCCGCTCTGAGCTGGGAAAATCTTGGCGACGTCGATGTCAACAGCCTCCTCGGTGTCTTTGTCTGGAGGGGATGGATTTGATGGATTGATCATGAGAGTGCACAACTAGTTCTCATTGTCAAAGTATTGCCTGCCTTACTCTTGAGCGTGAGAACCATCTGGGTGGAGTTGTCGCCGTAGACGCTGGAAACTCTGATTTTAACCGTCTTCTGACCGGCTTTGTCGAATGTGTGCGAGAAGACGTTCTGTTTGAGCACGGCGGAGTTGCCGTCGCCGAAGTCGACGCTGACAGTGTAGTCGGCCGGGTTCATCTCGACCGGCGGGCTGCCGACGCTGTACCTGTAGTTGCTCAGCACGAACGTGATGGCGTCACCCGTGTACATCACCGGAGCGTACGGGTTGGACACATTGATAGTGAAGTAGGTGTAAACATTGGGCGGCAGGTAGAGCTGGGAGGTGAGGAACAGGTGATAGGCCAGGCTGGGCGCGGTGGTACAGTTCCCGGTGGCGATGCCGCTCAGGTAGGCTAGGCGCCCGATGCAGATGCATTGGCCATAGTTGGGACTGTTCTTCTGGATGCCATAGATCTGCTTCATGTCCACCACGCTTGATGGATTTGGCCTGCGATTTGGGACAAAAATTCGTTGCTGACACATCTGGTTGACTTTTTAGTCCGAGTTGCGAGTAACGCTCCTAAAATTCAATAGAAGTGAAAACAACGAGGCAGAGATGCCGAGGTGTCACCTGAAGTAACCGCAGTTCTCAAAGCAGTCGGACTGGTAGTGCTCCTGGGTGCTGGTGAGCAGATTTGAGCTCACCAGATACGAGGGCTTCACAGCGGTGCCGTCAGTGCAGCCAAAGTCCGAGTAGGTACGCGGCATTTCTGAGAAAGGTTTTTGCCATTGTATTGCTTTAGAAGGGGGCGTCAACTAGTCTTCACTAGTAGACGAAAGAAAATCCTAAGGCTAAATTTCGACTCAGGCGCAAAACTCCTACCCTTGATAGTGTCGGAGTCCCACACGGCCTCCTGCACGCAGATGTTTGAGATGCCGGAATTCTCCGGTGCAATGCCTGTTCTGCCGCGGCAGAAGGCCATAGTCTCTTGGAACGGAATAATGGCGTTCAAGAAGTAGCGGTCGATGTACTTCGCCACTCCGTTCTGCTTGATGATGGCGCGCATGCCGTCAACGTAGAGCATCAGGCCTGACCGATCCTCCCAGGTACCGCACAGCTGCGGGGTGAGGATGAGGATTCTGTAACTTCCTGCATCCTACGTACTCTCGTCCCACGTACTCGTATTGTACCAGTTTCTGTGCTTCTTGGTCACGTTTTCGCCCAGTTCTAGTCCCATTTAAAGTCCCAGTTCTAGTCCCATTTAAAGTCCCAGTTCTTATTCCCAGTTCTAGTCCCATTCAAAGTCCCAGTTCTAGTCCCAGTTCTTAGTCCCAGTTCTAGCTCCAGATCTAGTCTCGTTTCTAGTTAATAATTATCTCACCGTGACTGGAAGTGAACTTTTGGAGATCTCAAACGTGGCCTCCCAGCGCACACTGGAGCCAGTAAAGTCTGTGCCGTAGACGCCGAACACGAACTTCCATTGGCCGAGAAATTCGAGGTAGGAACCGAAAGCATACGGGCTGTCACCTGGGAAATTAAAAAGCAAGTATATAGATAACTTTATTGTACTCTAGAGCCAGCAGTGTCCCAGATCTGGTAGAGTCAGCTCTGTCCCAGATCTGGTAGAGTCAGCTCTGTCGCAGATCTGGTAGAGTCAGCTCTGTCCCAGATCTGGTAGAGTCAGCTCTGTCGCAGATCTGGTAGAGTCAGCTCTGTCGCAGATCTGGTAGAGTCAGCTCTGTCCCAGATCTGGTAGAGTCAGCTCTGTCGCAGATCTGGTAGAGTCAGCTCTGTCCCAGATCTGGTAGAGTCAGCTCTGTCGCAGATCTGGTAGAGTCAGCTCTGTCCCAGATCTGGTAGAGTCAGCTCTGTCGCAGATCTGGTAGAGTCAGCTCTGTCCCAGATCTGGTAGAGTCAGCTCTGTCGCAGATCTGGTAGCGTCAGCTCTGTCCCAGATCTGGTAGAGACAGCTCTGTCGCAGATCTGGTAGCGTCAGCTCTGTCCCAGATCTGGTAGAGTCAGCTCTGTCGCAGATCTGGTAGAGTCAGCTCTGTCGTAGATCTGGTAGAGTCAGCTCTGTCCCAGATCTGGAAGAACAGCCATACCTCCCGTGGTGAAGACTTTTCCGCAGCCATTGGTCTCGATTTTGTCCAGCTGAAGCTGCAGGCAGATGCTGAACTTGGTTGAGGCACACTTGCGAATGTCTTGGAAGCAGGACTGCAGGGACTGGGTCAGGCTGTCCACCGGGAAGACCAGGGCTCCTCCGACAATGCCTGGCTGGTTGATGCAAACCTTGCCATCAGGTGTTCTGGTGGTTGTGACAGCAGCTGCCGACCCTAAAATGTGTGAGCAGAATTCAGGAATCTAAAAAATTGACTAATGCGGGAGAGAATCAAGAGAATTACCATAGGCCAGCAGGCAAAGAATTTGCAGGCAATTTCTGAAAGCAGTGCCGCCACCTAGAAGCATGGCTTATTTAGTCGAGCTGATTGAGTAAAGCAAAATTATTCTTAGCTGGTGCTTGATTTGCTTAGTTAGACAAAGGCAAAGCCGCTTGCTGTTTCACATAAACTTCTGGATGGTTTACAGTTATATGCGCTGCTCGGCCTCCTGACTTTTTATTGCTCAACTGCCTTCTCATGTGGGCACGGGAACACTTTAATAATTAATTATCAACCCGGCTACCTGCACCTCAACAGTTGAATTATTCATTAGCGAGTGCTTCATCAGCGGCGACTGTCTCGCCAACAACAACTTTGGTTGAGCAGAGCTTCACTGACTTGGTTGCTATGCCAGTGCAGCCTCAGACAATACGGACAACAACAGTGCTGCCGACCATATATTGTTCCATCCGTTGCTAACAACAGTATCGGAATCCGGAAAATTCTACGGCCAAACGACATGCGCAGAAAAAAATTGTCCGATTTCTCACACTAACCAGCTTTGGCTGATTATTTATCAGTTGTCAAGACAACCCAGTGGGGAGTACAATAGTCAATTGAATCCGCTTCATTGAATTAAATGAGAGTCACCCGTAGCGGCTCTGACGTTACGAGTAATGCTGACGTTGGTGCACTATTATTCTCTAAGTCATTAGCAAGACCAAATCGGTGTGAAATCCGACAAGAAAATAGACAAATTATCCAATGACAATGAATAATCTAATTTCATTTATGCTCTGGAGTTATTTAGTACAAGTTACGAGCGTAGAATGAAAATGCATGTAATATTGACAACAGGCCAATAAGTTCTCATTAGAAGTATTTCCGAATTTTTTCCTCATGCACTTTAGAAATGATTCATAGAAGTTCTAGAATGTCTATGGTAATTTTCTCCGAGGACACTTGGACACTTGACCAAGGATACCATAGACTACGAACGACAATCTAGAACAAACCGGCTTCTGAATTTCACGCAAGTAATCCATTTATCTAGCCTAATAGTTTTTATAAAAATTTCTATCTATTTTTCTGAATCGAATTGTATCCAGACATTGAATATTCAACAAGACTAGCCAACAAGCAGTTAATTCGTCGAGGCAATGCTGGACTGGATTATCGTGGCCGTTGGTGGCGGCCTCCTAGCTGCCGGTTGCGCAGTGGGCTCCATGGTAACCAAAGTGCTGCAGCGCCTGCTGGGCTCTCGGCGGGCTCAGAAGGACTCGATTAAAGCTGCGGTTGCCCGAGAAGACGCCGAAGCCAACAGGGAGACCCAAAGCGGAGTCGCCGGAGGCGGCTGCGGCGACGGCGGCGACGGCATGGAGGATCTGCTATTCGACGAGAAGCTCAAACTGCTAGTGCTGAAGGAGAACTTAAAGAAGAAGTTGTACCAGCAAAAGAAGTTAATCCAGCAATTGATGGGTGGCAACAGCGCCTCGGCGGCTGTTGAAATGTCCTCGACAAAGCCATCGGTGCAAGTCGGCGCCGCCGGGGATCTGGAAGTTGGCAGCTCAGACGGCACCGGCAGGAAAGCCAGCGAGCGCAAGGCGAAGCAGGATGCCGAGGCTGAGTTCTTCGCAGCCGAGCTGGAACTGTCCAACTGGCAGAACTGAACTTTCGAAGCCTACTACTAATAGTAGTACACCCTGTTTAACAAATATGACGCGCACCGCAATAAAGTTCTTTTCCCACTGCCCACATGTTGGACGAAAGAATCTGTTGTCTATATTACGCTGTATTTTGCAGAATGCTTGTTAAGTACGTCTGCTGTAAGAACATGTACATGCACTCGCAATATAAATCGAACACAATGCTAGGTTTTGAAACTACAATTTTGTGCAATAAATCAGTACAAAATATTGTTTTCTCCGTTTCTTAATCTTCATAAAATAATTTTTCCAACTGAACTAAATTTTTCTGGCGATTTCATCAAGAATCCATCCGTATTCAACTTCGATTTTTTCAAAATTTACTGTTTTAATTTTTTTTAATTGTTCAGAAATACTGTTACTACTGTGGTTACCAATATGGCCTTGTTATTTAAACTCGACAACGAAATAGTTCCTAAAGAAACTGTTGAAAAAATTTCAACAAATCAAGGCCACTTAAAATCTTTCAAAAATCTAAAACAAATTTTTTTTCAATATCTTTTTTTTACAAGAAAGAAGTGTCCATAAATGAAATATTTGCTAATTTTACACCTTTTCGTAGTAGGCTAAGCTAAATGAAAACATTCTAGAATTTTCAGAAGTCGTAAAATACGTTTTCTCATTTTTCAGCTATAAAAATCGAATAGTCTCGCGATCATTTCGCAAACATGTTAGCACCAAAGGTATCAATTTTTATTACAAAGGTTTTATTTAAGTGTTAAAGCTATTAGTTCAACTGCCATAAATTGAATAATTTTTCAACTGTCACAGACAGCACACGAATTAAAAAGTTATCCACAAAAACTGTTTAAGAAATGTCGAGGCAGATAAACAGACAATAAATATTCTGAAAATACTGTCACATCGTTTTTCTCTAATAAATACGATCATCGTAAAAAGCGGAAGAATTATTTTATGCTTAAAACGCGATGCAGATACGAAAGTATTGATTTAAATCTAACTTATAACTCTTATTCATCTACTCATACATGATACAACACATAAAGCTACGTGATTATGGATAACGGATAGTCAAAGAAAAAAAATTGTAGTTAAAAATGGAAACACGTCAATGAATCTCCCATATTAACCATAGAAATGATCAAAAAAGAAAATCAATAGAAAGTCCTCTATTCAGAAATAGGACAATTCAAGTGGACGTCTTTCTACTGCAATGCGCAATACATTTCAACGCCTAGCTAGAAAAATTCATAATTGTATTAAAACAGCTGCATTAAAAACTTGTCAGCCTTGCTCAGCGATGTTCCAGCAGGTCAGAATTGCTTCTAGCAGCAGATTTGATAGTTGTCGCAATCTGTTCCACCTCCGACCAGCGAGAGGCCTGAAAGTAGGTATGCCGTCTATTGGTTGGTACTGCCCGAATTTATATTACAGACAGACAGGCAGACAGACAGGCAGACAGACAGACAGACAGACAGGCAGACAGACAGGCAGACAGACAGACAAACAGACAGACAGACAGACAGACAGACAGACAGACAGACAGACAGACAGACAGACAGACAGACAGACAGACAGACAGACAGACAGACAGGCAGACAGACAGACAGACAGACAGACAGACAGACAGACAGGCAGACAGACAGGCAGACAGACAGGCAGACAGACAGACAGACAGGCAGACAGACAGACAGGCAGACAGACAGACAGACAGACAGACAGACAGGCAGACAGGCAGACAGACAGACAGACAGACAGACAGGCAGACAGACAGACAGACAGACAGGCAGACAGACAGACAGACAGGCAGACAGACAGACAGGCAGACAGACAGACAGACAGACAGACAGACAGACAGACAGACAGACAGACAGACAGACAGACAGACAGACAGACAGTTGTCAGCGCACCTGCAGCTCCTGCAGTTTGCTAAGCTCGGCTTGCAGCTGGCTCAGCCGGATATCGGAGCTCTGCACCGCTGCGCTAGCTGTTGCCTTCTCTGCCCGCTTCCGCTCCAGCTGGGCCTCCAGGCCGCGCACCTGCTTGGCCAGCTGAGAATTGTCCCGCTGCAGCTGGTGGCACTGCCTGGCCAGGTCGGCCACACCGCCGGTAGCGCCACCATCGGCTTCAAGATGAGCGAGACGGCTGCGCAGACTTGACGCCTCGCGGGCGGTGGCGGCGGCCTGCAGGTGCGAAAGGAATTCTTAAACAAAATCTAGAATCTCATATCACAAAATATGCCCAATTCAAAGAGCGTAAAAGTTTATTTCAATGTTATTTGTCGGGGGCCAAAGACAGAACCCAAAAGACAACAAAGGAACGGTGGAGAACCGATGAAACACAGGAGAGATGAGACACGGATAAGATGAGACACGGGAGAGATGAGACACAGATGAGATGAGACACGGATGAGATAAGACATGGGAGAGATAAGACACGAGAGAGATAAGCAACGGATAGATAAGACACAGGAGAGATGAGACACGAGAGAGATGAGCAACGGATAGATAAGACACAGGAGAGATGAGACACGAGAGAGATAAGCAACGGATAGATAAGACACAGGAGAGATGAGACACGAGAGAGATAAGCAACGGATAGATAAGACACAGGAGAGATGAGACAAAGGAGAGATAAGACACGGATGAGATGAGACACGGATAAGATGAGACACGGATAAGATGAGACACGGGAGAGATGAGACACAGATGAGATGAGACACGGGAGAGATGAGACACGGGAGAGATGAGACACGAGAGAGATAAGCAACGGATAGATAAGACACAGGAGAGATGAGACACGAGAGAGATGAGCAACGGATAGATAAGACACAGGAGAGATGAGACACGAGAGAGATAAGCAACGGATAGATAAGACACAGGAGAGATGAGACAAAGGAGAGATAAGACACGGATGAGATGAGACACGGATAAGATGAGACACGGATAAGATGAGACACGGGAGAGATGAGACACAGATGAGATGAGACACGGGAGAGATGAGACACGGGAGAGATGAGACACGAGAGAGATAAGCAACGGATAGATAAGACACAGGAGAGATGAGACACGAGAGAGATGAGCAACGGATAGATAAGACACAGGAGAGATGAGACACGAGAGAGATAAGCAACGGATAGATAAGACACAGGAGAGATGAGACAAAGGAGAGATAAGACACGGATGAGATGAGATACGGGAGAGATGAGACACGGATGAGATGAGACACGGGAGAGATGAGACACGGATGAGATGAGATACGGGAGAGATAAGACATGGATGAGATGAGATACGGGAGAGATAAGACACGGATGAGATGAGACACGGATGAGATGAGACACGGGAGAGATGAGACACGGGAGAGATGAGACACGGATGAGATGAGATACGGGAGAGATGAGATACGGGAGAGATGGCTATGTAAAATGGAAAAAGGATACTTGAGAAATGCTTGAGATTCTTCTAGAAATAGGTCTTTGTTCTCGTAGATCTTTCACAATGAATCTAGCTCGTAGCACCCAGCTTGTATTTGGAAATCAGTTTCACCTGCTGCTCCAACTGCTTCTCTCGCTCCCGCAGTCGAGCCACCTCCTCTGCGCCTGCCGTCATTGTCAGCGGTGTCCTCGGCGTCAGCTCCGCCTCCAGGCGCCGGACCGCGGCCTCCAGTGCGGCGTTGCGACTGGCCAGGGCGGCCAGGTCCTCCGGCCGGGCCACGACGACGGCTTCGGCCCGCCGTCTGAGCCGTCGATTCTCGTCGCGAAGTCGGCGAGCCGCAGCGGCTAGAGTCGCCGTTTCGTCGATTACCTCGACGTGGCTGGCCATCTGGCGCTCGAGCCGGCGCACCTCGGCCTCCAGACGGGCGACGGCGGCGCGCTCGGAGCTGACAGCCGCGCCTGTGATGGCCAGCTTCGAAAGGGCGGCATCCAACTGGGCTGCAGGTGACGGGGTGGCAGCTCATTCTTGGCAATTCAACTCATTCTTCTAACCCCTGAGCTGACCCACACAGATACCGAACACCGCACACATTCACAGACTGGTGTGTACATCTGACCCGAGTTTTTCATCGTCAAGGCACTGCACTATGGGGATTTGAGCTCAGGAACCTTGCTTCGAAGGCTGCACACTAACCATGAAGCGACCGCGCCCGATCGTCTGCCAGCCGGGCTGCGCCGTCGAGACCCTCGAGCTGCTCGATGCGTCGGCTCAGCCGGGCTATGCGCAGTCGAAGATCGTCGCGCTCTCGCTGACGCAGCCGAAGCTCTTCAGCCTCGACAGCTTCGGTGGCAGCGTCGTCGAGTATTGCAGCTGCTTTGTCCTCGCGGTCAGCCAGCCGGGACGTCAAGTAGATGACGCGCTGCTGCAGCTGTTCGGTGGCCGCGTCCTTCCTGGTGCTGTCAGCTTGCAGTGCGTCAATCTTCTCTGCCAGCGTCTTTAACTCCAGCAGGAGACGGTCGTTCGCGTCCGTGACCTGCTGGCTGTCGACTGCCGGCTTGGACTTTGTTTTTATAGCTTTTATTGTTAAGGAAAAGTCACTGATTTAATTTATTAAATCACCGCTGATTGCTTCAACCACTAAGGAGCTTCGGACTTCTAACCGTGAGGTCGGGAGTTCGAACCTCAGCCCAAGGGGCTGTGCCACTGGCTGAACTTTTGGCCCAACTGGGCAATGCGTAATACGTATCCGCCTATTGAGCGCATCCTCTTAAAGTCACAATTCTGTCCATCCTATAGCCTGCACAGGTTAATTATTAATCGAAAGTCATAAAAGGATATAGATGGCTGTTCTCCAGTTCTAGCAGGTAGATCTGCTGCTGCAGAGACTTAATGTACTCCTTCTCAAGGGCCGCTGTTACCGATAGCTCGCCAGATCTTGAATTATTTTCCAATGAACATTTAGACTTGGGCTGACCATTATTTAACAGCAAGTAATTTAATTATTAAGTTTACCTTGCAGAGAGGTCGCGAGGCTTGAACAAGTCACCTGAGTAGCTGAGCCGTTTGTGTGCGTCTAAAATAACCAATTTTAAACGTTTCTACTATTTTAGTAGAATTCAATGTTTAGAAAACAGAAGCAAACCGACCTTGGTCAAGCGCCCGCAGCGATCGCCGCCATTTTCCAACGTCGGGCGACGGATCAGCAACACCGTCCATTGTGCGATAAGTGCTAACTGACCTGCGCATGCTGGACATGCCGGCTGGCTTGCTTGTGTGGAAGATTCTAGCATGTTAGCAATATAATATGTTTTTCATTTTTATTTTATATATTCTTTGTATTTTATGAGACACAATTATTATTTTTTAGTTCTTCATTAAACTCATCACCATTCTCAAACATATTATAAAATTCACATATGTAATTGAGTTTATGAGAATGAAGTGTGAGACTGGTGTTTGTGTAAAATTAAGCGAAAGACTTGTTCTAGCATTAAAAGTATACAATAGCGATAAGTTATCATCAGTTAAAACTTCAGTTACAGCTTTCATCAGTTAAAGTTTATTTTAAAAAGCTGTAAAGCAAAGAAATCAAACTATAAAATCAGAAATTAACCTAAATTAAGTTATCGCAATTTTTAAAATGTGTCGTTTTTTTACTTTTGTTGCACAGTTGTTTTGCGAAAAGAAAATATACGTAAAGTAAAGTTAATCTACTTAGATGCTTTTATTCAAACTCTTTCAAAGGCTATTATGGTGTTTCTATTTAGGTAAGGTAAAAGTGTTAAAATGCTTGGATATTATATCATTGCCTGCATGCTTATATCAAGGCCTTTAGATAAAATATAAAGGTCTTCATAATAGAGAACTTATGAAGATGCACAAGTACAGTCATCTTAAGACTATATGGAGGCTTGGAGGTAATTATAAAAAGTAGCAGAATATTATCATTATGAGCGATAATTTATCCACATATAATGCGATCAATTGCATAAATGAATTCTTAAAAATAGTTTACTTACTATGTGAAATGGATAAATAGATGTAAGTCAATCGACCACCATTCGGCTGCGTGTACATGCAAACAGAAAAAAACCCAGCGTGCAAAACATTTTAGAAACCACTAACCAAACATACATTTAGCAATAGTTATGTTTTAAAGATGGTAATTCTAAAGTAGAATAACGTATGAATATTATTTTAAAATATATGCATTTTCATTATGACCTCCTTAATTTTTTACTTGAGATTATGACTTAACAGAGTGTTATAATAAATTAGTTGCGGCTTTTCTTCGCAAGTCAAAAGGCAAATTACGATTCATACAAATTCGATCGATTACTTTTTATCAATAGTCGATCGCATTTGTTAACAACTTTACTTTGTTTTGCTAAATTCGTGCGACTTCATTCAAATTTTTCACTTAAACCTACAACGAATAATATTTTACCTGAAGTTAGTCCTTACTCCTGGCAGGGAACCATAAGAGTTGCCTCATCAATAACAGTTTCACGGTAGTAATTACTTTATATTAGGCTACATAAATAGAAATATAAAAACGGATAAAATAATTTTAGACCTCTAGTAAGCCAAATTACTCGCCAGTAATCCCTTTAACGAAAGCGACGAATTAAAATTTGATATAGTAAATTCACTTTTATTGAATTTAAAGCGTTCATGTTTTTTGCTTAAATAATAATCCCGTGCTTTATATTAACTATAAAAAATGAGAAAATCGAGACAATATATAAGTATTTGCGCAGCGTAGCTGCTTGACTGACAGAATTCGCCGCTTTTATTATAAGTGCTTTAGCTTGAACTTACGCTGCTCACGACTATATTTGAAGGCCCCACTAATGGGAAAATGAAAATTTAGTAACAATGAAATTATTCACGCAAGTATGATTATAGATGACGAGAATAATAATGGACACAGACGCAAAACTTTATTGAATAGCTGATGTAAATACTTAATTGTTAGTTCAACCCTAAACAAACAAAACCATAAGTTGTACAAAAACTATTGCAACTGTAATTATTTTACACATACAAATAGAAGCGTCGCTATAAAAAATGAAAATTACTAGCTACTTGTCACATCAAACTGCGTACAAACAGCTAAATTAAACGAAAAAAGCAACACCGTGAACGCGAATGCACTTAAACAAAAGAAAACGAATAAACGAAATATGTGAAGCAATCAATCAAACAAACATGTTAGTTTTATACATTAGCGTGGCGTGTGCAAGCAGCACAGAAAGAAACAAATAGAAAATGGGGAACAGAAAACAAGCACATTTTGGGAGCATCAAAATGTAAATTGGGTAGGGCTTAATGCATCACAGCATAGAGTAACTAACACCTGAACTCAATTTACAGGTGCGTCAAACTGAAACTTTGATGAAATTGTAAACAACAACAGCCGGAGGAAATTCAAAGAAAAAGGCCTGAAAAACAGTGCACAACAGAGAGAAAAAATGGGGAGCAAAGTTTCACTGTTCACTGTGGCATTTAAGACATTGCCGAGTCCATATAGAGGTTTCTCAGTAAACAGGATAATCTCGTATTTTATATATATAATGTGCAGTGTGTAGGTATGTGATATATATATTATAGCATTCTAGTAAATCACAATAGCTAAGAAAAAACCACAGTAATTGTGTTAGTTTGTGTTAGTATCTTATAATATTTTATAGCATTCTAGTAAATCACAATAGCTAAGAAAAACCACAGTAATTGTGTTATATTAGAACAGTAACAGTATGTAGAAATGTTAGTGAACAAAAAATTTATTTAGCTATTTGTAAATTTGAGAATCTTCCTAATATTTCTAAATTCCTTCGGCACGCTGCATCAAAGATGCAATAATGCTCAGAATGATACGATCTAGATTGGATAAGGATGGCATTGGTTAGATAAGAATGGTTTTAGGTTGGATAAGGATGGCTCAGGTTGGATAAGGATGGTTCAGGTTGGATAAGGATGGCAAAGGTTGGATAAGGATGGCTCAGGTTGGATAAGGATGGTTCAGGTTGGATAAGGATGGTTCAGGTTGGATAAGGATGGTTCAGGTTGGATAAGGATGGCTCAGGTTGGATAAGGATGGCTCAGGTTGGATAAGGATGGCTAAGGTTGGATAAGGTTGGTTCAGGTTGGATAAGGATGGTTCAGGTTGGATAAGGATGGCTTAGGTTCGATAAGGAAGGTTTAGGTTGGATAAGGATGGTTCAGATTGGATAAGGATGGTTCAGGTTGGATAAGGATGGTTCAGGTTGGATAAGGATGGTTCAGGTTGGATAAGGATGGCTCAGGTTGGATAAGGATGGCTCAGGTTGGATAAGGATGGCTAAGGTTGGATAAGGTTGGTTCAGGTTGGATAAGGATGGTTCAGGTTGGATAAGGATGGCTTAGGTTCGATAAGGAAGGTTTAGGTTGGATAAGGATGGTTCAGATTGGATAAGGATGGTTCAGGTTGGATAAGGATGGTTCAGGTTGGATAAGGATGGCTTAGGTTGGATAAGGATGGCATAGGTTGGATAAGGATGGCTCAGGTTGGATAAGGATACATCTAGACAGGAATAAGGACAGGATACAGGTTTGACATGTAAAAAATCGCAATAATGTAAAAAGAACACAACACAAAAGAATCACAACTTTGGACTCGCTCAGTCCAGTTGGTGTGCAATAAAATCTCCAGTTTCTCAGCAGTACCAGTACATCCGCAGCAACTAGCAATAATACCTTATCTAACTATATGAGTAGAAGTATACGACACAGGCTAACTAAACTATACTAGATAGATCAAGGAAATACAAAAAAGCTGTGAATAAAAAAGAACGAAGCTGGGCTTCCAACACACAAAACTGGTTGAATAATTCAGATTTCATCTGATCTGAATAAAACTAGTGAAAACGGTATAATAAAAAGTGCAGCTCGATAATAACAGTCCCTGTTCTTGAGTTTAAACAACTAAATGAAGGCTTGCATGTTTTTTTAAAAGTCTGCTTAAAGCTTAACTGTTAAATTTTGCAAAGAAAACAAGCAGCAGGGTAACAAGGCTAAGAGGAGCATAGCAACTACACCCTTGATGTCACAAACAGATTACATGGGATTGATCCCAAAAATATGAACAGGGGAGCAATGCCACATAAGGCGAGTTGCCGAACAAGTTGGCAGACGGAGCATGAACCTGAGCGCATAAAGACTAAGGCAATCAATCAGTTGGCTGCAGCAAGTCAGGCATCGCTGGACTCAGCACCCTCCGGTTGTCGCAGCAAATTGAAGCTGCCATTCCTAATAGCCAGCAGCAGCTGCGGCAGGTCCTCTTCCACCTCCATGGCCTCCTGCCAGGTCTGAACAACTGAACTGTGGGATCGGAGCACGTGCTTCTGCAAGTTACCTGGCAGAGTGAAAGCAGATTTACACAATCTGCAGACGTAGGGGCGCCGGCCAGTGTGTATGATCTGATGTTGATAGAGATTGTTAGACTGAGAGAAGGCCTTGGCGCATACAACACACTGGAAAGGCCTAGCACCCGAGTGCACCCGCTTGTGCCGCATGAGATTGGAGTGATTGCTGAATGACTTGCCGCAGACCGGGCAGCTGTAAATCCGACTATTGCCGTGCGAAACTCGGCGACCGTTGGACGCTGCTGCCGAGCCGGATGTGGAAGCTCCGTCAGCGTCTAAAGTCAACGGGGAAGCCGGCAGGGGCGGCACCGAGGCCAGCCTCAGCGTCAGGCCGGATGCGTTGACGATCGGCGAGGAAGCGACTGCGGGGGCCTCTGCAAGGATCACGCCCGGCTTCTCGTCGACGATTATCGGCTCGTCTTCGTCGTCGAATTCACCATAGTCTTCGTCGTCTTGCTCGGCAAAGTCGACGTCGGGATCAACAGATCGGGGCACAACATCGGCGATTACTTCGTCGACTTCGCATTCGGGCGCCGAGTGCCTGACCGGACTAGGAAAGGAGGAAGCCGGGCTGGGTGTGTAGTCGCCCTGCGCTCCGCTGGCTCCGGAGTTGTTGCCGTTGCCAAGGACAACAATGGTGACGCCGTTGTCCATTGCAATTTCACCGTTGGCAATCGCAGCGGCGTGTAGTCGATTGAGTAGATTGACAGCCTGGACAGCGAAGTTTGAATGCGCTAGCGAGGCCGGCAGGCAGAGACAGGGCGGACCGACAACAACGTCGCTCTGACGAAACAGCGGCGGCAGCGGCCGAGCTGTCAGGCCGGTTGGGGCTACGGGCTCTAGCTTGCCGTTGAAACTGCTGCTGCTTCCGCTGCTGCTGCCACCGTCGCCGCTGCAAAAGCTGCTGCTGACAGGCGATGAAAACAAGCTAGAAAAACTGGTGGCGGTCGTTTGCGTCGTTGAAACCATAGACGATGGCGCTGAAGGAGTCACCAATAGTGTCACAGTTGACACTGGTGGCACTGAATGATGCGTCGATGCAGGCGGCGGCGGAGGCTGCGACGCCCTAGCCGATGTCAGCGTCAGCTGTGGCATCAACGACGACGCAGAAGACGTCAAGGAGAAAGTTGGCAACGAAGGCGGCATCGTCGAAGTCAGGGTGAGCATCGGTGGCGTCAGCGGCTTGATCTGCGTTGTCATTGAGCCAGACCCGGGCGTTGCTGATACGAGAACTACTTCGCTGTCATCGTCATCGCAGTTGTTATTGTTATCGTTTTCCTCGTCCTCTGGCACCACCGGCACGCACAGGGACACTGGCTGGCTAGATTCCAGCTGACTGTGATCAGGCTGGGACAACGCCGCCTGAGTAGTTTCATCATTCTCCACCTGCTCCAGGGTGCTGCAGGTGACAGCTATGGTGGCCGTGTTGCCACCAGCATCAGCCACCTGCAGCAGCACGGGGACAGCCTTCACTCGCTGAAGTGGGTAAGGAAGATTTAACTGTTTCTGGCTTTATCACAAATGGTAAGAAGCTTTTTGCTTTTGCAATAATTTTGTATCATACAAGAATTATCATAGTAGCTTATAGGCTAGCCTTATAACATATAACTTATACAATATAAAAAATATTTTGAGTTCAAAAAATTATTTCATGAAGATAAAGTAACTAATTATAGCTACAGATTGGTCTACAACTAAAAAAAAGCTTCAAATAAATTGAAGTTATTAAAATAGTTAAGCATTCGAGTTAATAATAAAAACACTTTTGTGCCACTGCAAGGCTACTGACTATTAATCAGTTAATTCACTGGACTGGGTGCAATGCATTATCCGTCAAAAGGCCCTGTTCACCAGGTTTGCCAAGCTTGTTGATGTCATCTCTATTCTAGTGAAAGTTGTTAAGTCATTTCTCTCCTGTTGCTTCAACTGTCAGTTGAAGAACTTAGTGCAAATTTCTTACCTTGTGCTATGTACACCTGAAAATGTTGACCTGGCCACATGCTTTGGTGTTGTTTCATGTCTATAGGGGCACTTGGATAAGTAATAGAACCAACTATCTATCTATAACTATCTTCTGTTTTATATTTTCTCTTATCTATATTATATACAAATAAAAATTTGCATACATATATAATTTCTTGTTAAGTAGATATAATTATTCTTTAATTTATTTTGTAGGAATTTGAGTGCTAGTTGCAGACGATGAAGTATTCATTACTTGCATACATGCGCAACACCCGGCCGACCCAGCCAAACTGGCCGGGTGAAACGAGGGCCAAGCAAGGTAAGTCGCAAAAACAAATCGACCAAGCGCCAAAAAATCAAAGGGGGGACCAAGGGACAAAAAAGGAAGGTGTAAAGAAAAGGAAAAAGGGGAGAGAAAAAGAGAGCAAATGAGAGCAAACTTAGTCGTAAATAGAGCAATGAAACGAACTAAGTCGCAAATGAGAGCAAAAACTAAGTCGCAAGGCCGGCTAAGATTTGGGAGGCTGCGCATGTATGATTACTTGCATAAACTTTTTTCTGTGAAATATTTTGTAATTCTATAGATAGAACTAGTCCAATAATGAATTGAAGGCAAAATCTTGAAGTACAATTATAAAGTCACAGTTGAGAGAAAACTTAAGTTGCAGATTAAAGAATCATCTGTGCTCCCCAAAGGAGGGCAAAACAAACTGCAATTTAGTTTTTTTGTTTGATAAAGCAAATGTTGTTTGATAAAACAAACTTCAATAAGTCATGAATGAGAAAAAGCAATAATAATTCACAAAGTTTGCTAATTTCCTAAAATATGGTAAACTGTTCTTTAGTCCCTTTTTGCTTTTAGCAGACTTCACCCTAATGTGGATTTACACAAAGCTAGAAAATATTGTCACTTGTCAGTATGCTATGATTTAATCCAAATGCTCAATCAGATCTCAAACCAATACAAAGTCTATATGACTATAGCTTTGATATACATGTAAGATGTAACTTCACAGATAGGCTATATTATTTTAATAATCTAATTGCACCATTCCTAAATCTCTTAGACTCTAATGGTTTAGCTATTGAAATGCACATTATTTATAAAAATAAATTACTTAAGTTTAATGATTTTTTGTCTAAGAAACATGAAGACACTGTAAAATATCCTATGACAGTATGAGCCAAGGTCGCAAATTGCAAATACATGCATATATTGATTTTAATTTACTTTACATGTCCTGTTTGTGTGATCTGTGTCACTAAAGGGATCCAAAACTAAATTAATACGCTGCAAAACGGACACTAGCTAGCTATTCAAGTCATTTCGTCATTGTCAACTGGGGTTGGTACTTGGCAGGCCGCCTAGCGACTGATTCCAGTAGTTGTTCACGTCGTCATCAGCCAACTGGGACACCCAAATAATTAGTCACTTCGTCAAATTATTTGACAAAAAACAGTTGACAAACTGCCCAGAACTCTATAGCCTCCTAAGACATGTCACCGCGGCACATACACATAACGGGCGCTCGTCATCACACTGGCATGCAATAAAAACGTGTGAATGACGAGTGTAACTTTTTCCGCTCGTTTTCCCGCTCGATATTCCGATCAATCAATATTCCGGTCGACTAATTCAGTGTCGACACTTAAACAAAAGATTTAAAGCATATAAATAAATAAAAAGTCTCTTTATTTTTATTTTACTAATTTTAGTTTTTAATATTAAACACTATTATTTTCCTCTATTTCTCCAAAAAAAACAGTTAAAATGCATTTCATTTCAATTAAAATACATTAACTGTCGGGTAAGGTGGTGATTTAACTGTCGGGACGATGAATAACTGTCGGGATGATGAATTTACTGTCGGGATGATGCATTAACTGTCGGGATGATGCATTAACTGTCGGGATGATGCATTAACTGTCGGGTCAGGTGGTGATTTAACCGGGATGATTTAACACGCTGGGCGCAAGGACTAAGGTGATAAAAAGCGAGTAGCTTAAAATGACATTGTCAGTCCACCAGCGCGTTTTACTCAGCGTACATGAATATAAAATAATCAACCATTCAGCCAGCAGCAGCCAGCTGCTGCACGCAGGCTGCGCACTCACTACGTGACAGGTACAAGGCTCGGGAGTCGAGCAGCAGCCAGACCGCAGAGCTCGCGGCTTTCCGCATTGGAGGGCTGCCTGGAGCCCCTGAAGCGCTTACAAAACAAGGTCATCAAAACAATGCTGCCCAGGAACCTGGCTGTGCGGTACCTCTCTCCCTTGAATGTCCGTTTGCTTAGAGACAGGTCACAGAGTGTTTGCTCATCCCAGCTTTCTGCTAACAACTCTCTACTTGACATTGCTAAATATTATATTAAAGGAGAGAACTGCCAGCCAGGCCACTCCTCACGTTGCCCTGCGAATAATGCCAGGGCCTCAACTTGAGCCTCAAGTTGAGCCTCAACTGGGCTGCAAGCATGCAGGGACTCCTTAAACTACTTAATTTAAGTAGTCCCTAGCTGCAAGCAAGAACGCAGCCCAGGAAAAAATATTGTGTCTTGATTGTCTTCAAATTAAAGCTGACAGGCAGAAGGAAACGAAACGGCTGCCGCCGCAGCTGCTTCCGAGGAAGTCGAACTGCTTCATCGGCTGGTCCGGATGCTGCCCTTGACGTCCGGCCCGATCGCCTGCCACCGGATGACATACCGCCTACGCCTTTCCTGAAGCCTTCTTCCGCTGCAACGCCTGTCCAGACTCGAAGGTACGGCGGATCGCTCCGGCGAAGGGACTCCAGCAGCTCCATGGCCCTCTCGGTACGGACCACCGGGGCTCCTGACCCGACCACTGGACCAGCTGCGGGACCCGACAGTTAATTCATCGTCCCGACAGTTTAATTAACCAACCTGACCCGACAGTTAATGCATCATCCCGCCAGTTATTGCATTTTAATTCATTGAAATGAAATGCATTTTAACTGTTCTATTGGAGAAAAAATAGTGGAAAATGATTGTGTTCATTATAAAAAACTAATATTAGTAAAATGAAAATATAGAAACTATTTTTTTTTCATTTATTTTATTTTTTGCCTCTCTTTAAGTGCATTAACTGTCGGAATATCGATCGGAATATCGAGCGGGAAAAGATACACTCGTAAGTCGTAAGTTACAAAAAAAACAATTTAAACTTTTTTTTTAAATTAAAAAATTAACTACAAATAATCTTGGCTTACAAGCGTAGTAAGTATAAATAAAAAATCTGTATCTGAGTGAAATAAAAAAATGACTTCACAATTAACGTACTTAACATGTCATGTAGCTGGGTACTCTGTTCTAGGAAAAATTGTACTGAATTGAAGTCAGCTGTAAAGTTTAAGTTTTGTTCAAACGATAGACTTCATGGTGACCTTCTAATAATTTAGCTTAGGCCTAGTAAACTTATATTAGTATATACTTAAGCTAGTTCTAGTAGGAGCTTTCTTTCTCAACAATTAATTTCGTAGGCATAGGGGCCTATTTATCTAACTTCAAATCCTTATTCCAGCCCCTAATTCACAATCCCAATTTTTATTCCCTTAGTTGTATTTTAGAATTTAGGCCGGAACTTCTGAATCACGAATTTCCTAATTCTTATCGTTTAACTTAGCACAGCAAAGAGTTTGTACTAAAAATATCACTTTGGCAATCTTTTGGCTTTGTGTCATAAATTATTTTGATTAATGTTTCCTTTTTACCGGTAACATTAAAGGTAGGGGGGCCTAACATTAAAAAATCCTTAGAGTTTTATTAGGGCTTTGTTATTTTGGCACATTTTTTTGCCACATGGTTTTGGTAATGTTATTCATTAAAACAATGAGTCCCGTGGTAAAAGTCCATGTTGCTGCAGGTCTGAACAATGCAGGTCAGTGCTAGAGGAGAGCAATATTTAAGCCTATAGGCAAATGTTGAACATAATAATGTGGACTATTAAAAATCTCTAGTGTCTCTGAAATATTGGGACTGTGATTGTTAACGATTTATGTTTATACCCACTATGGCACTATGCTAGTATGTTTAGAAAAAATCAAACAAAATTTCTATGTTTAGACCCACTTTTCTACACTTTTATACACTTAGAGCTAATTATGTTTTTGTCTGAGACTTTAGTTCTTGCAGCTTCTAGTTTATGGTTTACAAGCTGGAAAGTTGACACAACTCTTTGGAACTCAAGGGTCTATGGATTCCATAGACTGAAAAATATTTTTAAGGCTATGGTAAAACTTAGTTTCTTTGAGTTTTTTTGTCACTAGTGTCTCTCATATTCTGGCTCAACATTTGCCCAATTTGACATAAAGGCAAAAATCTCTTAATTGCCTTTAAATGCTAGCTGCTATTTTTATAATCTTAAATGACCTCAGTGTTGATTTTTTCATTATGACCACTTTCCTATATGTAGGGTCAATTGCTAATTTGGAGATAATAGAATGTACATTACTTTCTAGGGAAACTTTTACTGAATGCTCCTCTTTTTAATATGGTAAACAAGGGGCAGCTTTCCAACTCTGAATGGGCATTCTAATGTCATGTTAGTGCTTTAGACTTTTGATGTCTGATGTTGGCTTTGTATCTTGAATCTTTGAGCCTAGGAGTAAATAAATATCATCCTCTAGATAGATGCTTATTCCCCAATCCCCGTTGCTTCAGTTCACCAATAGAATGGCAACCAACAATGCTCCAATAAGCATTTCGGTGTGTGTTATACCCGCCAGTCCATGCACTTACTGCACAATTTTCGCTTACTAAAAAACAACAGATACTAAAAAGCTTACTATTTCTTTTCAGAAAGTTGCTACTAACCAGGCATGTCCGACGACTCAGCTGCGCCAGCCTTCAAGGTGGCGTTCGGCTTTCAACGGACCAAAACTGGCCGCCTAGCTGGTGAAGCGTCCGCCGATGTTCTAGTCGCCGACGATGCCGACGAGCGCAGGGGTGGCAAGCGCGGCCGCCAGCCAGTCGCCGAGCTCATCACCGCCATCGAGGGTGATCGAGTTGAACGACCAGACGGTCAGCTGGCTAGTGGTCTGGCTGGCGACGAGGAAGACAGCGGGCTGGTGGTGCCGCTGCTGGCTGACCGTCGCGACTGGTCGCTAGCGGCTAAGAAGCGAAAAAAGGCGGCAGCGGCAGACGAAGAGGACCCTGGGACTGACCAGCAGCTGACGAATGCCAGTCCAGCCGTGTTGGCCATCTTGGCCGAGTGTCGGAATGGCGGCGGCGGCGTCTCTTACACCGGCGCCGATGCAACTTCGTCTGATGCCACTATTGAAGTGCCGCTGCAGCCGAAGGAGGCGGAGTCGGAAGAGGACTCTGGCACGGAAGAAGTTAAAGACGCTGACTACAACGCTGTGCCAGTAGAATCTTTCGGATTGGCGGCTCTACGTGGCATGGGCTACAAAGGCACCGCTGCTGACCTGGCCAAGGAGTCCAGCCAGCGGGAGGTGCGACTCAGACCGCGCGGCCTTGGCCTGGGCGCCGACGGTCCCGAAACGGAGGCAAACGGGTGGGTGCACTTTTAGATAGTTAGTTAACAGCGAATTCAAATGCCAGCTAGAACCTAGCATCAAATATCCGGTTAACGATTCCTGCTACTTTATTCACACACCTGTTGCTTGATTCACACACCTGCTACTTGATTCACAAACCTGTTACTTGATTCTCACACCTGTTACTTGATTCTCACACCTGTTACTTGATTCTCACACCTGTTACTTGATTCTCACACCTGTTACTTGATTCTCACACCTGTTACTTGATTCTCACACCTGTTACTTGATTCTCACACCTGTTACTTGATTCTCACACCTGTTACTTGATTCTCACACCTGTTACTCGAGAGTGTCCAGTCTTTCTTATCGATTCACTTATCTGTCTAATAAATTTCTATCGTGCTCAGATTACGTCATTTAAGTGCGAATTTTTCAAGCTCTTTTCCTGCGAGTTCTTAACACAGCCTGTTAAATGCCCGCAGTAAGCAGCCACAGGCCGCCATAGGCCAGCTAGATGACAGCACTGGCGAACAGCTTCAGTGGAAGTCGGGCAGCCGATGCCGTATAACAGCCGGTCGTGACGCCGGCCACTGCGGCACCCTGGTATCTGCCGACTCCAACGCCAGTCATTGGCTCGTGACCGTAGCTCAACTGTCCGACGAGGTGAAGTCCTACCCAATGTCCATCCTCCAGTT
This sequence comes from Macrostomum hystrix, assembly GCA_950097015.1. Classification (NCBI taxonomy): domain Eukaryota; kingdom Metazoa; phylum Platyhelminthes; family Macrostomidae; genus Macrostomum; species Macrostomum hystrix. Next base: position 2,708,865 of record CATNEN010000012.1, read on the forward strand.
GATTAATCAGCGAGAATTCGACTCCGGTCGGCGGCTTTTGAACACTGGCCGCGTGGATCGATACAGGGCGCAGCAGGCTCGCCGTGGCTGGCTGCGCGCCGGCTGCCTTGTGAAAGTCTGCTCCAGCGGGCACCGGCTGTACGCCCGCCGTCTCCTAATTGTTGAAGAGCTTAACGACGGCGCCGCAGGTCGTTGTGTCGACGCCGCCGCCGCTGACGACCGAGTCGATCCTAAGTCGTCGACGGAACTGTCTGTCGATGACGTTGAATCGGTGGTGCCGCGGCGACGCGATGTTCGGGTGCTGATTGTCCGCGGCACCCTAGCCGGACAGCAGGGCCGCACAGTGGACGACGACAACAAAGACAATGGCCTGCGGAGCAATGGGCGGGTTCGCGTACGACTTCGGGAGTCCGGCGACGTAGTCACCCAGTTCCTGGACGATGTTTGCGAGTACCGGCGGCCGACTGCGTCTCGCTGATTAGATTGCTCATCTAATCCTGATGGATTGCTGTTCTCTCACTAGGGATTGCTAATCTGTCCATATGGATTGCTAATCTGTCCATATGGATTGCTGTTCTCTCACTAGGGATTGCTAATCTGTCCATATGGATTGCTGTTCTCTCACTAGGGATTGCTAATCTGTCCATATGGATTGCTGTTCTCTCACTAGGGATTGCTAATCTGTCCATATGGATTGCTAATCTGTCCATATGGATTGCATTTCTCTCACTAGGCATTGCTAATCTGTCCATATGGATTGCTGTTCTCTCACTAGGCATTGCTAATCTGTCCATATGGATTGCTGTTCTCTCACTAGGCATTGCTAATCTGTCCATATGGATTGCTGTTCTCTCACTAGGGATTGCTAATCTGTCCATATGGATTGCTGTTCTCTCACTAGGCATTGCTAATCTGTCCATATGGATTGCTGTTCTCTCACTAGGCATTGCTAATCTGTCCCTTTGGATTGCTAATCTTTCGAATTGGTTTGCTCATTTTTAGATTGATAATCTATTCCTTTGTGTCCATCAAGTGCACTGCTTAAAATGAGACGGCACTTTTGCATGGTAAAGAGTGTTTTTCAACAATTTTGTACTAATTGTCTATATTTCTGTATAAAATTGGCATTTGAATGTATCTATAATTTGCCTGCATTTCGTGTTTGCACAAAACGTTTGCCATAGGTAATAAATAATATATATAGTGCTTGTACTATGTACAATTACGTAAAACTATGTGCAACTATTCGAATTCAGTTTCTGTGCATGTAAGCACACTCTTAGAAAATTAGACTTTCTCTTTTAGTCTATGTCACAAGCTCATTTAATCTGGGCAGAAATCCCATTTTATTATGTAAAAGATAAAGCATGACTTTTAGGGTTGTATTTGTTTAAATCGCGAGGGCCGAAAATCTCACTTAAATCTATGCTTTCAAACTCCGGGATGTATTTTGATACAACCCGGAATATAGTTTGGGCCATAGACACTGAATTCTTCCGTATCATTCTAAAAAAACGTTTCTAAGCATAGTGAAAATCTTGTTCATTAAATGTCTATGGTCCGCTTTGAGTCAACTATAGAATGGATTTAAAGCGAAACATGAGTAAAGCTGCGTTTTTTAGCCTTGTGAGCAAGCAGAAAATCTATTGCTAGAATAGAATGTTTATTAGGATTAATCCATTGATTGATTTATCTGCGGATTTTGTCGTCGATTATGATCCAAATGTTCTGTCCACCGAAGATTTTGAGCGACTACTCAGCTCTGAAAATGATCTGAGTGATCCCTATGCGTTGCAAAAGTTACGTGAAGAGGAACGACAACAGTTGGAAGCCAGAGAGGGAGCTGAGTTTGGAGAAGGAATGCAAGTTGCACCACAAGTTACGGCTTCTGGGTCTTCAACTGCAGACGGAATCGAGTATGATGTTGAAGTGATATTAAAGAAACTCAACGGCACAACAAAGTCGGTGAACACCGTCACTAGAAATCGCTCGGCGGTGAGTGTTTGACCGATGGAGACGCATATGACTGCAAGGCATATGACTGCAGCCGCGACGTGCATAACTTGGACGATTCCGAGCTAAGCAAGTGTCTGTCCGTCTTTATTCACGAAGTGCGACGCGAAGATGGAATGAAATACCCTCCAAATTCACTGGTGTCACTGATTGCCGGCCTACAGCAGACAGTCCGTACAGTTCGTCGGGTCGACTTCTTCAGAGGTGAGGCATTTCACCTCGTAAGAGAAAGCTTGGATGCCGCTATGAAAATCGGTACAGAGGAAGGACTAGGACTAAACAAACAGCACGCAGAGATTGTCAGCTACGCAGATGAAGAGAAGCTGTGGGACAAGGTCCTGGGCAGCGAAACACCTGAGCAGCTATTAAGGACATTCTTCTATCTAAACGGTTTGCACTTTGCCCTTCGGGGTGGTCAGGAACACAGTCAGCTGTCCATTGACCAATTCCGCCTCGAGGACAGAAACGGCAAGATGTGCCTTGTATACAAGACAACCAAGACCAATGCAGGCGGTTTGAGTGACACTCGCTACGAGCCAAAGGAGGTCATCCAGTTTCCCAACGAGACACCCTGCTCGCGTCTGTAATGTCTGTTTATGTCTGTAAGGCCGAGCGGCAACAAACTGTTCTATTTGCTGCGCGCCAAGACGCCTACGCACATTTGGTTCTCCAGTCGACCGATCGGAAAAAACCAGTTAAGCAAATTTCTAGCCGACATGTGCAAAACGGCTGGTGTCCAAGGCAAGAAGACCAACCATAGTCTGCGCGCAACCTGCGCTACTAGACTTTATCAATCTGGTATCGAGGAACAACAGATAATGGAGCGCTCTGGACATCGGAGTGTCACCGGAGTGCGAACGTACAAGCGAACGTCGGATATTCAGATTTGTCATTCATCGGCAGTTTTGGACAACAAGAAGCTTTGTGAGGTTGCTAAGGCGTCTGGAGCCAGCAGCTTTGTCTTCAACAATTGCTCAGTAGCTATCAACAAATAAACTAAAACTTCGCGTTATGTTGCCCCGATAGTTTCAAATTTTGTCGCGATTGTACTTTTTTCGAATTCGTTGCGAGTGGGTGAACTTGCGGGTTTGGCGAAAAATACATCCCCGAAAAGCAAAGATAACAGCCCGCTGTTGTGTCCATGGCTTTTTATGACTCTGAAAATTTGAAAGTAGGGATTCAAAGTTTATTGCGTTCAATTTACGAATACCAAAAGACTAGCTGCGCGTGGCAACAGTCAGAGGCTGTCTATGGTAAAGAGTGTCAGAACTGAGAGCTGACGAGACCAGTTGCTACGTAGTTAAAACCACAGATTCTATATTACCTGTAATATAGAATCTGTGGTTAAAACAATGACCAAATTTTGGAGTTTCTGGTCAATCAGTTGAAAAAAGACATGCACTTCTGACCCACTGCAGATTGCACAAAGATTGCTGTGCAACAAGCCACACCTTTTTAAACTCGTCAACAAATGGTATGAGGAATACGATTATCAAAAGCTGCTTATGCGCAGCGGGCCAACGCCAACAGTGGAGCGAACATGTGGATAGGAAACACTAGGGATCAGCAGCGGTTAAGAGGGCCCGCAATAAAATTCCGAAAAAAACGCTTGAAATGAATGAAATAAAAACTTGACTGTAGAATTTTTATGTTCGATTAAGAGTTTAACTCACAATATAGAGTACGTATATGTAGCTAGCTATTCCCAGAGTGGTAAAAAAGTATTTTATCAACAAAAATCTTCGGCAAGCAATCCTAATCTTCAGCAATCAGTTTTCGGCAAGCAATTTTAGTAAACCCACATTTTTCCGTGAAAATCAGCCCTAATAAATTTTTCAAGAAACAAAATTTCCCGTCTTTTTTCTTCTTGTGGTCCTTTGATACATTTTTTCATCAGTTTGAAATTTTGGTATAGCGAACAATTAGATGACTTCTTAGTTAGTTCTCAAAAAGTGGTTTTGAATTTGTTACTTTAAATAATATAGAAATGTCTATAAATATGATTAATAAAAATATGTCACCGTTCGTTCATTTTCCATGCCTAAAGGTGTGAAGCGATATTGTGCTGAATTGGTTATTGGTTAAATAAGCTTCTTTACTTTCCGACTGACCGATGCAAATCGACTGTCTGTTTGACTCAAAAGGGCACCAAATTTCGCGGGTGGGCAATCTTTGTCTATGGCATTCAACAGCCTATAGAATGTAACGAGGGGAAACCAAGTGCGAAAATGCGAAAGCGAGCAAAAAATAGCGCTTCATTCTTCTCTTTCCTCCACGGCAAAGACACGGATATCTAATTATTAGGCGGAACGTAGCTTTTCTTAAATTTGAACACAAAAATAACGATTGCTTTAGTAGACAACGGTATAATATATAGACAGTGGGATATGCTCGGCGCTGACGTCCTCGGTGTCAGCAGCCTGTGAGCATGCTGACGCTACTCTCACGCAGGGACAATGTCGGCGTTGAAAACTTGGCCGAGAGCGGTGCCGCGGCATCGTCTGTCGCTACTGCCACTGCGCCACGAGATGTTGTTAGAGACATAGATTCGGCCGATCTGCTTGGCGGAGTTCGTACCGGCCTTCGGGTGCCGCTGCCTCTCGGCTGGGCCCAGCTAGGCCTGGCGCTGTCCGGCCTGATCATTGTGATCACGTCCGCCTGCCTGGCTGCTGCTGGCGACAGATTCTATTGGTCCAACGTCTGGCCACTCTGGTGCTCGCTGTCTGTGAGTGCTAATTCCGCATGTTTTTCTTCGTCGTTAAAACGCGAATCGCATGCACTACTTACATACGCTCGAGTGGGTATGGCCCACAGGGTCCGTCAATATTTGCACATTTTTATGCCAAAATGTACGCCAACCCCCCAAAATTTGCAGATGCTGCAGTGCGGCGTGTTGGCCCTGTGCTACGCTAGATTGCCACTGCGTAAACTGGTACCGCAATTCCATGCGACTCTGTATTCTGTACTCTGTAGAAAGAGCCTGTATTTATTGGGATTCCAAAGAGCCTGTATTTATGGGAATTTAAAAAGCATTTACTAATGGGATTTCAAAGAGCGTGTACTAATGGGATTTCAAAGAGCGTGTACTAATGGGATTTCAAAGAGCGTGTACTAATGGGATTCCAAAGAGCCTGTATTTATGGGAATTTAAAAAGCATTTACTAATGGGATTTCAAAGAGCGTGTACTAATGGTATTTCAAAGAGCGTGTACTAATGGGATTTCAAAGAGCGTGTACTAATGGGATTTCAAAGAGCGTGTACTAATGGGATTTCAAAGAGCGTGTACTAATGGGATTTCAAAGAGCGTGTACTAATGGGATTTCAAAGAGCGTGTACTAATGGGATTTCAAAGAGCCTGTCTTTTGGGGATGCGAAGAGCCTCATGGAAAAGCTCAATCTTGCCACCAACCAATCAGCTGGCCGCTTACCGGGTCGCCACTGCGCTAAGCCTACTCCTGCACTCCATCGGCCTCCTGCCGCTGCCGGCCAGCTCCAGGCCGACGCAACGCCTGCAGCAGCTGCGCACCGCCCAGTCGCTGCTGGTGGCTGCCGGCTGGTGCCTCCTGCTGGCCTGCAGCCTCTCTGATCTTTGCGTCGGCCGCAACGTCTGCCAGGTTGCTCACATTTTCTGCCAAGCGACCTGCGGAACCGGGCGAGGCCGACGCACCGCCTCCTTGACGGAGATCAGCTACTCAGCCTCGGTGGATCGGGTGAGGGTGATTCATTCACAACCCTAGGAGCTCGTGCAGTCATTTGACAGCACTCAATCTTGAACCTTGAACTCTTGAACTCAGAAACTCTAGGACTCACCCACAAACTCTAGAACTCACCCACGAACTCTAGAACTCACTCACAAACTCTAGAACTCACTCACAAACTCTAGAACTCACCAAAAACTCTAGAACTCACCAAAAACTCTAGAACTCACCCACGAACTCTAGAACTCACTCACAAACTCTAGGACTCACTCACAAACTCTAGGACTCACTCACAAACTCTAGGACTCATTCACAAACTCTAGAACTCACTCTGGAACCACTCGCGAACCAATTGAGTTTGTGTCTTACCTGCTCTCCCGCAAATTCGCATATCCACTTTCAGTTAGACTTTTAGGGATAGAACTCGAAGGTTGTCAAGGCAACAACTGCTAAAACGGCTTCTTTCGTCTGCATGGACACACCAATTTATTTTTTGACGCCAGTAATGAAAATGTGTTATTAAATTTAATACGTTTTTCTAGGTATAAAAAAATATAGAAAAAACTTTCAAATTTGGCGGTCGTTGTCTATTTGTTTTGAACAAAAAGGGTGCCAAATAAACTGGAAGTAAATAAAGCATTGATTTTTACTGCACGATGTGAGCTGGAATTGAAATCGGATCTGAGTTGTAATGGTACTAAATATTCGACTAATTTAATTTGAATTATAATGCGACTATGTACCTTTTTCGTGTTTAATAAGGGGCGTTTTGGCAGTAGTCCCTTGTACAAATTTCTGTGTGTTGGTGCAGTCAAATCTATGTACAAAAAGTAACTTAACATCCTGGACCCATATGAAACACAAATTTTACATCCCCTAGCACATGCCATTATCAGGGCATCTGCTGTCCTCACTCACTCGTGTGTTCTGGCCCATTCTGAGCGATTAATAACCTGTTTAATCTAGAGAAAACATGTATTAAGTGTTGACGACTTCGTATTGCCTGAAGCTACATTTTTAGACATTTAAGCTTGTGCTGAACCTGTGTATTCAATTAAGCATTAAAAGTAATTAAAGTTAAACTGGGACGTCATTGACTTATACCTGTTGAAGCTGAATTCAGTATTAGCCCCGACAAGCAAGTTGTTGAGCAGAGAAGCACGACTTGAGCAGACTCTAGCCCAGGGCGGACTGATTTCCAGATTTAGTAGGATGGCTCAATACAATAATTAATTTCGATTCGTCTGTTTAAGTTAAAGAGGACTATAATTCCATAGCTTCATTTCTCCCAATTGAAGGTACCCTTGTCTAATTCACAAATTTGAATGGCTTCGTATTAAAGTTAATGTCGTGCACAGTTTGCACTGAAGATAATAAAGCTATGAAATTTTATCAATGCTTTACAACGATAACTTCTCCAATTAACGGTAGCTTTAACTTGTACTTGGCCTGTTGAAACGGCCAAGGTATCTTCGAAAAGTCACTTCGAAAATTAAGAACAAATAGATTGGTTTCGGACTGTTAATGCCGAATGTAAAATGTCTGATGTAACTGACTACTCAAACTACGTTTCTCATCTGTTAAAACTGCCCATTGAAATATATTTGCTAAAATTGCTGCACCAAACTCATGTGCACTTTAACCTATTCAACTGCAAATGCAAGCAGTGACTAGTTAGTTTTAGTCAAAAATTGTCTGCGTACTTTCATCAAATATTTAATTCTGAAATCCTGAAGAACTTGCTAGCCTCCCATATGAAATACCAAAAATTCCCAAGAATCAAATATACCAGCATATAAAGTAAGGTCGTTTAGTAATATTAAAAATATTAAATATTAGATATTAGATAGTATTTAACTATTAGATAGTAATATTTAAAACTTCATGGAACCTTTATGAGCCCGGCCTCCCGGCCTCCCGGGCATCACGCAGACGTTATGTGATTGTGAGCCAAGGTCAAGGTCATCTACTGACATACGAGTATAAGGAATACTTGTTGGATCACTCACGGGATGCGTGACAAGTGTCGCAACGCTTTATCTATAAACATCTTACGATCAGATGCGCATTTAAATTAGGTCGATTTTTAGTAATCTGTATGTTTCTTTCTTTATAAAAATTCCATGGCCTGTTCTCGAAATCCTGCGACTATCAGCTCGCTAATTTGTATCGAATTTAATAATAACTCGCCAAGCAGTTAAACGCGGCATAGAAAACACGCAATAGTCCTGATCAGTTTCAAAGCTTTGAGGATCGGCCTTGAAAGTTGTTTCATTGTTAAAATGAGCAGGGAATTGTAACTGATACTGTAAATCAAATTGCTCGGCGCAAAAATCTGTCGTCATATCGATAGTATCAATGTTTCTTTGCGGACCATTGTCCGGCCAAGGGCAAGGGTTATTGCCATTTCAGTTCAATAAAGCAAAAAATGTATCTGATTTACTGAAATTTCTATTCCCAGTATAGCTCCCTGCAATTTTATCCTGTTTTAATTTTTGTCTCTTAAAAATGTAACGAAACGCAACCATTACCGTAGCGAAAATTCCAAGAAAGACCACACCCGCCCAGCAGTAAAACCGAGACGCTGCTCATCCATTTAGCATCCCTTGCTTGCTTGCCCATGTCATAAGACTATTTAGCCGCAATCTACGAGCTTTGGGCATACTCCCTCCTGTTTCATTTTATAGTTTTTGTCTTCCAGAGTTCAAACAGGCAAATAAGCTCTGTGTACTTACATATCCTAATGCAAACGACGTATAAAAACAAATGTTTAATATGAATGCAATGCCAATTGTCCTTTTGTCCTGTTGTAATCCAGCTACGGATCCTGTTGCATTCCAGCTACGGATCCTGTTGCAATCAGCAACGGATCCTGTTGCATGTCAGCTGCTGATCTTAAATCATATAACACCCGAATACAAAAAAAATTGCATTAATTTTTTCGTATTTAGCAAAGACACAATTTGCAAGGTTTTGTAAAGCATTTTGTCTTGCACATGCAGATTGCAGGATCAGTTTCATCACATGGTGTAATTGCTGTCACTAAACCATTGCAATGCAGCGCTGGGTGCTGTGTGAAATACATGGGATAAGAAATTTGCAGACGGCAGGGCTGGGGGTTCGGGCGGGGCCTGGGTGGTTGGTGTAGCCTAAGGTTTGTATCGGGCCGACTTTGTCGTCACGCGCATCCGCTTCTCCACTTTCTCTTCATACTTCATCGATCGCGCACTAGGTCCATTTAATGAATAGTGAGATGGTCATGGCAGCCGGTGCCGACTGCTGCCCTGCTGCTGCTGCTGCTGCTGCTGCTGCTGCTGCCGCCGCTGCTGCCCCTCCTCCAGTCTGTTGGACTCGACTGGAGACTCCAGAGCTCTTGTCTGGAACATTTGATGGATTATTTGTTAACAGCTGCCCATCCGTGTTCGCGCTAGGAGGTGTGAAGCTGTCAGAGCTCTAAGGCTTGGCGGTGAGCGCCATTCCTAATTCCTATTTTTTATTTATGATAGAATTGTGATAGAATTCATCCATTTTGACGAATGGCTTTTCTCAGTCAGATCAGACACCATCGAAAGGCGACACCATTAGCCATGCTTTATACGCCCTCTTCAAGGGATCTGAATTTAAGAAAAAATATCGTAAAGAACGATTGAAATACATGATCCCTTATAATTGTCGAGTAGATCTTGAATTCTACTCGGCTTGTCACACTGACGTCTATAAAATAAGGGACCAGGCGCATTTTCGTTGTTGCCATGCGGTTCATACCTCCAGCTGCCTAAGCTGCTTCCATAGAAGCTGCTGCTCTCGCCGTTTGACAGCGTTGAAGGGGCGATGAATGTCGGGGTTGGTCGCAGATTCGCCGAACCTCTTGCGCAGTCGGGCCAGGGCTCGCTTGAAGTTCCCTTTGAAGAAGAAGATTGGATTAGGGCAATATAGGTCAATTTTGAATGCAGATTCTTGCGCATTTTTTTATTATTTGAGTAGGATAACTCACATGAGTAGCAGTAGTTTAGGTTAACGTTGTCCGGGCAGTCTGAAAGGTTTGTAGGAGCCTTCGCATCACTTGACGCTTTGGGACGCTTCTAGTTTCACTTTTAATTTGAATTTTAAGGCATCAGCATTGAATAATAAGAATGAGCTCCTTTGAGCACCAACAGTGGATACTAGTCTCACCCGCCTGAGCGCTGGCCTGTCCCACCAAGCAGATCAGCAGGCAGATGGCCGCACAGCTGGCCACAAGCAGAGCTCTCCCAGGTCCTTTCATTGTAGCTAATTGTCCTTTTGATGGCGGTCTGTGTCCGCACGGCTGTAGCCTTACCGGCGACTTCAAAACTGATTCCTAATCTGGAAGCGAAGCGCGAATTCACTGCAATTCGCTTCGCGCTATTTTAGTCCCTTGCGAAGCTTGCGAGATTGTAGGGCCTCGCCGATTGGCCCATCTCTAGGATCAGAAGGTCTTTTAAGCCAGCTTGAGCTCAGTACGTCCATTGCTTTTCACGGAGGGGAAGGACTCAAGTTCCAGCTGTCCATTTTGATTGGATTAACAGAGCCGCCTACAGCGAGAGCAGCAGAGAATGGGGTCCAAAAAAAATAATTGCAGTTGCAGACATGGATTCATTTAACTAATAACTAGTGAATAAATCTAATATACTAAAAATGAAAAGTGTGTGTGTTTGTGTGTGTCAATTGACTCAATGTAAAAAGTGTTATTGTCGTTGTTCTGGCGAACGCGTTGTCCGATTTTCACGATTCCTTGTCAAAGAAAGAGGGCAAATATTTCTGGAGGTTTGGTAGCCTGGTTTTATGGAGGTTCTCTTCTCTTTGGGGGAAATCGGTTCTCTGCTGCTGAGGGGACATTGGTTCTCTGCTGCTGATGGGACATTGGTTATTTGCTGCTGGGGGGACATTGGTTCTCTGCTGCTGAGGGGACATTGGTTCTCTGCTGCTGATGGGACATTGGTTATTTGCTGCTGGGGGGACATTGGTTCTCTGCAGCTGGGTGGACATTGGTTATTTGCTGCTGAGGGGACATTGGTTCTCTGCTGCTGGGTGGACATTAGTTCTCTGCTGCTGGGTGGACATTGGTTCTCTGCTGCTGATGGGACATTGGTTATTTGCTGCTGGGGGGACATTGGTTCTCTGCAGCTGGGTGGACATTGGTTATTTGCTGCTGAGGGGACATTGGTTCTCTGCTGCTGGGTGGACATTGGTTCTCTGCTGCTGGGTGGACATTAGTTCTCTGCTGCTGGGTGGACATTGGTTCTCTGCTGCTGATGGGACATTGGTTATTTGCTGCTGGGGGGACATTGGTTCTCTGCAGCTGGGTGGACATTGGTTATTTGCTGCTGAGGGGACATTGGTTCTCTGCTGCTGGGTGGACATTAGTTCTCTGCTGCTGGGTGGACATTGGTTCTCTGCTGCTGGGTGGACATTAGTTCTCTGCTGCTGAGGGGACATTGGTTATTTGCTGCTGATGGGACATTGGTTCTCTGCTGCTGAGGGGACATTGGTTCTCTGCAGCTGGGTGGACATTGGTTATTTGCTGCTAGGGGGACATTGGTTATTTGCTGCTGGGGGGACATTGGTTATTTGCTGCTGATGGGACATTGGTTATTTGCTGCTGATGGGACATTGGTTATTTGCTGCTGATGGGACATTGGTTATTTGCTGCTGATGGGACATTGGTTCTCTGCTGCTGAGGGGACATTGGTTATTTGCTGCTGATGGGACATTGGTTATTTGCTGCTGATGGGACATTGGTTATTTGCTGCTGATGGGACATTGGTTCTCTGCTGCTGAGGGGACATTGGTTATTTGCTGCTGATGGGATAGTATTCGCATGTACCTTAGTAGCATTAAGCTGAGTAGTGTCAAATGTAAGTTACTTGTGTAATTCTGCCCCAATGGTGCTCTTGGTGTACAGACTGGATGTCTCAGAATGTATCCGAGCTCAGACTAACTTTTTTGTATTTATTGAGAATTCAAATTCTTGTTGAATCGCAATCACGTATATTCGCAATCAGGGAAATTGAAAATTAGTTTTCGTTTTTGTTTACTTTCGGGCGTGTTTTGTCCTTCTGCATTGCACAAGTTTCTTGTCTGAACAGTAGTGCCCCTCAAGGGGGGCTTAGTGTGCTCAGTAGTCACTAAAACTAATCCAAAAATCCAATTTTCAAGACACACTTTAGAGGTGAAAACTGACAGAGCACTAGATTGAACAGGTGAAACTCGGTCTTGAACAGTTAGAGCACTAGATTGAACAGGTGAAACTCGGTCTTTAACAAGTAGAGCACTAGATTAAACAGGTGAAACTCGGTCTTGAACAGTTAGAGCACTAGATTGAACAGGTGAAACTCGGTCTTGAACAGTTAGAGCACTAGATTGAACAGGTGAAACTCGGTCTTGAACAGTTAGAGCACTAGATTGAACAGGTGAAACTCGGTCTTGAACAGTTAGAGCACTAGATTGAACAGGTGAAACTCGGTTTTGAACAGTTAGAGCACTAGATTGAACAGGTGAAACTCGGTCTTTAACAAGTAGAGCACTAGATTGAACAGGTGAAACTCGGCGGTTTATAACAGTAAAAGCACTAGATTGAAAAGGTGAAACTCGGTCTATAACCAGTAGAGCACTAGATTGAACAGGTGAAACTCGGCGGTTTATAACAGTAAAAGCACTAGATTGAACAGTGTATAACAGGTGGATGGCTAGATTTAGTAGTTAGACAGTTTTAGTCTGAATAATCTAACTCTTTCAAAGAATCATCCAGAGCAGTTTGCAATGTTAAAATGTAGTGCAAAGTTTCGGCAATGTCGGTTAGAAATTTGAGAACCTATTGGTGAGATCATTCCCGCATAGGCCTAGTTAACTCAATTGTTGGATAGAACGCAAGCAGCAACAGTCTTCACGCCAGCGCAATGTCTGAGGACAGCATTGATATGGCGATACTAAAAATACACCATACAGTAACACCATACATACGCCTACACCATAAATAATACAGCATACAAACATTAATATGGTGATTCTAAAAAAGAATTTTTAGCATCACCATATCAGTGTTGTCCTCAGACACTTCGCAGGCGTGAGAACAAGACGGTGTTTTAACAGCATTGCCAAAATTTCCTTCTGCGTGCTTCAAACAAGCATCAGATATTCGTTAGGCTAGAAGTAAGAACACGTTCTGAGTGACAGCCGCGAGGCTGGTGTCTTGAGTTGCGTTTCAGTCACGCTCTTAACTGATTGAATTGTGTATTGAAACTCTAATCTGGAATCTGCTTGTTTGACTTGAAAGAGTTCTACACCACAAGCTGCATGCGACCGAGATTCTAAGAAATACCACCGGCCCTGTTTGAAATTTGAGTTCCTATATTCCACTGGAGTCAAACGTATGAGAATTCGAATTAGAAGAAAATTTAAGATTGAACTCAATCACTATGCAGGTTGTTTGAAATCTGTTACTGTTGATTGAACTCTGTCACTGTGGTAGCTTGAGCTCTGTCACTGTGGTAGCTTAAGCTCTGTCACTGTGGTAGCTTGAGCGCTGTCACTGCATGGTAGCTTAAGCTCTGTCACTGTGGTAGCTTGAGCTCTGTCACTGTGATAGCTTGAGCTCTGTCACTGTGGTAGCTTGAGCTCTGTCACTGTGATAGCTTGAGCTCTGTCACGGTGGTAGCTTAAGCTCTGTCACTGTGGTAGCTTGAGCTCTGTCACTGTGGTAGCTTGAGCTCTGTCACTGTGGTAGCTTGAGCGCTGTCACTGCATGGTAGCTTAAGCTCTGTCACTGTGGTAGCCTGAGCTCTGTCACTGTGGTAGCTTGAGCTCTGTCACTGTGGTAGCTTAAGCTCTGTCACTGTGGTAGCTTGAGCTCTGTCACTGTGGTAGCTTAAGCTCTGTCACTGTGGTAGCTTGAGCTCTGTCACTGTGGTAGCTTGAGCTCTGTCACTGTGATAGCTTGAGCTCTGTCACTGTGGTAGCTTGAGCTCTGTCACTGTGGTAGCTTGAGCGCTGTCACTGCATGGTAGCTTAAGCTCTGTCACTGTGGTAGCTTGAGCTCTGTCACTGTGATAGCTTGAGCTCTGTCACTGTGATAGCTTGAGCTCTGTCACTGTGGTAGCTTGAGCTCTGTCACTGCATGGTAGCTTAAGCTCTGTCACTGTGATAGCTTGAGCTCTGTCACTGTGGTAGCTTGAGCGCTGTCACTGCATGGTAGCTTAAGCTCTGTCACTGTGGTAGCTTGAGCTCTGTCACTGTGGTAGCTTGAGCGCTGTCACTGCATGGTAGCTTAAGCTCTGTCACTGTGGTAGCTTGAGCTCTGTCACTGTGATAGCTTGAGCTCTGTCACTGTGGTAGCTTGAGCTCTGTCACTGCATGGTAGCTTAAGCTCTGTCACTGTGATAGCTTGAGCTCTGTCACTGTGGTAGCTTGAGCGCTGTCACTGCATGGTAGCTTAAGCTCTGTCACTGTGGTAGCTTGAGCTCTGTCACTGTGGTAGCTTGAGCGCTGTCACTGCATGGTAGCTTAAGCTCTGTCACTGTGGTAGCTTGAGCTCTGTCACTGTGATAGCTTGAGCTCTGTCACTGTGGTAGCTTGAGCTCTGTCACTGTGGTAGCTTGAGCTCTGTCACTGTGGTAGCTTGAGCTCTGTCACTGTGGTAGCTTGAGCTCTGTCACTGTGGTAGCTTGAGCTCTGTCACTGTGGTAGCTTGAGCTCTGTCACGGTGGTAGCTTGAGCTCTGTCACTGTGGTAGCTTGAGCTCTGTCACGGTGGTAGCTTGAGCTCTGTCACGGTGGTAGCTTGAACTGTCTGTTTTTTTCTCAATGGCTGGCTTTGATAACTGCTTGCTTGTGCATTAATTTGCACTAAAAGGGTGCTAAAAGGTCCTCCATTAACAATTGCTTTTGGTGCAAGCTCTAACGAGTTAAATCTGATCACGCTAATTCAACCCACCTGTCAGTTTTTGGCCTCTATAGGCATAAGCAAAATGTTTTATTACTCTTACTCGGCTCCCCACGCGTACCTGTCTATTTACACAGGTGCCCAAACGTTGCAGTACTTTTTGTACCTAAATACATCACATACACATGCAGCAGCTGATCAAGCACTCTGTTACGGATTTGGCAATCATTCGCGTGGGCTGGCTAAGAGATGAGCAAAACTAATTGGCAGGCTAAACATATAGCCAGCATGTGAGTAACTGAGGGCACAAGAGGTTGGCCAATTTTGGCATCGTTTTATGGCAGCGCGGATCGGATTATGACCTATTTTGTGAGCTACTGGGCTAGACATGCAAGAATTGTGGCGTTTGTCCCGCTTATTGAAATGACTACAATTCTCCATGTTATTGATTGCGAATTCGAAGCCAATCACCAACAAAAAGACTTTAGACTGTTCAACGATCAGCTTCGGAACGCTACCAATAAGCATGGTTGCGCAATTCCATTTTATGGCCACCAGGCAACCACGTTTTTGATACAAAAAACTGCAGAACGAAAGTTCATGCAACTAAAAACTTACAGCAAATTAATATTTAACAAGCAAAAAAGGGAATTGTAGATATCTAAAACACAACTTTGTCCTGAAAGGAAACACAGACTTAATTATTTCGTCGAAAAAATAGCGAAATTTTGTTTAATATACCGAAACCTTGTAGCACCAACTTAGGAAACCAAGAAAATATATATTCGGCCAGATAATTTATACGAAGGGTGTCCAAAAATATTGGCAATTTTCAACGTAAATCAGATTTCAATCGGATTCAGACACATTAAATTCCTAAACGTTTTATGAAAGCGGATTTATGTATCTCTGTGTGACGTTGTCATCTTCTGCAGGAGGCGCTACGAAATTAAAATTAATGCGTCCATGAGTTAGGCCGTTTTAACGAATGTAATTACGCTTTCACAACTTTTGAAATTCCGTATATTTCTTAAACCGCTACTGTAAGTAGACGTCAACGTACATTTAAACCCCTTGCGCCACCCGTAATTATGATTTTTCTCTCAGCCAATAGCGCGCGTCCACGCTCATATGCAAAGGTCACCTGCCTGTTCATTTTCTAGCCAATCCCGCGCTGCGGCATAAATTATGTTAAAATTTGTGCCAGCCTATTTATAACAGCTCCCCGCCCCAGCGCGCTCCACCACTGCTCTCCACGGCTCTCCACTGTTCTGTGTGTCACTTCTCTGCCCCGATCTCCCCTGTTGCTCCCTGCCAGTCTACTCTGTGAGTCACTTCAGTTCATTCGCCTAAATCTGACTGACTATCTGTTGACTGGTCATTACTACACTCGGTTCACTTGCCATTCTACTCTCTGTTTGCCTGCCATCATTGCCATCTGTTCACCTGCCATTGCTGCCATCTGTTCACCTGCCTTTGCCACTGCCGTTAATTTCACTAGTCACGCCCCCATCTGTGTTGCAACCCGATCGTGTTCGCCGTGTTAAAATACATATCGTCATCACTAGAAAACAAATCCATTGTAAAATGAGAGTACTACCGCTACACCACTTTGTTGAATCGAGTCAATCAATTTGCCATAGTATATCCGGCACCGCCGGAAATATTCGTCGCATCTGTAATAATTTTTTAATTTTGCTATTGTCTTCTGGCGTTCAAAAGTTATGAACAATTTAGTGCAGTTCCCCAGGCTACAACTTACAGAAACTTTAACAAGTAGTCACTAAGTCGAAACATGACAACAAACTATCAGTCGTAATCCCATTGAAGTTCATCTTAACGTCAACTCAAATGTCCTTTTCGTTAGGGATGGAGACCTTCTACACGTAGTCGCCTTTGCAGCTGATGCACTTCTCCCAGCGAGTGCGCAACGAATCAATTGCATGAGCGTATTGCTCCTTGGGAATAGCAAAAACAAGGATGCGCCGAACCTCTTCTTCAAGACAGTGATGACGATTCGCGTAGACTTTGCCTCGAAGCAGCTCCTTCAGTCTAGGAAAAAGACAAAAGTCTGCTGGCGCCAAGTCAGGGGAGTAGGGTGGGTGAGGCAGGAGTTCAAACTTCATGCCCTGAATTGCCTCCACTGTCTTTGAAGCCGTGTGCGGTCGGGCATTGTCGTGGTGGAGAACTGAGGGCTTTGATTCCAGTGCGCCGTTTATTGTGGATGTCAGCCTCGAGCTTCTTCAGAGACAAGATGTAGCGCTCCGCATTGACAGTTGTGTTTGGCTCTAGGAAATCGATTGCCAAGGGGCCGTGACAATCGAAAAAATCAGCAACATCAGCTTGTGGCAATGAGCCTCTCGACGAGCCTTGATTGGAGGGTCAGAGGGTCTGGGCCCTTTACTGCCCAGACTTTTGACTCTTCTTTTGTTGGGGGGGGTCGAAGTGAGGCAGCCAGGTTTCATCACCCGTTACAATGAGCTGTCGAAAGGCCTTCCATCCACCTCGATCTTCAACAAGCCTCAACAAGAGCTCGTATCCAAGTTGCTCTTCTATGTTTTGTCGCTGTGCTTTCATCTCCGGGGTGAGAAGCCTGGGAACCCACCTGGCACTGAGCTTACCGAGATTCATGCTGCAGATGCAATGATGAACTGTGGACTTGGGCGTATCCAGTCGGTCCGCAATTTCCCTGATGATAAGGCGAGCATCTTCTTCAAGCAGATCCAAAATGCGATTGTTAAGAGTCTTGGATGCGTTAGTCTTGCTTTTTCTTACTGCATGTTGTCCATGGATGCGCTTCAGGTTGCTAACAATCTCGGACCCATTGCTCCTGCAGTTATAATGAGGGGAAGATTGCTAAGGTCACCAGTAACTAGTCTAGCAAAGGATTCGCAAAAAGTGTGGGTCCGAAGTGACTCTCAAAAAGACGCACTGTATCGAACTTCGCCCTACTCCGACACAACAGTCACCGTAAAATTGGATAATGGAGCCGAACAAATGTGTCACAAGGAGCAACTGAAGGAGAATGCCGAACCATTAGCCTCCCCCCAAAAGAGCCATCTGAGGAGAACGATGTCATCACAGAGAGTGGAATGCCAATAGAGCACTCAGCAGAATCTGCTCAGCATGGAATCTCGGCAGCCACTGATGCCATTCCCAGAACTCTGCCTGGTTGCATCATCGAACGACCCAAGAGTAACTGCAGACCACGAGACAGACTGAATTTCAGGGAACTTCAGATATGAGTTTTCGTTTATGGCTAACCCAGCCATGTGCGGGACAGGCATAGAGTCCCCGCTCAAATGTTTAAGAAAATAATAGACAAGCAAATAAGAGCACAAAATATGAATATGCTAAACTTGTTGTGTTGACCATAAACGCTAACGAAGGACTCTCCTTCGTTATTTCTGCTCTGCACTGATCCAACAGTGCTGTCCCTCTTACGAGTGTGTAGGAACTGAGAAATGCGACTGTTTGTAGTCGATAGCCGAAAATACACAAGAGCGATTTCAAATGCGATTCGGTATATTTTATAACAGCTGAGTTGAGCTGGGGTGGCGGCTAAAGCCGCACCCCGTACATCAGTAAACGTGCGTGCCAAGGGGGGTAGGGAGGTGGCAGAGAGAAAGACGCAGAACGCCGCCAACCCCATGCTCGCGTGACGGCTGGCGCCGCCTACAGAGTGGATATCCGACATGTTTGCACAATCTTCTGGTGCTTCAAATTCGCAAGTTGACAAATGTCTGGCTGATCTGGCATGCATCTAAAGCTTGAGACTGAGGGGTATTGATAATTGCTTGCATGAGCAATAGTTCTCATTTTTAGCACATAGACATGCTCAAGCATTTCTGTAGACATCATCGCGTAAACTTGATGCAGAAAAAGTACAACGCAGAACTTTCTTCATTGAAAGCCTTCAAAATGTCATTTTCTGTAAGTCGTATCCTGGGGAACTGTAATAAATGGTTCATAAATTTTAAATGACTCTAGGCATTGGCAAAATAAAAACTATTGCATAGATGGATAAATCCGCATTCACAAAAAGTTAACTATATTAATTTACCTTGAATTAATCTGAAAACGAATACTTTTTTGTTGAGTTTAAGTGTCCAATCGGCGCTCGCTGATTGGGTGTAAACACCCACCCCAGGCACCCACCCCAGGCACCCACCCCTCCGCTTTTAGCTGGGTTGTATTTCAGCCGGCACCCCCGTGCTGCCCAGCCTTGTCTCTTCGCGCTGCGTGGTGTGAAATTTTTTCTACTGCAATGGCTGAGCTTCCAATTGACCGGCTTACGGCTCGCCAGTTAAGAGACCGCCTGATTCAACTTGGCCTGCCTAGCAGCGGTCGCAAGCGTGAACTGCAAGTCAGACTGGAACAATCCAGTTTAGTCAGCCGAACCACACGCCGCGTGCAGCAAAGGTCAACCGCTTCGGCCCAAGTCGAGGACGACGGCAGCACCTGCAGCGAAGAGGACGGCGAGGCGAACCCGGACCAGGCGAGTGATCTGGGAGGCGGCGACGACCTGGACCAGAGGATCGCCAGACAAGAGAAGCTGCTCCGCCTGAGAACGCTTCAGCGCCAAACAGCGGAGATTGAAGCCGAGCTTGGAAAGGACGGCCAGCGCAGACAGAGTGGTAAGTCGACTAGCCCGATGCTGCTTAACCAAACCCTCAGTGCCCACGAGCCGGAGCAGCATCTGCCAGTGCCAGACTGGGAACTCCCCGGCAGCTACACTAAGCCAGCTGCCACCTCGAGGCCTCTGCTGGTGAGAGACTTCATCGATCGTGACTTCGAGGAGCCTGCGCCCCAATTAGCGAAGACTAGAGCCCGAACTGAGAACATCACGGCCGGTCAGTGGGTTGCAGGCAGCGGCCGCATCCTGCTGAGACTGCTTGACGACGGTGCCCTAGTCACAATGAGAAACGGCACCATGGATTTGAGTGAGCTGAAAGCCTATGTGCGGTACTGCGTACAGTTCGGCGAGTTCATGCATCAGGGCTTCAGCCAGGCCGCCCTCAACGACTACGACGAAGACTTCAGGATCCTGCAGCACCAGACCAGCGGCAACTGGGAGCGGGAGTCGTTGCAGCTGCTGTCCAAGCACATTCTGGCACCTAAACCCAATCCTGCTGGCAGTTCGACCTATTCGCGGCCTGGCTTCAAGTTCAGCAAAATGAGAAACCAGACAAGCGGCTTGGTCGGCCCAACCGACGCTGAAGGTCGGGAGCTGTGCGTCAAATTCAACCGAAACAGCTGCCACAGACGCGACTGCAAGTTCAGACACGCGTGCTCTGCCTGCTACGCGGCGCACCCGCGCCAGCTCTGCACGTCAAAAAACTAGATTGCGGCCGGCCGGGGGACTTGACCGACGGCCCAGCTGCACCGGCCGATTCTGACAATGTCGATCACCCGCTCCCCCCTGGCCGGCCTCAAGCTAAGCCCATCGAGTCCGTTGCCTTCTCTTCTGACCTTATCACCGCCGCCTGGGATGCCGAGCTGCTCGGCGATCCCGATCGTGACTTCCTGCTGAACGGTGTCCGCAACGGCTTCCGCCTCACCTGCCCCAGCGCCCCTGACAATCAGCCTAATAGCACTTTCTCTCAGAACTACTTCTCCGCTGACAGTAATCGGCTACTGGTCGAGCAGCAGGTGCGGGAAGAAGTGGCCAACGGCCGTTACGTGAAAGTTAGCAACAAGCCGGACGTCATCAGCGCCCTTGGTGCCATCCCGAAAGGAAACAACAAGATCCGGCTGATCCACGACTGCTCGCAACCTCCGGACCTCTCGCTGAACAGCCGTTTCTCCTCTGACTACCAGATCAAGTTTGAGACCGTCAGCCAGTTCACTGCCAAGCTGCAGCCAGGTTGGTTCATGGCGAAGGTCGACTTGGCCAATGCTTACCGCAGTGTCGGAATCAGTCCCCACGACTTCCGCTACACTGGTCTACAGTGGAAGTTCAGCGATCAACCGAGCCCGACGTACCTGTGCGACACGCGCCTGCCATTCGGCGCGGCAGCTTCAGTGGAAGTCTTCCACCGCCTCAGCCAGTCCATCAAGCGCATGATGCAGCGACGCGGCTTCAGCAATATCGGGAGTTACCTCGATGACTTTGCCGTGGCGGCAGAAACTGAGATCGCCTGCCAGCAAGCTCTGGACACTCTACTTCATCTGCTGCGGCGTCTAGGCTTCTCCATCAACTGGAGCAAAGTAGCTCTGCCGTGCACTAGGCTGGTGTACCTGGGCGTCATGATTGACACCAACAGCGGCCTGCTAGAGCTCCCAAAGGACAAGCTCGAGGTCACGAAAGCGCAGCTGCAATCCGCACTCTCGCACAAGCGCATCACCAAGCGCCAGCTCCAATCTCTCTGTGGCCGCATCAACTGGGTTTGCCAGGTCGTCCATATCGGGAGGTGTTTCCTGAGGCCGCTCCTGCTGGAACTCAATAAGTTAAAGCAGCACTGCCACAAACTGCGCATGCACAACGATCTCCGCGAGACCATCCTCTGGTGGGTGGCCTGCCTGGCCAAGACCCCCAGCTGCCGCATCTGGAGGACCGCCGGGCCAGCCTGGGCAATCGAGTCGGACGCATCCAATTGGGGAGGCTGCGGCATCATCCGCGGCCCAGGCGTCACTAACTGGCTCATCATCGACTGGCAACGCGATAGTCCGGAGCTCGAAACTCTGCACATCAATTTTAAGGAGAGCCTCGCGCCCGTGTTCACGGCTCTGCACTTTCAACAAAAGCTGCAACCAGGAAGCAACCTGGTGATCTACTCGGACAGCACGGCCGCTGTCGGCGCCATCAACAAGGGCTCCTCGCCGAACCCGATTGTCAACACAGCCCTGCAGCAGCTCGCGCTTCTCGCCGCTCACCGCGATCTCGTTATCCAAGCCTTCCACGTGCCTGGGACGTTCCAGATCTTTGCGGACAGCGGCAGTCGCGCAGATGACACCAGCGAGCTGGCAAATTTTCTGCTCCGGCTCTACGGCACAGTGGACATTGAAACTGACAACCTTCATGAGCACACCCTTTCGTCCGCCGCCCGCCAATTCCTTTCTTTGCAGATCGCTCGCCTACGGTCCCGGGTTCGCACCTCAGCCGCCGCTACCACGAGCTCTGCAGCCTGGCCTTCGCAGGCACGACAGCGCGCTCCTACCGCTGCCAGATTGCCTCCTGGCAACGCTTCTGTAAGCGAACGCGCATTGACAGCACCAGACCGTCAGCACAGCAGGTCGCGCACTACGTCATCGTGCTGGCCGACCGCCTCACATCGCATGCCAGCATTGGCGCATACCTTAACGCCGCCGACCTGTACTGCAAGCTGCAGACTGGCCGCGGCCTCCCAAGCGACCCTCGCATCGACCTGCTCCTCCGCGGCGTGCGACGCAAGCTGGCCAGGCCACCCGCGCGCAAGGCTCCAATCAAGCCAAACCACCTGCTCAAAATGCGGGGAGTACTGCAGCTGCATATTCCGGAGGACGCAGCCTTCTGGGCGGCTGTCCTGGTCGGATTCTGGGGCCTGCTGCGCCGCGCAAACCTGTGCTGCCCGACCCCAATGCCGCCACCGGGAGAGGCCATCATCGTTGAAGACCTACGGCTGGGCTCGGACCTGGCAATCCTGCATGTCCGCAAGTCCAAGACCAATCAGTTCCGTGAGCGAGTGCACCGCGTGGTCCTGCCACGCCTTCGACGCGAGGCGCAGCACCCGCTCTGTCCGGTGGCAGCGCTGCGACACCACCTGCACGCCAACCAGCCCGTCCCTGCTTCAGCCCATCTCTTCGCCTTCCGCCATTGCGGTGGTCTCGTGCCAATGACCGCCACCCGGTTCTGCCGCCTGTTTCGCCGCGCAGTCAACCTCGCCGGCCTGGGAGGACTATCGCTCTCACCGCACAGCCTCCGTCGCGGTGGTGCCTCCCTAGCCTTTCGGGAAGGCATCCCGCTGCCCGTCGTCAAGGCGCTGGGAGACTGGCGGAGTTCGGCGGTGGAGGCGTACCTTGGGTTGGAGTCGGGCCTCGACCTGCAACTGGCTGCTGCTCAAAAACTATCAGCGTGCGTTTGACCCTTGATCTGTCGCTCAAGCATTCTTTGTGACCTCTTTCTTTTGTACTCGCTGTGGACCAAGTGCCGGCGGCTTCTGTCTTCTGTATTTTTTTGCTTCACGTTTAGTTGTTGTGCTGCGCTCGCTGGTCTCGCTTGTAACTTCTTTACGCCTTCAACCATTTTGTGTTTTATGTTTTAGCTCTGTTTTAAGTGCGTACCGGCGTCACCCTATTTTGCATTTTATGTTGCGTGCCTCCCCCCTTCCTCTTCCTTTTTTTTGGGTTTGGGCCATAGACGGTGCCCTTCCCTCGTTCGCTCTCTGCTGTGTCGCATCTGCTGTCTCTGTCTGCCTTCGTGCCTGGGAGTGTGGTGTTTAGTGTCCAATCGGCGCTCGCTGATTGGGTGTAAACACCCACCCCAGGCACCCACCCCAGGCACCCACCCCTCCGCTTTTAGCTGGGTTGTATTTCAGCCGGCACCCCCGTGCTGCCCAGCCTTGTCTCTTCGCGCTGCGTGGTGTGAAATTTTTTTCTTTTTCCTTGCTTCCTTTTTTCTTTCTTGCTTTTGCCTTTTTGTGTGCATTTTGAATACTTCCTTTGAAATAATTTATTTGCAAATATATCGTATGTGGGCCATAGACGGTGCCCTTCCCTCGTTCGCTCTCTGCTGTGTCGCATCTGCTGTCTCTGTCTGCCTTCGTGCCTGGGAGTGTGGTGTTTAGATCGCAGTAGAAATGCTTAGATATCAACTAAAAAGGCTACGTTCTTGCATTTGCGGAGGTAATATTTTACGTCTAGCACAGTAAAACCAATTCTGACAATATTATTACTAATTTACTTTTCTCAATGTACCGTTTTATTTGATGCTTTTTAAAATTTACATTTGAATAAAATTGTTGTGTAAAAAGCAAAATCACAATGATTTTCTTTTTACTCCAAGGTAATCACTACGGTAACTGACTTTTCCGAGAAAATATTCAGTGTCAATAATTTTGTCATTTATTATCGGCGCGAAATACAGATCATATGCTTCACACCGTTATTTGAATTATTTAGTGCGAGGAATTTCATAAAATCGAGTTCTGAAACATCATGGAATAACTTTTAGACTTCAGCTATTTATAGGTTTATGTCTCTTTAAACGTTTTATCATTATTTATATTTTACTTTGCATAGCTCTTAGAATTTGTCCCTAAGAACTGTTAAAGTTAGTTAACTTTGTGCAAATATATGTTTAACATTATTTAAAATATAACAATATTTTTCTGTTTTCTTGCTTAAGAAGACATCGACTCACTAATTCATTGACTAGTTTTTAATAGTATTTTAAGCATTTCAACTATGTTAAAAGAGATCGTCTATTTTAGATTTTGAGTACTACTGCATAGTTTTGTTCTGATCTCTTAGTAAAAATTGTAGATGTGTAGTCATAGTAAAATAGTCATTTTGTGACTTTTTCGTACTATACTAGCTGCGAAAGTCTTAAATAACTATGCAAGCGCTAAAAAGCAAAGGGTTTTTAAAAATTTTTTGTTGATTTTCACATTTTTTACTTTTACTGCATATAAGCTGACAATATTTTGTTAATCGTTTGTTCTTGTTGTTAACAAACCAAAGTTAGAAAGTTGAAGTCATTGAAAATGAATTTACACTTTTTGTTGTCTAGCTTTTAGTTCAGTAATCAACAACAGAACTTACTATAACTAAGACTAGTCGACCTATTTAAGATATCTGTGCACAACTATTGGACTAAGTGTTTGTATCGCTTTAAATAAAAACTCAAACAACTGAGACAAATGCAAACACTTGACATTAAAACAATGTTCTATTGCATTCCAGCAAATACCCTATTTGAAGCCATGGCAGTGCCCTTCAGCAACACAAAACTGCGCGTTCCCCGCGGTTTCCAGTCCCTCCTAGAGGGCTTAGCTCGGGAGGTCCTCCGCTCGCAGCCGGCCGACATCTACACATTCGGCGCCATGTACTTTGAGGAGCTGGTTAGACGCCGGGAAGAAACCGGCGACGACGATCCTGCACAGCTGGCAGCCAAGGTTGAGGATCGTTTCTACAACAACACGGCCTTCCAGCAGCCCACCATCGATCCGTCCGATCCACAGCAGCAGGACGCGTCCAAGGTCATCCAGACTAACTTCAGGCGACACGCGGCGCAGAAGGAGGCAGCCAAGCTGCGCGAGGACAAAGCCGCCAGCGAGATTCAGTCCGCCGTACGCGGCCACCAGGAGCGCGAGGCCATCAAGTGAGCTGCCAGACTGCCTGCCACCTGCCCGTCTGCCTGCCTGCCTGCCTGCCTGCCTGCCCGTCTGTCTGCCTGCCTGCCTGCCTGCCTGTCTGCCTGTCTGCCTGCCTGCCTGTCTGTCTGTCTGTCTGTCTGCCTGCCTGCCTGCCTGCCTGCCTGCCTGCCTGTCTGCCTGCCTGCCTGTCTGTCTGTCTGTCTGTCTGCCTGCCTGCCTGCCTGTCTGCCTGTCTGTCTGTCTGTCTGTCGGTCATAGTGTCTGTCTGTCTGTCAGACTGTCTATCTGTGTCCGTGTCTGTATGTTATCCAGTCTATCTGTCTGTATTGTGAAATATTGAGTGCCCGGTTGTGAAGTCTCGATTCTTATTGTTAGATTTATTGCTTTCAATTTTTTAAAGCTTCTTGAATGATAACCCCCGGGATTATGACTTGCTTCTTATTCTTGTGATCAGAGAGAAGCATCAACGACAGGACGGCAGAGAGAGAGAGAGGCGGACAGGGCAAGAAAGTGCAAGCCAGATTAAGACAGATTTGAGCTTACGAGATTAACCGGAGGCCAATGCGTCCTCGTACCCTCTCCTCCTCATTCAGCCGCTGTCTTAACTCTCTCCCCGTCTCGTCTCCCCATCGATCTAACACAGCAGAAAGCATTCAGTGACTCCCCTCCCCGCCAAGCCAGAGCAGATATTTCCCATTATTGATTGATATCGAGGGAGCAATTTTCTCAACTTGCTTGCTCTCTCTCTTTCTTCCCCACTCTCTCTCTCTCTGATGCATTTCTACAATATCCACATCTATCTGCACGGTTGGCATCAAAACTAGACGCTTTGAAAGGATGGTTATGAAATCGAAATATTCCTATCGATAATATTTTATACCCAAAAGTACACAGCTTTATTATTTTTAACAAAAATTAGTTTTCTAATTTAGCTCGTATGACTAAAGTTGATTATGTTTCTGTTTCAGGCACACGGCTCCGGGACAGAATTCTGCGGAGGAGGTGGTGAGTGTAATAAGTTTTGCACTCTGCCTGCTTCAACATCCGTACGTGCCTAGATTCTGAACACCCTAGATTAAAAAATCCCTAGATTCCCAAAATCCCTGTCTTCCAAAATCCCTGTCTTCCAAGATCCCTGGATTCCCACAATCCCTGTCTTCCAAAATCCCTGTCTTCAAAAATCCCTGTCTTCCAAAATCCCTGTCTTCCAAGATCCCTGTCTTCCAAAATCCCTGTCTTCCAAAATCCCTGTCTTCCAAAATCCCTGTCTTCCAAAATCCCTGTCTTCCAAGATCTTAGATCCAAGATCCAAGATCTTCTTAAATCCCTAAATTCCTTAAATCCCTAGATTCCTTAAATCCCTAGATTCCTTAAATCCCTAGATTCCTTAAATCCCTAGATTCCTTAAATCCCTAGATTCCTTAAATCCCTAGATTTCAAAGCTCCTAGATTCCGAAAATCTTTCGATTTCAAAGTCAACAATATTTCAGGAAGTCTTAATATTCCCTGAAGTGTCCAGATTCCCTGAAGTATCCAGATTCCCTGAAGTCTCCAGATTCCCTGAAGTGTCCAGATTCCCTGAAGTGTCCAGATTCCCTGAAGTGTCCAGATTCCCTGAAGTGTCCAGATTCCCTGAAGTGTCCAGATTCCCTGAAGTGTCCAGATTCCCTGAAGTGTCCTCATTCCCTGAAGTGTCCTCATTCCCTGAAGTGTACTCATTCCCTGAAGTGTCCTCATTCCCTGAAGTGTCCTCATTCCCTGAAGTGTCCTCATTCCCTGAAGTGTACTCATTCCCTGAAGTGTCCTCATTCCCTGAAGTGTCCTCATTCCCTGAAGTGTCCTCATTCCCTGAAGTGTACTCATTACCTGAAGTGTACTCATTACCTGAAGTGTACTCATTCCCTGAAGTGTACTCATTCCCTGAAGTGTCCTCATTCTCTGAAGTTTACTCATTCCCTGAAGTGTACTCATTCCCTGAAGTGTACTCATTCCCTGAAGTATCCAGATTCCCTGAAGTGTCCTCATTCCCTGAAGTGTCCTGATTCCCTGAAGTGTACTCATTCCCTGAAGTGTCCAGATTCCCTGAAGTGTCCTCATTCCCTGAAGTGTACTCATTCCCTGAAGTGTACTCATTCCCTGAAGTGTACTCATTCCCTGAAGTGTACTCATTCCCTGAAGTGTCCTCATTCCCTAAAGTTTACTCATTCCCTGAAGTGTACTCATTCCCTGAAGTGTACTCATTCCCTGAAGTATCCAGATTCCCTGAAGTGTCCAGATTCCCTGAAGTGTCCTCATTCCCTGAAGTGTCCAGATTCCCTGAAGTGTCCAGATTCCCTGAAGTGTCCAGATTCCCTGAAGTGTCCAGATTCCCTGAAGTGTCCAGATTCCCTGAAGTGTCCTCATTCCCTGAAGTGTACTCATTCCCTGAAGTGTACTCATTCCCTGAAGTGTACTCATTCCCTGAAGTTTACTCATTCCCTGAAGTGTACTCATTCCCTGAAGTGTCCTCATTCCCTGAAGTGTACTCATTCCCTGAAGTGTCCTCATTCCCTGAAGTGTCCTCATTCCCTGAAGTGTACTCATTCCCTGAAGTGTCCTCATTCCCTGAAGTTTACTCATTCCCTGAAGTGTACTCATTCCCTGAAGTGTACTCATTCCCTGAAGTGTCCTCATTCCCTGAAGTGTACTCATTCCCTGAAGTGTCCTCATTCCCTGAAGTTTACTCATTCCCTGAAGTGTCCTCATTCCCTGAAGTGTACTCATTCCCTGATGTGTCCTCATTCCCTGAAGTGTACTCATTCCCTGAAGTGTCCTCATTCCCTGAAGTGTACTCATTCCCTGAAGTGTACTCATTCCCTGAAGTGTACTCATTCCCTGAAGCGTCCTGATTCCCTGAAGTGTCCTCATTCCCTGAAGTGTCCTGATTTCCTGAAGTGTCCAGATTCCCTGAAGTGTACACATTCCCTGAAGTGTCCTGATTCCCTGAAGTGTCCAGATTCCCTGAAGTGTCTTGATTCCCTGAAGTGTCCAGATTCCCTGAAGTGTCCTGATTCCCTGAAGTGTCCAGATTCCCTGCAGTTTCAAGATCCCAAAATGCCATTTATTTCCGTCATCTTCCTCAAGGATATTGATTTGAATGATCCCGAAGTCGAGGCGGCGGCCGCCAAAATCCAGGCTGGCTTCAAGGGCTACAAAACTCGCAAGGAGCTGCTGGAGAAGAAGCATGACCAGCCTGAGGCCTCAAATAAGGAGTCTGTGAGTACTTTGAGTGGCCTGTCGTTTCCTATTGAGAATAGCTGCTGATTGATCTGAGGATAGCTGTTTATTGATCTAAGTATAGCTACTGATTGATCTGAGGATAGCTGCTGATTGATCTGAGGATAGCTGCTGATTGATCTGAGGATAGCTGCTGATTGATCTGAGGATAGCTGCTGATCGATCTGAGAATATCTGCTGATCGATCTGAGAATAGCTGCTGGTTGATCTGAGAATATCTGCTGATCGATCTGAGAATAGCTGCTGATCGATCTGAGAATATCTGCTGATCGATCTGAGAATAGCTGCTGGTTGATCTGAGAATATCTGCTGATCGATCTGAGAATAGCTGCTGGTTGATCTGAGAATATCTGCTGATCGATCTGAGAATAGCTGCTGATCGATCTGAGAATATCTGCTGATCGATCTGAGAATAGCTGCTGGTTGATTATGTCATATTTTATGACATTTCGCAAAAGTGCAAAGCCAGTGAGCACCAAGTGTCCAAGAAATCTACACTGGTGTTCTGTTAGACGTCTTGTCTTTGAGGCGAGTGAATAAAAATAGAATATATTTCTAGAATGAAAACGACGTGACATATGTGCTAAATGTAAGGAAGATATTTCCCGAACTAAACTTTTTTCTAAGAAGTGCAATGAATTGATGCATTGCGTACGCATTGCCAGCTGTAGCCGGTTTGCATTCGGTGTCTCCTCTTCAGTGGGACCGCACTTGGGTGAACACAGGAGAAGGAATATTGTGCGTATCCTCTCTCTGGCTCTCTTGCTTCTATCGGGAAAGCATTCTGGCCAACAACCGTATTTTCTACCCGTGACCAAAGCTTTGTACTTGAATCGCACGACACTTCTTTCGCCGTCCAATTGAGCCACTCGTTGATTGATTTGCTGATAGAAAAAACTGTGCTGCATTGTCAAAGTATCAGCCTACAAAGCCTTGACATTTCTTCTCAAATGAGCCTGACTTTCATAGACTTGAGAGTTTTCGATGCAGCGATTTGAAACTCTTGTCTTGGTCACCTATAGGCGAGAAGTTTGTCAGAAATCCTTGTCCCTTATGCAATACTTGTAGAAGCGTTATAAAGTTGAAACATTATTCTAACTATTTAAATTAAAATATGATTCTTAAATGCAATTTTTTTACTTAGGGGGTGAAAAGGAGTCGCCGAAAAATTAATAATTCACAGCATAGCTATTTTTCAATTTCGTTTCTACTAACGACTACTTGTAAGTAGCGAGTAGCGAGTAGCGAGCTTTTCTTTTTGCTGGACTATTTTTTCTATATGAGAAAAAATATAGATGTTTCTACAATTGTTTGTTGCGATGATTGTGAGTAGCTTGGCCTTGAAAAAATTGACAGTTCTGACAATTTTTTATTAAATACACCTATGTAGTCAAAGGTAACTGAGTTGTGAGTGTAGTTATATTTTTATTTTTCTGCACCTCGTATTTTGGTGAGTGCTACAAGAGGTGAGTAAAAATAGTGCTGTCTCGCTTTCTACTAGTTTGCCAATTTCTTAAGTTCATCCATTCTTTCTGGCTGTGTGCGCTCGCGCTGTGAATTGTCATCATTGAATAGCTCACGCAGTGCCATGAGTGTACGCTCGTATGTTATTGCGTTTGTGAGAGGGGTGAAGCGTTGCTTGTTTAAATTGATGCATTAAGGCTCATTAGACAAAATGGGCGCTCGCCACAGTCGGGGTGCCACAGGGCAGCGCTCAGAAAAGAGGACACAAAAATCAATAAAATTCTACTCTCTCTCCCCCTGGCTTTCCTGTCTGACCTTCCCGTCTCTCCCTACCGCAAGGGTTGAGGTTGCTTCGCCTCTCGGGGCAATGTACACTAATCTTAGGCTGAGGCAATGTACATTAGCCGAGGCTCGTTTTTATTATCTAAGTATCGCTATATGGTCCTGTGGCTTTGTGTCTGTGGATTTCCATTTTGTTTTAATATATTAATGCACGCCAAGCAAAAAAGTTGCTTTATTGACATGGTGAACATGTTGTGCCGATTTTATTCTCGCAATAGAAGTAGCAAAGTAGTACTTACGCATATTTTTGGATATTTATCGTTTCGTTAAAAAATGTTTGTAGGAGAGACCCACTTCAGACGTTGGAGCTGATTAATTCTTGTTACACTATTATTTCCCACTGTACAAAATTTCCATGCATGGTGTTGTCTTTGCGAGCGTATTGTGTAACTTGTTTGCGGCTTTAAATCAGTGACCTGTAATAATTCGCAGCTAGCCTACGACTGCAATGATCTCGCTCATTGCGCTCATTAAAGTGTTCACCGTATGAACTGCCCGTATTAGGTGCAGGTCTAGCGAAGCTAGGAGTAGTGTAGAGTGTACAATTTGTAGCATTACGTATGCAGCTGAAGCAGAATCAGTTCACATTTGTATAAATAGTATCTGGCTTACAACATAAGTGTATGCATCGCCTCTCCTTGCCCTTACAGTAGAATTTGAATGCGAAATTAGCAGTCCCCTAAAAGCAACTGCAGTAATTACTTACGCGCAGTAATATGAAGAGTATAGGGGGGGGCAGAAACAGAGGTAACCACCAGAGAGCAGAGAGACTGAGTGCGGAGCACTGTGCGCTTGCGGCCCTCTGCCACCGCAGCCGCAAGAAAACAAAACCCCGCCGGTACCGTATTCCATTCTGCATGGGCCGGATCCAGCGAGCGAGCAAGAAAGGAAAGAGTGGGGAGGAAGAGAGAGAAGAGCAGAGCCGTACACCGCGGGTTTTTGCGCAAACAAGCGCTTCGGAAAGCAGCGAGCGACAGCACAGCCCTGTCTCCTTTTAGACCAGACAAAAGTAAGAGCGACAGGACAGAAACCATGTGCTCGGCGGAGCCCTAGACGACAGAACTCTGCGACTCAAGTTTAAGCCTCACCGGCTGTAGCGCTTGCATTAATTGGCTCTGCTTTAAATAGCAGAAGACGAAACAGGAGCACCAAGAGAGAAAACTAAAAGGGAAGAGGAGTTTTTCAATACAAAAAACCTGCCGACGCAGCTCAGCTCACAGAAGGGAAAGAATTGTTCGCTTGAAGTTGTGAAACACTTTTCCTACTGCTCCCTAGGCTACGGAAACCCTGGTGGCTGTCTGCTAAACTCGTCCGCAGTCTTAAGCCTTGAGCTCGCAGCGTTCGCCCGCACTTGTCTGCAGCCTGGCAGTGCAGCGCCCTCGCAGCAGGGATCGCAGCTATTTCGCTTTCTGCGCTATCGGATTAAGAGCGTTGCTTTTCTTCTCATCTGCCGGCATAGGTTGCCTTGATGCGCATTTGTACACACTCTGAGGACTAACGCACTGAGAGCGGAAGGTAAACCACAGAAGTTTTCTCTTTTCCTTGCTGCTAAACTCCTGCGCAAACTCTGCGGCAAGTCGACGGCATTTAAACACATTATATCTCTTCCTCGGCAGCAGAGGTTCTAACTTGAATATTTCATTGTGAAACGTCAGTAAGCACCGGCAAGCCATGTTGGGCTGTTTTGGTAGGCGCAAGAAGAAGAACAAGGACGCAGGAAAGTCGGGCGAAAAAAGCAGCGGAGGCAACCCTCCCGTGTCGAAGACAAGCGCTTATAATGACAATGATCGCACACGCGCACCTACAGCTCCTGCGGAGTTAAAAGTCGCCGACAAACAGGTGAAACAACAACAGCTGGTGACACCCCAGATCAATGCTTTCGAGCAGAATCAAATTCAGCCGGATGGCAGTCCAGCAGAAGTGGCTGAGACAATAACTGTGACCAGATCCCAGAGCATGCACAATGCTCCGCCGAAAGCTGGCAACATAAAGAAGGCAGCTACTATGAGTCGATACGATTTCCTGCGCAAGCAGGACAATATTAACTACGCCGATAGGTGGGCGGCGCTTCGGCAGCGTTACCTGGCAGCAAAGCCTGAGAATGGGAGTGTCGTTAGCGGCGACGCTGGTGGCGGTGGCGGTGGCTCCGACTTGCAGCCAGTTAATGGGCCGTTAAAATCGCCCCTGAGAGCTGCAGCAGCGCATTCGCTGCCGCGTCAATTCTCGCCATCATCGGACGGCACGCCATTGCCAGTGAAATTCTCCGACTGGTTTTACGACCGTCAGACCAGAGAAGCGGAGGCGCGGCGGGAGTTCCACGACAGGGAGGAGCGAATGCTGGTGAGACCGGATGGTCGATCGAGGTCTCTAGGGGAGAGCATTGGGAAGAGGGATAGACTGGTTGCGTAAAGATTCATTTTCTTGATTTACCTTTAAATAGAGGTTCCTCTGGTTTTTTTCTTTGATTTGTGTGTTCATGACGTTTTTCTGTCCTTATGACAGTATTTTCTAATGAATCGGGTCATTCGCTTCCACTATTTCGAAGCTAGAATACTTAACGTATTTAAGTTAAAGTTCCCTTAGCTTAGACATTAAAAAAATCATCCGTGTGTAATGTTGCTTTGTAATTGCTTCGTTAGCCACAATCCAGTGCATGCTAATGAGGGTCATGAACAGCAGAAAGATCACGCTATTTTTGCCTTGGGAAAACACGTCACGGGGGGGAATTTCAAATACCCACTGCCTACTACACGCTAGCTCCCAAACTGAATGACCGATTTTCGTGAAAGTCCTCCATATGGATTAAAATTTTCTGCCCTTTACGATGAACTTTCAAAGCCGTCCGATGTCAGCATCGTCGAGATATTCAGCGATTCTAGTCGAAGACCCTGTGGGCAAGAACTAGTAACATAGTTATAAGTAAAAAACTTCGATATGGTGAATCCATATTGGTTTCAAAAAACTAAAAAATGTACTATTAATCAAACCAAAATAGTCAACAATGATACGCTCGTAGCTGTAGTTTCGGGTTTCATTCAGAACTGCTCTTGCTCAGAGGACGTGTGCCGACTGTCATTTTGCGCATCTGGGGAGAGGGTCTAGGCATGAGAAAAATGCATTTATTTGAATAAACTGCGAGAAATATTGTATTTTAGTTTATTTCGACTTCTAAATCTGCGTCTTTACAAGAGTGCTTTATGCATTAAACCTCCGTGCCTGTCATCTAAACTTTGTTTTCATTCAGCTGTGGACAAACATGCTAAGCAGAATTACTTTTCAAAATTAAGATTGCGCGGCTTAAAGTCTAACCACTTTTCGTCGCCTGGTCGTCTATCGAGCTGTCACGAAAACAAGTTTAGTGGCATAGTTAGTAAACATTCCATATGAAACTTCGCGCACGGACGCACGTGCTGATATCCTCATAGCAACTTGTGTGAGGTATCCAGAGCTGCTCTGCGTGTAACTTATATCGATTCCTCCACCTTAGTCCTACCTTCGCTCTTGCCTATGATAAAAGGGGTGTGATCGGATTTGTTTAACAAAGCTGGTACAACGAAAAACTACTAGTGACAGCTTGCGTTTAGCTTATCACTATACGGCCGGCCGGGCCAGTCGCTACAATCAACGAATTGTTTGCTTTGCACGCATGTTTTATTTGTCTAGCATAAGCATGGATTCACTGTAGATTCAATGTGAGTATGGATTCTTGCTGTGAAAATTCATTCTCACGAGCACGATCTTCAACATTCATGTGTATACAGAAGAGCGTCTCTGTTAATCCATAAAATCATGAATTGTATTTTATACTATCTAAGAATATGCCTAGGTTCTTAGTATCTGAACTTGTTCAGAAATCTTCGATCTATGAATTGACTTATTTTATTCCCCCTGAATCCGCTCATTTGGACAGAAAATCATCGAGGGCCCCTCGCAGGAGGACCTGGAGGAGGCGGCAGTGAAGATCCAGGCTGGTTACAAGGGCTACCGGACGCGGAAGGAGATGAAGGCCAGGCGAGAGGTGAGTCTAACTGTCGGTGCTAATCATATTTACTAAATATTTAGCATAAGCTGCTCAGACAACACCAGCTATCATGTTAACTACGCTTCGCTGCCGTATCTTAATTCATAATCTGTCTAACAGTGAAATCTGTCTAATCTGTCTGTCTATTCTATTCCAATCTGCGTTGCTTTCAGGCCATGAAGGCAGCTCAGGCAGCAGCTCAGGCTAAACAGCCTCTGCAGCCTGTTGACAATGCCGCACCTCAGCCTGAGCCAGTCCAAACCGAGACAGGGGGTCAGGAGGGTCCCAATGAGGAGGTAGACATTGATCTAGAAGACCCAGAGGTACAGGCCGCTGCTGTTAAGATCCAGCGAGGCTGGAGCAGTCACAAGTCTAGGGCTAAGAAAACAGAGGAGCCAGATTCAGCTGAAATAGCCGAAGAGACTGCACCTGGGCCTTTTGAAGACCAGAAGAGCAAAGAAGAAGAGGAAGTAGATATCGACTTAGAGGACCCAGAGGTACAGGCCGCTGCTGTTAAGATCCAGAGAGGTTGGAGCAGCCACAAGTCGAAGACTATGGCTAAGAAGACTGAGGAGACATCCAATGAACCCGTTGAAAGCGAGAAGAACAACGAAGAAGAAAAAGTAGATATCGACTTAGAGGACCCGGAGGTGCAGGCTGCCGCAGTCAAGATCCAAAGGGGCTGGAGCAGCCACAAGTCTCGGGCTAAGAGCACTGAGGAGGCAGGTGCAGCCGAGACTGCCGATGACGTCCCTCAGGAGCCTGCTGATGTCAAGAAAGGGGACAGTGAACAGCAGGAAATAGACATAGATCTGAATGATCCAGAGGTGCAGGCGGCCGCCATTAAGATTCAGCGCGGCTGGAGTAGTCACAAGTCTCGAGCTGAGACGGAGGACTCAACTCAGTCAAAGGTATTATCCTCGTCATCAGGTTTACTCACGAACTTTATTTTGGTTTTGACACCGAATAGCTGTTCATTCCTCGATCGATATTAGCTAACAGGCACGAACCCACTAGGCCGAAATAGCAACCTCAGAAAAATTATCACAGAGTTTAGTCACCTTGCTTTTGATGTGTCATTACTCATAACTTTTGTTGCATTTACGTTTACCCGTCAAGTGCCATTGTATGGTTGAAGGAACTCGCATTTATTTATCCGCCTTGCATGAAAATATTCAGTGATCGATGTTATGTAATGCTTTACTCACTATTTATTGCTTTCTTACCAATACCGTGGGCAAGGCTGCATGTGGTTTGTACCTAGACCCGTTCGCAGTAACAAAGGAACGTTGAAACCGTGAAACGATTTCTGTTTTCTGGACAGATTTTCCCTTATTGTGATTGAACCGAGGAACAGTGCTTAATTACTTCAGGCAAATAGTTTAAAGAGATCTGAAATAATTGAAAACTTGTCGAGTCAACAAAAAACCCAATCGCTTCACGACGTTAACAAACCATGCCTTTACTACCAAGCGCTCCCGGGTTCAACTCTATATATCGTGCCAGTCGCACAGGCCTCACTAACCTGGCTGTTACTTTCTGGTTCTCTTTTTAGGCGCAGCAGCTGCAATGAGAAACCCAATTAGTGCTGATTCAGCAAAGCCGCTTGTCAACATGCTCATAGACATGCTCATAGATACTAACAATGCTTACTCAAAGCCTTTCCGCGGCAACCTTCTGTGTGTTGTCATTTTTTGGCACGCTTATATACTAAAACATCTCTATGCCTCATTTGTGCAAGACTTAAACCTATTCTTCCGTAAGCAGTTGAAAATGAGCCAACGGTTTCAGTGTTGGGCACTTGTGCAGTTACCGCCCGCAATGTCTGCGAAGAAGACAAAATACGATTTCAAATTTCACAATGGCCCAACGCTGTAACAGTTGATGTCTTTTTGTTTAAAATGCGCTATGAACTTAATATCTTCTTCTTTAACTTTATTTCACTTATGTGCACGTGCCGATATTATAAAGCATTAAGAAATTACTGGTGCACATTTTACACCTGATGAATGACGGACCTATATCAGCTTATCATTCTTAAATGTTGATTGGTTGGTTGGTCTGTCCACTAAAAGAGCTGGCATCGCTAGTAGACAATGTATTTTTGGACCGGTAATGTCAGTAATGACAAATTGATTGTCAAATAAATAACACGAGATACCGATAGAAAGGAGCTAATGATTTTGAACACGCTCAAATTCACGCCAATCTTACATACGATTAAACTTCCAACACCAGCCAGCAGTAAAGATGTTTGGACACAGTTTCACTGGTTGCTAAATTTAAATCTGACAACTTTAGATGCCAAACCAAATTTCGCATTAACTCCTACACCAGCTATAACCTTCGGTGGTACAAGCCTTTGAAGTTTTAAAGCGCATATGCTGCAAAATCACGGAAGCCCTATTCGATTTTTATTTCCGGCACTAACAAGATGTTTCTAAGCGAAGGTGCAAGAACTTTGCCAGTCAGATTAAGTAGAAAATAATTAATATCAGGTGGCTGTGTGCACCTGGCCGCTTCAGCTAGTTAAATAAGGACTAAGGACCATACACCCGAATTCACGTAGCTGTCCTCATTCCTGTACCGTAGTGTGGCAGCGACCATTCCATCTGTTTTTCTCACCTTTCTAATACCTTGGCTGGCTAATAGCGTGCATTCGGATGCATAAATACCGTGTTAGTCGGTCCTGGCCTCTCTAATCTGAAGACATTTTATTTAAATAGCTTGTTTCCGGTGCGCAATTACTTACTGAGCCTGAGGCAGCACTCACGAGTATATAGTAGGCCTGTGCATCAGTCGCTTCTTTCGCAGTTTCGTTCAAACTTGCATTCGTCGCATTCAATCGACCATCATGAGCGCCTTTTTATGCTGCTTTGGCGACAGAAAGCCCGCCTCGGGCAGGGGGTTGATGGCGAAGCGGGATAAAAAGGTAAAACACCTTCTTCAAGGCGCGCCAAGCCAAACTCAAACTCAACGATATGCTGATCATCTTGGAATTTTTAATTCCTGTTTCTGAATTTTTGTTTAATTGCTAAGTTCAATTTCGAAAACGTTAATTTTAGCTTTTTATCTTTATTTCATTAGTTACTACTCCGGCTCACACCATCTATTAAAACACTAACGCTCCCCTATTATTGATTTGTGTTATAATTTTCTAAACCTTTTTTTCTCCTTTCAGGGTGACGACGAGGTGCCAGCGGGTGACGCCGAAGCGGCAACTGCCGAGAAGCCGCATGAGGAGGAGCCAAATGAGAAGCAGCTAGCCGAAAATGCTCAGGTGAATAGAGATCATAAGTACATTGAGTCTAAGATCGTAGAGTTCCAAATCACGCTTGTGTTCCTCGTTGAGCCCAGCCAATCAGAAAATAGAAGAGACTAGAATAATCAATAGAGAGACCTGGGCGATACGCATTCGCACGGATTAGAAGCACTTTAATTTGCATGACTTGAGACGAGGAATAATATTGACTTTTAATTTTACGATTCTTTCAAATTTTATACAGTAACTAGAAAATAACTAGAAAGGCCCGTTCTATAAAGCTTGCCTATCGCTGTGTTCAAACTCCAATCGCTGAAATTTGCTCTGTCGAGAGAGGAACTTATTTCAAACTTTGCACCAAACCGCACCGCAGCCGGAAGCCGCTCAGGACATTGACCTGAACGACCCGGAGCTGGCCCAGGCGGCCACCAAAATCCAGGCCGGCTTCAAGGGCTACCAGACACGCAAGAAGCTGAAGGATGAGCTGGGCCATCAGGAGGAGCAGCAGGTCGAGGAGCAGCATGAGACTGAGGAAGAGGTAGGTCAATGTTCTATTATCCGAGATGTTTGACACGAACTAGAGAAGTCTCGGATAGCCAATTAAGCGCTGTGATTTACGATTGTATTGATTGTATTGATTACCAGTTCACGGGGTATCAAAGTAGCATGAGGATAAGCATTTGCAAGTAGAATAAATAAATATATCTCTTCTTATAAACCATATTCTAATTAGTGTTTTTCAACTAAAAACTATTTTGCTTACTAATATTGCATTTGACGATTCACTGCGTGAATTCTTCATATTCACCTACTCCTCCCACACGCCCCCTTAGCAACAAGTTCCCACAATAGCAGTGCCCGATGCATTGCTCAAATTCAATGCCGAGCCCGTCCCATCTCATGAGCAGCCAATTGACGCGAGGGAGACTTTTGGGGCTCAGCATTCACTGACTATTGGCGCCGTAAATGAGACTGTGGAAGAGCAAACGGCTGCGTTTGCTGAGAGTTCTCCGGTTGAGAAGACTGAGGAGGATGAGACAACGACTAAAAAGACTATTAAAGAGGCCATATTAAAAAAACTGACAGTCGAAGAGGAAGCTACCGAGAAGGTCGAAACCTTGGAAGAGGAAGCCACCGAGATGGTCGAAAGCGTGGAAGAATCAGCAACCGAGAAGGTCGAAAGCGTGGAAGAATCAGCTACCGAGATCGTCGAAAGCGTGGAAGAATCAGCTACCGAGAAGGTCGAAAGCGTGAAAGAATCAGCAACCGAGAAGGTCGAAAGCGTGGAAGAATCAGCAACCGAGAAGGTCGAAAGCGTGGAAGAATCAGCTACCGAGATGGTCGAAAGCGTGGAAGAATCAGCAACCGAGAAGGTCGAAAGCGTGGAAGAATCAGCAACCGAGATGGTCGAAAGCGTGAAAGAATCAGCTACCGAGATGGTCGAAAGCGTGAAAGAATCAGCTACCGAGATGGTCGAAAGCGTGGAAGAATCAGCCACCGAGATGGTCGAAAGCGTGGAAGAATCAGCAACCGAGAAGGTCGAAAGCGTGAAAGAATCAGCAACCGAGAAGGTCGAAAGCGTGAAAGAATCAGCTACCGAGATGGTCGAAAGCGTGGAAGAATCAGCTACCGAGATGGTCGAAAGCGTGGAAGAATCAGCCACCGAGATGGTCGAAAGCGTGGAAGAATCAGCCACCGAGATGGTCGAAAGCGTGGAAGAATCAGCCACCGAGATGGTCGAAAGCGTGGAAGAATCAGCCACCGAGATGGTCGAAAGCGTGGAAGAATCAGCCACCGAGATGGTCGAAAGCGTGGAAGAATCAGCCACCGAGATGGTCGAAACCGTGAAAGAATCAGCTACCGAGATGGTCGAAAGCTTAGAAGAATCAGCTACCGAGATGGTCGAAAGCGTGGAAGAATCAGCAACCGCGAAGGTCGAAAGCGTGGAAGAATTAGCTACCGAGATGGTCGAAAGCGTGGAAGAATCAGCTACCGAGATGGTCGAAAGCGTGGAAGAATCAGCTACCGAGATGGTCGAAAGCGTGGAAGAATCAGCCACCGAGATGGTCGAAAGCGTGAAAGAATCAGCTACCGAGATGGTCGAAAGCTTAGAAGAATCAGCCACCGAGATGGTCGAAAGCGTGGAAGAATCAGCAACCGAGAAGGTCGAAAGCGTGAAAGAATCAGCAACCGAGAAGGTCGAAAGCGTGAAAGAATCAGCTACCGAGAAGGTCGAAAGCGTGGAAGAATCAGCCACCGAGATGGTCGAAAGCGTGGAAGAATCAGCCACCGAGATGGTCGAAAGCGTGGAAGAATCAGCCACCGAGATGGTCGAAAGCGTGGAAGAATCAGCCACCGAGATGGTCGAAAGCGTGGAAGAATCAGCCACCGAGATGGTCGAAACCGTGAAAGAATCAGCTACCGAGATGGTCGAAAGCTTAGAAGAATCAGCCACCGAGATGGTCGAAAGCGTGGAAGAATCAGCTACCGAGATGGTCGAAAGCGTGGAAGAATCAGCTACCGAGATGGTCGAAAGCGTGGAAGAATCAGCTACCGAGATGGTCGAAAGCGTAGAAGAATCAGCTACCGAGATGGTCGAAAGCGTGAAGAATCAGCTACCGAGATGGTCGAAAGCGTGAAGAATCAGCAACCGAGAAGGTCGAAAGCGTGAAAGAATCAGCTACCGAGAAGGTCGAAAGCGTGGAAGAATCAGCTACCGAGATGGTCGAAAGCGTGGAAGAATCAGCAACCGAGATGGTCGAAAGCGTGAAAGAATCAGCTACCGAGATGGTCGAAAGCGTGAAAGAATCAGCTACCGAGATGGTCGAAAGCGTGGAAGAATCAGCCACCGAGATGGTCGAAAGCGTAGAAGAATCAGCCACCGAGATGGTCGAAAGCGTGAAAGAATCAGCTACCGAGAAGGTCGAAAGCGTGAAAGAATCAGCAACCGAGAAGGTCGAAAGCGTGAAAGAATCAGCTACCGAGAAGGTCGAAAGCGTGGAAGAATCAGCTACCGAGATGGTCGAAAGCGTGGAAGAATCAGCTACCGAGATGGTCGAAAGCGTGGAAGAATCAGCAACCGAGAAGGTCGAAAGCGTGAAAGAATCAGCTACCGAGATGGTCGAAAGCGTGGAAGAATCAGCTACCGAGATGGTCGAAACGGTGGAAGAGGAAGCTACCGAGAAGGTCGACGCTTTGAAAGAAGAAGCTACCGATAAGGTTGTTGCCGGGTCTTCTTACGCTATCGAAGGTGGCTATGATGAAGCTGAGAACCTTCAAGCGAAGTCTGGCGCGACCGTTAATTTGGACGCAGCTGATGAGCTTTCGGTAGCTGATGAGCTTCTACTTGAGGCAAGAGCGGCTAGCACTGAGTCTATCGGAGTTGCCTGATTATCAATTTTACGTTATCCCTGTACTCAACGCTTAATTTTTTTTTTTTAAATTTATTCGTTTTACCTTCAAAATCGATTATGGCCTGCCATTTTGCACGAGCTGCATGCCGTTCTGCGCTTTGCATTTCGCATTTTCTTAATTCCAGGATTTTATTTAAAATTTGGTGCCATGCCGGAATAATTTCTCGTTATTCCTCGTTGGTCGCAGCACCTGGCTCGATCTTGGTTTCCTAATTCCTGGCCCTAAGATCGGATTTCTGTCTCGAAATTGTATTTTATTGCCTCCATAATTGAAAACATGCGTCATATCATTAAACTGCTCTGGTATTTAATTCATGAGCAGCTTTGACCAGCTGTCAGAACAACTCACTAATTTTCAGGTCTTAGATAGAAATCAGCATTTTTTAGAGACATCAAAATTCCTAGTTAGATGACTAACGCATTCAGTTCCGCCAGTTCCCTTTGCAAGTTTAGGCGATAATTTTCAGGTCTAGGAATTTTTCTGATGCATGGTCACAGTTCATTGCTTGTTAACTAATTATAAACGGTAAACGATGTTAACAGAGCGCTTCCGGAGTTTTAATGTACTGTAAATGTAAACTTTCTCGCTCCTATACTATCATGCGACTGTATACTCGTAAAATCGCATAATCTTCAACTAGACAACATCATTTTTCTGCTCATGTCAAACTGAAATTCATTTTTCCATCTGCAAATCTAATCAACAGCAGCAGCAGCAGCAGCCAGCGGCAGACGAGGAGGAAAAGACTGAGGAGGCCGACAAGGCTGAGCCGGCGGAGGCCGAGGCAGCGGACGCAGCCATTGACCCCAATGACCCGACCAAGAACCTGGCGGCCGCCAAGATTCAGGCCGGTTTTCGCGGTGAGTCAAAATTATTAGGTGGTGCAGGTGGTGTCTGTAGTAACCATGACGGTGTGCCCGCTCGGTTTCGAACTCTAGGCATGCAAGCGCGCAAAGAGGTCGCCGAGATGCGCAAGCAACACAAACAAGACACAGCCGCCACCGAAGCCGCCGACGGCGAAGCTGCAGCAGAAGCTGAGCCTGAGGCCGAGCCTGAAGAAGTGGCTGAGGGTGATGCTGAGGCTGAACCGGAAGCGCGGCCAGAAACCGAGGCAGAGCCTGAGGCTGAACCTGAAGCGGAGTCTAAGCCAGAGCCTGAAGCTGAGGCTGAGCCTGAAGCTGAGGCTGAGCCTGAAGCTGAGGCTGAGCCTGAAGCTGAGGCTGAGCCTGAAGCTAAGGCTGAGCCTGAAGCTGAGGCTGAGGCGCCAACTGAATCAGCGGCGGCCGCTGCTGCCCCAGGTGAGGAAGCGGCAGTGGCGACAGACGCAGCGGGTGGCGACGAGGGAGAGGAGCAGCGCGACGAATAAGCCGCACACGTCCTCCCCACCGATTTCCTCACTCATCCCTCTCGAGTTTTGCAGTTCCCGCGCCTCACTAACTGAGCACCCTACTATGAGTAGTTGACGCTGCTGTGAAAAAACCCTCCCGCTGAAGCACTCACTCCCCTCCATTAAACCCGCTAATTTTGATTCTCTGAGCAGAGACTAGCAGAAGAGCAAGCACTTGGAAATCTGCCTTGTGTTCACTAAATTTTTGTTGCCTTTTTCATTTATAAGATACGATGGATTTTTTTAGAAGCTAATTTTTTATTGATGCTTTTTTTATTTTGGTTTATTAATCAACTAATACAGTCTTCACAAACTAATTAAGTTAATCAGCTTCCGTTGCTGCTTCCGCATAGGAATGGTAGAAAGGTGATAAAAAATCTAAGGAAATATTAATATTTGCACTCTTGATTTTCCTTAGAAACCCATTTCGCCTGTCTCTGCTTGTCTGCTTTGCTGCTAATAACAAAATTATTTTTTAGTACGCATATTTACTCTTAAATAAGTCTCCTGGGCTTCTACCGTTAAACATATCCTTCTAAGTAGCTAATTCAAGTTTGACACCAAGTCCAATCATAGTTGGCGCATATTGACGGCTGTAATTATATGATGTCATTTATTTAACTACTGTTACTGCTGAGTACTAATCCAAAATGCATGAAAACTTGTTTAAACTTGAAAAAAACGTGTACGCGCGGTAACTGTTATTTTGTTTGTCGTTGTTTTTTTTTGTTTGCGGCTCGTCCTTGCTGTGTTTGATAAGTGCGAAGTGCTTTTACAGATCTTTTAGATTTAGCTTTAGATTGGCAAAAATTAAAATCTGAACTTAATTAAAAATACAGACTGCGCGATCAATTCTATAACATAGTTCGATTTTAAAGTAATTAATCTTCGATCACGTAAACACTTCATTGCTACTTCAAGTAATAAAATTAGGACTCGAGAAGCTCTTTATCTAAACCCCTAATTAGATGTTTAATGCACCAAATCGAAAACAAACGTTTTGCAGCTTTAAATAGACGAATATAATTTAGCATACGTACGCACAAATATATACTTGTACTTCGCTTACAACGGCCGAAACTAATTTTGTTTGTTCTAAAAAGCATAATTGAACGTTTTCCAAATGGAAAAATCTAAAAGTATTGACAGAACAGACTCACTCTGCCAGGAATTATGTCAGACTGCTTTCTATAAGTATGTTTTTAATGCACTGCTTAGACCATTCAACGTTGTCAACTGCACGCTAAAACTATTTAGAAGTCGTTGTATCGCATGCCACCAATCAAACCTTTGAGATTGCATTGCTGATGTAGTTTCTGAATTAGCTCATAAGTTATTTTAGTTATTTTTCGTTTGTTTTTGTGATAGATGAAGATGAAACATAATAAGCATTTTTCGATTGCATTGCCAGCAAACTTCTTCTGCCAACAAAGTTTAACAAGCTTCTACAGGATGTAGATATCTCCACGAAAATTAATTGATGGCAGGACTATTAGCCTAAGCACAAAACAAAGAAGCGTGGAGTGAGGTGGGTGTAGACAAATGTGTGTGGGTGAGGGGAGTGAAGCCTTATAGGAGTGAAATGAGGTGGGTGTAGACAATTAAGTCCCGAATGGTGTGTGTGCATCTAAATCGTTTTGAAATGAACGAAGCTGTATCCTTATCGATAATGAGCTTGCTGGTTCCCAACGTCGGGTGGGTAAGGTGAATGCAAATGAGTGCGTGAATTATTGATGAACACCCCTCACCCTCTACGCCCATGTTCTACACCAAACTTACTCCACAGCACTCGGCTAAGCACCCACCTCCCTCCCTGCTCATTTTTTTCTACACCCTCCTCACTCACTCCTTACTCATTCGGCCCTCCTGGCTCCACGCCCATTGGCTGCACCCATCTCACTCCACTCTCATTTGGCTGCACCCATCTCACTCCACTCTCATTTAGCTGAACCCTCCTCACTCCACTCTCATTTGGCTGCACTGAAACCCCCCAGGAGGCGTTCAGCTCTCGGCAAGGCAGCGCCAGATCATGTTCAACG
This sequence comes from Macrostomum hystrix, assembly GCA_950097015.1. Classification (NCBI taxonomy): domain Eukaryota; kingdom Metazoa; phylum Platyhelminthes; family Macrostomidae; genus Macrostomum; species Macrostomum hystrix. Next base: position 2,752,975 of record CATNEN010000012.1, read on the forward strand.
CACTGCAAGCCTTCCCAGGCTTTATGCGCGTGCCGAGCATGAACAGCACCGGCGACCAGCTGGGCCAGAGGAACCTTCGCCGCACAATTCGCTGGTTAAACGAGGCTCGCAGAACCATCGATGTGAGTAGTCCGGGACTGCCAAGGGTAAAATGGTCACAAATGGCACGATACACTCTGTTTCCAAAACTGTCCTCCAGGACAGCCCCAATGACCAGCAGGCGAAGAGCAGTCTCACCAACAGGCTCCATCACCTGTTCGACTCGCAAGAAGAGGACGAGGAAGAACCGCGGGAAGAGGAAGAGGAGCCGGAGCAGCTGGACACGCTTCTCGGTGAGTGAGTCGGTCATCAGTTTCCTGTATAGGTTTGATCACAACTTATCAAAGTTGGGTATTAATTAAGGCAGTGGGTATTTGAAATCTCCCGGTGGTCTTTCACCAGGGAGGAAAATAGTGTGGTCTTTCTACTGTTAGAGAGACTATCAGTCTATCTATCTATGCCCTGCTGTGATTGGCTTGCCCCTAATCATCTTGATCCTTATCTCAGCTCTCTGATTGGTCCACAGCCAATAGTGCTGTGCGTTTTCTTTCTCATATTATTGTGAATTCAGAATCATCAGCTAAATACTCACACACTGAAGGTCTAATGGGATCTCTGCTAGAAGAAATGGAGGACAGCGTGGGCGGCGAAATTTTGAACTCAGCTGGCAACCTCATCATGAGCTTCATGATGCCCATCCTGGCCAAGAACCTGGCCAAGGAGGTTCAGTATCCGTTTGTATCGTTTCTGGCTAGAGCGGTGAGTCAGCTGATTTGACATTACAAAGACCAGGCAATCAAGACCTCAAGCTCTCTCCAAAAAGCCCCTAACAAAATAAATCTACTTTAGCTGCCCGAGTACGCCGAGTCCAGAGCCGGCGAGCTGACAGAGGAGGAGCGCAGCCGGTGTCATCGACTGGGCGAACTGTACGCCTCCATGACCGAGATCTACGATGCTGGCGAGGTGGGACCCAACGTCACCATTCAGCTGCTGAACCTGGCACAGGAGGCCAGCGCGATGGGCCAGCTGCCAGAGGAGATCGAAGACAGGCGGGTGAGAAGCCATAGAATTTGGCTCTGCTGAATTTTGATTGGCTGACGGGCCCAACCAATCAAAAGGCATCAACCGTGATTATTGTTAACAAATTTGCTTCCCTGATTGGCTGATAAGCTGCTCCAGCCAATCGTAGTGTCCCCACTGTCGCCTGCACTGTTCCTCCCTTTTGCCTACAATCAACAGAAACAAATTATGGACGAGCAGAGCGAAGTGCTGGAGAATCTCAACCAGGAGATCGTTGAAGCCTCGGCAAGCGGCCTGATGAACCTGCAGCACATGATCTCTGAGGAGCTGGAGGGCTGCGCAATTCTTTGAAAATCGAACCGAATTACACTCGCCTGTTGAGGCTCTTCCTCATAATTTTCCTTGAAGTGCAAAATGCACGTTCTTTGCTTTCATTTCTAGACTATTTCCTTAAGTGTCATTTTTCAAAGTTTTTTTGCAAATCGTTCCTACTCAATGCTTTAAGCAGCTTCAGAAGGCTTTGCTAGTTGAGACAAAAACAATAAATAAATATTATTATGCTCTTTGATATTTGCAGAGTTAAAAGTCTAAATTTTTATTCATAATGAGAAATATCTATTTATTTTGTAATGTATATTTATTATAGTTGTAGAACAGAATCTGTCATTTGTTATTTACTGTAGCACAAAAAGCAAAAAAATTTGTAGAAGCAACAACAATGAAGAGCATTCCTGCCGGAGGGCAAAGTTATTATGAAAAAAGCACGCGAGCAGAAAATCAACAGGTTAATTAAAGCAATTGTCTAAAAATAGTTTCTTGTCTCTTAGAAATGTTTATTGCTCTAATATAATAGAGGGCCTCTGCAACTCGTACATTTATAAATGGATTGTCAAATAAAAGAAACGATCAAACGCCTTTCCTTAGCACTTTTTTAAGGCTTGACTCATTCTTTCGATAACTAGATCAATTTTGAGTTTTGCAAGAACGGTGCCTGCAATATTACAGAGGTACATTTTTCTGTACATTGCTGATTTCGACAATGTTCTATATAAAGCACTGTAAGGTCAATCAGCACGAGAAGTTTGCGTGGCTGACTGTACAGTGTTCTATTTTTAGCAATGTAAGGTCAATCAGCACGTGAAGTTTGCGTGGCTGACTGTACAGTGTTCTATTTTTAGCACTGTAAGGTCAATCAGCACGAGAAGTTTGCGTGGCTGACTGTACAGTGTTCTATTTTTAGCACTGTAAGGTCAATCAGCACGAGAAGTTTGCGTGGCTGACTGTACAGTGTTCTATTTTTAGCACTGTAAGGTCAATCAGCACGAGAAGTTTGCGTGGCTGACTGTACAGTGTTCTATTTTTAGCACTGTAAGGTCAATCAGCACGTGAAGTTTGCGTGGCTGACTGTACAGTGTTCTATTTTTAGCAATGTAAGGTCAATCAGCACGAGAAGTTTGCGTGGCTGACTGTATAGTGTTCTATTTTTAGCACTGTAAGGTCAATCAGTACGAGAAGTTTGCGTTGCTGACTTACAGTGATCTATTTTGAGCACTAAAGGGCAATCAGCACGTGAAATTTGCGTGACTGACTTACAGTGATCTATTTTGAGCACTAAAGGGCAATCAGCACGTGAAATTTGCGTGACTGACTTACAGTGATCTATTTTGAGCACTAAAGGGCAATCAGCACCCGACTGATTGTACAATGATCTATAAATTAATAGCTTGAAATGTGCAACAATCTTCATAGTAACATGGACTCAATGATCTCAATAAATTCTCTAGTATTGCAACAAACAGAAACAGCAACTAAAACATAGGCCATGGTATACGACAGCGCAGTAACAGAACAAAGAGCGAAAAAAACCTACAGCTACATCAACAAGCAAAATCAACACTGAATAAGCGTATGTGGCAAGGTGATGACAATCTAGAAACTAATCAACATGCGAGTCATGAAAATTTAAACAACTGTTGATTAAATTCGATATGAGAATGACCACTCATGCGCGGGTACTCATAGCAGGTGTGCATAAATGACAATAAATTAATGAAAATGTGACTACCTTATACTAATATTAACAAAATAAACAACTTAAACAAGAAAGCAACAAACTAACGAATGGAGACAGTTTTGTGCACCAGGAAGTACGCAGCTAACAAATAGTAAATGGAAGTCTGAGACCCTGTCATTAATAAAATAATAATAATAGGTCGTGATTATAGTCAATGGTAGAGCTGACCAAACTGGAAAAATCATTAATATTGCGCGGAAATATAGCAGAGACAGAAAATGTTGCATTTTGTATTGCGTTAAAAACTATTTGAACAAATATTAGAATACAGTAATAGAAACTTGCTTTGCATAATCCCGCTTGCTCAAGACTCAGAATGTGTGGGCGGTAGCTGGGTGAGTAAGAGGGCGAAAAGGCGCTCTCAATACTGCATCTGGTATGATAGCGGATTAGCGGGATTGCATAGGTTGGCAATGGGAAAGTTGCTTATGGATAACAAGTTGACCGGCGGACAATACTACTTGTACACAATAGTAAATTGTATCAAGGATCAAGTAGTATTTAAAATAATATTTTTTCTTGTTAGTTTTCTACTAACTCGGCTTTAGGTCTTTAAATAAATAAAAAAACCGAGACAGTACATTTGAATTCATGTTAATCCCTCAGATTAAAAGCATAACATTTTAATCCATAATCTGTTCTTACTATTCAGTGAAAATCTACTCAGCGAGCGGCCGGCACCGCCACAGTTGAAGGATGCGACAGAGACGCTGACAAGTAGGCGGCAGTGACGTCACGAGACGCGGCGCCACCGTCGGCAGTAGAAACAGCCGGATCGTCCGAATAATTGTTAGCTAGCGGAGCCGCAGCCGAGGCAGATGCTTGGCCGCGAAAATACACGCTTAGCTGGCTTAGCTCGAAGTTCTGCTCGCGGAGAGCGGCCAGATCAATGAACCGGCTGGACTCTGGCCCGCCGCCGACCTCGGTGCCAACCGCCTGCTGGCTCAGCGAATGCGACTGGGACAGCTGCTGTTCCAGGCTGCTGAACTGCAGAATCCGGGCGAGTGGGTGGCTTGCTTTTGAACAGTGGCAAAATTAGTGAATAAGCTGATGATCTGGGCGGGTGAATGAGCTCAAACTGAGCATCTGGGTGGGTGAGTACACGACTTAAATTATGATCTGAGTGGGTGAATACACGACTCAAACTGAGCATCTGGGTGGGTGAGTACGCGACTTAAACTGAGCATCTGGTTGGGTGAGTACGCGACTTAAACTGAGCATCTGGGTGGGTGAGTACGCGACTTAAACTGAGCATCTGGGTGGGTGAGTACACGACTCGAATTATGATCTGAGTGGGTGAATACACGACTCAAACTGAGCATCTGGGTGGGTGAGTACGCGACTTAAACTGAGCATCTGGGTGGGTGAGTACGCGACTTAAACTGAGCATCTGGGTGGGTGAGTACACGACTCGAATGATGATCTGAGTTGGTGAGTACACGACTTAAACTGAGGAACGATGCAGTTTAAGAGAGCAGAGAGCAGGCTCACATCAACATTGGCAGCCGAGCCGCTGCCCATGTGTCCAGTGTGGCGGAAGCCAGTGGGTTCTCCAATAGCGCTCCGATCGATCAAGCGTCTCTGTAGATAGGCGGCAGAATTAGTTATAATTTATAATACTAATACACTGCCAACTGGGCATACTCACTACAGCTAGACCAGCTTAATTAAATTATGCATGCCAGAGGATTATCAGCCTCCGAATAATCTTCACTACTACGGCTAATCAAACCGCCTCTTGTACTTTTTTAACGCTTGTCTGCACTCATCTTCATTGCTCTCCCTGGCTGTCAGAATGTTATTTTCAAGTGAATTTCACGCCTAAGTCGATGAGCTGCTTCACAACTATATAAGTATGTCTTACTAACGCCTTAATCATAGTCACTGCTCTAACTTCTTTGCAAAACTCTTCATTGACAATTTATTAAATATTTTCCCTGCCTTCCGCTCTTCTGATCACTCTCTCCTGCCTTGATTGTCACACCCTTCCGCTCTTCTGATCACTCTATCCTGCCTTGACTGTCACACCCTTCCGCTCTTCTGATCACTCTATCCTGCCTTGATTGTCACACCCTTCCACTCTTCTGATCACTCTATCCTGCCTTGATTGTCACACCCTTCCGCTCTTCTGATCACTCTATCCTGCCTTGATTGTCACACCCTTCCGCTCTTCTGATCACTCTATCCTGCCTTGATTGTCACACCCTTCCGCTCTTCTGATCACTCTATCCTGCCTTGACTGTCACACCCTTCCGCTCTTCTGATCACTCTATCCTGCCTTGATTGTCACACCCTTCCGCTCTTCTGATCACTCTATCCTGCCTTGACTGTCACACCCTTCCGCTCTTCTGATCACTCTATCCTGCCTTGACTGTCACACCCTTCCGCTCTTCTGATCACTCTTTCCTGCCTTGATTGTCACACCCTTCCGCTCTTCTGATCACTCTATCCTGCCTTGACTGTCACACCCTTCCGCTCTTCTGATCACTCTATCCTGCCTTGATTGTCACACCCTTTCACTCTTCTGATCACTCTATCCTGCCTTGATTGTCACACCCTTCCACTCTTCTGATCACTCTATCCTGCCTTGATTGTCTTGAATCCAATTTTCTTGTTTTAATTGTAACTCTATCAATCTGTGCTATCCTATCTAGTTTTCTCTGTTTACTCAAATAAATATTTAATTTGTCAACAACACAGCAGAAGGGCTAGCTTACCTGATTTGAAACATTGTCCCGATTGCCAAAACAAGAAAGAAAGTCAATAGTTAACACGCGCCACCTGTTGGACATTGGTGCACTAGTTGGTAGCAAAAGCAGTCTTATTACTGCTGCTAATTTCTTAGCTGCAATAATAACAAAAAGTGAATGAAAATCAAGTAAAAAAGTAGCCTGAAATATCTGCAATAGCTGCAACAAATAACAAATGGAATGTTTAATTCTATTTAAAGAGCATAAATGATTGCTGTTGTCATTGTTAACCCTAAGGTTATTGATCAGAGTTCCCACCTGCCTGCCACAGCTATTCTGCCTATCAAGTGCATCCAACTGCACCATTGATCCAATGTCCACTAGGACTGCCAGCTATTCTACAGCAAGGCTGAGCTGCTTGTATTCAGGGTCTTAGTGAAAAATATTCAATTTCAGATTTCATGCTAATTTATTGCTTTCTAAACAAACAAAAGTAACAAATAATAATGACACAGATATCAAATTATTGTTGTCTAATAACTGCTATAGACTTTTACCTCAGCCTTATTGGAATTTTTGCATGAAGTTCATAGGCACATGCTAGGAACTATAAAATTTTGGCTCAAAAGAGTACCATGCCAAACAAACAACATCTTTAGCCTGTTCATTCATATAGGAAAAAATGACATTATGGCTTGTGCCATGTCACACAAAGTCATGCTATTGAATTGACTGCTCTGTATCAAGCAGAGTTTTCAAAACCACACTAAGCATGTGTCCACAAAAAATATAATTTTATCCAATAGGATACCTTAGCCAAAACTTAAGCTGAACTTGAGCTAAGTGAAAACAGGAAAAACAGAAGCAAAAAACTTGTTATATTAAAAAGGAAGTGCTTATTCCCACGGTCCCGTGCCGATAATTTCAATTTTATCCACACGGATCCATGCCAATAATTTTCTGCTTATCCACATGGCAGCTTGTATGAATAGGTCTACTTTCAAGTCCCTACCTATTCTTCTCTAAGCATAAAGCTTTTGCTTCAGAGTATAGTGTATAAGTGTACACTATCAATGCATAGTGTAAAATAATAACAATGATGTATAATATGTGTGACAAGTTTGGTGCTGACTAGAATTCTACTGGTTGAATCATATGATTTTCTTTGATAGATTTCTTACTTTGTTGTAAGTCAATACAATTCGAATGAAAACACATAACTATGACAAAAGATTTAGTAAGTTGTTATTACAATAATTAAAAAGGATAACATTAGGCCTAATGTTGGTTAATGAATGTGTAGGTCAAAATGTAGAACACTGTCGTAACACACTGGCAACTTTGTCAATCTATTGGCTTGAGGGTTCAACAAAATGTTCAAACCCGAAAGGGCCTCGTTTCAAAGAACAGAACAGAGTGGATAAAATTGAAACTAACAGCACAACATATTTATATAAAGAGTTTTAGACCTATTCATACAAGCTGCCATGTGGATAAGCAGAAAATTATTGGCACAGATCCGTGTGGATAAAATTGAAATTATTGGCACGGGACTGTGGGAATAAGCCCTGCCTATTAAAAACTATGCTTGCTGCTATTTGAAAGCAAATGATTTTGGTTTACCCAAATTGCATACATTTTTATTCATAGGTACCGGATAAAACGCGGAAACGGACGTGGATCCGGACCGGACCTTACCTTACCTTATTCATATTAATTAAAATAGATATTACCTAAACATCAGCAGCTCTTCAAGCCATATTAAAAATATATAATATATAGGCCTACAGCTTTGGTCCAAAAAAGGCTGTAGTCTGTTGTGGTCCATTGTGGACTGGTCAATTTGATGTTACATGGACCCCTTTAAAACTATATAAAACAATCAGCTGTGCAAAGAAAAAAACAATAAAAAATCTTGTTTCCTTGCAAACATTTAGTACAGGCCTTTAATATGCTTATGCTCTCTAATGTAATGTGTATTGGGTATCTCTTATGAAAATGAATTTACATAATATAATTTAATATACATATCTGCTTGACAAGAAAACAAAAATTGTTTACTAGGCTACGACTACCAGGTGAAATCTATCACTTTTAATCACGATATTTAAGATGCCTTAAATACAACAGTTCACAAAAGGACAACACCCTCAAACTCTTGAGCTGCCAAGAAACACAACGCAAAAGAGATTCACGGGAAACAAAATTACCGCTTCTGAAAAGTTTAATATTAGAAATAAAATTGTAAAAAATTATTCAACAATGAAAAGCATATTGAGTAATAATTATACGTCCGCCTTTGCATTTATTCGCCTTAATATTCGTTTTAAATACTCTATCTTCTTGGCTCTAACTCAAGTTAGTAGCGTTTTATTTTTCACCCGATATGCAACCGTCTAGCCCTTAATACGGCACGTAGAAAAGGGGGCGACTAGACTGCGGTTCAGTCTAGTTCTTTGTTCTTTGCATGAAATATAAAAAATAATAGTGGGCGAGAAACTGATGAATTAAAAGAAGACCTATCTAAGTAGACTTAGCTTATATCAGCTACTAAGCTTAAAATTGTTCGATAAAATGTGTCAAGTTACCAAGCAAGTCTCTGAACGGAAGAATCGCAATTCTCAAAACCTGTGTTTTAATAATAAAATTCTGGAAATGCACAGATTTTTTAAAGTAAAAATAACACTTACTTCCATTGTCATCAATTAGAAAGACTAATCTGTTGCAGCTTTCTTGCGACATGCAGCTGCACTTCAGCTCTGGACGGCTGGGCGTCTTCTCGGTTGAGAACATTTCTCCCTATTCAGATGTAATTGGTTAAGGCAGAAAAATCAAGTCGATTCTTTAATCAATATAAATAATAAATAATAGTAAATATTTCTGCAAGCAATTCTTACCTATTACTGAAAAAAATTTTAAAATAGGTATATCACAGTCTGGGTTTTGTATCTTTGTTGGCATCTTTTTTTCGCAAAAAATACTTAAAATAAAATATTTTTTAAACTTAATAAATTTATAAAACAATTAAAAATAGGGCCTTAAAAATCGCATCCAACCTTACAAAACGCATTCTGTAGTTAGTGAAAAAAACCCAGATCAAAAAAATAATGATGTGCAGAAAGCTTACATTCCATTCCAAAAAGCAATGCCATAGGAATTTCCCATGGGAAATGTCCTTGCAATTGTTGCAAAAATGTGCACTACAATTGGAGCAGTACATGGTTCCAAGTTGCTCTTTGCACCTGATGCAGGTGAGGGGCATAAAATGCAACCTGTATGACTGGACGAGCACTGTTTGAGTGGTATGACACTCCCAAGGCTCTTGAACTGGGGCTGATTGAGTTTTGTCTTCTGGAGACTCAGAATTAAAATCAAAAGATGATTCTTCTTGAAGCTCCAACGTTGGCCCTTTTGGAGCAGAACCAAAAGATCCTATGCTGCTCAAATCAATTTGGCGAGCTGGACCTTCTCCTGGCATGCCCCTAACAAGCAATTTGGGCAACCTTCGACGCATACACATGATAATTGCTGAAATTATGATCATATGATTGATGAGCAGATGATTGAAATCATATGAAATATATGATCCTGTAAAAGCAATAGTCAATAGAAAAAAAAAGATTTTTAATCATATGGATCAATCTCTCATTAGCTGCATCATAGGCCTATTTTAGGTCCAACTCTGATTCTAAATCGGCAATTTCTTAGTTTCCCGCGTTAAATTATTTTGTAAGTCCAAGCAATAAGCAATTAAGCAATAAGAAGTCCAAGTCCATATATAAAAGTCCAGGGGCCATAGATGGGATGTCAGGGATGTCAGACAGCTGGGTAGTAGTGCGCAATCCAGAACATGATGTTGCCAAACTGCTTGTGTGGAAACTGGCGGTGCCACATGTACTCTTGCAGGTACGTGTCAAAGAGCTTGTCACTCGTACCATGCATGGTGCGGAATTTCGCCTTGCAGCTCCCCCACATGCCTTCGACCAGGTTGGTGTGGATTTTTGGGTCATTGGGGTCGCGGAAGTGGAGCGAGTGGTTCACTGTGGCGTGGTTTCCGGGTAGTGCATTGTAGCAAGCCCACTGATCCATGATGATCCTCGTTCCAGGCAGCACATGTTGCGCAATCAGTGGCAGGAATGTTGCAGCTGATTGGCTATTGACTGGGATGAGGACACAATGACTGCTGCCTCGCTCAACCATGCCAAGCACCCAGTGGCCCTCGTGGTATGCACCGCAGTGGTACTTGCAGTGCATGAACTTGGATTCGTCAATCTTGATGTCAATTCTAGGTCCACCGAGCTCAGTTGGGTGGTCAATGAGCAACTGGGCACAGATGTCACGCACGAAATTGAACCAGTCCGTTATTATGTTCAGTGCAGTCCGCATCTCGTGAGCTGCATCTGTCTGACGTACATTGGCAGCCCAGAAGTATACAATGTCAATGAGCTGCACTAGAGTCAGGTGACTACCTTCAAAGAAGGAGCCCAGTCGAATTGACCGTTGCCTCCTGCAGGTCTTGCAGGCCCAGCAGACACCATCGACGTAGTCACGACCAGCTCAACGTTGGTAGCCACACTGTTCGCCTACGCAATGAGGGCACTCCATTGAATTTCGCAGTAGGCCATACGTAGCGAGCCACTCCACTCCCATCTCACCAGTGAAGAGAGTCAGCTCCCGATGGTTCATGTTGAGGTCGCAGAGCTCAATGGTGGGCCTCAGAAGGTGTGGGTCAACGATGAAACGGCGTGCCTGAGGTTGTCTGGCCATGATCAGCTGAAAAAAGCAAAAAAATAATTTAATGTGGGAAACTAAGAAATCACCTTCTAAATCTATATCTAGGTCCAAATGCAAACCAGTGCTATTTCAAATTGGTACCTGGACACTTTGTCATCTTACAACTTCGTCAGCCAGATGATGATCTGTCCAATATATCAGAGGGTAGATGACAAAGAGACTTAGACTTGTGGACACTTCATCATCTATAAAACAAAATTTTCAAAATTTGACAATTTAGAGTGTGAAGTGTGTTCATGCCTCTGCCCCACCATCCCACCCTCACTTTATTGATGACAAACTTGATTGCTTGTTATTAGTCAATGACAAACTGACCAAACTTTAAAGCATGCCAATTGGTTGGATGACAAAGTGTCCTACCTTCCAAGTGGATGACAAAGTGTCTAGGATCTTTCAAATTATAGCACCTTTAAGCTTTTCATGTAGCTTAAAACTGATTTGTTTTAAGCAAATGCTAGTATATGTAGTATATTTGTACATGCTAGTATTATTCTAGTATTATTCTAGTATATATATATATATATATACAACTTCATCATCCAAACAAACGTCATATATATATATATATATGTCTAGCTAAACATTCATCTTATTAATGTAATCTATTTTCTTTAATTAGTATATACATTACTATCTATGTGACCCTTTTCTATAACTTCTATAACTAATATGTAATATTCCCCCTTGGTAATAATAAGTTATGGGCAATGTTCTACTTCCGTTCGTTATATTATTTTTTGTTTGCAAACGACAGATAACGACAAAAAACAAGTTTAATGGTAACAAAAAGTCAGTAGTTTAATCAGACAGTTCTGAAAAGTCTTGGTTAGTATTTCTTCTTTCAAACCAGGTAAGTGCCTAATCCAGTAGAGGAGGGCACCAAAGCTATTCTTGGGGTATAGACAGCACCATAAGAATTCTTCGAGGTGGCTTTCAAATAGAGCAGCACTCGTGCCATGCATTTGATGCAGCTTGGCCTTCGCGAAATCTTCAGCTGCAGAATTTCTATGCCTTAGCTTCCTGTTCCCCCATATTTGCCAGATTTTGCCATAGACATAGATCCAAGTGTTAAGTCACGGCAAAGCCATGTCAGCACAACTTTTTCAAACTCAGAATGCATGTGTGGCACGAATTCAAGCAAAAAAATAATATAACAAATGGAAGTAGAACATTGCCAAGTTATGTTGCCTTGGTCACCTATCTATGTAAAATTCTTAGTCATATAACCCTTTTCTTATTGCCAGTCATATTGCTATTAAGCTTATACCTCCCACTTCTACCATAGGTCATATTGCACTGTCCCCTTTCCTAGATATTTTTATCATCTCCTTCATACTAGCTTGTACTATTATATGCCACAGCTCATAAAACTTAAAACTAATAAGAAGCTTAAAGCTAAAGGGGTGAAAACAAGAGGTAGAGGTAAGAAGGATAGGGAGAGGTAAGAATAAAAGATAAAAGATAAGAGGTGAGGAAGTGGCACCTGCCAGAAATTTTTCAAAATCTGACAACATGGGGTTCAGAATCAAATATATTTAGAATCTAATTGAATATAGTGAATTCAACACCGGTCTTTGGATTTGTGCTGCATGGTACATGCAGTAGTAAGAGTAGCACATTTCTGCAGAGGCTTGTGGACACCCTACAAGAAGGCATGCAGAAGACTTCAGGGGCCCTGTTATTGAACCAATAGTCCACACTTCCACCAAACCAGAGGAACCACCAGCCTTTCCAGGGTATGCTTAAGGGTGGGGAAATGGCACAAGAGCTCCTAATTCTGCAGTTCAACTCAAATGGCATCATCAGCTGTCTGATGAACTGAACTGGCCTACAGAACTGGCCTACTGTCTCAGCCTACGTCGTCCTACCGCAGTCTTTCCCCTGGTTGGGGTGTCTGATGCTCCCACCCCCTGCTGCCCACTGGCAGCATCGCGGGCATGTGGTGAAGTAAAGAAGAAGAAGCACATTTATGGACTGTCCTTAAAGCAACACCGACTGGTTGGGGACACCTAGCCAGTTGACCCCAAGGAGGTGCGGCTCCTTGAGCCTCCTCAAGCTGGGACTTGTCCACGCATAGATCCACAGAAAGTTACATCCTGGCACATCCAAAAGCTCACCCACACCCAATGTGTAAAGGCACTGGAAGAGTGGACTTCTCACATCGCAAAGAAACTGCTGTAGATGCGACTGACTAGTTTCCCTGAGCGACACCCATCACTTTGACACCTGGTGATCTGGGGCAGCCAAATGGGCACCGCCTGCTTCCCCGCAGCACCCGCCAGCCCCTTGCAGCTAGATCCAAATCTAGCAAAGTGCACCCTTTGTGCCACTGCATCCCCATGGCACAGTGTAGCAACATCCACATACTTGTAGTGTACAAACCCCAGCGATAGTCCTGTTTGACTTTGTTAGTCCACCTCTAGCATCACATCATCCGACAGCCATATAACGGTGCCTGTCGGACGTGTGGCCTGGTGCACATTCAGCACGTGCTTGGCCTGGTAATGAGGTAGCGCACTCTTGGCCTGGTGTCAGTTCAGCGTGCGCTCAGCCTGGTGCTCAGTCAGCGCACGCTCGGCCTGGTAATGAGGTAGCACGCTCTCGGCCTGGCGTTGGTTCAGCACGCACTCTGAGTTTTGCTGCTGATGCGGGATGAAACGCAGCTGACTGCATCTCTTGTAAGCCTCTCGCCGAGCTGCGCCAGACAGCTTGCCGGGGTTGGGCAGAGGAGGGTGGAAACTGCCCTGTAGGCGTTCGTAGTGTACGCGTGAGCCCATGCCAGTGGTGGCCACAAAGCAAATATTTCAGCTTCACATGATTCTTACATAGTCACTTAAGGGTGGTGAAGTAAAAGTGCTGCAGATTCTCGAGTTGTTTAATAAAGGCTACAATATTTTTTTACAAGTAGAGGACACAGTACTGCCTGGGCACAGCATATCGCTGCCACGTCAGACCAAAATCCCGGTGCACAATCTCAAAGGCTTGTTTGCTAAACGTGCCTATTGCACTCCCAGTGACGGAACAGAATGTTCCCACGTGGTGCAACAGCACTAGCACTTTTGGGAAAATTGGCAAACCGAGCAGCTCGAATGTGGCCTTGAATCGGTCCTGGAAATCCGCGTGCAGTTTGGAGCCAAAGCAGCTGCTGACAACAGCTCACCAGACAGGAGCCGTAGTGCTTCAGTTGCTGCGGCAGGCAATTCTAAAGCTTGGCAGATCGTTGAAGCAGAGTGCGACATGCGTTTCCCTCTATGCTGCCGCTGCGGTATCCTACACGCACAATGCTATGATCATGCGCCTTCTGATAAGCGCAGTTGTCACCCCACAGTGTTCTAAGCATCGGAAATGCGATTTGTGATGCTAAGCATCAGCTGCAGCTCTGGTTTTGGCAGAATGAAGAGAAATTCTTCGTCATCATCTGCCTGAAGCAGAGAAGCCTCGACGCAGTTGAAAAAGTCCTTAGCAGTGTTTCGCACCTTGCCACTGCTTGCGAAATCCAGGGCCAGCTGCCGAATTCTGCTGATTGTCTGCACTGGACCGCAGGTGTCTAGCGGAACTGGAGCCTCGCAGTAGCAGCATGGATGCCTGGACGCATGCGATTGCAGTCCACAGATGAGTTTGGCAACTTTCATATCGGCTGCTACTGCATTCACTGTGATGCCTCCAAGGCTTAACAGCTGGAAGAGTGCCTTTATATTGTCGTAGGACTCGGCCATTTCGGGCACAGCAGCAAGCAGCAGCAGCTTCTTGACTCCAGAATCGGCAAAAAAAATCGTGCTTGGTCGACTGATTTGGTTCGCTCTCACTTCGAGGTAGTAGGCTGACACAGATCTTGAAGAACTCGCCACCTCTGTCAAGTCCAAGCTTCACATCGATTCATGTCATGGCCTCTTTCAAAAGCAACCTTTTCGATGAAGCCTTTAACATAATTGCAAATGACAGCAATTTTTTTATCTTTGCTATCCACTTTTAGCAGACTGTGCACAAAGAAATCTTCCAGATTCCAGACTTCTTACAGCAAGACTCGCTCCCAAGTTCGATTGTACAGCTCGCTTCCGCAAGATACTAGCCGCTCGTAGAGTTTGCCTGTTGCTCAGATTGAGTGCGACTTTCAGTTGAAGCATCGTGGCTGGGGTCGCATAAGCCGATTTTCCTGAGCTGCTGGCTGCTTCAGGCTTACCCACAGTGACAGCCAGAGGCCTGCCTCCATGTGCTCTTTTCAAAGTAACTGTGCTAGATCCGGCTGCTTGCAGCTTAGCTGCGATTTCGGTGCTGGCCACTTGCTCGGTTGTTCCAGGGCTCAGCTGGGTGCTTAAGTTAATCAGCTGCGTCGCCTTGTTGCAGCAATGAGACTTCCCTTTACCAATGGGCGAGTGACAGCCAGAACACAGCAGTTCAGGAGTCTGAGGTGCATCGCAATTTAGTGCAAGTTGTTTGGATTTGGAACAGCTGATGCCTTTAGTGCAAACATTCATACTCCCAAAGCTAAAGGCGGCAATAAAATTTGGCTATTTAGAGATAAGTTAGCAAGTTTTAGAAGCACTTAACTTCATAAATTAATTATAATATAGACAAATCAGTGCTAGTATTCAGAATAAAATACAGTCTGAAATCGTCTGTCTTGTGACATTATAAATTGTTCCTTACATCTATGCATAGCTCACATGTTCTATTCGAATTCAGAAAAATGCCTAGCAGCCTAAAGAGCCACGATGAGTGCCTTCGTAGTGCGTGCCTGCTTTACCTACGCAAGGCTGAGCGCTGTCTAAACGATGCAGCAGCGATTGAGCACTACATATCCTGCCAAACTTCTTATCTGTGCAGCATTTTCTTCCTGTTGGAGTGTGTGAGGGCTGTCGCCGAATCGTGTCTTCGCTAGCCGGCCCATCGCCTCGTCCTTTGCCGCCAAGACTTCTCTACGAGCAAATACTTAAAGACTTTAGCAGCATCCCAGTCAGCAGAAGATCACAGCCTGACTGCCCATGTGAGATCTGCAGGATTGCTCGCAGCAACCTGCACAAAAACTCAGATCCATGCAGTATCTATGCAACTGGTTCGCTAAACTTTACGAGGGGCCGACCATCATCATCAGCTGTTCCAAATCCAAGCAACTTGCACTAAAGGCATCAGCTGTTCCAAATCCAAACAACTTGCACTAAAGGCATCAGCTGTTAAAAACAACTTGGACCAAAGACATCAGCTGTTAAAAACAACTTGCACTAAAGACATTAGTTGGAAAAAACAAGTTGGATTAAAGACATCAGCTGTTAACAACAACTTGCACTAAAGACATAGCTGAAAAAAACTAGTTGGACCAAAGTCATCCCATAGACAGCTCTTAAAAGCAACATGCACTCTCGTTCCTTTGCAACTTCAGGCTGACTGGCCGCCAGTCCGACGACGCAGTGCCCGTGACTTTGGCGGTGGCGGAGTTCGCCGATCGCAGTCGTTCCAGCCCGGCTCTTCCCGACCGGTGGGCGCTGCAGCCACAGCCGACGACATTGCAGTCGATGCCCGCCTACTACTGGAGATTTTTCTACGCGATGCAGCCGCCACCTCTACCCCGCTAGCTACCATTGCCGAGCGAAGTGGCGACTGCCAGCAACAACTGGAAGCAGAGGGTGCCCAAGCCCCGGCTACTCTGTCCGATCCTGGATGCGTTGCCTGCGCCGCGTGCATCGGCGATACTGTGCTCGAAGACATCGACAATGGCGATGACGCCGTCGAGGTTGTCAGTTTCTCTAATCGGGTGCGCTCTTTCACCTTTAGCGAAGGAAATAACTGCGACGCAGACTGTGGCGACAATGTGCTCTGTAGGGGCGGCGGCGTTTCCCCAGCCGCCATCGCGGCCACTGTGGCAGCCGCCGCCATGCCGACATCGGCGTCGGCTAGTGGACGTCGGCGACGCCGGCCTATTGGTGGTGGCTTAGTAGAAATCGCATTCAATGTTGAGGCAGCGAAGCAGCGACACTCCAGTTTGCCAGGACGTGCGGGAGGGCGTCAGGTAAGTCGAATAGCATGACACACCAATCGCCGCTAATAGCTCAGAACCGTCGCTTCAGATATAATGATATAGCTGGATCTCCCTTTCACATTCGTTATCCTACACTAAAGCTTAGCAAGTTTATCTCTAGCCAGTACTTAAACAACGAGATATTGAACCAAGCTTTAGTTAATCCCGCCCGTGCTTATCTTATTGTTTATTCAGTCGAATAGCTGCTGCCTGGAAGATGCTGCCAACGCTGTCTCGCGGGCCGCGGCTCGTCGACAGACTGCGGCTTACCCAATGCCGTTCGGTCACTCGCGTCAACAGCAGCAGCGCCGGGCGAACGTTGTGCGCGATTTTCGCCGCGCCTGCTGGCATCATCAGCACAAGGTTCAGCATTATTGTCACCAGCATCAGCTCCAGCATCAACAACAGCAGAATTCTCAGCTGGTAATGCCGCTGCTGCCACCAGAAGACGACGAGGAGCAGCGCCTGGACCGGGTGGCCATGATGCTGGACCGCATCGCTCGGGAGATTGGTCTAGGCAGTTTAGACAGCGCCGCCAGCAGCTCGGCCGCTGACGCTAATGCCGGATCCTTCAGCCTGGGCCGGGCTCTGCGCGCCAAATATCTGCGTTCGCGAGCTAAAACTAGTCCAGACGAGGAGGTTGTGTCTCCGGTGGACGTTGACGAACTGCTGGGCTCCCTGTCCAGTTATGAACAGTTTAGTCAGCAACTCACTCCAATGCTGTGCAACGGCCTCAAAGCCTGGCGCTGCGTCGCCGTGCTGTATCGCATCGCTCGCCTGCTGTGCAAGCGAAGGCCGGATTTGGCTGAGCTGGCCAAGTCAGTCTGTTTGCGCTACTTTGATGAGCACTACGCTATGTGGATTGTGCGCCGCGGTGGCTGGGAGGCCGTTGTGGAAGACACGGACGAGTCTGAACTAGACTAGCCGGCTGTTCGGTGTTCCATTTGCTTTTAGAATATCTTGTATATTTGTCTAACATCAATCATTTTAACTTTAAATTCTTGTAACATAGATCATCTCAGATCATCGGATTGTAAAATCGATCCTCAAAAGATCCTCAGGATGTGAAAAATCCTCAATTATCTTTAGATTGGAAAATCGATTAACACAGCTCCTTAGATTGCAATATCTATGACCACAGATCCCCATAATGTTAAATCCCAGATCCCAGAATGTAATATCTCAGATACTCAAAATGTTAAATCCAATATCTCAGATCCTCAGAATGTTAAATTCATTATCTCAAATCCTCAGAAAGTTAAATCCATTATCTCAAATCCTCAGAAAGTTAAATCCATTATCTCAAATCCTCAAAATGATAGATCCATTATCTCAGATCCTCAGAATGTTAAATCCATTATCTCAGATCCTCAGAATGTTAAATCCATTATCTCAGATCCTCAAAATGATAGATCCATTATCTCAGATCCTCAAAATGATAAATCCATTATCTCAGATCCTCAAAATGATAAATCCATTATCTCAGATCCTCAAAATGATAGATCAATTATCTCAAATCCTCAAAATGATAAATACAATATCTCAGATCCTCAAAATGATAAATACATTATCTCAGATCCTCAAAATAATAAATACATTATCTCAAATCCTCAGAATGTTAAATCCATTATCTCAGATCCTCAGAATGTTAAATCCATTGTCCCAAATCCTCAGAAAGTTAAATCCATTATCTCAGATCCTCAGAATGTTAAATCCATTATCTCAGATCCTCAGAATGTTAAATCCATTATCTCAGATCCTCAAAATGATAAATCCATTATCTCAGATCCTCAAAATGATAGATCCATTATCTCAAATCCTCAAAATGATAAATACAATATCTCAGATCTTCAAAATGATAAATACATTATCTCAAATCCTCAAAATGCTAAATCTATTCTCAATGATAATCTAAGTGCTGTAATATTAAAGTTGTCAGACATTAAGAGCTTCTTATTTATTTATTTTTCCTGAAATGTTGTCAGTTGAATTTCATATTTTTCTTTATCTAAATCAAAAGCTAGCAGTGGCTACTTTGTTAGTTATTTTTGTGTGTTTTGTTTTACACTTTTATTTTGCTTGTGCTTTTTGGCCAGTGCCTTTGTTGTTGCATCAGGCGTTCAGGGTACACTCTGGGATTTTGATTTTTTTAATTTAGAAATTTATTGTTGATATAACTGTGTTAATTGCCTTTTCAGTACAACAGATTCCCATCCTAGATTCCAATGTTTAATTCCCATTTCCACATGTTAATATCCCCATCCCATGTATTCAAATCCTCATCCCGTATGTTCAGATCCCTGTTTCATAGAACTCGATCCCTATCATATGTGCTTAGATCCCACCCAGTTAAAAAAAATTCAGATCCCATCCTACTTGAATCCCCATTCCATATGTTCAGATCCCATCTTACTTGGATCCCCATCCCATGGGCTTAGATCCCCATCCCATAGGCTTAGATCCCCATCCCATAGGCTTAGATCCCCATCCCATAGGCTTAGATCCCCATCTAATAGGCTTAGATCCCCATCCCATAGATAGGCTTAGATCCCCATCCCATAGGCTTAGATCCCCATCCCATAGGTTAGATACCCATCCCATAGGCTTAGATCCCCATCCCATAGGCTTAGATCCCCATCCCATAGTCCTAGATCCCCATCCCATAGGCTTAGATCCCCATCCCATAGGCTTAGATCCCCATCCCATAGGCTTAGATCCCCATCCCATAGATAGGCTTAGATCCCCATCCCATAGGCTTAGATACCCATCCCATAGGCTTAGATCCCCATCCCATAGGTTTAGATCCCCATCCCATAGGCTTAGATACCCATCCCATAGGCTTAGATCCCCATCCCATAGATAGGCTTAGATCCCCATCCCATAAGCTTAGATCCCCATCCCATAGGTTAGATACCCATCCCATAGGCTTAGATCCCCATCCCATAGGTTTAGATCCCCATCCCATAGTCCTAGATCCCCATCCCATAGGCTTAGATACCCATCCCATAGGTTAGATACCCATCCCATAGGCTTAGATCCCCATCCCATAGGTTTAGATCCCCATCCCATAGTCCTAGATCCCCATCCCATAGGCTTAGATACCCATCTCATAGGCTTAGATCCCCATCCCATAGTCTTAGATCCCCATCCCATCGGCTTAGATCCCCATCCCATAGGCTTAGATCCCCATCCCATAGTCTTAGATCCCCATCCCATAGTCTTAGATCTCCATCCAATAGGCTTAGATCCCCATCCCATCGGCTTAGATCCCCATCCCATAGGCTTAGATCCCCATCCCATCCCATCCCATCGTCTTAGATCCCCATCCCATCGGCTTTGATCCCCATCCAATAGGCTTAGATCCCCATCCCATAGTCTTAGATCCCCATCCCATAGTCTTAGATCCCCATCCCATAGTCTTAGATCTCCATCCAATAGGCTTAGATCCCCATCCCATCGGCTTAGATCCCCATCCCATAGTCTTAGATCCCCATCCCATAGTCTTAGATCTCCATCCAATAGTCTTAGATCCCCATCCCATAGTCTTAGATCTCCATCCAATAGGCTTAGATCCCCATCCCATCGGCTTAGATCCCCATCCAATAGGCTTAGATCCCCTTCCCATCGGCTTAGATCCCCATCCCATAGGCTTAGATCCCCATCCTATCGGCTTAGATCCCCATCCCATAGGCTTAGATCCCCTTCCCATCGGCTTAGATCCCCTTCCCATCGGCTTAGATCCCCATCCCATCGGCTTAGATCCCCATCCTATCGGCTTAGATCCCCATCCTATCGGCTTAGATGTTGGCCATGTATTTTTAGATGCCATTGCTCTCGTGGCTTACCTGTATTTTAATTTGGTTAAATGTATTGAGTAGTTTTGCAATTATAAAAGGCATTGAATAAATTTTACTTATTTGAAACGTCAAGGCCAGATTAGTATGTTCTGCCTAAAAAGGATCTGCATAGATGCTTCCTAAGAGTTCTGCATGGCTCAACCTAAACTGACAAATTTTTTTCATTCACATTTTCCCAGCTTATAACCTTTACATTGGCATTATATTTCAACGCATTTTCCTCGCCTTCTGTGCTATATTCCCTTTTGCAATCGATATACACTTGCAGTCATCCTTAACCACCTTCTGTTGCTACACTTTTTGACAGCTAGAATTAGCTTTCCTGCTTTTATTAACCAATAAACTGCTTGCCTGTATTGTCAACCTCTTCTAAAAATT
This sequence comes from Macrostomum hystrix, assembly GCA_950097015.1. Taxonomy (NCBI): domain Eukaryota; kingdom Metazoa; phylum Platyhelminthes; family Macrostomidae; genus Macrostomum; species Macrostomum hystrix. The sequence goes on from CATNEN010000012.1 coordinate 2,773,840, forward strand.
GTCTTCCTGTCAAGGGCGAAGCATTTGATAAAATTAGACACAACTGTGTTTTCTGATCCCAAACATGAAGATTCTCAGATCCCCATCCACCCCAAGTGATCTCAGATCCCCATCCACCCCAAGTGATCTCAGATCCCCATCCACCCCAAGTGATCTCAGATCCCCATCCATCCCAAGTGATCTCAGATCCCCATCCATCCCAAGTGTTCTCAGGTCCCATCCACCCCAAGTGTTCTCAGATCCCCATCCACCCCAGGTGATCTCAGATCCCCATCCATCCCAGGTGATCTCAGATCCCCATCCATCCCAGGTGATCTCAGATCCCCATCCATCCCAAGTGTTCTCAGGTCCCATCCACCCCAAGTGTTCTCAGGTCCCATCCACCCCAAGTGTTCTCAGATCCCCATCCACCCCAAGTGATCTCAGATCCCCATCAACCCCAAGTGTTCTCAGGTCCCATCCACCCCAACTGTTCTCAGATCCCCATCCACCCCAGGTGTTCTCAGATCCCCATTCCTTAATAAAGCGAGCCTTGGATGAATTCCTCTACAGAACGCTTGGTGTAAATCTAACCTTCACACAGCCATTTTATTTTCATTTGTTGGCTTCTACTTAGGTGGCTTATGCGTTTATTATCGGAGCATCAACTACGCAGTTGCTAGCTATAATTTACTCCAGTAAAAATCTTTCCTGTTTTCGTCGTTAAAATAAAAATGGTCAGCCATAAATTGTTGACACAATTTGCTAATTTTGATCTTGATTTAAAATTTTGCCTTTCATTGGCGTGTCAAAACACAGTTGTTATTCGATTTCTGACTGCTACTTCATCAACGCGTAATTAATTAAGCAAAGATTGCATAAAAAATTAAAACACGATGAGAGAGACATGAAAAAGGAAGTGGGTTTCTTTTCATTATTGTTCTTCATCCAATGTGGCTAGATTAGCAATCCATTCTATTCATTCATCCAATGTGGCTAGATTAGCAATCCATTCTATTCATTCATCCAATGTGGCTAGATTAGCAATCCATTCTATTCATTCATCCAATGTGGTTAGATTAGCAATCCATTCTATTCATTGATCCAATGTAGCTGGATTAGCAATCCATTCTATTCATTCATCCAATGTGGCTAGATTAGCAATCCATTCTATTCATTCATCCAATGTGGCTGGATTAGCAATCCATTCTATTCATTCATCAAATGTGGTCAGATTAGCAATCCATTCTATTCATTCATCCAATGTGGTTAGATTAGCAATCCATTCTATTCATTCATCCAATGTGGTTAGATTAGCAATCCATTCTATTCATTCATCAAATGTGGCTAGATTAGCAATCCATTCTATTCATTCATCCAATGTGGTTAGATTAGCAATCCATTCTATTCATTCATCCAATGTGGTTAGATTAGCAATCCATTCTATTCATTCATCAAATGTGGCTAGATTAGCAATCCATTCTATTCATTCATCCAATGTGGTTAGATTAGCAATCCATTCTATTCATTCATCCAATGTGGTTAGATTAGCAATCCATTCTATTCATTCATCCAATGTGGCTAGATTAGCAATCCATTCTATTCATTCATCAAATGTGGCTAGATTAGCAATCCATTCTATTCATTGATCCAATGTGGTTAGATTAGCAGTCCATTCTATTCATTCATCCAATGTGGTTAGATTAGCAATCCATTCTATTCATTCATCCAATGTGGTTAGATTAGCAATCCATTCTATTCATTCATCCAATGTGGTTAGATTAGCAATCCATTCTATTCATTCATCCAATGTGGCTAGATTAGCAATCCATTCTATTCATTCATCCAATGTGGTTAGATTAGCAATCCATTCTATTCATTCATCCAATGTGGTTAGATTAGCAATCCATTCTATTCATTCATCAAATGTGGCTAGATTAGCAATCCATTCTATTCATTCATCCAATGTGGTTAGATTAGCAATCCATTCTATTCATTCATCCAATGTGGTTAGATTAGCAATCCATTCTATTCATTCATCCAATGTGGCTAGATTAGCAATCCATTCTATTCATTCATCAAATGTGGCTAGATTAGCAATCCATTCTATTCATTCATCCAATGTGGTTAGATTAGCAGTCCATTCTATTCATTCATCCAATGTGGCTAGATTAGCAATCCATTCTATTCATTCATCCAATGTGGTTAGATTAACAATCCATTCTATTCATTCATCCAATGTGGTTAGATTAGCAATCCATTCTATTCATTCATCCAATGTGGTTAGATTAGCAATCCATTCTATTCATTCATCCAATGTGGCTAGATTAGCAATCCATTCTATTCAAGGTAAAGAACGGAACAAATGATAGCATGTGAAGCTGGTCTATTGTGGTTTAGCGGATTACATGTCCCTGATACGCATGTCTATGTATTAAAGAATCTCTGTTAAGGTACACACATTCTGTCGCTGCGAAAGAGAAGTGAAACTCATTGGAAAGTAAAAAGACAGCGCTAGACGATAATCAGCGAGCAAATAAAAGAGAAGTAATAAACGAAGGCACAATAAAAAGGTTTACTACTACAAAATCAGTTCATTGTTAATGAAATGGCGTCAGATGCTATTGCGCTGCGTCTTGGAAACACAATGCTGCTGCTGCTGTGAAAGAGGGCGGATCAGCAAGCCGTCGATGCTGCTCAGCACTGAGGATCTGGACGATTTGACACTGCGACCTCGGCCAATTGTGGCGCGATTTCGTTGCCACGCAGTTGCTAACAGTCGGCTCCGGACATCCTCGCTGACTTCATCAATTTCACCAACAATTATTGACGTGATTGTAATTACAGTCGCTAGGTGGTTGCTTTAGTCTTCGTAGAATTAATTGATCACTATCTGCTGGCACTACTGAGCTGTACAGAACAGTTAAAGCATCCGACATGGTCGCACCGCTGACTGTCACAGATTCGGAACCCGCGACCACTTCAAGGCGGAACTCATTCGGCCTGCAATCTATAGCCAATACCTCGGGAAGTGCAAACCAACCCACCATTGAGAGGCCGAATGCTTGGAACGGAGCGGCCAGGATGCGACCGACGATATCGCCAACGTCGAATAGCTCCGCGGGTGTCGCCGAGATGGTCGCGCGAACTGCTGATTCGTTTTCGAGAGGCACCAACGTCGGCTGCAGTTGGCCGGTTGACGGCGCCAACTGGAGCCACTGTCGCACAGGTCGCGCCGGCCAGAGAGCGTCTCCGCCTGGCGCCGGCCGGTCTGTCACAGAAGCCAAGGCGCGCTCCGGTGCCGGATGCTCGCGGCCAGAGTCGGCCGGTTGGAGCCCGAAGACGCCGCAATCGTCCATCGCGCAAAGCTGCTTCGACAGCGCCCGTGAATTAGTAGTCCAAGCGGCTGATACGCCAACTGTCGGAGAGCCAGTCGGCGATGGAACGGACACTGTCAGTCGAGTTGTCTGTGCCGGCGCGAATTCCTGCGTCGCTGTTGCTGTCACGTGACTGGCACTAGCTCTGGGCGGCTGCGGCGAAGGCGGCGGCAGAAAGCACAGCGGGCAGCAGTGGCTGCGTGACGGCCGGATCCCGGCGTGAACCGACCAAACGGCGGCGACGTTGTCCACTAAGCGTCGATCAGTTTCCACCTTGGCCCTCATCATCGGCGTCTGAGCGCGATGGACAATCAGCGCCAGCTGCGGCACAACGTCCAGAAAGCGCAGGACGGTGCGGCAGCGAGCCAGGCGCATCACAGGCCGCGGCCGATGCAAGGACTCTGAAGATAAAATTGGCGCCATCGTCGGCCACGCGGCTACCTGAAACTCTGCAGTGGCCTCTTTATCACAATCAAAGCTGGCCGCAGAAGACACGAATGTGGAAGGCAGCGACAGAGCACGGGCAATGTCCTCGGCGATTACACTGCAAGCGTGCAGAAGCGCGCCGACTGTGGCGACGCTGGCGACAGTTGCACTGACATCGGTGTGGCCAGCTGATATTCCGCTGGCACATGACTTTGACTGAACATACTCTGTCAGAATCATTTCTTCCCTGGCGAGGGTGTCTTCGGAGTGTGTACAGCAGCAATTCCTGATTGAAGCTGCCAGAATCTCTGTCCGCTGCCAAGTGCCACATGGGTGATGCGAGTCAGCAGCCGGCACTCCACAGCTGGCGCTGATTCGCTGGAAGCGATGACAATCAACGTTGACGTTCGCCACCGTCTCGACGGCTTCAATGTCCAATGTCGAATAAGGTAGCGTTGACTCGGTCAGTACTCCCGCCTCAACCTCGACTGCTGCGGACAGCTTCATCGGCAGTGAGGTCTCGTTGATTCGTTCCAGCCGGTGCTTAAAGCGACGCTGAAATCGTGCCGAGCTCGAATTGTTTCTCGGCTGGGCTGCCGGCGTTGGCGAAGCCGATACCGCGGTCTCAGTCTCTGACGGCAGGCTCTCAAGGTCATCGGACGAGCTGCCTGCTGTCACGTCGAGAACGCAGGCTGGAATCACTGGCAAACCGACGTTGGCACCGCCGCTGCCGTGTCCACGCTGCGCTGTTTTATCAACCAGGCGAGTCAGCTGACTGCGCACTGCGCGCACGAATGCTCCCCGTGCGATGCCCAATAGTCGCCAGCCGTCGTTGTTCCCGCTGCTGACACAGCAGGCGCCGCCGTCCTCAGCCTCATTTCGCACCGCAGCCAGGAGGCCCGTCATGGCGTGATTAGCCCGTCGCGAGTCCGGATCCGCAACCGTGTCCACTACACAGTTGAAGAAGTTGTCGGCGACTCGCCCAGCGTCCAACCGTAGGCCTCCGCCGGGCGTGGCTAGCCGGCCCAGGGTCTGGTTGAATCTGGCCAGAGCTTTCACAATGCGATACTCGAACTGGGACTTGGAGCGGCTGGATTTGTACAGCACCAGCACCAGGCGCTGTGAGACCAGCTCGACAAGCGTCTCCAGGCTGATCTCCTCCACGGCAGTCACGCACCAGCCGTTGAACAGGTGGTCCATGCCTTCGGCTATCGGGAGTTTGCGCAGCTCAGCCTCGGCCATCCGGCAGCCCTCGTAGTCGAGGTCCAGGTCGCAGTGAGTGGTGTCGTTATTGTCCGCGCGTCGGCAGCAGCTCCATTGGTTGTTGTTGGTCGATAGCCTGGCGGCAAATGGCCTGTCGACTGGGCCACCTCCGCCTGCGTCGGCGAATGCCGCCAGGCTGCCGGTGGTCACCAGCCCGCACAGCACCGTCTCGACGAGGCCGTCGGCGACTGCGGCTGCGCTAACGCGGCGTAGCTCGGCGCCAACTTCAATGACAACGGCGTCGAAGAACATCTCCTCTAGGACGAATTCGTAGTTATCGCAGGCGACGTCCTGCAGACAGTCTAGAGCCACCTCCAGACAGCTGAACTCCTCCAGGCTGGCTAGGCTGTCCTGCGATGCTGACCAGCAGTCTGCGGCGGTAGCACCTCGACCATCCAGCTTCTTGAAGAACCTGCTGGCTGACGAGTTTGACATTGATTGATTGTTGAGCCTATTGCGCACAGCAGCGTGTATCTGCCCAGCAGGTCCTGCTAGAAGAAGAACAACAACTGAAATAGATTCATCTGAACTCGGTTCAAAATAGATAAAATAGTAATGCGCGCGTACGTACTCATGAAAATGGATGCATTTTTCAGCTTTAAGTAAGCTTTGTCTATGGCCGCATGTTCCCGGCTGCTGTGAGAATTCGTAGAGCGCTAGCATCAGTCAATCTATCCATTATTTTCGCCGTTTGAATAAAACTTCGCAAGCATTTCGTATTCGCTGTACCCCTACTTGCAGTAGCCTGAGTAGCGTTTTAGTGCTGAGCATTTCACAAACACGCCTGGGGGTTTTGGCATTACGTAAGCTGTAATTGTTAAAGAGAGAATACATAAATAAATAGGCGGAACCGTGACTGGTGGGGAGGGGCTCAATTATGGGATAATCAATTCGCAGAGTCGCTAGTAATGACAAAGGCATTCGGCTCCAAGTCTCAAGTTTGAGACCTGCCCAACCGTTAACAATTGGCTTTCGCTGCATTGACTCCGAATAATACAAATAAGAGTCAAACTGAATACTAAAGCGTTTAGTCCTAAACAGCATCTGAATTTGCTTGGGAAGCCATTGTTACCAGGGGTGGGATAAAGCTTTATTTCGAAAATCGCTATTAAATTGTATCCGTCATTCAAGTATAGATAGTCCGCTTCTACTATTATATAGATTTGCCAAGCCTTTAATTACACGCGTCCAATAGGAACTTACTAGGAATCATGGGGTCCAGTTTGTATTTGTATTTACATGACTTGTATTCAGCCATCTACGCAAATTACCGCTGGCGTTCCTGCTTTGTTTATCGGGTAACAGTTGTGCCTGTTCACTGCCATTCCTTCGATGAGATGGATGTGAGGTAGGTTGAGATGGATTTGAGGTAAGGTTGAGATGGATGTGAGGTAGGTTGAGATGGATTTGAGGTAGGTTGAGATGGATTTGAATTAAGGTTGTGATGGATGTGAGGTAGGTTGAGATGGATTGGAGTTAAGGTTGAGATGGATTTGAGGTAGGTTGAGATGGATTTGAGGTAAGGTTGAGATGGATGTGAGGTAGGTTGAGATGGATGTGAGGTAGGTTGAGATGGATGTGAGGTAAGGTTGAGATGGATGTGAGGTAAGGTTGAGATGGATTTGAGGTAGGTTGAGATGGATTTGAGGTAGGTTGAGATGGATGTGAGGTAGATTGAGATGGATGTGAGGTAGGTTGAGATGGATTTGAGGTAGGTTGAGATGGATGTGAGGTAGGTTGAGATGGATTTGAGGTAGGTTGAGATGGATTTGAATTAAGGTTGTGATGGATGTGAGGTAGGTTGAGATGGATTTGAGGTAAGGTTGAGATGGATTTGAGGTAAGGTTGAGATGGATTTGAGGTAGGTTGAGATGGATGTGAGGTAGGTTGAGATGGATTTGAATTAAGGTTGTGATGGATGTGAGGTAGGTTGAGATGGATTTGAGGTAGGTTGAGATGGATTTGAGGTAGGTTGAGATGGATGTGAGGTAGGTTGAGATGGATGTGAGGTAGGTTGAGATGGATTTGAGGTAGGTTGAGATGGATTTGAGGTAGATTTAGATGCATGTGACGTAGGTTGAGATGGATGTGAGGTAAGGTTGTGATGGATGTGAGGTAGGTTGAGATGGATTTGAGGTAAGGTTGTGATGGATGTGAGGTAGGTTGAGATGGATTTGAGATAGGTTGAGATGGATTTGAATTAAGGTTGTGATGGATGTGGGGTAGGTTGAGATGGATTTGAGGTAAGGTTGAGATGGATTTGGGGTAAGGTTGAGATGGATGTGAGGTAGGTTGAGATGGATGTGAGGTAAGGTTGAGATGGATTTGAGGTAAGGTTGTGATGGATGTGACGTAGGTTGAGATGGATTTGAGGTAGGTTGAGATGGATTTGAATTAAGGTTGTGATGGATGTGAGGTAGGTTGAGATGGATTTGAGGTAAGGTTAAGATGAATGTGAGGTAGGTTGAGATGGATGTGAGGTAAATTTAGATGCATGTGAGGTAGGTTGAGATGGATGTGAGGTAGGTTTAGAAGGATAGATGTAGATTGAGATAGATGTGACGTAGGTTGAGATGCATTTGATAGTGGGTGTAGTGTAGAGTGAGGGTAAGAGAGGTAGAGTGAGGGTAGGAGATGTAGAGTGAGGGTAGGAGATGTAGAGTGAGTGTAGGAGAGGTAGAGTGAGGGTAGGAGATGTAGAGTGAGGGTAAGAGATGTGTAGTGAGGGTAAGAGAGGTAGAGTGAGGGTAAGAGAGGTAGAGTGAGGGTAGGAGATGTAGAGTGAGGGTAAGAGATGTGTAGTGAGGGTAAGAGAGGTAGAGTGAGGGTATGAGAGGTAGAGTGAGAGTAGGAGAGGTAGAGTGAGTGTAGGAGAGGTAGAGTGAGGGTAGGAGATGTAGGGTGAGGGTAGGAGATGTAGAGTGAGTGTAAGAGATGTAGAGTGAGGGTAAGAGAGGTAGAGTGAGGGTAAGAGATGTAGAGTGAGGGTAAGAGAGGTAGAGTGAGGGTATGAGAGGTAGAGTGAGAGTAGGAGAGGTAGAGTGAGTGTAGGAGAGGTAGAGTGAGAGTATGAGAGGTAGAGTGAGTGTAGGAGAGGTAGAGTGAGGGTAAGAGAGGTAGAGTGAGGGTAAGAGAGGTAGAGTGAGGGTATGAGAGGTAGAGTGAGAGTAGGAGAGGTAGAGTGAGTGTAGGAGAGGTAGAGTGAGAGTATGAGAGATAGAGTGAGTGTAGGAGAGGTAGAGTGAGGGTAAGAGAGGTAGAGTGAGGGTAAGAGAGGTAGAGTGAGGGTACGAGTATATGAAAGGATTTTAGAGCGAGAAAAGAAGATAGTTGTGGAAGTGAATGATGGATGCGAGAAAGTACGAGGGCTATCCCAAAAATAAGTTTCGCTTCATTATAAATTTTCTTAAGTACATTTTTGGCAAACGCGGTTAGTCATTCCTGAATCTATCTACGTCTATGGCAAAAGGCACCAAAAGTTTTAAAGCGAATGCAGTCTCACAAGCTGCAGGGCATCAAGTTAAACACAGCTTCGTTTGTAAAGATGGCCACTTCGGCTTCGTTCACACGATATGACGTCAGAAACATGATCAAGTTTTCAGTTTTGGCTGGCAAATCAACATCAGAGATTCATGAAGAGCTCCATCAATACAAACGGTTCGGAAATGGGTCCGTGAAGTTCAAGGAGGCAGGCTGTCGATGGAAGACAAAGAGCGGTCTGGCAGGCCAAGAACAGCCACCACTGATGCAAATGCAGAGCGTGTCAAAGCTGCAGACACTGTTGACAGCAGATTGACTTGCAATGAGATCGAGTACCTCCTGGACATTCCTCACAGCACAGTGCATCGCATTCTTACTGAGCAGCTGAACATGCAGAAGATCTTTGCAAAGTGGGTGCCTCATCTCCTGACTGAGGACCAAATGAAGGAGAGTGTGACCCTGGCGCAAGAGCACCTTCGACGGTTTAATCGAGAGGGAAGCAACTTTCTCAGCAGAATTGTGACAGAGGACGAGACATGGGTCTACAAGTGGGATCCTGAGCTCAAGCGCCAGTCAGCACAGTGGCTTCCAAGGGGATCAGCGAGTCCTGAGAAGGTTCAACGGAAGCAGAGCTCCTTGAAGGTGATGCACATAGTCTTCTTTGACATCCATCGTATATAGATAGCCCTCGTATATAGGTGGAAAATGGTATTTTTGATCAATTTAAACACTAAAATTGCTACCAAAATAGTCCTTGTGTGCTAAATTTTCTCGCTGACTTCAAAGAGAAAAGGCAGAGCATTGTTTGGCATTGATTACATGCAGAAGAGCACGGTATAACAGCCGGCAATAATGTTGCGAGTCCGCATGCTAGGGAACATTGCTAGCCTGAGCGCTTGGTTGGAAAACTTTGTGAATGGGAAGCTCGCATTAAAGAGAATGTGTCTCTGAGCGGGAATATTTTCAAGCCTGACTGGAGTTAAGTCGGTGGCAAGCGTCGCAGAGTTTCTCGGAAGTGAATCCGAGGCCAACTTAAGCGCGCCCTGGCAACTCTGAATGGTCAAGAGCGCCTGTGAGTCTTGTCAGCCAGCGAGCTTTTCCTTCCTTCCTTATTTTCTCCCTCAAATTGCATGGCAGCTCAACTCTAAGAGGGACACTTTTCAGATTAAAGATAGCTGTAACTTCTTTTCGTCCGCACCGAAATTAGCCGCTTGACAAACTTTCCGGATATGTTGTTTACCAGGGACTCCTTCATTTGGAAATCCTCCGTGCACTGCCATTCTGCCAAATGTTCTTCTCCTACTGCCTACCTCCACTGCCTAACTCCGCTACCTACCTCCACTGCCTAACTCCGCTACCTACCTCCGCTGCCTACCTCCGCTGCCTACCTCCGCTACCTACCTGCCTCCACTGTTCCACTTCCGCTGCCTACCTTCGCTGCCTACCTCCACTGCCTACCTCCACTGCCTACCGGCCTCCACTGTTCCACTTCCACTGCCTACCTCCGCTGCCTACCTCCTCTGTCTACCTTCGCTGTCTACCTCCTGTTTTTAACTTCACTGTCTACCTTCGCTGTCTACCTCCTGTTTTTAACTTCACTGTCTAACTTCGCTGTCTACCTCCTGTTTTTAACTTCACTGTCTACCTTCGCTGTCTACCTCCTGTTTTTAACTTCACTGTCTACCTTCGCTGTCTACCTCCTGTTTTTAAATTCACTTTCTAACTTCGCTGTCTACCTCCTGTTTTTAACTTCACTGTCTACCTTCGCTGTCTACCTCCTGTTTTTAACTTCACTGTCTACCTTCGCTGTCTACCTCCTGTTTTTAAATTCACTGTCTACCTTCACAGCCTCCACTGTCTCCCTTTCTGTCTCCCTTCGGGTCCTAATCCGTCAGCCCTTGTAATTGCCGCAATGTAGTTGCCTCTGTCATTCTGTGTCGCAGAGTAGCAGCAAAAAGAAGCAAAAAAACGGTTCGTTGCAGGCACACAACAGCGCAACAGAGACTATGCAATTGGAGCACGGACTCAGGGCGTAGAACAGCCGCTCTGCTCTAACACCCTCCCCCGCCTCCGCTCACCGATTCCAGCCAATGGGATCCCAGAGCGCCTCCCAGCGGTCCGGGGGTTGGCTGGTCCGGCGTGGGGCTTGTCCGACCACCCCACCCTCCTCACCGATCCACGGCACCTTCTACAGCTACTGAAGTATAATTTCCAGTTAGAAACTCGCTGTGGATTCCTGCTCAGCTTGCTAAACAATATCGAAAGTTTCTTTTTTCCAACTGAAAAAGCCAAAAAGTACAGGCCAGAAACTTCGCCGCATTGACCTGCGGTGCTAAATGGTTGACGACTGGGTCATCAAGACAATGTACGCCACCAAGCGGCGACGCCGCGTCAGCAAAAAGTGAGTCCGCTTCTGGAGTTGATCATCTTTGTTGCCATTGTTCTGTCAATTGAGACTGTACTTGGGTATATAGATTTTTTATCCAAACTCGACATCAGGTCAACTGAACAGAATTGTCATGCAAACTTTGCTCTGCAATGCCAGACATTCAGGACAATGGCAACGATTTCGCCAACGAGTTGGGCAAATAGATTTTCTTTTCGAAAATGAGAAAATAATTGATTAAAGTTGCATATCCGATGATGAAATTGATGGGCGGTGCTTCGTTGCATGACAGTCGAACAGGTCGGGCGTAAATCTGCTTTAATTAGGATTCTGCATTCTGCGTCTCTTTGGGTCTCATATTTTCAAAAGCTGCTGTTGCTGCTGCTGCTGCTGCTGCTGCTGCTGATGCTGAGCCCAATTGAAACCTAGTGAAAATTAAGACTCAAACCCGACTGCTGTTGCTTTCACCTGCATGGCTGTATATCTGAAAAGCCCCTCTGATTACACCTGGGACTAACTTTTCTTTTCTAGGAAATTTATTTCTATTATGCTTGTTTTCTTCCCTTTTTGGGGATTAAATTCCCGAGAGAAATCAATTCTTTTTCTAACAATATATGCAGTCACATTGGACAGGTGCGCCAATCATGGCAGTGACGCTTATTCGAACTGAAAGCCTAGCACAGGTTGCTATAGAAGATTACACAGTGTCCACAAGACAGCGAGTAAAGAAAATCTGAAATTGAAACTCCACTTTTTCTGTTGTTGAGATTCAAAAGTATTAGCGATGATAGCATTGGCCACGTGCGATCGGTGGCATGTGTTTTGGTCGGGACAAGCGGATAAGGATCTGAAAATCTCCTTGGCTTCAGGTGGTCCGCGTTGGTTACTATACATGCGCGCATTTTGGGATAAAGAGGGTATTAAGTGAGGGACCAAGCATTCCAGTAGCCATTCCCTGCAAAAGTGAAGATGTCTATCAGTGGGTGTGCATAATAGTCGTTATTATAAAAATCAGATATTCTATGATAGCGGTCTAGTAGTCCCACCGGCACACCATCATGGCTTGCTGATCAGTTTTTAGTTTGTCTTATCAAGATTACCAATTGGTCTGATTCATCCTAAATCTGGGAATTCCTCTATCTATACTCAATGCACTGCTCAAAATCATCTTCAACAAACTAGCTTCGTCACACAATTCACACGCTAACTTATAAAATAGCTACATAGAATGTGCGTGTTGTCAATAACATGTGCTATTGTGCAATCACGGGGGATGCACTTAATTTAGACAATAATCGTTTTTAGATAAACTCTCTTCGTCGGTCTAACTGCAGATCATTTGGGAAATTCTGGTTGCGCAATACTTATTGACTTCAACTGTGGATTGCGCAACACCTTAACGGAATGGTCGGCTCCGCCCCAAACAGTCGCCTCTCTCACTGAATTTGTTGTCGATTCTTGTCGTCTATGGCCTAATCCGATTCAACAAGTGTTAAAGGCTTCTGTTCAAACATGATTTACCCATTTTTAGCTCAGTTTCGACATCCGCCTCCCTAACAGTCTACCTCCGAACCCTACTGTCTACCTCCGCTACTCCTACTGTCCACCTCTGCTACTCCTATTGTCTACCTCCGCTGCTCCTATTGTCTACCTCCGCTACTCCTACTGTCTACCTCCGCTACTCCTACTGTCCACCTCTGCTACTCCTATTGTCTACCTCCGCTGCTCCTATTGTCTACCTCCGCTACTCCTATTGTCTACCTCCGCTACTCCTACTGTCTACCTCCGCTACTCCTATTGTCTACCTCCGCTGCTCCTATTGTCTACCTCCGCTACTCCTATTGTCTACCTCCGCTACTCCTACTATCTACCTCCGCTACTCCTACTGTCTACCTCCGCTACTCCTACTGTCTACCTCCGCTACTCCTACTACTGTCTACCTCCGCTACTCCTACTACTGTCTACCTCCGCCACTCCTATTGTCTACCTCCGCTACTCCTACTGTCTACCTCCGCTACTCCTACTGTCTACCTCCGCTACTCCTACTACTGTCTACCTCCGCCACTCCTACTGTCTACCTCCGCTACTCCTACTGTCTACCTCCACTACTCCTACTGTCTACCTCCGCTACTCCTACTGTCCACCTCCGCTACTCCTACTGTCTACCTCCGCTACTCCTACTGTCTACCTCCGCTACTCCTACTACTGTCTACCTCCGCCACTCCTACTGTCTACCTCCGCTACTCCTACTGTCTACCTCCGCTACTCCTACTGTCTACCTCCGCTACTCCTACTGTCTACCTCCGCTACTTCCGCTGCCCTCTCTCTCTGCCTCCACTGCCTCTTCTGTCTACCCTCTCCTTCTGTCTGTCTGCCTTTCTTGTATATAATTTCAACAAGCAAAAAAAGATCTATATTGGCAGAATGCTTCAAGCTGCAGGTGAGGTTGCTAAACAGAAAACTTTTGTCCGGTAGAGTCTCTGCCCACTCCTAAAGTCGACCTCACATGCGGATTGACGGGGCTTTAAAAAAATCAGTTGTGAACGGAACGGGCTGGAATTAAGCTTGTAGGCTGATTCAGTTGTGGAAGTCGCTTACGGAAATTAACTTGCTAGTATAATCAGTGTCAGCAGAGCACCTCCTGCAGGTGTTAGGGGTCTGAGTTGCATTATAGATTTTGCATATTGTACACATGAATATGGCGAAAAAACTGTGCCAATAAGTGAATAACTTTTTTTTCTATTTCGGTCTGATAAAAAAGCAACAATCTTATTGTTTAATATCCAATATATCCTCTATGTCTACACGATTCTAAAACAGCTATGATCTGTTGCCATACTGCAACAGTCTTTGTTTTCTATTCTGCAGCATAAGTAGTGTTTGTGTCAAGTCTTTGTAGACAATAGGAGTAGACAGTAGGATTAGCGGAGGTAGACAGTAGGAGTGGCGGAGGTAGACAGTAGGAGTAGCGGAGGTAGACAGTAGGAGTAGCGGAGGTAGACAGTCAGTTAGAGTAGCGGAGGTAGACAGTCAGTTAGAGTAGCGGAGGTAGACAGTCAGTTAGAGTAGCGGAGGTAGACAGTAGGAGTAGCGGAGGTAGACAGTAGTAGGAGTGGCGGAGGTAGACAGTAGGAATGGCGGAGGTAGACAGTCAGTTAGAGTAGCGGAGGTAGTGGAGGTAGACAGTAGGAGTGGCGGAGGTAGACAGTAGGAGTGGCGGAGGTAGACAGTAGGAGTGGCGGAGGTAGACAGTAGGAGTGGCGGAGGTAGACAGTAGGAGTGGCGGAGGTAGACAGTAGGAGTGGCGGAGGTAGACAGTAGGAGTGGCGGAGGTAGACAGTAGGAGTGGCGGAGGTAGACAGTAGGAGTGGCGGAGGTAGACAGTAGGAGTGGCGGAGGTAGACAGTAGGAGTGGCGGAGGTAGACAGTAGGAGTGGCGGAGGTAGACAGTAGGAGTGGCGGAGGTAGACAGTAGGAGTGGCGGAGGTAGACAGTAGGAGTGGCGGAGGTAGACAGTAGGAGTGGCGGAGGTAGACAGTAGGAGTGGCGGAGGTAGACAGTAGGAGTGGCGGAGGTAGACAGTAGGAGTGGCGGAGGTAGACAGTAGGAGTGGCGGAGGTAGACAGTAGGAGTAGCGGAGGTAGACAGTAGGAGTGGCGGAGGTAGACAGTAGGAGTGGCGGAGGTAGACAGTAGGAGTGGCGGAGGTAGACAGTAGGAGTGGCGGAGGTAGACAGTAGGAGTGGCGGAGGTAGACAGTAGGAGTGGCGGAGGTAGACAGTAGGAGTGGCGGAGGTAGACAGTAGGAGTGGCGGAGGTAGACAGTAGGAGTGGCGGAGGTAGACAGTAGGAGTGGCGGAGGTAGACAGTAGGAGTGGCGGAGGTAGACAGTAGGAGTGGCGGAGGTAGACAGTAGGAGTGGCGGAGGTAGACAGTAGGAGTGGCGGAGGTAGACAGTAGGAGTGGCGGAGGTAGACAGTAGGAGTGGCGGAGGTAGACAGTAGGAGTGGCGGAGGTAGACAGTAGGAGTGGCGGAGGTAGACAGTAGGAGTGGCGGAGGTAGCGAAGGTAGACAGTAGGAGTGTGGTTCTACTGCAGAAGCGGCAGCATTGGTAGACCTGTGTTAACCAGAAAAGTTGAATGCGGAGTTCTTCTGAAAGAGTTCAACAGTTCCTAACAATTATCATTATCTATTAAGTGGAACGGGTGTACAGCTAACCATTGCATAATTAAATTCCGAAGCAGCTGGGGCGGAAATGACTTTAAGAATGCCTATTAGAGAACAGGACTCATGCACTGCTCTGAGCAGCTTTGTGTGGGCGTGGTGGACAAGTTAATTATAGACTGCGTTAGATTATTTAGTTGAGTGCTATTTAAAAACTGCGAATCCTTTTTCGACTTTTGACAAAGGAAGCCTTGTAGTAGGCGCAGTGTTAGACTCCAATGAAACCGTTCGGTATTGTTGCCAATTATTTAAAAATGATCTTTTCATCCCAAACTCATTGTGACATTCCGGAGCCTGCTCAGTGATGTGTGCAACACCGTGAAATAAAAAACACAATGAGGAACTACAAATTGAGAAGGGACAATTAGAATAAATTGATCGACTGAAGTTTTTTTTCGCTATCTTCGAATGACAGGTTTAAAAATAACATTGACAATTGTGAGACAGAGGCCAAGTGAAAGTCAAGCATCGCTTATTTCTGCACTGACCCAGTTGCACTGCACATAGGCAGTTGAATAAATAGGTGATGGACACAGACAGACACAAGGGGTTAGACATGCAGGGAAAACAATGCTCATATTTAAGGCGCATTTTTGACTGCTTTATCTGCACCCTCCATGGCTCTCAGTGGGAGGTGGCTGCGGCTGCAGCTGCGGTGACCCCAGACGCCATGATGTCGCCATCAAGTGGAAAAGGGAGCAGCAGCGGCAGCAGCAGCAGTTTTAGTAATAAGTAGTCAGATACGAGTGCCTCAAGTGTGTGTGTGTTTCTATGTCTGTCTGACAGTGATTTTGGCGACACAGGTTGGCTAATGTATGAACTCATTCTATTTTCTCTGAGCACAGCTAGCAGTGGAGTAGGGCGACGTTTGATCAATCTTTTATTCTTTGTTCTTTGTTATCATTGTCTCTTTGGCTTATTAATTCTCTTTCTTATGTAGATTTGGGTTTTACCTGTTTATGATATTTCGTCGAGAAATTATGTATCGTGCGTAGGAGGAGAAACGTGGTTTCTATCGTTTATTGTCGGTTCTGTCACAATGGACTACTTGAATAACAGGTTGACAATCAGGACTAGCCGCTTCATTAACCTCTTATAGGACTCAGTTCTGATTGCTGCTTGCGTGACTTCTGAGATTTGCGATACTAAAGCAGACCTGTTTCTATTCCACTGTTCCCAATTTTTCCTGTCTTTGCCTCTTCTGAAAGGTGTAGCGAGAATTTAGCTAGATAGTGTGTGTGTTTGTGTCACTTCTTTGCTCATAAAAAAGCTGAACAGCAGTCAGAAATTCTTCCCGATTCGATTTGGGAAATCTCGGCCTCTGACGCCTTTTGTGTGTAGGCAAGAATGCCGAACAATGTTTGCTCGTGTCGCTTTGAGCTGATTGCTTGCTTGAGCAGTGCGTGTTACTGCGCAGATCCTCAGATCAGCGAGTCCAGATTCTGGGTCTTGTGGAAGGCTTACCTGCCGCATCAGAATGCTGTGCTTTCTGTCCCTGACTTTCTTCTGACTCCTATATCCCCCTATATTTTCCCATATTCTCCCTTCATTCTCCCAACTCTCTCCATTCATTCTTCCGTCTCTATTCCTTCATTTTCCCATCTCTCTCCCTTCATTCTCCCAACTCTCTCCATTCATTCTTCCGTCTCTATCTCTTCATTTTCCCATCTCTCTCCCTTCATTCTCCCATCTCTATTCCTTCATTCTCCCATCTCTATCCCTTCATTCTCCCAACTCTCTTCCTTCATTCTCCCATCTCTCTCCCTTCATTCTCCCATCTCTATCCCTTCAATTTCCTATCTCTATCCCTTCATTCTCCCATCTCTATCCCTTCATTCTCCCATCTCTATCCCTTCATTCTCCCATCTCTATTCCTTCATTCTCCCATCTCTATTCCTTCATTCTCCCATATCTATTCCTTCATTCTCCCATATCTATCCCTTCATTCTCCCATCTCTCTCCCTTCATTCTCTCATCTCTCTATTGCTATTGCATGCCAGTTATAACTATTGCTACACTTATTTATTATAATAGACTCAAGTCTATAGTCAGTTAGGGAATTGCGTGCAAATAATAGTCTGTGTCTATTCAAGTAACCCGCAGCAGCAGCAGCAGCAGCAGCAGCAGCAATGGCGGCAGTGTTGTCCCTTACATAATCAATAGCGTGACATGTGGGCATTGTAGCAAATAGTATTAAAAAAACTTTAAAAAGTAAATTGAAATTTATAGAATAGTCCAGCATAGATTAATTTTTTTCTTTAATTCATTTTCAGTCTCAATATGTCTATCAGGTAGACTTTCGCTCAGTTGTCAGTAGATAGCCAACGCAAAGTTCTGTTCTGTTCCGCATAAAAAACGCTGTCATTATCTACTCCAAACGCCGCTGCGAAGGCCACGCCCCCCAGTCCATTGTTGAGTGTTATTTATAAATGCCAACTCTGAATATATTGTGTTTTTATTTAAATCGGCTCGGACAATTATGGGATAATCTCCCTTCCCTTATTCTCCTACTTTTTTTACCGCTTAGCCTGCTTTGGTGTTTTGTTAACACAACAATGGGCTGAAGGATTTACAAATATACAGGGCATTGTTGGAATATCGCCCTTTTCTAGTTGGCTGGAGTTAAGCTTCAGACTAAATGTTTTCTCATTAGCAATTTGCTGGGATTTCCCTTTTGGCATAATGATACGTTGAACTGGGTGGTGCTTGACGAAGCTAGATTAATGTGCAGAAATACAGGGAAGGGCAAGAATCGGGAGAAAAGGAAGAATTGGGAGAAAGGGAAGAATTGGGAGAAAGGGAAGAATTGGGAGAAAGGGAAGAATTGGGAGAAAGGGAAGAATTGGGAGAAAGGGAAGAATCGGGAGAAATTGAAGAATTGGGAGAAAGGGAAGAATTGGGAGAAAGGGAAGAATCGGGAGAAATTGAAGAATTGGGAGAAAGGGAAGAATTGGGAGAAAGGGAAGAATTAAGAGAATGGGAAGAATTGGTAGAAAGGGATGAATTGGGAGAAAAGGAAGAATTGGGAGAAAGGGAAGGAGAGAGAGAAAGGTAAGGAGAGAGATGGAGGGGAAAGATGGGGCGGCATTTGAGAACGGAGTTTCAGCTTGGCCAGCCATAAACCCTGTTCAGTCTGATTCATCATCAATATGAATCAGAAAATCATCAATAAGCTTTACAGCGTGAACATTTTTACAACGCCTACCCTGCCTGCTGCTGCTGCTGCTGCTGCGATTGCAGAATTAATTCCCCTGTGTCACACAAATGACGCTACGAATGAACACCTTCGCAAAATATTTACACCACCCAACCAACCCACCTGACCATCCTTAAAAAACCTATGGGAATAATAGGAAGTTAAAGGGTTTACCCTTGCTATACTCAGCCGAATCAGAGGATTTTATTGCTTGAAAAAACTGTCGGCTCCGCCTTGCCAATTCAGCAGATTTCGTCTATATAGAGGCTTCTATGCGGAGACTGGGTCTAGCAATAATATATGAATAAAGCATGGACGTTAAGAGATAGGTGGCTGGGAATGAAGCACTATACACCGCTGTGTGTGTGAGTGTGTGTAGAATGGGATTTCACACAGCAGCTGGTCGTCATTAATAAATATGAGCTAACTAGCCTCTGAAATCTGGCATTCCGTTTCTGGCGTATACGCCTCAGCAGAGGCTTAACTCTGTGCTCAAAACTGAATATTTGACCGTGCTATCATTATTTTAGTCTACCATTGTGCTCATTGGTTTAATTCACCGCATTAAGTTATGTAGTTTAGTTCAAGATAATGATTTTTAAATTAAATAAGTTCCCAAAAAACCCGATAAAACAAAATATTTTGGGATTTAAAAAATCTTTGTGTGATCTGAGATTTCTGGGATTATTTTATTTTGGTATCTAAGAATTTTAGTTTCTGGAATCTGAGGAATCTTTGATTTTGGGATCTGAGGAATCTTAAATTTTGGGATCTGAGGAATCTTTGATTTTGGGATCTGAGGAATCTTTGATTTTGGGATCTGAGGAATCTTTGATTTTGGGATCTGAGGAATCTTTGATTTTGGGATCTGAGGAATCTTTGATTTTGGGATCTGAGGAATCTTGGATTTTGGGATCTGAGGAATCTTTGATTTGGGATCTGAGGAATCTTGGATTTTGGTATCTGAGGAATCTTGGATTTTGGGATCTGAGGAATCTTTGATTTTGGGATCTGAGGAATCTTCGATTTTGGGATCTGAGGAATCTTGGATTTGGGGATCTGGGGAATCTTCGATTTTGGGATCTGAGGAATCTTTGATTTTGGGATCTGAGGAATCTTCGATTTGGGGATCTGGGGAATCTTCGATTTTGGGATCTGAGGAATCTTTGATTTTGGGATCTGAGGAATCTTTGATTTTGGGATCTGAGGAATCTTTGATTTTGGGATCTGAGGAATCTTTGATTTTGGGATCTGAGGAATCTTTGATTTTGGGATCTGAGGAATCTTTGATTTTGGGATCTGGGGAATCTTCGATTTTGGTATCTAAGGAATCTTGGATTTTGGGATCTGAGGAATCTTTGATTTTGGGATCTGAGGAATCTTTGATTTTGGGATCTGAGGAATCTTTGATTTTGGGATCTGGGGAATCTTCGATTTTGGTATCTAAGGAATCTTGGATTTTGGGATCTGAGGAATCTTGGATTTTGGGATCTGAGGAATCTTTGATTTTGGGATCTGAGGAATCTTGGATTTTGGGATCTGAGGAATCTTGGATTTTGGGATCTGAGGAATCTTGGATTTTGGGATCTGAGGAATCTTCGATTTTGGGATCTGAGGAATCTTGGATTTGGGGATCTGGGGAATCTTCGATTTTGGGATCTGAGGAATCTTTGATTTTGGGATCTGGGGAATCTTCGATTTGGGGATCTGGGGAATCTTCGATTTTGGGATCTGAGGAATCTTTGATTTTGGGATCTGAGGAATCTTTGATTTTGGGATCTGAGGAATCTTGGATTTTGGGATCTGAGGAATCTTTGATTTTGGGATCTGAGGAATCTTTGATTTTGGGATCTGAGGAATCTTTGATTTTGGGATCTGAGGAATCTTTGATTTTGGGATCTGAGGAATCTTCGATTTTGGTATCTAAGGAATCTTGGATTTTGGGATCTGAGGAATCTTAAATTTTGGGATCTGAGGAATCTTAAATTTTGGGATCTGAGGGATCTTGGATTTTGGGATCTGAGGAATCTTAGATTTTGGGATCTGAGGAATCTTAGATTTTGGGATTTGAGGAATCTTAGATTTTGGGATCTGAGGGATCTTAAATTTTGGGCTCTAAGGGATCTTGGATTTTGGGATCTAAGGGATCTTGGATTTTGGGATCTGAGGAATCTTAATTTTGGGATCTGAGGAATCTTGGATTTTGGGATCTGAGGAATCTTAGATTTTGGGATCTGAGGAATCTTGGATTTTGGGATCTGAGGAATCTTAAATTTTGGGATCTGAGGAATCTTGGATTTTGGGATCTGAGGGATCTTACATTTTGGGATCTGAGGAATCTTGGATTTTGGGATCTGAGGAATCTTGGATTTTGGGATCTGAGGAATCTTAGATTTTGGGATCTGAGGAATCTTGGATTTTGGGATCTGAGGAATCTTACATTTTGGGATCTGAGGAATCTTGGATTTGGGGATCTGAGGAATCTTAGATTTTGGGATCTGAGGAATCTTAGATTTTGGGATCTGAGGAATCTTGGATTTTGGGATCTGAGGGATCTTACATTTTGGGATCTGAGGAATCTTGGATTTTGGGATCTGAGGAATCTTACATTTTGGGATCTGAGGAATCTTGGATTTTGGGATCTGAGGAATCTTGGATTTTGGGATCTGAGGAATCTTGGATTTTGGGATCTGAGGAATCTTTGATTTTGGGATCTGAGGAATCTTTGATTTTGGGATCTGAGGAATCTTTGATTTTGGGATCTGAGGAATCTTCGATTTTGGTATCTAAGGAATCTTGGATTTTGGGATCTGAGGAATCTTGGATTTTGGGATCTGAGGAATCTTGGATTTTGGGATCTGAGGAATCTTGGATTTTGGGATCTGAGGAATCTTGGATTTTGGGATCTGAGGAATCTTGGATTTTGGGATCTGAGGAATCTTAGATTTTGGGATCTGAGGAATCTTGGATTTGGGGATCTGGGGAATCTTCGATTTTGGGATCTGAGGAATCTTTGATTTTGGGATCTGGGGAATCTTCGATTTGGGGATCTGGGGAATCTTCGATTTTGGGATCTGAGGAATCTTTGATTTTGGGATCTGAGGGATCTTACATTTTGGGATCTGAGGAATCTTGGATTTTGGGATCTGAGGAATCTTTGATTTTGGGATCTGAGGAATCTTTGATTTTGGGATCTGAGGAATCTTTGATTTTGGGATCTGAGGAATCTTTGATTTTGGGATCTGAGGAATCTTCGATTTTGGTATCTAAGGAATCTTGGATTTTGGGATCTGAGGAATCTTAAATTTTGGGATCTGAGGAATCTTAAATTTTGGGATCTGAGGGATCTTGGATTTTGGGATCTGAGGAATCTTAGATTTTGGGATCTGAGGAATCTTAGATTTTGGGATTTGAGGAATCTTAGATTTTGGGATCTGAGGGATCTTAAATTTTGGGATCTAAGGGATCTTGGATTTTGGGATCTGAGGGATCTTATATTTTGGGATCTGAGGAATCTTGGATTTTGGGATCTGAGGAATCTTGGATTTTGGGATTTGATGGATCGGGTTCTGGAGAACTCTGGGTTGGTATTTTAGGTATATATTTATTTAATCTAAATTTTCAGGATCCCAAATG
This sequence comes from Macrostomum hystrix, assembly GCA_950097015.1. Taxonomy (NCBI): domain Eukaryota; kingdom Metazoa; phylum Platyhelminthes; family Macrostomidae; genus Macrostomum; species Macrostomum hystrix. The sequence continues at coordinate 2,795,807 of CATNEN010000012.1, forward strand.
CTGAGTCCAAAATGCCCGCATCCACTTCTGGGAAGTTAAGCAGCCGTTATCCCAATCCCATCCATTCTTCCTTCCTCAACTCCGCTAGCCCATTTTCTCCCCTTTAGACCACTAATTTCCCTTATCGTTTTTTCAATCAAAGCCTATTAAAGAGTCCAGTATTCAGCCTGGTTCTTGTGGGTTTTTTTGTCCAGGCGACTTTGCCACAGTTTTTTTCGGTCCAACATCGAGAGAAGCTAGTTCGAACTGGTGGCTTTGCGTGCTGCGGCTGTATGGGACTGATTGACAAGCTGTCCCCGGCTCCCGTCTGCTCGAGACCTCCCCCCCAACTCAGTGTGCTCAAATAGTTGAGTTGCCCGCCGGCTATGCTGGCTAGTCCTGACGCAGCTCTATACTGGCGGGGTTCAATTTTAGGGATATTTTTTCAGTCACGAAATGAGCTGGCCCTCCCAAAGTCCGATAGAAAAATATGGCCAACAACAACGATCAAAGTCCCGTTTATTTTGTGCTGAATTTTCGATCTCAATTCAGCGCCCTCCACTTGGCCGTGTCACTGAGTCATGTCTGATGTCAAACTGCTATTTTCCATGCTAAATATGTTTGTGCCAGATAAAAAGCTTTTTATAATCTATCAAATCTCACCAGAGAGCAGCGCACATGGTGAGCATTAGTGAATAAAGTTCCGGCTTTCCAATTGATCCAACATCCATAAAGGTCGGGGGTTCGATTTTCGACTCCACTGGAACAATTTGTGTCCATTTAGTAAGACAATTAACTTTGAAATGTTTCAGTTCAGCCAGATGTTAAATGGGTACCAGCGTAAGCTAAGGTAATTGAGGGTGGGTGTGGCGTCCCCCCAGTCCATGGACTGAACAGCCGTACTCATGCAGTCTTCAGATGCGCCGCGCAATAGCGGTGCAATTATGATTAATAATAACTATTATATATCCATTCAACAAAATGTTAATCTTTTTAATTCCTATTTTAACCGTCGCCCAATTCTCGCCCTCTCTCCGCTCGCAGCAATGCGCCAAAGCGCTGTCCGCCCAGCGGTAAAGACTGTCCCGGCAACGCCAAGTCGAATCCGTCCAAGCGTCATCGCGAGCGACTCAACGGCGAGCTGGACCACCTAGCCAGCCTCCTGCCATTCGACCAGAGCGTCATCGCCAAGCTCGACAAGCTGTCAATACTGCGCCTCGCTGTGTCCTACCTGAGGATCAAGGTGTTCTTCCAGAGTGAGTGCTCAAATTTCAAGTCGGCAGTTTACTGTCGAGATGGCTGTGTACTGTCGATATGGCTGTGTACTGTCGAGATGGTTGTGTACTGTCGAGATGGCTGTGTACTGTCGAGATGGCTGTGTACTGTCGAGATGGCTGTGTACTGTCGAGATGGCTGTGTAACTGTCGAGATGGCTGTGTACTGTCGAGATGGCTGTGTACTGTCGAGATGGCTGTGTACTGTTAAATGAAGAAATAATGTCTATGCAGCAACTCCTTCTTTGCCCTGTCTGCAGACTTCTGCTTGTCCTCTCCACTCAAGCTAAAAATGATCACTTGGCCCCACCATAGACCGAATGAACAGCCGGGAGGAATCCTAGATTTCAAAAAAGCGCCTTCCCATCATCCTCCACGAAAGCCCCGCCTACCGTCCGATCCGGTCGCAGCCGTCGCCGACCTCCTGCGGCACAGCTGCGCCGCGAAGCTGTTAATCAACACAGCGGCGGCATCCGCCAGGGCCCTGCGATTGTAATTTAAATAGCGCCGGAAAACAGGAGTGGGCGAACACGCGCTCTCTCTCGGGGGACAGTTTTAGAAATAGAAGAACAGCAAGGAAGTTGGAGAAGAGCAGCTCATGCTGAGCTGTTGAGCATCAACATTCCTAGCGGGGGTCCCGCCCCTACCTGCCCAAGCACTCAAGCCACCCGTACTGTCCAGGGGGTCCAGCCACCCAGCATGTCTCCCCGCCTACCTTACTGCCGTATGTGGGTCCCGCTGAGACTATAGATGGATGGTGGCGGGGCTGCTCCCCCCCGTGAGTATGTTTTTTCGGCTCCACTCTACACCTTAAACTCCGATTCTATTCTATTATTGGATTTTAACTTTTTTTTCTTGAAATAATTTCAGCATTTTTTTCTGCGTTATTATGTTCCACATTTAGAGCCAAATGGTGCATTCCTACCGTGAAGAATTGCTGAAAAATCAATCAATGATCTATGATTGATCATGTACGAGCTAAAATGTAATTTCCCCTAAATATTTTTATATAGATAAATATGTTCTGTGGAGCATCAGAAAGGCTGTTGCTACGAAGTGTTTTTCCCCTTTCTAGCTCTTGCCGTTTTCTCCCCTCTTTTCCTCCGATCCCAATGTCTGATGAAGTGAGCAGCTTTGGCTAAAAAAAATCGCCCGTCCCCTTGCTTGCCTTCGTCCACCTCGATTCCTTCGTCAGCGCACGCGATGGCCTACGGTATTAGCCATCCGGTTGCTCGACTTTAATTGCTTCTCTACTCCGAAAGCGAGCGACTAGCTTTCCCTTTTGCTTTGCTTTCTTTCCAACCCTTTTCCTTCAGCATCCTATATGCATCATATAGGATGCCACGCACCCGGCCTTCCTTTGTATACCTGCGACCAAATCCTAAAGCACGCTATTTAGTCTCGACTCTAATTTTCTTTATATAAACGTTTTCTTTGTCCTTCCCTTATCCGTCTATTCGCTAGCTTCACCTGTTCATTTCGCTGGAGCTAAAATTAGTTTTCCTCGCCCAGATGTCTATGGCCAGTAGAGCAGCGGGCGGTCCGGCCTAACTAAAGAAATGAAACAAAAAGACAATAGGAAACCAGCTCTAGCTAGAGTTCCCCCAATATGGCCATAGACAGTTTTGGGAACTGAACAACTGAACTCGTTCACTATTCGCCGCCACGCACCAGTGAGCGATGAAAATATAAGCGGAACTGGGTACCCGCCCTATCGATTAACCGAGCAAGCTGAAACAAGTGGGCCCCGGGTTACAGTTATGAACTAGATGAAGAATTGAATTATCTTCTCATCCTTGCCTGAGTCTCTGTGGGTGCGGCTGGAGTTTATTGTTCGCATTTGTCACTGTGTCGCGTGTTCCAGACACGGAAGACGTCACGCTGGGCCGAAACAGTCACCTTGATATAGATGTTAGAATTTTATTTCAGCTTCGTTAATGAAAAAAGCGGGATTTAGCGAGACAGAGAGAGGCCCAGAGACCAGTGAAGCGACTCAAACTTGGGATGCAGTCAGGTGGCTACCATTTAAGAGCACCTTCGTAACCTGCCTTTTTTTTTAAAAAGAAGGGTTTTATTAAAGAAGGAGTCTTGTGCAAGAAATCAAAAGAAAACGCCGAACCCTACTAGAAAGTATTTGCGGAGCCAAACAAGGGGAAAGAATTGGTCTTGAGGATTCATCGAGGCGGACCTTGCGCGGGACCTTGCAGCCTCCGAATCCCAATTCAATATCGTATATGTTGTACATTACGCATACCTATATGCACTAATCGATATAGGAATATAGGATACAGGTGCCAAAGAAACTGGCGAAGGCCCTGATCAATGCCATGCACTCACTATAGGCAGGGATAGTAAACATTTCTTTTGAGCAATGGCAACATTTCGCTGCTTCCTCCAGCTCGTCACGGAATATTTCGTGACTCCCCAGTCCCAAGTCTCTCTGAATCTGTCTCTCTGTCTACATAGATAAGGAAGCGATAGAATTTTAGTAATTTAGTTCAAATGCCTCACTTGCACTTTATGAGTTTACCGTGCAATCTGCGTGCACTGCGTCAGAAATCTTTGGCTGCTTTTATTGCTCTAATTAAAATGCAATGTCTCTTTTTTAAAGTTATTGTCTTTAGTTCCTTAGCACTTGCTTCTACATACTACTTTACATGTACTATCTCCTGTCTCCTGTCTCCTCTGTCCTCTCTCCTGTCTCTTCTCTCCTGTCTCTTCTCTCCTGTCTCCTGTCTCCTGTCTCTTCTCTTGTCTCTTCTCTTCTGTCTCTTCTCTCCTGTCTCTTCTCTCCTGTCTCTTCTCTTCTGTCTCTTCTCTCCTGTCTCTTCTCTCCTGTCTCTTCTCTCCTGTCTCTTCTCTCCTGTCTCTTCTCTCCTGTCTCTTCTCTCCTGTCTCTTCTCTTGTCTCTTCTCTTCTGTCTCTTCTCTCCTGTCTCTTCTCTCCTGTCTCCTGTCTCCTGTCTCTTCTCTTGTCTCTTCTCTTCTGTCTCTTTTCTCCTGTCTCTTCTCTTCTGTCTCTTCTCTCCTGTCTCTTCTCTCCTGTCTCTTCTCTTGTCTCTTCTCTCCTGTCTCTTCTCTCCTGTCTCTTCTCTCCTGTCTCTTCTCTCCTGTCTCCTGTCTCCTGTCTCTTCTCTTGTCTCTTCTCTTCTGTCTCTTCTCTCCTGTCTCTTCTCTTGTCTCTTCTCTCCTGTCTCTTCTCTCCTGTCTCTTCTCTCCTGTCTCTTCTCTCCTGTCTCTTCTCTTGTCTCTTCTCTTCTGTCTCTTCTCTCCTGTCTCTTCTCTCCTGTCTCCTGTCTCCTGTCTCTTCTCTTGTCTCTTCTCTTCTGTCTCTTTTCTCCTGTCTCTTCTCTTCTGTCTCTTCTCTCCTGTCTCTTCTCTCCTGTCTCTTCTCTTGTCTCTTCTCTCCTGTCTCTTCTCTCCTGTCTCTTCTCTCCTGTCTCTTCTCTCCTGTCTCCTGTCTCCTGTCTCTTCTCTTGTCTCTTCTCTTCTGTCTCTTCTCTCCTGTCTCTTCTCTTGTCTCTTCTCTCCTGTCTCTTCTCTTGTCTCTTCTCTTCTGTCTCTTCTCTCCTGTCTCTTCTCTTGTCTCTTCACTCCTGTCTCTTCTCTCCTGTCTCTTCTCTTGTCTCTTCTCTTCTGTCTCTTCTCTCCTGTCTCTTCTTTCCTGTCTCCTGTTTCCTGTCTCTTCTCTTCTGTCTCTTCTCTTCTGTCTCTTCTCTCCTGTCTCATCTCTCCTGTCTCTTCTCTTGTTTCTTATCTCCTCTTTTTTCTCTTCCGAGCTTCTCTAGTATCTGAAAGTGTAACTGCGAGTATATTTACGCTGGCAGATAAACTAATAAATTATAAAGCCTTATTCTTAAAAGCACTAAACACCCTTGACACCGTTATTTACCAGTTGCAGAACTAAAAACCCCAACTGCAGCAGATTTCTAGACAGACAGACAGATATAGCTCGCATTATAAAATGTTTCGAGTCCTCTATCTACACTCTGAGTATATGAATCTGTTTCTTTCGCTGAAACTCACTTGCTCGTCAATTTTTTTTGCCTATACCTTTTCCCCGGATGATGCTGCTGCAATCAATTATGTCTGGAGAAAATCTTCTGCTCCAGATTGGAGTCACCCAGAAATATTTGAGAAAGAGAGACAGAGAGAGAGAGAGAGAGGGCCTCATCCTCACCTGTCCCATGCTCAATCAGAACTCCTTTTTTGGGGAAAGATTTTTTGTGCCAGCGTTTTTTTAAGGAATGAGAAGAACCGTTTGGGGACAAGTCTATCCAAGCATCTTTTGATCAATGACTATCATCTGCTTGTCTTTACAAGCTAACCAGATTTTAGTTGAATGCAGCCTAGGAGAGGTACACAATTTTAACAAATACTCCGGGTGTTCCATAATGTCTACTCGACGTTGCGTCACAAGAGTTTGCCATAGACTAAACCGAAAATGCTCAGCAGCTTAATCGTCTCATAATAGATTGAATTTTAACAGCCATTCCGAAGTCGTTCTGCTAGTTTTGCTGCAGCAAAGGACTCAAATCATTTCAGAGAGTTTCGGATACAAGGAGAAACGAGTTTAGTTGAAGAATAAGAAGCGAATTGCGTGACTCCGAGCAGGCCGGGCAGTTTGAGTTGAATCTTTAAAAAAGGCAGGCTAGGCGGGATTGAAGAGGACGAAGAGGAAGTGTCAGTCAAACTCTAGGAAGCACCGAATTAGTGGGCCAATGGTATGCCGGGACAGTTTGCTAATTAAATTAGAAATCGCATTTCTCAATCAGCAGACCCGACAGGACTGGCCGGTAGATTGTTGAAGAGCAGAATTTTCGAATATTTATAATAGATTAATTCAGATTCTGTATGCTTTCATTATTTTATTGCTGCTGCTAGAGCGACTTTTAGCTGAAAGCGCAAGTGTCAGTGGACAGCCTGTTCGATGATTCAGTTGTGTCAGTGGACAGCCTGTTCGATGATTCAAATTTGTCAGTGGACAGCCTGTTCGATGATTCAGTTGTGTCAGTGGACAGCCTGTTCGATGATTCAAATGTGTCAGTGGACAGCCTGTTCGATGATTCATTTGTGTCAGTGGACAGCCTGTTCGATGATTCAAATGTGTCAGTGGACAGCCTGTTCGATGATTCAGTTGTGTCAGTGGACAGCTGATTCTTAAGCCCAACAAACACAACTGTCTGTGTCCAAACCCACCCCAGGCCTGTTCAGCGAACGGATGATTCAGCCGGAGTCGCACAGGCTGCACGCGCATTTTCACAGCTACCCATTCGACCAGGTGTTCACGGAGTCGGAGGCCGTGCTGCAGTCACTTGGCGGCTTCGTGTTCATCATCACCTGCGACGGTGAAGTGTTCTACGCGTCCAAGACTGTGGAATACTACCTGGGATTTCATCAGGTGCAAACTCGACTCCCGCAACCCGTCTGTGATTTGATGTTGCACGGGTGTTAAGATACTAATCTTGTATCAATTTTAGCTACCCCTGTGTCGGTAAATGCGCAATCTGTCTCATACCGCCCCCCCATGCTCAACCTTCTGGCGCGCACCGCGCGTTTCAAGTGTCGTTTCGATCGCAAAAAATGCCTTTGATTGCATCACACTTCCTCCATTATCCCAGACTGCTCAAAATGAAGAAATTCGGAAGATGCTAATCTCGATCCCCTAATCGATCTCTTGATCTATTTTCTGAGCTTTCTCTTATCGCTCAATGCATTTGTAGCCTCCACCTGAGTGACTCTCTAACTAAACAGGCCTCTCTGCGCCACTTTTGCTCTGGAGTGGCAACTGTTCCCTGCATAAGTCTAGCTTTTTTCCGCCCTTCTCAGCTCACTAGAAACTTCGAAACAAAGAGTCTTTCGGGTTGGTTAATAATTTTTTGAACAGATGTTTACCCAATACCATGTTTTTTCACCTCGACTCTTAAAACACAGAATAACCAAGAATATTGTGCATTGATTTTTTTCTATTTTAGACAATGATAAACGAGGAGTGCGATAGGAATCAATATTCGAAATCTTTGTTTTACCGCTCCATAGTTGCACAACATGCCCTGTCTTGTTTTATTCCGTTTTTTGTTGTTTAGAAATTAAATTTCAATATGGGAGAACACGGATTAAAATAATATCTAATTACTGCTTCGCTCTTGCAGTCGGATATCATCCACCAGAGCGTCTTGGAGCTCATCCACTCGGAGGACAGGGAGGAGTTCAAGCGTCAGCTGGACTGGCAGAGTCGCCTGGGCTCCGGAGGCGACCCTGTGAATGCCCTGCAGGCCGCTTCCACCGGTGAGTTGCGGCCAGGGATGCAGACTGGCAGATTCTATGGTAGACTGGTAGATTCTATGGTAGACTGGTAGATTCTATGTAAACTGGCAGATTCTGTGATAGACTGGTAGATTATATGGTAGACTGGTAGATTCGATAGTAGACTGGTAGATTCTATGGTAGACTGGTAGATTCTATGGTAGACTGGTAGATTCTATGGTAGACTGGTAGATTCTATGGTAGACTGGTAGATTCTATGGTAGACTGGTAGATTCTATGGTAGACTGGTAGATTCTATGGTAGACTGGTAGATTCTATGGTAGACTGGTAGATTCTATGGTAGACTGGTAGATTCTATGGTAGACTGGTAGATTATATGGTAGACTGGTAGATTCTATGTAAACTGGCAGATTCTGTGATAGACTGGTAGATTATATGGTAGACTGGTAGATTCGATAGTAGACTGGTAGATACTATGGTAGACTGGTAGAATTTATGGTAGACTGGTAGATTATATGGTAGACTGGTAGATTCTATGGTAGACTGGTAGATTCTATGGTAGACTGGTAGATTCTATAGTAGACTGTAGATTCTATGTAAACTGGCAGATTCTGTGATAGACTGGTAGATTATATGGTAGACTGGTAGATTCGATAGTAGACTGGTAGATTCTATAGTAGACTGTAGATTCTATGGTAGACTGGTAGATTCTATGGTAGACTGGTAGATTCTATGGTAGACTGGTAGATTCTATGGTAGACTGGTAGATTCTATGGTGGATTGGTAGATTCTATGGTAGACTGGTAGATTCTATGGTAGACTGGTAGATTCTATGGTAGACTGGTAGATTCTATGGTAGACTGGTAGATTCTATGGTAGACTGGTAGATTCTGTTATTGATTTGTAGATTATTGTGGTGGATTAAGTTAGATCTGTGTTTGTTTATTTGTTTATTCAATCAAATAAAAAAGTATATTGAACCTTGGCAAATGGTTTGGCAGTTTATTAAGTAATTAAACAGTTTTATTGACAAGAATACTAACAAGTTTTTTGGGCATAATTTTGACGCGATAAAATAGAAATAAAAAATCACTGCTTCATACGTAACTTCGCAATTCAAACCGAATTCGGCGTGACATAAGGCTCATAAAAAAAGAACATTTCTTTATGAGACCATGTTTACGAGTTAGAAAAAACTAGCTGTGCAGCTTGAGTATGCTGAGAATGAGCATCTGAATGGAAGTAAATATATTGTGCGATAAAATACTCGTAACTTATGAGTCTTTGCTTGTTCGGTGATTTTTGTCTCTCTCTCCAACCAATGTTCGATTTTTAGTAGGGCAAAGTTCGAATGGGAAAACCTTTTGCAGTCTTGTAGATTTCCTCGCGTATGTACGAGTTATATATATCAGTAATATATATATTAGTGTGCATGCATGCAGTCCTCTTCAGGAGAACAGGCTTAGTTTATTTTTGCCCAAGCTCACGCAACGGTTATGGGTCACGCCATGATGTCGTGTCTGTCGTCTGTCTATGAAAAAAACACGACAAGATACTATGAAGATTTGAGCAGGCCGATCGCTGAGCACAGGAAGCTGCGAAATTCTCGGACAGAATTTTAGGGAGCATGCAGGGAAGGGCTTAAATTTCAGTAACCAACCGCCCTGTTCGATCCCTTCCCCTACCCGCCCCCCGGAGCTCCTGCTCCCGGGCCCACGAAAGCGCCCCAGTCTGAAAGAATTGAATTTCTGTGTGTTAACTCTTTTCGATTAAAAAGAAAATAGTCGGTTCGGATATTCATCTTCCTGAAAGTTGACGTCATTTAAAAATGTTTCTTTTGACGTAAATTAATTAAACATGCCGCGCCTAATCGTGAATTTATTTACAGACTCCAATGCCAGCCTCCAACGAAGCTTCACCGTGCGTTTTCGATGCCTTCTGGACAATACATCCGGGTTCATTGTGAGTACCGCTGCTCATAATCATGAAACTCTAGTCGGCATGGCTTGATTGCTTGGGATGAGATCAGAGTGAGATCAAAGTGAGATCAGAGTGAAATCAGAGTGAGATCAGAGTGAGATCAGAGTGAGATCAGAGTGTGAGATCAGAGTGAGATCAGAGTGAGATCAGAGTAAGATCAGAGTGTGAGATCAGAGTGAGATCAGAGTGAGATCAGAGTGAGGTCAGAGTGAGATCTGAGTGAGATCATTTAGAAGTTTATTTAGTATCGCAGTCCTGTAACATACTAATAAAAAACAAAAAAATAGCATTTTAAAATTGTATTTTACTGTCAGCACTTGCTCAGCTCAACTTTCGGAAGCCTTTTTTGCTGCTGAACAACAAAACAGTTCCGGACTGTGGAAGGAGCTGAGCAACGGGAAACTGAACACAAATTGGGATGGGGAGGTGATTTGTCTTTCATGTCCCATTGTTTCTGTCTCAGCCACCGTGGAAACTTTCTGAAACTATTTTGGAGGTCTCTCTTGTGCAATTTTTTTTCGGTTTGTAAAAATCAAAGAATGGGCAATTTTTTAACAGAATTGACAAAGAGAATTGATGGGTGGTTCTTGATAGTACGTTGAACTGACAAACCGACATCCGTGAGGTGAAAGAATAACTGATTTCGTTTTTTTATTGTGCCTTCAGGCTTTGCTTTGATGCGACCTAAATTATTATAAATCCGTAGAAATCGTGTAAATACTCAAGCAATTTTCTTTTCAGGAGCTTTCAGAAATTTCGCATTTATGATTTGTTTAAATTATTTTTTTATAAATCCCTTATTAACACGACATACTCGTAGTTTTTTAAGAGTGATTGGAGATTAAAAAGTTTTTAGGATGCTGAAAGTTTCCGTGATTTCGGAAGTTTCTGTGGATTTTGTGATTATTTTGTTGTTTAAGACGATCTCTTCAATCGTCTTTGGGATTTCAACCGTTTTTTGGATTCCAACCGTTTTGAGATTTCAAAAGTTTCTGAACTTTCGTAATAATTTGGGGTTGGTGATTTTCAGTATTTTCTGAAGTTTCTAGGAATCCCGAAAATTTTGGGATTTTAGAAGTTTCTGAGATTTCGGAAGTTTCTGTGATTTCGGAAGTTTCTGGGATTTCGGAAGTTTCTGGGATTTCGGAAGTTTCTGGGGATTTCATGATTCTTCTTTGGGATTTCAACAGTTTTTTTGGGATCCGCTCGATTCTTGGATTTATGTGGGATTCTGAATTTTCTATGAATCCGAAAGTTACGAGGATTTTGACAGATTTCGGGATTTCAGATTTTTTGGGATTTCGGGAAGTTTTAGGAGATTTTGGATGTTCCTTGGATTTCGTTTGCCTTTGAAAATGTTAGGTTTTATATTCAAAGCGCAACTTTATAAGAGCCTCCAATACGGGTCCCTGGTCCCGCAGACTCTGGAGATCAGCGGCCGCATTCAGAAGCTGCACGGCCAGCCAAAGAAGGCGCCGAACGCTCAGGTGGCCCTCTTCGCCGTCTGCAGCCCGTTCGGTCCCATTCCGAGCCTGGACGCTGCTCAGAAAGATCTCACATTCAAGTCCAAGCACCGGCTAAATATGAACATTATCAGCATGGATGTTCGGTGAGTGTTTGCGATTGGAGGAAAATCTTAGTAGACCGATAAGGCTCTGTGCACATGAATGAATCCCTAGCAGCCCGGTGATTGTGTCCGTGTATCTGCTGTACCTCAAGCCATTTAACCCACTTTATTCTGCCGGGTCGTTGCGGGGACCCTTAGCTCTTGAGTTCCTTTTAACAAACGGCCCCCCGCGGCGAGGCGCTCCCTTCCTTTTCCCATTTTTCCCATCCCTAAGCTCCTCCTAGCTTGCATAATGCTGTATATACTCACACAATTTAGACTCTTGTGAAGGGTATATGGCTTTCCGTGACTGCCCTCCCCCACAATGAGCACTTGCACGCACGCACGCAGTCGATTTTGAGTAGAGAATCAACGCGATGTTGATGGCGAGAAAGAGAGAGACTGAGAGAGCTTGTGTGCCGCCGAGGCAGCAGAGTTTGCAAACATTTTTCCTATCAAAATATTCTTCTTCTAAATATTTTTAATGAACAATGGTCCCTCAGCGGGAGCTTGCAAAAATTCAACACCGAGTCGTCAAAATCGCGGCCCTCGCCATCAGTTGGTTGCTGAGGCGCCACCAGCGGGATGGGACACGGAGAGACATATGGGAGGGCGAGAATAGACAATGCAGCTAACAACACCTTTTTTGTTAACTAATTCGAAGTAGGTGTTTGCGTGTTCAAAAGCAGCAACAATCGAGTGTAGAGAGAGAGAGAGAGTAAGATTTCAGTGGAAATTGGACGCCAAGATCAGACAATTTCCTAGCATGGCTCAAGCACGCTATTTACCATTGCAGAGCCAAAGTGGTTCTCGGCTACTCCGAGAAGGAGATGAGCGAGCTGCGCTTCTATCACATCCTGCATCCGAGCGACCTGTCCTACGCAGCTAGAGGGCACGAACTGCGTAAGTCATCGGCATTCTAAATCCAGTTGCTTAATCCAGGATTCTAAATACAGGGGACTTACAGATTTTCCTTCATCCTAAATATTCCAGTACTGAAAAAGAACTTTCTCGGCTTATTAGTCTATCGCTGGCTAAGCAAATCTGGCAAATGGATCTGGTTACAGTCCAGCTTGAAAGTCAACGCCAAAGGCGGCAAACAGGATTACATCATTTGCACGCATCGGCAATTAAGGTGAGATAATCTAAAATACACTGCGTACATTGCCTCCAACCAGCCAAGGGGGTTAGACCTTGCGTACTTTGCCGCCTCCAACCAGCCAAGGGGGTTAGACTTTGCGTACTTTGCCGCCTCCAACCAGCCAAGGGGGTTAGACTTTGCGTACTTTGCCGCCTCCGACCAGCCAAGGGGGTTAGACTTTGCGTACTTTGCCGCCTCCGACCAGCCAAGGGGGTTAGACTTTGCGTACTTTGCCGCCTCCGACCAGCCAAGGGGGTCAGACTTTGCGTACAGTGAATTATCCTATTAGCCATTGATGGCATCTCAACATTCAAATAAACTGTGAAATGAAAAACGGCTTTGTTTTTTCAACGGTTCTTTACAGCGACGAAGAGGGCACGGAGCTGATGGCCAAGCGAAACACCGAGTACAAGCTGCCTTTTCCGCTTCTCGAGCCCGAGACTGCCCTAAGCGACGAAATCGACAGCTTCGGTCAGGATTGCAGTATCAGCGGCGGCACTCTTGGTGGTGGCGGCGGCGGCGGTGGCAAACGTGGCGGAGGCACTAAACGAGCAGCAGCCGCTGTTGGTGGCGGCGGCGGCGGAGGCGGTGGAGGCGGCGTTGTCGGCGCCGGTGGTGGCGGTGGTGGCAGTAGCGTCAGTGCCAGCAGCGGCGGCAGCGGCCAGCTGAAAGACTACCTACAAGCCAGTCGAAAGCGGAAGGCGCCGCACAGGGACATGGGCTACAGTTCTTACTCGCCTTTCACCACTTTGACACCTTTCCAAAACCATTCGGGCTTCTTCTGCGCCAACCCGAGTCCTTACCTGGCGGCAACGGCGCTGCACTTCTCCGCGGAGCCGGCGCCGGACGTTTATCGGCCAGGCTTCCAGCACGTCGGCGGCGCCCATCCCGGGCACTCGACAGGTTACTATGGATACGGCGGCATGGACAGTTCGCCCTATCAACCGATAGGATTCCCGACAAGCTATCACCAGCATCATCAGCACCAGCAGCACCAGCAGCACCAGCAGCACCAGCACCAGCATCAGCATCAGCAAAGTCTTCAGCAGGCACACCATCATCAGCATCCGCATCATCAGTTGTCGCCAGCGTCAGGAGACCTAACAGTCGGCCCCTTCACCGATGTCACCTGCGGCAGTGGCGGCGCCAACGGCTGTGCTGGAGGCATCTCGGCAGCGCCATACCAGCACCAGGCGCACATGGGCGACCTGTTGAGAGCAAAGTTTGACACTTCCATATCAGTGAGTCCGCCACCTCCGCCGCTTCCTCTGCTGCCGCCTCCGCTCCCGCCTCCTCCGCACACGCACTCGTCGCATCATGCGCTGACGTCCGTCTATCACAACGCTGGCGGTAGCGTCGGCGCAGGAGGCGGCGGCGGCGGAGGTTGCGGTGACTTGTCCTCGACGCCTGCCTATCGAGGCTATTCGATGGCAGCAGCGGCAGCAGCGGTAGCCGGAACAGACGGCTATGGCAGGTGAGAGATACGAGCGTAGATTTTCTGGCAATAAATTTAGTAATTTTTGTTTAACTAATAAAGCGCCAATCACAAACAGGGGCCAGTCCTCGATTCCGGTGTCAGTGGTGCGCAACCCCATGTGGAAACCGGGCAGCGAGTTGGACCACCACCCTGCGGGCCTCGGCTACGGACACCACCACCATCACGTGAGTTCGATGGGAATTTTTATCCAATTTTTAGAATTCTTGCATTCTTAGACTTGGGTAATCAGCAAAGTCGACGCTAAACTTGCCTGGCTGTCAGCCAAAAACACACAGAGTCAATCATTGTGAGATTAGCGACTCGGCTAGATCACGCAAGCGTCGCCAGAAGCTTGGGCGTTGCTTTTAGCGCCAAAATGACAAGTGGCTTAAAAAAGCACTAACCAGAGCTGAAGCTACTATAGCACTACCATTGTCTCTCTGGCTGTGTCCCTAACAATGGAAGGCACCACACCCGAACCATTTTGCAGTTGCAGAATCCTGCGGGACACGCACCGGAGCCGCTGCTCACTACCTGACAGAAATCCAGCTTTTAACTGCGGCTGCGGACCAGAGCGAACAGGACGGAAAGGCGCCGCCACCGCCGCCGCCGCCGTCGCAACCGCCGCCGCCACCATTGCAGCAGCACCAGCCGCCAATACTGTCGCCTGTCTGTGAAATGAAAGAAAGACTAGCGCTAGTGGGGGATATGGGGTTGGGAATTGTAGGTGCATTGGCTAGAGGGGGAGAAATGGGAAGTATATAATAGGGACACGTTTGAAAGCTACTCTCTCAAGCTCCGCCCCGTTCCGCTCTCTCTCTCTCTCTCCCTCTCTCTCGCCCCAAGTCCCCCTTGTAAGTGTCGCAGTGCTTGAGCTGCTAGACATACTGGCGTCTATAGGCCGCATAGAGACAGGGAGACAAACCAACACACACACAGTCTGTATCAGAGACGAAATTCCTGTTCATCCCTTGGCAGGCTGTCAATCAAAGCTGAAAATTGATTACGGCATGCGGCTAGCCAAGCTCAATCTCAACTCAGCGCTTTTTTATTTGTGAGTTGGAGAACTATGCATAATAATGCACACGGCTTATCATGGGATGTCATATGATTAGCCTACTCGATTTTTATAGACTCAGGAAATCTGCATTTCTTGGAATACTCAAGCTGATTGCAGGAATTTCATGACAAGAAGATCAACAAGAGCAGCAGCAGCAGCAGCAAGTAGCTCTAATAGCAATAGTTATTTCAGCAGCAGCAGCAGCAGCAGCAGAAGCTGTGATAGCAATAGTTATTTCAGCAGCAGCAGCAGCAGCAGCAGCAGAAGCTGTGATAGCAATAGTTATTTCAGCAGCAGCAGCAGCAGCAGCAGAAGCTGTGATAGCAATAGTTATTTCAGCAGCAGCAGCAGCAGCAGCAGAAGCTCTGATAGCAATAGTTATTTCAGCAGCAGCAGCAGCAGAAGCTGTGATAGCAACAGTTATTTCAGCAGCAGCAGCAGCAGAAGCTGTGATAGCAATAGTTATGTCAGCAGCAGCAGCAGCAGAAGCTGTGATAGCAATAGTTATGTCAGCAGCAGCAGCAGCAGAAGCTGTGATAGCAATAGTTATGTCAGCAGCAGCAGCAGCAGAAGCTGTGATAGCAATAGTTATGTCAGCAGCAGCAGCATTAGAAGCAGTTAGCAACAGTAGCATTGTTAGCAATAGCAGTAGCAGGTGCAGCTGCAGTAGACTGGCTACCTTGTCCATCCTTATTGAGCCATTAGCCAAGTTTCTGAAGCGGGCTCACGGGCGCCGTCAAGGCGCGGGCGGTGGGCTTACTAAAAGACTTGCTGGGGTCAGCCGCGGCGGCCGCATCAGAGGCGCCGCCGCGCGCCGAGACGCAGCGGTGCCTCTCTCTCTCCCCCTCATCTCTCTGCCAGACTGAGGCACGGAACCGCGTCTTGAGGACAAGCATTCCACTTTTCTTAGCTGCCATCCTTCCGCCGATTCCTCAGAGAAATGCCTGCCAGGCCCCGGGTCCTCTTAGCTAGCAAGGTTGAATTAAAACGTGAAAAAACCGTTCAAATAGTGAGCGACAACAGAGACATACACAGAGAGAGAGAGAGACAGAGAGAGAGAATATTTCTGGAGAGGGAATCTAGCATTTCTAAACATCTCAGACACACTCCAGTATACCCCACCCCCCATTCCGGATTTACACAATCCAAGCGGAATTAAATAGCTGATTGCGGCATTTTAATTGCACAGCGCTCTCAAAAATCTCTCTGTCTTCTAAAACTTTTCACAATTTAAATTGTGTGATTATGTGAATTTATTTTTCTAATTAACAATCTGAGTTTAATGTGTTCCATAGTAACAACGCCTGTCAGTCAACATTTAGTCTCGTTTTCTTGGAAAATGGTTATAATTTGAAAATGTTTAAACGCAAAAACATGTCAGTTTAATCTCATTTGCTCTCGTAGCTGTTTTATGTAATACAACTACCTCTTTTCAAAATGCTTATCAAAACAATGCAATTCCAACCAGAAAGCTTTGCCCTGGCCAATTTGTCCTGTTGCTGCTTAACAGATGTAATTTGATGACATCAGTTGAGGAGATATTCTCTGTTCGCATACCCGCAGTCTGAATAAAAAGCCTGCGTGTATTTAGGATTATTTAATTTTCGCTGTTGATTGCCGTCGTATCTTTACTTTTATACTACTTTTGAGCGCTGGTGTATAATAAGTAGTATTACATGCGCGTTTTTAGAGAAAATTGTGCAACACAAGCTTTGAAATGCGGAAATACGGTTTGTGTAAAACTTTTTGCTAGTTTTATCTGTCATCATGAAACCCGCGATCATTTAATTTTATAGTTCTCCATTACCCAATCATGTGACCTCATTTATAAAGCAACGAAAGGTGAATCACGAAGCGACAAAGAATCGAACTAAAAAGTCATTTATTTCTAGCTAAATTCACCTTCTCTTGCTCACAAAATGTTCAGTTTACATTTTACGCGAAACGTCACACGCTACATTTTCTATAAAATATTTCAGTACATTTCTTGCTTGTCTTTGTATAGCCATTTTGTATTTGTTTTTCCGTTTGCCTACCAGACAATATTCGTTCTCTTGTCAACAGTTAGAATTCAATTAAATAAATATCAGAATATATATCAGTTCATAATAACACAGTGACAATTATGTCCAATTATGACAATTTGCAAAATATTTTCTTTAACTTGAATTTTCTTCATCTTCTTGGATTTATTCTTAGCTTCCAAAGCAAGAATATGGTCTGTGGACTGATGGAATAATATGGTCTGTGGACTGATGGAATAATATAGTCTGTGGACTGATGGAAGAATATGGTCTGTGGACTGATGGAATAATATAGTCTGTGTACTGATAGAAGAATATGGTCTGTGGAATGATGGAAGAATATAGTCTGTGGACTGATGGAATAATATGGTCTGTGGACTGATGGAATAATATAGTCTGTGGACTGATGGAAGAATATGGTCTGTGGACTGATGGAAGAATATGGTCTGTGGACTGATAGAAGAATATGGTCTGTGGAATGATGGAAGAATATAGTCTGTGGACTGATGTAATAATATGGTCTAGAAGGGTCGGTGGCAGAGCGGTTAACGCGTTTGCCTCTCGCACCACAGTCCCTAAGTTCGATTCCACGGCGAGGCCACATTTATTTGGGGCGCAGCCGCGGAGAGAAGGCTTGGGGGCTTGTCGTGCAATTTACGCCCTTGAGGGCCAACCTCCAAGGCACAGTGAAATGTACACTGCCTGACGATGAGAAAGTCAGGGCAGATGTACACACCTGTGTGAGCGTATGCCTGCGTACAGTATCTGTGTGCGTGTGTGCTCAAGAGTCAGCGAAATGGGCAGAATTGCCTCCTCGTTGGCTGCGGGTCTAGTGTCACCAAATGGTGTGCCATTGCCTGCAGCCCTCCTGCAACTATTATTATAATAATAATAATTATTATTATTATATAGTCTGGAGACTGATGGAAGAATATAGTCTGTTTATGGAAGCAATTAGTCGGCAGATATACAGAATAATGAACTCAGCGTATCTTAAACGGTACAACGAAATAAACGAGTCAAGACTGCACGAACAGAACAAACATGTCACAATCGTAGGAAAAGCGTTTATAGAATATTTGAAACTGTTTAAGTTTGTTTATTTGCATGTGTACTTATCAATGTACTTATCACTGTACTTATCAATGTACTTATCAACGTACTTATCAATACTTACGGCATTTTTTCAGCAGATGTATTACAAAAATCTGTGAAACAGTACAATAAATTATTTTAAAAAACGTTTATAAAACACAAAATTCGAAGTTGTTCAACAAAAATTAAGCACAATTTTGTTCATTTGAAACCAAATATAAAAGTACAGCATTGGCAAACGATCCCTCATTAGCAGCAGTGGGTGCAGTACAAATGTATACCTAATGCCCGATAAAAAACATAAACACGACATCACTAGCAAGCTTTCAATAGTAGCAAATGGCACTCAATCTGAGAAGTTTATATTAACAATAAGGTCACTAAACAGGGGAATGACTGTCAGAACAATAAGTGAAGAGGATTAAAAACTGAGATTCTAGAAAAACTGGGACGTGAACAACGCCACTGTGAGATTGAACGCCTTGCTCTCGACAATCTAATAGCCTTCCCTGCCCAGCCACCTCATTTTATCTTCCCTGCACAGTCAAAATTACCTTCTCTGCCTTGCACAGCCACCCCATTTTCTCTCCCTTGCACAGCCACCCCATTTTCTCTCCCTTGCAAAGCCACCTCATTTTCTCTCCCTTGCACAGCCACCTCATTTTCTCTCCCTTGCACAGCCACCCCATTTTCTCTCCCTTGCACAGCCACCCCATTTTCTCTCCCTTGCAATGCCACCTCATTATCTCTCCCTTGCACAGCCACCTCATTTTCTCTCCCTTGCAAAGCCACCTCATTTTCTCTCCCTTGCACAGCCACCCCATTTTCTCTCCCTTGCACAGCCACCTCATTTTCTCTCCCTTGCACAGCCACCTCATTTTCTCTCCATAGCAAAGCCACCCCATCTTCTCTCACTTGCACAGTCAAAATCACTTTCTCTCCCTTGCACAGCCCCCTCACTTTCTCTCTTGTTAGCGTACGAGTATCTCTCTTGTAGGACTCCCGTGTTTAAAGCATTAAAATCGTATTTCATAAAAAAATCTACGCAAATGTCATGGACATGATATTTTTTATGCAGAAACTAAAAAATATTATCAAGAGCAGGTCTAAGACTTCATAATCATGAAGCTAATTAATCTTTGGTTATTCAGGACGGAATTGTCTGCCAAAGCCAACAGGCAATTGTAAGTAAAGTAATGCCAATATTCTCAATAGAGAATGTGCTCTGCTGTTACTGTCAGTAGTAATATGAAAAAGTATTTTTCTTGAATGCAGAAAAGTCAGAAAAAACAAACAATGAACAATACGAGACTGTTAAACAAGGCAAGATATAAATACGTATATTCATTATGAAATAGGGCGACAAAAATGTATGAAATCGGGTGGAGAGGCAGCCACAACTTACAAAGCTCAATAATTTACTCAAGAAAAAAAGAATTTTAAATTCTGAAAACGATCTATTATTTTATCTGCTTAATTCGCGCTCTTAGCTATTCACAGTAGTGCAGATCGGTGCAATTTCAAGTATAAAATGTTAAGAAAATAGGCTTGTAGGATCCCCACAGTGGGCCCGAGAACAGGAAGTGACAATACATTTAATTATCACAATTAGCAACTGCAAATACCGTAATTATAATATACAAGCGAATCTTTTTATTGCAAAAAAGTTTCATAGAAAGCTGAATAACTTAGACAAGCCAGTTAATGTCATAACAAGAGGACAGGAGACTTATGAAAAAAACAGCTCAAAGGCGCATTGGATGACTATAGCTGCTCACAGCAGGCTGCACTTAGACTTGCGCCCAGAGCTGCGGCCGCTGGCGCCACTGGCGGCCTCTCTCTTGCGCAATCGACCAAAAAAACTTCGGCCGGCGCTGCCGTTGCGAGAGGCGGCGCCAACGCCGCCGGCAGCCGCAGCCGCAGCTTCGCTTCGCCGCTCCAGTTTGGCCTTGATCTCCCTGGCCATCAGGGTGAAGGCCTCCTCAATGCCGGAGCCAGTCTTGGCGCTGCACTCGGCGAAGTGCATTCGATGTTCGCTGGCCAGCTGCAAGAGGGTCGAGTTTATGAGGCCGCTGTACTGTCTCTACCTGCATTGCGTTACGACAGCTAAATCATTTACCACTTCTATCTCTATCCCTTCTATCTCTATCCCTTCTTCCTCTACCCCTTCCTTCTCTATCCCATCCTTCTCTATCCCTTCTTCCTCTACCCCTTCCTTCTCTATCCCTTCCTTTGGCCACTTAACTTTACACTGCAGCTATCAGTTAATTAACAGAAAGTGCAAAAGTGGAGAAGCCATGACCTGTCAATCACCTGATAAGCTAATTTGCCAGGCCTCTTTCTAAAATCCGCTTTTCAAAGCAGGATTACTGTAGATTAAATCGTAGTAAATTAAGCTAACACGCAAGGGAAATTCTATCCAAAAACTGTATTTAATGGATCCCAAGGAGAATTAGATATTTCCGTCACGGTTTCTGCGCCCTTAACTAGAAGCCACGACAATATCTTTTAATATCCCTTTTAGTCCATTATAGATGCTCACATCGTAATTCTTTCTTCCACTCCATATCCGATTCTAGATCCCAATCCAAATCCGACTCTAGATCCCAATCCATTTCCGACTCTAGATCCCAACCCACAGATCCCAGCCTTTCACTGACCTTTTCGCCCTGCTCTCTGCTAATGACTCCCTCACTGGCATTCTAGATCCCAATCCATATCCGATTCTAGATCCCAATCCATATCCGATTCTAGATCCCAATCCATATCCGATTCTAGATCCCAATCCATATCCGATTCTAGATCCCAATCCATATCCGATTCTAGATCCCAATCCATATCCGATTCTAGATCCCAATCCATATCCGATTCTAGATCCCAATCCATATCCGATTCTAGATCCCAATCCATATCCGATTCTAGATCCCAATCCATATCCGATTCTAGATCCCAATCCATATCCGATTCTAGATCCCAATCCATATCCGATTCTAGATCCCAATCCATATCCAATTCTAGATCCCAGCCTTTCACTGACCTTTTCGCCCTGCTCTCTGCTAATGACTCTCTCACTGGCAAGGTCTGATTTATTGGCCAGCAGCATTTTCTCTACATCCACATTGGCATGCTGCGCAACATTGCCAATCCAGTTGCGGATGTTGTCGTAGGACTCAGCAAAGGTGACGTCATAGACTAGAAAGACGCCCATGGCGCCGCGGTAATAAGAAGTGGTGATTGTGCGAAACCGCTCCTGTCCTGCTGTGTCCCTAAAGGAACAAATAATTTTACATTTCTGAGCTTAAAATTTACAACGGCTTAACTGGTTTGTCCATGTAAAAAACAGAACAGGTGACTCACCAGACTTGTAATTTAACACGCTTGCCATCCACAACTATTGTGCGAATCTTGAAGTCAATGCCTAAAAATGAATAATTAACTATACACATAATTGAGTTTAGCTTAACCCAGAAAAATTCAAATAAACTTTGTTGCCTTTAGATCAACCCGTGATACTTAGAGCTTCCCTATTCCATACTTCAAAGAAGTAAACATTTTTAGAGCTAATTTATATGACCCATTGCTTATAGATTTCGTCTAGTCTAGTCTAGTTTAGGTAGTGCAATTATAATAAATGAAATATAGTGGGGGAATTCGAAATATTATAGTGTTAAACTGCTCTTAAAAAGAAAAGAACTCTTAGTATGAAGATAAAAACATGCTTAAAAGCTACATAGCTGCATGGATTTACAAATGGTAGTCTGTTGTCATAGCAGTACAATGTTTATGATGAATTTAAAGCCAAGTTATATAAAGTGAAAGACAGACATTAATTTAAAAGACAAATTCTAGTAGTATTCTTGGATATGTTGACTATAACTCTCTCATTAATACAAGCTTCAATCAGCACTTTCTTTGACATTTAAAACATGCAGGTCATTTCATAATCGTTTTTGCAATTCTTGCTTCCCTTTGATAAAGTAGCAAATAGTAAATCCAACTACACTCGACATTTCTATAAAAACTTCCAGTTATAACTTGGCTATTTTATATACACACCATTTTAAGTATATAAAAAGCAAGCAAGGTTTACATTTTAATGTATTTTTATCATTTAACTTTCTCACCTATTGTAGCAATGAATGACTGTAGGAAGTTATTCTCAGCAAATCGAAAAATTATACATGATTTGCCAACACCACTATCTCCGATCATAAGAAGCTTAAAAAGATATTCGTACTCTTTTGTTGCCATTTCTACAGACACGACAATGATTAAGCGGAAATATTATTTTAATTATCTACTGGACAGTACCAGGCTTTAAAAACTTGCCTACTTGCTTCTGATATTTTTCTTCCACTGCTAAAACAAGTGGCTATATTTTCGCTTCGTGACAATATACAAATCTATGCAGTCATCACACTCACACAGTTTACTAATAGTGTAAATAATTCAAAGGTTGGATAGGTTTCTCTTTTTAAAACAAGTCACGTCGAAGTCACTGACGGCAACGTGTTGTGATGTGCAGCTTTAAGGACGCTTATTAAAGTAGTATAGGCTCCAAAAATACAACTCAATAGAAAAATTTCCGAAAAATCAGAAAAAAACTACTAGGTATACAGTTTGATTCAATTTTAACATCAAAAAGCAATGACAAGGTACAAGGCGTTAAGAGTGACGCGAACAGACATTTCACAGTAAAAAAAATATTGTGATATCGAAAGTAGGCACCATAAACATTGTTACAGCTGTAAAATTTCAATTTTTAAATACAGAAACAAACTAAAAAACAAGAACAAAGTTTTACAAAAAAGGTTTTACGAAAGCTCTTTTCTCTCTACTGCAGCATTTGTTTTACATTGACATTAATTCGAAATATAATATTGGATTTCTTTTCTGAGAAAAAAATTATTTCCGTTTCAGTTACAGACTATAAATCTACTTTTATTTATCGTAATACAGGCCTGCTTTTTTCTGTTACTTAGGCCTAATGTTAGTTTAGCCTTTCTGTTATTTCTGGAAACATTGCCGTATCAATTCGACAGTACAAGTTATCCGTGTTACTTTATCTAGCTTGGCGGAAACATGGCTATGGCTGACAGCAGGTAAAATCAATTCATTTTATCAAAATAACTTGCTTCTTCTAAGTTCTATGCTAATTTATGTTATTAGTATGTTATTAATCATGTTAAATAATACATCTATACATTATAATAAAGTATTTATGGAAATACATCATTTATTTATCTTAATTTACTAACAATTTTTATGCAATATCTTTCATAGAACTTTTTGCGGCATGTGTCGTTTCGTTCGTTAAATTATTTAAGTTAAATTATAAGTAGTCCCAACGTCAACTCAGCTATCAGGTTGGGCCGCATTTTCTGCTATATGTCCTGCATTGTAATGGCCTGCAATTCCTACTGGACAGCCAGGGTGTTGCTGTGCTGGCTGGGTGGCTGCAGGGTGTCTCACTGTCTGTTCGCTACTCCCTAGCTTTTGGTGCGATGCTAGCCAAGACTTGGCGGTTCATTGGATCTTTACCAACAGAAAGCTGCGCCGACTGGTGGGTGGGGAAAACCGTTGAAAGCTGAGGGTTAGGTAGGGGAAGGACCATTGTTGAGGTTTAAAATCATTGTTTAAAATGATATGATTGTTTAAAATCATATTTCGAGCCCACAAATTTAAATCTGTCTTTAAAATAATTTAACGAATGAAACCACACATACGCCCATTTTGCATATAATACACGCAAAATTTCTGGCATAGATTTAGGTTGCAAAATTGCAAAAAGTGGTATAAAAATAAGGAAGTGCTTATTCCCACGGTCCCGTGCCAATATTTTCAATTTTATCCACACGGATCCGTGCCGATAATTTCTGCTTATCCACATGGCAGCTTGTATGAATATAGGTCTACAACTCATATATGCCGTGCCGTTAATTTCAATTTTATCCACACAGATCTGTGCCGATAATTCTCTGCCTGTCCACACGGCAGCTTGTTTTGCCGATAACTTTAAGAACTTAAAGCACATATTTTACAGGAACTATGTAGCAATTTTCATGTACTATATACAACTGGTCATACATGTTTCCAGAACCTGCAGTTACCTGTAGTAGGGCGTCTTTTAATTACGAGCAATGCACACGTTAAATTTCGAATAATCGTTAATTTCAAATAATCGTTAATTTCGAATAATATGTAACGTTGCTAACAATTGCATGAAGAATCGCGCTGACATTTGTATTGCACACGCGCTTGAAATATGATATGATGCACATGCGCAAATGATAACTACTGACTTGTTACCGTACGAAAATAAGGTTTCAGAAACTCTACGAAAGCATGTTAACTAGTTCCGCGCTTTCCTCTGCGAATCTTTACAATTGTGTGTCCTTCGGACTTAGGCGTTAAATTCTTGAGAGTTAAAACAGTCTCCCAATGCTTTTGCTGGACAATTTTCTTAGTTGTAGACCTATTCAGACAAGCTGCCGTGGGGATAAGCAGAAAATTATCGGCACGGATCCGTGTGGATAAAATTGAAATTATCGGCACGGGACCGTGGGAATAAGCTCTGCCTAAAAATAATTTTTTGGTGCATTGACAAAATTAGTGCATTGGCAAAAATACACTACATTGGCTGAAATCAGCATATGTAGGCCTAGTGTATGTAGCTGATTTAGGTCTGTGAATACATGAAATACACCAGCATACTGGTCAGTAAAATTTTAAATCTCAGGTATAACTCTAGCATTATTTTATAATTTCTAGATGTCATCTTTGGCATGTGTAAGTGTATGATGTATTATCAAAATTTCAGTAACAAAAAGTATTATATCACCTTTCAGTGAGGCCACCTTTCAGTAAAGCATGTAGGCTGTGCTTATTATTACTTGCTCACTACTGGCTCACTGCAGTAAATTGTGTATCATAATATTTTCTAGACCAAATGTGCTTATAATTTTCACAAATTTTCACTAATCTTTTGTTTAAATCAAGTTTTAGAGTATTAATCATCTAATTGCAACATGTCTTAAAAAACAGATCGCCTTTATTTGAACATACAGCTATAAAATAAGTGCATTTTTAACTTTCACAGACAATTAAAGATAAACAAATTGGTTAAGGTTCAAGAAATCAACAATAATTATTGACCTAACCCAGAATCTCAGATCTATATTAAAATGTATTTTAGACATTTAGACATAAACAAGTGTTATTTATTTGTCATAGCTGATTAACATTGTTTCCTTGGATCCTATTAATTTTGTAAAGACAATTTTTTAATTGAGTTAAACAAATATTTCATAAATTCTGCCCTATATTCTTGATTTATATAAACACTGCAATGTATTAAAGCAGACAGACAGCAAAAGACCATGATAGGACCTTAATGGATCACAAAGGTACTGCAACAAAAACTTAAAAATATATTTTGTTATATTTATTCTAACAATGCCTACCTGAGTCAAATAAAATCTGTATTGAAACATTTTTTCATATATTGCATAGTAGACTATTATAAAAATTCTAGATAAACATTTGAACATTTATTTTTAGCATCACTAAAGGTAGTAGCTTGGCCCCTGGGCTTACAGGGCACATATTACAATCAAGAACATTGTGTCCACATCAATTTTGACTAAATATTAATGAAGTCCTCTATACATTTAGAGTTTTACTGGATTGTGGTTGTTGTGGTAAATTTTAGTTTTATACATGAGTCCATAGGAATATATAATCATACTTTATATTTAAGTATAAACATTTATATATTCAGCATTAGGCTATGACATAAAACATAAGAAACTGTTACTATAATTATGTAATATATTTAAACCAAAATTGATTTTGGAGTTGTAAAGACAAGATGTCATGGTGAATTTATAATCTAGAAATGTATGTAAATGGCATATAGTATCTATATTGTGCACAAGTGATATATGCAAACTACTTTACTAACCAAGTGTACTCTCATTCTCTCAAGAATTAAAACTAGTTTAATTACACTTGTAATGTTTTTAACCAAAACTGTTTAATTTCTGAAAAGTAAATTAGTAAACAAAAAGCTTAGCTTGATCTACTGGATGAGTAAATTATAGACAAATTCAGGCAAATCTAGATAGATAGAAAATAGAAACGGCCCATATTTTTTGTGGACAAATTTTTTGTTTCCACAAAATAATTAATTTGTTTAGTGTGTGTTCTACTTATAATTATATAATAAAATTCTAATCCTGACTGAAGGCAAATGTCCGACAACTGTTCTGTGCTGTCAAATGACGACCTGACACTGGAAGAGTTTCAATGCTCCGGCCGGGTTGGTCGCCGATTCGCCCTAGCCGGAGCCGGCCCAACCGCTGGCATTGTTGTGGAATCCGGATCCGGCTCTGGACAGGGCGACTGCGGACCGCTACTATTTAAAGAGGTCACCAGCAAGATGGCCAGACTTGGCGGCGGAGTCGGCGCCAGCGGTAGCGGCGGCAGCGTTCAAGGTGGCGTTGCTCGCCCTAATTAATAAATCAATTGATTGAAATGCAATGCACTTTAAGCAGCATTGAATTAACATGGAATCGGTTTTTGTTTTAATTCGCCTTGCGATCTGTAAGTGTTGCTCTTTTTTAACTATTAAAAGTCTTTTTATCAGTCTTCTATCTGTGTTGAGTATTTCTGTTGATTGATTTTTGCGTCTAAGAAAACGTTGGCCGATGTGATAGTCGCTTGTCCATTAAATATTGCATTGCTTTTTTCATTTTAAAACAGCTATTTTTATGACTAAACATGGCCTCATTTTGTAGATGTTGTCACAGTCTTCTAGTTTGCCTTGCTAGATTGGTGGAACCGTTTTCAATGAGATACTTTCATAGTGTCTATAACAGTTTATGGTGTCCACTGGCACTGACCCTTCAGTAGGTCCATTGTACTACCACTCTAGTCATTGTGCTTATTTAGGACAAATGTTTTGTACACCAACAGTCCATAGACTAATGGACATGTCTGGACATGCCAAACAATGCCATGTCTGGTACATTTCACTGTGACATCTCCTTGATGTAGCGATGGTGCCTGAAGGACAATGTACTTGCCCCCTAATGCTTCAATTAGTCCAAGAATGAAGCAGCGAGGATGTGATACAGATTGTTCTCATTTATATATTTCCGATATGATTAGGTGTGCAAAATAGGATTGTATCTCATGCAGCTAAAACGATGTGCACGCCCGGATTCAGACAGTCAATGTCCAGTCAGATACTTGCATTCCCTTGTCTTTGCCTTCAGTTGAGCTGCTTCTGTTATTTAAGGACTGAGTCCCTTTGATCAAATACACGTTGAAAATCGTTTTTTTAATTAAAACTTGTTGGCTTGACTTATGATTATATTTATCTATTAATATCAGATAAACTATTATTGAATTATTATCTTAATAGTGTTGCTTCGTTTAACCCACGTGGACATATTTTTTACCCTTTTTATTCCATATTATCTCACCAATTTGCTTTCAGTCTCTAATCTCATCTACCAGTTGCTTTCAGTCTCTAATCTCATCTCTATTATTTGCTTTCAGTCTCTAATCTCATCTCTCTACCATTTCTTGCTGCATCTAATCTCATCTCTCTACCATTTGCCTCAAGTCTCTAATCTCATCTCTCCACCATTTGCTTTCAGTCTCTAATCTCATCTCTCTACATTTGCTTTCAGTCTCTAATCTCATCTCTCCACCATTTGCTTTCAGTCTCTAACCTCATCTCTCTACCATTTCTTGCTGCATCTAATCTCATCTCTCTACCATTTGCCTCAAGTCTCTAATCTCATCTCTCCACCATTTGCTTTCAGTCTCTAATCTCATCTCTCCACCATTTGCTTTCAGTCTCTAATCTCATCTCTCCACCATTTGCTTTCAGTCTCTAATCTCATCTCTCCACCATTTGCTTTCAGTCTCTAACCTCATCTCTCTAACAGTTGCTTTCAGTCTCTAATCTCATCTCTCCACCATTTACTTTCAGCCTCTAATCTCATTTGTCCCTACTCTCTCAGTCTCACAAACATCTCAAAACTGACACTAAATTGTTCCATTGTCCCTAAGTTAAATTTCAGTGAAAAGTCTGTTGGATGTATATTTACTAGATATAGATACTGGGAAACTTGGACTAACGGTTCTTCCCAAGTCATTTTTTACGCCCATGGCAACTAAATCTTATCTCCCCGCCACATAATCTTCAGGGTGACTTCTCTCTGCCCCAGCACGTTGGCGCCTCCGCCGAGCCCGTGCCAGACCGCTACGGCTTCTACACCGACGCCTCCTCGATGCCGCCGCCCGACACTGGCGGCTCCGGCGGCGGCCGGCGTCGCCACGACGCGCTAAAAATAATTCGCCGCCGAGAGAAGAAATGGCTGCAGATGTTCAATAATTGGGATCGAATTGTGGCCAAAGATTTTCCTAAATTGCGCGAGCGCTGCAGAAAGGGCATCCCGGACTCGGTGCGGGCTAGGGCCTGGTACTACCTGTGCGGCGCCTGCTTCATGCAGCGTGACCAGCCCGACCTTTACCAGATATGCCAAAGCAAGCAGGCCAGCGAGAAGGTGAGCTAACTTTATTGATTCAGTAAATTCGGAAAATATTCACCTGCATTCTCTTTAAAATTAATTTTCTCTATCGGCATCTGCTCTCACATTCGTATCTATTTTTTACCTTTATTAGACTGTCTAACTTCTTATCACACCTGAATCACAATATCTAATCTCACCTGTGCCACAATATCTAATCTCACCTGTATCATAATATCTAATCTCACCTGTATCATAATGTCTAATCTCACCTGTATCATAATATCTAATCTCACCTGTATCATAATGTCTCATCTCACCTGTATCACAATGTCTCATCTCACCTGTATCACAATGTCTCATCTCACCTGTATCACAATATCTAATCTCACCTGTGCCACAATATCTAATCGCACCTGTATCACAATATCTCATCTCACCTGTATCACAATATCTAATCTCACCTGTATCATAATATCTAATCGCACCTGTATCACAATATCTAATCGCACCTGTATCACAATATCTAATCTCACCTGTATCATAATGTTTAATCTCACCTGTATCATAATGTTTAATCTCACCTGTATCACAATATCTAATCTCACCTGTATCACAATGTCTCATCTCACCTGTATCACAATATCTAATCTCACCTGTATCACAATGTCTCATCTCACCTGTATCACAATATCTAATCTCACCTGTATCACAATATCTAATCTCACCTGTAACATAATGTCTAATCTCACCTGTATCATAATATCTAATCTCACCTGTATCATGATATCTAATCTCACCTGTATCATAATGTTTAATCTCACCTGTATCATAATGTCTAATCTCACCCTGTATCACAATATCTAATCTCACCTGTATCATAATGTTTAATCTCACCTGTATCACAATATCTAATCTCACCTGTATCACAATGTCTCATCTCACCTGTATCACAATATCTAATCTCACCTGTACCACAATATCTAATCTCACATATATCACGATATCTAATCTTACCCTGTATCAAATTCTCTAATGTAAAGTAAATTAGAATCCCAGTTTCTGCCTAATTAGAAATGATGGATTATTAATGTGTCAAACTAATTCGTTAGATAGAAAAGTTTATGTTGAAAAGATTCCCTTAGTTTGAGGTAAATTAGAGCGAGTTAAATGCAAGTTGATTGCTGTGATTTCTCTGTTTTTGTCCTATCCAATGTGTTTCGATATTAGCCGCAGAAAAAGCATAAAAGACGCATCAGCTATTAAACTTTTATTCTGAGTTCATTCTATTAGAAACACGGGCGCATGTATGTAGCAGCAGCAGCAGCAGCCCAGTAATTTTATTTTATATCAGTTGCTAAGGGCAGCCAGCTAATCTGCATTAAAGTCAACCGCCCTCTCTCTGTAGCCCATCATGCATACCCTTTCCAAAGCCTGTGCGTCATAGATTGTGTTTTTTTGTACGGAAATACCGGACTAACGTGTACTTTTAGATCGATTCTTAATGCTACATCTCTCTGATCAACTGTTTGCTAATCGTGTCATGTGTGTTTAGATTAACTTTGGCACTGTTTTCATATCTTTCTTATCTCTTAGGCTCTGATCCCATCCCCCATCCCGTCTGCTCTTATTCTCTAATCTCATCTCTCCCATCCCGTCTGCTCTTATTCTCTAATCTCATCTCCCCCATCCCGTCTGCTCTTATTCTCTAATCTCATCTCTCCCATCCCGTCTGCTCTTACTCTCTAATCTCATCTCTCCCATCCCGTCTGCTCTTACTCTCTAATCTCATCTCTCCCATCCCGTCTGCTCTTATTCTCTAATCTCATCTCTCCCATCCCGTCTGCTCTTATTCTCTAATCTCATCTCTCCCATCCCGTCTGCTCTTATTCTCTAATCTCATCTCCCCCATCCCGTCTGCTCTTATTCTCTAATCTCATCTCTCCCATCCCGTCTGCTCTTACTCTCTAATCTCATCTCTCCCATCCCGTCTGCTCTTATTCTCTAATCTCATCTCTCCCATCCCGTCTGCTCTTATTCTCTAATCTCATCTCTCCCATCCCGTCTGCTCTTATTCTCTAATCTCATCTCTCCCATCCCGTCTGCTCTTATTCTCTAATCTCATCTCTCCCATCCCGTCTGCTCTTATTCTCTAATCTCATCTCTCCCATCCAGTCTGCTCTTATTCTCTAATCTCATCTCTCCCATCCCGTCTGCTCTTATTTTCTAATCTCATCTCTCCCATCCTGTCTGCTCTTATTCTCTAATCTCATCTCTGCCATCCCGTCTGCTCTTATTCTCTAATCTCATCTCCCCCATCCCGTCTGCTCTTATTCTCTAATCTCATCTCTCCCATCCCGTCTGCTCTTATTCTCTAATCTCATCTCTCCCATCCCGTCTGCTCTTATTCTCTAATCTCATCTCTCCCATCCAGTCTGCTCTTATTCTCTAATCTCATCTCTCCCATCCCGTCTGCTCTTATTCTCTAATCTCATCTCTCCCATCCCGTCTGCTCTTTTTCTCTAATCTCATCTCTCCCATCCAGTCTGCACTTATTCTCTAATCTCATCTCTCCCATCCCGTCTGCTCTTATTCTCTAATCTCATCTCCCCCCATCCCGTCTGCTCTTATTCTCTAATCTCATCTCTCCCATCCCGTCTGCTCTTATTCTCTAATCTCATCTCCCCCATCCCGTCTGCTCTTATTCTCTAATCTCATCTCCCCCATCCCGTCTGCTCTTATTCTCTAATCTCATCTCTCCCATCCCGTCTGCTCTTATTTTCTAATCTCATCTCTCCCATCCCGTCTGCTCTTATTCTTTAATCTCATCTCTGCCATCCCGTCTGCTCTTATTCTCTAATCTCATCTCTCCCATCCTAGGTCTTGGTAGATCTGGGTGCGGATTCGAACTTTTGAACCTTCTCGTCCAAGATTGTTGTCGCTTTTGCTTTTGCAAAGCTTGCTTAGATGCCATCTGTTCCAACAGTGATTCCCTGATCAATGCGCCTTGTTCTGAAAGCTTTTAAGACAATTGTCACCTATTTTTTCTGGCGCGCAATTTCGTCAATGCATTGCATTTCTTTAACGCCCTCTTTTTTTGGCAGCCCCAAAAGACGGATCGGGAAATCGCAAACTCTTTGTAGTATTCGCCCGTCCCCATTCCCCAAATTTCCCATCGCCGAATTTCCGGTCTATCCCAAAAATCCTTCCTTAACCCTCCCTCCGATGGAATCAGCAGCGAAACGGCCAAGGGATGGGAACATTAGGAAGGCCCGAACGCCGCATCCTGCACACACGATATGTAGTCAACCTGCGAGCGTCTAGGAGGTTGACCGCGATGGGATGAAGTACCCAGAGTGCCCATGGCGCATCAGCATGCACTTGCCCTGGCCTCCCCTCCAGAATCACTCGATCCTCTGACGCGCTTAGCCTTCGGAAAACTCTGGCTTCAAGAGGCCGTCCGGATTAACGCCACTTCTGTGACATTAATCCCACTTACCAGTCTTTCCACTGCCCTGCCATTACACACACACCCTGCCATTACACACACACCCTGCCATTACATACACACCCTGCCATTACATGCACACCCTGCCATTACACACACACCCTGCCATTACATACACACCCTGCCATTACATACACACCCTGCCATTACATACACACCCTGCCATTACATACACACCCTGCCATTACACACACACCCTGCCATTACATACACACCCTGCCATTACATACACACCCTGCCATTATATGCACACCCTGCCATTACATACACACCCTGCCATTACATACACACCCTGCCATTACATACACACCCTGCCATTACACACACACCCTGCCATTACATACACACCCTGCCATTATATACACACCCTGCCATTACATACACACCCTGCCATTACATACACACCCTGCCATTACATACACACCCTGCCATTACATGCACACCCTGCCATTACATACACACCCTGCCATTACATACACACCCTGCCATTGCATACACACCCTGCCATTACATACACACCCTGCCATTATATACACACCCTGCCATTACATACACACCCTGCCATTACATACACACCCTGCCATTACATACACACCCTGCCATTATATACACACCCTGCCATTACATACACACCCTGCCATTACATACACACCCTGCCATTACATACACACCCTGCCATTGCATACACACCCTACCATTACATACACACCCTGCCATTATGTACACACCCTGCCATTAAATACACACCCTGCCATTATATACACACCCTGCCATTATATACATGGCCTACTAGTCTATGTACTCGTATAATGCCATTATATACGAGCCTAGTAATCTATCCACCAGTCTCCCGTTTTATAACTGTCGTGTCTTCTATAAAGCTGATAGCTCGTAGTACCTTTATTTGTTTAGAATTTTTTTCTTGTGATTAGTGTGTCATTCTACTTCTAGTAGCCTACTTACAATATCAAGATTTTGCTCGAAATAAAACAATTCATCCGATTTTTCGTGTTGATTTTTTTAGTAAAATCAAGCCTAAATCTACAGTAATTCTTTCTGAAAATCTATCCGAATCTACAGTAATACTTTCTGAAAATCTATCCGAATCTACAGTAATACTTTCTGAAAATCTATCCGAATCTACAGTAATTCTTTCTGAAAATCTATTCCGAATCTACAGTAATTCTTTCTGAAAATCTACCCGAATCTACAGTAATTCTTTCTGAAAATCTATCCGAATCTACAGTAATTCTTTCTGAAAATCTATCCGAATCTACAGTAATTCTTTCCGAAAATCTATCCGAATCTACAGTAATTCTTTCTGAAAATCTATTCCGAATCTACAGTAATTCTTTCTGAAAATCTATTCCGAATCTACAGTAATTCTTTCTGAAAATCTACCCGAATCTACAGCAATTCTTTCTGAAAATCTATTCCGAATCTACAGTAATTCTTTCTGAAAATCTACCCGAATCTACAGTAATACTTTCTGAAAATCTATTCCGAATCTACAGTTATTCTTTCTGAAAATCTATCCGAATCTACAGTAATTCTTTCCGAAAATCTATCCGAATCTACAGTAATTCTTTCTGAAAATCTACCCGAATCTACAGCAATTCTTTCTGAAAATCTATTCCGAATCTACAGTAATTCTTTCTGAAAATCTACCTGAATCTACAGCAATTCTTTCTGAAAATCTATTCCGAATCTACAGTAATTCTTTCTGAAAATCTACCTGAATCTACAGCAATTCTTTCTGAAAATCTATTCCGAATCTACAGTAATTCTTTCTGAAAATCTACCCGAATCTACAGCAATTCTTTCTGAAAATCTATTCCGAATCTACAGCAATTCTTTCTGAAAATCTATTCCGAATCTACAGCAATTCTTTCTGAAAATCTATTCCGAATCTACAGTAATTCTTTTTGAAAATCTACCCGAATCTACAGTAATTCTTTCCGAAAATCTATCCGAATCTACAGTAATTCTTTCCGAAAATCTATCCGAATCTACAGTAATTCTTTCCGAAAATCTATCCGAATCTACAGTAATTCTTTCTGAAAATCTATTCCGAATCTACAGTAGTTCCTTCCGAAAATCTATCCGAATCTACAGTAATTCCTTCCGAAAATCTATCCGAATCTACAGTAATTCCTTCCGAAAATCTATCCGAATCTACAGTAATTCCTTCCGAAAATCTATCCGAATCTACTCATTCATCATCTTTAGGTGCTGGATGACATCGACAAAGACCTGAGCCGGCAGTTCCCGCATCACGAGCTGTTTGTACAGGACCAGGGCCACGGCCAGCAGGCTTTGCGCCGCCTATTGCAAGCCTACGCCGGTTGCCACCCGGAAGTTGGCTATTGCCAGGCAATGGCACCGCTAGCTGGCGCTTTGCTGCTGCACATGCCCGAGCTAGACGCATTTTACACAATGACCAGTCTGTTTGACACTTATATGTGCGACTATTTCCGACCCGGCCTGGAGACTGTCCAAGTCGATGGTCAAATTCTCTACGGCCTGTTGAAACGGCTCAGCCCGGATGTTTACAGGCATCTGGTCAAATTCAAGGTCGAGCCGTTGCACTTTATGGTTGACTGGTTCATGTGCCTGTTTGTTAGAAACCTGCCCTGGCCCACACTACTCAGGGTTTGGGATGTCTACTTTTGCGAAGGTGAGTCAGTTGGTCCTTTAGGTCTGGTGGAAATCAATAAAATATCGAGCCAGATGCGTCAGTGATAGAAAGTAACGAGCCAGATGCGTCAGTGATAGAAAGTAACGAGCCAGATGCGTCAGTGATAGAAAGTAACGAGCCAGATGCGTCAGTGATAGAAAGTAACGAGCCAGATGCGCCAGTGATAGAAAGTAACGAGCCAGATGCGTCAGTGATATAAAGTAACGGGTCAGATGCGCCAGTGATAGAAAGTAACGGGTCAGATGCGCCAGTGATAGAAAGTAACGGGTCAGATGCGCCAGTGATAGAAAGTAACGGGTCAGATGCGTCAGTGCTAGAAAGTAACGGGTCAGATGCGCCAGTGATAGAAAGTAACGGGTCAGATGCGCCAGTGATAGAAAGTAACGGGTCAGATGCGTCAGTGATAGAAAGTAACGGGTCAGATGCGCAAGTGATAGAAAGTAACGAGCCAGATGCGCCAGTGATAGAAAGTAACGGGTCAGATGCGTCAGTGATAGAAAGTAACGGGTCAGATGCGTCAGTGATTGAAAGTAACGGGTCAGATGGGTCAGTGCTAGAAAGTAACGGGTCAGATGGGTCAGTGCTAGAAAGTAACGGGTCAGATGGGTCAGTGCTAGAAAGTAACGGGTCAGATGGGTTAGTGATGGACTGAGTCAGATGTATAAGTGATTAAAAGTAACGAGCCGGATAGCTCATATTTTGAACATATCGAGTCAATAAATCAGTGGTAAAGCCTAAAAAATTTTTGGATCAGCTGTACATTGTAATGGGTCCGGTAAGTTAGTGGTGGAAAGTAACGAGACAGGTGATTTGGCGGTATAAAAGTAACGAACGAAACAAATTAACGATTTCTACTTTACGTCGATAGAAATCGACGAATTGAATGGATCAGTGGTAGAAAGTAACGAAATAAATATATCTGCGGTAGAAAGTAACGAAATAAATATATCTGCGGTAGAAAGTAACGAAATAAATATATCTGCGGTAGGAAGTTACAAATTAAATAGATAAGCAACTACGCTCGTAGTTAGGTGTCTGTCCGCCCGAATTATCGCAGGTGTGAAGATCATCTTCCGGGTGGCCATCGCCCTCCTGAACGGCGTCCTAGGCACTTCGCAGCAGCGCCGCCACCTCAGGTCGTTCGAGGACACGCTAGACTGCCTGCGCAACCTGCCGGGCAAGGTGACGGAGGCCTCCAGCCTGCTGCCAGCCGCCCTGCTGCTGGAATTGTCGGCTAAAGATTTTGAGCAAGAGCACGACAAGCAGTTGAAGAAGTTCAATCAGAGGAAGCAACTGCGGCAGCAGATGCAGCACGATACTGGTGCGGCTGTCTGATTGATTCTTGGGAAAACCTGTTCCGTAGTCTTTAGTGATCCCAATATTACTCGAGAGCCTTCCCCAAGTCAGAATTGTGTGATTAATTCTCTGTTTTGTATTTCCTTAGTTTTGCTGTTCCCCGCTGCTGAATTGTTCGACTTAATCAGAATTTTTTAAAGCTGTTTTCGTTTGCTGCTTCACTTGGCCGTGTGTTTTGGGTGCTTTAAACTGTTAGTACCAGCGAGAACTGCAGCTGGGTCAACCTCAAATACAGACTCACCAGCCTCAAATACAGACTCACCAGCCTCAAATACAGACTCACCAGCCTCAAATACAGACTCACCAGCCTCAAATACAGACTCACCAGCCTCAAATACAGACTCACCAGCCTCGAATACAGACTCACCAACCTCGAATACAGACTCACCAACCTCAAATACAGACTCACCAGCCTCAAATACAGACTCACCAGCCTCAAATACAGACTCACCAGCCTCAAATACAGACTCACCAGCCTCAAATACAGACTCACCAGCCTCAAATACAGACTCACCAGCCTCAAATACAGACTCACCAGCCTCAAATACAGACTCACCAGCCTCAAATACAGACTCACCAACCTCGAATACAGACTCACCAACCTCAAATACAGACTCACCAGCCTCAAATACAGACTCACCAGCCTCAAATACAGACTCACCAGCCTCAAATACAGACTCACCAGCCTCAAATACAGACTCACCAGCCTCAAATACAGACTCACCAGCCTCAAATACAGACTCACCAACATGCTAGTATGCAGTAGTCAGAGGTGCTATGGTGTTAGTGTTTATTGTGAATTTATTTAAACCGCTAAGCCAATCAATGGGTTGTTTCTCGCGCTTATGAATTTTAATCGTGGCTATTATATACTAGTTTTGTTTTAAAAAAGCTTTCGACTGTTGTGTTAGGTTTCTAGACTTTTTGCTACTGTAAGTTTTTTAAGTACTCTGTCCACATCTCTCATGACCGAATCTTTTATATTGCACTGCTCATTTACTGCTCTCCATGCAATAAGATAATGTATGTAAATTATTAGCTTTCAGTTTGCTTGTTAATTCTCGTAGATTCTTTTGTTAAACTGTGGCTAGTCTAATGCTAGTCTTTTGATTTGGTTCAGTGTGTCTCCCTATTCTTCTCCTTCTCCCATTCTACCCCTTCTCCCTATCCTTCTCCTTCTCCCATTCTACCCCTTCTCCCTATCCTTCTCCTTCTCCCATTCTACCCCTTCTCCCTATCCTTCTCCTTCTCCCATTCTACCCCTTCTCCCTATCCTTCTCCTTCTCCCATTCTACCCCTTCTCCCTATCCTTCTCCTTCTCCCATTCTACCCCTTCTCTCTATTCTTCTCCTTCTCCCATTCTACCCCTTCTCCCTATTCTTCTCCTTCTCCCATTCTACCCCTTCTCCCTATTCTTCTCCTTCTCCCATTCTACCCCTTCTCCCTATCCTTCTCCTTCTCCCATTCTACCCCTTCTCCCTATCCTTCTCCTTCTCCCATTCTACCCCTTCTCCCTATCCTTCTCCTTCTCCCATTCTACCCCTTCTCTCTATTATTCTCCTTCTCCCATTCTACCCCTTCTCCCTATCCTTCTCCTTCTCCCATTCTACCCCTTCTCTCTATTATTCTCCTTCTCCCATTCTACCCCTTCTCCCTATTATTCTCCTTCTCCCATTCTACCCCTTCTCCCTATCCTTCTCCTTCTCCCATTCTACCCCTTCTCCCTATCCTTCTCCTTCTCCCATTCTACCCCTTCTCCCTATCCTTCTCCTTCTCCCATTCTACCCCTTCTCTCTATTATTCTCCTTCTCCCATTCTACCCCTTCTCCCTATTATTCTCCTTCTCCCATTCTACCCCTTCTCCCTATCCTTCTCCTTCTCCCATTCTACCCCTTCTCCCTATCCTTCTCCTTCTCCCATTCTACCCCTTCTCCCTATCCTTCTCCTTCTCCCATTCTACCCCTTCTCCCTATTATTCTCCTTCTCCCATTCTACCCCTTCTCCCTATCCTTCTCCTTCTCCCATTCTACCCCTTCTCCCTATTCTTCTCCTTCTCCCATTTTACCCCTTCTCCCTATTCTTCTCCTTCTCCCATTCTACCCCTTCTCCCTATTATTCTCCTTCTCCCATTCTACCCCTTCTCCCTATCCTTCTCCTTCTCCCATTCTACCCCTTCTCCCTATCCTTCTCCTTCTCCCATTCTACCCCTTCTCCCTATCCTTCTCCTTCTCCCATTCTACCCCTTCTCCCTATTATTCTCCTTCTCCCATTCTACCCCTTCTCCCTATCCTTCTCCTTCTCCCATTCTACCCCTTCTCCCTATCCTTCTCCTTCTCCCATTCTACCCCTTCTCCCTATCCTTCTCCTTCTCCCATTCTACCCCTTCTCCCTATCCTTCTCCTTCTCCCATTCTACCCCTTCTCCCTATTCTTCTCCTTCTCCCATTCTACCCCTTCTCCCTATTATTCTCCTTCTCCCATTCTACCCCTTCTCCCTATTCTTCTCCTTCTCCCATTCTACCCCTTCTTCCTATTCTTCTCCTTCTCCCATTCTACCCCTTCTCCCTATCCTTCTCCTTCTCCCATTCTACCCCTTCTCCCTATCCTTCTCCTTCTCCCATTCTACCCCTTCTCCCTATCCTTCTCCTTCTCCCATTCTACCCCTTCTCCCTATTCTTCTCCTTCTCCCATTCTACCCCTTCTCCCTATCCTTCTCCTTCTCCCATTCTACCCCTTCTCCATATTATTCTCCTTCTCCCATTCTACCCCTTCTCCCTATCCTTCTCCTTCTCCCATTCTACCCCTTCTCCCTATCCTTCTCCTTCTCCCATTCTACCCCTTCTCCCTATTCTTCTCCTTCTCCCATTCTACCCCTTCTCCCTATCCTTCTCCTTCTCCCATTCTACCCCTTCTCCCTATCCTTCTCCTTCTCCCATTCTACCCCTTCTCCCTATTATTCTCCTTCTCCCATTCTACCCCTTCTCCCTATCCTTCTCCTTCTCCCATTCTACCCCTTCTCCCTATCCTTCTCCTTCTCCCATTCTACCCCTTCTCCCTATCCTTCTCCTTCTCCCATTCTACCCCTTCTCCCTATCCTTCTCCTTCTCCCATTCTACCCCTTCTCCCTATCCTTCTCCTTCTCCCATTCTACCCCTTCTCCCTATCCTTCTCCTTCTCCCATTCTACCCCTTCTCCCTATTATTCTCCTTCTCCCATTCTACCCCTTCTCCCTATCCTTCTCCTTCTCCCATTCTACCCCTTCTCCCTATTATTCTCCTTCTCCCATTCTACCCCTTCTCCCTATCCTTCTCCTTCTCCCATTCTACCCCTTCTCCCTATTCTTCTCCTTCTCCCATTTTACCCCTTCTCCCTATTCTTCTCCTTCTCCCATTCTACCCCTTCTCCCTATTATTCTCCTTCTCCCATTCTACCCCTTCTCCCTATCCTTCTCCTTCTCCCATTCTACCCCTTCTCCCTATCCTTCTCCTTCTCCCATTCTACCCCTTCTCCCTATCCTTCTCCTTCTCCCATTCTACCCCTTCTCCCTATTATTCTCCTTCTCCCATTCTACCCCTTCTCCCTATCCTTCTCCTTCTCCCATTCTACCCCTTCTCCCTATCCTTCTCCTTCTCCCATTCTACCCCTTCTCCCTATCCTTCTCCTTCTCCCATTCTACCCCTTCTCCCTATCCTTCTCCTTCTCCCATTCTACCCCTTCTCCCTATTATTCTCCTTCTCCCATTCTACCCCTTCTCCCTATTCTTCTCCTTCTCCCATTCTACCCCTTCTCCCTATCCTTCTCCTTCTCCCATTCTACCCCTTCTCCCTATCCTTCTCCTTCTCCCATTCTACCCCTTCTCCCTATCCTTCTCCTTCTCCCATTCTACCCCTTCTCCCTATTCTTCTCCTTCTCCCATTCTACCCCTTCTTCCTATTCTTCTCCTTCTCCCATTCTACCCCTTCTCCCTATTCTTCTCCTTCTCCCATTCTACCCCTTCTCTCTATTCTTCTCCTCCCATTCTACCCCTTCTCCCTATCCTTCTCCTTCTCCCATTCTACCCCTTCTCCCTATTCTTCTCCTTCTCCCATTCTACCCCTTCTCCCTATCCTTCTCCTTCTCCCATTCTACCCCTTCTCCCTATCCTTCTCCTTCTCCCATTCTACCCCTTCTCCCTATCCTTCTCCTTCTCCCATTCTACCCCTTCTCCCTATTCTTCTCCTTCTCCCATTCTACCCCTTCTTCCTATTCTTCTCCTTCTCCCATTCTACCCCTTCTCCCTATTCTTCTCCTTCTCCCATTCTACCCCTTCTCTCTATTCTTCTCCTCCCATTCTACCCCTTCTCCCTATCCTTCTCCTTATCCCATTCTACCCCTTCTCCATTTTCTTAGCATTTCCAATCTCCCCTCTTCACTATTCCTCTCCCCTCTCTGTCTGTATGTTTGTGTTCTGTGTGTGAGTTCTATGGCCTGCCTCTATTAGTCTTACACTTCTTTAATCATATCTTCACTTTCTCTGTGGATTGCTAATCTATGTTCGCGCCTGATGCCCCATCGAGTATACGCTGATGTAACGGATTTGATGTCACATTTCTGTACTCATAAATCTGCAATTATTAAATTTTTGTATCTCAAACGCCTGGCATCTCGCGCTTAACATGCTAGCTCAGCTTAGAGTTCTGCTTAGCGTGTTCCCTGTTCATTCACGTCATTTACAAACAATCGTCACAGAATCGAACGTATGTAAATCGTTTTAATCTAGTTGATTTTTTTTACATGAAAACCTACTCCACCTTCACGTGTCTGTAACAATTTTTTCACTTTTAGTTTCTAAGAAAGATGTCGTGTTTCTCAATTCGATTCAATCTAACCTCTATTTGAATTTTTAACCGCTAATTTTCGCTAGTTGCTACTTACAACGCGCCGAACCGGTGTTGATAAGTAGTGCAGTGCACATTTTTTGTTTTTTTTAATCAGCATAAAATCTGCTTTATTTCTAATTTTGAGTTGCTAAAGCTGGCCAATCTTCCGCTTGCTTAAATGTTCGTCTTTATTTGTAAAAGTTTTTAATAAAATATGAGTATGTATGTATATTTATTTATTATGGCATAGTCATGTAAATAAGGTGTTTCGAAATAAAGTACAAATTATCACATAATACTACGGCTAATTGAAACCGCATGCTTCAATTTGTGTATAATTTCTCTGCCTAGCAACTTAGTCGTCATATAAATTCAATCAATTTATATAGTACTGAACGCAACAAGACATTTGTATGATTTGTGTGTTCTTTGAACTTTTTAGAAAGTTATATAAATATGTTATAAATATATGCCTACATTAGCAGACCTGAAATCTGACACAGAACTGAACAGTGTTTCTGATGCTGTTTATTTATTGTTAGTTTATTATTACTGATTTACATTCACGGCGAATCGAAATATTGTTAATGATTCTGTGTTCTCTCTGTGTTTCATTTGAGGTATGACAGT
This sequence comes from Macrostomum hystrix, assembly GCA_950097015.1. Classification (NCBI taxonomy): domain Eukaryota; kingdom Metazoa; phylum Platyhelminthes; family Macrostomidae; genus Macrostomum; species Macrostomum hystrix. The sequence continues at coordinate 2,837,303 of CATNEN010000012.1, forward strand.
TCATGCCAGTCAGAATATTAACTTGAATATTAACTTTCTTGCCCATCTCTCCCTTCTACCCCTTCTCACTCTCTTGCCCATCTACCCATTCTACCCCTTCTCACTCTCTTGCCCATTTCCCCCTTCTACCCCTTCTCACTCTCTTGCCCATCTACCCATTCTACCCCTTCTCCCTTTCTTGCCCATCTCCCCCTTCTACCCCTTCTCACTCTATTGCCTATCTACCCATTCTACCCCTTCTCACTCTATTGCCCATCTACCCATTCTACCCCTTCTCACTTTCTTGCCCATCTCCCCCTTCTACCCCTTCTCACTCTCTTGCCCATCTCCCCCTTCTACCCCTTCTCACTCTCTTGCCCATCTCCCCCTTCTACCCCTTCTCACTCTATTGCCCATCTCCCCCTTCTACCCCTTCTCACTCTCTTGCCCATCTCCCCATTCTACCCCTTCTCACTCTCTTGCCCATCTACCCATTCTACCCCTTCTCACTCTCTTGCCCATCTCCCCCTTCTACCCCTTCTCACTCTCTTGCCCATCTCCCCATTCTACCCCTTCTCACTTTCTTGCCCATTGAATGAATTGAAAGAATAGCCGTTAACTTTAATTGATTTATAAATAGAGGATTCGCATACCGGTGCTGTTTCGCAGCTGATTAATTATTCCACTTGGTGGAAGCAGGCGAGGCGATGGAGTCTAATTGAGAAAAGCATTTTTTCTAGCTGAAACAAAATTAAACAACTGGTGGTGGTGCCGCAGCAAACACTATTCTGATCCAGCGACTCCGCTGTTGTTGTTGCTGCTGTCAAAGTGACAATGAGAGAGTGCCGTTGGCAGCCAGATAAATCGCCTCAGGGGTTTTTAACTGTCACGCCTCAGAGCGCAACAATTCACGGAGGTCGGGGGCCCTGGCAACCTGCATAGGCAATGCTTATTAGATTTCAGTTTTAGTGCGGGCAAGTGTCAGATGCCTTCGCAGTTTTGCGCCCTCAGGGGCTGCAAGCTTCATGGATTCTGCAGGTGCCTGTAATTTGTTGGGTTGGGCCGAATTTCTATGACGTCATTTCTTTGGCGATTGCTTACAACAAAGACATGACTTCTTCCACTCAGTCTTATAACATTTTTATTATAAGCTCGTATGTTGACTGTGTAATCATGGCTTATTTTACCAGCATTTTTAAATAAATTCGCTAGTTTCGTTGCCATAAACTATTTTGCAATGCCCCCCGGTCACTTTGTTCAGATCACTCTGGAAACCTAGATATTAAAAGTTAACTTTAAACTTTCAGGGCCGCTAATCCGACTTTCATTGCCGCTTACCTCCGACTTTCAGGCTAGCTAACCTCCAACTTTCAGGTCCGCTAACCTCCGACTTTCATTGCCGCTAACCTCCGACTTTCAGGCTAGCTAACCTCCAACTTTCAGGTCCGCTAACCTCCGACTTTCATTGCCGTTAAACTCAGACTTTCAGGGCAGCTAACCTCCGACTTTCAGGGCAGCTAACCTCCGACTTTCAGGTCCGCTAACCTCCGACTTTCATTGCCGTTAAACTCAGACTTTCAGGGCAGCTAACCTCCGACTTTCAGGGCAGCTAACCTCCGACTTTCAGGTCCGCTAACCTCCGACTTTCATTGCCGTTAAACTCAGACTTTCAGGGCAGCTAACCTCCGACTTTCAGGGCAGCTAACCTCCGACTTTCAGGTCCGCTAACCTCCGACTTTCATTGCCGTTAAACTCAGACTTTCAGGGCAGCTAACCTCCGACTTTCAGGGCAGCTAACCTCCGACTTTCAGGTCCGCTAACCTCCGACTTTCAGGGCAGCTAACCTCCGACTTTCAGGGCAGCTAACCTCCGACTTTCAGGGCAGCTAACCTCCGACTTTCATTGCCGTTAAACTCAGACTTTCAGGGTAGCTAACCTCCGACTTTCAGGGCAGCTAACCTCCGACTTTCATTGCCGCTAACCTCCGACTTTCAGGGCAGCTAACCTCCGACTTTCATTGCCGCTAACCTCCGACTTTCAGGGCAGCTAACCTCCGACTTTCATTGCCGCTAACCTCCGACTTTCAGGGCAGCTAACCTCCGACTTTCATTGCAGCTAACCTCCGACTTTCATTGCCGCTAACCTCCGACTTTCATTGCCGCTAACCTCCGACTTTCATTGCCGCTAACCTCCGACTTTCATTGCCGTTAAACTCAGACTTTCAGGGCAGCTAACCTCCGACTTTCAGGGCAGCTAACCTCCGACTTTCAGGGCAGCTAACCTCCGACTTTCAGGGCAGCTAACCTCCGACTTTCATTGCCGTTAAACTCCGACTTTCAGGGCAGCTAACCTCCGACTTTCAGGGCCCCTATCTGGTCAACGGAGTGGCTGATGTTAAACATATCATTAGATAGGCATAGGATTTGATCCTAGCAATAAAACTTCATTGATGGTCGCATTTTGGAATTATTTATTAAATTTGGCACCTCTCAGCACCTGCTGTAAAAGTGTCGCCCGTCAAATTAATTGGCCCTGCTGCTCAATGTCGGCATTCTATGGGACGTTTGATCTGTTCCCGATCGGAATAACTCAAAAACAAAATTATTTTTGGTCTCAGGAGTTTAGTTAAAGTATTGGTTTTCAAATTTTAGCAGGAAATTGGCCTGCTCAAAAAGAGTTTGCTGGCAAGGGAAAAATATTTGCGCTTTCTTAGAAAACCAGCAAGTGCTCCACTTTTTTCTCTTTTTTCTTTAATGGAAAAGGGAAAAGTTTCGATTGGACCGCAGCCTTCCCACTGACGCTGCCAACGAAGCTGTTGACGAGAAAAAGTCAAAACAGTTTCTTTATTCTCTGCCTCCTTTCCCATCGGCAAGCCCTTGACATCGCCCCGCTACTGTAGACTGGTTGCCGGCGAAAAGACTAAAGAAATAGGAAACCTTTTTTCTGTGGATGGGAAAACAAAAAAATCCTGTCCCAACTTTGGGAGAAAACATTTGTAGCTTTCCCCCCGCCTGGCGTGAGCTGAGTATAGGACTTGCCGCTTGAGCTGCTAGAGTATTCCGTCTGATGCGAGCTCCTAATTGTACCATCCTGCCTCACAACAGTTTCATGTTGTCTGTCGTTTCTAGCGCTAAGACACCGCTAAGTAGGACTACCAAGCCATTTTGCCGCCCGTTTTTATACCAAGGGGGGATTTCAGCCCTGAAAAAAAATTTGGCAGCTTCCGAATGCTAGCAGCTTTGGGTGGTGACTGATTGGTTGACAGACTAATCAGGCGATGGTGTCCTCTGGTCGAGCTGCGCCTAGTATTTCGGCTTGATCAGTGAAATTGGAGAAATTCGCGTCAGGGTGTCCATAGTGGCCTATTTTTTCACCTGTTGTAGCCCTTGAAGGTCCAGCAAATCCGTCTAGATAAAGGTAGGTGACCACCGAAGACGGAGATGATGCAGGCACATTCGGGTGACATGCTGATAAATGTTTGAAGGCCTGGCAAGGCCGCACTGAGGCACAGTGCTAATTCGTGTCTGTATGAAATGGTGTACTGAAAACCGCAGTAGAAATGGCTTGGTAGTCCTACTGTGAAGGATCTCAATGCTAAAACGGTACTCAGAAATGCCCCAAAAAGTGTTCGAATGCAACGTACTTGCTGTCCCTACTTTATTTGTCACACAAATCGTTTGGCGCATCGTAGATGAAGCGTGTGTGAGAAACTGCAAATTTGAATGCAACTCAAGGTGCAAATCTTTATGGATTTGCAACCTAATAGGCTAGAGTCGTATAGGCTTTTTGAACAATGCGACGTCGGCGGTGGCTGCGGCGCCGGCGGCGGCGGCGGCTTTGTTTCATCGGTTTAATTAACCTTTCCCTTACCCCGTCTTCCCAGTCCTAATTAAGCGCGGCTTTTTTTAAAGAAAATAAAGTAGGATAGAGAGTGACTGGAAGATACGCTCGTAATGCATCGATAATCGAAAGCCAATTTAAATCGGGTAAGAAATTCAGGCAACGCAGAAAGAGTTGAGGAGAGACTGGAGAGTGACAAGAGGGGTGATGAGAGACTGGAGAGTGACAAGAGTAGTGAGGAGAGACTGGAGAGTGACAAGAGGAGTGATGAGAGACTGGAGAGTGACAAGAGTAGTGAGGAGAGACTGGAGAGTGACAAGAGTAGTGAGGAGAGACTGGAGAGTGACAAGAGTAGTGAGGAGAGACTGGAGAGTGACAAGAGTAGTGAGGAGAGACTGGAGAGTGACAAGAGTAGTGATGAGAGACTGGAGAGTGAAAAGAGTAGTGATGAGAGACTGGAGAGTGACAAGAGTAGTGATGAGAGACTGGAGAGTGAAAAGAGTAGTGAGGAGAGACTGGAGAGTGACAAGAGGGGTGATGAGAGGCTGGAGAGTGACAAGAGTAGTGAGGAGAGACTGGAGAGTGACAAGAGGGGTGATGAGAGACTTGAGAGTGACAAGAGGGGTAATGGGAGACTTGAGAGTGACAAGAGGGAGTTGAGTAGAGACTGCTTTAGACTAGAATTAGCTCCAGAAGCAGTTCAATGGCTATTATTACACGCTAAACGCATGGCAGATTGGAAGTTGTCTCACAGGCTCCACTGCGAATAGTGTGTCCAAACCCCGCTTTGAAGAGCTTTATCCGGAAAAAATAGTGAAGTGGAGAAAACACCGGAAGATAGACGGAGACAGAGAGAGAGAGAGACAGTGGTTCCACACGAACCCGGAGGGCAAGCCAAGACTTCGCTGTTGACATGAGTAGTCGATCGTCTTGGTCTTGGCTAGGGCTGAGCAGGAAGAAGATTCCACCGTTGTTGAGTTCCGTTCATTGCGTCGCAATGCCGGGTCGGAGTCTGCGCTTGCACTCGATGACTCTTCAGCTTCATCCACGGCGTCTGCCCTCGGGCGTGAGGTTGGTTGGCGGACTCGTGATCATGCCTGTGTCTGTGGCTTGTGTTGGTCTCCTCTTTCATCCAGTTCACCATCCATTATTGAATGATGATGAGGCTGCGACTGCTTCATGCGGTTATTAACAGCATATTGCTCTCGCGTGGTTGCGAGCCGCATTCCTGGGAAGATAGAAATAGAGATGGAAACTAAGGTAGCTTGACAGACGGGAGGCATGTTTTACAGGTTGGGCAGGGTAGACAGTTAGGTAGACAGGGTAGACAGTTAGGTAGACAGGGTAGACAGTTAGGTAGACAGGGTAGACAGTTAGGTAGACAGGGTAGACAGTTAGGTAGACAGGGTAGACAGTTAGGTAGACAGGGTAGACAGTTAGGTAGACAGGGTAGACAGTTAGGTAGACAGTTAGGTAGACAGGGTAGACAGTTAGGTAGACAGGGTAGACAGTTAGGTAGACAGGGTAGACAGTTAGGTAGACAGGGTAGATAGTTAGTTTGACAGTAAGGACAGGTAGACTGGTAGATAGTTTCGACACACGGGAAGACAGGTAGACAAACAAATAGACACGGTCGAAACACAGGTAAACAGACGGGTAGACAGAAAGGGTCGACAGACAGGGCCGAAAGATTGACGAGAATACAGACAGGTAGACAGACAAACAGGGTGGATAGGTGGACAGACAGACAGGGTGGATAGGTGGACAGACAGACAGCGTGGATAGGTAGACAGACAGACAGGGTGGATAGGTGGACAGACAAACAGGGTGGATAGGTTGACAGACAGACAGGGTGGATAGGTAGACAGACAAACAGGGTGGGATAGGTAGACAGACAGACAGGGTGGATAGGTAGACAGACAGACAGGGTGGATAGGTAGACAGACAAACAGGGTGGGATAGGTAGACAGACAGACAGGGTGGATAGGTAGACAGACAGACAGAGTGGATAGGTAGACAGACAGACAGGGTGGATAGGTGACAGACAGACAGAGTGGATAGGTAGACAGACGAACAGGGTGGATAGGTGGACAGACAGACAGAGTGGATAGGTAGACAGACGAACAGGGTGGATAGGTGGACAGACAGACAGAGTGGATAGGTAGACAGACAAACAGGGTGGGATAGGTAGACAGACAAACATGGTGGATAGGTAGACAGACAAACAGGGTGGATAGGTTGACAGACAGACAGAGTGGATAGGTAGACAGACAAACAGGGTGGATAGGTTGACAGACAGACAGAGTGGATAGGTAGACAGACGAACAGGGTGGATAGGTGGACAGACAGACAGGGTGGATAGGTAGACAGACGAACAGGGTGGATAGGTGGACAGACAGACAGGGTGGATAGGTGGACAGACGAACAGGGTGGATAGGTGGACAGACAGACAGGGTGGATAGGTAGACAGACGAACAGGGTGGATAGGTGGACAGACAGACAGAGTGGATAGGTAGACAGACAAACGGGTGGGATAGGTAGACAGACAAACATGGTGGATAGGTAGACAGACAAACAGGGTGGATAGGTTGACAGACAGACAGAGTGGATAGGTAGACAGACAAACAGGGTGGATAGGTTGACAGACAGACAGGGTGGATAGGTAGACAGACGAACAGGGTGGATAGGTGGACAGACAGACAGGGTGGATAGGTAGACAGACGAACAGGGTGGATAGGTGGACAGACAAACAGGGTGGATAGGTGGACAGACGAACAGGGTGGATAGGTGGACAGACAGACAGGGTGGATAGGTAGACAGACGAACAGGGTGGATAGGTGGACAGACAGACAGGGTGGATAGGTGGACAGACAGACAGGGTGGATAGGTGGACAGACAGACAGGGTGGATAGGTGGACAGACAGATGCTCGCTTTGTAAGAATGGAGACAAAAGCAGAAGGAAATTACAAAAAAACATCACATTAATGATTCTATCACAGATTAACATATTGATTGCTTGACAGCGGTTTCGTTTTAAGGATTTTTTGTTTTAATTCTCATTAGAATTTCAGTTGCCACGGCTTGGGGTAGGGCCTCTAGTGGAGATCAAAGACGGCCAACAGGAAACAGCAGCACGCGGACCGGAAATCTTGGGACAGCGGGGCGATCCTAAATTAGCCGAAGCATTTCGCCCTACTGAATTCTGATCACTTGACCCGGAGGTAGGGGAGGTGAGGTGAGGGAGGTAAAAGGGTTCGTCACACCTGCCCTCCGCCGGCACCCGTCACTAGATTGCCCATGTAACAATTTCTTCTAGTTGAATTCTCAAAGATTCTAAGATCTGCCTGTATCTAGGGGAACTGTGCACGGTGAAGAGAACACCCAAATCCACCACGCCGTGTCTAAAACTCGGAGTCAAATGATAATTGTTGGGAAGGGAGGTAGGGAGGGGCACAAAAAATATATTCCCAACGGAATCGAGCCACAGCCTCGAGGGGATAACGGGTGGGATGGAAAATTCGTTCCTGTTTTCGGTTTCGAAATAAAAAATTGGACTGCCATGACAAACGGTTCCGGGACTAGCTAAGGGAGCTGAGAATGATTATTCAGAGAAGGCCCATAGATACTATCACCAGTTAGGATAGAGGAAGACACAATGAGATGCCCTTGGGGGCATTTTTAGCCTTTCTAAATTCTTCTACTCAACTATAGAAATTTGAATTATTTGCCGGCAAAAACTATGTCTTCCAAGAATTGTCTTCGAAAATATAATATGTTCTTTGCCAGAATTCAATTTGGCAAAATTCGATTACATCATTCGATTGAAAATAATCGATAGATCTATCGAAATTAGATCTATGAGTATTGGTATATTATATCTGTGATTTAAAATCTATGAGATCTGTGACCCAGATCTATGAGATCTATGAGAATGATCTATAAGATCTATGAGAATGATCTATAATATCAATGATCTATAAGATTTATGAGAATGATCTATAAGATCTATGAGAATTATCTATAAGATCTATGAGAATGATCTATAAGATCTATGAGAATGATCTATAAGATCTATGAGAATGATCTATAATATCAATGATCTATAAGATTTATGAGAATGATCTATAAGATCTATGAGAATGATCTATAATATCTATGAGAATGATCTATAATATCTATGAGAATTATCTATAAGATCTATGAGAATGATCTATAAGATCTATGAGAATGATCTATAATATCTATGATAATGATCTATAAGATTTATGAGAATGATCTATAAGATCTATGAGAATGATCTATAATATCTATGTGAATGATCTATAAGATCTATGAGAATGATCTATAAGATCTATGAGAATGATCTATAATATCTATGAGAATTATCTATAAGATCTATGAGAATGATCTATAAGATCTATGAGAATGATCTATAAGATCTATGAGAATGATCTATAATATCTATGATAATGATCTATAAGATTTATGAGAATGATCTATAAGATCTATGAGAATGATCTATAATATCTATGTGAATGATCTATAAGATCTATGAGAATGATCTATAATATCTATGATAATGATCTATAAGATCTATGAGAATGATCTATAATATCTATGAGAATGATCTATAAGATCTATGAGAATGATCTATAAGATCTATGAGAATGATCTATAATATCTATGAGAATGATCTATAAGATCTATGAGAATGATGCGTGAGATCAATAAATTTTGTTCAATTGGATCTATGAATATTGAACCAAGAGATCTTTGAGATGAGATTTCTGAGTATCTATAAGAGATTTATGAGAATTTCAAGTTAATCTCGTTGATTTTCACTAGAAAAAATAGTCAAAATTCTAGTTGTTATCTCATAGATTAGTTAGTAGACATTGATTTCCAGATTAGGTGAGTCTATTGCATTAATAACGCATTCTATTTGCTGATTTTATTTGGGTCGCTATTTCCCCATTGACACTTAACTAACTGGTCCCCAGTGTCGGTTGATGGGACTGTCTGTTCATACAACGCCTCATTGAATTGTCCGCTGAGGTGCTGGCAGACAACGGACCAAAGATGAGAGGGACAGTGACGAAGAGACAAAGCGGTTCCCCGCTGAGTTTAGTTAAGGCCGCTTTGAAAGCAATGGGATTTGGGAATTTCCGCTTAGCCCTGTGCCTGCCACCAAAAACTGCCGGCCCTGGGAGCATTGATGTTTGGGGAGCCAATTTTGTGTCACCTCTTTAGCCGGTGGAGTGACGGGTCGGGGCCAATGCCACCCGCTTAGAATAACAGAGCAGTCACTGCCGGACCTTGAGTGGCCACTTTTTCCTCTTCCATTCCCCCACCTCTTCATTCCCCACTCTTTTTCTTTGCCTCTTCAGAGGGGAGCAGAAAGCAAAATTCAGGCCGAGCTAATTCTACTCAAGAGCGGGCAGGTGCTGTATGGGACCCATTCTTTGCCTTTCCCTGCCTGTGTGCTATGCTTAGCATATTTCTATTATTGTTATCGCACTTTTTGAGGAAATTAAGTAACCCCGCTCAGCCAGATCTGCTTCTTCCTGTTTCTTTCTCTTTTCCTTATTATTTTCCATGCAACCTTTTTTCCCATTCTCCCTTCCTTTTCACTCTCTGCTCTCTGTTCTTGAATGTTCCACTGGCATTTTTTTCTAAAACACTAATAATGCTCAGGAGAGAAATAGGGGGTAGGGGGGTTGAAGTTTTGAAGGAAAATGAGCAGCCCATCATAACCAAACCAATGCAGCTCTTTGTTAATTTATTATTGATAGCGGAAACCCAAACCGACTTGCGGGCCACGGAATGGCAAGTATAGAGAAAACTGTTAAGAAAAAGTGGCGAATTCATTTTACTCGGCACAGACTCACATCTCGCGACAGAATCCGGTACCGAACAAAAAATTCCACAGCTTACTCAGTTATTCAGCTCAGTCGTCCGCCAAACTCAATTCCCAGCCTCACCAAGTCTCAGAGAACTAACTCACACAGTCCGGCTTGTTTTACGAAGTTTATTTTTCTTAATCCCAGCGCGTACCATTTCTTGCTTTCCCCTCAGCCCCTCCCTCGCGTGCTTAGGCAGAGACTGGGAAAATTTCGGTTAAGGGGGATAAAAAATCTTGGGGTGGGGGTGGAGGCTGAGTTTCTCCATCCCCCGCAGCCGCCGCCGCCGCCGCCGCCGCCGCCGCCGCCGCCACCGCCGCCGCCACCGCCTTGCACTGTCGTTTTAACGTTACAGAACAGGCTGGAAGAAGAACGAGATGAAGAAGAAGAAACACTGCAGTTTCTCTTACTCCTTTCTTTTTATTCTGTCTTTTTTTTCTCTAAAATTCTCGTTACATTGTCTCCCAGTTTTTTCTAAGTTGTCAGCCCCAAATGGAGTGGGGATCTAAATAGAGTTTGAATCCCCATTTAATAAACTGCCAGCTAGCCTTTTTTCTCTCTAATTTTATTTCCCACTCATCTTTGCGTTGCGTCTTCTTTTTATAAAAAAAGTGAGAACCGTCCGGGAAAGAAGAACTGCAAAAATAAGGAATGGCATATATGAGATGCTTCAGTCAACAACATGATAGTTCAGACTGAAACTTGACAATCCAGATTTTCGATCAAAACTCACAATCCACAAACTTCACAATCCACAAACTTCACAATCTACAAACTTCACAATCCACAAACTTCACAATTCACAAACTTCACAATTCACAAACTTCACAATTCACAAACTTCACAATTCACAAACTTCACAATTCACAAACTTCACAATCCACAAACTTCACAATTCACAAACTTCACAATCTACAAACTTCACAATTCACAAACTTCACAATTCACAAACTTCACAATTCACAAACTTCACAATCCACAAACTTCACAATTCACAAACTTCACAATTCACAAACTTCACAATTCACAAACTTCACAATTCACAAACTTCACAATTCACAAACTTCACAATTCACAAACTTCACAATTCACAAACTTCACAATTCACAAACTTCACAATCTACAAACTTTAAAATACTTTTGTTATAACGAATTTAATTGCTTTATATAATTCTTTTGAACATTTCTAACAAAATTTAATTAGGCAGTGACTTTTTGTGAAATTCTTTTTCTATTTGTACTGTTTATCTTTTTAACAAGCAGGTGCTAATCGAGGCACAGCTAATGCTATTATTGTTACAATTTCTGACCCCATCAAGTTTGCTACAATTGTATAATTTGAAGCCGCAAATGATAGATAAAGAAAAAAAACCTGTAAATTCAAGTGTCTTCTGCTCAGCTCAGCTTAGTTGCTGCTTTTTTTGCCATCGCGATGCTAAGCGCAGGTGTTTTACCGCCCAAAAAGCACCACTTGACAGGCACTGCTTCAGGGCTGACAGAGTAAAGCCAAGCAACATTGCGAAAGTAGATAATGGCTATGACAACCGGGCTCTCTGAGAACTGTTCAATGCACGTCCCTCACTCTCTGATTCACTCTCTGATTCACTCTCTGATTCACTCTCTGATTCACTCTCTGATTCGCTCTCTGATTCACTCTCTGATTCACTCTCTGATTCACTCTCTGATTCGCCCTCTGATTCACTCTCTGATTCACTCTCTGATTCGCTCTCTGATTCACTCTCTGATTCACTCTCTGATTCACTCTCTGATTCACTCTCTGATTCACTCTCTGATTCGCTCTCTGATTCACTCTCTGATTCACTCTCTGATTCACTCTCTGATTCACTCTCTGATTCACTCTCTGATTCACTCTCTGATTCACTCTCTGATTCACTCTCTGATTCAATCTCTGATTCACTCTCTGATTCACTCTCTGATTCGCTCTCTGATTCACTCTCTGATTCACTCTCTGATTCACTCTCTGATTCACTCTCTGATTCACTCTCTGATTCGCTCTCTGATTCACTCTCTGATTCACTCTCTGATTCACTCTCTGATTCACTCTCTGATTCACTCTCTGATTCACTCTCTGATTCACTCCCTGATTCGCTCTCTGATTCACTCTCTGATTCACTCTCTGATTCAATCTCTGATTCACTCTCTGATTCACTCTCTGATTCACTCTCTGATTCACTCTCTGATTCACTCTCTGATTCACTCTCTGATTCGCTCTCTGATTCACTCTCTGATTCACTCTCTGATTCACTCTCTGATTCACTCTCTGATTCACTCTCTGATTCACTCTGATTCACTCTGATTCACTCTCTGATTCACTCTCTGTTTCACTCTCTGATTCACTCTCTGATTCACTCTGATTCACTCTCTGATTCACTCTCTGATTCACTCTCTGATTCACTCTCTGATTCGCTCTCTGATTCACTCTCTGATTCACTCTCTGATTCACTCTCTGATTCACTCTCTGATTCACTCTCTGATTCACTCTCTGATTCGCTCTCTGATTCACTCTCTGATTCACTCTCTGATTCACTCTCTGATTCACTCTCTGATTCACTGAATGCACCACCAGTCCCATCTGTTTCTGAGCACAGTCTATTAGGTTGCATTTCTCGCTTATTTAGTATCATAGCTACTAGCATAGGAATTCAGTGTGACAGCTCACTAGCCAGACCTGCATGCCAAATGAGCTGCTCAGGTGTGCCGGCAAGTGTGCCAGACTTGCCTAGTCTCAAATAGGCATTAATTAAGGCCGAGTATTGTCTCGCAGCTTGGTTACAGGGAGGCATTGTCAAAGTGGCCGCATTGTGCAGCCCGCATAGACCTCCGGGCTTCAGACTTTGAGAGCACGACTGAGGCCTGTCTAGTCGATCTGCCGGACGAAGCCCTTACTTGCTACCCTACTCAAAAATTTTCCTTTTAACACTCGATTGTCTCTTGAGCAGTCTTTTAAAATTCTGCCCCTAGGGGGAAATTGGTAGGTGAAAAATCAAATTAGCTACTTTCAGTTCCAAACAGATACCGCGGGACAGGTCCCTTCGTTTGCATAATGAGCATCAGAAACAACCATTTTAGCTGCCTACTTTCTACTACCCTGTATGACTCGCCCTCACTGCCTCCTTGAAACTATTCCTCTCATGAGCTTCCTCATATCACCCCCAATTCTAGCTCCCATCTCCCCCCCGATCTCCCCCACTCTCCCTCCGATCTCCCCCACTCTCCCTCCGATCTCCCCCACTCTCCCTCCGATCTCCCCCACTCTCCCTCCGATCTCCCACTCTCCCTCCGATCTCCCCCACTCTCCCTCCGATCTCCCCCACTCTCTCCGATCTCACCACTCTCCCTCCGATCTCCCCCACTCTCCCTCCGATCTCCCCCACTCTCCCTCCGATCTCCCAACCTCCCTCCGATCTCCCCCACTCTCCCTCCGATCTCCCCCACTCTCTCTTCGATGTCCCACTCTCCCTCCGATCTCCCCCACTCTCCCTCCGATCTCACCACTCTCTCTTTGATGTCCCCACTCTCCCTCCGATCTCCCCCACTCTCCCTCCGATCTCCCCCACTCTCTCTTCGATGTCCCACTCTCCCTCCGATCTCCCCACTCTCCCTCCGATCTCCCCCACTCTCTCCGATCTCCCCCACTCTCTCCGATCTCACCACTCTCCCTCCGATCTCCCCCACTCTCTCTCCAATGTCCCCACTCTCTCTCCGATCTCCCCACTCTCCCTCCGATCTCCCCCACTCTCCCTCCGATCTCCCCCACTCTCTCCGATCTCACCACTCTCCCTCCGATCTCCCCCACTCTCTCTCCAATGTCCCCACTCTCTCTCCGATCTCACCACTCTCTCTCTCCAATGTCCCCACTCTCCCTCCGATCTCCCCCACTCTCCCTCCGATCTCCCCCACTCTCCCTCCGATCTCCCCCACTCTCTCCGATCTCACCACTCTCCCTCCGATCTCCCCCACTCTCTCTCCAATGTCCCCACTCTCTCTCCGATTTCCCCACTCTCCCTCCGATCTCCCCCACTCTCCCTCCGATCTCCCCCACTCTCTCCGATCTCACCACTCTCCCTCCGATCTCCCCCACTCTCTCTCCAATGTCCCCACTCTCTCTCCGATCTCACCACTCTCTCTCTCCAATGTCCCCACTCTCCCTCCGATCTCCCCCACTCTCTCCGATCTCACCACTCTCCCTCCGATCTCCCCCACTCTCTCTCCAATGTCCCCACTCTCTCTCCGATCTCACCACTCTCTCTCTCCAATGTCCCCACTCTCTCTCCGATCTCACCACTCTCTCTCCGATCTCACCACTCTCTCTCCGATCTCACCACTCTCTCTCCGATGTCTCCACTCTCCCTAAGATCTCCCCCACTCTCCCTCCGATCTCCCCCACTCTCCCTCCGATCTCCCCCACTCTCTCCGATCTCACCACTCTCCCTCCGATCTCCCCCACTCTCTCTCCAATGTCCCCACTCTCTCTCCGATCTCCCCACTCTCCCTCCGATCTCCCCCACTCTCCCTCCGATCTCCCCCACTCTCTCCGATCTCACCACTCTCCCTCCGATCTCCCCCACTCTCTCTCCAATGTCCCCACTCTCTCTCCGATCTCACCACTCTCTCTCTCTCCAATGTCCCCACTCTCTCTCCGATCTCACCACTCTCTCTCCGATCTCACCACTCTCTCTCCGATCTCACCACTCTCTCTCCGATCTCTCCACTCTCCCTCCGATCTCCCCCACTCTCCCTCCGATCTCCCCCACTCTCCCTCCGATCTCCCCCACTCTCCCTCTGATCTCCCACTCTCTCCCTCCGATCTCCCCCACTTTCCCTCCGATCTCCCCCACTCTCTCTCCGATCTCATCACTCTCCCTCATATCTCCCCCACTCTCCCTCCGATCTCCCCCACTCTCCCTCCGATCTCACCACTCTCTCTTTGATGTCCCCACTCTCCCTCCGATCTCCCCCACTCTCCCTCCGATCTCCCCCACTCTCTCTTCGATGTCCCACTCTCCCTCCGATCTCCCCACTCTCCCTCCGATCTCCCCCACTCTCCCTCCGATCTCCCACTCTCCCTCCGATCTCCCCCACTCTCCCTCCGATCTCCCCCACTCTCTCTTCGATGTCCCACTCTCCCTCCGATCTCCCCCACTCTCCCTCCGATCTCACCACTCTCTCTTTGATGTCCCCACTCTCCCTCCGATCTCCCCCACTCTCTCTTCGATGTCCCACTCTCCCTCCGATCTCCCCACTCTCCCTCCGATCTCCCCCACTCTCCCTCCGATCTCCCCCACTCTCTCCGATCTCACCACTCTCCCTCCGATCTCCCCCACTCTCTCTCCAATGTCCCCACTCTCTCTCCGATCTCCCCACTCTCCCTCCGATCTCCCCCACTCTCCCTCCGATCTCCCCCACTCTCTCCGATCTCACCACTCTCCCTCTGATCTCCCCCACTCTCTCTCCAATGTCCCCACTCTCTCTCCGATCTCACCACTCTCTCTCTCCAATGTCCCCACTCTCCCTCCGATCTCCCCCCACTCTCCCTCCGATCTCCCCCACTCTCCCTCCGATCTCCCCCACTCTCTCCGATCTCACCACTCTCCCTCCGATCTCCCCCACTCTCTCTCCAATGTCCCCACTCTCCCTCCGATCTCCCCCACTCTCCCTCCGATCTCCCCCACTCTCTCCGATCTCACCACTCTCCCTCCGATCTCCCCCACTCTCTCTCCAATGTCCCCACTCTCTCTCCGATCTCACCACTCTCTCTCTCCAATGTCCCCACTCTCCCTCCGATCTCCCCCACTCTCCCTCCGATCTCCCCCACTCTCTCCGATCTCACCACTCTCCCTCCGATCTCCCCCACTCTCTCTCCAATGTCCCCACTCTCTCTCCGATCTCACCACTCTCTCTCTCCAATGTCCCCACTCTCTCTCCGATCTCACCACTCTCTCTCCGATCTCACCACTCTCTCTCCAATCTCCCCACTCTCCCTCCGATCTCCCCCACTCTCCCTCCGATCTCCCCCACTCTCTCCGATCTCACCACTCTCCCTCCGATCTCCCCCACTCTCTCTCCAATGTCCCCACTCTCTCTCCGATCTCACCACTCTCTCTCTCTCCAATGTCCCCACTCTCTCTCCGATCTCACCACTCTCTCTCCGATCTCACCACTCTCTCTCCGATCTCACCACTCTCTCTCCGATGTCTCCACTCTCCCTCCGATCTCCCCCACTCTCCCTCCGATCTCCCCCACTCTCCCTCCAATCTCCCCCACTCTCCCTCTGATCTCCCACTCTCTCCCTCCGATCTCCCCCACTCTCTCTCCAATGTCCCCACTCTCTCTCCGATTTCCCCACTCTCCCTCCGATCTCCCCCACTCTCCCTCCGATCTCCCCCACTCTCTCCGATCTCACCACTCTCCCTCCGATCTCCCCCACTCTCTCTTCAATGTCCCCACTCTCTCTCCGATCTCACCACTCTCTCTCTCCAATGTCCCCACTCTCCCTCCGATCTCCCCCACTCTCCCTCCGATCTCCCCCACTCTCCCTCCGATCTCCCCCACTCTCTCCGATCTCACCACTCTCCCTCCGATCACCCCCACTCTCTCTCCAATGTCCCCACTCTCTCTCCGATCTCACCACTCTCTCTCCGATCTCACCACTCTCCCTCTGATCTCCCACTCTCTCCCTCCGATCTCCCCCACTTTCCCTCCGATCTCCCCCACTCTCTCTCCGATCTCATCACTCTCCCTCATATCTCCCCCACTCTCCCTCCGATCTCCCCCACTCTCCCTCCGATCTCCCACTCTCCCTCCGATCTCCCCCACTCTCCCTCCGATCTCCCCCACTCTCTCTTCGATGTCCCACTCTCCCTCCGATCTCCCCCACTCTCCCTCCGATCTCACCACTCTCTCTTTGATGTCCCCACTCTCCCTCCGATCTCCCCCACTCTCTCTTCGATGTCCCACTCTCCCTCCGATCTCCCCACTCTCCCTCCGATCTCCCCCACTCTCCCTCCGATCTCCCCCACTCTCTCCGATCTCACCACTCTCCCTCCGATCTCCCCCACTCTCCCTCCGATCTCCCCCACTCTCTCCGATCTCACCACTCTCCCTCTGATCTCCCCCACTCTCTCTCCAATGTCCCCACTCTCTCTCCGATCTCACCACTCTCTCTCTCCAATGTCCCCACTCTCCCTCCGATCTCCCCCCACTCTCCCTCCGATCTCCCCCACTCTCCCTCCGATCTCCCCCACTCTCTCCGATCTCACCACTCTCCCTCCGATCTCCCCCACTCTCTCTCCAATGTCCCCACTCTCCCTCCGATCTCCCCCACTCTCCCTCCGATCTCCCCCACTCTCTCCGATCTCACCACTCTCCCTCTGATCTCCCCCACTCTCTCTCCAATGTCCCCACTCTCTCTCCGATCTCACCACTCTCTCTCTCCAATGTCCCCACTCTCCCTCCGATCTCCCCCCACTCTCCCTCCGATCTCCCCCACTCTCCCTCCGATCTCCCCCACTCTCTCCGATCTCACCACTCTCCCTCCGATCTCCCCCACTCTCTCTCCAATGTCCCCACTCTCCCTCCGATCTCCCCCACTCTCCCTCCGATCTCCCCCACTCTCTCCGATCTCACCACTCTCCCTCCGATCTCCCCCACTCTCTCTCCAATGTCCCCACTCTCTCTCCGATCTCACCACTCTCTCTCTCCAATGTCCCCACTCTCCCTCCGATCTCCCCCACTCTCCCTCCGATCTCCCCCACTCTCTCCGATCTCACCACTCTCCCTCCGATCTCCCCCACTCTCTCTCCAATGTCCCCACTCTCTCTCCGATCTCACCACTCTCTCTCTCCAATGTCCCCACTCTCTCTCCGATCTCACCACTCTCTCTCCGATCTCACCACTCTCTCTCCGATCTCACCACTTTCTCTCCGATGTCTCCACTCTCCCTCCGATCTCCCCCACTCTCCCTCCGATCTCCCCCACTCTCCGTCCGATCTCCCCCACTCTCTCTCCAATGTCCCCACTCTCTCTCCGATCTCCCCACTCTCCCTCCGATCTCCCCCACTCTCCCTCCGATCTCCCCCACTCTCTCCGATCTCACCACTCTCCCTCCGATCTCCCCCACTCTCTCTCCAATGTCCCCACTCTCTCTCCGATCTCACCACTCTCTCTCTCTCCAATGTCCCCACTCTCTCTCCGATCTCACCACTCTCTCTCCGATCTCACCACTCTCTCTCCGATCTCACCACTCTCTCTCCGATGTCTCCACTCTCCCTCCGATCTCCCCCACTCTCCCTCCGATCTCCCCCACTCTCCCTCCGATCTCCCCCACTCTCCCTCTGATCTCCCACTCTCTCCCTCCGATCTCCCCCACTTTCCCTCCGATCTCCCCCACTCTCTCTCCGATCTCACCACTCTCCCTCATATCTCCCCCACTCTCCCTCCGATCTCCCCCACTCTCCCTCCGATCTCCCCACTCTCTCTCCGATCTCCCCTCTTTTTGCGATATCCCACTCTGCCGCCACTCTCTAATCTCCCCTCAATCTCTCTGATACAGAATGAAACGCAAGTTAAAGTACACAGTATGTTTAATCAATGTTTCGCACTGCAAGCGTAGAAACTTTGGCCCTTACCCTGCTTGGTAGGGTACTATAATTAATTGCAGTTTTCGGTCTCCGAAAGAAATTGGACAATTTCCATTCCAATCTAGGCCACTATTATTATTCCTTTCCAGCATTAGCATCTGGCATACGTAGAGCACCTTGAGTACCTAACACTGAGGGGTGTCGCCTCCCGCAATATGCAATTTTTAAATGAGCACCCTTTCTTAGAAAACGCGCACCGTCTTCTCTTTGCTTGACTTATCGCTGTCCTCGGTCTGAGCCCTTTGGCTTTTTGGATGGGACTGGGGGGTGGGGTGGTGTCACGAATGTTGTGCCTGAGCTGCTGCGGACAATGGGCTAACAGAAATGAGCTGCGCGCCTAGAGAGAAACTGACAATATAAAAAAATTGAATAGAAAAGGAAAAAACTCCAAGACACCGCGACTTGAGTCCCCTCTGTTCATGCTTTCTGTCAAGCGGAGAGAACCCTGATTGTCTCGGACCGCAGCCTCTAAGGACAGCGTTTCGATGCCACTTTCACCGCCTTTAGAAGAAGAAATCTGGAAATGATGCCCCACAAGCGTGCGTGCAACGATATAAATCATTTTCTTTTCACCTACAACAGCCCCTGCTTCCACTGGGCTCTGTGCTAAATCTTTAGCAAAAGCATGCTGGCCCTTGTTTTTATTACTTCATTTTCATTCTCCACCTTTTCGCTTCACTGACTCAATTCCATTTTCACCGCCGTCTGCAGTGGTGTCTTGCTTGGCAGTGGGCACTCTTCATTGCGTTAACCCCATGCAGCCAGACACTATAATGCCGCTTGGGTCAACACATACTGTCTGTAACAACAATAGACAGAGAGATAGATAGATAGATAGATAGATAGATAGATAGATAGATAGATAGTTAGATAGATAGATAGATAGATAGATAGATAGATAGATAGTTAGATAGATAGATAGATAGATAGATAGATAGATAGATAGATAGTTAGATAGATAGATAGATAGATAGATAGATAGATAGATAGATAGATAGATAGATAGATAGATAGATAGATAGATAGATAGATAGATAGATAGATAGATAGATAGATAGATAGATAGATAGATAGATAGATAGATAGATAGATAGATAGATAGATAGATAGTTAGATAGATAGATAGATAGATAGATAGATAGATAGTTAGATAGATAGATAGATAGATAGATAGATAGATAGATAGATAGATAGATAGATAGATAGATAGTTAGATAGATAGATAGATAGATAGATATGATTCGTTTGTCACCCAGTTTGTGGTCAGGTGTTTGGCAACATCTGGCCAGCGAACCTGGCTATTTTCAAACAATGGAATTAGTTCACAGCTCGGCTAAATTCGAGTCAAATCGAAATTAGTTTTTTCCACCACTCTTGCCTTTAGCGTTGACGCATTGCATTATTCCCAATCTGGTCTCCATGCATTTCTGAATGTCATTTATTTTCCTTCCTGGAACCTTTGTTTTTTATTTCTGTATTTTAGTTCAGAAAACGATATATTCGATTATCTTATTCTGTTTTCTAAACCGTATGATTAATTAGTTTTGCCATGAATAATAATGTGGCAGTTTCTATAGCGTACGATATATTGCAAAAAATAGATCATTAATATTATTTGACTTCAAGTTCGATCGAAATATCAAATCGAGCCCACTTCGCAACAGTTATGGCCATAGACGATATTGGCTTCGAAGAATAATAAAAGATTTAGATAGTAAACATTTTGACTGGCAAACAAAGGGCATGAATAAATTATTCTTATTTCGTTGATCTGATTGTAACTTTTTTTTCACAACTTTTTACTAAAACTATTTTTTTCTAGGTCCACGGTTAAAGCAAAAGTAAGGTTCCATTTTTCTGTGTTTCCTGGAATGTCTATGGCCGAAACCTTCAGCTATATAACATACTCTCATATTCTTGTTCGCTCCACTTCACATGTGCTTCCGTTATTTGTTTTTGAAAAACAATTATTGCCACCTTTTACGGGCCGCAATATCTACGGTTGAGAAAATTTGCAGTGTCTATTCGTCTCCTTAAATAGGAGTTACGGACTGTACGGCCCCGCTTCTATGTCTTTAACTCTGCAGGGGGGAGTCGGCAGCGGTAGAGGTGTAGCAAAGATCTCGCATTTCAGTTATCCCATTCCCAACCTGTTCTATCAATTTCTATGGCCTGCAAGGTGAAAATAATGTATGGTGAAAGATGACACCCAGGCCAGGGGAACCTCAACTTACAACTGGTTGAGCACAGTTGGAGCTTGATTCGCTAGATAAATCCCCACTACTAACACGCCCACATCCTCAAAGTTTTTAATAATTTTATTGCAGTTGGAAAAGTCTGCTATGAATAAAATCATTTTAAATCTTGAATGACAACATGTAGGAAGAAAACAGGATTATCTGATAATTAGCTCATCCATATGCTTAGATAATCTTTTCGTTTAAGTTGACAATCTCATTGGTCCATTTGATAATCTCATAGTTCCATTTGATAATCTCATAGTTCCATTTGATAATCTTATAGTTCCATTTGATAATCTTATAGTTCCATTTGATAATCTCATAGTTCCATTTGATAATCTTATAGTTCCATTTGATAATCTTATAGTTCCATTTGATAATCTCTTAGTTCCATTTGATAATCTCATAGTTCCATTTGATAATCTCACTGTTCGATTTGATAATCTCACTGTTCGATTTGATAATCTCACTGTTCGATTTGATAATCTCACTGTTCGATTTGATAATCTCCCTGTTCGATTTGATAATCTCACTGTTCGATTTGATAATCTCCCTGTTCGATTTGATAATCTCACTGTTCGATTTGATAATCTCCCTGTTCGATTTGATAATCTCCCTGTTCGATTTGATAATCTCACTGTTCGATTTGATAATCTCCCTGTTCGATTTGATAATCTCACTGTTCGATTTGATAATCTCCCTGTTCGATTTGATAATCTCACTGTTCGATTTGATAATCTCCCTGTTCGATTTGATAATCTCACTGTTCGATTTGATAATCTCACTGTTCGATTTGATAATCTCACTGTGCAATTTGATAATCTCACTGTGCAATTTGATAATCTCATCGTTCGATTTGATAATTTCGTCCTGATTTGTAATAGACCAATTTGTACAATTATCGCAAACAAATTTACAGCCGGCATTGTCTACTGGTCTATAAGTGGAGTTCCCATAAACCTATTTGCGTCTGCAAAGTCAAGCCAACCAAATTAGCCAATGAAACGCCTGATTAGGTTTAGTAATAGAGCGAGTAAAAAGTCATGAAATTAGATTGCCTCAAAATCTGCCTGTTTTCAAGCAGCTGCGTCTGTCTGGCAACTGCCGGGTGAAAATCTAGCTTTGATCGGGATGTGTCAGTTCTTTTGAGTCGCTGGGATATTGCCAAATAACCAACCGTTACTAAACAGGCCCGCAACCTGCTCACTACCGCGCTTAATCCCGTTGACACATGCCGACGAACGGGCGCATCTGAAAAGTCAAATCATTTAACATCGACGCAAAGGAGACTCTGGCGAGTAGCCCGCATTTCTACCTGATTGCATTCAGAAATTTAATATTGCGCCACCGCTGGTCTGCTCAAAAGCTGAGCTATCGGTCTAATTCTTTGAATCTGAAATTTGCGGATTTCCGGAAGACAGTATAGAAAAATTTAGTGGGAGAGAATGGGAGTGAGAAAGAGTGGGAGAGAGAGTGGGAGTGAGTAGGAGAGAGTGGGAGAGTGGGAGAGAGTGGGAGAGTGGGAGAGAGAGTGAGAGATTGAGAGAGTGGGAGAGAATGAGAGAGTGGGAGAGATTGAGAGAGTGGGAGAGAGAGTGAGAGAGAATAGGAGAGAGTGGGAGAGTGGGAGAGATTGAGAGAGTGGGAGAGATTGAGAGAGTGGGAGAGATTGAGAGAGTGGGAGAGAGAGTGGGAGAGAGTGGGAGAGTGAGAGAGAATAGGAGAGAGTGGGAGAGTGGGAGAGTGGGAGAGATTGAGAGAGTGGGAGAGAATGGGAGAGGGTGGGAGAGAGTGGGAGAGAGTAGGAGAGAGTGGGAGAGTGAGAGAGAATGGGAGAGAGTGGGAGAGTGAGAGAGAATGGGAGAGAGTGGGAGAGTGAGAGAGAATGGGAGAGAGTGGGAGAGTGAGAGAGAATGGGAGAGGGTGGGAGAGAGTGGGAGAGAGTGGGAGAGAATAGGAGAGGGTGGGAGAGAGTGGGAGAGAATGGGAAAGGGTGGGAGAGAATGGGAGAGAATGGGAGAGTGGGAGAGAGGGAGAAAGGGAGAGAGAGCGGGAGAGTGGGAGAGAATGAGAGACTGGGAGAGATTGAGAGAGAGTTTGGACATAAATTTCAGGGGAAAGGGCAGTTGATATGTCCAACATTTCCTGTTCCAGCAAGCTTTCCCAAGAACACATCCGTCCGCATTTTTTGACTCTCTCCTGAAAGGAATCTAATGCTCGACAAGCGATGCGACTTCCTCTTTTTTCATGTAAAATTTCATAAACGTACAAGTAGCGAAGTTGATAAAACTGACCGACTCAAACTATTGGTAGTCTCTGTCTCAAGGTGGTCTCGCAAACTCTCCCACTGCCACTTCTTCCTCCTCAAAATTCACTAAAAAATCCCCATTTTAGCCACGCCCCACATTTCCCTGGCGTCAGTCAGCCGTCAACAATTCTGACGTTTTCCTTCCGAAACGAATTTTCTAGCCAAACTCTTCATAAGAGAGAAAGAGAGAAACAGGGGAGACCAGTGACTTCTGCGTGGCGTCGTGTGGATAGGTCCGAGAACTCCCTAGATAGGTCTAGAACAGTTCGACAACCGGCTATTTCTCGGACCATTTCACTCAAATCTGGTCACTCAACCTGCAACTGCGACGCCATGCGCGGTTTAGTTTGGATATGAATGAAATTTGATTATTAATTGACTAAATATAGGATTCAGTAGTGAAGAGACAGTGATTTGGTGTCTATTCTGTAAACACCCCGAACACTCTCGTGCTACACACAAAATCCCTCCAATCATTATTGGGGCCCATCACCTGTCAAACACTGGATTCAACATTTAACACGCCAAGTTATTTTTGACATCTCACCGTCTACTTAATCAATGAATTCCCAATAGACCCTGTGGCTTCATAAGCAGATACGAGATGTAATAAATCTATTGTGCTTCCTGATTTTCTATGCCAAAGCAAGCCAAAACATGCTTTCACACACTGGCACATCTGAGGACACTGAATTCACAGGTAAAACCGTATTTTCACCCTTAAGGCTAGTAACTTATTCAACACACTCTTGCGTGTGTCTGCAAGTGTAATACCCCCTTTTCTGCATATTGTTTTCTTTTCTTGAAATGTTTTTTTGCTTGCGGGCAGGTAAGAGAAGAAAAAGATTTTTTTGAGCTCACTTTGAGCTGTCTTCGCATCACGTATTCCTTGTGCAACAATTGCCAAACACCGCCCACTTGTGAATTGCCGCTAATTTGTTTGTAAGAAATGCGGGGCCTCAGGGCTTGCTTAACGGAAAACTTCAGCGGCAGTGAATAAAACAGAGAAATTATGCAGAGTTGTTGTCTTCAAACTCTTTTTAGAAGCAAAAGCCGGAAATGCAAATATTGTAGAAACAATGCGAACACGAATTGCAAACACTTTGGCTGTAATTAAGCTCTGCCACCCCCCATAGACTGTCATTGAGCTCTGTCACTCCCATAGACTGTCATTGAGCTCTGTCACTCCCATAGACTGTCATTGAGCTCTGTCACTCCCATAGACTGTCATTGAGCTCTGTCACTCCCATAGACTGTCATTGAGCTCTGTCACTCCCATAGACTGTCATTGAGCTCTGTCACTCCCATAGACTGTCATTAAGCTCTGCCACCCCCCATAGACTGTCATTGAGCTCTGTCACTCCCATAGACTGTCATTGAGCTCTGTCACTCCCATAGACTGTCATTGAGCTCTGTCACTCCCATAGACTGTCATTGAGCTCTGTCACTCCTATAGACTGTCATTGAGCTCTGTCACTCCCATAGACTGTCATTGAGCTCTGTCACTCCCATAGACTGTCATTGAGCTCTGTCACTCCCATAGACTGTCATTGAGCTCTGTCACTCCTATAGACTGTCATTGAGCTCTGTCACTCCCATAGACTGTCATTGAGCTCTGTCACTCCCATAGACTGTCATTAAGCTCTGTCACTCCCATAGACTGTCATTGAGCTCTGTCACTCCCATAGACTGTCATTGAGCTCTGCCAACCCCCATAGACTGTCATTGAGCTCTGTCACTCCCATAGACTGTCATTGAGCTCTGTCACTCCCATAGACTGTCATTAAGCTCTGCCACCCCCCATAGACTGTCATTGAGCTCTGTCACTCCCATAGACTGTCATTGAGCTCTGTCACTCCCATAGACTGTCATTGAGCTCTGTCACTCCTATAGACTGTCATTGAGCTCTGTCACTCCCATAGACTGTCATTGAGCTCTGCCAACCCCCATAGACTGTCATTGAGCTCTGTCACTCCCATAGACTGTCATTGAGCTCTGTCACTCCCATAGACTGTCATTAAGCTCTGCCACCCCCCATAGACTGTCATTGAGCTCTGTCACTCCCATAGACTGTCATTGAGCTCTGTCACTCCCATAGACTGTCATTGAGCTCTGTCACTCCCATAGACTGTCATTGAGCTCTGTCACTCCCATAGACTGTCATTGAGCTCTGTCACTCCCATAGACTGTCATTGAGCTCTGTCACTCCCATAGACTGTCATTGAGCTCTGTCACTCCCATAGACTGTCATTAAGCTCTGCCACCCCCCATAGACTGTCATTGAGCTCTGTCACTCCCATAGACTGTCATTGAGCTCTGTCACTCCCATAGACTGTCATTGAGCTCTGTCACTCCTACAGACTGTCATTGAGCTCTGTCACTCCCATAGACTGTCATTGAGCTCTGCCAACCCCCATAGACTGTCATTGAGCTCTGTCACTCCCATAGACTGTCATTGAGCTCTGTCACTCCCATAGACTGTCATTAAGCTCTGCCACCCCCCATAGACTGTCATTGAGCTCTGTCACTCCCATAGACTGTCATTGAGCTCTGTCACTCCCATAGACTGTCATTGAGCTCTGTCACTCCTATAGACTGTCATTGAGCTCTGTCACTCCCATAGACTGTCATTGAGCTCTGTCACTCCCTAGACTGTCATTGAGCTCTGTCACTCCCATAGACTGTCATTGAGCTCTGTCACTCCCATAGACTGTCATTGAGCTCTGTCACTCCCATAGACTGTCATTGAGCTCTGTCACTCCCATAGACTGTCATTGAGCTCTGTCACTCCCATAGACTGTCATTGAGCTCTGTCACTCCCATAGACTGTCATTGAGCTCTGTCACTCCCATAGACTGTCATTGAGCTCTGTCACTCCCATAGACTGTCATTGAGCTCTGTCACTACCAACTACAGAATCTCGAGAATGTTATTCCCGCCCATAAACGTGCTGTTATAATTATTATAAATTCAGTTTTTCTCAATTCTTGCAGCTCTATTCTTTATCCACAAAGGCTTTTCATCGTGCAACCCTCTGCTCCTTCCTTGGAGACGGTTGCTGCTTAGCTGCTTGTTAACTTGGCGACTAAAGCTAACTCATATTATTAGGGCGGGGAAAATGGGCGGAGAGCTGGGTCCTGGCAGATCCCTGTTTTCCAGCCGCAACCATCGGTCTTCCGCTTCCGGAAAGAAGCCGGAGGCAGACGGACCCAGCGGCAAATTTGCATTGCTCTTATTTTTTTCGTCTTGGAGAAAAGAATGAGAAAGAAGACTCGGAGAATCTTTGAATCGGAACTCAAGGTAGGCGGAGTTTGATGGTAAATTTTCTATGGACTCAAAGCCAGCGGTGAATGAATGTGAATTATTTTCAATGGTGTAACAGACAACCCACAATAGGGACACCCCGACCGAGAGCAGTATTTGGACAACAAGATAAGCTTTTAGAAGAACTTCATTGTAGTCTCAGAGATGCTATTGTCCAAGAATATGCTGCAAAAGCTGCAAGCCAGAAATTAGCCAGAGGTGAATTTCTTCTCGATTGAAAAGAGGGAAATTATAAACATGCAGAAATGCGCGAGACGAAAGCCTCGTTGAGACTTGCAACTCTCTTTCTTTTCTTCCCGACAATCCGGCAAAGCGGATGCTCTCAGTCCTGAAGCTGTCGGACCTCTGTCGGCTGTCACAATAGAGACAGTGCGGGCAGATACTGCTCAAAAGAGGATATTGGGATGAGGCGCCCTTTTCTTAGTTTAGAGAAGTTTTGCCCGCCGTCCTATTGAAGCTCTCAGCCAAAGTTAAGCCAAGCGAGTTGCAAGAAGTTTGCATTGCAGTTGAACAATTAGTCATTGTCACAAGAGAGCCGGGGGGGTGGCTGGGAGGCTAACTAGAATTGGGAACAGCTATAAGCGCCTATTTGTTCCCCCCGCAAGGATCAGACCAGGCTTGGAGAAGGATTTAATCTCTCTATATGGGGGATATGAGATCTGCCACTACACTTATTGCGCAGATAGCAGTTGCTGCCTCTGCCGCTGCTGCTGCTGCAATGAGAGCCGACTGGGGAGGCGGAGTTGGGGTTGGTCGGTCGGTAAACTCACTTATTTTGCAACAAAATAATCAAATACATTTCATAGAGACAGAGAGAGACAGAGAGAGACAGAGAGAGACAGAAGACCTGCTGTGACAGGTGACACACACGGACCGCCAAAATGCTTCTGAGGGGAGTGGGGTCGGGTGCCTCTCCCGCGTGGAGTTTAACTTTAAGTCGGCGGCTTGATAGATAAGGGACCCCGACTGCTCAGCCGGGGGGGGGGAATGCGGGACTCATGGGATCATGAGGGTGGGGATTAGCCTGCCCGCTTGGCCGCCGCCGAGTTCACGGGGGCTGAAAGTGAGAAATCATTTTATATATTTCCTCTCTCTCCGCTGCAGAAATTGCGAAACAAAAAAGCCAACAATTGGCTTCTGCCTTCTCAGAAACATGCTCACGTGGGACGGAAAAACGGGGAAAAGTTAGGAAAGAATCCCAAATCCCGAGACTAAACCACGACAGCGCATTATGCCAGCTCCTTTATATAATAAAATAATCCCCAGAACAGCTGGAGACAGGGCCGAAAGTAAATGGGATATTTTAGTCTTTCAAAAAGAAGAGAACAGGTGCAGCCCTTTCTGCTTTGATTTTTCCTTCTTTTTGTCTGCTCAATTTCCCCTGCGTACGGGAAAGGAACAAGAAGGCTTGGCGATTTAAACGAAATTGCTAGGAACCATCTTTCGATGACAATACATATATACAATTATATTACTAATTAGTTTAATGTGGTCGGAGGTTCGATTCCCGACTCCACTGGAACAATTTGTGTCCTTTTAGCAAGACACTTAACTCTGCATTGCTTCAGTTCACCCAGCTGTTAAATGGGAACCAGCATCAGCTGGGCTAATTGAGGGTGGGTGTGGCGTCCCCCCAGTCCATGGACTGAACAGCCGTATGCAGTCTTCAGGTGCGCCGCGCAAAAGATGCGGCTGTGCCTGTCGGCTGCACATCTGGCCCCATTGGGGCAGGTGTAATCAATAATATATTCAATGTTACTTTTATTTTTAAATCGAAAGAAAAAACTGAATATTGTTATTTAGATCCAATTTGCTCATGCGCAAATACTCATATTTTCAACTTCTATATTTGGGTTGGTAGTTTCAAGGCTTCTAGAGAAGGCTTCATTGTTTAAGAGCTTCGTTATGTACAGACATGACAGTAGTTCAGTCTCTGAGCTAGTCATTGTAGGCTATTATTTATATCAGCGCACACATTCAAACAAATATTATTAGAACAGGCCATCAATTTCAACAGTCGCCGGGGCAGATTAAAAAATAACAGATTAAAGTCCCGGTTCGTCAAGGATTATAGTATTGGATCAATAGAAAAAAATCAATTAAAAATTTACAAATTATTGTTTAAAAAATTGTTTTTTTAATTACTGTGTTTTAACAAAGTGTCATTTTAGCATCTAGATAAGTTTCGGATTTGGATTAAAACTGTGAACTAAGAAAATTTAACTTCAATTGTGTAGACTTTATTCGTCAGAAAAATAGATTTTGTACAATAAAATTTGACCAAATTATCCAAATTAACAATTAACAATGGCTTTGTTTAACAAAAGCGAAGGCAGAGAAGAGTATAAGGCCTATTAGACTATTCTTTTAATAATCTCTGTTTAGAAAAATTTAAGACAAGCTTGCAGCAATCAGATCTAGCAGAGAGTTACAGAAAAAGAACATTGCCATTTAGGGAGAGCTGTTGCTAGGTTCAGGCTGTTTCAGAAGGAATGGTTCAAAAATTTGAAACACTAAAAAAGGACAAAAGAAAAACTAGAAGCTGCTTGACAAATGATGACACAACTAATGCTTCACCTAGGAACTTTTAGTTTGTAGATGACAACAAGAACAGTATTATATAAGCTAACAAAAGAAATGCAACAACAGCAACAATAACACTGAAAAGAAGCGAGCGCGGAAATAAGATAACAAATATACTATCCAGTTTTGTGTTAATGAATTAGCCATGATTTTGTGAAAGTTTCCTCTTAGCAATCAGTCAGTCTATAGTTCAGGGTTCCATTTTTGAGGACGGGGTCTGTCAAAGCTCTGTCAGCACTCATACAGCTCAGTGCTCGGCTACATCGGCATCGGCTTCGGCCACTTCTCCGTCTTCGTCGTTGTAGTCTTCGTTGTTGACTTCGCCATCCTCATCTGCGTCGTCAGCCGCGGCGGCTGCGTCCTCTTCCATGATGTCGTAGGGCTCCTGGCAGCGGAACTCGATGCTGTCCCGGCTGTCCAGGCTATTATCCGTGACGATGGAGTTGAGGATGGAGTTCAGGTCCGTCGCCAGTTCGCTGCCGAAGCAGGCGCCGGAGCGCCAGTGGGTCTTGAGGCCGCTGGCGCTGATGTACTTCTTGCAGCACTTCGGACACTCGAAGGGTCGCTCGTTGGTGTGCAGCCGCTTGTGCAGCTTCAAATGGACGAACTGGGTGAACTTGGCAGGGCAGATCTTGCAACTGAATGGCTTCTCGCCGCTGTGCAGTCGCATGTGGGTCTTCAAGTTGCTGGTGCTGCTGAACCGTTTGTGGCACACGTAGCAGGCGTGCGGCTTCTCGCCAGTGTGCACCAGGTTGTGCTTCTGCAGGTGGGCCAGCTGGGTGAAGCCCTTGTCGCACAGCTCGCATTTAAATGGCCTCTCGCCGGTGTGAGTGCGCAGGTGCACCTTCAGATTGGACAGCTGGCCGAAGCTCTTGAAGCAGACGTTGCACTCGTAGTGCATCTTGCCGTCCTTCTTGCGCAGCGGATAGGGCAGAGCGTGGCTGCCCCGACAGCCGCCGCCGCCTCCCGCTGAACTGTCCTCTGCGTTGGACGCAGAATCGCTAACAATCTCGCGGCGCCGTTGTCGGGGCCGACTGATGATCGGCGGGGACGACTCTTCGTGCTGTAGCTGCAGACCGGGAGGAGGCAGCGTCGGCGGAGCCCCAGACGATGCCGATGATGTGGACGCTGCGGCTCTTGGCGGACTGGACAGGACGGGGCGGCGGTGCGGGCTGTCGCCGTGCGCGGGAGGCGGTGGCAGATGCGGCGCTGGGATTGAATTCGCCAGCGAATGCGGCAACAGCGGCAGCGGCAGATGCGGAGGCGGCGGCGGCGGATGTGAAGGCGGACCCGGCGGCATCGGCGGCGCTTGCTGATTCGTTCGCGTCAAGCCGGTTGGCGTTGGAGGCGGCGGAAAGAACGGAAAGTTGAGGAGGCCCATGCTGGCGTACAGCTGGGACAGCAGCGGCAACGTCAGCGGCAGCGGCGGCCGCCCGCACGGGAACAGCGCCGCCGGGTCAGGGAAGTGCCTCGGCGGAAACTGAGGTGGTGGCGGCGGCGGCGGCGGCTGCGCAGGCTGCGGGTGTCCAGGCGGATGGCCGAACTCGCGGCAGTGCTCAGCCGCTGCCGCCGCCACTGCAGCTGCGGCAGTTGCCTGGAACAGCGGCGAATGTTGGCCTCCGAACATCGGCTGCTGCTGCTGATGCTGCTGATGATGATTTTGTGAATTCAACTCGCCGTATGGCCAGTTCAGCATGGCTTTGTGCGGTGGCAGGTGAGGCGGCATCGGCGGCCGCGGAAGTGACAGCGGAGATCTATGATGGTGCAGGGGGTGATGATACAGCGGCAGAGAAGAAGGCGCGAAGTTCGCTGCGGCAGCCGAAAGTGCCGATGCTAAGCTCGGATCGTTCGTCAGACGTTCTATTGAGAATGGCAGTGCCGGCTGCTGCTGCTGCTGCTGCTGCTGCTGCTGCGGCTCCTGCTTGATGCTGCTGGCTTGTTGTTGCTGTTTTGTTGCAAGTCTGTCAGCTCGTTGACCATGCGAGTCTGCTGAATGGATAAATCGATACAAAATTCTCATTTGTGCATTGCAGTCGCATTGTCTCTACTTTAACAAAGACCAGGTAATAAAATCCGGTTTAGCCCCGTCTCTGCTTTGTTATTCTACTCAAACGGATAGGGGGAATCCAGCTGAGCTTTATCTCAAATATGAAATCATCCGTACCCCCCGTCCGCCGCCTCCGCCTCGGTGTTATCTGATGCAGACGGCTGTCTCATCTCGGAACAATGGGATCCGATAGGAGGGAAGTTTACAAAAGAAGGGGCCGTTTTGCAAAGAACCGAAGATTCTGCGTGATTCTGCGATGTTCAATTTTTGTTATCCCTATACTATTGATCCCTATCTAAGTTATCCCAACCAAAGTTATTCCAAATGTGAGTTATCCTTATCAAGCAATCCCTCTGTGATAATTCGCAGTCGAATCCCAAATCCTCACCCTCCAGGTTCAGGCGTCGCGCGTCGGAGTTCAGCAGCAGCTGCAGATCGGCGCCGTACCAGGCCACCAGCTCCATGTCGCAGGCCACAGTGTCGATGGTGTAAAAGTACAAGTCATCGCCGCGCATGGAGGCCACCAAATTGTAGTCTGTGGGCGATTGGCGCACGCAGGCCAACCAGTTGCACCGTCTCGGTGAGGTCACGTCGTAGTAGCTGACGTCACCCGACCCCGGACTGTACTGCTGCTGCTGAGGTGAGCTGCCTGACCGGAGTACCCTCCAGCACCTGTCCGTAGCAACCGTTACTATGGGCGCTTTCAGCGGACCGAATCTGGTGCCTTTAGGAATTGCGTCGCGACTCCAAACAGTTGCGGCCTGAGGATTTAGAGGACAAAGAATTTTTTTTGGTTTTTTACCTCGTAGTTACTGAATTCTACTGATCGGTCTGCCCGCATCCGCATATACCCTGGTCTCCGAGGATATTACACAATATCCTATTCTCAACTAAATGCGCCTAGTAACTGGGCAAAATATTAGAATGCGTGCAAATAAGGAATGCTGATTTATGTTCGATGCCACCAAAAATCTGTTCCGACATTGCTGCGAAGCAGCTAATGTTAAGTGGCCCACAAGCACTGAACCGGATGAGCACACGGATGCTCACGGAATGGCAGCAAAATGCGTGACAAGGCAGTGAGAGAAAGCATCACCGATGGGGCACAATGACCATAGCTTTTTTAGTAGACTGGTGGGACTAATTTTTGGGATATTTCATCTCATCTTCTCATCCCACTCATTCTTCCTCACTAGCTTCCCGTTTTCTCCCCTCGGGTTGCTCGCCACTCCAGCCTCGCACTTCCTCCCTCATCTTGCTGTCCCCAAAAATTAATCCCCAATAAACTGAATCAACCCCGGGATTGGGATAATATCCCACAGCATCATCTGTCACACATCCCCCACCCCGATTGAGTCCACCTTTTTCTCCCCAATAATTTTTGCCTTTCACCTTGACGAGCGAGCTGGCCCCGCACGCACTCGGCACTTGAACTTTTAATTAGGATTCGTAACTTTGATTGCGGAATCTAGACTAGCCAAAATTAGTCCCATATATTACGAAATCCCTTCAGGTTTCGGATAATTATCCAAGTAAAGGCTCGAAATTTTGACACATCCGCCAGTTTTCAACTATTTAGGAGGAACAGTAGAGTGTGATATTGGCCCCGCATTTCTGTTTGTTTGTGTGTGTTTCCTAGAATCTATCGCTATAACCGTGTTTTGATTGTGCAACCGCAGGATGACGTACTCTTTGTTCAACAGTTTGGCCCCCGATTCAATATTGAACAATAAAAATTCCGGAGGCCAATATTAAATCAACGGTTATAGAACTGTAAGACCGTTGGAGTTCAACTTTGATTTCCCAAGCTAAAGGTCAGTGTTTTCATTTCTCACAGGTATAGCCAGCCCAGACCATCGCCTTATTGGTTATAGAGAAAATTCATTTTAACAGAGGTCAGGAATCTTTAGGGGCTTATTTAAATTCATTGCTTTCGGGTGTGTGTGCGAGTGAGTGTTACGAGGGCTATACTAGGTGCCACTAAGCAAACAGAACCAAACCCGGCCCACTTTACTCATCATATTAGTGTTTATTCTCTTCTTTCGCTGCCGAGAAGAACAGAAAACACAGCAACGATTTTCTTAGAGGCTGAAACTAAAATCTCATTCAGACAGCAGTGAAAGCAGTGGCAAAGCGAGAGCTGCTTCTAGGCTTTGAGCACACTGCTGCCAATCCGTTTGAGATTGGTCTCTTAGTGAGATTTTTCTCCTAGAAAAAGTAACAATAAGTGAGTCGAAGTTGATTGCCTACTCAAATTTGCACAAAAGCTTCTAGTAGCAGCAGCAAATTGGCACAAAGATTTTTCGAACTTGGGCGCTAAGGCTTCTCAAAGGTTGAGCATACAATGCTTTAGCCTAAGCCCCTGTCTCTAAGCACACACTAGCTAGTTAGGTGTGAGTGTGCAAGTGTTTCGAGCTGAGCTATCCATTGACTGACAGTGTCTATAAAATAGGTGTGGAAATGAATTTTTGGAATAGCATTTTCACTGTTCGCAGTTACTGCGAGTAAATCATGCGCTAGGATGCATGCAGTGCTTGAGAAAGAAACTACAGAAGCAAAATGTTGATAGACCTAGCTCATAAAAGGGATCCATCCATACGATGAAAGCTGGGAAGAAAATTGGTTTTATAAACTAAACAGCAGAAAATTGAGATCCTTGAAGCTGACGAGGATAGATGGAATTGAAGGCTAAAATGAAAAGCCAACTATTGACAAGTCTTCTGCCCGCCACCTACCCCCGCTGTCCTAGGTCATTTAATCTGCTCCAACGGTTCAAGTATAATGGGCAAACTGGCTTCAACTCTAAACTGTACCCGACCTAACCCGACACACTGGGGGATTTGAAGGCAATGCAAAGATTTCTGACTATATAGCAAACTTGCAGATTGTGGCAATGATTATGACTGACAGAAATGACAGTTTTGACTGTCGTAAAACACCACACAATTTGGCAGTGCTTTTGATGAAGAAGGAAATCCAATCTGTTGAAAATTTTCTTGGCATTCTCCTAACTAATGACACGCCTGGTCATTCATTGTTTGAATTCGGAGAAAAAACATTATTTTGAATTCAAAATTGTTTTAAATAGCTTCAGTGGTGTCACTTGCCATTGAGTTTGTCATGTTTTTCTATTTCTAGTGGATAAAAACATGCAGTCAGAACACACAGAATGCCAGATCATTTTGTATTGATGCATTGAAAGTCCTGCATCAGCTGAGAATGGTAGATTTATGCTAGGCATGATAGAGGCAGCAGACTCTACGCATTCAGGTGTTTTGTTGCAAACGCATTGTTCCCCGTGTCATCTACAAGCCGGCGGCACTTCAGCCTCCCTGCAGTTTCCCTTATATTCTGTTTCCCATTCTCCGCAATGGATGGAGACACAAAAAACTATCAGCGATCCGTGGCGGCAGTCGGCCAAACCACCTGGGGGGTGGGAGAAAAATATTAATGGGATTTGAGCTGCGACACTGCCGGAGAGTGTCGCTGTGTTTGAAAGAAATAGAGTAGACAAGAGGACGCCGTGAAAGAAGACTAATAGAGAGAAGGCGAGGTGTGAAAACGATGAGGAATCTGCCGCAGCAGGCAGGGGAATGACCGGCCGGTGCTTAAAGACTTTCCCCTGCCCACTGGCCTGGCAAACTGTGAGCTTCTTCACTCTCCCTGCCTTTGAGTTCTCCTTTTCAAATTCACCTGAATTGTGACCCTAGAGAGCTCGCTGAAGCGTGTCACTTCGCCCAGACATCCTGGATGCAGTTGTAGTGAGTGGCTGCTCAAAGCCTGGCCAAATGACGTCTGTGCTCAATAATTCTGTACTAAATTTGCCAGTCAAAACTTTCAGTGCTGATGGCGGTGAAATTTAAGAATTTTTATCAGAAAATTAGACGGAGGGTCGGTGGCAGAGCGGTTAACGCATTTGCCTCTCGCACCAAGGTCCCTGAGCTCGATTCCGCGGCGAGGCCACATTCATTTAGGGCGCGGCCGCGGAGAGAAGGCTTAGGGGCTTGTCGTGCAATTTACGCCATTGAGGGCCAACCTGCAAGGCACAGTGAAGTGTACACTGCCTGACGATGAGAAAGTCAGGGCAGATGTACACACCTGTGTGAGCGAGTGCCTGAGTACAGTATCCGTGTGCGTGTGTGCTCAGGAGCCAGCGAAATGGGCAGAATTGCCTCCTCGCTGGCTGCGGGTCTAGTGTCACCAAATGATGTGCCACTGCCCGCAGCCCTCCTGCAATTATTATTACATTATTATCAGACATTTCAGAAAGTTTTGGACAGCGCCACATGTATTTAGTGAGAGTGGATTGAAGTGATGGAGACCTTGCAGAAGGGAGAGAAAGCTTTAGCGATTGCTGCTCAGTGGGATGAAATTTGACCGCGGAAACTAAAAAGAAATTCACAAGAGAGAGAGAGAGAGAAAAACAGAGAGAGAAGCAACGGAGAAACGTTTCTGCGTGCCAATTTCAGGTCTGCCAGCCGGCATTTCAGCAGCCATTCAGTGCCGTGAGAAGGATGGCCGCCCCGCTGTGCCACTGCCCGCCATGGCAGCAACGGCAGCAGCAGGAAACTCAGAGACAACAATCAGAATAATTAAGCACTTTCACTTGAGTATCCAAGAGTAGCTGCGCTTGGTAAGAAGAGCAAAGAAATGGAGAGTTTCAGGGCCATTGTTTGCAGGTCCTACCCACCTACAACTGGTTTCTAAGTTCCCCAATTTTGTGATAGAGAAATGTCTACAACAGTGAGCATGCAAATGGATGTTGCATCGGCTGGACAGACACTGAGAACTGCAATTATAGTAGCTGCTTGGCTGCTGTGTTGGCCGCTAGCATTTCGGGTGATGCAACAATAGTCAAGGTGCATCGAGCATGGCGTATAATTACTATAATAAATCCAGCAAGTATTTTATCAGTAGTTGGACATCTTTCACTAATAAGGTGTTCTCAGACCGAAGGCATGTGGGCTGCGGTTTTCGCTTGAATTACCAATTTTGATTAACGTAAAGCTATGGTGTCTGTCAGAATTAAAGAAATTTTTAGAAATGGATTCTAAAACTACAGCTAGAAAGAATTGAAATGCAGTTTCACCAGCCATTCAATTGTTATATATTGTTATAGATACGTATCCATATAAATTAGACAGCTAAGAGAATCTGAGAAAGAACAATCGCTATCTGCTTCTTCTGTCACGGCTTTTGCAACTTACATCTAAAGAAACTTAGAAAATATGCGCGCGGCGCAGCCATATAGTGCGAGAAATTTTAGCCAAATGTGGCAACTTTCAATTCACAAGCGAGCAGTTCTATTCGCACAGAATAAACTGGCTCGCTTAGATACACTATAGACTGAATTGAGATTCCTTTCAAGCGGAAAGCAGACAATAAATAAATGAGGTCTCTCTCTCTCTTCTCCACTATAGGCGCTGCTTAGGTGGGAAATCTGAGACATTGTGTCGCTTCTAGTGTTAAATGACAACTGAAATCGGCAAGTGGTTGGCTCTGTGCTTGGACAATGGGAGACAATGTATCTTTTTACATATACAAGCTAGCTAACTATAAAAATTTTCGAAAGCCAGATTTTTTGTTTGTTTAATTATAATCTGAAATATATATGACGCGTCGTAAAAATTGTAGTTTTGTATTGTAGAATGCGGCAGAGACGACAATAAGCTTATTCTACTCGTATACTCAACAAGTGAATGTTGTTGAGATTAATGCATATTCCTATATAGGATGCGTTTGAGCAAGCCGCAGAAAAACTGACTCATATCAGGTCTGATATCAAACAGCAGGTGGGTACCAGCCTCCCTAACTGCAGATAATGATGATGCGGATGAGGATGGGATCATAGGTCAGTTTTGGCACTGTGGGATTTCATTTCCCAGTCAGTTTTTTAAGGCTTACCCAGTGGTGGTAGAGATGATGGAATGGACCGGCTATTGTTATTCAGCTTTGGGCTTTAATGCGTCACCACCGACTCCTAACAATTTATGATGCGGAGTCAGCAGTGCAAGGCAACTCCAAGGCAAGTTTAATTGATTGACTATGCGATGAAAATAATATTGATAACGCCGAAAACTAACTGGGTGCGTTGGATTGAGAGAGGCATAGCAACAACAATGCTAAAACATTATTGCCATGAGAATGACCTCAAATTTGTTGAAAACAAACCCCAATGCACCCAATTTTCCTCATCTGTTGATAAGGTTATGGGGATGAACCTTTTCACACTCTTTGAACTCACCTGCCGGCCATTGATGAAGCATTGCCGCACAGTCAGGTTGCGCGGCAATCCGACAGCATTGGAGGCAGGCGATGCCGCCCGATTGTGCACAATGTAGGTGGCCGTCCGCTCCAGCTCTTCGCTAGATGTCGACTCGACCGACGATGCGACGGTGAGGACGGATGCTGGTGGCGGAGAGGTCGGATGTGTCTTCAGCTGCTTGGACGAAGGCGATGACGTCGAATCGCTAGGACTGCTATCTGGCAGCGACAGTGCTGATTGGGACAGCTGCTGGTGTTGCTGCTGCTGCTGCTGGGGACTAGACAGCTGTTGCTGGGAGGCTGCGAGGACGGAGGACGTGAAGTTGATTACTTTCAATTTTAAAAGCGAATTTCTCAAAAATATTTTCTAAGTCTCCAAGTTCAATGCAATATGAGGTAGTTAAACTTTGGTAGCTTAGCTCACAATGTCTGCCAGGATTTGTACAGCACCACCGCAGCTGTTGATTCAACTAGCATAACAACCCGAAACCAAACATAGCAAAGCAGTGGAGAAGGCAGGTGTTTAGGTCCTACAGTTCCATTTAGAAAGATTGAAAAAAACTTAGAGATCAGTGGAAAGAAACTAAGGAAGAAGTTTATACAAATGGCTCCCATTTTTTATATTTACAGACAAACACAATTGTACATACATACACGAACTAACGGGGAGACACTTTGTGAATTTAACAGCCATAAAAGAATATACAAATAAGAATTGCGTCCCACTGCTTACACTTACAGAGACAGTAAGATCCTAGACCGACAACCATTTAGTGAGTGTGTTCGGAGCAACAATATTGTTTGATAATGGAATCTGTTTCAGAGTGAAATATTGCTTCAAATCGCAGCCATTTTCTATGTAAATAGTTATTCTAGTCTCTAAAAATTAGATAGATTGCGGCTTCGGTGATAGTGGCGACTATTTAGCCAAATTTCTAATGCTTCTTGAGCACACTGCAGGTGGCGCGGCCTGGGGTGGTCGGCCGACTGCTTTCTCCCAACATTTTCTCCCTTTCTCCTCTCTGACCAAGCCCGCGCCACCCCCATTGGCTGGGGCCGGCCCTACTCAGTGACAGTTCTCGCTGCTCATTGGCCAGAGTTTGGCCCCTGCTCGGGAGACTACCCCAGTCTGCTATTCTCACTCTTGATTTCCTTTGAGCAGGCGGGGGTGGAAGTGTCCGGGTTTTTTGAGTCGGGGCGATTGTCCACCAACGGCCAATCGTTAAGCAAGACCGTTTCTATCATGGAATTAGATTTTGAGCATTTGCAGTCACCTGTACTTACTACTTGAAGTCGCATGTCACTTTGAAAATCAGTTTTCTTCAGTCTTAGGGCAGACTTTTTATCTACGAGCAATATTAAAATTGATTAACAATGGCTTTATTTAAAACCGATTTCTTGACTTTGAACTAAATAAATGCCAAATTAGGGATGCTATATTCAGGGTTATATTAAAAAAATCAGTGAAACAGCCGCAGGGAAATCTTCCCAAATCCCGAATCCCAATTCCCAATTCTCAAGATCTCGATCTATAGTGAGTCGTGTTCTATTTGAAGCAAAAAGATTTCCTATTCATCTATCAAACAGTTCCAGGACTTTTTCATTCTCAGATTTATTCCTACATTCCCCCATGAAAGGGTTTTGTGCTCTAGCTGTGCTCAAACAATTTTCAGTTCCACCATTGTCCTGCCTTGTCAAATACTTTCTTACCCATCACCGAGACCGCTTTAAAATCGCTTAGATTTTTTCCTCATTGAATTTCTAGACACCTGCGCCCCCACTCACAAGTGAACAATGGGACAGATCTAGATGCTCACAGATCGAATCGAACCCCACCCGGAACCGAGAGACTGGGAACGGAGCCATCAATTTCGTTGGGGATTGTGAACACCGTTGCATGCTTCATTGGTGAAAGGCTGGAACTATAATGATCAGTTCAATCCCGAAACGGCCTTTCACCCGTCGAATTGAGATGCCTCAGTAAGATAGGACTTCAAAAAGAATTTTCAAATTGTTAAGAATAGAGAATTATGACCGTAAAAAATTTGGAACATTTTTGCATTTAAGTTGAACTCATTATGATTGATTTTAAAATTGAGCATAAAAAATACCTGATCGGAACAATGCAAGTGAAGTGATGGAGCTAAGAGTCACATTATAAGCTATCTTTTTTCACTGTTATCCCAATTGGGATCTGATAATTTAGAGCTCATTTTGATAGAGAGAAAGAAATGAGCACTTATCAGAATTTGAATGGATATAGGGCTCTTGTTGTCAACTTGGCAAAATCAGTTTTCTGTTTGACGCGCACTTGTAACCTAGTCTGCATTTCTAGTGGTGCTTTGTTAATTTGTCATTTCCCCCCTTTTTCAGAACGAAAATTATTAATTGATGTTGATTGTAACTGCAAAATTGTCATAAATTTAAGTCTGCGAACGGCAATACTTTATTCGTTAAATTCTTGAACTTTAGTGTTGCATTTTTTATTTGCTTGAATTTACGGATATTGCAGCTTTTCGGGTTTATTGCAGTTTCGGGTTTATCACAGTTTCGGGTTTATTGCAGTTTCAGGTTTATTGCAGTTTCGGGTTTATTGCAGTTTCGAGTTTATCACAGTTTCGGGTTTGTCACAGTTTCGGATTTATCACAGTTTCGGGTTTATTGCAGTTTCGGGTTTATCACAGTTTCGGGTTTATCACAGTTTCGGGTTTATCACAGTTTCGGGTTTATCACAGTTTCGGGTTTTTCACAGTTTCGTGTTTATTGCAGTTTCGGGTTTATCACAGTTTCGGGTTTTTCACAGTTTCGGGTTTATTGCAGTTTCGGGTTTATTGCAGTTTCGGGTTTATTGCAGTTTCGGGTTTATCACAGTTTCGGGTTTTTCACAGTTTCGTGTTTATTGCAGTTTCGGGTTTATCACAGTTTCGGGTTTTTCACAGTTTCGGGTTTATTGCAGTTTCGGGTTTATTGCAGTTTCGGGTTTATTGCAGTTTCGGGTTTATTGCAGTTTCGGGTTTATTGCAGTTTCGGGTTTATTGCAGTTTCGGGTTTATTGCAGTTTCGGGTTTATTGCAGTTTCGGGTTTATTGCAGTTTCGGGTTTATTGCAGTTTCGGGTTTATTGCAGTTTCGGGTTTATTGCAGTTTCGGGTTTATTGTTGTTTCGGGTTTATTGCAGTTTCGGGTTTATTGCAGTTTCGGGTTGTTTAACGCTATCCT
Organism: Macrostomum hystrix; assembly: GCA_950097015.1. Lineage (NCBI taxonomy): Eukaryota > Metazoa > Platyhelminthes > Macrostomidae > Macrostomum > Macrostomum hystrix. The sequence goes on from CATNEN010000012.1 coordinate 2,877,667, forward strand.
ACGCTTTCCCACCTTCAGTTCTATGCGGGAGTGCAAATGTCGCACGCAGCTCTTATCTCTAAGATGTGGTCTCACTGATAACGGGGCCCGATTTCACGGGAGTGAAAGGCCCTTTTATTTCCCCATAATAATTATAATCTAGCCAAACTAGCGCCCATTCTATCAAACAGGCCTTGGACAATAATAATAGCTCATAGATTGTTTGACATTATAAAACCATAGTAAGAGACCAGAGCTATAAGTTCAAAGTGTCCTCACATGTCCGGAGTCAAAACAGATTCTATTTCACTCGCAAAAATATTACTATTTTGTTATATTATGCCATGCTATATTAAAATAAATGTAGGATTGTTTTGTTTACCGGGGCTTGTCTGCCAAATTGTCTCTGCAGGCAGGTTAAGATTGAAAAGTGCAGAGCACAGTGATATTATTGTAATCATTATTGATACTATTAGCCTGTTTATCTAGTCTGAATGCTTGCAATGTACTGTACACTTCATGACTCTCAATGGCATCTTCAACGAAATTCGTTCAATGCGCTAATTTTAATAAACATTAAAAGCTCCACTGAACTCCCAATATCCTGAAATCCCAAGATCTTGAAATCCCAAGATCCTGAAATCCCAAGATCCTAAAATCCCAAGATCCTAAAATCCCAATATCATGAAATCCCAAGATCCTGAAATCCCAAGATCTTGAAATCCCAAGATCCTGAAATCCCAATATCCTAAAATCCCAAGATCTTAAAATCCCAAGATCCTGAACTCCCAAGATCCTGAAACCCATATATCCTAAAATCCCAAGATCCTGAAATCCCAAGATCCTGAACTCCCAAGATCCTAGAATCCCAAGATCCTGAAATCCCAAGATCCTGAAATCCCAAGATCCTGAAATCCCAAGATCCTAAAATCCCAATATCCTGAACTCCCGAAATCCTGCAATCCCAAGATCTTGAAATCCCAAGATCATGAAATCCCAAGATCCTAAAATCCAAAGATCCTAAAATCCCAAGATCCTAAAATCCCAAGATCCTAAAATCCCAAGATCCTGCAATCCCAATATCCTAAAATCCCAAGATCCTGAACTCCCAAGATTCTGAACTGCCAAGATCCTGAACTCCCAAGATCCTGAACTCCCAAGATCCTAAAATCCCAAGATCCTAAAATCCCAAGATCCTGAACTCCCAAGATCCTGAACTCCCAAGATCCTGAAATCCCAATATCATGAAATCCCAATATCATGAAATCCCAAGATCCTGACATCCCAAGATCCAGAAATTCCAGGATGAAAAAATCCCAATATCATAAAATCCGCATTGTCCCAACATCCTCAAATAGGCATTTTTATCTCTAAATTCTCTAATATCTAAATCGGAAATGCCATAAAACGTTACAAACTTTTCAAAATTAGCTCGTAAGTCAATGGAAAGCTCGATTTTCTCAGATTTCTATAAAACGCACCTAGCATTGAACACACTACCCAATTAAACTGCCTAGCATCTACGCTGGTTTTAGGCTCAATTTCTCACTAGTTTCCCGGTGGCAACCAAATCGTTGGGATCAAGGATGCGTTACAGGAAAAGGCTAATTGTTTTCCACTTGGCTACCGAATAGAAAACTACTCGAAATTCGAGGGAGACAATCATTTTTTACAAAAACTTCTCCCTGTCTCACCGCCATTCGTCGATATCGAACGAGGATCTGTGGAACTGTGAGTACGCGTTAATAGGGGAACAAGGACTCCACACACTCCAAGGCTAATTGGCATCGAGTGGAGTTGGGTCTGGCATGCAGGAGTCTGTGAGTGTGAGATCAGCTCAAGTGATCGGCCTGAAGTGTGCGCTCTTGTGTGTCGGACGGTTGAACAAATTGGCTCCTCCGAACACTGAAGGTGCCATTCCTACCTTAGAGACGGTTGAAAAGTGTTTTTTTCTAATTTCATACACGCGTAAGCTTTCCGAAGGCGCTTTTTGAAGATATCTTCGACCTTGATGGGACCAAAAAATAGGACGGGGCTCCTAAGCAACTACGCCCGCTCAGTAAAGCAACTGAGTAGCTACGAGTACTTGTACTTACTGATCGGCAGGTGGTCTGACACTAATGAGGCATTAAGTAGGTTAGAAATAGGAAATTATAATAGAAGGCTTGTACGAAGAGTGAGAGGAAGACAGGTAGCTTGGGATAAGGAGAGGTAGATTGTGATGGGAGGTGTAGAGTGAGAGGAGAGGTGGAGTGAGAGGAGAGATAGTGAGATTGAGAGGAAGTTTAGAGTGAGAGTAAGAGATGTAGAGTGAGAGTAAGAGATGTAGAGTGAGAGTAGGAGATGTAGAGTGAGAGTAAGATATGTAGAGTGAGAGTAGGAGATGTAGAGTGAGAGTAAGATATGTAGAGTGAGAGTAGGAGATGTAGAGTGAGAGTAGGAGATGTAGAGTGAGAGTAGGAGATGTAGAGTGAGAGTAGCAGATGTAGAGTGAGAGTAGCAGATGTAGAGTGAGAGTAGGAGATTTAGAGTGAGAGTAGCAGATGTAGAGTGAGAGTAGGAGATGTAGAGTGAGAGTAGCAGATGTAGAGTGAGAGTAGGAGATGTAGAGTGAGAGTAGGAGATGTAGAGTGAGAGTAAGAGATGTGAGGATGGGATGAGGGAACATAAATTAATTTTTCACGTGGCACTGTTAAAGTTTGTAACGCGTATTTTGCCGACAGCAGTATGTTCCGTACATCATCCATAAAGAGCAGAAATAAATATTCTGTTCAAGCGCTGAAATGAAATGAGGAAGTCGCATATACTTTCCCTAGCTCTCCCCTCCCTGTTGTCTTTTCGTTGGCCTGGAGCTGGTATTGCGGAGAAACAGAATCATTACTTATATATACTAGCTATTGTTATAATGTTTCAGTTCATTCTATAGCAATAATAGGCGATCGCAGGGTAGGCTATCCATAATATGCAATATCATCTGGGGGGTGGGTGGGTGGTTACAGCCGGCCAGAAGAGGATCCACCAGTTATTTTCTAATATCATTTTTTATGAAAAGGGGAAGTTTATAGGCGCGGACAATGGCCGTGGCGGTGGCGGCGGCGTCAGTTGAATAGGGAGAGAAAGCGGGATCTCTTCTAGAGGAAAAATGGTGAGTGAGTGTGTGTTTGCGGGAACAAGGCAGCGAGTGAGGGGAGAAAATGGTAAAGCTATACCAGCATGCTACTCTTGGTCGCTTTGAGCTGGCATTTTTACGCCTGAATTATTAGGCTATATTGCAGCCTTAAAACTGCAGGTTCAACTTTGTTGAGGATTTAAGACTTGAAAAAAATGGGAAGCAAATTGACTTGCTGGCTGGATGCGGGCTTCCATGAGACAAATGCGAACTCCGATTGCAAAGCTTTTTTTACGCCCAGTCGTCAGAACTGTCAGATCCCATAATATATAAATATATCAATAGATATAGCGATCTATTTCTGTCACAGCTAAACATAAAACTAGCTTTTAAAACTTGAATCCGCTATTGGTTGTTATCCATCAGCTGTATAGGAGGGGAAATATATTTTTATGGTTTGTGATCGGACTGGCAAATGATCATCACGGATGGAGAAATATATTTTTTGTTGCGTTTTTTTTTCTAATCAATTTGGGGATATTTCTGCCACCTGACCAGCACAGCTCTGGCAACACCTCTCCAATTTGGTTAATTACCAGCAACTGGTGCTGGTCCATTGCTGCTAGCTGAGACTGGGATACAGATGAGTCAACTCATCACATTTTCCTCACTTGCAATTCTTCACTTTATTAGGTGTAGTAAATCCACTAAATAAGCTTTTGTACTGGGTAGCAGAGCCAACCCTGCGACGGGGAGAGAGTGAACTGCCTAGGAGTGACCCACTGGAGAGAGTGAACTGCCAAGGAGTGACCCAGTGGAGAGAGTGAACTGCCAAGTAGTGACCCACTGGAGAGAGTAAACTGCCAAGGAGTGACCCAGTGGAGAGAGTGAACTGCCTAGGAGTGACCCACTGGAGAGAGTAAACTGCCAAGGAGTGACCCACTGGAGAGAGTGAACTGCCGAAGAGTGACACCCACTGGAGAGAGTGAACTGCCAAGGAGTGACCCACTGGAGAGAGTGAACTGCCAAGTAGTGACCCACTGGAGAGAGTGAACTGCCAAGGAGTGACCCAGTGGAGAGAGTGAACTGCCAAGGAGTGACCCAGTGGAGAGAGTGAACTGCCGAAGAGTGACCCAGTGGAGAGAGTGAACTGCCGAAGAGTGACCCAGTGGAGAGAGTGAACTGCCGAAGAGTGACAGCCACTGGAGAGAGTGAACTGACTCCCTCCCAAGTCTAAGATAGTGAACTTAGCACTGGAAAAGTTTTTTCAATTTGCAAAGATTTTGTTGCAAGCTGAACAGCCCAGGACCAGAACATCCTTGTTAGTGCGCGATAAGTAAATTATTTTCACTGGTGGCCCACAGCGGTGTCCGAGTATAAAATCAGAGTAAATGACTAAATAGATTCTATTTGCTGCAGAAAAGGGTATGAATGAAACGGTTCTCAACTCAATTAGTTGTCATGCCTTATCAGTGAAGTTCTTCAGCCAGCTAGAAAACAAAACTACCCAAGATAACTGAGCAGGCCAAAGCAGGTGCTTTTATTTCCCTTTTTCTTATCTCGCGTCCTCAGTGTTTTGCTACTACTAGCTAACTTCAGATTCCTAGCAAGTGAAGTGGCCGTGAGTTTACTTCCACCGGCACAACTTTTCAGGGGGGCGTATGCCTTTTTATCGAATTCGCATAAGGGAAGTTATAGAAAAAGTTTGCCTTATCATGCAGCAAAGTGTTTCTGCGTGTAGAAATCTCAAAATCAACGGTCTGCCCCGTCCTGCTTGAGAATTTTTTCTTAACTTCCCATTTTTAGATTTCCTTCAAATTCGAAGTTCGGACATTTGTACAGTTTTGGGTTTTGTACAGTTTAGGGTTTGTACAGTTTTGGGTTTTGTACAGTTTTGGGTTTGTACAGTTTAGGGTTTGTACAGTTTTGGGTTTTGTACAGTTTTGGGTTTGTACAGTATCGGATTTGTACAATTTCGGGTTTGTACAATTTCGGGTTTGAAGATATTCGGATTTGTACAGTTTTGTGTTTGTACAGTTTTGTGTTTGTACAGTTTTGTGTTTGTACAGTTTTGTGTTTGTACAGTTTTGGGTTTTTCAGTTTTGGGTTTGTGTAGTTTCGGGTTTGCTGAGATGAGATTCGGGTTTTTTAATTAGGTTTTGTAGACTTCCGTATTTTCTTCTGCAATTCCTGAATGTTTTAGATTAGTTTAAGCCATTGCACTGTCTCTCTCTGTAAGTGAAACAAAAAGCAACGAAAAAAACCGCGCGAGAACGCACAGCCCGCTAGTGGAAGAAGATTGTATTGAGTAAGTATAACTTTTTACGTTGCAGGTATTTTTACTCACGACAAAAGCCGCAGTGGCTTATCTTATCTCTAGTCTGAGCTCGATTCTCTCAGCGACCTGGCTGAGAGTTCCCGCTAAAATCACAGCCCAGGCAAATTTCACGAATAGAAAGCCTGTGTCTGACTTCATATTCGAAAACTTTTGACTCACCACTAGAGACATTGCTTCGTGTACAACTTCACCTAGCCCATTCACACAGTTCTAAGCCTAGGTGATTAAGGAAGTGGATTAAGAGAGAGAGAAGGAAGCGGATTAAGAGGGAGAGAAGGAAGTGGATTAAGTGGGAGAGAAGGAAGTGGATTAAGAGAGAGAGAAGGAAGCGGATTAAGAGGGAGAGAAGGAAGTGGACTAAGAGAGAGAGAAGGAAGTGGATTAAGTGGGAGAGAAGGAAGTGGATTAAGTGGGAGAGAAGGAAGCGGATTTAAGAGAGAGAGAAGGAAGCGGATTAAGTGGGAGAGTAGGAAGCGGATTAAGTGGGAGAGAAGGAAGCGGATTTAAGAGAGAGAGAAGGAAGCGGATTAAGTGGGAGAGAAGGAAGTGGATTAAGTGGGAGAGAAGGAAGCGGATTAAGTGGGAGAGAAGGAAGCGGATTTAAGAGAGAGAGAAGGAAGCGGATTAAGTGGGAGAGTAGGAAGCGGATTAAGAGAGAGAGAAGGAAGTGGATTAAGAGGGAGAGAAGGAAGTGGATTAAGAGAGAGAGAAGGAAGCGGACTAAGAGAGAGAGAAGGAAGTGGATTAAGTGGGAGAGAAGGAAGTGGATTAAGTGGGAGAGTAGGAAGCGGATTAAGAGAGAGAGAAGGAAGTGGATTAAGTGGGAGAGAAGGAAGCGGATTAAGAGGGAGAGAAGGAAGCGAATTAAGAGGGAGAGAAGGAAGCGGATTAAAAGGGAGAGAAGGAAGCGGATTAAGAGGGAGAGAAGGAAGCGAATTAAGAGGGAGAGAAGGAAGCGGATTAAAAGGGAGAGAAGTTAGTGGATTTGGGGGATTTGGGAGAGAGGAAGAATTGGACTAAGTGGGGTTTAGGAACCGTATTAAGAGGGATTTGGGAAGAGAGGGAAGGAAGTGGTGAAGGATTGGAATTTGGGGTTTATGAGCTTAGTGGCTACTTTGAGCTTATAAAAAGCTTTAAGTTATTTTTCAAGGCCCGAAAAAAGCAAAAAAACTCACAGATGCCGTGCAGCAGCTCAGACCTGACTGCCGTGTCACAATGAATGTCGGGTGACTCTCGATGATCACTAACTGCCGGCTGCATGTTTTTCGCTCTCTCGCTTCTCTCCTTGTTGTGTGGCCGGGGTGTCCTCTCTTATAAGCTTAGTGAGAGAGAGAGAATGAGCAATCTGGTGCAGATAATAAGGCGGTCCATATGAGCAACAAACGGTTGTGGTGGAGTGGGCCAATAAATAAAGCCGAAACAAGCGCGCCGTGCTGATAAGAAGAGAAATTTGGAGCCCAGAGACCCTTGCTGCTCCCAGGTCTTCCCCTAGAGCGGGAGAAACCCGTGCGTGCACCTATAGTTCGCTGTTCCTCTACTTCCCAATTGAAGCAGAGCAAGTTAATTAAAGCCATAGAGTGAGTCGAAAATAAAAAATCGACCGAGTGAGAACCAGCTCCGGCCTTATCAGTGCAAATATTTGTTGAAACTGTTGGGTGACTTTCGCAGTAACTCCCGCCCCAATCTCAAACTCTTCCAACGACCAGCCGCCGCGAGCTGCGTCTCAAACGGATGTTTCTAGCACAGATGACGAGTAAATGGACAGAAAAGAGAAACAGTGCCACAGTGGCCGGACCCCCCGCCATACAGCCTTATCTACAAATTGGGATTTGCTTAACTGTCGGCAAATTTCGTGCCGAGAGATAAGGGGCCGGAGTTTTTTGATATATTGCTTCAAATTGTGAGCTGGCCGAGTAAAAGGGCTCGTTGTGCAAATATGGGAAAATCTGATCGAAATCCTCGCTGGCCCCAAATAAAATCCTCATTCGTATCTCTGCTTAGCTCTCTGTTGCAGTTTAAGCATAGAAAATACTTCCAATAGAATCAAATCCCAAAGCGGCGATAACCTTTTAAACAACAGAAATAGCTAATGATTGATTTGCTATTTGACCTCTGCGGCTACGTTGGCATTTGTAGCATGCAGGTATGACTAGAATTAATGTCACACTGACTCAAATACTGTCAAGAATAGCCGACAGAGAAATTATATTCGACGATTGAATTTAATGGGGTAAAAATGTAAAAATGATAACTTAAAAATATAATGAGCCATCAAGAGAGGATGATAAAGGGAAGAGAGAATGAGAAGGGAAGGAGGGGGTGAGAAGGGAAGGAGGGGATGAGAAGGGAGGGAGGGGATGAGAAGGGAAGGAGGGGATGAGAAGGGAAGGAGGGGGTGAGAAGGGAAGGAGGGGATGAGAAGGGAGGGAGGGGGTGAGAAGGGAAGGAGGGGATGAGAAGGGAGGGAGGGGATGAGAAGGGAAGGAGGGGATGAGAATGGAAAGTGACAATGAGAAGGGAAGGAGGGGATGAGAAGGGAAGGAGGGGGTGAGAAGGGAAGGAGGGGATGAGAAGGGAGGGAGGGGATGAGAAGGGAAGGAGGGGATGAGAAGGGAAAGAGGGGATGAGAAGGGAAAGAGGGGATGAGAAGGGAAGGAGGGGATGAGAATGGAAAGTGACAATGAGAAGGGAAAGAGGGGTTGAGAAGGGAAAGAGGGGATGAGAAGGGAAAGAGGGGATGAGAAGGGAAGGAGGGGATGAGAATGGAAAGTGACAATGAGAAGGGAAGGAGGGGATGAGAATGGAAAGTGACAATGAGAAGGGAAGGAGGGGATGAGAATGGAAAGTGACAATGAGAAGGGAAGGAGGGGATGAGAATGGAAGGAGGGGATGAGAAGAGAAAGAGGGGATGAGAAGGGAAGGAGGGGATGAGAATGGAAGGTGACAATGAGAAGGGAAGGAGGGGATGAGAAGGGAAGGAGGGGATGAGAAGGGAAGGATGGGATGAGAAGGGAAGGAGGGGATGAGAAGGGAAAGAGGGGATGAGAAGGGAAGGAGGGGATGAGAAGGGAAAGAGGGGATGAGAAGGGAAAGAGGGGATGCGAAGGGAGGGAGGGGATGAGAAGGGAAGGAGGGGATGAGAAGGGAAAGAGGGGATGAGAAGGGAAGGAGGGGATGAGAAGGGAAGGATGGGATTAGAAGGGAGGGAGGTGATGAGAAGGGAAGGAGGGGATGAGAAGGGAAGGAGGGGATGAGAATGGAAGGAGGGGATGAGAAGGGAAGGAGGGGATGAGAAGGGAGGGAGGGGATGAGAAGGGAAGGAGGGGATGAGAAGGAAGGAGGGGATGAGAAGGGAAGGAGGGGATGAGAAGGGAAGGAGGGGATGAGAAGGGAAGGAGGGGATGAGAAGGGAAGGAGGGGATGAGAAGGGAAGGAGGGGATGAGAAGGGAGGGAGGTGATGAGAAGGGAAGGAGGGGATGAGAAGGGAAGGAGGGGATGAGAAGGGAAGGAGGGTATTTGTTAGATTTGTATTTTAGATTTCAGGAAAAGTTAACCAGCTGATGTCGGCCTACTAGGTTTAAAAGAAGAAAAGCAAAGAACAATATCAGAATCTACTGCAGCATTTGCGTCATTGACCCATTGAAGACGAGACGGGCACTTGCAAAAGAAGATCTCTTATCTCTTCAGATATTGTGTTATATTAGCATCTTGCATTGTTCATTCTCTTTCACCTTCTCTTTTCTGCTATTTTTAAGAACAACAGAGCCTCACAAGTCTGTGGCACAACCCCCCGGTAATACAGCTACAGAATCTGCATTAGAAATCTCATTTAGTTTGTCAAGTGGCCATGCTTCACCTGTTGCCCATTCCGACAATGCGCCAGTGCCTTATAGCCAATATAATAGAAAATTAAAAATGCAGTTCTATAGAAAGAGAAAATTGGCAAACGAAACTGTCAATTTGCGACGACCTCCCGCTGAGAAAATTTACTCATTATCTAACAGGTAGGAATGACCCGCTGCTGCATGGTCTAGTTGCTAGCCGCTATTCCTCTCCTGATGAATGCTGCTCATTTAGCAAGCTACTTTGCTTTTCAGATGCTAAGTCGGTATTATGGTAATGGTGTATGCAGTAAAAGAGAAAATGAGAAAATGCTTCGCAAACACTTCTAAATGAAGCATCTAGTGCTATTGGTGAATTTAGGAATTTTAATCGGCAATTGTTCCAATTAGAGATGTAGAAAATACTGACCAAACGTCACTCAATCTAATAAGTTGCAAAACATTAGGCGATCGTGCTGTCACGGACACGGTAGTCTATAATAACACTTGTACTGAAATTCCAAAATATTCCTCTGATGGAAAATTTTTATATGGAGGCAGCATTACGAGGGGCATTCAAAAAGTTTTGGCAACTGGTCTACTATTCAAAAACAGTAACTGCAAAAAACAACTGAACATGTTACAATCCTTCAATGTAGTCTCCCCCTCTCTCAATGCACTTTTGGTGCCGCCGAATCCATGCTTCGAATGCGCCACGGTACTACCGGAGTAGAAGCTAGCGTTCACATTCTGGTCCATTAGGCACCATTATGACGGCCACGGGCCCAGATGTGCTGATGAAGAGGACGAACATCTCCTTCCGGGACCGAAAGCTGGACCGCAGGACAGTCGGCCTCGCGTCTCCAGAGCCCACCCAGGCCTTGTTCTGCATCTTCTGGGGCACTTGAAAATAAAAAAACCATTTCTCATCACCTGTAACGACGTCGGAAAGCCTCTGGCTGCCTCCTGGACCGAAGTTGCGCAGGAATTCCTGGCTGCACCGCACCCTCTCCATCTTCTGCTCTTCTGTCAGGAGGTGGGGCACCCAGCGGGCGGTGACCTTGCGGAGGCCCAGGTGGCTGTGCAGGATGATGTGCGCACTGCCATCGGAAATACCGACAGTCTCGCTAATCACAGCGACGGTAATGTTTGGATCCTCGTCCACCAGAGTCCTGACAGCAGCGATGTTGGCTTCGGTCACAGCTGTGCTGGGTCGTCCAGACCGGGGGTCTTCGTTCAAGGAGTTTCGTCCGGCGTTGATGGACTCTATCCACCTGGCGACCGTGCGATAGGAAGGGGCTTGGTCCCCGACTACCTGGACCAGGTCTGCATGGATTTTGACCGCGCTTTCTCCGAGTCGTGAGCGCATGAAAACGTAGAATCGCCACTGGTCTGGTTGCACTGGCTCCATTTTTGACAGAGTGTAAAACACCACCTTGCGTTGGCCACGCGGAAGTATAACACATTCGAGTGGAGAAAGTCATACTCTATGGTTAAAACCAATATGTCTGCGATTTCGTAAAAAAATTAAACGCTTTGTGATGTGTACTTTTGGAGATATTGGGTCAGTTGCCAAAACTTTTTGAATGCCCCTCGTATCTATTCATCAAGTAGACTATATAGCTACACTATTTTATAAGAAAATCAACTTTCTACATTGACACCGAGAAATTTGTCAAAGCAATCTACTTTTAGGCACCCATATACGACTAAGTCTACTGTGAGTAGCAGATTGTAGGCTTGTGTTAATAATTTATCTTAAAATGCATTAATTATCTAAAGAAGAAGACAGTCGATGGTTTGCAAAGTTTAAAGAATGAGCAGCAGAATCTTATTGTTGACTGAAATTCGGAATTAAAGTTTCCGAAAATTACAGACTCCACTCCCGGCCTTCCTGTTTTGGCACTGTACACCCGAGCAGTCATCGTACACTGAAAGCGCTCAAATTGAATGTACATTCACGACCCCCCACGCGGTTGAATGTACGCATGAGCAAAGGAAAATGGGGTTGTTGGTGGAGAGAGGATGGATTTTTCTCTCCCGTGCCGCCGTCCCGGCCAAGGCCGTGCTCGCCTTGGCTTTAATAGTATGGCATCTACTGTTCCATTTATAGCTTTACATTCCTTCCTAGGTTTAGTTAGAATAAAGAAATGGTCTCAATATTTAGTTCAACCATTATCTTCCCTTAGCGCATAGGGTTAGTGAGCGCTGCATTGCCTTAGAAGACATAAAATAGACTAATGAGTGTCAGAGGTTAAAGCAAATCTGAGCCATTGAAAGTAGATTGAAAGTAGCCTGCAGGCAACAATCCAAGAAGAACATGACGACAACCAGGGCTAGAAAGGCCACACCGGCGTCTAAGGAGTTGAAAATTTTGCACTTTAACGATGTCTACAACATAGAATCAGCCGGACACATCGGCGGCGCGGCTAGATTTGTCACAGCGCTGAGGTCGTACTCAACCGATGTGCAACCCTTGGTGCTATTCTCTGGCGACGTGTTCAGCCCGTCCACCATTAGCACTGTTACACGCGGCCAGCACCTAGTTCAGGTGTTGAAAGCATGCAAAATTGACGCCGCCTGTTTTGGCAATCACGACTTCGACTTCGGCGTAGACAATCTGGTTCAGTGCAGCCAGGCCACGGGTTTTCCCTGGCTCCTGTCCAACATTATCGACAGGGAGACAGGGGCACCCCTAGCCGACGGCAAGGAGAGCGTCTGCATCGACCACGCGGCCTCCGGACTGCGCGTCGGCATCATCGGCTTGGTGGAGATGGAATGGGTCGACACCCTGTCCACAGTGGACCCGGAGGACATTCGATTCTTTGACTTCTGTACTAGAGGCGACCAGCTCGCCAGCAAGTTGAAGTCTGAGCAGGGCTGCGACCTGGTGCTGGCGCTGACTCACATGCGCTGGCCCAACGACAGGAAGCTGGCTAGAGCTACCAAACACATCGATATCATACTCGGTAAGGGCGAGACAGAGACAGCGCTAATCTATTACTTATTAGATGACGAGGCTTTCAACTATAAGAACAAGGCTATATTTACTCCCGCTGTTTGTCTAAGGGCCTGTGAAATGACTAGCACTCGTTTCTGAAGCGCAAGTCAAAAGTTTGTTTTTATACATTTTCTATTTGTAGAGTTATCTTTCCATAATAGTCCCCCCTATAGTTCTCAATGTGGAGAGTTATCCACCTATTATCTTTGTTAATTGGGAGAATTATCCTCCTTTAATATTCCCGATTGGGAGAATTATCCTCCTTTAATATTCCCAATTGGGAGAATTATCCTCCTTTAATATTCCCGATTGGGAGAATTATCCTCCTTTAATATTCCCGATTGGGAGAATTATCCTCCTTTAATATTCCCAATTGGGAGAATTATCCTCCTTTAATATTCCCGATTGGGAGAATTATCCTCCTTTAATATTCCCAATTGGGAGAATTATCCTCCTTTAATATTCCCAATTGGGAGAATTATCCTCATTTAATATTCCCAATTGGGAGAATTATCCTCCTTTAATATTCCCAATTGGGAGAATTATCCTCATTTAATATTCCCAATTGGGAGAATTATCCTCCTTTAATATTCCCAATTGGGAGAATTATCCTCCTAATATTCTCAACTGGTAGAATCATCATCGTTTACTATTCTCAATAGGGAGAATTATCCTTATTTAATATTCCCAATTGGGAGAATTATCCTGCTTTTAATATTCCCAATCGGGAGAATTATCCTCCTAATATTCTCAACTGGTAGAATCATCATCGTTTACTATTCTCAATCAGGAGAATTATCCTCATTTAATATTCCCGATTTGGATAATTATCCTCCTTTGATATTCCCGATTGGGAGAATTTCCCATATCCCTATTTTGCAGAATTAGATTCTCCTGTCAAATACCCAATCATTGGAATTATCCTACAATCATATATTCTCCATTAGGATAAATATCCTCCTATATATAATACCCTGAGCATTGCACCCAATATCCTAATAAAAAACCGACCCAGGCGGACACGATCACAACTACGGCATCGAGTTCATCAACAATCGAGCCATAGTTAAAAGCGGTACAGATTTTCGTCAGTTCAGCGCCATCACCCTCACAATAGCCGCCGGCGCGCCGATGGAAGTCAAGATTGAAACTGTCGATGTGGACGCTACCCGGTTCAGCGAGGACCCCGATGTGGCCAAAGCTGTCGAGGTGCTTAACTGGCTGTTTGGCCACAGTAACATTTTCTAGCCCTTTTCCACTTCTGCCTTACCTGTCCTCGGCTGTCTGTTCTTAACTGTCTCTCTTTACCTGTCTCTCGTCACCTGTATCTCGTCACCTGTCCGTTCTTATCTGTCTGTTTTTACCTGCCTGTTCTCACCTATCTGTTCTCACCTGTCTGTTATCGCCTGTCTGATCTCACCTATCTGTTCTCGCCTGTCTATTCTCGCCTGTCTGTTATCGCCTGTCTGTTATCGCCTGTCTGTTATTGCCCGTCTGTTCTCACCTGTCTGTTCTCGCCTGTCTGTTCTCGCATGTCTGTTCTCGCCTGTCTGGTATCGCCTGTCTGTTCTCACCTGTCTGTTCCCGCCTGTCGGGTATCGCCTGTCTGTTCTCGCCTGTCTGTTCTCACCTGTCTTTTCTCGCCTGTCTGTTCTCGCCTGTCGGGTATCGCCTGTCTGTTCTCGCCTGTCGGGTATCGCCTGTCTGTTCTCTCATTTCCGTCCTCGCTCTCACCTGTCGTGTTCACTTATCCGTGCCGACTGAAAGTGACTCTGCTGCCCCTTTTCTCGACCCTGTCCCATAGAGCCACGTTGAGAACCTGGAGAAGAGCATGAAGCGAGTGCTGGGCCAGATCGACTGTCCCATGGAGTGCCGCTTCGATCACATTCGCACTCAGGAGACCAACCTGGGCAACTTCATGTGTGACATTGTGCTCACTGCTCTGCAAGCGGACTTTGTACTGGTGAACTCGGGCTCGTTCAGGGCCGACTGCATCATACCGGCTGGCGACTTCCGGCTGGGCGACCTCAGCCGACTGTTTCCTATGCTGGATCCGCTGGTTGTGCTGGGCATCGACGGCCGCACCCTGCTGGCCGCGCTGGAAAATGGAGTCTCTATGTGGCCCGCACTGGAGGGACGCTTTCCACAGGTTCGTTTCCACCCCTTCATCATCCGCCCTTTCATCATCCGCCCTTCATCATCCACCCCTTCATCATCCGCCCCTTCATCATCCGCCCTTCATCAGCCGCCCCTTCATCATCCGCCCTTCATCATCCGCCCTTCAACATCCGCCTCTTCATCATCCACCCTTCATCATCCGCCCTTCATCATCCGCCCTTCATCATCCGCCCCTTCATCATCCGCCCTTCATCATCCGCCCTTCATCATCCGCCCTTTCATCGTCCGCCCCTTAATCATCCGCCCCTTCATCATCCGCCCATTCATTATGCGCCACTACATCATCCGCCCCCTTCATTATCCACCCCTTCATTATCCGCCCCTTCATTATCCATCGCTTTATTTGCCGCCCTCCATCATCCACCCCTTCATCATTCGCTCCGGCATCATCCGCCGCTTCATTACCCGCCCCTTCATCATTCACTCCTTCATCATCCGCCTCATCCTCATGCGCCCAATCACGCAGGTGTCGGGCCTGCGTTTCCGCTTTGATGGCTCGCGCCCGCCTGGCAACCGGGTCGACCCGGCCAGCGTGCGCATTGGCGACCGGACATTGGTCCTCGACGCCCAGTATCGCATGGCAACTAAATACTATCTATTCTGCGGCCGCGACGGCTACGACATGCTGCCCAGCTGCCAACTCCTAGTCGACGACGAGGACGGGCCGGTGTGGAGTGTGGCGGTGCAGAACTATTTCACAGCCAGCGGGGTGCTCCGCGGCTGGCTTAGGCTGAAGAATCAGCACAGGTGCCGGCTCAGGCCAATGAGCCGCCGCCGGTCCTGCGTGGCCGAGCCGGAGGAACCGGAGATGCCGCCAGCTTCAAAGCGGCCGCGTAGAAGCAAAAATTCGAAAGATAATTGGGACACTGTGCGTCGCGAGTTCGCGCCCTGCTCAACAAAAGAGGAGGCGGCTTTTGCAGCGCCAAGGCCAACGGTTGAGGGCCGCATTGTCGAGACATCGGCGCTGGCAGCTGCGACTGCCGAGGCAGCGACCGAGACGGATAAGGGAGGGGAGACAGCGGAAGGAGTGGTCGAAGGGGATAAATTAGATTGAAGGGGATTTTCGTTTTTTACTTGCTCTCTCTTTTGAGGCAGCAGATTTTAAGCAGTTGCAATTCAGGTGAGATTTGAGTTGCAATTCAGGGGAGATTTGAGTTGCAATTCAGGGGAGATTTGAGTTGCAATTCAGGGGAGATTTGAGTTGCAATTCAGGTGAGATTTGAGATTTAATTCGGGTGTGATTTGAGATCTAATTCGGGTGTGATTTGAGATCTAATTCGGGTGTGATTTGAGATCTAATTCGGGTGAGATTTGAGATCTAATTCGGGTGTGATTTGAGATCTAATTCGGGTGAGATTTGAGATCTAATTCGTGTGTGATTTGAGATCTAATTCAGATGAGATTTGAGATCTAATTCGGGTGTGATTTGAGATCTAATTCAGATGAGATTGGAGATCTAATTCGGGTGTGATTTGAGATCTAATTCGGGTGAGATTTGAGATCTAATTCGGGTGAGATTTGAGATCTAATTCGGGTGAGATTTGAGATCTAATTCGGGTGTGATTTGAGATCTAATTCGGGTGAGATTTGAGATCTAATTCGGGTGAGATTTGAGATCTAATTCGGGTGAGATTTGAGATCTAATTCGGGTGAGATTTGAGATCTAATTCGGGGGAGATTTGAGATATAATTCAGATGAGATTTGAGATCTACAAGTAATTAGAACCATTAGATTATTGATAAGAGACTGCAAGTAAATGTTTGCGAAGGTTTTCGAAAGTCTAGAACATTGAGTTACTGTACTCATGAACTCATAACAATTTATAGATAGAAAATACTAAATGTCAATGAAATTATTCAAATTAATCTGGTGCTTTTTGTATGTTCTTCTGCGAGCTGCACAAAGCATCTTTTAATTGATCACATCTATTGATTTTTCTGATCTTCACATTTAACAAGAAACGAAAAAAGCAATCCTAACAAATTAGAAATATATTAATTTTTATTTCTAGCAAGTGTATTCGTATTTTTTCTTTTTTTCTGCATATCACAAAATATAACACTTAAATACTAATCAGAAATGAAGTAAAAGAGACACCTGGTTCAAAGATTGCTTCTGCTGTTTTTCTGCTTTTCTGATGAAAATTCTATAAGAGTTTAAGATTATCTGCCTTCCCTAATGTCAACCTTCCCTAATGTCCGCCTTTCCTAATTCTCTCTTCCCTAATGTCAACCTTCCCTAATGTCAACCTTCCCTAATGTCAACCTTCCCTAATGTCAACCTTCCCTAATGTCAACCTTCCCTAATGTCAACCTTCCCTAATGTCAACCTTCCCTAATGTCAACCTTCCCTAATGTCCGCCTTCCCTAAAGTCAACCTTCCCTAATGTCAACCTTCCCTAATGTCAACCTTCCTTAATGTCAACCTTCCCGAATGTCCGCCTTCCCTAATTCTCTCTTCCCTAATGTCAACCTTCCCTAATGTCTTCCTTCCCTAATGTCAACCTTCCCTAATGTCAACCTTCCCTAATGTCTTCCTTCCCTAATGTCAACCTTCCCTAATGTCAACCTTTCCTAATGTCTATCTTCCCTAATGTCCGCCTTCCCTAAAGTCAACCTTCCCTAATGTCAACCTTCCCTAATGTCCGCCTTCCCTAATGTCAACCTTCCCTAGTGTCAACCTTCCCTAATGTCAACCTTCCCTAATGTCAACCTTCCCTAATGTCAACCTTCCCTAGTGTCAACCTTCCCTAATGTCAACCTTCCCTAGTGTCAACCTTCCCTAATGTCCGCCTTCCCTAATGTCAACCTTCCCTAATGTCAACCTTCCCTAGTGTCAACCTTCCCTAATGTCAACCTTCCCTAGTGTCAACCTTCCCTAATGTCCGCCTTCCCTAATGTCAACCTTCCCTAATGTCCGCCTTCCCTAATGTCAACCTTCCCTAATGTCCGCCTTCCCTAATGTCAACCTTCCCTAATGTCTATCTTCCCTAATGTCAACCTTCCCTAATGTCAACCTTCCCTAGTGTCAACCTTCCCTAGTGTCAACCTTCCCTAATGTCAACCTTCCCTAATGTCCGCCTTCCCTAATGTCAACCTTCCCTAATGTCCGCCTTCCCTAATGTCAACCTTCCCTAATGTCAACCTTCCCTAGTGTCAACCTTCCCTAATGTCAACCTTCCCTAGTGTCAACCTTCCCTAATGTCCGCCTTCCCTAATGTCAACCTTCCCTAATGTCAACCTTCCCTAGTGTCAACCTTCCCTAATGTCAACCTTCCCTAATGTCAACCTTCCCTAATGTCCGCCTTCCCTAATGTCAACCTTCCCTAATGTCAACCTTCCCTAGTGTCAACCTTCCCTAGTGTCAACCTTCCCTAATGTCAACCTTCCCTAATGTCCGCCTTCCCTAATGTCAACCTTCCCTAATGTCCGCCTTCCCTAATGTCAACCTTCCCTAATGTCTATCTTCCCTAATGTCAACCTTCCCTAATGTCTACCTTCCCTAATGTCTACCTTCCCTAATGTCTACCTTCCCTAATGTCTACCTTCCCTAATGTCAACCTTCCCTAATGTCTACCTTCCCTAATGTCTAACTTCCTTTGTGTATTGTGTCCGCCTTTCCTAATACTCTCTTCCCTAATGTCTATCTTTCTTAAATCACAAGCAACAATGTACCATGACCTTGAGTTGTCCAGCTTAATAAAACTGTTAAAAAATTGAAACCACAGTGGATTTAACTGTCCACCTGAATTCCACAAATTCTAAACACCAACAGAATATACAGAATTGTTTGGCTTTGACGTTGCTAATAAGTTATTTCAGTTTATTAGCGCCATTTGAAACTGTATTTGAAGCTCGTAAACAATTCAATGTAGCCCGGTCTGCATGCCTGTCTTTCAGTTCAACCCCATTGCAAAGCTAATTAATTAAGTTCTCTCACCTATACAAGCGTACACGAAATCAGGTACTAGTACACTCAGCTGTACAATGGAGGCTAGCGGGGGTAGAGAATGGACAGACGCAGAGCGGAAAATGCACTGTATATATAGCGCCTGCGACCAGCACAAGCAATTAGGTTGCTCTCTCTCTCTCTGCCCGTCCGCCTGTTCTGCATGCCGCTCCGCCAGCCGTTGGATTTGCGCACAGGTCTGCACCGAGTGCGGGCCAGGTATCCGTCCACCTGGGCCATCCTGGGCCGCAAGCTGCAGCAGGCCGAGGCCTGGCAGTGGCTGGTGCAGGACTACGTCGACTCCGACGGACGACATCTGTCGGCCGACCAGTCGCAGGGCATTAGCGGAGCCGCGGATGCTCTGCTACTGTGGGAGCGCGGATGCAATCTTGGCGACTTGCTTGAGGTGCTACATAGTCGGCAACTCTTCGACGCGGAGGGTTTTCTGCGATCCAATCTCCTCAATCAGACCGATTTTCTGCCACCGCAACCTGCGCCGCCTCCGCCACCTCCGCCGCCTCCTCCTCCGCCTCAACCAACTGCGCCGCCGCCTCAGCCAATCATCGAAGACTCGGCTGTTCTCGAGTTCCGAGCTGAGGAGCTTCAGAGTGCACTCACAGTCGGCAGGTGGATTGGAACCGGCGGATTCGCTGATGTCTACCTAGCTCCGATCGCCACGGATAACGGTAGACAGGTGGGTCACGCCGTGAAGGTCTACCGGCCAGACATCGGTGACAACGTGCGTCGGGCCATTCTTAAATCGATCAACGCAATGAGCCGACTGAGGCACCATTGCATTGCGGCTCTGGTTGGCTACAGCTTCGCGTCAGAGAATAGCCGGATGTACACAGTGTTCGAGCACTACCCCAACGGCGATCTCCGTCGCCTTCTAGAACGTTTCGCCGACCTCGACAACTGGTTGTCGTCGGCTGACGCGGCGGCAAGTCGATTCCACCTGGGCGGGACGCGGCTGCGCATGGCAACGGAGATTGCGTCGGCGATCAAGTTTCTGCACTCGGCGGAGGACTTTTCTCTAGCAGCGAACGGCCAGGATTATCTGGCATTCCGATTCGTGCACAAGGATGTGAAGCCCAGCAACATCCTGCTGGACGGCCATTGGCGCTGCCGACTTGCCGACTTGGACTTTCTGGACCTGACAACCAGCGGCTGCGGCGAGACGATTCATGGCGAACAGAGAATGGAACATGTGAGCCAGTTGCTCATTGGTGCATGCCTTCAATGACTTTTAGCACTGATTTCTCCCCTATCTCATCTCTCCCGTGTCTCATCTCTCCCGTATCTCATCTCTCCCGTGTCTCATCTCTCCCGTGTCTCATCTCTCCCGTGACTCATATCTCCCGTGTCTCATCTCTCCCGTGTCTCATCTCTCCCGTGTCTCATCTCTCCCGTGTCTCATCTCTCCCGTGTCTCATCTCTCCCGTGTCTCATATCTCCCGTGTCTCATCTCTCCCGTGTCTCATCTCTCCCGTGTCTCATCTCTCCCGTGTCTCATCTCTCCCGTGTCTCATCTCTCCCGTGTCTCATCTCTCCCGTGTCTCATCTCTCCCGTGTCTCATCTCTCCCGTGTCTCATCTCTCCCGTGTCTCATCAGGTGGAGCGGGTGCACACCCTGGGCTATCGGCCGCCAGAGGATCGAGTCACCTGCAAGTGGGACGTATTCAGTGCCGGCGTCACCCTCCTGGAGCTGTTCACGGGCCTGTCTGGCCAGCCGCTCAGTAGGGACCAGCCCGCCGAGTCCTGGCTGTGCCGAGCCCTAGCAGCGGGTCAGCGAGGCCCGCCTCCGCCGCAGCCGGGACTGCGCCTGTCGCCCGGTCTGCACGCCAGAGTCTGCCACGAAGCCCTAGCACCATGCCTGCTGGAAGACTTCAGCGCACGATGTACAGCGGCTGACCTACTGCTCAGACTGGAGCACCTGCTGACCGACGCCAGGGCCGAAGACGACGCCAACGAGAACAGCGACGACGTCGCCTGGCTGGAAGAGTTCGACTGGGCACAGTTGGACGCCGCGATTCGTCAGGCCCGCCAGCCAATCGGAGCCGGGGGCTTCGGCAGCGTGTACAGAGTCAGTTTGCCAGGCAGGCAGGTGGCGGTCAAGCGGCTGCTGCCAAATTCAGCCACGGATTTCCCGCTGGAGTCGCTTCAACGGCAGGCGGGCCTGCGGCACCCGCGGCTTCTGCAGCTGCTGGGCTTCGCCCAGGGCCCGAGCCTCCTGCTGGTCTACGAGCTGTGCGAGGCAGGCAACCTGCGCAGCCTCATTGACGCCTTCCAGGCTGGACGGGCGCCGTCGGCCTGCGAATTCCAGCTGGCTGGAGTTCGAATCCGGATGGCGCAAGAGTTGGCTAGCGCCGTGGCCTACCTGCACAGCCGGATGGAGCCGGAGTTGGCGGCAGGCGGCGACTTTCGCTACTATGGCCTGGCGCACCAGGATGTCAAGAGCAGCAACGTACTGCTCACTGCCGACTGGCACTGCAAGCTGGGCGACCTGGACACCATTCAGGTACACACGCACATCCTGTGCGCCTCATCAGAAATTATCCCATCCAATCAGAAACACTCCATCCAATCAGAAACACTCCATCCAATCAGAAAACACCCCATCCAATCAGAAACACTCCATCCAATCAGAAAACACCCCCATCCAATCAGAAACACTCCATCCAATCAGAAACACTCCATCCAATCAGAAAACCATAATTCGCTTCAAGAACTTCTCATTCCAGGTCGCCACGCCGGGCGCAGGCGTCACTCGGCCGGAGCAACGGCCCAGTTGCACGCAGGCGGGCAGCTGTCGTTATGTCACACCCGGATATCACGTGCCAGGCGAGGCCTGGTCCTGCAAGGTGGATGTGTACGCCCTTGGTGTCACTCTGCTGGAGTTGTTTACTGGCCTTCCAGCCTCGGCTGGCGACACTGAGCTGCGGCTGAGCCTAGTCGGGTCGCCGCCGCCTTCGCAGGCCGGCCTCCTAATCAGCGACGGCTGCTATCGGGACCTGCTCGTCAGCGTGTTCGAGCCCTGCCTCAACCTGGACCCGGTCAGGCGGCCGGACTCTGCCGCGGTGCTGCGGGAGCTGGATAGACTGTACCGCTGCTGCGGCCCTGTTGAGGAGCTGGACTCAATGTGATGTCCGTGTTCGAGCCCTGCCTCAACCTGGACCCGGTCAGGCGGCCGGACTCTGCCGCGGTGCTGCGGGAGCTGGATAGACTGTACCGCTGCTGCGGCCCTGTTGAGGAGCTGGACTCAATGTGATGTCTGATTAATAAATGAATATTATATTACTATATAATTGCTTAGTAACTACAATCGCCATTACTAATTCCTGTAAAGGAATAAAAATGTTCTAGCAATATATACATACTTCACAATTTAAGTCTTGCACTATTTTAAGAGCCTTAAAAGTTGCAACCCGAAATAGTATTGCTTCTTATTAATGAGGGACACTTTTTTAAAACATGCGCTTTTTCCAACTCAAAGTAAAAACACAGTTCTAAGCACCACATCGTTTTGCCTTTCTTTGCCTTTAGTCGATTCCTCAGCCGCATTCAGTCGATTCCTCAGCCCCATTCAGTCGATTCCTCAGCCGCATTCAATCGATTCCGCAGCCCCGTTCAGTCGATTCCTCAGACCTCATTCAGTCGATTCCTCAGACCTCATTCAGTCGATTCCTCAGACCTCATTCAGTCGATTCCTCAGCCCCATTCAGTCGATTCCTCAGACCTCATTCAGTCGATTCCTCAGACCTCATTCAGTCGATTCCTCAGACCTCATTCAGTCGATTCCTCAGACCTCATTCAGTCGATTCCTCAGACCTCATTCAGTCGATTCCTCAGACCCCATTCAATCGATTCCTCAGCCCCATTCAGTCGATTCCGCAGCCGCGTTCAGTCGATTCCTCAGACCTCATTCAGTCGATTCCTCAGACCTCATTCAGTCGATTCCTCAGACCTCATTCAGTCGATTCCTCAGCCCCGTTCAGTCGATTCCTCAGACCTCATTCAGTCGATTCCTCAGACCTCATTCAGTCGATTCCTCAGACCTCATTCAGTCGATTCCTCAGACCTCATTCAGTCGATTCCTCAGACCTCATTCAGTCGATTCCTCAGACCTCATTCAGTCGATTCCTCAGACCTCATTCAGTCGATTCCTCAGACCCCATTAATTAAAAATTAAGTTTCAATGAAAATGGATTTGTCTGTAACAATGCCACGCATAAGGAGTATAGTTTAGAATGCGTCAATGTATTAAATAAACGGTTCACAATAACAATTTTAACAATAAACTATACTCTACCTCGCATTAACGAAGTTCTGACCAACCGTTTCAATAAACAAATAGAAATCAATGCGATAAAATCGTTTATCGTGGCTAAAACTGATCAAATTCTTCGCTAAACTGATCAAACTGGTCGCAGCCAATGTCCTCATAATGGACCTCCGTCTCCTGGTAAATTGAGATTTCTCGACTTGGGCGGTATTCCGGTTGACAAGAACGATTAAACAGGCTGTAAAAGCTGCGATGAAAAAGTACAAAGAGATCGATATTTTACAGGTTCACAATCTGTTTAAATTGGTTAACAGGATAGAGAATAATACTAGTCAACATCAGAGCTCATAGCAACACTGGCTGCTCATAGCAACACTGACTGCTCATAGCAAAACTTTCTGCTCATAGCAACACTGACTGCTCATAGCAAAACTGGCTGCTCATAGCAACACTGGCTGCTCATAGCAACACTGACTGAGAGCTCATTGCAACACAAACTGCTCATAGCAACACTGACTGAGAGCTCATTGCAACACAAACTGCTCATAGCAACACTGACTGCTCAAAGCAACACAAACTGCTCATGGCAACACTGACTGCTCAAAGCAACACAAACTGCTCATAGCAACACTGACTGCTCAAAGCAACACAAACTGCTCATAGCAACACTGACTGCTCAAAGCAACACAAACTGCTCATAGCAACACTGACTGCTCAAAGCAACACAAACTGCTCATAGCAACACTGACTGCTCAAAGCAACACAAACTGCTCATGGCAACACTGACTGCTCGAAGCAACACTGACTGCTCATAGCAACACTGACTACTCATAGCAACACTGACTCATAGCAACACTGACTAATAGCAACACTAACTACTCAAAGCAAGGCTGACTGCATCAGAGCTCATAGCAACACTGACTGCTCATAGCAACACTGACTACTCATAGCAACACTGACTAATAGCAACACTGACTACTCAAAGCAAGGCTGACTGCATCAGAGCTCATAGCAACACTGACTGCTCATAGCAACACAGACTACTCAAAGCAAGGCTGACTGCATCAAAGCTCATAGCAACACTAGACAATACTCTAGCATTAGAGCACTTCGAGTGTCTTAATGACTCACCAGATATTTAAAAAGAAAATGTGATTGCGGAGCTCATTGACTCCTGCTCGGCCGCAGCCAAGGCGCTGGCCAGGTTGGACATTGGTCAGTCCGCTGATGACCTCGGTCAGATGCTGAAGCTGCCGATCGCCTGTCGTTCTCGAGTTTTTCTGCTGCTGCTGCTGTTGCTGCAGTTGCATGAGCTGCCTTTCCGCTTTACCTAACTTGATGGCCCTCCGTTTGAGCTCCTGCGAATAGCGAATGAGGCCAGCCCGGGACTGTCCAATGTTGTACATCGGCTGGCCTGTAGCCATTTCAAACATGAGCTGGCCCAGTGCCCAGTAGTCCACGGAGTTTGAATAGCCGCTGTACGGATGAAATCTAGCTGCAATTTCAAAATAATAGTCAATATCAAATCCAGTTCATTGTTTATTTGCAAAGACTGGCGCAATTTAAAGTGAAATTACTGCAGCCCTCCATTGACTCATTGGAGGAGATGCGAAGCAGGCAGTGCAGCATCTCGGGCGCCATCACATCCGGGCAGCCAACCAGAGAATAGGCGCGACCGTCTAGTGTTAGGGCGAGTAGGAGATTTTGAGAATAAGGTTAGAAAAACACTTAGGGACAGTACTTCAGGAACCATTGGGACAGTACTTCAGGAACCATTGGGACAGTACTTCAGGAACCATTGGGACAGTACTTCCGGAACCATTGGGACAGTACTTCAGGAACCATTGGGACAGTACTTCAGGAACCATTGGGACAGTACTTCAGGAACCATTGGGACAGTACTTCAGGAACCATTGGGACAGTACTTCAGGAACCATTGGGACAGTACTTCAGGAACCATTGGGACAGTACTTCAGGAACCATTGGGACAGTACTTCAGGAACCATTGGGACAGTACTTCAGGACACATTGGGACAATGCCTCAGCACTGTACACAAGAATCTGCGACTGATTCATCATTCTAGCTAGGTCACCTTGGAGCCGTTTGGCACAGCTGAGGTCAGTAAGGCACACGTAGCCGTTGTAGTCAAACTGAACATTTTCACTCCTGATGTCACGATGCGCAATGCGCAAATTTTCCAGATACTCCAACGCCAGGACCAGCTGAGCAGACACGAATCGAATCTCCGACGCACTGAAACAGGATCCAATATTGACGCCCGACTCGCCGAACTCCTTCGCCGAACGCGGCATGCTGAATTGGGAGCCTCCAGCAGCTTCTACCATCAGGCGCACTCGCATCGCAATGTGCTGACGCAGATTTCCAGCCCTGCTGTCCGGCTTCACAAAGTACAAATTGCAGTGGTCCTTGAAGCTGTCAATCAGGCGGCAGATGAACGGACAGCGCAAGGCCGTCTGCAGACGCTTGGCCTCCAGGAGGTTTCCGATGAGATTTACACCGGACCGTCGGCACTTTTCAACCAGGTGGGCCTAAGCGGCATTGGGATAAAGGAGTGTGAGATATCGATTCTGGCCTCATTCGAACCCTACCTCTGGCCTTATTCAGGTCCTACCTTAGGCCTTATTCAGGTCCTACCTTAGGCCTTATTCAGGTCCTGCCTCTGGCCTCATTCAGGTCCTACCTTAGGCCTCATTCAGGTCCTGCCTCTGGCCTCATTCAGGTCCTGCCTCAGGCCTCATTCAGGTCCTGCCTCTGGCCTCATTCAGGTCCTACCTCTGGCCTCATTCAGGTCCTGCCTCTGGCCTCATTCAGGTCCTGCCTCTGGCCTCATTCAGGTCCTACCTCTGGCCTCATTCAGGTCCTGCCTCTGGCCTCATTCAGGTCCTACTTCGGGACTTTGAAGAGTTCATAATGTCCTAACAATAACGGCAAGCGTTACCTTGCGTGCCACCTCCAATGTATATATCGGCAGATGTCTGCGCTCGCTCACGTCGTCGAGTTTTAAATTACCCGCGCCCACAGCCGCCGCCGTCGCCGCTTGTGTGGCGGCGATCATTGAAGCCGCCGCCGGCTTGTCGTACTCTGAAGCGATTTCAGAATCATGCGAGTCTGATTCTTGACTAAAAGCGGCCTCCATGCCTGGCATCCATTCCAGTGGGTTGGCTCGGTCGCCTGACAAGTAAAACTTTGGCCTAGCCACGCAGAATACAAAGCAGCTATTCTCAGACAGCTTCTCGGTGACAATGTACTGACCGAGCTTCTCCGAGCGTTGACGGGCGAATGAGTAGCGGCCAGGGAAGACGCGGCGCTCGTGGCGCAGCCAAGCCTTGTAGCTGTGCGCGTTCTCAACTAGCCAATTGGTCATGCTGCCGCTGCTGCTGTTGCTGATTCTAATGGCAGAACTTCTCATCAATTGCACTCAAAATGAAATATTATAGCAGCGTTTGAACAGCCGGCTTTTCAATTTACGAGCGTGAAACGCCAGAGCCACTTGAATCCAACGCTGTCTATGGCCAAATTTGTAAAAAAACCTCGGGATTTTAGTTTCAACAGCGGGCACAAAATGAACCTTTACGTGACTGCTTTAGCTATGGCTCACTCCCATTCCCGACGGCCAAGGTAAAACGAACTGTGTTTTTGCTAAAGAAGTGGCTGAAAATGCACAGCAAACTAAAGACACAAAGACTGCGTACAGCTGTTCAGTCCATGGACTGGGGGGACGCCACACCCACCTTCAATTATCCCAGTATGCTAGTACCCATTTAACAGCTGGGTGAACTGAATCAATGCAGAGTTAAGTGTCTTGCTAAAGGACACAAATTGTTTCAGTGGAGTCGGGAATCGAACCCCCGACCTTGAAGTCGTGAGTCCGTCGTCACAAAGACACAAAAAGGAATTAAAAAGAGTCGCTTGTGCTTCCCGAAGGGGGGCTAAAATTTCAAGCACGCAACTGACTCCTGTTGTAACTTCTCAAAGAAGAACATTGCTTCTTAAATAGCCATTGTCAAGTGCTCCTGACAATTGCATCCCGGCATTATTGCAAATAAAACTGAGCAAATTAATTTTTTTATTCATTTCCTAGAATACGAGCGTATCTATGAGCTCTTTTCCGCTGCCTCCCGCCCCGCTGGTGCAGCTCACGACCTTGATGCTAAACAGCCAATTATTTGAAGCTCTGATCGGAGAAACACACTGTCAATAGGTTTGCGTTGCAGGAGAGACAGGAGCTATTGTTTGGAATTTTCCTACAGGAAAACAAAGCAAAAAAGTACAGAAAACAGTTGAAAGGACTATGCGAGTTTCGATAGCGTTAAAAACTTTTTTTCCCGATAATAAAGAGGGAAAAAACCGTAATAATTGAATTGATTACACCTGCCCCAATTGGGCCAGATCTGCAGCCGACAGCACAGCCGCAGCTATTGCGCGGCGCATCTGAAGGCTGCGTACAGCTGTTCAGTCCATGGACTGGGGGGACGCCACACCCACCTTCAATTATCCCAGCTGATGCTGGTACCCATTTAACAGCTGGGTGAACTGAAGCAATGCAGAGTTAAGTGCCTTGCTAAAGGACACAAATTGTTTCAGTGGAGTCGGGAATCGAACCCCCGACCTTCAAGTCGTTAGTCCGACGCCCTAACCACTAGGCTACAACCCCGTTTCCTAAAGACTGTGTGAAACTATATTTCTTTATTGATTCAGTGGGTTCGAAAGATAATAATAATAGTATATATATATAATAATATAATTGCAAGAGGGCTGCGGGCAGTGGCACAGCATTTGGTGACACTAGACCCGCAGCCAGCGAGGAGGCAATTCTGCCCATTTCGCTGACTCCTGAGCACCACGCACACGGATGCCGTACGCAGGCACACACTCACACAGGTGTGTACATCTGCCCTGACTTTCTCATTGTCAGGCAGTGTACACTTTCACTGTGCCTTGTAGGTTGGCCCTCAAGGGCGTAAATGCACGACAAGCCCGCAAGCCTTCTCTCCGCGGCTGCGCCCCAAATGAATGTGGCCTCACCGCGGAATCGAACTGAGAACATTGGTGCGAGAGGCAAACGCGTTGACTGCTCTGCCACCGACCCCCGGGTTCTAAGGATTTTCATGGGAATCTTTCCTAAGATATTATAGTGATTTTTAAACTTAAGCGCTTTTTAACATATTGTAATTTGTGTAACACTCAGTTTCCGATCCACTCTAACGGACTTCAATAAAGGATTTGAATTTTTTTGTGAGAAATGAACGATTTGTAGTTCTATACACACACACCGCAATCAGAAAAGGCCTATATATTTAACATGGTTTACTAAATTAGCGTTGAAACTAACTGACAACTTATGTTGTCGCAGTTGGGTGTTGAGTTAGTGGCAAACTATGGACTTTTATCAAATCACCTTAGATCAATAGTTACTCATAGTTGGCAGATGTTTGAGACAGGAGACACGATAACACAGGCTGTCTAATGCAAATAGAAGATTTGTGTATATCAGAGGCGAAATAGCAGTAAAATTGCCAAAACACAGGAACGTTATTGTTGCATTATAACGTTGCAACAAAATAAAGTGATCTAAAACCATGGTCAAACCTTATGCACTCTGAGTTGATTAAAATAAGAGCACTTCATATCTGGGACGAACGAAAAAAACTAGAGAGACGATTACCCTATCTTCGCTGGGGCGCAGCCGCGGAGAGAAGGCTTGGGGGCTTGTCGTGCAATTTACGCCGTTGAGGGCCAACCTCCAAGGCACAGTGAAGTGTACACTGCCTGACGATGAGAAAGTGTGAGTATGTGCCTGTGTACGGTATCTGTGTGCGTGTGTGCTCAGGAGTCAGCGAAATGGGCAGAATTACATCCTCGCTGGCTGCGGGTCTAGTGTCACCAAATGATGTGCCACTGCCCGCAGCCCTCCTGCAATTATTTTTTTTAGAAACCATACCCACCCAGATGTCTATTGGCTGAACCAATTAGCAACCGTTGCTATGGCACTAGTCGAAAGGACTAACGCATTGGCACAGGGCGTAGTGATTCTCTGTTTCAGTCTTGTCGTTGAAGACAATATTCTGCTTCTCCAGCACGATGCGGTTCTGGTTGACATCGTTGTCGGGATCGTCGGCATCCCACAGTGAGCGGCTCATGTTTACCTGATGCCCGGAGCCAAGCCACAGCCAGCCCTGGTCTGGCTCAACACTGCCAGGAGCCTGCAGGGTGTTCAGCCAGGCCTGGTCAGCCCACGGGTAGGTACTGGTTGTGGTAGCGTGGTTCATTGTTTCCCGGTCGGGTAGTTCGGCTAGGCGCGACAGGCCGCCAATCGACTGGCAATGGGCCTTGGAATGGACCAATTTCAGCGTTGGTTTGAGAAACTATGAAAGATGGGTACCAAATTATCCTCTCTATAAGTTGGTGCAATCCCCCTAAAACAACTAAATTACCCCTCCCCCCGAGGTAGGCGTATATAGATATAGACAATGACAAAAATAAATATAATTGAAAATTATACATTGTTATACGTATATATGAATAAAATGTCGCTCTAGTTCATAAACTAAAGTTTAGTTGACCACATTCAAGGAATAGCTTAGTCAGACATTTTTGTCTATGGTAGGAAGTGCCCACACCCCCTTCTTATTCTGCCCCTAGCGGTAAATACCCATAGACTAAGGCAATGTTTTTTGCTATGGTTTTTCGGCGAAAACCAGCCTCAAAAACGTTTTCTAAGAAAAACACAATTCTACTCGCAGAGTCAGCTACACGTTTCAGCTCACCAAAGCTGCTTGCCAATTGAAGCTAGTCTTCACTAGCTGGTACTTGGTGCCATGTAGATCGTTTCCGAAGCCTGCACCGCAGAGGCCGCCCGGGCGGACCACGCCGGCTAGGTCGCGTACAAACACTTCGCCAGAGCTGCCAGTTGAACAACCCGACCGGCGGACTCGACGACTAAAGGGGCCGAATGTGAATCTGCGACACACAATGGGCGGCAGCGTCAGTAGGGCGAAGGCGAGGCAGTTGGGCACCGAGGAGCAGGCGATGGCGCAGGACTGGGCGTCGCGAACTCCCCAAAGGTCCGGCATGATGAAGCTGGAGTCGATGCAGTCCAGAGTCTGCGTTGCCAGGCGGGTGAAAGCCAGCTGACCAATTTTACACCCTGCGACTGGACCGCAGAACAGCAGCGGCAGCAGCAGCAGCAGGAGCAGCGGCGGCGGCGGCGGCGGCGGCACAGACTCCATAATTGAAGCAGGTTAAGCGTCAGTGTCATTCATTCCAAAATAGGCAGAGTAAAATAGGCAGAGATGGAGGTGAGAAATGCCTCGGGCGAAGCACCTACAGAAAGCTGTCCAATCGTAGCTCTTCATGCACATAATTTTCTACGTGTTGCTTAGAAACTAGGGAGACTGTTTTATAGACAGACAGCAAACCTGTTAATGTCTCATTTCTTATTTGTTTTCAGTTGAGCTTATGACACTCATGATGATAGAGGAAAATAATATACTTACGCACTCACAGGGCAACACTAATTTATAATAAGGCTGTCTAACATGAACTTTTACTAACAGCGCAGATCATTGAGTAACACAGTCTATGTGCACAGCACACACACACCATTGATTCCAATTATAGGCTGTTTAGCTTTCATTAAACCAAACTCACCGGGGCATCGGGGAGGCGAGGAAGTGAGCTAGGAAGGAGGGAGAGCATGAGAAAGCAGAGTAGTTTACTAATACCCTTAAACTATCCTAACTATTCAAACCCAACTACTTCATAGTTCAAGGCAATAGTGAGCCATAGTTAACAAGCAACGGCCACCTAAAGAGAATGTCTCCACACAATTCTACAGTGTGTCCATCTCTACCCAGTCCAGTTCTATTCCCAATTAAATTGCATTCTCAACTGGTGAATTATTTATTGAATTCTTCATTGCGTTGCAAAAACTACGTAGAGCAGAAAATTGTGTTTACGTTTTTTGCTGCAACTGCACCAAGGGAGCTGTATTTTTTAACATGAGAGATAAGACTACAACAGATAGATAAGCTCGTAGAGAAAGATAGAAAATTGAGGAGGGTGACAGCCTGAAGGTTGGAGGATGAAGGACAGGAAGGTTGGAGAATGAAAGCTATGAAGAGCCTGAAGGTTGGAGGATGAAGAGCGGAAAGGGCCTGAAGGGTGGAAGATAAAGGGCGGTAAGGACCTGAAGGGTGGAGGATAAAGGGCGGAAAGGGCCTGAAGGGTGGAAGATGAAGGGCGGTAAGGACCTGAAGGGGAAAGGATGAAGGACGTTAAGAGCCTGAAGGGTGGAGGATGAAGAACGGTAAGGACCTGAAGGGGGGAGGATGAAGGACGGTAAGAGCCTGAAGGGTGGAGGATGAAGAACGGTAAGGACCTGAAGGGTGGAAGATGAAGGGCGGTAAGGGCCTGAAGGGTGGAGGATGAAGGGCGGTAAGGGCCTGAAGGTTGGAGGATGAAGGGCGGTGAGGACCTGAAGGGTGGAGGATAAAGGGCGGAAAGGGCCTGAAGGGTGGAAGATGAAGGGCGGTAAGGGCCAGAAGGGTGGAGGATGAAGGGCGGTAAGGGCCTGAAGGTTGGAGGATGAAGGGCGGTAAGGGCCTGAAGGGTGGAGGATGAAGGGCGGTAAGGGCCTGAATGTGGTCCTTACCATGGTAAGGACAGTTTAAGGACTGGAAAGGCCTGAAGATTAGAGAATAAAGGGCCTGAAAGGCTTGGGTTGCAATGAAAAAGCTGTGAAGTTTGGCGCAAATAGTACATTATGTTACCCAGAGCGCTTTGATTCGTTTCTTACATTGTTCATCTGACTCGCTGAGAAATATTGCTTCGATCAGACCCATACTCTGACGACATCATATCTGCTAGTAATCTTCACCTTCATCTGCATGGTGAGTTTGTTGTGAGAAAAAAACTGCCTAAACCCAAGAAGAAAATTAATTATCGGAGACTCATCAACCGGTAGCGTTTTCGAAAAAAAGCAATATTTCTAATCGCAGCAAATACACAATACGAATGTTCAGACATTGTATTTCAGAAAGAAAAAAAACAACAATATACAGCAAATAGTAATAAAAATATTCTAAAAGTTTTATCTGGGATCTGAGAGAGAACGAATATGCATGGACGGAAGTGCAAGCGCCCAATCAAGGTGTTGTGTACATACCAGCTAATCCGTTAACAGTGGATATTTCAGATATCCACATTTTTGTGTATCTCATAAGTGTTTCTACCAATCGGCATGAAAATCCTGAACTCGTGCAAAATTTTCTCGCGATATTTTATGAAACATCTTCCAGAATCACGAAACATCGGCATCGTCAAGATGTTAAACGATAAAGAGCAACGTCAGCTGTCCTTGTCACCAGGGTCTTCAACAAGAATCGCTGAATATCTTGACGATGCTGACTCGGACGGTTTTTGAAAAGTTTGTTCATCGTAGAGGGCGGAAAATTTTAATCCATCTGTTGGACTTTCACGAAAATAGGTCATTCGGTTTTCGAGTGATCGTGAAGTAGGTAGTTGGTATTTGAACTACTATTTGAATGACGGGGGCTGCCCAAACAGGCAAGGGATTGAACAAAAATATCAAAACTAACAACCCTGTAAAATATTCGTCTGCTTCTTCGGCGGGTTATTATGTGCAAAATAGGAGTGGAATCTACCAAAATCCCCCCTATCTCGCAAGAGTTAAAGAAACCACCCAGGAAGCAGCCGATGTAACCGTAAATTGTGCGGAAACCGCCGAAGAATCACCCGAACCAGTGGCCCATGGGACAACCAGAGAATTATTTACGGGCGATTCCTCGGCGGTTTCTGAGCCATGGAATCTTCCGAACTGGAGGATTCTTTGGGTGATTCCATTTCGCCACCAAGATTAAGAAGCACCGAGAAAACGCCCAGTTGGGTAGATTCTAAGCATGGAATCATCCGATTGGTATGTTTCCAGCGTTCGGCTGTTTGTTTTTCTGGAAACACCGCATATTCCAACTGGAATCACCCAAATAAACATTCCTATTTTTTAGCGGGAATAAGGGTTCGCGTAAAAATCTGAGTAACATTGGCCCCTTAGCTTTTGTGTCCTCACTTTCAAATGTTGCTGATTTCGAATATATAAATGTATAGTGTAAAAACGGCCCTTTTTAGGTCAAGCATCTTTATTATAGAGTAAAAAACGTGAAAGAAAAGTGTTAATAGGATATCACATCTAACTGGTGTGCTTTAACAAAGCACGAACTACAAGTTTCACAACTATCACGGAATTGGAACGGCCTCTATCGCACTGTCTGTTTTAATAGTCTAGTACAAATCGTTCCACCAGTCGCTGGAGTGCAGGAAGTCGCGAATAGTGTGCAGGCTGTGATGTTTAGGATAGCGCAGCGCATCCGGATTGCCTCGATGCCTGGCCACGTGCTGGCGAAGCACCGAAGCCGGCACCAGGTAGTCCGGTATGGAGGCCGGGCTAATGAACTCCGCTGCAGCCTTTGGCGGCTCAGGCGGATCCGGGGGCTTCTTGACGCACGCCTGACGCAGGTGATAATTCTTTGGCGGCTGAAATAGCGATGCGGCGCCGGCGCTAGGCGCACGGTGAATAGCCAGACGGCTGAATTCGTCCGATATGTAGACTGGCTCGGACAGATCTGCGGTGGCCGGCCTGTCTGTGGCAAATAGACTGAAGTCTGTGCTGGCTAATGTAGGGTCAGCCGCTTTGTACTTGTTGAATAGCCTGCAATTCAGGCAATTACTTATTTTATATTTGGTTGGCGAAATTAAATATTATTTAACTCATTGTCTTTTTAACCATTACTTTGTCTTAATTCATTTTCAAGCTATATTTAAATGTCGTCATTTAAATATAGTATAATAACAACGATTGGTTATAACTTCGATGAAACGATCGCACGTTAAGCCAATAGTTGGTTATAATATTCTTAGGTTGAATCACAGCAACATTCTTCAAATCTTATTTGCTGATCATGGCTTCATTCTGCAATTCTTATTTGCTGATCATGGCTTCATTCTGCATTTCTTATTTGCTGATCATGGATACATTCTGCAATTCTTATTTGCTGATCATGACTACATTCTGCAATTCTTATTTGCTGATCATGGATACATTCTGCAATTCTTATTTGCTGATCATGGATACATTCTGCAATTCTTATTTGCTGATCATGACTACATTCTGCAATTCTTATTTGCTGATCATGGATACATTCTGCAATTCTTATTTGCTGATCATGACTACATTCTGCAATTCTTATTTGCTGATCATGGCTACATTCTGCAATTCTTATTTGCTGATCATGGCTACATTCTGCAATTCTTATTTGCTGATCATGGCTTCATTCTGCAATTCTTATTTGCTGATCATGGCTACATTCTGCAATTCTTATTTGCTGATCATGGCTTCATCCTGTAATTCTTATTTGCTGGTCATGGCTTCATTTTGCAATTCTTATTTGCTGATCATGGCTACATTCTGCAATTCTTATTTGCTGATCAAGGCTTCATTCTGCAATTCTTATTTGCTGATCATGGCTTCATCCTGCAATTCTTATTTGCTGGTCATGGCTTCATTTTGCAATTCTTATTTGCTGATCATGGCTACATTCTGCAATTCTTATTTGCTGATCATGGCTTCATCCTGCAATTCTTATTTGCTGGTCATGGCTTCGTTTTGCAATTCTTATTTGCTGATCATGACAACATTCTGCAATTCTTTTTTGCTGGTCATGGCTTCATTTTGCAATTTTTTTTTTTGCTGATCATGGCTTCATTCTTCAATTCTTATTTGCTGATCATGGATACATTCTGCAATTCTTTTTTGTAGGTAATGGCTTCATTGAATTTCAAAGTGCTGGACTGGCTTTTTTGTTTTAGTTTCGTTGGTTGGATTTTTGACTATAATTTAAGTATAAAAGTAGGTAGAAAAGCGATATGTAGTGATACATAAAATTACTAAATTAATAAACATTTTTTAATTACCGGCGCTGCATTCTAGGAAATCGGATCTGATCGGCCGTGACAAAAATGCCGTGATCTTTGCGGACAAAAAAGTAACGATGCCCTCTGAACAGGCCGTCCGTGTAGCCAGCTGAAATTTTACATCAAAATACGATCATTACATTACATAAAATTACATTAGAATACTTAAAAAATATGGCGTGCATCGCACTACTATTAGTAGGGAGCAAAAAAGTTAAATGAATTAATCGAGAGAACAAACAATCGCAAAAAACTCACCTGGCTCGTACAATTCAAGGCCAACCCAATCGCCTTTCATGGAGTTCAAGCCGCCCTTGTAGCGCACCTTGGCCGGATACAGATCATTAAGGTGTTTGACTTCAATATTCTGTCCAACGGTGATGTTATCAAATAGCACCATTGTCCGAGCTTGGCAGAAAATATAGCTGAAATCAATTACTTTAAGGAGTTAAACATTGGCAAACACAACGAATCTACTAGAGAACAGTAGCAACTTACGCATATCGCGCGAAAAAACTATGTAGCATGAGCAAAATAAAAGAAAAAACCGAATCGCTTCATCCAATTTATTAAAGCGATTGACTTGGCTTACTTTTTATTAACTAGCAATCGCGCAAAACAGATATTTTAATAAGCATACAGATTTCTAAGGATGAGGAAACAGCCAGGAGGAGTCAGAAAGAAAAAATTTAGGGGGAAACTAACACGTCAACAGGTTTGGGAAAGCTTGAGCCAACAGGAAGTGCCAGGGTTAGGGCCATAGGGATGCGAGGATTCGAAGATTGCAACACCAAGATTTAGCTAGTTTATATTTAGCTTTAATAGTGCAACATCAAATGTAAATTAACCAAGCGGTGTGCGCTGCAACACTCCTCATGGTGTCTCTAGTGAGCGCCGCCAATACAAGTTAAAAAAACAAGCAAAGCAACTAACAATTAATTTTATTTCGCTGAAACCCACTAATTAAAATAACAACATAAACACAGAGTGAAGACAACACAAAGAGGGGAAAATAATCAACAAGAACAATAATTGAATAGTGCAGAAGGTGAAATGTTAATGATACAGATTAACTTAATAGCGTAAGTTAATTAAGCTTTGCAACTCAGAGGCACACGAATCGAGTCATCACATTAACTATTAAAGAGTGTCGAAATGAAAACTAACAACACGAGTCGAATAATGATTTCATTTCTGCTTCCATCGCCAACAGACAGCGGCAGAACAGAAAGTTGGCATAAAATTGGCGCAACCCGACCCCCATTATCTGTCCCGCTTAACACACCCCGACCCCCATTATCTGACCCGCTTAACACACCCCGACCCCCATTATCTGACCCGCTTAATACACCCCGACCCCCATTATCTGACATTATCTGTCCCGCTTAACACACCCCGACCCCCATTATCTGTCCCCTTAACACACCCCGACCCCCATTATCTGACATTATCTGTCCCGCTTAACACACCCCGACCCCCATTATCTGACCCGCTTAATACACCCCGACCCCCATTATCTGACCCGCTTAACACACCCCGACCCCCATTATCTGACCCGCTTAACACACCCCGACCCCCATTATCTGACCCGCTTAATACACCCCGACCCCCATTATCTGACCCGCTTAACACACCTCGACCCCCATTATCCGACCCGCTTAACACACCCCGACCCCCATTATCTGACCCGCTTAACACACCCCGACCCCCATTATCTGACCCGCTTAACACACCCCGACCCCCATTATCTGTCCCCTTAACACACCCCGACCCCCATTATCTGACATTATCTGTCCCGCTTAACACACCCCGACCCCCATTATCTGACCCGCTTAATACACCCCGACCCCCATTATCTGACCCGCTTAACACACCCCGACCCCCATTATCTGACCCGCTTAACACACCCCGACCCCCATTATCTGACCCGCTTAATACACCCCGACCCCCATTATCTGACCCGCTTAACACACCTCGACCCCCATTATCCGACCCGCTTAACACACCCCGACCCCCATTATCTGACCCGCTTAACACACCCCGACCCCCATTATCTGACCCGCTTAACACACCCCGACCCCCATTATCTGTCCCACTTAACACACCCACCACCTATTAGGGATTTATGCCAAATCAAGAAATAATATAATTAAACTGAATGGTGAAAAAGACAAAAGGACATTTAAAAAACTGCTAAATCTAAAGCAATGTATTGTCTGTAAGACAGAAACAAACCAGAAGACGCCGATGCAGCCAGAGGATCAATACACCTGAAGCAATTTTAAAATCCAAGCCAAGTTAATTCACCGAACAAAGCTTGAGACGGGGAAGAGACAGTTAAGTAAAAGAAAATAGTACAAGAATTGATCTTATAATAACTTATATAAGATTGAACTAGTCATATTGTAACTCGTGGCACATATATCTCGACCGAAATAAATCTGAAATGTGAAGACATACATATAGATAGATAATAACATAAATTAATAAATGACAATGAACAGCAAATAACTAGAAAGTCTTTCAAAACAGAAACACACACACACACTTAAAAATGTAGATGTAGTTGTTGCTCTTATCAAATAACTAACCATAAATGACTTAAACTACCTCAAAAGCTTAGCTAAAAAAGACACTCCATTATGTGCTTATCTATCATCCAATCATGAAACAGATACTCGAAGTTAGTTTCTAAATGTTAATTAGACAACACGGCGGACTTCAAAGAAGCGTTTCAGATAGAAGACCTGACCAACAGTCATGGCGATGAGGACCAGTGCTTCGAAGAATGACCAAAGTACAACTCGACTGTTGGTGTTGTCGTTGACTGAAAGTTAATTAACGGGGTAGATGTGCAGTAAAAAACACGCTTCCCAAGTAGCTACACTGTGCAAAAGTAGCTAGTTGAAGACACTTACTAGATCGATGGATTCGCTCGCGAACCTCCATGTACTCCTGCTCATGCTTGACGACAGTAAGGGAAGTTGACAGTTGGTTAATCATCTCCTCGAGCTTGTTGTGATGCTCATCCGCACTCATGTCCTTGCTGTCCTTGGGTTTCTCGCCAATGTCCATGGAGAATAGCACAATCTTTGGCGTCATTGTGCTCATCTTGTTAGAGAAGCAGTACTTGTACATGCCATCCATATGAGCAGCGAATGTGTACTTGCCATTGGACTCTCGGTCACCGCTGTACACAACTTTGTTGTCAGGGCCATAGAGCTAGGTGAATGCAAATTAAACAGGTTTGATTAAATAAGTATAAAGAAAACCTTCTAAGCAAACAATAGATTTGATTAGATTTGAGAGACTAGAGATTTGATTTCATTGAAGATCAGGTCTTTATATTTTTCAAAACATAAAGGCAATTATAATAAAAACAAAAAAGCTAGCTGATATAAAACTTAAAACTCTTTTTTTGCAAAATATTAAACTATCTATATCTTATAGCCTATCTAACCAAACATATAGCCAATAGATTTACAGAATAAACATTGAAAAAACTAAACAAGTATGCTATAAAACATGTGGAAGTTTTTCTTACCTATGCCTTAGAACAACTTTAAATTTGCTAGCAATAAAATAAAAGCAGAAAAGGAGACAACAATTAGATTTTTCCTTACCTTAAAATGTCCACTCAATTTTATATAATTTTGCAATGTCATATATATTAGCTAAAATATAAAGAATTCAAGCAAAAAAGCATAGCTAGCTTATATAAAGAACAAAATAACAGCCATAAAAACTACAATGTTTTACTAACCAGCTATGTGTGATTTTGTTATAATTTTTAAGTATTAGAGTTTATTTCTTATGCATTTACATAAATTTATTTAAATAGTATATAAAATTATCAATTGGTAATAAAAAGCCCTACAGAGCTAAATATCTAACAAGCAGCCCAAATTATTTATTTTTCACAGTAAACAATCTAATCTATCAGATATTTATAGGTCTATTATTATAAGTATTTTGTGATTATAGTTAAGAATAAATTAAGTACATTCAATTATGACAATACTCAATACAAGTATTCACTAAACCTCGTAGTTTATAAAAATGTTAAACTTATTCTAGCAGTAATTAAATTGCAGCTATTTGATACGCTTTTGAGCTAAGGTCATACATCAGCAGCAAGCCAATGAAGAAAGATGAAGATAATCAAAGATGCATATTTCTATGAGACAACTTTATTTGAATAAGGAAGAAATAATAAGCAGTAAATTTCGCGAACAGAATAAGTAATAATAATAATATCTTACCTTAACATCGATATCCAGAAAGCCACCCTCTGCGACTTCAAACATTAGTGTCATTTTGGTACCAGAAACAACGCGATCGAAGAAGCACTGCTCCTCATTTGCATCAATAGTAATGAAGTAAGCATTGCAACCAGCGAATAGAACACCAAACAAAGTGAAATAGATAGGCCACATCGTGTTGATTTGGTTTTAAACTGCAGCCACACTGGCTTTCAAATGTAAATCAATTCTGTGCTAGTACAGTTGCTTGCGTTACTTTCCGATTCAATGCACTGCTTCACGACTCGGTGACGTGGGGAAAATAAGAACTTAAATTTCTGATTATTTATTTTTAAATGCAAATGCAAATAACATTTTCTTTAAAAAAAACAACCATTCAAACAGATTGCATGTGTATAATTCAATAAATTTGATAAAACTTCCTATGTAGAAAACTTCTTTGTTTGAACGACTAAATGTTAGGACTTGTTTCCAACGATAAATTTGACTTGCATTTTACCTGTTTTTTAGAGTTCGTGCAGGTTTTACATTTCTGTATTCTGTATTGATATCTTTTCTGTAAGTTATTGGTCCCTATGTCTATATTTTCCCCGGGAATAAACAACTCAAATGTTTTGTTTCCGATTTTAACATAAGCCTCGCCAAAGCAGTTTCATTCATCAATGCAAAAATATAACTCTAGACTACGGTACTTTCATATTGGAAACTGGAAAGTGTGGCTTTAATCGTTTGTATCTTTTGTATGTTGTATAAGTTATATTATAATAGAGCATTGCGTACTTCATAATACATAGTAACGATATTTCGTTAGAACAATAAAGAACAACGGATATGATCAACATAAAAAATATACATAATCCAGAAAATTATAGGCCAATAACTAGTGATTTTGTCAGGTATTAATCGTCCTCTAGTTAAATAACATATCTATATATATTTTCCCAGGCTTGATTCTGAAAAAATTAAGTTGACCATTGTAACTATTTATTTAGCTGACAAAATATGATTTTTCTGAGCAGATACATAAAGCGCTGCACAATGTTGGTAGCTAATAATTTCTTGTTTAAATTTTTGGAACTGAAAATGCTTTTGTTTCGAGAAATAAATGCAAAAATTGTGTATGTAGAAAAAAAGTATTTTGCTTAACGTTTTCGTACAAAATTGAATCCATTTTGAATCCAAAATTAAGTCCTTACTTTCTGTGGTATTTAGTTCAAACAGTTCTTAATCGTTCTATTTAAGGCTAATTAAAGTGCTTGTAAACGTCTTCTGATAGTGTTAAATATTACAGAAATCTCAAAGAATGTAGGTTGCAATTCGTTTTTTTCATTTTAATTTTTAATTTCGTTTATCCTTACAGCCTACTTGAGATCCCAAAGACTTGCGATTACAAAACAAAAATGTCAGTGAAAGCTCTTGGCGTGGCCGAGCAGCAGCCAGCGGGGCAGCAGCAGCGAAGCCCTGCCAAATTACCCACGGTTGCAGGTGGTACCCATGGAAAGGCGATGAAGTCTGAAACCGGCTGGCAGCTGGAGCCGGCCAGGAAGAAGCTCAGTACGCTGGAGACGCAGCGCGTTATGGGTGTGATGATTGACGGCTCAAAGCGTGTTGAACTCCTGGCCGCTTTGCCAGCATTGCTGCTCAACCTCGAGGAGTTCCAAATTGTGTTGGGCCGCGAGCTGACAGCCCAGCTAGTTGAGCACGGCAATTTGAGTAGACAATTTGATCTCGTCAGTGCCAAGCTCGATGTGATTTACGATCGCAAATTCGAGGCACCAAAGCTCGAAGCGCTGCCAGAGGACTTCTGGGACAACGTGAGCTTATTTTTTGTGCATTTCAACACCTAAATTTGCATTTACAGAATCCCACTAAGCCAGCTCTTTCTATAAAAAGTTACCGATAAAATTCAGTGAAATTTCATTAAATTAGTTTTTTGTTGTTGAAAATTTGGTTAAAAAATCATACTTCAGGAAGCAGAGCCTGAAGTTGAAGCCGTCCCGACAGTTACGCAGACCAAGGAGGAGCTTCTGCCGCAGCAGTCGGAGCTGGAGGCCGAGGCAGCCAGCCTGCTGCCACGTCTGCAATTCTCGGTGCGAGTTCTTCTTCGCGCGTTTCGCAGCAACCCGGCTGCGGCGGCCGCTGTCCTTCAGTCTCCGAAGCTGAAGCCGCAGTCGCAGACCAAGGATATGCTGGAACGGATGGAGCGCCTGCGCGACATCATGGTCGTGCGCCTGATGACTACACCTGTGGAGAAGCAGGACAAGCTCACTTACCTGCACGAGATGTCCGAACGGGAGCGCCAACACGCTGAAGTCATCAAGAAGCTAGAAGCTGAGCTTGCAACAGCCACTGCCGATAAAGAGGCCGAAGTAAAGAAGAAGAACGACGTGATCAGGAAGATCCAGTCGGACATTCATCACGTCGAGAAGTACTCCGAGGAGAGTATTAAGAATATTCGTACCGAAGCTGAGAAGCAACAGCAGACGGACTCGAAGAACAGCGAAGGCAAAGTGCACAAGCTGACACAGGAGCGCAACCAGCTGCGGACCCAGCTGGACAACCTTATCGCAGAGCACCGCGACTCCGAGCAGCAGCTGCGCTCGCGCAAATTCAAACTGGAGACTGAGATTGAGAATATCATCGGCAAGTACGACGGCGAGATGAGCACCAGACAGGTGAGAAAAGATGAAATTTATATATTTCGTGCTAGTTTTTTTTTCTATTTATCCATTTTTGCTAATTTAGATTTTGACGATGTGCGATTTTTCTACTCGTTAATGTACCTTAATTAACGATGATGTAAATTTTCGATCGAAAATGGGCACATGTTGATGTAGCAACATTCGATCAATAAATTTAAACATAAAAATAACTGTATGAGGGCTGCGGGCAATTCTCATTATTTGGTGATACTAGATCAGCAACCAGCGTGGACTCAATTCTGCCCATTTCGCTGACTCCTGAGCACACACGCAAACAGATACCCTACGCAGGCACACACTCATACAGGTGTGTACATCTGCCCTGACTTTCTCATCGTCAGGCAGCGGAAGCTTTCACTGTGCTTAGGGGGTTGGCCCTCAAGGGCGTAGGTTGCACGACAAGCTCCCAAGCCTTCTCTCTGCGGCTGCGACTCAAATGAATGGGGCCTTGGTCTTCGTACGAGAGGCAAACGCGTTAACCGCTCTGCCACTGACCCCCACATAATGTACTCGTGATGATGTAACATCTTTCGATCGATAAATGTACACATGATGATGTAACATCCTTCGATCGATAAATGTACACATGATGATGTAACATCCTTCGATCGATAAATGTACACATAATGATGTAACATCCTTCGATCGATAAAACTTTCGCTTATGTAACACTTTAGCGGTGATATAAATTTGAGCATCCTTCTTTGCTCACTCGCTCAGGAGGAGTACGAAGAGGTTGACGCAGCGTACACCGAGGAGAAGAAGCAGCTTTCTGAGCTGACCGAAAGATTCAATGTGAGGATTTTTTTCAAATTCTTTGACTCTCCTTTTTTAGAACACAATACATAATTCCTCTTTAATTAATCCAATATGCGTCAGACCCTGGAAGATGAGTACAAACAGATCATGGAGGAGCGGCGGATTGCGGAGGAGCGCAGGCGGGCAGCCGAGCACGAGATGCAGATGATGATCAGCGCTGCTACCACCATCCAGAGCTTCTGGCGCTCCTACAAAATCCGCAAAACCATGCGAGGCAAGAAGAAGAAGGGCGGCGGCGGTGGCAAGAAGAAGAAGTGATGAGTTTAGAGTTCAAGGACAATGAGAGGCTGGGTTAATGCTTAAAAACTGGATAGACTATACTAGCCAACTTTGTTCATTGGCTTCCTTCAAATTCCGCGTCTATGTTTTTACATTCGTGATTAGAAGTTTGCTAGAAGAACACAGTGGAAGGACTGGTGGTTCAAGTCAATCTTTTTGGGATGTGATATTTAAATCGAGGGACAAGGACATACATAGCCTTTTGGGTAGCAACGAATAGTTGTACGAGCTAAATTTATTCACACAAGGAAAACTCCTACGCGTCTGTCGCCTGCTTACTATTCATTGCTGTCTTCTTTTTGGCTCTAATCCTTTTAGCTTGCTCCTATGGATGATAATGAATTTTGAATTTCTAAATAGCTCAAGATAAAGATTTTATCGATAAAGGATCAGAAAATAACTATATGTAAATGTCTCCGATCCCATGTACTCTTGCTAAGTGAACTTTCTGTGACCAGAACAGAAGTTCTTGTCCATTAGAAATTTCTTTTCCGTCAAAAATATCCGTGTCTTTTTTTATAGATAAAGTATGCATTGTTCAGTTCAATTTAGATTACGACAATGGTCTTTGTTCGGGCGTATATGCTATGCTGTCAATAGAAAAAAAGATGCGAAATTGCTACGATTCAAAGCTTTGATTTATTATGTTCGTGCTGTTATTAAAACGCGTAAGTCGGAATTTTCTGTAAGCGTTTTTTGCACTATTGAAATTGTGAATAAAAATAATCTGAATTATCAGAAACAATTAACATGAAACATAAATGTAGAATATAGAATAATCACATGAGACAGCCAAATTAGCTCAGATCATAAAACACACCAAGAGTTAGATATTTCAAGGTTATCAAATAAAAAGTTCTTTGTAAAAGCACTTGCGAACAGTTTATTAATCATCGAGTTAAATTTTAAACTTGAACACATCTGTTGCAACGGGCGTGTTTATGGAAATTGCTTGGCGCATCTGAAGGCTGCGTACCACTGTTCAGTCCATGGATTGTGGGGACGCCACACCACAACTTAATTACCCCAAACTGATGCCGGTGAACTGAAGCAAAGCAGAGTACAATTCGTTTGCTAAAGGACTCAGCTTGTTTCAGTATTCCTGACTCAATTTGATTCAGTACTCAAATTGAGTCAGGAATCGAACCGAAACCTTAAAGTCCCCTAGAAAATGTCCAACATACCGCTATGAGTAAGCAAAACTTCACAGCTTTATGAAGCCAACTGACGCCTAAAAAGATTTCTGAGGCATCATAGGCCTAGGCATTGTATTTATAGACCTAGTACGAGCTTTGAAAACAACAAATCAAACTCTTTTGCATGGGCAAACATTGTTGATCGTGGCAGTTTTGTTCAGGCCTCGCCAATCAGCGTTAACAAAACCTTCTGATAGTCTCCTGAGGTGTCGCCGCGAATCATTACGGCGAGACTCTCGCCGTACTGGCGCTGAAAGATGGCCTTGATGGCGGCCATGTCCGCTTCGCAGAAGCCGATGACTGTGCGCTGCAGGCGGCTGTCGTTGGTTCCAAGACCCTTCATGCTGTGGTATAGCATGCTTGCCACGTGCCTGCAAGGATGCAGAGACAGTAGTGAGCGAACTTCATTAGGCTATACTTAAGACATTTATTCCTCTTTAGCTTATGAATGAGTCACTTAAAAGTCGAGTTCCTGCAACGTTGGGTCACTTTAACGTCGGGTCACTTTAACGTCGGGTCACTTTAACGTCGGGTCACTTTAACGTCGGGTCACTTTAACGTCGGGTCGCTTCACTGTTGAGTAACTTGACCATCAATTTCGACACTCGTAATGGGTCATAGATAGATCAGGGGGTCAGTCACTTTTCTAGATTTTGAGCAAGTTACAACAGCCACGATAGGGCACATGAGTTCGTAATACAGGAGCGTGAAAACTATGGTAATTTGCCAGAAAGCTTACCTGGCTGGATCCTCACAATAGGAAACGAGGCTGACCAGTGCCTTGCAATAGCTGCCGCTTGTCTCGGAACAAATGGCTTCTTGAAGGGTTCGACGCCGTTTCTGCTTGTAGACCTCGGCGACTGCCGCGACATGAGCGGGTGAACGGCTGCAGATCAGGCGGTTCAGCGTGTCCTCGTCTG
The DNA here is from genome assembly GCA_950097015.1 of Macrostomum hystrix. Lineage (NCBI taxonomy): Eukaryota > Metazoa > Platyhelminthes > Macrostomidae > Macrostomum > Macrostomum hystrix. Next base: position 2,922,513 of record CATNEN010000012.1, read on the forward strand.
TGCCGAGGCGACCCTCGCCCGCCCGGTAGAGCATCTCGGCATCGGATTGCACGCTGGACTGAAGGGCGGGACCCTCCTCGCGTCCAGCTGTGAGCAGCGAGACCAGCACCTTGCGGAAGTTGCCGCTGGTGTCTGATCGGACGTCTGTCTCCAGGTTGCGATGAAAAACTGCGAGACGCATTTATTGTATAATATGTAATATGTAATCTGTAAAATCTAACAACATTTTATAATTCAATAATTATGTCAGTTATAACTCAGGTAATAACGCACAATGCGTCCTTTACCAGCTATCGGACTTATATTATGGGAAAGTAAGTCCGAAAGTTGTAATTGGAAAAAGGACGAGAAACACTTTTTTCATATACTCGTATTTCAGTCATTAAATAGTTTCTGATCAAGCAAAAATTCCGTCAAAGAACAAAAGGACAAATTTATTAAAAAGTTTTTGCGACTTGTTAAGTCTTCTATAATAAACTTACTCCTCTCATAAGCCTCCTTAATGGCCTTGATCTGCGAGTTGCAGCGACTTGTCAAGATGTCTATCAGAGTCTCCTCGTCTGTTCCGGCTCCCTGAAAATCAAAGTTTTCGATTTTGATGACGTCCGAGATGAGGTCCGGTTTATTGCATACTGATGATATGCTTCCATTCCTTAATAAATCGCGACAAACGATTGTATATTGGAATTGAACAGACAGACCCGTATAGCTGAGCTGAGCTGATAGTGAATTTGTTGGACTATCGGATTCTCAAACAGAGTACAAAACATAGATTGACCTTCACAGCAGCTCGCAGGCAAATAGCGTCGTAATCGCACAGCAAGTAGCACAGACCCTTGCAGGTATTGTAGAAGTTGCCGCTCAACTCCGATTTGAAGGCGTCAACTAGAGTCTTGCCGAAGCTGGTCTCAAAGGCGCGCGCTATTTCGGCCCTCTGGTGCGACGGTCGTCTAGCCATGACATCGATGATGGTCTTCTCGTCTGTGCCTAGGCCCTTCATGGCCTTTTGCAGCCGATTGGCTTCTGCCAGTGCATTTAGAGGCCGCTCTGCGAAAGACAGGGCCATAATGCTGTGCACATGCAGTGCTGCAGATTAGCGTTTAGTTAAAATCAAAGCGAATCTCGAGCGGAGCTAGTGTACCGCTTTCTGTGTCATCGCTGTGTAAACCTTGCATTAACATTTATATACTCTATTACACACGCAGTACCTATCCTTTGCTCGCTCCAGCAGTGTACTAGGAAAACGTTCAATTTGGCCCTTCCACCTCATTTGAAAAGTGGCTTCTTGTCAGATTGGCGACGTGTGCGCAGTTAGCGGGGTGGCGTTGCTGCATGCGTCTCAACTGTTTATTATCAGGCGTTCATTTTCTGCGCACGTTGGGGTGGTTGGCTGCCACGAAAGGGGAGATAAGGGAGAGCGGTCCTGCACGAGGAGTTTAGAATCGATCGATCGAACTGGCAACCCCTTCCACCAGGGTTCGCTACTACCAACAGTCACTCCCTCGACCTGGCTTCAGAAAGGCAGCTATTTCTGTATCCTATATGTACAGTGCATTGAATTCAGAGCAAGTGAAGAGCCAATGAAAATGACGAATTTCTGGTGTTCTGGCAAAGGATAGAATTAATCTGCATGGTACAGTCATGAAGCTCTGAATCTAGAGACTGGAGAGACAACTCCCCGCCCTACCCCGATTTTCCGAACCCGTGTGGGCTGACTGCAGGCTGTCCGGAAAATACACTAAGCAGATGGGAAATTATGATGCACAGATTATATAGAAAAACACTAACTTCTTCTTAATTTGTAGAAAAGATCAATACCTATCGAATGAACTAATAAACACTTCGAAATTGCGGAAAAGAAGAATATTTTCTGCAGTACAACTTTGCGAATTTAGTCCTAGAGATGGCAAGTTTCGTATTCCTTAAACTTTATTCAAGCACAGCTCAGTAGCTAAAACATATATGCACTCAAGATTCAACTAAAATTTAGAGAATTTATTCAGCTTTCTAATGAATTAAACATTTGATAATCTGTTGCATGATACGGAAGTTAGCAGTGTTTTTCTCCAAGCAGTGCATTGGAATTTCCTATTTTCAGATCTACGTATTTTCGGCCAGCCAGCCATGGGATGAGGGAGCTATAGAGTACGTGACACGAATACATGGATGTAAATAATATATTTATAGATGAACGGAATGGATCGTGCATTCCGCTGTTCAATTTTGCCGACTTTGATAAACAAACTGACGGATATGAGATCCCTAACACCTCGCGTGTACCACCTGCACGCATCGGCTGATTTGAGAGTTTGTATGCATGACAATACAAGCATGTACGCTCTTACAGTATCCTCACATTTAAGAGTTCACCACATACTAAGTTGACAAAGCAGTTTTGCCTGATCTGTCTTTTCATATTAAGCGTAACTATGAAACAACTTATTTCATGAGAGATCGGCCGGGGCTCTATAAAATCAGACCCAACTGCAGAATAAATGATACACTGTTGGGTTATTAGCCCGAAATTATCAAGGACCACATGCACGTAGCTATAACTTCTTATTTAATATACTTAATAAGCAGTCATTTTTTGTAAAGCGATAGAGTTAAAGAAAAAAACTCAAAGCATCGCGGTTCCTAGCTTTACAACATTACTCAATTTCGCGATGACAGTGTAATGGACATTCATTGTCATTAAATGACAGAATAATATAGTATAGTGAGTCTCGATCACTTAAGGTATGCTAGGGACATCAGCAAACTTGGGAAAGAGTACTTCAATTATACTTACTATCATTCGTTGTCGAATTTCGTAGTGAAGAGTAAAATTTTGGCATTCAAACAACGGAATGTCAATTACCAATTAATGTTAAATGATGTAGAGTCGAAGGCAGAAATCATAGAAGAAAACATTAGTGTAGAAGAATATTGAATTAATACTTATTTCCGTATTTTGTCGTAGTAAGTGCAGTGGCAAAACATTAGTTCTAAATTTAGTTAGCTTCTAAATTTAAAGGCTTAATTTTCGAGGAAAATGTTTTATGGTTAACTTTTGAGTTAACCCGCTGAATACATATTACGTCTACTGTCGACTATTGAATCACTTAGTTAAATTATAGGCCTACCATAGAATTTTGGAAATTCTTACAATTATTTTATGTTTCTTGACTTTTTGTTTTCGCGTCTTTCGTGAATTCGATAAACATAAGATAATAGTAAACTATACTTGAGCTTGTGTAACACCTCTATTGCCCTTTGCCTCTTTCGCAGATGAGTCAAATGAACATCTTGTGCTGCAGTGCAGACTGAATATAGTTTTTCTCCAATATTTTAAGACTCCAATATAAATTTTTTATAGCTAAATATAGGATAGTTGCTTATTTAAGCAAAGAGTAAAAACTAGAGTTTTCTAAATACTCTTCTTAAGACAACATTTTGTATCTCTTATCAGCAAACTTCTTTTGTGTAAATTTTTTGATCTTATCTTAATTTTCCAGAAAACCACAGCTTTTAATAGACATTAGCTATATAATAATTTCCTTCTATTTCCCAATTATCTTTTTTCAATTCTATCTTGAAATAGGCTTGTACGAGTACATTGTCATTAAATGTTTCTTTAATAAAAATTCTTTAACTAATGTATTGATTAGTGTAGCTATTAAACAACAAATGAGGCCCCTATATTGATATTTTGTTGATAAGAAAGATAATGACATTTAGCATAAATTTATTCATATCTACTTTAACTAGGCCTATCTTATCATTCTTAGAATTCTAGGGTCTACAAAAAATTCTTAAAATGGAAAATATATAACAAGCCTTAAGCCTATTCTGTTGATTCTACTATGTAAAAGTCATTTTCAGGAAGGTGGTAGATAATTTGATGCACCTAATTCATTTGTGATCGTGCACATCACATTCGGTGCATACCATCTTTACTTGGTGCATAGAGCACTTTTTTCTGGATAATTTGGCCTAATTAAAGCAAATAAAAAGCTAGCTTTTTCTTTAATTGTGCTTTAAAACAAAGATAGGCTCTATATGATAACAGAGCAAAAAAACAATTACAGGTTTCAAATACAGGTTTCTTTTTTGAATCAAAGAGTTTTTTGCAAAGTATGGCATATATTGGTGCTATTGGCTGTGTAGTGTGTAAATATTCATTTTTGTCACAAATCATGTGCCCTAGCATCTTGTTTCTTGCTGCACAATATAGTTTCTTTTGTTTGTGCAAGGTGCATAAGGCCTAAATTTATTTTGGTATATACTTTGCCACTTTTGACTGTCAGAGGAGTAATTATAAGGCTAGAAAACTAAAAGGACCAAAGCTGATAAAATAATGATTTTTACAATATTTTTACCTGCCTTGCCAAGGCCTGCCATATGTTTTTACATTTTCAGATGATTGTTTCAAGTGTGCATTAAAAGTAAGTTATTTGAGAAAAAGCATATTTTTCTATTCTATGGTACCCATGCAGATGTTAAAAATGTAATTTTTTTCACCAGAATCTGAATAAAAAACATTATCTTAAGCTTGGTTATAACATACTATAACAAAACCTCTATTTAAAATTTCATTGCAGATATCTGCTCAAACTGGACCAGCATGTCAACAGCTGCTAGACGCCGTTTAATGAAGGATTTACAGATGATGCAGAAGGACCCACCGCCTGGTGTTGGAGCCTGTCCCACTGACGACAACATCTTGGTTTGGAAAGCGGTCATTTTAGGCCCAGACGATACTGCCTTTGAAGGTGGCGTGTTTAAGCTGAGCATGACCTTCACAGAAGAATATCCGAACAAGCCGCCAGCTGTGAAGTTTCTAACGTCAATGTTCCACCCAAATGTGTACACAGACGGATCCATCTGTTTGGACATTCTGCAGAATCAATGGAGCACATCGTACGATGTTCGCGCCGTTCTAACCTCGTTACAGTCGTTGCTAGGCGACCCGAATCCGCACTCGCCAGCCAATATGGCCGCCGCCGAACTGTTCACTAACAACTGTAGAGAGTACACTGAACGGGTGCGACGGATTGTCGAAGACTCTTGGCGTTACAGGGACGACAAATTGTGATGCCTTTCCTGGTTTTCGACGGCCGCTTGTGCTTCCAGTAAGCAGTGTAGATAACACAATAAAGTAACAAATGCTTTGGCAGGTTAATTTCTTGCTGGTTTGTACTATTGATGTACAATTATAGCTTATATAGTTTAATTATTACTCCATATTTAAGCAGTAATTCCCATTGTCATTCTAAAGCTATGTATAGTTAGCAATGTATTGTGAATAATGTCACAGTTTGTATTCTGTGTAAAAAACATTAATGGTAATGGCGATAATAGACGCATCACAGCTGCAGTTGAAGTCACTTTAGTTAGCTGCTAATGTAGACAAATAAATAATCAAGTCGTTTTAACTTACATTTTTAATGAACTGTTTCCGTTTATTTTATTACTATTGTACTAGTAGCTCTAGCTAAGGATCTACGCAGTCAAAATATGTTTTACATTTTAACTTGTTAATATAACGGTACAGTGAAGATATTTGTACATAAGATAAATACGTGCTATTTAAACACTGCGATTAGGTAGATAAGGCATTATACAGACGATAGTCCTGATAATAAAAAAGTGTTTATGGGTCTGGATAGCACTGCGCAGCTAGCACATAGGTCTCAACTTCGTACAAGTCTAATCTCTTTGCGCTGTAGTTCTCGTCTATCATGCTTATAACGAACACTGGGCGCTCCTTCACCAGGCAGTTTTGGTCTTGAATAGCCTCCTTATCGCAGACTGTGTGATCAGGCAGCTGCTCCCTGCAGTGGTAGTCGCCGCTGTTGCCAAGCTGCTGCTTGTCAGTCTCCATCTCGTGGTTGAATCGCTGCCAGCTAGCCGGGTCCTTGAACCTGACCGCCACCGCGTACACTCTGCAGTACTTGTGCACTGTTGTCGGCACTCGCACAGTGTAGCTATCGGGGTTCGACTTCTCCAGCTGGCTGCACCAGGCGTGATAGACGCGGACTTTCCTCTTTGGCCGCCTGCTGGTAGCCTCCTCGTTGAGTTGGAAGAGAAAGCAGGCCACTTGATTGCCGAAGCTGTACCGCACGCTAGCTGCAGCAGTGCACTCGTACCGGTCGTTTAGTTTTCTCATGTAGGTCTCCGAGTTGCTAATCACGACGAATGAAAGCATGATAATTATTCCAAGGCGTGGTTAAGCGGATCGCCATCGGATTCCCCGTCGCAAAGCCGATCTTGTTGTCTTTGCGCCGGTGGCCGCCAAGACTTTGCCTAGGCTGGTGGCGGCGCGGTCTACATTAGGGTGCCTTCGCCACTGATAGAATCTCCGCTGTTTGAACTGGCGTCAACTTTCCAACGCTTTTTAAACCTCTAGCAGCCCCTCTGAGCCACGCCTGCCGGCCTTAGCAACCTTGGTTCGGCCATACCCGAAGCTATTCACAAATATGGCGCGTCTGACAACGTGCCGCTTCTTCGGTTCCGATCTCTGCGTCGACTGGACAAAGGCTCCGCATCCTAACCGCGCATTCCAGACAGGGCCGACGGAGTCGGCGCGCGCAGAGGCGCGAAGCGGACGACTGTCCAGCTGACTGCGGCACTTGTGCGCACATCCTGCCCGCTAATGTGCCAGATAAATCCATGGCTTGGCCGGAGCGGGCAGGAGGTGCGCGCGAATGCTGCAGTCGGCTGACCAGTCGTCCGCCTCTCGCCTCTGACTTGGCGTCGCTAGTTTTCTTTAACAACGCGCCGGTCCGCGGCTCCTGCAGGAATGCGGGTTAGGCTCGGAGCTCTAGGCCAGCCGACGCGGAGACCGAAGCTGAAAAAGCGACCGTTGGCAGACGCGCCATATTTGAGAATAGCCTGTCAGGCCGGTCACCTCTGGTCCTGGTCGACGCTTAGCCTGCGAGTGAAAAAGGATCGGACGGTTGTTCTCAGGATTTGCCATTCTATTCCAGAAAATTTTACTAAATCGCATTTGAAAATGTTAGGATAAAAAACTAAGCAGCTTACCTAGCCTTTGTAGCACAGCCATAACAGCTGTGTGCATAGTGAAAATTACAAAACGGATAAATCAGAGGTTAATCTAAAGATTTGTGCCTGTCTGCTGCCTTGCGTTTTATACAGCCAGCCTATAGCAGAAAGCAGGCACGGGGACAGGAAAGACAAAAAAGATAAGGCAATGGACTGAATCATTCAATCCTTAAATGTACGTACGAGTATGGGTACACTGGGCTGCTATTCTGTCTGTCCATACCATGCACACGCTTGTCCGCTGCATGCTAGCTAAACTGTACACAACTGACTACGTTGGTCTAACGTGTGCTTCCATTTCTACTCGGAAATTCCAAGTAAAATTTTGGGTTCAAAATTTCCTGGAAATGACTAGCACAAGCAAAAACTAAAGTTCTGGTCACACCATTTATTTCAGTAGTAACTCTATACCATTCTTTGACTCTTGACTCTCACGTTGAATAACAGAAAAGCCAAAATAGAAGAGCATTTCTCAGCTCTATAGCGACGATATCTTGACTATCAGAACATAAAAGGTTGTGTTACGTTAATAGAATACCACTTTTATCGGGTATATTTAAAAATCGAATTGTTCAACTTTGATTTGCAAAACTTGTTTATCGTACAAGTTGCTAGAACGATTTTTTGGTTACGAATGAATAATATTCGCCCGTACACACAATAAGATCGTATGTAACAAACGCTTCAATCAATCTTTGTATCAAGCAACACACAAGAAAATTTGTGTGTAAGGAGATATGCCAAGTCTCTGCAGCCAAGTAATATCAGCAGACAGAAGAGAAAATATTGGCTAGGAAGTTATGCCGAGGTAACAGTTATCACAAGATTGGCATCGCTAAATCGATAGCAATATTGATAGTAGTTCCTCATACAGGCCGTAAACTGTAAACACTGAAATTCTGAATTCGTAATTCTCAAAATTGCATGAAGCAAAGAGACCGATCCATGCTTCGAACTGCAGAACGAACAAAACGCAGTGCAGATAATGGACAGGATCTGCCATTAAATTGCGAATTTACATCGAACAGATGTATTCTTAGATTGCGAACAGGCAAGCTGTTCCAAAATTGGCAACTGCCGAAGAGAACCACTGCGAGCTCCCCCACATAAAATTATTACTCGCAGATGGCCCAAGAGTATAGTAATCTTAACAGGTATAAAATCTTATTCTTACCACGAAAACAAGGAAATCTAATTAGCGCACACAACCTCAATCGTCTTAGTCAGAAAACTGATAGATACGTATGTATAACATAATTATGACAGGCGACAAGAGAAGAATTAAAATGTAATAACGACAGTTTTTTTCTATGGAATCGACGCGACTAAATTCTAGTAGCTGACTGGATGTGCAGACGGTGCCGCTATCGGGCGAGATAGCGGCAGCCACAAAATATTTGAAAACCCAAGTCCTAACAAACCCAGCTAGTGAGACTGCCAGTACGTGTTATCCTTAATTGGTTATTCTAAATATAAAATATGGTTTCTTCATCTGGAACAAACACGTGCCTACCAGTCTCGACAAGAAAAGCGACCACAATCGTTCCGATCGTCTCGTTGTCATCGAGGCTGGGGACCTTCTCCCAGTGGTGGTAGTCGCCGCGGCTCCTTGCAGCAGCCCCGTCCTCTTCCATATCAGTCAGGAACCGCGTCCAACCGTCTCCAGGATCTTTGAACCGCACAGCCACTGCGTACACTCTGCAGTGCTTGTGCACTTTTGCCGATAGTCGCACGCGAACTCCCTTCGACGTTTTCTCCAACTCATCGCACCAGGCATGGTATAGCCAGATGTCGTCTCGTCCACGATCGTCAACGTCTCTTGTCTCACCTTCAAACTGAAAACAGGTGAGACGCTCGTCGAAGCTCGAACTCACTTTTGCAGCTTGAGTGCAGTTGTAGTTTGCACTCAACATCATGATGTAGCTCTCACTACTGCTCATCACCAGGCAAACCACCATATCTGTTGTGGGCTCCGATAGAGGCAACGCCAGATCACCATCGTATTCCCGCAATGCAGACTCCCAGATGACGATTGGAGACTGCAGGGCCGCCAAGGTTCTTGCCTCCTTCCATAATCGAGACGATTGCGGAGGTCGGAAAGAAGATGACGCACCCAAACCAAGACGAGTCAGGCTGCGATGAGCCAGGAGACCCAGGCGACAGCCGCGCGCAGCTACATCTAACTTCGCCCTTCAGCGACACCATGCATTGGCCGACGCGAGCCCAACCGATGGGGGATTCGGGCGGACGGCGACTCCAGAAAGATTTGCTCACTGCAAGAGTGCTCTTTACAGGCATAAGGACAGAGTAGGCTGCGGCGGCTGATGCCACGATACTCCTGTCAGCGAAGGAGACTCGCCAGCTACACTGGACACACTTTGGGATGCTGACTGCGCTCTAGCCTAAAAATTGGTTGAATGAAATATGAATTTAGGGCTTCGTATGGCTACTGTTCCTGCTCATATTATGGCTACTGTTCCTGCTCATATTATGGCTACTGTTCCTGCTCATATTATGGCTACTGTTCCTGCTCATATTATGGCTTCTGTTCCTGCTCATATTATGGCTACTGTTCCTGCTCATATTATGGCTACTGTTCCTGCTCATATTATGGCTACTGTTCCTGCTCATATTATGGCTTCTGTTCCTGCTCATATTATGGCTACTGTTCCTGCTCATATTATGGCTACTGTTCCTGCTCATATTATGGCTACTGTTCCTGCTCATATTATGGCTTCTGTTCCTGCTCATATTATGGCTACTGTTCCTGCTCATATTATGGCTACTGTTCCTGCTCATATTATGGCTACTGTTCCTGCTCATATTATGGCTACTGTTCCTGCTCATATTATGGCTACTGTTCCTGCTCATATTATGGCTACTGTTCCTGCTCATATTATGGCTACTGTTCCTGCTCATATTATGGCTACTGTTCCTGCTCATATTATGGCTACTGTTCCTGCTCATATTATGGCTACTGTTCCTGCTCATATTATGGCTACTGTTCCTGCTCATATTATGGCTACTGTTCCTGCTCATATTATGGCTACTGTTCCTGCTCATATTATGGCCACTGTTCCTGCTCATATTATGGCCACTGTTCCTGCTCATATTATGGCTACTGTTCCTGCTCATATTATGGCTACTGTTCCTGCTCATATTGTGGCTACTGTTCCTGCTCACATGGCTACTGTTCCTGCTCATATTGTGGCTACTGTTCCTGCTCACATGGCTACTGCAACTGCATAACTGATTTGAAGCTGGCAAATTTTAGTAAATCGTCTTACCCATGCAGGACATCTCCGCAAGCATATTCTGCGGATGGAATGCGCAAAAATACTACAAGTTAAGCAGAAGGTGGGCAGGAAATGCGAAAGTAGGACTATTAATACTGCAGGCTACAGTCAGGAACTCCGTGTAGCTCGTACATTTACTACCTTGTTAGTTAACAGCATAGTGTACTCAGAACTCAAGTACGCTGACTTGCTTTTAGTACCTTAATTGTTAGTCGACCACGCCCAGGTGTAGAGAGCAAAAATGTACAGTAAAACTGTTTAGCACTAAATATATTACTCTAAGTAGTGAACTCCACAATGAATCTATCATTAGACGTGACTCAATTTAGTACCGTTTTAATCCATAAGGAATAGAGAATCAGGAAGTCAAATAAAACTTAATTTTTTTGTTTAATGTTCGTCAAACAGTTTAGTCAAAACGCATTTTATTTGTATACTAAATGGTTACTCGGATGTGATTTATGCACATGAAACCAATCAGTAAGCTATACTCTATTTGCATAATCACATACCTTTATTGTGAGAATGCATAATTAATTTCAAATCAAACACATGCGACACAGGAAATTACCAGATGAAATGGACGAAAAATAAACGGCCGAGCTGAGTAACAACAGCAAGAAACAGAATACGGTTAGACAAGGGAAACTTTCCAATAGTGGCTCTAATTGATACTGACGCATACCCCACTCCCTCGGCGCTAATTGGCTGATGAACCGTGCTTTTATTTACACCAACCCCACTCCCTCAGAGCTAATTGGCTGATGAATCAGGTTTGCATCGACACCAACCTCACTCCCTTCACGCTAATTGGCTGACAAATGTAACTTACAAGTACTCCCTCTGACCGAATTAATGAGCCGGACACACGCGAGCTGTAATTCTAAGATACATAGCTAAAGTCCGTCGCAAGCATAGCAACAAAAACTGAAGGTAACACATACTACATAATTCTGGAAAGCTAAGCTGTTTTATTTGCAGAGAAGCTTCCCTGAATCCTAAAAATGTATCCGAATAACGCATGCTAGTGTGTGGGCTTACGCAACAGATAGGAATAAGTATTTTCATCGATGGTCACTCGCTGAAAGCAAGCAAAATATAAATATGACAATAGATAACAAACACAGAATACTCACGGGTCATAACTAAATGATTTCAGTCATACCAGCTAGAATATTAAAAACCAATAACAGAACATTACAAAATGGTATTGGATCGCCAGCAGTCCTGGAAGCTACTCGCAACCAATTCACTTCTGCTGGGTGATGGCAGTTGAGAGCCATTCCATGGCTTCATCCAAGCCTTCGCCTTTAACTGCCGAGGTTTTAAAAATCTGGTATTTTCTATTTTTAATAGCCGACAGGCCCAAAGCGTTGGCCACCTCGGTGACGCTCATGCAGCCCTGGATGTCCTGCTTGTTGGCGAATACAACTAGGATAGCGCGCCGCAGCTCCTCCTCTTCTAGCATGGACATCAGCTCCTGGGTTGCGGATGCGGCTTGTGCAATCAGAAATGAGAAGCTCTGCTGCTTTGGGGCGGATGAGAGGGCAGGAGGAAAGGGAAGGAAGAAGAGATGGGGAATGAGGAGAGAAAGAGGCAGGAATAATATTTTTTTTGCAGGAGGGCTGTGGGCACTGGCATAAGTGATTTGGTGACACTTCGCTGACTCCTGAGCACACACGCACACAGGCGTGTACATCTACCCGAACTTTCTCATCATCAGGCAGTGTACACTTTCACAGCGCCTTGGAGGTTGGCCCTCAAGGGCATAAATTGCACGACAAGCCCCCAAGCCTTCTCTCCGAGGCTGCACCCGAATTTAATGTGGCCTTGCCACATTGAGCTCAGTGACCTTGGTGTGAGGGGCAAACGCGCTCTGCCACTCAGCCCCCGGAAAGGGGGGGGTAAGAAAAGGAAGGAGAAGAGGAAGGGGAAGAGAGGGACGGATGAGAAGGAAAATGACACTGAGTCAATACAATGCATATCTTTTATTCAGTTTGCAAACTTCCAGCTGCAATATAGCAGCACGGCATGGGTAACTCACCTGCTTAGAAATACCAATGCGCTCCCTATCCATTGAGTCCACCACATAGATGATGGCATCAGTGTTAGAATAGTAGCATCTCCAGTATGGTCTAATGCTTGTCTGGCCGCCCAGATCCCACACCTGTCATTGAAAAATATTTTACATACGTTTTTTAAAAGCCATAAATACTACTTAAGTATATTTTTAAGTAGAGCAATAAGAAAGTTGCATCAATAATTTAGCGCACACACACCTGAAATTTAAGATTCTTATACTGCACAGTTTCTACATTGAAGCCTATTGTTGGTATAGTGGTGACAACTTCGCCAACTTGCAGCCGATACAGAATTGTGGTCTTGCCAGCGCCATCAAGGCCAAGGATCAAGATGCGCCTCTCTTTGGTGCCAAAAAGGGATGAGAAATAGGATAATAGACCACCCATTGTTCAGTGTGTTGTTTCCAAAGTATAAATAGTTGCCACAGCTGAAATATATTTTGTTGGGAATATTTATGTACAAGAAAAAATCATAACAAAAGTCTGATAAACTTTTATGCCTAATGATTAATATAGTAGATAGAGATAAAAATTACACTAACACAGACATGGTGTGGTCATTAAATATTTAGGGCATCCAAATGCTTTGTGTATTGCTATTCATTATGGCTTTTATATCTAATACATTGGTGACATATTTTTATCCAAACTGGAGTAATTGGGAATTAACAATAGTGCTAAAATAATGCAAATTGTTTTCTAAAGGCCAATATTCAAACTTTAGATTGCAAACTTAACTTTGTAAATATTTCAGCCACTTGAACTAATAAATAATCTCTAATGTCAATGATAGGACCATGATAACATTAGACACACAAGTTTTAAGGTACTAGCTAATTGTAGGGCCTATCAGAATAGAGCAAAACACTTAGCTCATAAAAACTAATAAGATATCCAGTACTCATATTGAATTCATTTTAATTTGAAAAACCTAAGCTACCTTACTGTAATTATAGTGATTTGATTTGATACTATTTGAGACCTTTGATTTATAGTTGGAAATAACCAATGAAATATTTTTTTCATTCTGGTTTAAGTTATAGCGATTAGGCCTAGATATTAACATATAATTACTACTAAACATATAAGTAATATATATTTAGTTTTTTATATTTTAACTGTTCAATATTTTAAGTCAAAAGTGTGCCTTATACATAAATTCCAAAATTATACAACCGTTTTTACGAAGCGCATTTTATGCGCCAAATTAAAAACTACGTTAGTACTCTCACGTTTACTACTTGCAGTGTTAAAAATGCTTTACAAAAGCAGACTTGTTTGTTTCCAGAAAAAGCAAATGAATATTGATTGGGGTGGCTGTATCAATACTGTAAAATTAAAGCAGCAGCTCATTTCACCTAAAAAACCTGGTACTTGTGCGCAGACCTAGTTTTAATACTCAATCCTGTCACGTGTCAGTATAGTGAACGCAAACATGCCGAGTTGAAGTCCAGCTGCTCTGCAGATAGGCTATAAGATTCCAATGTGTTACAATTTAAATGGTACGCATTACTCATTTCGTCTTATTTTGCAAACTGCACTGTTGGTAACTTGTGATAGCTTTCGATTTTTACTGAAGCATGATAATATTTGCTTTGCACTTGGTTTGCCTGCAATCGTTACTATACTTATAGTATGCTTTGATTTTTTAAGTAAAAAATTATCGCACTCTCTTAACTAGACGGCTGTCATGACGACTTCCAAGAAACCAAACAGACAATTTATTTGTCGATCGCTATTATTACTTTAAGATCATCCTCTGCGCTAAATAATTCCTGTGTGGCCGCTGCCTAATGGCAAAAATAGTTATCGCTGGTAAGTTTCTTCGTATCATTTTTCAATATATTTCAAGACGAAGAAGCGAATAACGCACGTGAATATGTAAATTATAGATAATTCGTACATTCACGATGATGCTTTTGATAATGCTCGCATATCTGAATTAGTCCCTTTAAAATCAACACGATTAAATAAAACGGCTTAAGAATATATTAGGTAGATTATTGAATTGTGTAGTCAGTTCTATTAAAAGTGAACTTCATTTTTTTGGCCTGATCGAAGCAAATGCATTGTACTCGAACCGGACCTAAAATGCTACTGTACTGCTCACAGATAACTACAGCTTTACTTAGGTTACCTTTAAAATTATTACTACTGTAAACTCTGTTGTCCAGATTGACAACGTTGATAAATTACAAATTCTTCTTTAAATAGACAAGAAAATATAATTTTACTATGAAGCGAATTAGGTGGATGAAAGCATTTATTTCATAAGTGCTTAAAATTGGTGCTTAAAATGACAATACCTATTTGTGAGCACCATCTTTAAGAGATAAGGTGACTTATGCACGTATGTACATGTAATTCTGTTCTCCTCTTGTAACGCGACTAATGCACATTTTCTGGCTTCATTATTTTCCTGCTAAAATACGTATATACGGGTAAATATATCGCACTTTTAACTTAGGTGGCCTCAATAATAATGAAGAAGCACATATTTCAGGATCGTCAGACTGCCCATACTATGCCAGGGTGGAACTGCTGGCCGACCGCCTGGCTCGGACTCTGCCGGCATTCAAGCTGACGAAGATAGTCAAGACACCACAGGAGTGGCCAGTGAGTTGCTTGTTGTTAACCTGGAAATATTGCACAATATAGATTGGTCGACTGGTTTACGAACACAAAATTTAAATACATCATTATTATGTGATCGCATCTTGCACTGCTCAAATCAACTCTCGAATGTCGCGACACAATTGCCAGGAGTTTGCAAAACGATGCTGCGAGCAACGCGGCTGGCTTCATTTCAAATCGCCCATTGTGTGGCGCGAACTGGTCAACCAGGGCGGCAAAAGTGTCCTAATAGGTGGCGCCAATGAATTCCAGGAGTATGCCAAAGGTGAGAAGAAATTTAAAACTCATTGAAAAACATTGATTTCTGTCGAAGATTTCAAAATTGTTATGAAATCAATAAAGTGATCAGCAAAGAAAGGATTGTGCAATAAAGTTAAATTATGGATAGTTTTGAAAGCTAAACTAAAGCCAATAAAAATATCTGTGCTAAACACTCTACTGGAAGTGGCATTGTGCGTACAACACCAATAATCTATCTATAAATTTGACATGTACTTTTTCTGACTTTGCATGGTCCCCACCCAATCGCAGCCTACTACGACTGCGAGTCGGATCTGGCGAGCCCGCAACAACTGGCAGTTGCTAAGGACAACAACCGCTACAAGGCTGAGCTGGACGCGGAGACAGCAGCTCTGCGCGCTAAGTCGCGTCCCCTTCGCGTGACTGTGACATCGGCCAGTTCACCAGCTGCCTATCATCTCCTGCCGCTGCTGGCTGATGGCTCGGTGTTCGGCCTTGACACGGAGCTGGCAATCACGCTGTACGACTCAAGGAACTACGAGGACATGGAGGTGAGAACATTTGCGCTCGGAATGTTTATAGGTCACCAGTTAGTTTGAGCTTTTACGGTGGAAGATTTCCGTTCAGGAAAATCATGACATCAAAGGCTCGTGGGTCCTAAGTGTGTACATTCTGGATAGAGAGTTGGCGGTCGCAGTGTGTACATTCTGGATAGAGAGTTGGCGGTCGCAGTGTGTGCATTCTGGATAGAGAGTTGGCTGTCGCAGTGTGTACATTCTGGATAGAGAGTTGGCGGTCGCAGTGTGTACATTCTGGATAGAGAGTTGGCGGTCGCAGTGTGTGCA
Source organism: Macrostomum hystrix (assembly GCA_950097015.1). Lineage (NCBI taxonomy): Eukaryota > Metazoa > Platyhelminthes > Macrostomidae > Macrostomum > Macrostomum hystrix. Next base: position 2,938,656 of record CATNEN010000012.1, read on the forward strand.
TTCTGGATAGAGAGTTGGCGGTCGCAGTGTGTACATTCTGGATAGAGAGTTGGCTGTCGCAGTGTGTGCATTCTGGATAGAGAGTTGGCGGTCGCAGTGTGTGCATTCTGGATAGAGAGTTGGCGGTCGCAGTGTGTGCATTCTGGATAGAGAGTTGGCGGTCGCAGTGTGTACATTCTGGATAGAGAGTTGGCGGTCGCAGTGTGTACATTCTGGATAGAGAGTTGGCGGTCGCAGTGTGTGCATTCTGGATAGAGAGTTGGCTGTCGCAGTGTGTACATTCTGGATAGAGAGTTGGCGGTCGCAGTGTGTACATTCTGGATAGAGAGTTGGCTGTCGCAGTGTGTACATTCTGGATAGAGAGTTGGCGGTCGCAGTGTGTACATTCTGGATAGAGAGTTGGCGGTCGCAGTGTGTGCATTCTGGATAGAGAGTTGGCGGTCGCAGTGTGTACATTCTGGATAGAGAGTTGGCGGTCGCAGTGTTTTCATTCGGGATAGAGAGTTGGCGGTTGCAGTGTGTACATTCTGGATAGAGAGTTGGCGGTCGCAGTGTGTGCATTCTGGATAGAGAGTTGGCGGTCGCAGTGTGTACATTCTGGATAGAGAGTTGGCGGTCGCAGTGTTTTCATTCGGGATAAACAGTTGTGTTATTGCATCACATTTCCGTATTAATGCACGAGAATACTTAAAATAATGTTTTGTATTATGTTACTTGATATTCGAATCGCTCAATTTGACGTTAAATTTTGACAAAATTTCTTAGATTCACTTTTCAAGCTGTTTTCAAGCTGCAAACAGGTACATTAAATTCAATTTAAAAAATAGATGATCGATTTACATAACAAAAAATGGCTAGATTCTCACATATTAAAAAAATTATTTACAACAAAGCTTCACAACGTCTTTCTAATTGTGTATTACTAACGTGTAATTACTTGTAGTTTGTTAACCAGAAAGTTAAATAGCTCGTAGGCGGAGAATCGCTGCCGCATAATAAAAGCTGGTGTTTATAAACTCACAAAAAGGCACTTAAGATATTGGAGTTTTCACAAAAATAGCTTCAACAACTGATCGCAAAAAGGCATGTTATCACACTGCTGTCAATGACTAGTTAGAGAAATGAGCATGTTGTCTATGACCATTGAAGGATGAGTGTGTTGTCTATGGTCAGTTGAATGATTGAGTGTGTTGTCTATGGTCAGTTGAATGATTGAGTGTGTTGTCTATGGTCAGTTGAATGATTGAGTGTGTTGTCTATGGTCAGTTGAATGATTGAGTGTGTTGTCTATGGTCAGTTGAATGATTGAGTGTGTTGTCTATGGTCAGTTGAATGATTGAGTGTGTTGTTTATGATCTTTTTAAGGATCAAATGACATTCTGAGACTGCATCACATTTTGTAGCTATAAATTAGAAGCTTACGAACTCAAAGCCAATATGCTAAAAAATAAAATTATTTCCAGGGGCTGGCGATGGAGGTGCTAGACCTGGCACAGCCTCTCGTGCGCTCCATCCGCTGCACGAGCAACTTGTCGGACGCCCTGACTGGCAGCGACGGCGTCAGCGCCGACTTGCTGGTGTTGCTTGACGAGCTGCCACCAGCGTCGCCAAAACATTCGCTTGGTTCGCCAGCCAATCATGGCGAGACGCGCACTAAATGGTTGAAACGCTACGCCATTCTCTACGGCGAATACGCGGCAGCCATCGATGCGGCTGGGTGCGGTGGACCAGCCGGAATCCGGTGAGTCTGTTATTGAAGCCTGGGTAGTGACTAAATACTGATTCGGTGTTTTATTATCATTACATGCAAATTTGAAACCTAACTCTATCCCTAATGTACATACCGACTCCTACTCTCTATCCCCAATGTACACACCGACTCCTCCTCTCTATTCCAAATGTACACACAGGCTCCGACTCTCTATGTACACAGTACTATGTCCCCAATGTACGCAGGCCCATAATTTTTCCTTCGCTTTTGTGTGCTCTTATACACCGCTCCACATGTCCCCGTATCCAAAACAACAGTTCTAAAAAAATCCCTCGTTAAAAATTTTCGTAATTTTTCTGTAAAATTCTAGCAGAATTCTTAAAGTACATAGTAAAAAGTCTCCAATATACATTAACATTGCGCCCAGAATCCTTGTGTCCGGCCGGGCTCCTGTGAATTTCGGCGCCCGAGTCCTCATAGAATGGTCAAAACAATCCGCTACTGGCCGTGGGCCAATCAGAAGCGGCGCTGGGCCGCACCCGGACCGGGTGGCTGCCACGCCTCGCTTGCTTGAGCGCTGGGCTAAGGGTGCCGTAGCCGGCCGTCTGGAGCCCGGCGTCGCCAATCCGGCAGCCATCAGCGATCTGGTCGTCTGGGGAGATCCGGCCGGCGGGCACTGGCTGGAGCTGAGCCGGGCCACCCTGGCCAGGCCCGAGAGCGGCGCCATCACCGGCCCGGATTGGTATCGGCGCCCGCTGGCCGAAGTGCTCTGGGATCGCGACTGGGTCCAATCGGATCTGCCAAAACTGTTGGCTAGGCGAAAGGCCGATAGTCTATGGCCGAAAGCGCGCGAAACCGGACACTTTGCGGCCAGTCTGGCCAGGGCAACGGCGGATACTCTGCGAGACTGGTGGCTCGGACAGGCGGCCGGTGGCGGCGTGACTTCGCTTGGCGTGGCCTCCAAAGGTGAGGCTTTCTGGACAGGTTGAGTAGCCTAGTGATACACAATAGCCCTGATAATAATAATAATTACAGGAAGGCTGTGGGCAATGGCACATGAATTGGTGACACTAGACCCGCAGTCAGCGAGGAGGCAATTCTGCCCATTTCGCTGACTCCTGAGCACACACGCACACAGATACTGTACACTGGCGCACGCTCACACAGGTGTGTACATCTGACCTGACTTTCTCATCGTCAGGCAGTGTACACTTCGCTTTGACTTGGAGGTTGGCCCTCAAGGGCGTAAATTGCACGACAAGCCACCAAGCCTTCTCTCCGCGGCTGCGCCTCAAATGAATGTGGCCTGGTGGCGAAATCGAACTCAGGGACCTTGGCTCGAAAGGCAAACCTGTTAATCGCTCTGCCACCGACCGCCCACAATAGCCATGAGTTCGCCACCGATTTCGGTGTCCATCACCTTAAGAATCGACACTCTCTAACAACCCAGAATCTATTTATCCTCTGAGTGTGAATATACATATTCTGTCCCACGCTCCAGATTTTGTCCCATACCCCAGACTCTAACCCACAGCCCCAGACTCTATCCCACATCCCAGACTCTCTCCAACACCCACAGACTCTATCCCATACCCCAGACTCCATCTCATACCCTAGACTATATCCCACACCCCAGACTCTCTCCCACACCCTCAGACTCTATCCCACACCCTCAGACTCTATCCCACACCCTCAGACTCTATCCCACACCCTAGACTATATCCCACACCCTATAGACTATATCCCACACCCTAGACTCTCTCCCACACCCTCAGACTCTGTCCCACACCCTAGACTATATCCCACACACTAGACTATATCCCACACCCTAGACTATATCCCACACCCTTGACTATATCCCACACCCTAGACTATATCCCACACCCTAGACTATATCCCACACCCTAGACTATATCCCACACCCTAGACTATATCCCACACCCAGACTCCATCCCACACCCTAGACTATATCCCACACCCTAGACTATATCCCACACCCTAGACTATATCCCACACCCAGACTATATCCCACACCCTAGACTATATCCCACACCCTAGACTATATCCCACACCCTAGACTATATCCCACACCCTAGACTATATCCCACACCCTAGACTATATCCCACACCCAGACTCCATCCCACACCCTCAGACTCTATCCCACACCCTAGACTATATCCCACACCCAGACTCCATCCCACACCCCAGACTCTATCCCACACCACAGACTCCATCCCACACCCAGACTCCATCCCACACCCTCAGACTCTATCTATCCCTATCTATCCTCCTGCAACTCCATAGGCTGGTACGGCATCCCGGAGGGTGTCGTGTTCAGCTTCCCAGTCCGCTTCCAGCCGAAGGGCACCTGGGCGGTGGTCGAAGACTTCGAGCTAAGCGAAGAGGCTCTTCAGCGGCTGTCGGAGATTGCTGAGGTAAATTTTACTGTGAATATTTTTGTCTTTAACGTAATTTTTTCACGTCGCCTACTAATAGTAGAGTAGAGGAAATTTAATAGTTATACGGTGAAAGGATCAACTTTTTTATTCAGGAATGCCAGTTGGACTTCAACGTCGGCTTTGGCAAGAAGAAGTGACATTTCCTTTCTTTTCTGTGACAAATTTGCGAAAAAAACTTTGCTTTAAAATGCTAAGGACCATTGTTTCGGGAGTGCAATAAAAAAGAGTTCTTTAAATTTTAGCGCGCTTTTTGCAGAGTTGATTATTACGTCACAAATATATTACCTAATCGAAAGCTTCTAGTCCCTTTTTTTACCTTATTGACCCATTTTTATCACATTGTGTGCCTGGCGTATGCAGCAGTTAAGATTTTTTGCCGAAATATAAACAAAAACTACATCTTTACAAGTTTGGCATGTCTCAAGACCGCCTTTTCGCAGAAAAATCAATCAAATTTTTGTTTATCGTTTTTACTCGTGTTTGATGTCTTCATTTCAATGCATACTTGTTAGTGGCTCTCACCCACACCCTCAGATTCTGTCCCACACCCTCAGATTCTGTCCCACACCCTCAGATTCTGTCCCACACCCTCAGATTCTGTGTCCCATACCCTCAGATTCTGTGTCCCATACCCTCAGATTCTGTGTCCCATACCCTCAGATTCTGTGTCCCACACCCTCAGATTCTGTGTCCCACAACCTCAGATTCTGTCCCACACCCTCAGATTCTGTCCCACACCCTCAGATTCTGTCCCACACCCTCAGATTCTGTGTCCCACACCCTCAGATTCTGTCCCACACCCTCAGATTCTGTCCCACACCCTCAGATTCTGTCCCACACCCTCAGATTCTGTCCCACACCCTCAGATTCTGTCCCACACCCTCAGATTCTGTGTCCCACACCCTCAGATTCTGTCCCACACCCTCAGATTCTGTGTCCCATACCCTCAGATTCTGTGTCCCACACCCTCAGATTCTGTCCCACACCCTCAGATTCTGTGTCCCATACCCTCAGATTCTGTGTCCCACACCCTCAGATTCTGTGTCCCATATCCTCAGATTCTGTGTCCCATACCCTCAGATTCTGTGTCCCACACCCTCAGATTCTGTGTCCCATACCCTCTGATTATGTGTCCCACACCCTCAGATTCTGTGTCCCATACCCTCAGATTCTGTCCCATACCCTCAGATTCTGTGTCCCATACCCTCTGATTCTGTGTCCCATACCCTCTGATTCTGTGTCCCATACCCTATAATTCTGTGTCCCATACCCTCAGATTCTGTGTCCCATACCCTCAGATTCTGTCCCACACCCTCAGATTCTGTGTCCCATACCCTCAGATTCTGTGTCCCATACCCTCTGATTCTGTGTCCCATACCCTATAATTCTGTGTCCCATACCCTCAGATTCTGTGTCCCATACCCTCAGATTCTGTCCCACACCCTCAGATTCTGTGTCCCATACCCTCTGATTCTGTCCCATACCCTCAGATTCTGTGTCCCATACCCTCTAATTCTGTCCCATACCCTCTGATTCTGTGTCCCATACCCTCTGATTCTGTGTCCCATACCCTCTGATTCTGTGTCCCATACCCTCTGATTCTGTGTCCCATACCCTATAATTCTGTGTCCCATACCCTCAGATTCTGTGTCCCATACCCTCAGATTCTGTGTCCCATACCCTCTGATTCTGTGTCCCATACCCTATAATTCTGTGTCCCATACCCTCAGATTCTGTGTCCCATACCCTCAGATTCTGTCCCATACCCTCAGATTCTGTGTCCCATACCCTCTGATTCTGTGTCCCATACCCTATAATTCTGTGTCCCATACCCTCAGATTCTGTGTCCCATACCCTCAGATTCTGTGTCCCATACCCTCTGATTCTGTGTCCCATACCCTCTGATTCTGTGTCCCATACCCTATAATTCTGTGTCCCATACCCTCAGATTCTGTGTCCCATACCCTCAGATTCTGTGTCCCATACCCTCAGATTCTGTGTCCCATACCCTCTGATTCTGTGTCCCATACCCTCTGATTCTGTGTCCCATACCCTCTGATTCTGTGTCCCATACCCTCTGATTCTGTGTCCCATACCCTATAATTCTGTGTCCCATACCCTCAGATTCTGTGTCCCATACCCTCAGATTCTGTGTCCCACACCCTCAGATTCTGTCCCATACCCTCAGATTCCGTGTCCCATACCCTCTGATTCTGTGTCCCATACCCTCAGATTCTGTGTCCCATACCCTCAGATTCTGTGTCCCACACCCTCAGATTCTGTCCCATACCCTCAGATTCTGTGTCCCATACCCTCTGATTCTGTGTCCCATACCCTCAGATTCTGTGTCCCACACCCTCAGATTCTGTCCCATACCCTCAGATTCTGTGTCCCATACCCTCTGATTCTGTGTTCCATACCCTCAGATTCTGTGTCCCATACCCTCAGATTCTGTGTCCCATACCCTCTGATTCTGTGTCCCATACCCTCAGATTCTGTGTCCCACACCCTCAGATTCTGTGTCCCACAACCTCAGATTCTGTCCCACACCCTCAGATTCTGTCCCACACCCTCAGATTCTGTCCCACACCCTCAGATTCTGTGTCCCACACCCTCAGATTCTGTCCCACACCCTCAGATTCTGTCCCACACCCTCAGATTCTGTCCCACACCCTCAGATTCTGTCCCACACCCTCAGATTCTGTCCCACACCCTCAGATTCTGTCCCACACCCTCAGATTCTGTGTCCCACACCCTCAGATTCTGTCCCACACCCTCAGATTCTGTGTCCCATACCCTCAGATTCTGTGTCCCATACCCTCAGATTCTGTCCCACACCCTCAGATTCTGTGTCCCATACCCTCAGATTCTGTGTCCCACACCCTCAGATTCTGTGTCCCATATCCTCAGATTCTGTGTCCCATACCCTCAGATTCTGTGTCCCACACCCTCAGATTCTGTGTCCCATACCCTCAGATTCTGTGTCCCACACCCTCAGATTCTGTGTCCCATACCCTCAGATTCTGTCCCATACCCTCAGATTCTGTGTCCCATACCCTCTGATTCTGTGTCCCATACCCTCTGATTCTGTGTCCCATACCCTATAATTCTGTGTCCCATACCCTCAGATTCTGTGTCCCATACCCTCAGATTCTGTCCCACACCCTCAGATTCTGTGTCCCATACCCTCAGATTCTGTGTCCCATACCCTCTGATTCTGTGTCCCATACCCTATAATTCTGTGTCCCATGCCCTCAGATTCTGTGTCCCATACCCTCAGATTCTGTCCCACACCCTCAGATTCTGTGTCCCATACCCTCTGATTCTGTCCCATACCCTCAGATTCTGTGTCCCATACCCTCTAATTCTGTCCCATACCCTCTGATTCTGTGTCCCATACCCTCTGATTCTGTGTCCCATACCCTCTGATTCTGTGTCCCATACCCTCTGATTCTGTGTCCCATACCCTATAATTCTGTGTCCCATACCCTCAGATTCTGTGTCCCATACCCTCAGATTCTGTGTCCCATACCCTCTGATTCTGTGTCCCATACCCTATAATTCTGTGTCCCATACCCTCAGATTCTGTGTCCCATACCCTCAGATTCTGTCCCATACCCTCAGATTCTGTGTCCCATACCCTCTGATTCTGTGTCCCATACCCTATAATTCTGTGTCCCATACCCTCAGATTCTGTGTCCCATACCCTCAGATTCTGTGTCCCATACCCTCTGATTCTGTGTCCCATACCCTCTGATTCTGTGTCCCATACCCTATAATTCTGTGTCCCATACCCTCAGATTCTGTGTCCCATACCCTCAGATTCTGTGTCCCATACCCTCAGATTCTGTGTCCCATACCCTCTGATTCTGTGTCCCATACCCTCTGATTCTGTGTCCCATACCCTCTGATTCTGTGTCCCATACCCTCTGATTCTGTGTCCCATACCCTATAATTCTGTGTCCCATACCCTCAGATTCTGTGTCCCATACCCTCAGATTCTGTGTCCCACACCCTCAGATTCTGTCCCATACCCTCAGATTCTGTGTCCCATACCCTCTGATTCTGTGTCCCATACCCTCAGATTCTGTGTCCCATACCCTCAGATTCTGTGTCCCACACCCTCAGATTCTGTCCCATACCCTCAGATTCTGTGTCCCATACCCTCTGATTCTGTGTCCCATACCCTCAGATTCTGTCCCACACCCTCAGATTCTGTCCCATACCCTCAGATTCTGTGTCCCATACCCTCTGATTCTGTGTTCCATACCCTCAGATTCTGTGTCCCATACCCTCAGATTCTGTGTCCCATACCCTCTGATTCTGTGTCCCATACCCTCAGATTCTGTGTCCCACACCCTCAGATTCTGTGTCCCACAACCTCAGATTCTGTCCCACACCCTCAGATTCTGTCCCACACCCTCAGATTCTGTCCCACACCCTCAGATTCTGTGTCCCACACCCTCAGATTCTGTCCCACACCCTCAGATTCTGTCCCACACCCTCAGATTCTGTCCCACACCCTCAGATTCTGTCCCACACCCTCAGATTCTGTCCCACACCCTCAGATTCTGTCCCACACCCTCAGATTCTGTGTCCCACACCCTCAGATTCTGTCCCACACCCTCAGATTCTGTGTCCCATACCCTCAGATTCTGTGTCCCATACCCTCAGATTCTGTCCCACACCCTCAGATTCTGTGTCCCATACCCTCAGATTCTGTGTCCCACACCCTCAGATTCTGTGTCCCATATCCTCAGATTCTGTGTCCCATACCCTCAGATTCTGTGTCCCACACCCTCAGATTCTGTGTCCCATACCCTCTGATTATGTGTCCCACACCCTCAGATTCTGTGTCCCATACCCTCAGATTCTGTCCCATACCCTCAGATTCTGTGTCCCATACCCTCTGATTCTGTGTCCCATACCCTCTGATTCTGTGTCCCATACCCTATAATTCTGTGTCCCATACCCTCAGATTCTGTGTCCCATACCCTCAGATTCTGTCCCACACCCTCAGATTCTGTGTCCCATACCCTCAGATTCTGTGTCCCATACCCTCTGATTCTGTGTCCCATACCCTATAATTCTGTGTCCCATACCCTCAGATTCTGTGTCCCATACCCTCAGATTCTGTCCCACACCCTCAGATTCTGTGTCCCATACCCTCTGATTCTGTCCCATACCCTCAGATTCTGTGTCCCATACCCTCTGATTCTGTCCCATACCCTCTGATTCTGTGTCCCATACCCTCTGATTCTGTGTCCCATACCCTCTGATTCTGTGTCCCATACCCTCTGATTCTGTGTCCCATACCCTATAATTCTGTGTCCCATACCCTCTGATTCTGTGTCCCATACCCTATAATTCTGTGTCCCATACCCTCAGATTCTGTGTCCCATACCCTCAGATTCTGTGTCCCACACCCTCAGATTCTGTCCCATACCCTCAGATTCTGTGTCCCATACCCTCTGATTCTGTGTCCCATACCCTCTGATTCTGTGTCCCATACCCTATAATTCTGTGTCCCATACCCTCAGATTCTGTGTCCTATACCCTCAGATTCTGTGTCCCATACCCTCTGATTCTGTGTCCCATACCCTCTGATTCTGTGTCCCATACCCTATAATTCTGTGTCCCATACCCTCAGATTCTGTGTCCCATACCCTCAGATTCTGTGTCCCATACCCTCAGATTCTGTGTCCCATACCCTCTGATTCTGTGTCCCATACCCTCTGATTCTGTGTCCCATACCCTCTGATTCTGTGTCCCATACCCTCTGATTCTGTGTCCCATACCCTATAATTCTGTGTCCCATACCCTCAGATTCTGTGTCCCATACCCTCAGATTCTGTGTCCCACACCCTCAGATTCTGTCCCATACCCTCAGATTCTGTGTCCCATACCCTCTGATTCTGTGTCCCATACCCTCAGATTCTGTGTCCCATACCCTCAGATTCTGTCCCATACCCTCAGATTCTGTGTCCCATACCCTCTGATTCTGTGTCCCATACCCTATAATTCTGTGTCCCATACCCTCAGATTCTGTGTCCCATACCCTCAGATTCTGTCCCATACCCTCAGATTCTGTGTCCCATACCCTCTGATTCTGTGTCCCATACCCTATAATTCTGTGTCCCATACCCTCAGATTCTGTGTCCCATACCCTCAGATTCTGTGTCCCATACCCTCTGATTCTGTGTCCCATACCCTCTGATTCTGTGTCCCATACCCTATAATTCTGTGTCCCATACCCTCAGATTCTGTGTCCCATACCCTCTGATTCTGTGTCCCATACCCTCTGATTCTGTGTCCCATACCCTATAATTCTGTGTCCCATACCCTCAGATTCTGTGTCCCATACCCTCAGATTCTGTGTCCCACACCCTCAGATTCTGTGTCCCATACCCTCAGATTCTGTGTCCCATACCCTCTGATTCTGTGTCCCATACCCTCAGATTCTGTGTCCCATACCCTCAGATTCTGTCCCATACCCTCTGATTCTGTGTCCCATACCCTCTGATTCTGTGTCCCATACCCTATAATTCTGTGTCCCATACCCTCAGATTCTGTGTCCCATACCCTCAGATTCTGTGTCCCACACCCTCAGATTCTGTCCCATACCCTCAGATTCTGTGTCCCATACCCTCTGATTCTGTGTCCCATACCCTCAGATTCTGTGTCCCATACCCTCAGATTCTGTGTCCCATACCCTCTGATTCTGTGTCCCATACCCTCAGATTCTGTGTCCCACACCCTCAGATTCTGTCCCATACCCTCAGATTCTGTGTCCCATACCCTCTGATTCTGTGTCCCATACCCTCAGATTCTGTGTCCCATACCCTCAGATTCTGTGTCCCATACCCTCAGATTCTGTGTCCCATACCCTCTGATTCTGTGTCCCATACCCTATAATTCTGTGTCCCATACCCTCAGATTCTGTGTCCCATACCCTATAATTCTGTGTCCCATACCCTCAGATTCTGTGTCCCACACCCTCAGATTCTGTGTCCCATACCCTCAGATTCTGTGTCCCATACCCTCAGATTCTGTGTCCCATACCCTCAGATTCTGTGTCCCACACCCTCAGATTCTGTGTCCCATACCCTCAGATTCTGTGTCCCATACCCTCTGATTCTGTGTCCCATACCCTCTGATTCTGTCCCATACCCTCAGATTCTGTGTCCCATACCCTCTAATTCTGTCCCATACCCTCTGATTCTGTGTCCCATACCCTCTGATTCTGTGTCCCATACCCTCTGATTCTGTGTCCCATACCCTCTGATTCTGTGTCCCATACCCTATAATTCTGTGTCCCATACCCTCAGATTCTGTGTCCCATACCCTCAGATTCTGTGTCCCATACCCTCTGATTCTGTGTCCCATACCCTATAATTCTGTGTCCCATACCCTCAGATTCTGTGTCCCATACCCTCAGATTCTGTCCCATACCCTCAGATTCTGTGTCCCATACCCTCTGATTCTGTGTCCCATACCCTATAATTCTGTGTCCCATACCCTCAGATTCTGTGTCCCATACCCTCAGATTCTGTGTCCCATACCCTCTGATTCTGTGTCCCATACCCTCTGATTCTGTGTCCCATACCCTATAATTCTGTGTCCCATACCCTCAGATTCTGTGTCCCATACCCTCAGATTCTGTGTCCCATACCCTCAGATTCTGTGTCCCATACCCTCTGATTCTGTGTCCCATACCCTCTGATTCTGTGTCCCATACCCTCTGATTCTGTGTCCCATACCCTCTGATTCTGTGTCCCATACCCTATAATTCTGTGTCCCATACCCTCAGATTCTGTGTCCCATACCCTCAGATTCTGTGTCCCACACCCTCAGATTCTGTCCCATACCCTCAGATTCTGTGTCCCATACCCTCTGATTCTGTGTCCCATACCCTCAGATTCTGTGTCCCATACCCTCAGATTCTGTGTCCCACACCCTCAGATTCTGTCCCATACCCTCAGATTCTGTGTCCCATACCCTCTGATTCTGTGTCCCATACCCTCAGATTCTGTGTCCCACACCCTCAGATTCTGTCCCATACCCTCAGATTCTGTGTCCCATACCCTCTGATTCTGTGTTCCATACCCTCAGATTCTGTGTCCCATACCCTCAGATTCTGTGTCCCATACCCTCTGATTCTGTGTCCCATACCCTCAGATTCTGTGTCCCACACCCTCAGATTCTGTGTCCCACAACCTCAGATTCTGTCCTACACCCTCAGATTCTGTCCCACACCCTCAGATTCTGTCCCACACCCTCAGATTCTGTGTCCCACACCCTCAGATTCTGTCCCACACCCTCAGATTCTGTCCCACACCCTCAGATTCTGTCCCACACCCTCAGATTCTGTCCCACACCCTCAGATTCTGTCCCACACCCTCAGATTCTGTCCCACACCCTCAGATTCTGTGTCCCACACCCTCAGATTCTGTCCCACACCCTCAGATTCTGTGTCCCATACCCTCAGATTCTGTGTCCCATACCCTCAGATTCTGTCCCACACCCTCAGATTCTGTGTCCCATACCCTCAGATTCTGTGTCCCACACCCTCAGATTCTGTGTCCCATATCCTCAGATTCTGTGTCCCATACCCTCAGATTCTGTGTCCCACACCCTCAGATTCTGTGTCCCATACCCTCTGATTATGTGTCCCACACCCTCAGATTCTGTGTCCCATACCCTCAGATTCTGTCCCATACCCTCAGATTCTGTGTCCCATACCCTCTGATTCTGTGTCCCATACCCTCTGATTCTGTGTCCCATACCCTATAATTCTGTGTCCCATACCCTCAGATTCTGTGTCCCATACCCTCAGATTCTGTCCCACACCCTCAGATTCTGTGTCCCATACCCTCAGATTCTGTGTCCCATACCCTCTGATTCTGTGTCCCATACCCTATAATTCTGTGTCCCATACCCTCAGATTCTGTGTCCCATACCCTCAGATTCTGTCCCACACCCTCAGATTCTGTGTCCCATACCCTCTGATTCTGTCCCATACCCTCAGATTCTGTGTCCCATACCCTCTGATTCTGTCCCATACCCTCTGATTCTGTGTCCCATACCCTCTGATTCTGTGTCCCATACCCTCTGATTCTGTGTCCCATACCCTCTGATTCTGTGTCCCATACCCTATAATTCTGTGTCCCATACCCTCAGATTCTGTGTCCCATACCCTCAGATTCTGTGTCCCATACCCTCTGATTCTGTGTCCCATACCCTATAATTCTGTGTCCCATACCCTCAGATTCTGTGTCCCATACCCTCAGATTCTGTCCCATACCCTCAGATTCTGTGTCCCATACCCTCTGATTCTGTGTCCCATACCCTATAATTCTGTGTCCCATACCCTCAGATTCTGTGTCCCATACCCTCAGATTCTGTGTCCCATACCCTCAGATTCTGTGTCCCATACCCTCTGATTCTGTGTCCCATACCCTCTGATTCTGTGTCCCATACCCTCTGATTCTGTGTCCCATACCCTCTGATTCTGTGTCCCATACCCTATAATTCTGTGTCCCATACCCTCAGATTCTGTGTCCCATACCCTCAGATTCTGTGTCCCACACCCTCAGATTCTGTCCCATACCCTCAGATTCTGTGTCCCATACCCTCTGATTCTGTGTCCCATACCCTCTGATTCTGTGTCCCATACCCTCAGATTCTGTGTCCCATACCCTCAGATTCTGTGTCCCATACCCTCTGATTCTGTGTCCCATACCCTCAGATTCTGTGTCCCACACCCTCAGATTCTGTCCCATACCCTCAGATTCTGTGTCCCATACCCTCTGATTCTGTGTCCCATACCCTCAGATTCTGTGTCCCATACCCTCAGATTCTGTGTCCCATACCCTCAGATTCTGTGTCCCATACCCTCTGATTCTGTGTCCCATACCCTATAATTCTGTGTCCCATACCCTCAGATTCTGTGTCCCATACCCTATAATTCTGTGTCCCATACCCTCAGATTCTGTGTCCCACACCCTCAGATTCTGTGTCCCATACCCTCAGATTCTGTGTCCCATACCCTCAGATTCTGTGTCCCATACCCTCAGATTCTGTGTCCCACACCCTCAGATTCTGTGTCCCATACCCTCAGATTCTGTGTCCCATACCCTCTGATTCTGTGTCCCATACCCTCTGATTCTGTCCCATACCCTCAGATTCTGTGTCCCATACCCTCTAATTCTGTCCCATACCCTCTGATTCTGTGTCCCATACCCTCTGATTCTGTGTCCCATACCCTCTGATTCTGTGTCCCATACCCTCTGATTCTGTGTCCCATACCCTATAATTCTGTGTCCCATACCCTCAGATTCTGTGTCCCATACCCTCAGATTCTGTGTCCCATACCCTCTGATTCTGTGTCCCATACCCTATAATTCTGTGTCCCATACCCTCAGATTCTGTGTCCCATACCCTCAGATTCTGTCCCATACCCTCAGATTCTGTGTCCCATACCCTCTGATTCTGTGTCCCATACCCTCTGATTCTGTGTCCCATACCCTCAGATTCTGTGTCCCATACCCTCAGATTCTGTGTCCCATACCCTCTGATTCTGTGTCCCATACCCTCTGATTCTGTGTCCCATACCCTATAATTCTGTGTCCCATACCCTCAGATTCTGTGTCCCATACCCTCAGATTCTGTGTCCCATACCCTCAGATTCTGTGTCCCATACCCTCTGATTCTGTGTCCCATACCCTCTGATTCTGTGTCCCATACCCTCTGATTCTGTGTCCCATACCCTCTGATTCTGTGTCCCATACCCTATAATTCTGTGTCCCATACCCTCAGATTCTGTGTCCCATACCCTCAGATTCTGTGTCCCACACCCTCAGATTCTGTCCCATACCCTCAGATTCTGTGTCCCATACCCTCTGATTCTGTGTCCCATACCCTCAGATTCTGTGTCCCACACCCTCAGATTCTGTCCCACACCCTCAGATTCTGTCCCACACCCTCAGATTCTGTCCCACACCCTCAGATTCTGTCCCACACCCTCAGATTCTGTCCCACACCCTCAGATTCTGTCCCACACCCTCAGATTCTGTGTCCCACACCCTCAGATTCTGTCCCACACCCTCAGATTCTGTGTCCCATACCCTCAGATTCTGTGTCCCATACCCTCAGATTCTGTCCCACACCCTCAGATTCTGTGTCCCATACCCTCAGATTCTGTGTCCCACACCCTCAGATTCTGTGTCCCATATCCTCAGATTCTGTGTCCCATACCCTCAGATTCTGTGTCCCACACCCTCAGATTCTGTGTCCCATACCCTCTGATTATGTGTCCCACACCCTCAGATTCTGTGTCCCATACCCTCAGATTCTGTCCCATACCCTCAGATTCTGTGTCCCATACCCTCTGATTCTGTGTCCCATACCCTCTGATTCTGTGTCCCATACCCTATAATTCTGTGTCCCATACCCTCAGATTCTGTGTCCCATACCCTCAGATTCTGTCCCACACCCTCAGATTCTGTGTCCCATACCCTCAGATTCTGTGTCCCATACCCTCTGATTCTGTGTCCCATACCCTATAATTCTGTGTCCCATACCCTCAGATTCTGTGTCCCATACCCTCAGATTCTGTCCCACACCCTCAGATTCTGTGTCCCATACCCTCTGATTCTGTCCCATACCCTCAGATTCTGTGTCCCATACCCTCTGATTCTGTCCCATACCCTCTGATTCTGTGTCCCATACCCTCTGATTCTGTGTCCCATACCCTCTGATTCTGTGTCCCATACCCTCTGATTCTGTGTCCCATACCCTATAATTCTGTGTCCCATACCCTCAGATTCTGTGTCCCATACCCTCAGATTCTGTGTCCCATACCCTCTGATTCTGTGTCCCATACCCTATAATTCTGTGTCCCATACCCTCAGATTCTGTGTCCCATACCCTCAGATTCTGTCCCATACCCTCAGATTCTGTGTCCCATACCCTCTGATTCTGTGTCCCATACCCTATAATTCTGTGTCCCATACCCTCAGATTCTGTGTCCCATACCCTCAGATTCTGTGTCCCATACCCTCAGATTCTGTGTCCCATACCCTCTGATTCTGTGTCCCATACCCTCTGATTCTGTGTCCCATACCCTCTGATTCTGTGTCCCATACCCTCTGATTCTGTGTCCCATACCCTATAATTCTGTGTCCCATACCCTCAGATTCTGTGTCCCATACCCTCAGATTCTGTGTCCCACACCCTCAGATTCTGTCCCATACCCTCAGATTCTGTGTCCCATACCCTCTGATTCTGTGTCCCATACCCTCAGATTCTGTGTCCCATACCCTCAGATTCTGTCCCATACCCTCAGATTCTGTGTCCCATACCCTCTGATTCTGTGTCCCATACCCTATAATTCTGTGTCCCATACCCTCAGATTCTGTGTCCCATACCCTCAGATTCTGTCCCATACCCTCAGATTCTGTGTCCCATACCCTCTGATTCTGTGTCCCATACCCTATAATTCTGTGTCCCATACCCTCAGATTCTGTGTCCCATACCCTCAGATTCTGTGTCCCATACCCTCTGATTCTGTGTCCCATACCCTCTGATTCTGTGTCCCATACCCTATAATTCTGTGTCCCATACCCTCAGATTCTGTGTCCCATACCCTCTGATTCTGTGTCCCATACCCTCTGATTCTGTGTCCCATACCCTATAATTCTGTGTCCCATACCCTCAGATTCTGTGTCCCATACCCTCAGATTCTGTGTCCCACACCCTCAGATTCTGTGTCCCATACCCTCAGATTCTGTGTCCCATACCCTCTGATTCTGTGTCCCATACCCTCAGATTCTGTGTCCCATACCCTCAGATTCTGTCCCATACCCTCTGATTCTGTGTCCCATACCCTCTGATTCTGTGTCCCATACCCTATAATTCTGTGTCCCATACCCTCAGATTCTGTGTCCCATACCCTCAGATTCTGTGTCCCACACCCTCAGATTCTGTCCCATACCCTCAGATTCTGTGTCCCATACCCTCTGATTCTGTGTCCCATACCCTCAGATTCTGTGTCCCATACCCTCAGATTCTGTGTCCCATACCCTCTGATTCTGTGTCCCATACCCTCAGATTCTGTGTCCCACACCCTCAGATTCTGTCCCATACCCTCAGATTCTGTGTCCCATACCCTCTGATTCTGTGTCCCATACCCTCAGATTCTGTGTCCCATACCCTCAGATTCTGTGTCCCATACCCTCAGATTCTGTGTCCCATACCCTCTGATTCTGTGTCCCATACCCTATAATTCTGTGTCCCATACCCTCAGATTCTGTGTCCCATACCCTATAATTCTGTGTCCCATACCCTCAGATTCTGTGTCCCATACCCTCAGATTCTGTGTCCCACACCCTCAGATTCTGTGTCCCATACCCTCAGATTCTGTGTCCCATACCCTCAGATTCTGTGTCCCATACCCTCAGATTCTGTGTCCCACACCCTCAGATTCTGTGTCCCATACCCTCAGATTCTGTGTCCCATACCCTCTGATTCTGTGTCCCATACCCTCTGATTCTGTGTCCCATACCCTATAATTCTGTGTCCCATACCCTCAGATTCTGTGTCCCATACCCTCAGATTCTGTGTCCCACACCCTCAGATTCTGTGTCCCATACCCTCTGATTCTGTGTCCCATACCCTCTGATTCTGTGTCCCATACCCTCTGATTCTGTGTCCCATACCCTCTGATTCTGTGTCCCATACCCTATAATTCTGTGTCCCATACCCTCAGATTCTGTGTCCCATACCCTCAGATTCTGTGTCCCACACCCTCAGATTCTGTCCCATACCCTCAGATTCTGTGTCCCATACCCTCTGATTCTGTGTCCCATACCCTCAGATTCTGTGTCCCATACCCTCAGATTCTGTGTCCCACACCCTCAGATTCTGTCCCATACCCTCAGATTCTGTGTCCCATACCCTCTGATTCTGTGTCCCATACCCTCAGATTCTGTGTCCCACACCCTCAGATTCTGTCCCATACCCTCAGATTCTGTGTCCCATACCCTCTGATTCTGTGTCCCATACCCTCAGATTCTGTGTCCCATACCCTCAGATTCTGTGTCCCATACCCTCAGATTCTGTGTCCCATACCCTCTGATTCTGTGTCCCATACCCTATAATTCTGTGTCCCATACCCTCAGATTCTGTGTCCCATACCCTATAATTCTGTGTCCCACACCCTCAGATTCTGTGTCCCATACCCTCTGATTATGTGTCCCACACCCTCAGATTCTGTGTCCCATACCCTCAGATTCTGTCCCATACCCTCAGATTCTGTGTCCCATACCCTCTGATTCTGTGTCCCATACCCTCTGATTCTGTGTCCCATACCCTATAATTCTGTGTCCCATACCCTCAGATTCTGTGTCCCATACCCTCAGATTCTGTCCCACACCCTCAGATTCTGTGTCCCATACCCTCAGATTCTGTGTCCCATACCCTCTGATTCTGTGTCCCATACCCTCAGATTCTGTGTCCCATACCCTCAGATTCTGTGTCCCATACCCTCAGATTCTGTCCCACACCCTCAGATTCTGTGTCCCATACCCTCTGATTCTGTCCCATACCCTCAGATTCTGTGTCCCATACCCTCTAATTCTGTCCCATACCCTCTGATTCTGTGTCCCATACCCTCTGATTCTGTGTCCCATACCCTCTGATTCTGTGTCCCATACCCTCTGATTCTGTGTCCCATACCCTATAATTCTGTGTCCCATACCCTCAGATTCTGTGTCCCATACCCTCAGATTCTGTGTCCCATACCCTCTGATTCTGTTTCCCATACCCTATAATTCTGTGTCCCATACCCTCAGATTCTGTGTCCCATACCCTCAGATTCTGTCCCATACCCTCAGATTCTGTGTCCCATACCCTCTGATTCTGTGTCCCATACCCTATAATTCTGTGTCCCATACCCTCAGATTCTGTGTCCCATACCCTCAGATTCTGTGTCCCATACCCTCTGATTCTGTGTCCCATACCCTCTGATTCTGTGTCCCATACCCTATAATTCTGTGTCCCATACCCTCAGATTCTGTGTCCCATACCCTCAGATTCTGTGTCCCATACCCTCAGATTCTGTGTCCCATACCCTCTGATTCTGTGTCCCATACCCTCTGATTCTGTGTCCCATACCCTCTGATTCTGTGTCCTATACCCTCTGATTCTGTGTCCCATACCCTATAATTCTGTGTCCCATACCCTCAGATTCTGTGTCCCATACCCTCAGATTCTGTGTCCCACACCCTCAGATTCTGTCCCATACCCTCAGATTCTGTGTCCCATACCCTCTGATTCTGTGTCCCATACCCTCAGATTCTGTGTCCCATACCCTCAGATTCTGTGTCCCACACCCTCAGATTCTGTCCCATACCCTCAGATTCTGTGTCCCATACCCTCTGATTCTGTGTCCCATACCCTCAGATTCTGTGTCCCACACCCTCAGATTCTGTCCCATACCCTCAGATTCTGTGTCCCATACCCTCTGATTCTGTGTCCCATACCCTCAGATTCTGTGTCCCATACCCTCAGATTCTGTGTCCCATACCCTCTGATTCTGTGTCCCATACCCTATAATTCTGTGTCCCATACGCTCAGATTCTGTGTCCCACACCCTCAGATTCTGTGTCCCACAACCTCAGATTCTGTCCCACACCCTCAGATTCTGTCCCACACCCTCAGATTCTGTCCCACACCCTCAGATTCTGTGTCCCACACCCTCAGATTCTGTCCCACACCCTCAGATTCTGTCCCACACCCTCAGATTCTGTCCCACACCCTCAGATTCTGTCCCACACCCTCAGATTCTGTCCCACACCCTCAGATTCTGTCCCACACCCTCAGATTCTGTCCCACACCCTCAGATTCTGTGTCCCACACCCTCAGATTCTGTCCCACACCCTCAGATTCTGTCCCACACCCTCAGATTCTGTGTCCCATACCCTCAGATTCTGTGTCCCACACCCTCAGATTCTGTGTCCCATATCCTCAGATTCTGTGTCCCATACCCTCAGATTCTGTGTCCCACACCCTCAGATTCTGTGTCCCATACCCTCTGATTATGTGTCCCACACCCTCAGATTCTGTGTCCCATACCCTCAGATTCTGTCCCATACCCTCAGATTCTGTGTCCCATACCCTCTGATTCTGTGTCCCATACCCTCTGATTCTGTGTCCCATACCCTATAATTCTGTGTCCCATACCCTCAGATTCTGTGTCCCATACCCTCAGATTCTGTCCCACACCCTCAGATTCTGTGTCCCATACCCTCAGATTCTGTGTCCCATACCCTCTGATTCTGTGTCCCATACCCTCAGATTCTGTGTCCCATACCCTCAGATTCTGTGTCCCACACCCTCAGATTCTGTCCCATACCCTCAGATTCTGTGTCCCATACCCTCTGATTCTGTGTCCCATACCCTCAGATTCTGTGTCCCACACCCTCAGATTCTGTCCCATACCCTCAGATTCTGTGTCCCATACCCTCTGATTCTGTGTTCCATACCCTCAGATTCTGTGTCCCATACCCTCAGATTCTGTGTCCCATACCCTCTGATTCTGTGTCCCATACCCTCAGATTCTGTGTCCCACACCCTCAGATTCTGTGTCCCACAACCTCAGATTCTGTCCTACACCCTCAGATTCTGTCCCACACCCTCAGATTCTGTCCCACACCCTCAGATTCTGTGTCCCACACCCTCAGATTCTGTCCCACACCCTCAGATTCTGTCCCACACCCTCAGATTCTGTCCCACACCCTCAGATTCTGTCCCACACCCTCAGATTCTGTCCCACACCCTCAGATTCTGTCCCACACCCTCAGATTCTGTGTCCCACACCCTCAGATTCTGTCCCACACCCTCAGATTCTGTGTCCCATACCCTCAGATTCTGTGTCCCATACCCTCAGATTCTGTCCCACACCCTCAGATTCTGTGTCCCATACCCTCAGATTCTGTGTCCCACACCCTCAGATTCTGTGTCCCATATCCTCAGATTCTGTGTCCCATACCCTCAGATTCTGTGTCCCACACCCTCAGATTCTGTGTCCCATACCCTCTGATTATGTGTCCCACACCCTCAGATTCTGTGTCCCATACCCTCAGATTCTGTCCCATACCCTCAGATTCTGTGTCCCATACCCTCTGATTCTGTGTCCCATACCCTCTGATTCTGTGTCCCATACCCTATAATTCTGTGTCCCATACCCTCAGATTCTGTGTCCCATACCCTCAGATTCTGTCCCACACCCTCAGATTCTGTGTCCCATACCCTCAGATTCTGTGTCCCATACCCTCTGATTCTGTGTCCCATACCCTATAATTCTGTGTCCCATACCCTCAGATTCTGTGTCCCATACCCTCAGATTCTGTCCCACACCCTCAGATTCTGTGTCCCATACCCTCTGATTCTGTCCCATACCCTCAGATTCTGTGTCCCATACCCTCTGATTCTGTCCCATACCCTCTGATTCTGTGTCCCATACCCTCTGATTCTGTGTCCCATACCCTCTGATTCTGTGTCCCATACCCTCTGATTCTGTGTCCCATACCCTATAATTCTGTGTCCCATACCCTCAGATTCTGTGTCCCATACCCTCAGATTCTGTGTCCCATACCCTCTGATTCTGTGTCCCATACCCTATAATTCTGTGTCCCATACCCTCAGATTCTGTGTCCCATACCCTCAGATTCTGTCCCATACCCTCAGATTCTGTGTCCCATACCCTCTGATTCTGTGTCCCATACCCTATAATTCTGTGTCCCATACCCTCAGATTCTGTGTCCCATACCCTCAGATTCTGTGTCCCATACCCTCAGATTCTGTGTCCCATACCCTCTGATTCTGTGTCCCATACCCTCTGATTCTGTGTCCCATACCCTCTGATTCTGTGTCCCATACCCTCTGATTCTGTGTCCCATACCCTATAATTCTGTGTCCCATACCCTCAGATTCTGTGTCCCATACCCTCAGATTCTGTGTCCCACACCCTCAGATTCTGTCCCATACCCTCAGATTCTGTGTCCCATACCCTCTGATTCTGTGTCCCATACCCTCAGATTCTGTGTCCCATACCCTCAGATTCTGTCCCATACCCTCAGATTCTGTGTCCCATACCCTCTGATTCTGTGTCCCATACCCTATAATTCTGTGTCCCATACCCTCAGATTCTGTGTCCCATACCCTCAGATTCTGTCCCATACCCTCAGATTCTGTGTCCCATACCCTCTGATTCTGTGTCCCATACCCTATAATTCTGTGTCCCATACCCTCAGATTCTGTGTCCCACACCCTCAGATTCTGTCCCATACCCTCAGATTCTGTGTCCCATACCCTCTGATTCTGTGTCCCATACCCTCAGATTCTGTGTCCCACACCCTCAGATTCTGTCCCATACCCTCAGATTCTGTGTCCCATACCCTCTGATTCTGTGTCCCATACCCTCAGATTCTGTGTCCCATACCCTCAGATTCTGTGTCCCATACCCTCAGATTCTGTGTCCCATACCCTCTGATTCTGTGTCCCATACCCTATAATTCTGTGTCCCATACCCTCAGATTCTGTGTCCCATACCCTATAATTCTGTGTCCCACACCCTCAGATTCTGTGTCCCATACCCTCTGATTATGTGTCCCACACCCTCAGATTCTGTGTCCCATACCCTCAGATTCTGTCCCATACCCTCAGATTCTGTGTCCCATACCCTCTGATTCTGTGTCCCATACCCTCTGATTCTGTGTCCCATACCCTATAATTCTGTGTCCCATACCCTCAGATTCTGTGTCCCATACCCTCAGATTCTGTCCCACACCCTCAGATTCTGTGTCCCATACCCTCAGATTCTGTGTCCCATACCCTCTGATTCTGTGTCCCATACCCTCAGATTCTGTGTCCCATACCCTCAGATTCTGTGTCCCATACCCTCAGATTCTGTCCCACACCCTCAGATTCTGTGTCCCATACCCTCTGATTCTGTCCCATACCCTCAGATTCTGTGTCCCATACCCTCTAATTCTGTCCCATACCCTCTGATTCTGTGTCCCATACCCTCTGATTCTGTGTCCCATACCCTCTGATTCTGTGTCCCATACCCTCTGATTCTGTGTCCCATACCCTATAATTCTGTGTCCCATACCCTCAGATTCTGTGTCCCATACCCTCAGATTCTGTGTCCCATACCCTCTGATTCTGTTTCCCATACCCTATAATTCTGTGTCCCATACCCTCAGATTCTGTGTCCCATACCCTCAGATTCTGTCCCATACCCTCAGATTCTGTGTCCCATACCCTCTGATTCTGTGTCCCATACCCTATAATTCTGTGTCCCATACCCTCAGATTCTGTGTCCCATACCCTCAGATTCTGTGTCCCATACCCTCTGATTCTGTGTCCCATACCCTCTGATTCTGTGTCCCATACCCTATAATTCTGTGTCCCATACCCTCAGATTCTGTGTCCCATACCCTCAGATTCTGTGTCCCATACCCTCAGATTCTGTGTCCCATACCCTCTGATTCTGTGTCCCATACCCTCTGATTCTGTGTCCCATACCCTCTGATTCTGTGTCCTATACCCTCTGATTCTGTGTCCCATACCCTATAATTCTGTGTCCCATACCCTCAGATTCTGTGTCCCATACCCTCAGATTCTGTGTCCCACACCCTCAGATTCTGTCCCATACCCTCAGATTCTGTGTCCCATACCCTCTGATTCTGTGTCCCATACCCTCAGATTCTGTGTCCCATACCCTCAGATTCTGTGTCCCACACCCTCAGATTCTGTCCCATACCCTCAGATTCTGTGTCCCATACCCTCTGATTCTGTGTCCCATACCCTCAGATTCTGTGTCCCACACCCTCAGATTCTGTCCCATACCCTCAGATTCTGTGTCCCATACCCTCTGATTCTGTGTCCCATACCCTCAGATTCTGTGTCCCATACCCTCAGATTCTGTGTCCCATACCCTCTGATTCTGTGTCCCATACCCTATAATTCTGTGTCCCATACGCTCAGATTCTGTGTCCCACACCCTCAGATTCTGTGTCCCACAACCTCAGATTCTGTCCCACACCCTCAGATTCTGTCCCACACCCTCAGATTCTGTCCCACACCCTCAGATTCTGTGTCCCACACCCTCAGATTCTGTCCCACACCCTCAGATTCTGTCCCACACCCTCAGATTCTGTCCCACACCCTCAGATTCTGTCCCACACCCTCAGATTCTGTCCCACACCCTCAGATTCTGTCCCACACCCTCAGATTCTGTCCCACACCCTCAGATTCTGTGTCCCACACCCTCAGATTCTGTCCCACACCCTCAGATTCTGTCCCACACCCTCAGATTCTGTGTCCCATACCCTCAGATTCTGTGTCCCACACCCTCAGATTCTGTGTCCCATATCCTCAGATTCTGTGTCCCATACCCTCAGATTCTGTGTCCCACACCCTCAGATTCTGTGTCCCATACCCTCTGATTATGTGTCCCACACCCTCAGATTCTGTGTCCCATACCCTCAGATTCTGTCCCATACCCTCAGATTCTGTGTCCCATACCCTCTGATTCTGTGTCCCATACCCTCTGATTCTGTGTCCCATACCCTATAATTCTGTGTCCCATACCCTCAGATTCTGTGTCCCATACCCTCAGATTCTGTCCCACACCCTCAGATTCTGTGTCCCATACCCTCAGATTCTGTGTCCCATACCCTCTGATTCTGTGTCCCATACCCTCAGATTCTGTGTCCCATACCCTCAGATTCTGTGTCCCACACCCTCAGATTCTGTCCCATACCCTCAGATTCTGTGTCCCATACCCTCTGATTCTGTGTCCCATACCCTCAGATTCTGTGTCCCACACCCTCAGATTCTGTCCCATACCCTCAGATTCTGTGTCCCATACCCTCTGATTCTGTGTTCCATACCCTCAGATTCTGTGTCCCATACCCTCAGATTCTGTGTCCCATACCCTCTGATTCTGTGTCCCATACCCTCAGATTCTGTGTCCCACACCCTCAGATTCTGTGTCCCACAACCTCAGATTCTGTCCTACACCCTCAGATTCTGTCCCACACCCTCAGATTCTGTCCCACACCCTCAGATTCTGTGTCCCACACCCTCAGATTCTGTGTCCCATACCCTCTGATTCTGTGTCCCATACCCTATAATTCTGTGTCCCATACCCTCAGATTCTGTGTCCCATACCCTCAGATTCTGTGTCCCATACCCTCTGATTCTGTGTCCCATACCCTCTGATTCTGTGTCCCATACCCTATAATTCTGTGTCCCATACCCTCTGATTCTGTGTCCCATACCCTCTGATTCTGTGTCCCATACCCTATAATTCTGTGTCCCATACCCTCAGATTCTGTGTCCCATACCCTCAGATTCTGTGTCCCATACCCTCAGATTCTGTCCCACACCCTCAGATTCTGTGTCCCATACCCTCAGATTCTGTGTCCCATACCCTCTGATTCTGTGTCCCATACCCTATAATTCTGTGTCCCATACCCTCAGATTCTGTGTCCCATACCCTCAGATTCTGTCCCACACCCTCAGATTCTGTGTCCCATACCCTCTGATTCTGTCCCATACCCTCAGATTCTGTGTCCCATACCCTCTAATTCTGTCCCATACCCTCTGATTCTGTGTCCCATACCCTCTGATTCTGTGTCCCATACCCTCTGATTCTGTGTCCCATACCCTATAATTCTGTGTCCCATACCCTCAGATTCTGTGTCCCATACCCTCTGATTCTGTGTCCCATACCCTCAGATTCTGTGTCCCATACCCTCTGATTCTGTGTCCCATACCCTATAATTCTGTGTCCCATACCCTCAGATTCTGTGTCCCATACCCTCAGATTGTGTCCCATACCCTCAGATTCTGTGTCCCATACCCTCTGATTCTGTGTCCCATACCCTATAATTCTGTGTCCCATACCCTCAGATTCTGTGTCCCATACCCTCAGATTCTGTGTCCCATACCCTCTGATTCTGTGTCCCATACCCTCTGATTCTGTGTCCCATACCCTATAATTCTGTGTCCCATACCCTCAGATTCTGTGTCCCATACCCTCAGATTCTGTGTCCCATACCCTCAGATTCTGTGTCCCATACCCTCTGATTCTGTGTCCCATACCCTCTGATTCTGTGTCCCATACCCTCAGATTCTGTGTCCCATACCCTCAGATTCTGTGTCCCACACCCTCAGATTCTGTCCCATACCCTCAGATTCTGTGTCCCATACCCTCTGATTCTGTGTCCCATACCCTCTGATTCTGTGTCCCATACCCTCTGATTCTGTGTCCCATACCCTCTGATTCTGTGTCCCATACCCTATAATTCTGTGTCCCATACCCTCAGATTCTGTGTCCCATACCCTCAGATTCTGTGTCCCACACCCTCAGATTCTGTCCCATACCCTCAGATTCTGTGTCCCATACCCTCTGATTCTGTGTCCCATACCCTCAGATTCTGTGTCCCATACCCTCAGATTCTGTGTCCCACACCCTCAGATTCTGTCCCATACCCTCAGATTCTGTGTCCCATACCCTCTGATTCTGTGTCCCATACCCTCAGATTCTGTGTCCCACACCCTCAGATTCTGTCCCATACCCTCAGATTCTGTGTCCCATACCCTCTGATTCTGTGTCCCATACCCTCAGATTCTGTGTCCCATACCCTCAGATTCTGTGTCCCATACCCTCAGATTCTGTGTCCCATACCCTCTGATTCTGTGTCCCATACCCTATAATTCTGTGTCCCATACCCTCAGATTCTGTGTCCCATACCCTATAATTCTGTGTCCCACACCCTCAGATTCTGTGTCCCATACCCTCTGATTATGTGTCCCACACCCTCAGATTCTGTGTCCCATACCCTCAGATTCTGTCCCATACCCTCAGATTCTGTGTCCCATACCCTCTGATTCTGTGTCCCATACCCTCTGATTCTGTGTCCCATACCCTATAATTCTGTGTCCCATACCCTCAGATTCTGTGTCCCATACCCTCAGATTCTGTCCCACACCCTCAGATTCTGTGTCCCATACCCTCAGATTCTGTGTCCCATACCCTCTGATTCTGTGTCCCATACCCTCAGATTCTGTGTCCCATACCCTCAGATTCTGTGTCCCATACCCTCAGATTCTGTCCCACACCCTCTGTCGGATTCATCTGGCAATCCTCCACGTTAATTCAAGCTTGCCCTACTGCGCTAAATTTAGCTCCTTGTTACACCTTGTTTACCCATAGACACCCCCAGCCTCAACTGTACTCTTAAATTAAATACAAAGTCGCCCAGCCGTTCCCCAAAAGAAACTACACACACGCATGTTCGTTCTAGCCACTTAAGCTTAACATAAAGCCTTTGTCTCAGTCAGTTGACGACAAATTGGTAGCAGAGCGTGGTTTGTTTGGCACCAAGGCAATGGTCAACACTCGCGCGACCTCAGCCGAGACTGGGGATACAACCGACCCTATTTCTGGGGATCATGCAGGACAGGAGCAAGCAACGGGAGGGGCGACCGCTGGACCATCGGCACCACTGCTTCAGCCGACAGTTGCCGGCCAGCCGCCAGCCAACCAGGACATGCTTCAGCACCTACTCGGCGTCATGGTCACCATGATGCAGCAAAACCAGCAACTACTTACTCAGCTTCAAAGCCAGACAGCGGCAGCCCCACCGGCGCCAGCGGCGGTGCCAGATGCGAACCCACTGCCCACGGCCCGCCGCCCGGCTTCCTTCGTCGGCGACAGCGTCCTGCGCAACGCACGACTACCGACATTCGATGGTGAGGACCCCGCCGCATTCCCAGCGTTCTGGGGCGCGTTCGATCATCGAATTCATGCCCTAGAAATGTCTCCCGTCGACAAGTTTGAGGTCCTTCGAGGTCTCCTCACGGGGGCCGCGTTGCGGAAGCTCGGAGGTCTGGACGCTTGCCAGCCCGGCGCGTACGAGGAGGCGCGGCGGATTCTGGAATATAACTACGGCGATTTGCAAGAGCAGAAGAGCGCATGCTACAAACGCCTCCTGGACATGCCACGTCTCAACGACGTCGACTTCCGAACGCTGGAACCCTTCGCGGACGCACTTCGTCTCACTGTGGGTCAGCTTGCCCGGCTGCAGGAGCCGGAAGCGGCGATGGACGCATACATCCACGCCTTGTGGCCGAAGTTACCTATCGCGCTCCGGACAGACATTCAGGACGCCCGCATTAAAGCCACTCAGTCGCCCATGCCCACTATGACCGACTTGCAAGGACACTTGGACGCGAAGCTACGCGTTCTCCGTGCCGCCAGGACTGTGACAAACGAAGCTCCAGCCGAAGCACCCTACTCCGGTGCCAGTCTCCTCGGCGCGGCATCAAACTCTTGCCCGCCGGCCGCGCAGAACTCAGGACGCAGCTACGCCGCCGGCAGACATCAGCATGGCCCTAGTCGCAAAAACACCATCCGCTGTCAGGATATCGCCGGATGCGTCTACTGCGACCAGAGCGGTCACAATGCGTCTCGCTGTGACCGTGTCACCCAGCCCGAGGACCGATTCAGTGCTGTCCGACGGAAGAAACTGTGTTTCAATTGCCTTGGGGATCACGAGGCACGGCATTGCCCCTCTTCCAGCCGGTGCCGCAAGTGCGGCTCCAAGCACCATACCTCTCTTCATGGCGCTTACCCGAGGGAACCCGCCATCCAAACTGGAGCAGGCCCCTCGGCGCACTCGCGAAGGCCGCATCAGCCGATAGTCAATTCGCATCTCAGTGGCATTTCCCCCCTTGTGGAATCGACGGAGGATTCATCCGGCCCTGTTAACGCCATCTCCTGCGTCTCGTCCGCGCAGGATAGCCTCCTTCAGCCCATAGTGATGGCCACCTTCTCTGCTCCAGCTGTGAACCCGGCAACTGGGGATTCGGCTCCGATCACGGCCCTTATCGATGGCGGTTGCAGCTACACCTACCTTCGAGGCGACATAGCCCGGCGAATCGGCCTCCAGTCCCTCGGTACAATCAGCCTCGACAGCTCTGCGTGTCATGCCGAATCTCGCCGTCGCGTGCACGCCAACATTGTTCGCCTGGAATTAGCCACACTGGATGGTCGACGCATGCCGCTGAAGGTGCTCTCAGTCGAGAGGATTGCTCCAGCCATTCACTTACAGGCGCTACAACTTCCGAAAGATATTCTAACAACCCTCGCCCATCTGCCTCTTGGGATTGCCAATGCACCCCCGATGGTGGACAAGGAGGTGGACCTGGATCTGCTGATTGGAAATGATTATGCACAGTTACTCGTAGGCCCGAGCGTTGGTGCAATACCCCTACGTCGCAGCTTCACCGCTCACCTGACCCCGTTTGGAGCTGTCCTTACCGGCTCCCTCACAGGAACCTCGGACACCCATGCCATCTGCACCCGGGCCACCGAACTCCTCTGTACCGGGCGCCTCATCGTCAACTCACTCCACGGCTTGACAGAGCAACCTGTCCCGGACAACCTGTCCCATCTGGAGCTACTTGTAGATAGGATGACCAGTCTCGAGATCCTCGGTCTGGGTCCAAACACAGAACGGACCACGCAAAGCGAAGATCTCCAGACCAAGCGCCTTCTGGATTCTGCCACTCGGGAACCCGATGGCCGTTTCTCAGTCGCTCTCCCCTTCAAGCCAGGAGCCGAGCAGCTTCCTTCGAATTTCGGCCAAGCCTATGGCCGTGCTCGCGCAGTTCACAACCGCCTGGATCTCTTGCAACGCATGAAGTACTACGCTGAGTTCGAGAAACGTAAAACCGAGGGCGTACTCGAGATCGTCGACAGTCGGTCGCCACCTGGACCGATCGTTCACGTCCTACCTCACTTCCCGGTGATAAAGGAATCAAGTAACACAACAAAAATACGACCCGTCGTTGACGCCTCCGCTCCGACATCCCTTGGAGGCAGCTGCTTGAATGACCTCCTGGAGACTGGACCAAACCTCCTAACCGACCTTCTCCAGGTCCAGCTCCGTCTACGAGTCTACGAATACGCCTGCGTCAGCGACATCCAGTCTGCATTCTATCAGATAATGGTACACCCCGGGTGTCGAGACGCTCTACGCATCATCCTGCCGAGAGACATCGCCAAGCCACTCGACCAAGACAACATGCAGCTTTGGCGCTTCACGCGGATCGTAATGGGCGCCAGCCCATCACCCTGGATCCTTCTCACGGTGATCCACAAACTCTGCGCCGACGCCATCGCCGGTGGAACCCACCGTTTCGGACTCCACAAGGGCGAGGTTGAATCTATCCCTTCTGGGCTCTACATGGATAACCTCGTGCAAGGCTACGATTGCAAGACCGAGGGCCCTCGTTTCGTCGCTGGACTGCGGGCTCTATTCCACTCGGGGCAGTTCCACCTCCGGGAGTTCGCAGCAAACGACTCACAGGCTCTTCAGGGCCTCCCTGAGGAAGATCGCGTTGAGAACCCAGTCGTCAGAAACCTCGGTATCGTCTGGGACACCGTCAATGACACCATCCGACTTGCCAAGCCTACGATTTCATGCGGCATCACGCTTACTCGCGCCAGCTTACTGAGCGTCATCTCCCGCCCCTACGATCCATTTGGATACGTTGCCCCCCTCGTTCTGGCGGGCCGACTTCTCTACAGGGCGGCATTCAAGCCTAACGATGCCTGGGACACTCTGGCCGATCCTGCCACCGTTGACGCTTGGTCCAGGCTCCGTTCAGACTTCGTTGACATCGACCGCATTGTCATACCTCGTCGCTGCGTCACGAAGCGCACTGTTCCCAGTCGCCTGGTCATCTTCAGTGATGGTTCACCACAGGCGTATGGCTTCACCGTCTATCTGCACCACACTCACGACGGTCGAGTGACCACCACCCTCATCTACGCGAGAGCACGTCTCGTCCCAACTGGCAAGAAAGGCCTACTAATTACCGTTCCGCGCATCGAACTCTGGGCCGCTCTTATCGCTACCCGCGCGACCCTTCTCTTACGAGATATCCTTACTCCAATGCTAGAGATCAGCGGTATAACCCACTTTATCGACAGCCAGATTGTCCTTTACTGGCTCATGGACGGTGCCAAGCTCCGTCCCTACGAGTGCCACCGCGTCCAGGAGATACGCAACTCCGGGTTGACAGAGGACCGCCGCTACGTTCCCACTGCAGAGAATCCGGCCGACCATTGTACCAGGCCCCTAACACTGACCCAGCTTATCGCGTCGAACTTCTACACCGGTCCCGAGTTTATTCAACGGCCTTACCATACGTGGACCTCCTGGCCGCTCCCCGGTCAGTCCGTCAACCCACCAGAGGAAACTCGGCGTAAAGATAAGCCGTCTATTTCGCTTCTGCACGCTACCAAAGGCGTTGAGGAGCCCCCACCTGGAGACATGGATATCACTCGTTTCGGATGCCTCAACACCCTGCTCGGTGCAACCGCATATGTCGTCCGCTTCGTCACGAGGGACAGGACCCGCGGAGTCCCAGGCTTAAACGCGCGCAACGCCGCCCTCCTTCTCTGGGTCCGGTACACACAGCGTTTACATTACCTCAAGGACATGATCGCTCTTCAATCGGGCAACCCTGGGAATTGTCGGCTGGTGAATCAGCTTGCCTTGTATCTTGATACCGACGGTTTCGTCCGCTTGAGCTCACGCATGGCCAACGCCAATTTGGACGCTGATGCACTGCACCCGTTGCTCCTGCCCTCGAGGAGTCACCTCAGTTATTTATTGATCCGACATATCCACGAGCAGGAGGTACACGCGACTGCCTCCACAGTTCTTAGTCGACTGAGGGAGCGCTTCTGGATTGTCCGTGGCCTTGCCACTGTGCGCAACGCTCTACGTGGCTGCCTTGTTTGCCGCGCCTCCAAAGCGCCACCCATGACTCGCCCACATCATGGTCAGCTGCCACCTGAACGTTTGGACTTCACGCAGCCCGCTTTCCGCTCAATTCTCATCGATCAGTTAGGACCGATATATACATGGGCGTCCACGACAAGGACGTCAGCCAAGCGCTGGGTCCTCATCCTCTCCTGCGCGACCAGTCGTGCTGTGCACCTAGAACCTCTGACGGACTACTCCGCGGACGCGGTGCTCCACGCGTTTGAGAGATTTTGGGCCCGGCGAGGCCTCACGGAAGGTACAATCTTCCTCGATCAGGCGACGGCATTCCAGGCCACCGCCAAGCTGGTAGATACCCTCCTGGCGCCGACGTTCCAGCACAAGATCTTCACGGATCTTCAACCTTTTGCCACCACCCGTAGACTCCGTTTCAAGTTCGCACCGGTCCGTTCCCCTTGGCACCAGGGTGCGGTGGAAAGGCTTGTCGCTCTTACCAAAGCCAGCCTACGGCCGGCACTCTGGCGTCGTCGGATCGATGACGATGAACTGCGGACTCTACTCTGCAGGGTTGAAGCCGTACTCAACACACGCCCCCTCACGGCTCTCAGCAACGACCCAAGGGATATGCGCCCACTGACACCGGCACATCTTATAGCCCCAAACGTCTGCCTCGACCTGCCAGCCGCTTCAGAGAGTCTCCTACCACCGGCGGACTCGTCAACCGGCAACGTACTACGGGCGCTCTACTACCGCAGGGAACAGATTATCGACGCCTTTTGGGATCGCTGGCGCCGCGAATACCTCCAGCATCTGCGATCAATCCATCTGGCAGAACGACGACGCAATCCAGGGGTAACCCAGCAGCCTCGTCAGGATCAACTCTGCCTTCTCGTTGAGAGCACACCTCGTGCCAGTTGGAAGACTTGTCGCATCCTAGCCCTGCACCCGGATGCACAAGGCGTCGTGCGCTACGTCACAATCCGCACCAGTGCCGGTTACGAATCCCGGCGTCCTGTCGAGCATCTCGTCCCGCTGGAGGCCGAAGTTGTGGAGCCGGATCCAGAAATCGGCGCCAGGGCGAAGACCCAGGACAGCTCACCGCAGTCGCCAACGGCAACTAATGTCACGGCTGTACCGACTTCGGTCCGCTCTCTTCGCGCCCGTAAGCGGCAGGGAGTCCGAGACGCCCTGTTTGACATTCCCTGAGTGTTACTTCGTGCACTATGAACCTAGAGTTTACCTCAAAGAGACTAAAACTGATGTTCTATCTTCCGCTTCCTAATTTCCTACGCCGTATCCTAGCCATCCGTACAGCCCCCCCCAATCTGTCGGATTCATCTGGCAATCCTCCACGTTAATTCAAGCTTGCCCTACTGCGCTAAATTTAGCTCCTTGTTACACCTTGTTTACCCATAGACACCCCCAGCCTCAACTGTACTCTTAAATTAAATACAAAGTCGCCCAGCCGTTCCCCAAAAGAAACTACACACACGCATGTTCGTTCTAGCCACTTAAGCTTAACATAAAGCCTTTGTCTCAGTCAGTTGACGACACCCTCAGATTCTGTGTCCCATACCCTCTGATTCTGTCCCATACCCTCAGATTCTGTGTCCCATACCCTCTAATTCTGTCCCATACCCTCTGATTCTGTGTCCCATACCCTCTGATTCTGTGTCCCATACCCTCTGATTCTGTGTCCCATACCCTCTGATTCTGTGTCCCATACCCTATAATTCTGTGTCCCATACCCTCAGATTCTGTGTCCCATACCCTCAGATTCTGTGTCCCATACCCTCTGATTCTGTGTCCCATACCCTATAATTCTGTGTCCCATACCCTCAGATTCTGTGTCCCATACCCTCAGATTCTGTCCCATACCCTCAGATTCTGTGTCCCATACCCTCTGATTCTGTGTCCCATACCCTATAATTCTGTGTCCCATACCCTCAGATTCTGTGTCCCATACCCTCAGATTCTGTGTCCCATACCCTCTGATTCTGTGTCCCATACCCTCTGATTCTGTGTCCCATACCCTATAATTCTGTGTCCCATACCCTCAGATTCTGTGTCCCATACCCTCAGATTCTGTGTCCCATACCCTCAGATTCTGTGTCCCATACCCTCTGATTCTGTGTCCCATACCCTCTGATTCTGTGTCCCATACCCTCTGATTCTGTGTCCCATACCCTCTGATTCTGTGTCCCATACCCTATAATTCTGTGTCCCATACCCTCAGATTCTGTGTCCCATACCCTCAGATTCTGTGTCCCACACCCTCAGATTCTGTCCCATACCCTCAGATTCTGTGTCCCATACCCTCTGATTCTGTGTCCCATACCCTCAGATTCTGTGTCCCATACCCTCAGATTCTGTGTCCCACACCCTCAGATTCTGTCCCATACCCTCAGATTCTGTGTCCCATACCCTCTGATTCTGTGTCCCATACCCTCAGATTCTGTGTCCCACACCCTCAGATTCTGTCCCATACCCTCAGATTCTGTGTCCCATACCCTCTGATTCTGTGTCCCATACCCTCAGATTCTGTGTCCCATACCCTCAGATTCTGTGTCCCATACCCTCTGATTCTGTGTCCCATACCCTATAATTCTGTGTCCCATACGCTCAGATTCTGTGTCCCACACCCTCAGATTCTGTGTCCCACAACCTCAGATTCTGTCCCACACCCTCAGATTCTGTCCCACACCCTCAGATTCTGTCCCACACCCTCAGATTCTGTGTCCCACACCCTCAGATTCTGTCCCACACCCTCAGATTCTGTCCCACACCCTCAGATTCTGTCCCACACCCTCAGATTCTGTCCCACACCCTCAGATTCTGTCCCACACCCTCAGATTCTGTCCCACACCCTCAGATTCTGTCCCACACCCTCAGATTCTGTGTCCCACACCCTCAGATTCTGTCCCACACCCTCAGATTCTGTCCCACACCCTCAGATTCTGTGTCCCATACCCTCAGATTCTGTGTCCCACACCCTCAGATTCTGTGTCCCATATCCTCAGATTCTGTGTCCCATACCCTCAGATTCTGTGTCCCACACCCTCAGATTCTGTGTCCCATACCCTCTGATTATGTGTCCCACACCCTCAGATTCTGTGTCCCATACCCTCAGATTCTGTCCCATACCCTCAGATTCTGTGTCCCATACCCTCTGATTCTGTGTCCCATACCCTCTGATTCTGTGTCCCATACCCTATAATTCTGTGTCCCATACCCTCAGATTCTGTGTCCCATACCCTCTGATTCTGTCCCACACCCTCAGATTCTGTGTCCCATACCCTCAGATTCTGTGTCCCATACCCTCTGATTCTGTGTCCCATACCCTATAATTCTGTGTCCCATACCCTCAGATTCTGTGTCCCATACCCTCAGATTCTGTCCCACACCCTCAGATTCTGTGTCCCATACCCTCTGATTCTGTCCCATACCCTCAGATTCTGTGTCCCATACCCTCTGATTCTGTCCCATACCCTCTGATTCTGTGTCCCATACCCTCTGATTCTGTGTCCCATACCCTCTGATTCTGTGTCCCATACCCTCTGATTCTGTGTCCCATACCCTATAATTCTGTGTCCCATACCCTCAGATTCTGTGTCCCATACCCTCAGATTCTGTGTCCCATACCCTCAGATTCTGTGTCCCATACCCTATAATTCTGTGTCCCATACCCTCAGATTCTGTGTCCCATACCCTCAGATTCTGTCCCATACCCTCAGATTCTGTGTCCCATACCCTCTGATTCTGTGTCCCATACCCTATAATTCTGTGTCCCATACCCTCAGATTCTGTGTCCCATACCCTCAGATTCTGTGTCCCATACCCTCTGATTCTGTGTCCCATACCCTCTGATTCTGTGTCCCATACCCTATAATTCTGTGTCCCATACCCTCTGATTCTGTGTCCCATACCCTCTGATTCTGTGTCCCACACCCTATAATTCTGTGTCCCATACCCTCAGATTCTGTGTCCCATACCCTCAGATTCTGTGTCCCATACCCTCAGATTCTGTCCCACACCCTCAGATTCTGTGTCCCATACCCTCAGATTCTGTGTCCCATACCCTCTGATTCTGTGTCCCATACCCTATAATTCTGTGTCCCATACCCTCAGATTCTGTGTCCCATACCCTCAGATTCTGTCCCACACCCTCAGATTCTGTGTCCCATACCCTCTGATTCTGTCCCATACCCTCAGATTCTGTGTCCCATACCCTCTAATTCTGTCCCATACCCTCTGATTCTGTGTCCCATACCCTCTGATTCTGTGTCTCATACCCTCTGATTCTGTGTCCCATACCCTATAATTCTGTGTCCCATACCCTCAGATTCTGTGTCCCATACCCTCTGATTCTGTGTCCCATACCCTCAGATTCTGTGTCCCATACCCTCTGATTCTGTGTCCCATACCCTATAATTCTGTGTCCCATACCCTCAGATTCTGTGTCCCATACCCTCAGATTCTGTCCCATACCCTCAGATTCTGTGTCCCATACCCTCTGATTCTGTGTCCCATACCCTATAATTCTGTGTCCCATACCCTCAGATTCTGTGTCCCATACCCTCAGATTCTGTGTCCCATACCCTCTGATTCTGTGTCCCATACCCTCTGATTCTGTGTCCCATACCCTATAATTCTGTGTCCCATACCCTCAGATTCTGTGTCCCATACCCTCAGATTCTGTGTCCCATACCCTCAGATTCTGTGTCCCATACCCTCTGATTCTGTGTCCCATACCCTCTGATTCTGTGTCCCATACCCTCTGATTCTGTGTCCCATACCCTCTGATTCTGTGTCCCATACCCTATAATTCTGTGTCCCATACCCTCAGATTCTGTGTCCCATACCCTCAGATTCTGTGTCCCACACCCTCAGATTCTGTCCCATACCCTCAGATTCTGTGTCCCATACCCTCTGATTCTGTGTCCCATACCCTCAGATTCTGTGTCCCATACCCTCAGATTCTGTGTCCCACACCCTCAGATTCTGTCCCATACCCTCAGATTCTGTGTCCCATACCCTCTGATTCTGTGTCCCATACCCTCAGATTCTGTGTCCCACACCCTCAGATTCTGTCCCATACCCTCAGATTCTGTGTCCCATACCCTCTGATTCTGTGTCCCATACCCTCAGATTCTGTGTCCCATACCCTCAGATTCTGTGTCCCATACCCTCTGATTCTGTGTCCCATACCCTATAATTCTGTGTCCCATACGCTCAGATTCTGTGTCCCACACCCTCAGATTCTGTGTCCCACAACCTCAGATTCTGTCCCACACCCTCAGATTCTGTCCCACACCCTCAGATTCTGTCCCAAACCCTCAGATTCTGTGTCCCACACCCTCAGATTCTGTCCCACACCCTCAGATTCTGTCCCACACCCTCAGATTCTGTCCCACACCCTCAGATTCTGTCCCACACCCTCAGATTCTGTCCCACACCCTCAGATTCTGTCCCACACCCTCAGATTCTGTGTCCCACACCCTCAGATTCTGTCCCACACCCTCAGATTCTGTCCCACACCCTCAGATTCTGTGTCCCATACCCTCAGATTCTGTGTCCCACACCCTCAGATTCTGTGTCCCATATCCTCAGATTCTGTGTCCCATACCCTCAGATTCTGTGTCCCACACCCTCAGATTCTGTGTCCCATACCCTCTGATTATGTGTCCCACACCCTCAGATTCTGTGTCCCATACCCTCAGATTCTGTCCCATACCCTCAGATTCTGTGTCCCATACCCTCTGATTCTGTGTCCCATACCCTCTGATTCTGTGTCCCATACCCTATAATTCTGTGTCCCATACCCTCAGATTCTGTGTCCCATACCCTCAGATTCTGTCCCACACCCTCAGATTCTGTGTCCCATACCCTCAGATTCTGTGTCCCATACCCTCTGATTCTGTGTCCCATACCCTATAATTCTGTGTCCCATACCCTCAGATTCTGTGTCCCATACCCTCTGATTCTGTGTCCCATACCCTCTGATTCTGTGTCCCATACCCTCTGATTCTGTGTCCCATACCCTATAATTCTGTGTCCCATACCCTCAGATTCTGTGTCCCACACCCTCAGATTCTGTCCCATACCCTCAGATTCTGTGTCCCATACCCTCTGATTCTGTGTCCCATACCCTCAGATTCTGTGTCCCACACCCTCAGATTCTGTCCCATACCCTCAGATTCTGTGTCCCATACCCTCTGATTCTGTGTTCCATACCCTCAGATTCTGTGTCCCATACCCTCAGATTCTGTGTCCCATACCCTCTGATTCTGTGTCCCATACCCTCTGATTCTGTGTCCCATACCCTCTGATTCTGTGTCCCATACCCTATAATTCTGTGTCCCATACCCTCTGATTCTGTGTCCCATACCCTCTGATTCTGTGTCCCATACCCTATAATTCTGTGTCCCATACCCTCAGATTCTGTGTCCCATACCCTCAGATTCTGTGTCCCACACCCTCAGATTCTGTCCCATACCCTCAGATTCTGTGTCCCATACCCTCTGATTCTGTGTCCCATACCCTCAGATTCTGTGTCCCATACCCTCAGATTCTGTCCCACACCCTCAGATTCTGTCCCATACCCTCAGATTCTGTGTCCCATACCCTCTGATTCTGTGTCCCATACCCTCAGATTCTGTGTCCCACACCCTCAGATTCTGTCCCATACCCTCAGATTCTGTGTCCCATACCCTCTGATTCTGTGTCCCATACCCTCTGATTCTGTGTCCCATACCCTCAGATTCTGTGTCCCATACCCTCAGATTCTGTGTCCCATACCCTCTGATTCTGTGTCCCATACCCTATAATTCTGTGTCCCATACCCTCAGATTCTGTGTCCCATACCCTATAATTCTGTGTCCCATACCCTCAGATTCTGTGTCCCATACCCTCAGATTCTGTGTCCCACACCCTCAGATTCTGTGTCCCATACCCTCAGATTCTGTGTCCCATACCCTCAGATTCTGTGTCCCATACCCTCAGATTCTGTGTCCCACACCCTCAGATTCTGTGTCCCATACCCTCAGATTCTGTGTCCCATACCCTCTGATTCTGTGTCCCATACCCTCTGATTCTGTGTCCCATACCCTATAATTCTGTGTCCCATACCCTCAGATTCTGTGTCCCATACCCTCAGATTCTGTGTCCCACACCCTCAGATTCTGTGTCCCATACCCTCAGATTCTGTGTCCCATACCCTCTGATTCTGTCCCATACCCTCTGATTCTGTGTCCCATACCCTCTGATTCTGTGTCCCATACCCTCTGATTCTGTGTCCCATACCCTCTGATTCTGTGTCCCATACCCTATAATTCTGTGTCCCATACCCTCAGATTCTGTGTCCCACACCCTCAGATTCTGTCCCATACCCTCAGATTCTGTGTCCCATACCCTCTGATTCTGTGTCCCATACCCTCAGATTCTGTGTCCCACACCCTCAGATTCTGTCCCATACCCTATAATTCTGTGTCCCATACCCTCTGATTCTGTGTCCCATACCCTCTGATTCTGTGTCCCATACCCTATAATTCTGTGTCCCATACCCTCAGATTCTGTGTCCCATACCCTCAGATTCTGTGTCCCACACCCTCAGATTCTGTCCCATACCCTCAGATTCTGTGTCCCATACCCTCTGATTCTGTGTCCCATACCCTCAGATTCTGTGTCCCATACCCTCAGATTCTGTCCCACACCCTCAGATTCTGTCCCATACCCTCAGATTCTGTGTCCCATACCCTCTGATTCTGTGTCCCATACCCTCAGATTCTGTGTCCCACACCCTCAGATTCTGTCCCATACCCTCAGATTCTGGGTCCCATACCCTCTGATTCTGTGTCCCATACCCTCTGATTCTGTGTCCCATACCCTCAGATTCTGTGTCCCATACCCTCAGATTCTGTGTCCCATACCCTCTGATTCTGTGTCCCATACCCTATAATTCTGTGTCCCATACCCTCAGATTCTGTGTCCCATACCCTATAATTCTGTGTCCCATACCCTCAGATTCTGTGTCCCATACCCTCAGATTCTGTGTCCCACACCCTCAGATTCTGTGTCCCATACCCTCAGATTCTGTGTCCCATACCCTCAGATTCTGTGTCCCATACCCTCAGATTCTGTGTCCCACACCCTCAGATTCTGTGTCCCATACCCTCAGATTCTGTGTCCCATACCCTCTGATTCTGTGTCCCATACCCTCTGATTCTGTGTCCCATACCCTATAATTCTGTGTCCCATACCCTCAGATTCTGTGTCCCATACCCTCAGATTCTGTGTCCCACACCCTCAGATTCTGTGTCCCATACCCTCAGATTCTGTGTCCCATACCCTCTGATTCTGTGTCCCATACCCTCTGATTCTGTGTCCCA
The DNA here is from genome assembly GCA_950097015.1 of Macrostomum hystrix. Classification (NCBI taxonomy): domain Eukaryota; kingdom Metazoa; phylum Platyhelminthes; family Macrostomidae; genus Macrostomum; species Macrostomum hystrix. The sequence goes on from CATNEN010000012.1 coordinate 2,979,089, forward strand.
TACCCTCAGATTCTGTCCCATACCCTCTGATTCTGTGTCCCATACCCTCTGATTCTGTGTCCCATACCCTATAATTCTGTGTCCCATACCCTCAGATTCTGTGTCCCATACCCTCAGATTCTGTGTCCCACACCCTCAGATTCTGTCCCATACCCTCAGATTCTGTGTCCCATACCCTCTGATTCTGTGTCCCATACCCTCAGATTCTGTGTCCCATACCCTCAGATTCTGTGTCCCACACCCTCAGATTCTGTCCCATACCCTCAGATTCTGTGTCCCATACCCTCTGATTCTGTGTCCCATACCCTCAGATTCTGTGTCCCATACCCTCAGATTCTGTGTCCCACACCCTCAGATTCTGTCCCATACCCTCAGATTCTGTGTCCCATACCCTCTGATTCTGTGTCCCATACCCTCAGATTCTGTGTCCCATACCCTCAGATTCTGTGTCCCATACCCTCAGATTCTGTGTCCCATACCCTCAGATTCTGTGTCCCATACCCTCAGATTCTGTGTCCCATACCCTATAATTCTGTGTCCCATACCCTCAGATTCTGTGTCCCATACCCTATAATTCTGTGTCCCATACCCTCAGATTCTGTGTCCCATACCCTCAGATTCTGTGTCCCACACCCTCAGATTCTGTGTCCCATACCCTCAGATTCTGTGTCCCATACCCTCAGATTCTGTGTCCCATACCCTCAGATTCTGTGTCCCATACCCTCAGATTCTGTGTCCCACACCCTCAGATTCTGTGTCCCATACCCTCTGATTCTGTGTCCCATACCCTCTGATTCTGTGTCCCATACCCTCTGATTCTGTGTCCCATACCCTCTGATTCTGTGTCCCATACCCTCTGATTCTGTGTCCCATACCCTATAATTCTGTCCCATACCCTCAGATTCTGTGTCCCATACCCTATAATTCTGTGTCCCATACCCTCAGATTCTGTGTCCCATACCCTCAGATTCTGTGTCCCACACCCTCAGATTCTGTCCCATACCCTCAGATTCTGTGTCCCATACCCTCTGATTCTGTGTCCCATACCCTCAGATTCTGTGTCCCATACCCTCAGATTCTGTGTCCCACACCCTCAGATTCTGTCCCATACCCTCAGATTCTGTGTCCCACACCCTCAGATTCTGTGTCCCACATGTACAGTGGGACATTCTGTGTCAAAACCTGTCGGAGATTTTGTGTCAAAACCTGTCGGAGATTTTGTGTCAAAACCTGTCAGAAAATATCTAACACGCTAGTCTATAATCTATAGAACTAGTCAAATTTTTCTCACAGTCATACTTTTGTTACACAAAAATTGACGAAGGCGTGAAACTGAAACGATGTGTCTGCACAAAATGTTCACAGGTAGCTAAAATTGTGCAATACATAATTATATCCCTTACTTCAACAGTGTAGCAGTTTAACTGAGCCATTAATTCACCAATATACACTGGGTACAAATATATGTAAAGAGGCGTGTAATAGGGCCACAACATGCACAGTCCAACTGCGAACTAGCCAATATGAGATTTCCTATTTTTTCCTGTCCACCTATTCTCTCTCCTTCACTGCATGCGGCGCATAGTTGTTTAGTTGTGTTTAGTTGCTGCAACCCCTTGTGATATAGAAAACTTCAGTATTACAGACTGTACACACAACTCACGATTTAAAATGCTTTCCTTCTCTAAATAGCATTATTTATTGCTTTCGCCTTTCGAAAGAAAACATAACCTCAAAAAGCTGGCAAGCAGCACAGTAATTATTCTCCTTGGTGGGCCCGTGTTTTGCTTATTCTCTTCAGTGAGGCTAAAATATCGGCAAACAGTGACAGCAGTATCAGCAACAGCAGCAGCATCAGGTAAAGTTCATTCGTGAGATTTTTACCCGAATATATTTATTTTTCTCTCTTGTCACAATTGAATATCATCTTTGCCGTTAGTCCATGGTGTGACGGAAAATACTTTGTACTTTGAAACGCAAAAAATATATGCTACCATCATCATAGTCTATGGTAGAAATGGACGACAAAGAGAACAAGCGAGCTCTCTTTCTGGGCATCTTCTTGCAGAATTGCTTTGGCATCTTCTATTCTTTTGTCTCACTGCTAAGCCCAAACTTTTCTGTCTTTACGGCAACATTGAAAGCGCTGCTCAAACAGCTCAAACAACTAAACAGCATCTTTACTCAATTCAACGCTATTTCAAGTCTTTATGCTTTCATCCTAATATCTTTCTGCTTTAAATAAACAACTGTTCTCTATAGGATCAAAGATTCTAGTACACAATAGCGTAAAGTGCGTCTGAGAAAATTGAGACATCCGCCATCCTGCTTCTTGAGTCCTTTTAAACGGAGCAACCCACACCCCATGACTGATGTAGCTAATTGCCTTCCCACACTCTATGGTCGACGTGGCTAATTGCCATACCACTGCACTCTATGATCGACGTGGCTAATTGCCATTCCACACTCTATGGTTGATGTGGCTAATTTCCATTCCAAACTCCATAGTCGATGTGGCTAATTGCCATTCCACACCCCATGATTGATGTAGCTAATTGTCATCCCAACACTCTATGGTCGATGTGGCTAATTGTCATCCCACACTCTATGGTCGATGTGGCTAGTTGCCATTCCACACCCCATGATTGATGTAGCTAATTGTCATCCCACACTATATGGTCGATGCGGCTAATTGCCATTCCACACCCCATGATTGATGTAGCTAATTGTCATCCCACACTCTATGGTTGATGTGGCTAATTTTTATACCACACTTTATGGTCGATGTGGCTAATTGCCATTCCACACTCTATGGTTGATGTGGCAAATTGCCATTCCACACCCCATGATTGATGTAGCAATTGTCATCCCACACTGTATGATTGATGTAGCTACTTGCCATTCCCCACTCTATGGTTGATGTGGCTAATTGCCATTCCACACCCCATGATTGATTTAGCTAATTGTCATCCCACACTCTATGGTTGATGTGGCTAATTTTTATCCCACACTTTATGGTCGATGTGGCTAATTGCCATTCCACACTCTATGGTTGATGTGGCAAATTGCCATTCCACACTCTATGGTTGATGTGGCAAATTGCCATTCCACACCCCATGATTGATGTAGCAATTGTCATCCCACACTCTATGGTTGATGTGGCTAATTGCCATTCCACACCCCATGATTGATGTAGCAATTGTCATCCCACACTCTTTGATTGATGTAGCTAATTGTCATCCCACACTGGATGATTGATGTAGCTACTTGCCATTCCACACTCTATGGTGGATGTGGCTAATCGCCATACCACAGTCTGTGATGGATAATGTTTATTGACGATATTAGCTCGTAATAATCCAGCGAGCCACACTGCATCTATTCCAGACAATGAATCAGCAGGTGATCATTAAGGCGGGCTACCTGAAGAAGCAGACCCTGACAACTGGGCCAGCTAGTTTCCTGCGTCGTGCCACCCGTCGGTGGTTCGTCTTCCTGCTATTCGGCGGCCTGCCCTCCCTAGAATATTACGAGGACGCCAACGCGGCCACAAGCGACCCGCCAATCAACTCGTTCGATCTGCGCGGCTGCAGCCGGGTCACCAGATCGCCAGACGAGCCTAGCAGTTTTGTCATGGCCCTGGCCGATCGCATGCTCACCCTCACCGCCGACTCGGAGGCCGAGGCCGACGAATGGGCTGACACTCTGGCCAGGAATCTGGCGCACCTGGCCGCCAGGAGCAAGCCGGATAACATCTATGGCACCCTCGGGGACAGCGAAGACGACGATGATGAGGATGACGACTATCACAATGAAAGTTGCAGGTACGGCGGAGTCCATTTTCGTGGTAATTCCTCACCCGTTCTCTGTTTTAATCCGCAACCTGTTCTCCCGGCATAATGCCTGGCCTATTCCACGTGCTAATCTCTTTCCTGTTCTTAGTCTTAGATTCTCGTGAAATTCCACCATAGGGATTAAAAACTTGGTTGATTGACGTCAGCGTCGTCTAGATATTCAGCAATTCCCGTCGAAGACCAACGCGACAAGGACAACAAACATTGCGCTGTATAATCTTCTATGGCGAATCCATGTTGGTTCAACAGTACGTTAAAAGTATGTTAATAGTATGTTAATAGTATGTTAATAGTATGTTAATAGTATGTTAATAGTATGTTAATAGTATGTTAATAGTATATGTTTATTGTATGTAAGCCACATGTAGTTAACAATATAATCAATACTGTTTAATCAACAACAATGGTTAAATGATGAATTTTTGAGACCAGAAAAATACTGCCTGTATTGGTATTATTCAACGACGAGAATCGTTGAATATCTCGCCGATGCCGATGCTTAGTGATTCTGGAAGTTGTTTCATTGGATGGAGCGGAAAATTTAAGCCCGTGTTCTAGATTTTCATGGTGATTGGTTGAATATTTTGGGAGATACAAAAAAGATAAATGTTGATATCTGAAATTCCTCCGTGGTTTTTCCACTGTTAATCCGAGATTTTCTTATTCCCCTCGCAGCAAAAAGCATCCGGAAGTCCAGCCGCTCCCAGCTGCTCAGCCTGAGCCCGCTGATGACAGCACGGCCGACGATTTAATAGACTTCAATTCCGACGATATCGAAGGATTGAAGCTAATGGAGGCCGAAGAAGATAACAGGAAAAGGCAGACAGGGCGCGGACAAAGACCTCGCCGGCGAGGTGAAGTGCTTCGCGAGCTGCACCGTCTTGAAGATCGGATGCGGCATGAGCGGGGCGAGGCCGGCGTTCAGGACCTTCGGGACGAGCTGCAGAGCGTCTATAGCATTTATGAGGGAGGCCAGGCGGATGGCGACGAGGTAGATGTTCATTAGGGAGGGTCACAGGTGTACATCGGATAGAGAGAATGAATGTACATTGGGGAGAGGGCATGAATGTACATTGGGGAGAGGGCATGAATGTACATTTGGGAGAGGGCATGAATGTACATTGGGGAGAGGGTATAAATCTCATTCTTGGAGTAGGTTACGTCGGGTAATGTACATAGCAAATGAACTTAAATGTACTTATCGGCAGATTAGAATTTAACATAAGGTGGGTTATACAGTACACAATGAGCAGACTAATGAATGGATTATCTATAACCCTGTACTCAAAAAACAACATTGACCAGACCGCCGCAGAGGACTCCGACGCCAGAAACGCAGCCCAATTCGCCGAGCTGGACGCCATGAGCGCGGAGGCCTATACTGCGCTGGAGGGCAAGTTCCGCGAGCTGGAGGACTGGGACGCCCTCACCCGGCTGCGCACGCGGCGCAACCGCTCCGCCGTCGGTGCGTTCCGCCCCAATCCGGATCCGCCTCCCTACCAGCACCTGACCAAGCCGGTTGTGGTGTCGGGATTCTTCGATAGGAAGGTCCGTGCAAAATCCTTTATTGCGAGAGATTGTGTTATTCAGCCCATGTATAATTTATCCCCTGTATATTTTTCCCACGTAAAACAAGCAAATTATACTTCAAAATAAACCATAAGTTCCAAACTATTCTAAGTTCAAAATTATCCAAAATTAAATTATTATCCCAGATTCCAGATTATCCCACCTCCAAATTATCCCAACCTGAAAATTATCCCAACTGAAAATTATCCCAACTGAAAATTATCCTAGATTCCAGATTATCCCACCTCCAAATTACCCCAACTGAAAATTATCCCAACTCCAAATTATCCCAACTCCAAATTATCCCAACTCCAAATTATCCCAACTCCAAATTATCCCAACTCCAAATTATCCCAACTCTCCTCCAGGCAGACATCAGCGTGGAAGAGACTGAGGGTGGCCAGTTTGTCGTGAACACGCTGGGTCCTGGCGGGCCGCGCCTCAGCCCGCTCTGCGCCTCAGTCGAGCGGTTGAAGCGCCAGATCCTGCATCCTGGCGGAGTTCAGCTTCACTGCATCCCGGAGGACCTGCTGAACAATGTGGCCGTAGTCCTCTGCGCTGGTCGCCTGTGGATCGCTGGCTGGAATAGGAAGGCCACCCGACTGCACGGCTGCCTGCACGTGGGCGACCAGGTAGACGGGGAAGGCCTACATAATCCTGACAGAATGGATTGCTAGCCTATTCCTTAAATGGATTGCTAGCCTATTCCTTAAATGGATTGCTAGCCAATTCCTTAAATGGATTGCTAGCCTATTCCTTAAATGGATTGCTAGCCTATTCCTTAAATGGATTGCTAGCCAATTCCTTAAATGGATTGCTAGCCTATTCCTTAAATGGATTGCTAGCCTATTCCTTAAATGGATTGCTAGCCTATTCCTTAGATGGATTGCTAGCCTATTCCTTAAATGGATTGCTAGCCTATTCCTTAGATGGATTGCTAGCCTATTCCTTAAATGGATTGCTAGCCTATTCCTTAAATGGATTGCTAGCCAATTCCTTAAATGGATTGCTAGCCTATTCCTTAAATGGATTGCTAGCCTATTCCTTAAATGGATTGCTAGCCTATTCCTTAAATGGATTGCTAGCCTATTCCTTAAATGGATTGCTAGCCTATTCCTTAAATGGATTGCTAGCCTATTCCTTAAATGGATTGCTAGCCTATTCCTTAAATGGATTGCTAGCCTATTCCTTAAATGGATTGCTAGCCTATTCCTTAAATGGATTGCTAGCCTATTCCTTAAATGGATTGCTAGCCTATTCCTTAAATGGATTGCTAGCCTATTCCTTAAATGGATTGCTAGCCTATTCCTTAAATGGATTGCTAGCCTATTCCTTAAATGGATTGCTAGCCTATTCCTTAAATGGATTGCTAGCCAATTCCTTAAATGGATTGCTAGCCTATTCCTTAAATGGATTGCTAGCCTATTCCTTAAATGGATTGCTAGCCTATTCCTTAAATGGATTGCTAGCCTATTCCTTAAATGGATTGCTAGCCTATTCCTTAAATGGATTGCTAGCCTATTCCTTAGATGGATTGCTAGCCTATTCCTTAAATGGATTGCTAGCCTATTCCTTAAATGGATTGCTAGCCTATTCCTTAAATGGATTGCTAGCCTATTCCTTAAATGGATTGCTAGCCTATTCCTTAAATGGATTGCTAGCCTATTCCTTAAATGGATTGCTAGCCTATTCCTTAAATGGATTGCTAGCCTATTCCTTAAATGGATTGCTAGCCTATTCCTTAGATGGATTGCTAGCCTATTCCTTAAATGGATTGCTAGCCTATTCCTTAAATGGATTGCTAGCCTATTCCTTAAATGGATTGCTAGCCTATTCCTTAAATGGATTGCTAGCCAATTCCTTAAATGGATTGCTAGCCTATTCCTTAAATGGATTGCTAGCCTATTCCTTAAATGGATTGCTAGCCTATTCCTTAAATGGATTGCTAGCCTATTCCTTAAATGGATTGCTAGCCTATTCCTTAAATGGATTGCTAGCCTATTCCTTAGATGGATTGCTAGCCTATTCCTTAAATGGATTGCTAGCCTATTCCTTAAATGGATTGCTAGCCTATTCCTTAAATGGATTGCTAGCCTATTCCTTAAATGGATTGCTAGCCTATTCCTTAGATGGATTGCTAGCCTATTCCTTAAATGGATTGCTAGCCTATTCCTTAAATGGATTGCTAGCCTATTCCATAAATGGATTGCTAGCCTATTCCTTAAATGGATTGCTAATCTATCGTAGACGAGACAAACGATTGCTACTCCATCCCTAGGAAAAAAAGCAATGGACTGCTAATCTATCCGTTAGAAGAACCAATGGATTGCTAATCTATCCCTTCGAATTCCCGTCTCCTCAGGTGGTTGGCGTTGACGGCTTCAGGCTGGAGTCGCTGGAGCACACCAGGCGCATCCTGCAGGGCTCCTCCGGCCGCGTAGCCGTGAGACTGCGCCGGCTGCCACATGGCAAAGCCTTCTGCGTTCGACGTCCGGATGGCCGATCGCTGGGACTCGTGACTACAGGCCAGAAAGCGGAGGTGGCTCACGTGCAGCAGGTGACTAGGGCTGGATGATTGAATTACCTGTTTGGGTCTCACGTAGAAATGACCTTGCATTAGTCCTTGACCTAATTAATATATTATCTACCCTGAATTATCAGTTATCTACCCTGAATCATCTGTTATCTACCCTGAATAATTTATTATCTACCCTGAACCATCTGTTATCTACCCTGAATCATCATTCCCCTCAGGACGGGCTAGCGGCAGCGCACGGTCTAGCCTACCGCACAGCTGGTGTCCTTGACGACGCAAACTTCACCACCTGGACACTGACAGAGGTGAATGGCCGTCCGCTTAGTCTATGGCCAGAACCGAAGGAGGTAACACACCGCCTGTCGGCCAATGGCACCGAGATCAGTTTGGTGGTGCAGCCCACTGATCTGGTGAGGGCGATGCGGTCACAGCTGAAAAAACTGCCCAACTACAAGCAGTTCGTTGTGGGTTAAGCTCGCGTGAACAAAAAAAAGATTGCGCTTAGTAACGAGCGACTGAACAATAGCGAAATATACGTCCTGCTAATTTTATTTTTCAGCTACACTACGCGACGAACTTCATAAATAGTATTTATGGTTTATTAAACGTTCGCATTGTCAAATACTCGTGTTATTTAAATTTTTGCACATCAAATTTATCCCAGTGCTAACCCTTGTGAAGGTTAGGGCAATCAGCTATTGTAAGTACTGTAACGTGTGTGGTTAATAGCCTTCATGCTTGAAATTTTGTTTACACTAGTTACATGTAATAATGTCTTAAAACTTAAAAAAATATAATCCAAGCTATAGATATTTATTCCGGGTTTATTCCAGGAAAGAGTGTGGTCAAACAAAACGAAAAACTCCTAGACGGATCATCTATGTGCTGTAACAAAAAAACTAGTGGAAGCAGTAATGATTAAAATTTTCCTGAAAATAAGAAGCTTTTTCTACTATGTTTACTTTCGTTTTAAAGAAATTTCCTTAAAGTTTTATTTAGGCATTCAATAAACATTTTTGGTACACAGCAGTTTGTTGATGCATCGATTCCATGATTCGGAAATTCAGTGACTCGAAAATTCGGTGATTCGGAAATTCTAAGATTCGGAAATTCTAAGATTCGGAAATTCTAAGATTCGGAAATTCTATGATTCGGAAATTCTAAGATTCTGAAATTCTAAGATTCAGAAATTCTGAAATTAAGAAATTTTAAGATTAGGAAATTCTAAGATTCTGAAATTCTAAGTTTCTGAAATGTGTATTTTAGGGAATGTGCAGTTTAGGGAATGTGCAGTTTAGGGAATGTGCAGTTTAGGGAATGTGCAGTTTAGGGAATGTGCAGTTTAGGGAATGTGCAGTTTAGGGAATGTGCAGTTTAGGGAATGTGCAGTTTAGGGAATGTGCAGTTTAGGGAATGTGCAGTTTAGGGAATGTGCAGTTTAGGGAATGTGCAGTTTAGGGAATGTGCAGTTTAGGGAATGTGCAGTTTAGGGAATGTGCAGTTTAGGGAATGTGCAGTTTAGGAAGCCGGCTGTAGTAACAGGACAGCAGAACAGTTTTGAAACGGGGAATTCAATGGAATTAATGTCACAGCTGCATTTATTTATTCAAAGTTCCATTGGCATCGACAAGCGTACACTTTTTTTCGAAAAGGACAAGATATTGGCAAATTTGGTTTTGGCAAGCAACGGGTTTTTAGAAAAGAAAGGAAAAATATGAGAAAAAAAATTTAGGCACATGAAGCTGGAGATAGGACGAAATCTTGTGAAGAGCAACTTTTCGTGATTTAATTTTCTGGTTAAGGCAACACAAAAAGGAGGGTCGGTGGCAGAGCGACTAACGCGTTTTCCTGCCGCACCAAGGTCCCTAAGTTCGATTCCGCTGCGAGGCCAAATTTATTTGAGGCGCAGCCGCGGAGAGAAGGCTTGGGGAGCAATTCACGCCCTTGAGGGCCAACCTCCATGGCACAGTGAGAGTGTGCACTGCCTGACGATGAGAAAGTCAGGGCAGATGTACAGCGTACAGTATCTGTGTGCGTGTGTGCTCAGGAGTCAGCGAAATGGGCAGAACTGCCTCCTCGCTGACTGCGGGTGTCTAGTGTCACCGAATGATGTGCCATTTTCCGCAACCCTCCTGCAATTATTACTATTATAATAACAAAAAACTAAAAGTAGTACGAGTTCAGATCAGTATTCACGGGCCCATGATGGCCTCAATCGAGTGATCGCTGAGTCGCCTCTTCAAGCTTCGGCAGGCAGCAAGGCCTTCAGACACACCGTTGACGTTGCTGCTGCTGCTGCTGCTGCATATGTTATTGCTTTCGTTTGACAAGCAAGCTGGACGATAAAAGTACATTGTTGGATCTTGCTGGATCAGCGGCATCGGAGGCAGCGTCAGCGGTAGCGGCGGAGGCGGCGGCGGCGGCGGCGGGAGAAAAGGCAATGGCACGGACAGCTGCGGCGGCGGCCCGGCCGTCCAGCCTGAAAGCTGCGGCGCCCCGGTCAGCATCAGCAGACGAGCCCAGAGTAGCGGTGAGATCGTCGGCAGCGTCGGCACTGTCGGCACTGTCGCGGCTGGCGGCAGAGGCGCCTGAAGTGGCGGCGCTGGAATCTTTGCCGGCGGTTCATCATCGACGAAGCTGTAAATGGTGCCAACCTCTCCGCAGACGCTGCTGCCGCGGCTGCTGGCATTGTTACTGTTCTGTATTGATTCGGCGGCAGAGTTGGCGGTTGCAGATGACGGCTGCACTGGATCATCCACCGCAGGACTGCTTGCCTGAAAAAGAACGACAAAAAATTGATTACCATTCATGTTTATCCCAAGGGATGTTTATCCCAAGGGATGTTTATCCCAAGGGATGTTTATCCCAAGGGATGTTTATCCCAAGGGATGTTTATCCCAAGGGATGTTTATCCCAAGGGATGTTTATCCCAAGGGATGTTTATCCCAAGGGATGTTTATCCCAAGGGATGTTTATCCCAAGGGATGTTTATCCCAAGGGATGTTTATCCCAAGGGATGTTTATCCCAAGGGATGTTTATCCCAAGGGATGTTTATCCCAAGGGATGTTTATCCCAAGGGATGTTTATCCCAAGGGATGTTTATCCCAAGGGATGTTTATCCCAAGGGATGTTTATCCCAAGGGATGTTTATCCCAAGGGATGTTTATCCCAACGGATGTTTATCCCAAGGGATGTTTATCCCAAGGGATGTTTATCCCAAGGGATGTTTATCCCAAGGGATGTTTATCCCAAGGGATGTTTATCCCAAGGGATGTTTATCCCAAGGGATGTTTATATAAAGGGATGTTTATATAAAGGGATGTTTATCCAAAGGGATGTTTATCCCAAGGGATGTTTATTCCTTGGGTTTTTCATCCTAAAGTTCGTAAAATTGTCTAACCTTTCCGATTGCACGTTCAGTAGGCAGTCGGGAACCGCCGTTGTACAGCGCCTTGACATCCTCCCAGCTGTGCAGCAGCTCGCTGCTTGGCTCCGTGTCTGCCAGCGTCAGATGTCGCCGCCAGGCGTTGAAATTGGCGGCGTCGGGCTGCCGAAATTCCGTGACATTGGAGGCCTCCGGATCGGCCGGCCGGTGGCAGTGAAAGATGAACTTGTTCGGGGAGAAGAACTCGCGGCACTGCCAGCACATCACGCATCTGTCGATTGTTGATTAAACGTGCGAAATAAATTGCGGGATGATTTAGCGGCTCTGAGTTTCTATGAGTTCTCTGAGTTCACGCCCTAGAGGGAAAAGATCGGGTACCAACCTGGCCCTGGAGCTGGTGTACCTATCGGGCCAGAAGCTGCCCCGGCAGCCCCAACCGCAGGCGTGGCCAACGTTGAACTGAAAGCCAGACGGCAGTCTTGGCCGTTCGGTTTCGCCCAGGAAGGAGCGGACGAGGCGCTCTGCCTCGCGCCTAGTGATTGTACCGCAGCGTTTGGCGCTAGCCGGCATGGCGCCAAACCGGCGCAGGCTGTCTAGCTGGCGCGGTGTGCACTGGACGCAGGTGATGCCCAAGGCTACTCGCCTATTGTGAATATCGTTGTAGGTGTGGCCGGAGAGCAGGCGAGACGAGATTTGGGCCAGGCAGAGGCGTTCCTCGCCATTCAGGCGCAGCGAGGCCATGGGCACTCCGTGCAGGGTCACCTTTTGATTGGGTGAATTTGGCGGGTTGCAATCTGTGTTCTTGAGCAAGACACTTAATACTCGATTGTTTTACTAGTTTTGGGGATTGTAGCCAGGACTCACGACTTGAAGGTCTTGGGTTCGATTCCCGACTCCACTGGAGCAATTTTTGTTCTTGAAGGAATAGCAACTTCACTCTGCATTGCTTCAGTTCACCCAGGTGTTAAATTGGTAGCAGCATCAGCTGGGGAAATTGAGAGTCCATGGACTGAACAGCCGTACACAGCCTTCAGATGCGCTGCGCAACAGCTGCGGCTTTGCTGTCGGCTTGCCATGACAAAACTATATATACACATATTTTCCATGCTACAGCTGCGTGAACTATAGCAAGGGATAATTAACTGTGCGGGCGGCTCAACGACGTAATTAAGTTTCGATGGACTGAGATTCGAACTACCGACCGCTCTACCAGTTTCCCTTGTTGATGGAGGGGGTGAGTAGCTGAGTGGTTAGCGCGTTTGCCTCTCGCACCAAGGTCCCTGAGCTCGATTCCGCGGCGAGACCACATTCATTTGAAGCGCAGCCGCGGAGAGAAGGCTTGCGGGCTTGTCGTGCAATTTACGCTCTTGAGGGCCAACCTCCAAGGCACAGCGAGAGTGTACACTACCTGACGATGAGAAAGTCAGGGCAGATGTACACACCTGTGTGAGCGTGTGCCTGCGTACAGTATCTGTGTGCGTGTGTGCTCAGGAGTCAGCGAAATGGACAGAATTGCCTCCTCGCTGGCTGCGGGTCTAGTGTCACCAAATGATGTGCCATTGCCCGCAACCCTCCTGCAATTATTATCATATTACTATTATTATTCCCTTGTTAATTCTACTAAATATCTAGTATTCAGTTTAGTGGTGATAAATACTCACCTGGCCAATTTCGCTCCCATCATTGTCAGTCTTCAGTTCAGCCTCTGTGCTGCTCATTTTTGAACTCAAAAACTTAAGACTGTCTGTTTTGTTCTTTTATAAAAGAATTTCTTTGCGGCAGCTGCAACAGTGGAGCACATGTGGCTTGAGCACAGACGCATATTTTGTCATTAAGAATCGCGTCACCTACACCCCAGAGTTTGCAGTGACAGGTGGGATTAATTTTTCTCGTTCCCAAATTCTTCCCACCTATGCGCTATTGGTCAGTTTGCGGGAAGTGAATTCAGAGGAAGACTAGTGCTACCAGTCTTCCTTCCTACAGTTGTGCATAATTTTTTGGGGGTGCTTTGAGATCTTTGACAACTGGTTGCGGGATTGCTAAAGTGTGTTCCACCTCCCACACAATTTTTTTAGATAGCTTTATCAGCGTCATAATTCAACCATAGCCTACCTGAAATTTCATCGGGTGCTTTTTAATTCCATTTCTACATTTTTACCTGTTTAAAGCTTCGGCGTATCTGTGACACATTCAACTTTTCCACAACTAGTGAAAACTATCACTTCTGGATGTTCTTAGCTATGTGACATTTAATTGCCCAAACCGAATCGTATCCAACCCGAATCTTATCCAACCGAGTCTTATCTGACCCGAATATTATCCAACCCGAATCTTATCCAACCGAGTCTTATCTGACCCGAATCTTATCCAACCCGAATCTTATCTGACCCGAATCTTATCCAACCCGAATCTTATCCAACCCGAATCTTATCTGACCCGAATCTTATCAAACCCGAATCTTATCTGACCCGAATCTTATCCAACACGAATCTTATCTGACCCGAATCTTATCCAACCCGAATCTTATCCAACCCGAATCTTATCCAACCCGAATCTTATCTGACCCGAATCTTATCCAACCCGAATCTTATCTGACCCGAATCTTATCAAACCCGAATCTTATCTGACCCGAATCTTATCCAACACGAATCTTATCTGACCCGAATCTTATCCAACCCGAATCTTATCCAACCCGAATCTTATCTGACCCGAATCTTATCAAACCCGAATCTTATCTGACCCGAATCTTATCCAACCCCAATCTAATCCAACCCGAATCTTATCCAACCCGAATCTTATCCAACCCTAACCTTATCCAAACCGAATCTTATCCAACCCGAACCTTATCCAACCCGAATCTTATCCAACCGAGTCTTATCTGACCCGAATATTATCCAACCCGAATCTTATCCAACCGAGTCTTATCTGACCCGAATCTTATCCAACCCGAATCTTATCTGACCCGAATCTTATCCAACCCGAATCTTATCCAACCCGAATCTTATCTGACCCGAATCTTATCAAACCCGAATCTTATCTGACCCGAATCTTATCCAACACGAATCTTATCTGACCCGAATCTTATCCAACCCGAATCTTATCCAACCCGAATCTTATCTGACCCGAATCTTATCAAACCCGAATCTTATCTGACCCGAATCTTATCCAACCCCAATCTAATCCAACCCGAATCTTATCCAACCCGAATCTTATCCAACCCTAACCTTATCCAAACCGAATCTTATCCAACCCGAATCTTATCCAACCCGAATCTTATCTGACTCGAATCTTATCCAACCCGAACCTTATCTAAACCGAATCTTATCCAACCCGAATATTATCCAACCCGAATCTTATCCAACCCGAATATTATCTAACCCGAATCTTATCTTACCCGAATCTTATCCAACCCGAATCTTATCTGACCCGAATCTTATCCAACCCGAATCTTATCCAACCCGAATCTTATCCAAACCGAATCTTATCTGACCCGAATCTTATCCAACCCGAACCTTATCCAAACCGAATCTTATCTAAACCGAACCTTATCCAACCCGAATCTTATCCAACCCGAACCTTATCCAACCCGAATCTTATCCAAACCGAACCTTATCCAACCCGAATCTTATCTGACCCGAATCTTATCCAACCCGAATCTTATCCAACCCGAATCTTATCCAACCCGAATCTTATCTGACCCGAATCTTATCCAACCCAAATCTTATCTGACCCGAATCTTATCCAAACCGAATCTTATATGACCCGAATATTATCCAACCCGAATCTTATCCAACCCGAATCTTATATGACCCGAATCTTATCCAACCCGAATCTTATCTGACTTGAATCTTATCCAACCCAAATCTTATCTGACCCGAATATTATCCAACCCGAATCTTATCCAACCCGAATCTTATCTGACCCGAATATTATCCAACCCGAATCTTATCCAACCCGAATCTTATCCAACCCGAATCTTATCCAACCCGAATCTTATCTGACCCGAATCTTATCCAACCCAAATCTTATCTGACCCGAATATTATCCAACCCGAATCTTATCCAACCCGAATCTTATATGACCCGAATCTTATCCAACCCGAATCTTATCCAACCCGAACCTTATCCAAACCGAATCTTATCTAAACCGAACCTTATCCAACCCGAATCTTATCCAACCCGAACCTTATCCAACCCGAATCTTATCCAAACCGAACCTTATCCAACCCGAATCTTATCTGACCCGAATCTTATCCAACCCGAATCTTATCCAACCCGAATCTTATCCAACCCGAATCTTATCCAACCCGAAAATTATCCAACCCGAATCTTATCCAACCCGAATCTTATCCAACCCGAATCTTTTCCAACCAGAATATTATCCAACCCGAGTCTTATCCAACCCGAATATTATCCAACCCAAATCTTATCTGACCCGAATATTATCCAACCCGAATCTTATCCAACCCGAATCTTATATGACCCGAATCTTATCCAACCCGAATCTTATCCAACCCGAATCTTATCCAACCCGAATCTTATCCAACCCGAAAATTATCCAACCCGAATCTTATCCAACCCGAATCTTATCCAACCCGAATCTTTTCCAACCAGAATATTATCCAACCCGAGTCTTATCCAACCCGAATATTATCCAACCCGAATCTTATCCAACCCGAATATAATCCAACCCGAATCTTATCCAACCCGAATCTTATCCAACCCGAATCTTATCCAACCCGAATCTTATCCAACCCGAATCTTATCCAACCCGAATATTATCCAACCCGAATCTTATCTAACCCGAATCTTATCCAACCCGAACCTTATCTAAACCGAATCTTATCCAACCCGAATATTATCCAACCCGAATCTTATCTGACCCGAATCTTATCCAACCCGAATCTTATCCAACCCGAATCTTATCCAAACCGAATCTTATCTGACCCGAATCTTATCCAACCCGAATCTTATCCAACCCGAACCTTATCTAACCCGAATCTTATCTAAACCGAATCTTATCCAACCCGAATCTTATCCAACCCGAACCTTATCCAAACCGAATCTTATCTAAACCGAACCTTATCCAACCCGAATCTTATCCAACCCGAACCTTATCCAACCCGAATCTTATCCAAACCGAACCTTATCCAACCCGAATCTTATCTGACCCGAATCTTATCCAACCCGAATCTTATCCAACCCGAATCTTATCTGACCCGAATCTTATCCAACCCAAATCTTATCTGACCCGAATATTATCCAACCCGAATCTTATCCAACCCGAATCTTATATGACCCGAATCTTATCCAACCCGAATCTTATCTGACCCGAATCTTATCCAACCCAAATCTTATCTGACCCGAATATTATCCAACCCGAATCTTATCCAACCCGAATCTTATCTGACCCGAATATTATCCAACCCGAATCTTATCCAACCCGAATCTTATCTGACCCGAATATTATCCAACCCGAATCTTATCCAACCCGAATCTTATCCAACCCGAATCTTATCCAACCCGAATCTTATCCAACCCGAATCTTATCCAACCCGAATCTTATCCAACCCGAATATTATCCAACCCGAATCTTATCTAACCCGAATCTTATCCAACCCGAACCTTATCTAAACCGAATCTTATCCAACCCGAATATTATCCAACCCGAATCTTATCTGACCCGAATCTTATCCAACCCGAATCTTATCCAACCCGAATCTTATCCAAACCGAATCTTATCTGACCCGAATCTTATCCAACCCGAATCTTATCCAACCCGAACCTTATCTAACCCGAATCTTATCTAAACCGAATCTTATCCAACCCGAATCTTATCCAACCCGAACCTTATCCAAACCGAATCTTATCTAAACCGAACCTTATCCAACCCGAATCTTATCCAACCCGAACCTTATCCAACCCGAATCTTATCCAAACCGAACCTTATCCAACCCGAATCTTATCTGACCCGAATCTTATCCAACCCGAATCTTATCCAACCCGAATCTTATCTGACCCGAATCTTATCCAACCCAAATCTTATCTGACCCGAATATTATCCAACCCGAATCTTATCCAACCCGAATCTTATATGACCCGAATCTTATCCAACCCGAATCTTATCTGACCCGAATCTTATCCAACCCAAATCTTATCTGACCTGAATATTATCCAACCCGAATCTTATCCAACCCGAATCTTATCTGACCCGAATATTATCCAACCCGAATCTTATCCAACCCGAATCTTATCTGACCCGAATATTATCCAACCCGAATCTTATCCAACCCGAATCTTATCCAACCCGAATCTTATCCAACCCGAATCTTATCCAACCTGAATCTTATCCAACCCGAATATTATCCAACCCGAATCTTATCCAACCCGAATCTTATCCAACCCGAATCTTATCCAACCCGAATCTTATCCAACCCGAATCTTATCCAACCCGAATCTTATCCAACCCGAATCTTATATGACCCGAATCTTATCCAACCCGAATCTTATCTTACCCGAATCTTATCCAACCCGAATCTTATCCAACCCGAATCTTATCCAACCCGAATCTTATCCAACCCGAATCTTATCCAACCCGAATCTTATCCAACCCGAATCTTATATGACCCGAATCTTATCCAACCCGAATCTTATCTTACCCGAATCTTATCCAACCCGAATCTTATCCAACCCGAATCTTATCCAACCCGAATCTTATCCAACCCGAATCTTATCCAACCCGAATCTTAATGCTTAATGCCACCAAATTGGATGGAGTCTGGTCGGCTCCGAACTGAGGACCAGTATTGAAGGCTTCTTTTTTGAATACTATATAATTGTGGTAGTCTTCCTAATTCGGACCGAGCACCATTGTTGTCTGTTTTTTGACTAACTTGCAGAATCGACTTGCAGATTCTAAAATTAATTCTCTCTATAAGGTTCCGATCCCAAGTACCCAGTGCTTAGGTGAATGAATTGTGCTTAGGTGAATGAATTGTGCTTAGGTAAATGAATGGTGCTTAGGTGAATCAAATTAGTTTCAATTCCGTCAGTTCTTATATTCGCTGTGAACAATTGTCAAAAATTAGCATCAAAACATGTGTTGCATCTTTCACTTATTAAACAAAGAGCTGAGTAGTGCGGGCTAAGAGAATG
The DNA here is from genome assembly GCA_950097015.1 of Macrostomum hystrix. Classification (NCBI taxonomy): domain Eukaryota; kingdom Metazoa; phylum Platyhelminthes; family Macrostomidae; genus Macrostomum; species Macrostomum hystrix. The sequence continues at coordinate 2,997,588 of CATNEN010000012.1, forward strand.
AGGGCTTTTGCGTGGGAGTTCTCACTTGACTCAGCCAAAATCGGGGGGGGTCTTTGTCGCAGAGTCGTAAAGTTTCCGCTGACGCAACGAAAATTACCAAAAAAGGCAAAGCCAAGGTAGTGAATTTGTGTGGAATATAAAATAACTGTTGCATCGCAGCCCGGTCATTGGGCCGGGGTGGGGTGGGTCGCGAGCGTCCCACATGAATAATGTTTGCAAGGATGGGAGAAATTAACAAGAATTTTTATTCCCACGCATTTCTCCCTGAACCCTGAGAGGCGTCTCCGTGTCTGGCCGCCCCTGTCTCTCCCACCCCCGACAATAAAACTCTTTGATAAACTACCTGCTGGTCAGCGAAGCATTGCTGTGGGCACGGAATGGCTATTTAATTACGCTGGTAGTTAGTAAAAATGCCCACTTTCCCAAATGGTTGCCGCCGCAGCCGCTTCTCCCCTTCGGGAGCGGCTGGAAACCACCCACCCCTCCTCCGGCCCCCGCAGATCCTCATCTGTCACTGGGTCTGCGCGGGTGAGTTGGAAGGGAGAAGAAACATAGGTAGTAAGCTGATGCCGACCTGATCTAAACAGGACAGTCCTCTAAAAACTTGTTGTTAACCTCCAATTGTTCGTTCAGCTTTCAATTGAATGAATTAAATTTTTGATAATCTTTGAGTATTATATAATCTAGTATGACTGAATGAAAAGCTCTTGCCAGCGACAGACAGCCCGCATGTGGGATCCGCTCCAAAACTGGATGGCTGGTGGGCACGGTAGGGTGACTATACGATTATGAAAATACAAGTCCAATATGGGTGCTCTCAATTAAAATATTCATATCAGAAGCGGTCGGTGCTCAAGCTAACACGGGCTAAAAACCAAAAACTTTGGTAAAAGCAATTTCGTAAATGGACAAAGGCAAGAGGGTAAATGCTATGATAGGCTAGCCCGCAGCTTTCTCATCGTTTAACTGTGCACAGAGTGAACCCAGCGAAAACCTGATTTTATTTGTCCGGCGTCAGATCGTACTTCTGGTCCGGCATGCTTTTCCTGGATTTCTACAGGATCTAGAGCTCCTTAACTGCTCTTTATTGCAAGAAGTCTATCATCCCTCCCCTGTCTCATCTCTTCCCTGTCTCATGTCTTCCCTGTCTCATCTCTTCCCTGTCTCATCCCCCCTGTCTCATGTCTTCCCTGTCTCATACCCCCTGTCTCATGTCTTCCCTGTCTCATCTCTTCCCTGTCTCATGTCTTCCCTGTCTCATCTCTTCCCTGTCTCATGTCTTCCCTGTCTCATCTCTCCCGTAAATAATTATGATAATAATTTCAGGAGGGCTGCGGGCAATAGCACATCATTTAGTGACACTAGACCCGCAGCCAGCGAGGAGGCAATTCTGCCCATTTCGCTGACTCCTGAGCACACACGCACACAGATACTGTAAGCAGGCACACTCACACAGGTGTGTACATCTGCCCTGACTTTCTCATCGTCAGGCAGTGTACATTTCACTTTGCCTTGGAGTTTGGCCCCCACAGGCGTAAATTGCACGACAAGCCTCCAAGCCTTCTCTTCGCGGCTGCACCCAAAAGAAATGTGGCCTCGCCGAGGAATCAAGCTCAGGGACATTGAGGCAAACGCGTTAACGCTCTGTCACCGGCCCCCCGATGTCTCCCGTGTCTCATCTCACCCGTGTCTCATCTCACCCGTGTCTCATCTCACCCGTGTCTCATCTCACCCGTGTCTCATCTCACCCGTGTCTCATCTCTCCCGTGTCTCATATCTCCCGTGTCTCATCTCTCAAATGTAATCTTTTCCGTTTTTCGCTTATCCTTTTTCTCGTCCTTCCCCTGTCAGTCTGCTATGTTGTTCTTTGGCCTTTTTACACTCGTGAGACAAAAAAGTTTGCCGACTGTCGCAGTGACAGTCTTTGAGGGTCTGCAATCTTCCCAAGGGTGTCGAATTTTCAGACGCTTGCTAGTCAACACTTTGATACGTAAAATTGTATAAAATTAGCTGAAACATATGTCAGAGCATATTTGCATGACAATAATATGTAAATTAATGTTACAGGCATTGATCGTCTGTGGCAACTTAAAGTACAAAATTATATCGGTGACAGAATTTCTGCATGAAAAAATTTCCCGTGATTGTCAATTTCCAAGAATGTAACTAAACATATCTCTTATCCAGTTATTGTAACACAAGCACAAAACAGGTTTCGATTGGATAAGATTCGGGTTGGATAAGATTCGGGTTGGATAAGATTCGGTTTGGATAAGATTCGGGTTGGGTAAGATTCGGGTTGGATAAGATTCGGGTTGGATAAGATTCGGGTTGGATAAGATTCGGTTTGGATAAGATTCGGGTTGGATAAGATTCGGGTTGGATAAGATTCGGGTTGGATAAGATTCGGGTTGGATAAGATTCGGGTTGGATAAGATTCGGGTTGGATAATATTCGGGTTGGATAATATTCGGGTTGGATAAGATTCGGGTCAGATAAGATTCGGGTTGGATAAGATTCGGGTCAGATAAGATTCGGGTTGGATAAGATTCGGGTTGGATAAGATTCGGGTTGGATAAGATTCGGGTTGGATAAGATTCGGGTTGGATAAGATTCGGGTTGGATAAGATTCGGGTTGGATAAGATTCGGGTTGGATAAGATTCGGGTTGGATAATATTCGGGTTGGATAAGATTCGGGTTGGATAATATTCGGGTTGGATAAGATTCGGGTTGGATAAGATTCGGGTTGGATAAGATTCGGGTTGGATAAGATTCGGGTTGGATAAGATTCGGGTTGGATAAGATTCGGGTTGGATAAGATTCGGGTTGGATAAGATTCGGGTTGGATAAGATTCGGGTTGGATAAGATTCGGGTTGGATAAGATTCGGGTTGGATAAGATTCGGGTTGGATAAGATTCGGGTTGGATAAGATTCGGGTTGGATAAGATTCGGGTTGGATAAGATTCGGGTTGGATAAGATTCGGGTTGGATAAGATTCGGGTTGGATAAGATTCGGGTTGGATAAGATTCGGGTTGGATAAGATTCGGGTTGGATAAGATTCGGGTTGGATAAGATTCGGGTTGGATAAGATTCGGGTTGGATAAGATTCGGGTTGGATAAGATTCGGGTTGGATAATATTCGGGTTGGATAAGATTCGGGTTGGATAAGATTCGGGTTGGATAAGATTCGGGTTGGATAAGATTCGGGTTGGATAAGATTCGGGTTGGATAATATTCGGGTTGGATAAGATTCGGGTTGGATAAGATTCGGGTTGGATAAGATTCGGGTTGGATAAGTATTATTTGAGGACTCATTTTTCTTCGAGCTAGCATTTTAAGTGTCAAGGTCAGGTAGTTTGAGTATTCACAGTTAGTCAAATATCTGTGCACATGTTTTTTTAAAACGAAAATGCAAATTCATAGAAGTGACGTGCCTCAGTTATGCCCAGCGGAGGATATGCATGCTAAGAGAACAAAATTGTCGATATTCGGCCAGCGTTTGTCTGTGGAAAGTTTTCTTGGCAAATTTATTCCGAAATTATGCAAAGTTCTGGCAATAAAAAGCATGCAATAATCGCGGGCTGGGAGTTGTCATTGCCCAGACGCAAAGTTTGTCATGCAGGTTTCTGACAAGGCTAGCATTTTCTATGCCGACTCCGGCGCAGGAGCGGCTGAGGGCTATCGCCGCCTCTGGTACCGATTCGTAAACGGGCATTCGCCGTCCAAGACAATCTGCCTGGCTGCAGCAGCTGCTCTCTTCGGGCTCGTCGCCGTAATCTTTGTCTGCCTTTTCGCCGCCTCCAGTCAAGCCTCGCAGCTGAGGAGCGATGGCCGCGATGGTGCCGGCGACATCTGCCTGACTGTGCCCGACTGTCTGTCGGTGGCGGCCACAGCGGCGCATCGAATGAACGTCAGCGCGGAGCCTTGCGTTGATTTCTATGAATTCGCGTGCGGCGGATATGACACCGGGGCGTCTGGACACAGTGGCAATGTCCTGGCAGATATGGAGTCTGCTGCAAAGAGAATGATGTCTAAGAGTCTGGCTAATACTGGGGCTAATGTTGGGGCTAGACGACCCGGCTGGGCTGTCAAGCTGGGCCAGTTCTATGCTGGCCAGTTAGATGCGTCGAGAATTTTGACACGTTGAGCTACTCAGCAAATCCGCTGCTGCCGGAGCTGCGAGCGATGGGAATCGGAGAATTCCTACTGGGTGGCGGCTTCGGCGGCGGGGACGGCAGTGTCAGCGGGGCGTTCGGCGTGGTTAGCGGGCATTTCTATGCGCACTCGCTGTTCGCTGCCCGAGCTGTGTGGAGCGACTACCTGCACAGGACAGGCGACGACAAGCGGTACATGATCTGGGTGAGGACGAGACTAAAATATCAGAGCAGTATTTGGAATCGAAGCAAGAAAAGTAGCTAAGGAATCGAAGCAAGAAAAGTCGCTAAGGAATCGAACCAAGAAAAGTAGCTAAGGAATCGAACCAAGAAAAGTAGCTAAAGAATCGAACCAAGATAAGTAGCTAAGGAATCGAACCAAGAAAAGTAGCTAAGGAATCGAACCTAAAAAAGTAGCTAAGGAATCGAGCCAAGAAAAGTAGCTAAGGAATCGAGCCAAGAAAAGTAGCTAAGGAATCGAGCCAAGAAAAGTAGCTAAGGATTCGAGCCAAGAAAAGTAGCTAAGGAATCGAACCTAAAAAAGTAGCTAAGGAATCGAACCTAAAAAAGTAGCTAAGGAATCGAACCTAAAAAAAGTAGCTAAGGAATCGAACCTAAAAAAGTAGCTAATGAATCGAACCAAGAAAAGTAGCTAAGGAATCGAACCTAAAAAAGTAGTTAAGGAATCGAACCAAGAAAAGTAGCTAAGGAATCGAACCTAAAAAAGTAGCTAAGGAATCGAACCTAAAAAAGTAGCTAAGGAATCGAACCTAAAAAAGTAGCTAAGGAATCGAACCTAAAAAAGTAGCTAATGAATCGAACCAAGAAAAGTAGCTAAGGAATCGAACCTAAAAAAGTAGTTAAGGAATCGAACCAAGAAAAGTAGCTAAGGAATCGAACCTAAAAAAGTAGCTAAGGAATCGAACCGAGAAAAGTAGCTAAGGAATCGAACCAAGAAAAGTAGCTAAGGAATCGAACCTAAAAAGTAGCTAAGGAATCGAGCCAAGAAAAGTAGCTAAGGAATCGAGCCAAGAAAAGTAGCTAAGGAATCGAGCCAAGAAAAGTAGCTAAGGAATCGAGCCAAGAAAAGTAGCTAAGGAATCGAGCCAAGAAAAGTAGCTAAGGAATCGAACCTAAAAAAGTAGCTAAGGAATCGAACCTAAAAAAGTAGCTAAGGAATCGAACCTAAAAAAGTAGCTAATGAATCGAACCAAGAAAAGTAGCTAAGGAATCGAACCAAGAAAAGTAGCTAAGGAATCGAACCTAAAAAAGTAGTTAAGGAATCGAACCAAGAAAAGTAGCTAAGGAATCGAACCAAGAAAAGTAGCTAAGGAATCGAACCTAAAAAAGTAGTTAAGGAATCGAACCTAAAAAAGTAGCTAAGGAATCGAACCGAGAAAAGTAGCTAAGGAATCGAACCAAGAAAAGTAGCTAAGGAATCGAACCTAAAAAGTAGCTAAGGAATCGAACCTAAAAAAGTAGCTAAGGAATCGAGCCAAGAAAGTAGCTAAGGAAGCGAACCAAGAAAAGTAGCTAAGGAATCGAACCTAAAAAAGTAGCTAAGGAATCGAGCCGAGAAAAGTAGCTAAGGATTCGAGCCAAGAAAAGTAGCTAAGGAATCGAACCTAAAAAAGTAGCTAAGGAATCGAATCTAAAAAAGTAGCTAAGGAATCGAACCTAAAAAAGTAGCTAAGGAATCGAACCAAGAAAAGTAGCTAAGGAATCGAACCTAAAAAAGTAGTTAAGGAATCGAACCGAAAAAAAGTAGCTAAGGAATCGAACCAAGAAAAGTAGCTAAGGAATCGAACCAAGAAAAGTAGCTAAGGAATCGAACCTAAAAAAGTAGCTAAGGAATCGAGCCAAGAAAAGTAGCTAAGGAATCGAGCCAAGAAAAGTAGCTAAGGAATCGAGCCAAGAAAAGTAGCTAAGGATTCGAGCCAAGAAAAGTAGCTAAGGAATCGAACCTAAAAAAGTAGCTAAGGAATCGAACCTAAAAAAGTAGCTAAGGAATCGAACCTAAAAAAGTAGCTAATGAATCGAACCAAGAAAAGTAGCTAAGGAATCGAACCAAGAAAAGTAGCTAAGGAATCGAACCTAAAAAAGTAGTTAAGGAATCGAACCAAGAAAAGTAGCTAAGGAATCGAACCAAGAAAAGTAGCTAAGGAATCGAACCTAAAAAAGTAGTTAAGGAATCGAACCTAAAAAAGTAGCTAAGGAATCGAACCGAGAAAAGTAGCTAAGGAATCGAACCAAGAAAAGTAGCTAAGGAATCGAACCTAAAAAGTAGCTAAGGAATCGAACCTAAAAAAGTAGCTAAGGAATCGAGCCAAGAAAAGTAGCTAAGGAAGCGAACCAAGAAAAGTAGCTAAGGAATCGAACCTAAAAAAGTAGCTAAGGAATCGAGCCGAGAAAAGTAGCTAAGGATTCGAGCCAAGAAAAGTAGCTAAGGAATCGAACCTAAAAAAGTAGCTAAGGAATCGAATCTAAAAAAGTAGCTAAGGAATCGAACCTAAAAAAGTAGCTAAGGAATCGAACCAAGAAAAGTAGCTAAGGAATCGAACCTAAAAAAGTAGTTAAGGAATCGAACCGAAAAAAAGTAGCTAAGGAATCGAACCAAGAAAAGTAGCTAAGGAATCGAACCAAGAAAAGTAGCTAAGGAATCGAACCTAAAAAAGTAGCTAAGGAATCGAGCCAAGAAAAGTAGCTAAGGATTCGAGCCAAGAAAAGTAGCTAAGGAATCGAACCTAAAAAAGTAGCTAAGGAATCGAACCTAAAAAAGTAGCTAAGGAATCGAACCTAAAAAAGTAGTTAAGGAATCGAACCAAGAAAAGTAGCTAAGGAATCGAACCTAAAAAAGTAGCTAAGGAATCGAACCTAAAAAAGTAGTTAAGGAATCGAACCAAGAAAAGTAGCTAAGGAATCGAACCTAAAAAAGTAGCTAAGGAATCGAACCGAGAAAAGTAGCTAAGGAATCGAACCAAGAAAAGTAGCTAAGGAATCGAACCTAAAAAGTAGCTAAGGAATCGAACCTAAAAAAGTAGCTAATGAATCGAACCAAGAAAAGTAGCTAAGGAATCGAACCAAGAAAAGTAGCTAAGGAATCGAACCAAGAAAAGTAGCTAAGGAATCGAACCGAGAAAAGTAGCTAAGGAATCGAACCAAGAAAAGTACAAGCGTATCTAAGGAATCGAAGCAAGCGAACCAAAGTCAAAAGTAATCCAAATTATAAGTCCGAAGTTTTTTGACAGGTCGGAATGAACTCACGCAGCGAAGTGCTATTTGTTCCTCGGGTAAGCTTTGATGTGTTCTAGCTCGTATTGTTAGTACTTTAATATGTACTTATAAAAATTGCTACCTATTTTAAGGAAAAGGAATCTTATAGAAGCCTTATCAAGGACGTGGCCGGCATGCTAATCAGGGACGCTGGCAGCAATCAGACGAATCACATAAACATATTGAACACTTTTGCTAACGACGTGCTCTATGTTGAAGAACAGGTGCAGTTGGTAAGTCATAGCTTTTTATTACTATTGGAAGTGTGGGAAAATATTACTAAAGTATTGGAGGCATATTGCAGAAGGAACAGAAAGACAAAGAACAACTGCAGGATGACTGAAGGATGACTGCAGGATGACTGAAGCATGACTGAAGGATGACTGCAGGATGGCTGCTGGATGACTGAAGGATGACTGCAGGATGGCTGCTAGATGACTGCAGGATGACTGCAGGATGGCTGCTAGATGACTGCAGGATGGCTGCAGGATGACTGCAGGATGGCTGCTAGATGACTGCAGGATGGCTGCTGGATGACTGCAGGATGGCTGCTGGATGACTGCAGGATGGCTGTAGGATGTCTGCTGGATGGCTGCTGGATGGCTGCAGGATGCCTGCTGGATGGCTGCTGGATGGCTGCTGGATGACTGCTGGATGAGTGCAGGATGACTGCAGGATTAATCAAGGACTAAAGCAACACGCAGCTGTTCGACTAACTTGTTGCAGATTCACGAAAAGGTGCTCCACGATGCCAAGCCGTCCGAGGTGACGGCCGATCACCCGGCCAACTTAGCCAAGGTGAGCGAACTCACCAACCGGTTATCATCGCACATTGACTTCCGTGCCTATCTGGCTTACATATTCGAGCCAGTAATGAAGATTACCAATGAGACACGGGTATTGGTTAGCGACTGGCACTATGTGGACTTGCTCAAGAACTGGTTCGACAGTATGCACAGAAACAGCTCTGTTGAGTTCAAAAGGTGAGCGAATCGTTATTTTGCGAAAAAAACTAATTTCAGGTAAAGAACTAACAATCATGCTTCGAATATTGCTTATTACATTAGAAACGTATTTTTATTGAAGAAAAATTCAGAACTATCTCACCTGGACACTTCTGGTCTACTTCCAATGGGATCTGAGCGGTGAATACCGTCTTAAATTCGCCGCCTATCGCCGGATTATTTGGCCTAGCGATGGCCTGGCAGCGGACGATTATGGCAACGCTGCAGCTGACTGTCTGGAGACAGTTCGCTGGGGCATGAACCAGGCACTTTCGGCGCTGTTTGTGCGAAATCACTTTGGACCGGGCGACAAGGAGAGAGTATGCAATTTACAGAATAACCAATCGATAATTTTTTTTAACTCTTAACTAAAAGGAGTGGGGTGGTTGTGGGTAAGGGGCTCCAGCATGGGGATGGCACGGAGGCTCGGAGTTGAAAAGTCGGAGCACGTGAAAATCTATAATTGGATCGCGTTAGCTAGTGAGAGGCCGCAGACAGAGTGAGGCTAATCAACAGGCATGAAAGTAAGAGAAGAGGAAAAGCGATAGGCATGGCGTGAGGGAGTGGGGCAGGGGTGCTAAAATAGAACTCACGAGTGTGGAGTGAGGTGGTGGGGCGGGGTGCTAGAATAGAACTAACAAGTGTGGAGTGAGGTGGTGGGGCGGGGTGCTAGAATAGAACTAACAAGTGTGGAGTGAGGTGGTGGGGCGGGGTGCTAGAATAGAACTAACAATTGTGGAGTGAGGTGGTGGGGCGGGGTGCTAGAATAGAACTAACAATTGTGGAGTGAGGTGGTGGGGCGGGGTGCTAGAATAGAACTAACAATTGTGGAGTGAGGTGGTGGGGCGGGGTGCTAGAATAGAACTAACAAGTGTGGAGTGAGGTGGTGGGGCGGGGTGCTAGAATAGAACTAACAAGTGTGGAGTGAGGTGGTGGGGCGGGGTGCTAGAATAGAACTAACAATTGTGGAGTGAGGTGGTGGGGCGGGGTGCTAGAATAGAACTAACAATTGTGGAGTGAGGTGGTGGGGCGGGGTGCTAGAATAGAACTAACAATTGTGGAGTGAGGTGGTGGGGCGGGGTGCTAGAATAGAACTAACAATTGTGGAGTGAGGTGGTGGGGCGGGGTGCTAGAATAGAACTAACAAGTGTGGAGTGAGGTGGTGGGGCGGGGTGCTAGAATAGAACTAACAATTGTGGAGTGAGGTGGTGGGGCGGGGTGCTAGAATAGAACTAACAATTGTGGAGTGAGGTGGTGGGGCGGGGTGCTAGAATAGAACTAACAATTGTGGAGTGAGGTGGTGGGGCAGGGGTGCTAGAATAGAACTAAAAAGTGTGGAGTGAGGTGGTGGGGCAGGGGTGCTAGAATAGAACTAAAAAGTGTGGAGTGAGGTGGTGGGGCGGGGTGCTAGAATAGAACTAACAATTGTGGAGTGAGGTGGTGGTGTCAAAGGAGGTACTTGGGAATGAGATAAATCATGAGATGGATCTGGTGCTCAAGAAAAGTGTTGGCTATAAACAAGTTCTTCTGCTTGTGTAAGATAAAAAAAGCTGTGTTTTCCAACCTGTTGTTGACAATTTACATAGGCGAACGCATTGTTCGAAAGCATGCGTGCAACCATCAAGAAGGGCGTCGATCAGATTGACTGGATGGACTCCAAGACAAAACGGCGGGCCAAGCAGCGGTTGGACAGCATTGTAGAGAAATCTGGCTATCCAAATGAGGCTCTGAATGATACTTACCTGGATTCTGAATTCAAGGGAGTGAGGAATTCTCATTGCTTCTCATTAAATTTTGAGTCACGATGTCATTGATCTAAAAGCTGTGTATCGTTGATCGTTCATTTGTACTGAAACTTGTTAGCTTTGATCCGCAGATCAATCCGAATGCTGACAGCTACCTCAGCCTCATTATGAGCTGCGTCAACTATTGGAAGCGACAGCAGGCCATGCTGCTCATCAGGCCCTATAACCCGCTGGATTTTCGGCACTGGAGCCAGCTGTGGCAGACAAGTCTAGATTATCGGCCGTACGACCAAGAACTGCTGGTTCAGGCGGGCGCCTTGCAGTTGCCGCTGTTTCCCGCATCGCCAGCGTCACTGAAGGGCCTACCGCAGCTGCTGGCATTCAGCGGCACTGGGAGCCTGATGGCGCACGAGATCTTGCAGGCCTTCGACTTCAGCAGTGAGTGGCCTTGAAGTCTGTTGGATGATGTCCTTGAAGTCTGTTGGATGATGTCCTTGAAGTCTGAGGGATGATGGCCTTGAAGTCTGAGGGATGATGGCCTTGAAGTCTGAGGGATGATGGCCTTGAAGTCTGTGGGATGATGGCCTTGAAGTCTGTTGGATGATGGCCTTGAAGTCTGTTGATGATGGCCTTGAAGTCTGAGGGATGATGGCCTTGAAGTCTGTTGATGATGGCCTTGAAGTCTGAGGGATGATGGCCTTGAAGTCTGTGGGATGATGGCCTTGAAGTCTGAGGGATGATGGCCTTGAAGTCTGTGGGATGATGGCCTTGAAGTCTGAGGGATGATGGCCTTGAAGTCTGTGAGGATGATGGCCTTGAAGTCTGAGGGATGATGGCCTTGAAGTCTGTGGGATGATGGCCTTGAAGTCTGAGGGATGATGGCCTTGAAGTCTGTGGGATGATGGCCTTGAAGTCTGAGGGATGATGGCCTTGAAGTCTGTGAGGATGATGGCCTTGAAGTCTGAGGGATGATGGCCTTGAAGTCTGTTGATGATGTCCTTGAAGTCTGTGGGATGATGGCCTTGAAGTCTGTGGGATGAGGGCCTTGAAGTCTGTGAGGATGATGGCCTTGAAGTCTGTTGATGATGTCCTTGAAGTCTGTGGGATGATGGCCTTGAAGTCTGTGGGATGAGGGCCTTGAAGTCTGTGAGGATGATGGCCTTGAAGTCTGAGGGATGATGGCCTTGAAGTCTGTGAGGATGATGGCCTTGAAGTCTGTTGATGATGGCCTTGAAGTCTGTGAGGATGATGGCCTTAAAGTCTGTGAGAATGTTGGCTTTTGAAATTGTGGAAGATCCCTCTGAAAAAATATATCATTGTCATCATTGATCGTCAGGAGTCAGGAGCCATTGTTGTCATGGTCTCCTCGTAGGTGTAAAAACTACAAAAACAGCTTACTTATTTCTTAGATCATGCGTACGAGGCCAGGCGCAGTGGTGGCTGGTGGTCAGAAGCGACAGTTGTCGAGTATCACAGACGAGCAAAGTGTGTGTTAAACCTGTGCAAGGTAAAAATACACCTATTTTGACTTGACTCGTACGTAACTGCGTTCTACAGCTAGTGTTTTTTTATTTCGAGTCCATGAGCCTTTATTCTGAATCCAAATCTTACCTGCCGAAATGCAAGTCCTATCTGTCGAAACCCCAGTCCCAACTCTCGAAATCCTAGTACTACCTGTCGAAATCCCAGTCCTATCTCTCGAAACCCCAGACCAATCTGTCGAAACCCCAGTCCCACCTGTCGAAATCCTAGTACTACCGGTCGAAATCCCAGTCCAATCTGTCGAAACCCCAGTCTCACCTGTCGAAATCCAAGTCCCACCTGTCGAAATCCAAGTCCCACCTGTCGAAATCCAAGTCCCACCTGTCGAAATCCAAGCCCTACCTGTCGATATCTAAGCCCCACCTGTCGAAATCCAAGTCCCACCTGTCGAAATCCAAGTCCCACCTGTCGAAATCCAAGTCCCACCTGTCGAAATCCAAGCCCCACCTGTCGAAATCCCTGTCCTTCCACTTATATTCCTCAACCAAAGCCATCCGACTGTCAAAGCCTCAATCTAAGCCGGCCATTGTTGCAGTCAAATTCTCGTCAAATCCGCACCTGTCACCTTGTAAACTTTAGACGCATGCGAAAAGTGCCCAGCAGATGGTTTTGCATAGCAACTGGACCGCTAGGGAATTAGCTGCGTTGCGCTACGCTCGAGTCGAGTTCGATGCATACAGGCGGACAACTGGACAGACGGACAAGAGGCTGCCGCTGATGGGTCGCACGGATGAGCAAATATTTTACATTCTTTACATGCAGGTGAGACAGATCATCATGAATAAAAAACCGTAAAGCGACCGAAAGCGAATACGCTCGCAGACGAAAAATGAGTAACTATTTCGATCCGCAACTGCGACCCACAGAAATTCTGTCACGCGAGGGGCGCCAACAGCGTGGCTCGCAATACCGGGCGGGGCGCCGGCGACTGGCGACGCGGTCTTGGCGGGGAATTTCAGGAGGCCGGCACCGACTTGGAATACGACAGTGTCATCATCCCGGAAAAGACTCTGCAAGTTGCTAAACTGGCACTTTTTTAGGATCTGGGACAGAGTTGGGATCTGGGATGGTGGGCTGTACAACCTGAGGATCTAGGAGAGTGGCTGTTTAACCAGAGGATCTGGGAGAGTGGCTGTTCAACCTGAGGATCTGGGAGAGTGGCTGTTCAACCTGAGGATCTGGGAGAGTGGCTGTTCAACCTGAGGATCTGGGAGGTGGCTGTTCAACCTGAAGATCTGGGAGATTGGCTGTTCAACCTGAGGATCTGGGAGAGTGGCTGCTCAACCTGAGGATCTGGGAGAGCGGCTGTACAACCTGAGGATCTGGGAGAGTGGCTGTACAACCTGAGGATCTGGGAGAGCGGCTGTACAACCTGAGGATCTGGGAGAGTGGCTGTACAACCTGAGGATCTGGGAGAGCGGCTGTACAACCTGAGGATCTGGGAGAGTGGCTGTTCAACCAGAGGATCCAGGTGGCCAGTGGTTGTTTAACATGGGGATTTAGGGTATCTAGTTGTATCGGTCAGTCTCATATTTCTGCCGCGCTGCATCCGCAGGGCAAACACGGTGCTGATGAATTCGCCCGGATTCTCGCAAGCTTTCGGGTGCAGGCCGGGCAGCCAGATGAATCCAACAGCCAACAGCTGGACAAGGTGCAGCCTCTATTAAGCGTGTTCGTGAGGCACTACTGATAGATACTCTCGAGTAGTATGATTTGCACATTGAAATGAAGACCTGTCATTATAAACCAGTCCAAATACTGCTAGATCCGATTTTCAAATAAAATAAACAAACGATCAATCATTTGAATTATAATTTATTGGCAATATTGATTTCATTGTTTAAGAATTTAAGATTCTTACGGTGGGTTAGCAAGTAGCCATTATATTTAGTAGACTTCAGCATAAAAAATTCTTCACTATTTGCTGCAGGAAAAAGGAAAAATTGTTTAACATATCTATAAATATCAAACAGCCGATTAAGCATGATAATGAGGCGAGCGAAATCATTCTAGTGAAATTGTTTTCAGATAAGTGAAGTAACACAAATAGCATAAAACATTAATTATTTGATAATTATGAATTAATCAAGTAGTCAATCAAGACAGTGCGCTAATTAAAGACTCGAAAAGATCAGAAAACAAATCATTCTAGTCAGCCGCTTACTAAATTTAGAAACTGCGAAATATAGAAGCACATTTTGTGTAAAAAATTTGCCCAATAATTTAGAAGACAGCTTGGAGGTAAATAGAGTTGAGAGGGATAAAAAAGTAGGGATTAGCTATGATCATCACTTTGCTGCTGCTGCTGCTCCTAGTGGAATGAAATCACGGTGCGGAAAAGCTGAAGGCAGAAAATTTTCATGTGCAGATTGTAAGGACCGGTGTCGAAAACAGTTTCTAAAATAGCACAACACCAGTCGATCGACTGGAACACGTGAGCTTTGAATTGAACGTAAACGCTACTGCTTCACGAACTTCGCGTACCCACCACTTCATTTTCTCGCGCTGGGCTACATACCCACCACCTTATTTTCTCTCGATGGGCTGCACCCACCACCCCATTTTCTTTCGCTGGGCTACACCCACCACCTTATTTTCTCTCGATGGGCTGCACCCACCACCCCATTTTCTTTCGCTGGGCTACACCCACCACCTTATTTTCTCTCGATGGGCTGCACCCAACACCCCATTTTCTTTCGCTGGGCTACACCCACCACCTTATTTTCTCTCGATGGGCTGCACCCAACACCCCATTTTCTTTCGCTGGGCTACACCCACCACCTTATTTTCTCTCGATGGGCTGCACCCACCACCCCATTTTCTTTCGCTGGGCTGCACCCACCACCCCATTTTCTCTCGCTTGGCTACACCCACGACCCCATTTTCTCTCCCTGGGCCGCACCCACCACCCCATTTTCTGTCCCTGGGCCGCACCCACCACCCTATTTTATTTCTCTCGTTTGATCTGCACACACTACCAAGTCTTTAGTAATCAGTAGTATTACAATGTACATTAGCAACCGGTAAAAATTGAACTGACAGCATAAACTACAAGCTAACTTATCTAACTAAAAGCGAATAGTCAGTTTAGGCAACTGTTCAGAAGACAGGCAAAGAACTGATTACAGGAGGACAAACCAGATGATCAAGCGCTAATCGCTAGAAAGTTAACAGTGTAATGTTTATAGTTACTAAATGGGAAGACAGAAATAGCTAGATCGCCAGACGCTGCGTTAATAGAGAAAGAAGAAAATGAAAACAATAACAAGTTTCACTCATCAAGACTTGGGTGTAAAACCAAAAAACACGTGCACATCAATAAAGCGGGAAAAAGGTTCACTCCAACAAGGCCAAGCTGCCTAAGCCAAGCACAATTGTGTGGTAGCAAAACAGATAATTGGGTATCATTTAGAATTCGGTATCCTTCAGTATTGATCCCTTCGAATTGTGGTACAAAAAACGATTAGACGGACATGCACAAAACACAAAAATTGTTTATTAATGGCATCGAGCGTATTGAAAACAAGCAGCAAGGGAGCACCACTGGTGGATAACATCTGGGCAATAAAAAGCCGGCTGTATATACTACCAACAGTTTAGAGTAGTCAGCGGTGCGCAGTTAAAACCTATTCTCCGCTCTTAGGCCAGCTGAAGTAGCACGGATTTGGCGAAGGCGGCGGCCTGCAGGCTGGCGTACGGCTGCCAGACGGTGCCCTTCTGGCCGTCGTGATAATCGGCGCAGCCGCGCACAACTAGGAATGAGCTGCAGCGATTACCAAGGATGCTCTCTAGCACCTGGTCGAATTCGGTGTCGTAGCCAAGTAGGCCGCGCTCGTCAGCGAAAGCGGTGCGCAGGTAAGTGTCGGACACTACTGGCTTGCCGCAGCCAAGCGGACCCAGCCGCACCATTGGCCAATTGCCAACGCGATCGATGGTTGGCGGCGCAATCTCAATCACCTGGCCGTCGCCAAGCTGCATCTGAACTTTGTCTTCGACACCCTCCGGTCTGGCAAAGTCTGGCAGTAGGCTAGCCACCTCGGCAAACAGCTGATTCCAGGGCGCCTAAATCGGGTTTTTAAGTTGAGAAAGTTCAACTGAGGGGTTTGGGGACTGAGAAAGTCGATGTTTTAGTGAATTAAGCTGCTGATTTCTGAGCAAGTTGATTTCTATGAAACTAGATTTCAAAGGAAGTTGATTTCTAAGAAATTAGATTTCATAGGAAGTTGATTTCTAAGAAAATAGATTTCAAAGGAAGTTGATTTCTAAAAAAACTAGATTTCAAAGGAAGTTGATTTCTAAGAAATTAGACTTCAAAGGAAGTTGATTTCTAAGAAATTAGATTTCAAAGGAAGTTGATTTCTAAGAAATAAGATTACAGAGGCTGTTGACTTCTGAGAAAGTTAATTTAGGATGTTGTTGATTTAGAAAGTGGATTTCTGAGAACGTTGTTTTCTAAGAAAGTCTATTTTGGATGCTGTTGATTTCTAAGAATTAACATTTGTTTATAAGCAAGTCGATTTCGAAGGAAGTTTTTTAAAAGGATATTTTAATTGAGAAAACTGATACTTAAGAGTTTATTCTTAAGAAACTTGATTTCGGAGGCGGTTCATTTCTAAGAAACTTGATTGCGGGGAAGTTAATTCCTGAGAACTGCAAAAGCTGTAGGTTACGGAGGAAGTAACTAAATTGCCTTTTTGCTAAACACAGGACGCAAGAGAAGTAAAAAAGAAAATACTTGATAAATCTGCATATTATAATCTGTGCTAACATTCTCAAAGCTCGGCCCAAACTCGTTGACCAGACTGGCTGAGTTGCGCAACAGAATCGGATTGGGAATCTTCCAATTCTTCAGGTTGAAGCTAAACTGGCCAGACTCGTCTTCGTCAACATTGTCGCAGTAGATATAGGCGCTGTCCTGCTGGCGATTCGGTGAGGCCACGATGATGTCACCGAGGCGGCTGCTCTGGGCCAGGTCGCCCAGGTTGCACACGGAGCCGCAGACGCCAACTAGGAGCACGTGCTCAATATCCTGTAGGTGAAATGCCACAATTGAGATTAATGTTTCCAATTTAAAGCAATCAGGGGAATTAATTACAATGAGCTGGAATTTAAACGCCTGAACTCCCAGGGCTGGAATTCGAACTCCCGACCTCCCAGGGATTTGAACTCCCGACGCCCACGAATCCGAACTCCCGACCTCCCAGGGAATTGAACTCCCGACGCCCAGGGATTCGAACTCCCGACCTCCCAGGGATTTGAACTCCCGACGCCCAGGGATTCGAACTCCCGACCTCCCAGGGATTTGAACTCCCGACGCCCAGGGATTCGAACTCCCGACCTCCCAGCGATTTGAACTCCCGACGCCCAGGGATTCGAACTCCCGACCTCCCAGCGGTTTGAACTCATAAACTTCCAGGGATTCGAGCTATCGACGCCCAGGGATTCAAACTCGCGACTTCCCAGGGATTCGAACTCATGATCTCCCAGGGATTCGATCTCCCGACCTCTTGGGGATTCGGCTTTTAACCACTGGACTACAATCTCCATTGTAACAATAGCAAATTGAGGAACTAATTAGATACCTGGAAGGTGCCCAACAGCCGGGTAGTGGTATTGCCGCTAGCAATCTTGGCTCGCCTATCGCGACCAACAGCCGGCAGTTTGGTGCTGACGCACTTGTGCCGGCCAATAAAGCCGATAGTGTAGACGTGAGAATCACCGCCTTTAGTCTCGTAGCGCACGTATGTAGTCTTGTCCTGCATCATGGCGTCCACGGCGCGCTTCTCGCACATCAAATTAGTGATGATGGCCACTGTGGGCTTGTCCTTCATCTTGGTGATGACGTCCATGTTGCCCTCCGGCATCACTTCCACCTTGCCCATACCCAGGTCGGCGTTCGCTTCATCGTTAGCCACGCGCAGTACGTAGGCAAACTTGCCCTTGTGCTTGCCCTCCATGGCCATGCGATGGATGCGCTCCTCTGAGAGCATCTGGTCCAGGATGCGAACAACCAGCTTCTCGTCCTGGCGAATCACCCTGCGGCAGTGCGGGACAGGCAAGTGGACGGGTCAACCATAGTGCTATGGACTTGGCAAATGCTTACAGGAGTTTAACGGACTGGCAGGTGAAGTGGCAGATAGGTAGTTAAAGGACAGGCAAGTGAAGTGGCAGATAAGCAGTTGAAGGACTGGCAGGTGAAGTGGCAGATAAGCAGTTGAAGGACTGGCAGGTGAAGTGGCAGATAAGCATTTAAAAGACTGGCAGGTGAAGTGGCAGATAAGCAGTTGAAGGACTGGCAGGTGAAGTGGCAGATAAGCAGTTGAAGGACTGGCAGGTGAAGTGGCAGATAAGCATTTAAAAGACTGGCAGGTGAAGTGGCAGATAAGCAGTTGAAGGACTGGCAGGTGAAGTGGCAGATAAGCAGTTGAAGGACTGGCAGGTGAAGTGGCAGATAAGCATTTAAAAGACTGGCAGGTGAAGTGGCAGATAAGCAGTTGAAGGACTGGCAGGTGAAGTGACAGATAAGCAGTTGAAGGACTGGCAGGTGAAGTGGCAGATAAGCAGTTGAAGGACTGGCAGGTGAAGTGACAGATAAGCAGTTGAAGGACTGTCAGGTGAAGTGGCAGATAAGCAGTTGAAGGACTGGCAGGTGAAGTGGCAGATAAGCAGTTGAAGGACTGGCAGGTGAAGTGGCAGATAAGCAGTTGAAGGACTGGCAGGTGAAGTGGCAGATAAGCAGTTGAAGGACTGGCAGGTGAAGTGGCAGATAAGCAGTTGAAGGACTGGCAGGTGAAGTGGCAGATAAGCAGTTGAAGGACTGGCAGGTGAAGTGGCAGATAGGGAGTGAAAGTGACTAGGCAAACTGAACTTACTTGGACAGCTCCTCAGTAGTGAGCACATTGGGATAAGCCTCCTCAATGGTGCGCATCAGTTGCTCCTGAACTCTAACCTCCAACGGCCTTGTGTCCCGTTCTGTGAATGATTTAAACCAAGAAACTTTTACTTAGTTTAATCGTTCACGCTTAATGCTTCAGGACTAAAGCGAGTTTATTGTTAACGACACGGATCAGGAAAAAGTAGTCTCACTAACAACTATGCATCTCGTCAGCAAGGCATTACAAGAGTTCATTTATATAAAACTTAAAACCAAGCTGACAGTTGCCGCTCACTGCTGATTATCTAGCTGACAATTATGGTTCACTGCTGGTTATCTAGCTGACAATTGTGGTTCACTGCTGGTTATCTAGCTGACAACTGTGACTCACTGCTGATTATCTAGCTGACAACTGTGACTCACTGCTGGTTATCTAGCTGACAACTGTGACTCACTGCTGATTATCTAGCTGACAATTATGGTTCACTGCTGGTTATCTAGCTGACAATTGTGGTTCACTGCTGGTTATCTAGCTGACAACTGTGACTCACTGCTGATTATCTAGCTGACAACTGTGACTCACTGCTGGTTATCTAGCTGACAACTGTGACTCACTGCTGATTATCTAGCTGACAATTATGGTTCACTGCTGGTTATCTAGCTGACAATTGTGGTTCACTGCTGGTTATCTAGCTGACAACTGTGACTCACTGCTGATTATCTAGCTGACAACTGTGACTCACTGCTGGTTATCTAGCTGACAACTGTGACTCACTGCTGATTATCTAGCTGACAATTATGGTTCACTGCTGGTTATCTAGCTGACAATTGTGGTTCACTGCTGGTTATCTAGCTGACAACTGTGACTCACTGCTGATTATCTAGCTGACAACTGTGACTCACTGCTGATTATCTAGCTGACAGCTGCGGCTCACTGCTGATTTGTTAACAGCAATTGTTCAAACTTTTCTAACACAGATCTAGATCTTATTTCATTAAAACGGATAGACAGCAAATAAATTGAGCAGAAAACTAACAAAAAATACAACAAAATTCTGCACCGAAACAAAGCGGTCAAAAATATACTGGCAACATATAGCAGCAATAAAATAGCAAGCCAGGCACCAAAACTGCTAAAAGGCGATAAAAGGCATTCAAAAGGAACAGTAATACATACAAACAAAACGATAAATGGATAGCGACCTTTTATAAAAATTCTTGAGTCTTACCAGAAAATGGCACGTCTAAAATGGTGACAGGAAAGCATTAAAATATCAACGATTAATAGAATGCGCTCTCATGGCTACTTTCGGTGAAGTGAAGTAGAGAGACGAGAAAGGTGATAGAAAAGGAAACTGCTGAAACAGTGCCTGCTCAACCTGAGGATCTGGGAGAGCGACTATTCAACCTAAGGATCTGGGAGAGTGGCTGTTCAAGCTGAGGATCTGGGAGAGTGGCTGTTCAAGCTGAGGATCTGGGAGAGCGGCTGTTCAAGCTGAGGATCTGGGAGAGTGGCTGTTCAAGCTGAAGATCTGGGAGAGTGCCTGCTCAACCTGAGGATCTAGGAGAGCGGCTATACAACCTGAGGATCTGGAAGAGTGCCTGCTCAACCTGAGGATCTGGGAGATTGGCTATTCAACCTGAGGATCTGGGAGATTGGCTATTCAACCTGAGGATCTGGGAGATTGGCTATTCAACCTGAGGATCTGGGAGATTGGCTATTCAACCTGAGGATCAGGGAAAGTGGCTGTTCAACCTGAGGATCTGGGAGAGTGGCTGTTCAACCTGAGGATCTGGGAGATTGGCTATTCAACCAGAGGATCTGGGAGAGTGGCTGTTCAACCTGAGGATCTGGGAGATTGGCTATTCAACCTGAGGATCTGGGAGATTGGCTATTCAACCTGAGGATCTGGGAGATTGGCTATTCAACCTGAGGATCAGGGAAAGTGGCTGTTCAACCTGAGGATCTGGGAGAGTGGCTGTTCAACCTGAGGATCTGGGAGATTGGCTATTCAACCTGAGGATCTGGGAGAGTGGCTGTTAAGCCTGAGGATCTGGGAGAGTGGCTGCTCAAACTGAGGATCTGGGACAGTGCCTGCTCAACCATAGGATCTGGGAGAGTGGCTGCTCAACCTGAGGATCTGGGAGATTGGCTATTAAACCTGAGGATCAGCGAGAGTGGCTGTTCAACCTGAGGATCTGGGAGAGTGGCTGTTCAACCTGAGGATCTGGGAGAGTGGCTGTTTAAGCTGAGGATCTGGGAGAGTGGCTGTTCAAGCTGAGGATCTGGGAGAGTGCCTGCTCAACCTGAGGATCTGGGAGAGCGGCTATACAACCTGAGGATCTGGGAGAGTGCCTGCTCAACCTGAGGATCTGGGAGATTGGCTATTCAACCTGAGGATCTGGGAGATTGGCTATTCAACCTGAGGATCTGGGAGATTGGCTATTCAACCTGAGGATCTGGGAGAGTGGCTGTACAACCTGAGGATCTGGGAGAGTGGC
Organism: Macrostomum hystrix; assembly: GCA_950097015.1. Lineage (NCBI taxonomy): Eukaryota > Metazoa > Platyhelminthes > Macrostomidae > Macrostomum > Macrostomum hystrix. The sequence continues at coordinate 3,018,685 of CATNEN010000012.1, forward strand.
TGTTAAGCCTGAGGATCTGGGAGAGTGGCTGCTCAAACTGAGGATCTGGGACAGTGCCTGCTCAACCAGAGGATCTGGGAGAGTGGCTGCTCAACCTGAGGATCTGGGAGATTGGCTATTAAACCTGAGGATCAGGGAGAGTGGCTGTTCAACCTGAGGATCTGGGAGAGTGGCTGTTCAAGCTGAGGATCTGGGAGAGTGGCTGTTCAAGCTGAGGATCTGGGAGAGTGGCTATTCAACCTGAGGATCTGGGAGATTGGCTATTCAACCTGAGGATCTGGGAGATTGGCTATTCAACCTGAGGATCTGGGAGATTGGCTATTCAACCTGAGGATCTGGGAGAGTGGCTGTACAACCTGAGGATCTGGGAGAGTGGCTGTTAAGCCTGAGGATCTGGGAGAGTGGCTGCTCAAACTGAGGATCTGGGACAGTGCCTGCTCAACCTGAGGATCTAGGAGAGTGGCTGTTCAACCTGAGGATCTGGGAGAGTGGCTGTACAACCTGAGGATCTGGGAGAGTGGCTGCTCAACCTGAGGATCTGGGAGAGTGGCTGCTCAACCTGAGGATCTGGGAGAGTGGCTGTACAACCTGAGGATCTGGGAGAGTGGCTGTACAGCCTGAGGATCTGGGAGAGTGGCTGCTCAACTTGAGGATCTGGGAGAGTGGCGGTACAACCTGAGGATCTTTGAGAGTGGCGGTACAACCTGAGGATCTGGGAGAGTGGCTGCTCAACCTGAGGATCTGGGAGAGTGGCTGTACAACCTGAGGATCTTTGAGAGTGGCTGTACAACCTGAGGATCTTTGAGAGTGGCTGTACAACCTGAGGATCTTTGAGAGTGGCTGTACAACCTGAGGATCTGGGAGAGTGGCTGTACAGCCTGAGAATGTGGGCACCTATAGCGTATTATATTATATAGAACTTGGTTGATCAAATTAATATATTAAGCAAATATATCGAGGTAAATTGATGAATCGCAGCCGTGAAAAACCTAGCAAGGTTAGTTAAGTACATAAAATAGCGGAGCTCACCTTCCATGCCTTCGATGACAGCCTCGCTCTTGTCCAATGGAATCACGTCCAGATGAATGCGCGAGACGTTATTGTACTTTTCTAGCAGCATGAGGCGCATGACCCGCTTAATAAAGCTAGCATAGTCCTTGGGCACATGGCCAGGCGTGATCAGGTCGTTGAAGAACATGAAGGATGTTTGCACTAGGAAGCTGGTGACCTTCTTTTGAAGAGACGGAACAAACCAGAAGTGCAACTTGCGGTTTTCCTGTAAAACGCAGTAAATATTTTGCCCATTTAAATTCTTCCTATAAAACATAAGGAATTGAATTGATAATGGTCAGCCACTTACCGCTCGCACATCCTTAGTGTCCTGATTAACCACGAAGCACTTGTACGTGATTTCAGATTCCGAATCGGCCAACGGTGTGTAAGCACCCTCTGCGCAGATTGTGGATAGGCTAAGTAAGTGAACTTCTGTTTCTACTTGCACCCAGCGAATTTTTATATAACATAGACCGAGAATATGAGTGCAGAATGCTAGCTTAAAATTCAGCAGACAGTTTTTTTGCCAATGCGGAGTACAGTTGATTAATATTTCATTTTGCTTTCGACAAATACATAGTCATTTCGATCGCTCTGCAGGATTTGCAGGAAAGAGAGAGAAAGACTAAACAGACACGTCAGACGCATAAGAGCACCCGAATTCAGAATACTAAGGGCGGCATGCACAAGCGAGCATAATAGCAACCCTAAACTGGATTTGGATGGGTTAGCATCCATAAAGGCCAAGTGGCACTAATCTACCCACGATAAGTCTGTTCAAAACCAACCAATCGACTGGACCAAATGTTTGTCGCTATGCACAAAAAATCCACTGTAAGCCTGAGAAACCTGCGAACAAAAATAATAACTTGTGGGCAACAGCACATTATTTGGTCACACTAGACCCTAAGCCAGCGAGGTGGCAATTCTGAACGTTCCGCTGACTCCTGAATGCAGACACCACAGATACTGTACGCAGGCACACTCTCACACAGGGTGTGCACATCTGTCCTGACTTTCTCCTCATCGTCAGGTGTTAATCATTTAGTGACAGTAGACCGCAGCCAGCAAGGAGGCAATTCTGCCCATTTTGCTGACCCCTGAGCACACAAGCACACGGATACTGTACGCAGGCAATTGCTCACATAGGTGTGTACATCTTCTCTGACTTTCTCATTGTTAGACAGTATAAACTTTCACTATTCTTTGGAGGTAAGCACTCAAGGGCGTGAACAGCACGACAAGTACTCAAGCCGTCTCTCCACGGCTGCGTCACTAATGAATGTGGCCTCACTGCGGAACCGAGCTTAGGGACATTGCTGCGAGAGGTGAACACATTAGACCACTCTGCCACTCACCCCCATCGTCAGGGGTTGGTTAAGGCAGAAGACATTGTCAAAGAAAAGACAGAAAATGTCTAATGTAAGCCTGAGAATAAAAATATTTGAGAAGATGTCCACTTAAAGGTCTATATAAAATCTTGATAATCTCCATATAAAAAGAACAATATACTTACTATCATCAACAATGGCCTTGTAAACAACAATGCCAACATTGACACCAGTGGCAATGTGGGCCACCTGGTTGGTGTCAATATTATCCTTGGAGCTGCGCACACACTCCATTGTTGTCATTTGGCCACGCCTAATTGGCGTCATAACAATCACCCAGTCTGACTCCATGCTGATATTATGGCTGCAATGCATATTAAAAGTAAACATTTTAGGAAGTGCTTATTCCCACGGTCCCGTGCCGATAATTTTAATTTTATCCACACGGATCCGTGCCGATAATTTTCTGCTTATCCACACGGCAGCTTATATGAATGGTTTCCGCGCATTTCGGTGCCTGTGCTTTTCGGTGCCGAGCGTTTCGGTGCCCGGTCTTGCTTTTCGGTCCCCATCCAATTTTGCATTGTCAGTCAGTAAAGCGCTTTATAACTGATGATAAACAATACTTAAATACAAATTGTGGCTAATATGCCTGTCCTTGCGCGTTTATTATCCTTTGTTTTTTTCTACCGTTTGAAAGCTTACGTTTCTGAGAAACACTGCTAAAATGTAATTTGCTCCATTGCCTTTTGAATGTACACAACGCAAAGTCGACAAATCGACAATCTGACATTAATGTTGGTTAATGAATGTGTAGGTCGAAATGTAGAACACAGTCGTAACACACTGGCAACTTTGTCGATCTATTGGCTCGAGGGTTCAACAAAACGTTCAAACCCGAAAGGGCTTTGTTTCAAAAAAACAGAACCGTGTGGATAAAATTGAAATTAACGGCACGGCATATATAAAGAGTTGTAGACCTATTCATACAAGCTGCCGTGTGGATAAGCAGAAAATTATCGGCACGGATCCGTGTGGATAAAATTAAAATTATCGGCACGGGACCGTGGGAATAAGCTCTGCCAACATTTTAACAAAAATTTAAATATAATTATTTTTATTGTTCTTTTCTATTTTTAAACACTTTTTTGCTTGTTCATGCACATGCTTTGTAATATTATATATTGTTTAAACAAAAACTTTTTACCATATGAATGATACCAAGGATTATATATACATAAAAGACATGACTTGTATAAATTAAAGATTATTACATTTGTATTACATTTGTATAAACTAAGAATTTTACTGTTTATTTAATAATGTCAGCATTGACCAGATTTACAAATTGAGCATATTAAAGATTCAAAGCAATAAACTCAAGATTAGGCCTACTTAATTGCCTGAAAAATTAAGCCATTGGATTAAGACCTATGTGATCAAGCTTGTAGAAAAAAAAACCTTTTTTGCTAATTATGCTCATTTTTTATTTTTTTATTTATTGATAAAACTTTGAAAGGTTTTGAGTATAGATGCATTAGCACTAACCAGTCTAAACTAAACAATTTACTCATTAGTACATGCTCAACTGTTTCATTGCTTACAAGAAGATTAAAGTTTTATTTAAAGAACCCTTAAATATTCTGTCTATTAAGTAATATTCAACTTTAGAAATACTGAAAATTCTAGCAGCAAATTAATATCTGCTTGCCTCATTCTAATCTGGCCTAACCTGGCCACTACAGTTCAAATCTAAGCAAAGGAATAGGAATTCACTTAAAAAGCCTTAGAATAGAAGGAAAATGTTTCAATTTAAGGCCCTAAATTAAATTGTAATATTTAAAGTTGGTAACAGCCCATCTCAGTAAAATGTTACCGAAAATATAGAAACACTTATTCAGAATAAAACTTTGGTGTAAGTCCAACTAACAATTAACAAATGATATGTTATATATGATATGTAGGTACCTGGACACTTCGTCATCTTACAACTTTGTCATCCAGATTACGATCTGTCCAATATCTGAGAGGGTGGATGACAAAGAGACTTAGACTTGCACAGACACTTCGTCATCCATAAAACAAAAGTTTTCAAAGTTATAACAGAACCACCCCTCCTCACATCGTGTTGGCACCTATCTTTCAACTCTTATATTGAAATCAGTTCTGACACCTCTTTTTGACAATTTAGAGTGTGAAGTGTGATCACACCACTGCCCCACCACGGTCCCAGGTCATTTCGGTGACAGTCATTTCAGTGACAACTCAAGTCATTTCAGTGACACACTTGGTCAGATTGGTGACAACTATTTTTGCAACTAAATATGCTAAAAACTGCCTTCCATTTTAACTATGCACACATATAAAATATTAATTTAATAATGCTATAAGTATTAATAAGAAGCTGCATCGCTCTGATTAAGTCTGGGTTTTACTTTAAATGAGTTAAATTATTAAATTATTTAATGAGTGGTCAATAGTTTTAATAGTTATTCGTTCCTAATTAAATGTGTATAATAATTATTTTTCTAGTTTTGGATTGACAAGGCGAGTGCAGGCTTTAAGCAGCTGCTGGATCGTGGAAGGCAGTTTTCTCAGCATATGTAGGTGCAAAAATAGTTGTCACCGAACTGACCAATTCTGTCACCGAAATGACTGTCACCGAAATGTCTTGTCACCGAAATGACTGTCACCGAAATGTCTTGTCACCGAACTGACCTGGGACCCCCCACCACCCCACACTCACTTTATTGATGACAAACTTGATTGCTTGTTATTAGTAGATGACGAACTGACAAAACTTTAAAGCATGCCAATTGGCTAGATGACGAAGTGTCCTACCTTCCAAGTGGATGACGAAGTTGTAAGATGACGAAGTTGTAAGATGACGAAGTTGTAAGATGACGAAGTGTTTAGGATCCGATATGTATATATATGAATATACTAACAGTCTAGAAAGTATGACGATAAACCACTAGGTCACTTATTTTAAATGCCAAGAAGCAGAACTCCCGAATAAATATACCGATATACTGTAAGCTCCACGAAATCAAAATCCATTACAAACACGGAAGAATATATCTAACAATTTTTAATTTTACCGAATACATGAATACCGAAAATGTGCATTTCTGTGAATGAATCAATGCATGCATTTAAATAACAACAAATAGTTTTTTATGGCCCATGGTTTTAATTTAAAACTTAAACAGTTTATTTATAAAAAGATAGTTTAAAATACTTTAAACAGTGACATAAAAATGCTTTTTTAGAATACGGCAGTCTATTTCGTTTCAAAACACTGGTCTGGAGTTGACCAGGCCCTCTCGCGGCAGGTTATAATTAAATGCAATAATGACGTATTAGTGCTCAGATTGATTATAAATAGAAGCTTACGCAATTATTTTTCTTTCACATCATAGAAACGAAAATTGCGGCCTGTAAAGGTAGTAAAGCTTGAGTTTTACCTAGATCTAAGTTCAAACCTACACAAAATGACAAAAACTGTTTTTGTACACCTGAAATATGATCTTGGATCAAACTTATATCTAAGTTATAGTTAAGCCCTAATATCTTACGAAAGCTTTAGGCCTAGCTAGCTATAGTAGACAGTCCCGTCTCCTTTTCCTGAGAGTGAGACTAGTACACTACCTAACAGCTGCTATTTTTGTCAAGTATAAGTATAAGTGCCTTATTTAAAATAGTAATAGCTCCATAGTCATTAAATTTCATTGACAAAGCCATGTAGCTCATCAGTTTCTTTATTGTTTGCTTATTATTTTTTGTAGCCAGAAGCCAGCTATCAGTCAAAATATTGCTTTGTTTTTTTGTAGCTTAGTAGGCCTAATATAGACATTTAATTTAGTTCCTTGTTCATTTCAAACATTGTAAAACTGAAAACTTTGGCTTTATAGTTTGAATAGCTCTTATACAAAATTTTAAAAGGCTTTTTTATTAATGGCAGGGCTTATTCCCACGGTCCAGTGCCAATAATTTCAATTTTATCCACATGGATCTGTGCTGATAATTTTCTTATCCACATCCACTGCTTATCCACACAACAGCTTGTATGAATAGGTCTAAAACTCTTTATATAGGGCCTAAATATGCTGTGCCATTAATTTTAATTTTATCCACTTGGTTCTGTTCTTTGAAATGAGGCCCTTTCAGGTTTGAACATTTTGTTGAACCCTCAAGCCAATAGATCAACAAAGTTGCCAGTGTGTTACGACAATATTCTACATTTCAACCTACACATTCATTAACTGACATTAACGTCATCCTTTTAATTATTGTAATAACAACTTACTAAATCTTTTGTCATCGTTATATGTTTTCATTTGAATTGTATTGACTTACAACAAAGTAAGAAATCTATCAAAGAAAATTATGTGAGTCAACCAGCATAATTCTAGTCAGCACCAAACTTGTCACACATTATACATCATTGTTATTCTTTATACTATGCATTGATAGTGTACACTATACACTATTCTCTGAAGCAAAAGCCTTTTGCTCAGAGAAGAATAGGTAGGGACTTGTAAGTATACCTATTCATATAAGCTGCTGTGTGGATAAGCAGAAAATTATCGGCACGGATCCATATGGATAAAATTGAAATTATCGGCATGGGACTGTGGGAATAAGCACTTCCTTTATTAATAGGTCCTATTTACAAGCAATCTATATTAATGCATTTGCTAGGCACTTGTACATGAATATAAGGGATCCTAGACACTTTATCATCTTAATCATAATAATAATTGATTACACATGCCCCAATTGGATCAGATATGCAACCAACAGCACAGCCGCAGCTAATGTGCAGGGCATCTGAAGGCTGTGTACAGCTGTTCAGTCCATGGACTGGGGGGACACCACATACCCTCAATTATCCCAGCTGATGCTGGTACCCATTTAATGGCTGGGTGAACTGAAGCAATGCAAAGTTAAGTGTCTTGCTAAAGGACACAAATAGTTCTAGTAGAGTTGGGAATCGAACCCCCGACCTTCAAGTTGTGAGTCCGACGCTCTAACCACTAGGCTACAACCTCTTAGAATCATCTTACAACTTCATCATCCACTTTGAATGTAGGATACTTCATCATCTAGCCAATCAGCATGCTTTAAAGTTTGGTCAGTTTGTCATCTACTAATAACAAGCATTGTAGTCTATAGACTCAATTAACAGATGCTTCTGTGTACATGTACAAGTATATGTCAAAATGAAGCTGAAGTGAGACTGTCCCCTCCTCCTTTCTCATTCTAGACTTGGGACCAGACAATGGCAGAGTTCCGACCACAAAGTTGAAAGATAGGTGCCAACACAATGTGGGGAGGGGTGTTTCTGTTCTAACTTTGAAAACTTTTATTTTATAGATGACGAAGTATCCACAAGTCTAAGTCACTTCGTCATCTACCCTCTGAGATATTGGATAGATGTCATCTTAATGACAAAGTTGTAAGATGACAGTGTCCAGGGACCAAATATAGCATGTATTAGAGATAAAACAAATATTCAGTAAAATTGGTGCAAAAGTTTATTCTAATAACATCACAAAATGGTGCATGTTGGACAATAGTAGTAGTAGTAGTAGTAGTAATAGTAGTAGTAGACCTGGCTCAGGTAGAGTACCCATTAGGCCAGTAATGACAAGTATATTTGAAAAGTATGCACAATATAACTTATATTTATGTATTGTGGTGTTATGTATAGACAATATTAGGCCTATAAATAATTTTGAATATTAAATCCTACATTGTAAATACAACATGCTAATTCTACATCAGTTTTGTTATAGCTTTAGAGACTGCTAAAGTTCATATGGTCTTTAAGTTGTCATTTTATCAGTGTACTGATACAACATGTAATATGCAAATAAGCCAAGAATTCTAGTTACTGTTTCCAGAGCAATGTGTCATTGTGGAAATGTTTTTGCTGTAGCAATTTTGTGCTTAGCAGTTCATTCTAGCAATATGCCAGTTGTGACTAGGCCTAGGCCTATGTCTTGAGATTAAAAAATACTGAAGGTGCTAAAACTTTATATTTTAGTGACAATGTCACAGTAGTCGTCTGCTCAGTTCCACTCTACCCCACCCCAACTCTAATTGGTTGCTCGCAAAATATGCTCTCAGTGGGGTGCTTTTTGCAGGAGTTTTAAATAGATGAAAAAATAGCCTAGTACTAAAAAGCAAAGGCATCCAAGTGCCCAGCAACTGATTAGGATTAGCATGAATCAACATTCATCACTGAGGCAGTCTAGGCCAGTCTAGGCTAGCCACTGGATATGATTAGAATTTGGCCTAATTTTAAAAAAGCCTATATCAAAGTAAAAAGTTCTTATTATTAGCTTCCCTATCAAAACTAATCATAGCTAGCTCTAAGGCAAAAAAGTTTCATATTTTTTACATATTACATATATAAAAATAGCATGAAACCATATCATTTTAAGTGTGTGATCAAAAGTTTATATGAATAAAAAATTGGTGAATTTTTGTCGGGGTAGAACTTGGCCATATGTGAAGCCAAGAGCATAACTGTAGCTATTGTCTAGTGAGAATAACTGATTTATGTTTTTTTACAATCCCACTTTTCCTATGTCTTATATTTGAAACTAAATTACACAATTAACTATTATTAACCATTATGTTGTATTACGAAATGATAATCACCAAAAAATTTAAATTGATTGGTATATCTAAACAATTTTGTGGTTTAGCTACATATGACTGTTTAGACAACTAGGTGGTCACCATACTAACTTTTGATTTCCCCATCTGCTGCTAGTATTCATTTAACAGGTGGGTAAACTGAAGCAATGCTGAGTTAAGTGTCTTGCTAAATGACACAAATTGTTTTTATAAAGTCAGGTGTTGAACCCCCAAACCTTTCAGTTATGAGTCTGATGCTAAAGCTATTAAGCTTGTAAAGACAAGCACATTCAATCTAATATTGATATACAAGCAGAAAAAATCCAATTGTTAAAAAGCTACAACCAAAAATAGAAAATATTTTTTCTGGCCTAACATTGAACTTTAGCTCAGTCTATGAAATGAAATAATATTGACAAAATTACATCTTTTTACCCCGATTTCCAGTACTAATCAATCGTACAATCTAGAGACAGCCATGCCCGTGTTTGTATCGCTGCCAACTGGTGACAAAGTCACCAAGCAAGTCGCCGAAGCTGACACCGTAGCCGATCTTAAAGCCTGGGCCAGCGAACAGTGCGGCGCCTCGCCCCTGAGCCTAGCCGTGTTCGCCAACTCTGGCGATGCCCTGCCCGATGATGCCCGCATCGCAGAGGTGAGTTGCTTGACGTCTTCTGCAATAGCAACAACCCGCTGTATAACTAAAACAATGCTCTATAAAATGCTAACATTCTTGTCAATCTAGGTTGCCACTGACGGCGCCGCCCTGGACGTGCAGCCGCTGCTACCTGGCGGTAAGGTGCACGGCTCTCTAGCTCGCGCTGGCAAGGTGCGCGGCCAGACACCCAAAGTGGCCAAGCAGGAGAAGCGCAAGTCCAAGACTGGTCGGGCTAAGCGCCGCAATCAGTATAACAAGCGCTTCGTGGCCACCGTTAATCTGCCAGGCGGCAGGCGCCGCGGACCCAACGCCAACTCTTGAAAGACCGGAAGAGATCTAGGACGGACACATCGGTTGATTTGATTGATAGAAAAGACACATTGCGTTTTGGATCATTTGATCATTGTTGGATGTTTGACTAAGTGGCTAAAATCTTTTTCGGTCAGTTTTGTCTTTAAATAAATAAAGAAAATAAAAGTAATAAAAGCCACGGTTCTGAAAGAAAGAATAAGATTTCTTTGGATATTCAACTACATTAATACTTTAATGTTCAAAGCGGGCAACAGACAAATCGCAGAAAGTTCCAGATAGTACCATTCCCAAGACGATAACGCAACAAGCTGTGTAGATATTTTTTTTCGGGTTTAGTTTATCTACTTAGATCACACTATAAAGGTTATAAAATCTCTGTTGCAGCAGAAAGACAGGTCTGAGTTTGTTTATCAATTTCAGGCAATTCGATCTGCAGCCGCTCTGCTTTTGCGGCGGCATCAGCCGTCGGTTCTGCGCCGTCTGGTGTCCTCCACTGCCAATTCGCCTCCGTTAACAACGGATATTCATCCTGGCTTGAAGCGTAAATCTTTCAATAGATTAACCGACTCGGATTTAGCCGCCTTTGAAAGCATCGTTGGCCGCGATCACGTGATTACAGAGCCGGACGATGTACTGCCCTACAATGTGGATTGGATGCGCATCTGCCGCGGTCAGGGTCAATTAGTGCTCCGACCTAGGACTACGGAGGAGGTTAGCTAGTGTTTTATTGTACTTTTCTATAGTGTTCTGGTTTTTCTCTGCTCGTCATTAATCGGCTATTTTGGCTTGATGACTTTTGGTTTGTTACTGTCTCTTTCCATCTTACATTCGCTGCAGTCTCCTTTGTTATAATTGGCTACGCATTCCCGATCTTCTGTTTGGCTACGCTTTCCCGATCTTCTGATTGGCTACGCATTCCCGATCTTCTGTTTGGCTACGCTTTCCCGATCTTCTGATTGGCTACGCTATCCTGATCTTATTGGCTACGCATTCCCGATCTTCTGATTGGCTACGCTATCCTGATCTTATTGGCTACGCATTCCCGATCTTCTGTTTGGCTACGCTTTCCCGATCTTCTGATTGGCTACGCTCTCCTGATCTTATTGGCTACGCTCTCCCGATCTTCTGATTGGCGACGCTAACCTGATCTTATTGGCTACGCTTTCCCGATCTTCTGATTGGCTACGCTCTCCCGATCTTCTGTTTGGCTACGCTATCCTGATCTTATTGGCTACGCTTTCCCGATCTTCTGATTGGCGACGCTATCCTGATCTTATTGGCTACGCTTTCCCGATCTTCTGATTGGCGACGCTATCCTGATCTTATTGGCTACGCTCTCCCGATCTTCTGTTTGGCTTCGCTTTTCCGATCTTCTGATTGGCGACGCTATCCTGATCTTATTGGCTACGCTTTCCCGATCTTCTGATTGGCGACGCTATCCTGATCTTATTGGCTACGCTCTCCCGATCTTCTGTTTGGCTTCGCTTTTCCGATCTTCTGATTGGCGACGCTATCCTGATCTTATTGGCTACGCTCTCCCGATCTTCTGTTTGGCTACGCTTTTCCGATCTTCTGATTGGCTACGCTATCCTGATCTTATTGGCTACGCTATCCTGATCTTATTGGCTACGCTCTCCCGATCTTCTGTTTGGCTACGCTTTCCCAATCTTCTGATTGGCTACGCTATCCTGATCTTATTGGCTACGCTCTCCCGATCTTCTGTTTGGCTACGCTTTCCCAATCTTCTGATTGGCTACGCTCTCCCGATCTTCTGTTTGGCTACGCTTTTCCGATCTTCTGATTGGCTACGCTATCCTGATCTTATTGGCTACGCTCTCCCGATCTTCTGTTTCGCTACGCTTTTCCGATCTTCTGATTGGCTACGGTCTCCCGATCTTCTGTTTGGCTACGCTTTTCCGATCTTCTGATTGGCTACGCTATCCTGATCTTATTGGCTACGCTCTCCCGATCTTCTGTTTGGCTACGCTTTCCCAATCTTCTGATTGGCTACGCTATCCTGATCTTATTGGCTACGCTCTCCCGATCTTCTGTTTGGCTACGCTTTCCCAATCTTCTGATTGGCTACGCTCTCCCGATCTTCTGTTTGGCTACGCTTTTCCGATCTTCTGATTGGCTACGCTATCCTGATCTTATTGGCTACGCTCTCCCGATCTTCTGTTTCGCTACGCTTTTCCGATCTTCTGATTGGCTACGGTCTCCCGATCTTCTGTTTGGCTACGCTTTCCCGATCTTCTGATTGGCTACGCTATCCTGATCTAATTGGCTACGCTCTCCCGATCTTCTGTTTGGCTACGCTTTCCCAATCTTCTGATTGGCTACGCTATCCTGATCTTATTGGCTACGCTCTCCCGATCTTCTGTTTGGCTACGCTTTCCCAATCTTCTGATTGGCTACGCTCTCCCGATCTTCTGTTTGGCTACGCTTTCCCAATCTTCTGATTGGCTACGCTCTCCCGATCTTCTGTTTGGCTACGCTTTCCCAATCTTCTGATTGGCTACGCTCTCCCGATCTTCTGTTTGGCTACGCTTTTCCGATCTTCTGATTGGCTACGCTATCCTGATCTTATTGGCTACGCTCTCCCGATCTTCTGTTTCGCTACGCTTTTCCGATCTTCTGATTGGCTACGGTCTCCCGATCTTCTGTTTGGCTACGCTTTCCCGATCTTCTGATTGGCTACGCTATCCTGATCTAATTGGCTACGCTCTCCCGATCTTCTGTTTCGCTACGCTTTTCCGATCTTCTGATTGGCTACGCTCTCCCGATCTTCTGTTTGGCTACGCTTTCCCGATCTTCTGATTGGCTACGCTATCCTGATCTAATTGGCTACGCTCTCCCGATCTTCTGATTGGCTACGCTATCCTGATCTTATTGGCTACGCTCTCCCGATCTTCTGTTTCGCTACGCTTTTCCGATCTTCTGATTGGCTACGCTATCCTGATCTTATTGGCGGTGTGCGGTAGTTTCGTCTTTACACGTTATGCCTTTTATATTTTACAGTTTGCGTGTCTGCGTTTACACTTTGTGCGATTTACAGTATGCCTTTACACAGTTTGTGCCCTTTATATTTTACATTTGTTACAGAAAAACGAAATAAGCAACATCGTTCAAATTATTCAACTTAAAATTCATAGGCATTAACAATTACATACTTTACATACTTTATATACATAGCAGACAGCTGGCTTCAAGCCGCAATACAATAATGCTATGAACGTAACTGATAAAAATGTGCAAAATTATAACAAAAAGTATACAAAACTATGGAATATCTATTAAAACGTTTGTTCCACTATATGTTCGTGCAATAGTGTTAGTAAAGTAAAAAGACGTACACAAAATATTTGTATTATATATAGTAAACTGAACGTAGGACTAGGGCAGACGAAACGACCGCATCGTATATTGGCAGACGAACTAGGGGCAGACGAAACGACCGTCAACCTTATTGGCAACGCTCTCCCGATCTTCTAATTGGCTACGCTTTCCCGATCTTATAATTTGTTACGCTTTCCCGATCTTCTTATTGGCTACACTTTCCCGATCTTATAATTTGTTACGCTTTCCCTATCGTCTTATTGGCTACGCTTTCTCGATCTTCTAATCGGCTAAATTTCCCGATCTTATAATTTGTTACGCTTTCCTGATCTTCTTATTGGCTACACTTTCCCTATCGTCTTATTGGCTACGCTCTCCCGATCTTCTAATTGGCTACGCTTTACCGATCTTATAATTTGTTACGCTTTCCCGATCTTCTTATTGGCTACACTTTCCCGATCTTATAATTTGTTACGCTTTCCCTATCGTCTTATTGGCTACGCTTTCTCGATCTTCTAATCGGCTACACTTTCCCGATCTTATAATTTGTTACGCTTTCCCGATCTTCTAATCGGCTACACTTTCCCGATCTTATAATTTGTTACGTTTTCCTGATCTTCTTATTGGCTACACTTTCCCTATCGTCTTATTGGCTACGCTTTCTCGATCTTCTAATTGGCTACACTTTCCCGATCTTCTTATTGGTTACGCTTTCTCGATCTTATGAATAGCTGTCTTTGGTTCTCAAAATCTCACATATCTTATTACGTGCCAATTTTCTCACCTGTCAAAAAATGTTCACTCAAAACCAATTACAGGTAGCCGCCATTGTTCGCCTCTGCAATGAACGCCGGCTGGCTCTAGTGCCGCAGGGTGGCAACACCGGCCTAGTTGGCGGCTCTGTGCCACTATTCGACGAGATAGTCGTCTCAACTAGTCGGATGAACAGTTTGATTAGCTTGGATCCGGTCTCCGGGGTTCTGGTGGCGGAAGCCGGCTGCGTACTGGAGCAGCTTGACAAGGAAGCCGCCTCTGTCGGCCTGATGATGCCGCTGGATCTGGGCGCCAAGGGCAGCTGCCAGATTGGCGGCAATTTGGCCACCAACGCGGGCGGCCTGCGGCTGCTGCGCTATGGCAGCCTGCGGGGCACCACGCTGGGTCTGGAGGCCGTCCTACCAACTGGCCAAGTGCTTGACTGCCTGTCGAAACTGCGCAAAGACAATACCGGCTACGATATTAAACAGCTGCTTATTGGCAGCGAGGGCACACTGGGCATTATTACTAAGGCCGCTATTCTGTGCCCGTCTAGGCCTAAGTCTGTCCAGCTAGCCTTTCTGGGTTTGGAATCGTTTCAGGTGAGATTTTTGATGCTCAGATTTGCATCCATCAATTTCTTCAGGGACATCATACCCCCGATTGTTCAGGGACACCATACCCCCGATTGTTCAGGGACACCATACCCCCGATTGTTCAGACACCATACCCCCGATTGTTCAGGGACACCATACCCCCGATTGTTCAGACACCATACCCCCGATTGTTCAGGGACACCATACCCCCGATTTTTCAGAGACACCATACCCCCGATTGTTCAGGGACACCATACCCCGATTCTTCAGACACCATACCCCCGATTGTTCAGGGACACCATACCCCCGATTGTTCAGGGACACCATACCCCCGATTTTTCAGAGACACCATACCCCCGATTGTTCAGGGACACCATACCCCGATTCTTCAGACACCATACCCCCGATTGTTCAGGGACACCATACCCCCGATTGTTCAGGGACACCATACCCCCGATTGTTCAGGGACACCATACCCCCGATTGTTCAGGGACACCATACCCCCGATTCTTCAGACACCATACCCCCGATTGTTCAGGGACACCATACCCCCGATTGTTCAGGGACACCATACCCCCGATTGTTCAGGGACACCATACCCCCGATTGTTCAGAGACACCATACCCCCGATTGTTCAGAGACATCATACCCCCGATTGTTCAGGGACACCATACCCCCGATTGTTCAGAGACACCATACCCCCGATTGTTCAGGGACACCATACCCCCGATTGTTCAGGCTCACCATACCCCCATTGTTCTGGGACATCATTTCTCCGATTGTTCAGGGATCATTCCCCCATTGTTCAGGGACGCCATCATTCCAATTCAGTACATCTTCCTATTTGTCCCATTCAAGGATACTTCACCCAATTATTTAGGGACACTTTGCACTAGCACCAGCCTATTGCAGCTCAAGTAATGCAAAGCATTCAACAATCGCTAGGCCGTGCTGAACACCTACCGTCTGGCCAGACGCAGCCTCAGCGAGATTCTCTCCGCTTTCGAATTCATCGACGCCGAGTCGATGCGGGCGGTGACGCAAAATCTAGGACTGAGCTGTCCTCTAGGTGAGCACAATTTCTACGCCCTAGCCGAAACATCCGGATCCAGCGAGGCGCACGACCGAGAGAAGCTAGACGCCTTCTTGGACTCGGTGATGTCCGCTGATGTTGGCGCCGCTGATGGCACCGTGGCCCAGGATGCTAGCCAGTTTAGCCGCCTGTGGGCACTGCGCGAGCGCATTGTTGAAGGCCTATTAGTTGACGGCTACGAGTACAAGTACGATGTTAGCCTGCCCTTAGAAGACATCTATTGCCTAGTGGAGCACATGCGAACTCGCCTAGCTGGCCGGGTCATCCGCACGGCAGGCTATGGCCATCTGGGTGACGGAAATCTGCACCTGAATTTCACTACCAAGCAGTTCAATTCGGATGTGCTAGCTCTAATTGAGCCGCACGTATTTGATTGGGTGCGAGATAGGCGCGGCTCCGTTAGCGCTGAGCACGGCCTCGGCCTGAAGAAGAGCCAGTACATTAGGCATAGTAAATCAGATCTGGCTGTTAGGATTATGAATCATGTTAAACAACTGTTGGATCCTAATGGCATTATGAATCCCTACAAAGTCTTACCGGATGTTTGACTCTAAATAACTGTGCTGCTGTCTTTTTATTTAGTTTTTTTTCTGACTTCAAAGACAGGTAATTGCCTAGCGTATGTGCAATATTCGAGCTGAGCCCTGATATGTCAAAGATCTGGGGCAAAGCAAACTAAAATGACATGCGGGTCATAGACTCAGAGAGAGAATCTAATATACGACAGTGGGTGGGATAGGTATAGATTAGATGGATGGTAGAGATGATAGACGTGAGATGAGGGATAAGACAAAAATATGAGTCAAATGAGGATGAGACATGAAAGAGATGAGACACATCAGAAATAAGGCACATCAGGCATGAGGCACATCATGCATGAGGCACATCAGGCATGAGGCACATCAGAGATAAGACACATCAGGCATGAGGCACATGAGGCACGTCAGAGATGAGACACAGAGATGAGGCACATCAGAGATGAGGCACGTCAGAGATAAGGCACATCAGGCATGAGGCACATCAGAGATAAGACACATCAGGCATGAGGCACATGAGGCACGTCAGAGATGAGACACAGAGATGAGGCACATCAGAGATGAGGCACGTCAGAGATAAGGCACATCAGGCATGAGGTACATCAGAGATGAGGCACGTCAGAGATAAGGCACATCAGGCATGAGGCACATGAGGCACGTCAGAGATAAGGCACATCAGGCATGAGGCACATCAGAGATAAGACACATCAGGCATGAGGCACATGAGGCACGTCAGAGATGAGACACAGAGATGAGGCACATCAGAGATGAGGCACGTCAGAGATAAGGCACATCAGGCATGAGGCACATCAGAGATAAGACACATCAGGCATGAGGCACATGAGGCACGTCAGAGATGAGACACAGAGATGAGGCACATCAGAGATGAGGCACGTCAGAGATAAGGCACATCAGGCATGAGGTACATCAGAGATGAGGCACGTCAGAGATAAGGCACATCAGGCATGAGGCACATGAGGCACGTCAGAGATGAGACACAGAGATGAGGCACATCAGAGATGAGGCACGTCAGAGATAAGGCACATCAGGCATGAGGTACATCAGAGATGAGGCACGTCAGAGATAAGGCACATCAGGCATGAGGCACATGAGGCACGTCAGAGATGAGACACAGAGATGAGACACATCAGGCATGAGGCACGTCAGAGATAAGGCACATCAGGCATGAGGTACATCAGAGATGAGGCACGTCAGAGATAAGGCACATCAGGCATGAGGCACATGAGGCACGTCAGAGATGAGACACAGAGATGAGACACATCAGGCATGAGGCACGTCAGAGATGAGACACATCAGGCATGAGGCACGTCAGAGATGAGACACATCAGGCATGAGGCACGTCAGAGATGAGACATGAAAGTGTTGGAAGGAGGCGTTGGCCTGCAGTTTTGAGTTTGCCGACCCATTGTCAAGATTGATTTATAATCCCTGTGTTACTAGCGTCTTTCTACCGTCCAAAATATTTTCATTATATTTTGTGATATAACTTCCAATAATTTGTGAAATCTTTGGTTTGCTTAAATGACCTTCGTTCGCGGTAAGTGACCGATTATGATACAATTTATCCATAATGATTTTTTAATGCGATTGTCCGATTGACGATTTTTAGTAAATAGATTTCCTATACATAGATTCGGAAAATTGTAACTATTTCTGTCTTAAGCGTTTTCTCTTATACTCGTTAACTGTCATACTGTGTCTTAATGCAGGAAATACTCGTAGTTGGGTTTTAAGCAACGATTAGAAATCACTAGATCATGGTCGCTAAACACGATTTTAGATTTACAGCTGCCAATCGCTGTCACTGTCGCCAGGTGCGCCTACAGGTTGTTAGGTGGCGCGCTCCACATATTCAACATTCAGCGAGATACACTTCTGGTTGCGTTCGATCAGCTTGTCAAAGCCAGCTTTCCAGTAGTTGGCATCAAACTGATTCAGGGATTTTTTGTCTGCATGAATAATCTCATCTCGATTCGTAAAAATCTTGCCGCGCATTGGCATCCTCATCGGACCGAATAAGTGAAAGTCAGCGATGACGAGGTCAGGACTGTAGGCAGGTGGTGCAACTGGTGGTGCAACCAAGCTCTTCCACCTTGGCTTTCGTCTGAGCGGCTGCGTGAGGTCGCGCATTGTCCCAAAGGTTGCGCGACCTCTCGACCTCACACCACATGCGTCAAAACACACAGTGCACATGACACTCTGCGTCCAGGCCGACTTCATTGCCTTTTGGTGAGGGTGGCAGCCTCTAGGGCCCCAATGCATTGACTGCTGCTTTGTCTGTGGCTGGAACATGGGCAGCGGTGTCTCGTTCAGCTCCTTGAATTTGATGTCGCCAATGTCATTCCAAAGCGCCAAGTTCTCCAGTAATGCACACGAGCTTTCCTGTGTTGCTGTCAGCACACGCGGAACCCACTTCGCGCAGATCTTTGAGTATCCCGCATGTTGCAGAATGCGGGACACAGGCGAATTGTGGATACCACACACGCTCTCCATTTCACGTACACTCGCAGACGGATTATCTTTCAAATATTTAAGGACAGCAGTCGCTTTGTCTTGTCCTGTGCTCGAGCGTGGGCGGCCAGATCGAAGGGCATCAGCAGCATCAGTAACACCATCAGCAGCGAGTCGATGATGCTCGAACACTTGCGTGCGACCAAGAGCATGAACACCAACTACAAGGCGCACCTTATTAAAGGTCTGCGTCGCTGTTTTACCCTCTCGTTGACATGCCATGATAAAGTGGCGCTGACTCTCCTTAGACCCATTATTTTTGGTCGACTCATTTCGTCACTATCACAGCTAAATAGTGTCGACATCTAAATCGTGTCTGCAGCTCTTTAAGGTTGAACCTTGCTTTATCTCTCACGTAGGCTGCGGTAGACTCGTGTGCACAAAATTCAAGGAAACATTTTTTCTCTGGCCAGGCCAGGTATAATTAGATTTTCAGCCTAATCAGACTCAATTTGTACTCAGGACAAACAATAATCCGGAAACTTTTGCAGCACCCCTCGTATAAATACAAATTTCAGCAGCGATTCTGTACTTTTCAAGCCTACATTCGCCATTAAACAAGCAAACAAATAGTAAAATGGCCGCAGCAGCCGCTGATCAGGATTCGCTTCATCGCGAGCAGGCACGCCAGCAAGATCCCTGGGCGGCACAGCAGTATAGCCTGCTAGATGCTCCCTGTTCACAAATGATGAACAGGAACAGTGCCGGCAGTGGTCACCGTGTGTATTCGGACGATGCTGACGATGATAGCACAATCCAGACGCCTCCAGGCGGACAGGACGTCCACAATTGGACAATGGAGGGCGCCAATGCCTCGCCTTCGCCGCACGAACTGCTGGACACTTCGCTGAAAATGCTGTTCCGCTCCCAGGAGAAGATTGTCGATCTGAAGCGCATGATTAATCACCTGATCGAGGCCGATGCTGTCCTTCATCCGGGCGAGACGGTCAGTTTCCTGCTTTTCCCAGAATTCACCCTTCCCAACCTCCTCATCCTCACCGTCTTCGAAACTTAGCTAGCTAGCACTTAGCACTTAGCTAACCCCTGTTCCCGATGTACGTACGGCCTAACCCCTGTTCCCGATGTACGTACGGCCTAACCCCTGTTCCCGATGTACGTACGGCCTAACCCCTGTTCCCGATTACACACCGCCTAACCCCTGTTCCCGATGTACGTACGGCTTAACCCCTGTTCCCGATGTACGTACGGCCTAACCCCTGTTCCCGATGTACGTACGGCCTAACCCCTGTTCCCGATGTACTTACGGCTTAACCCCTGTTCCCGATGTACGTACGGCCTAACCCCTGTTCCTGATGTACGTACGGCCTAACCCCTGTTCCCGATGTACGTACGGCCTAACCCCTGTTCCCGATTACACACCGCCTAACCCCTGTTCCCGATGTACGTACGGCCTAACCCCTGTTCCCGATTACACACCGCCTAACCCCTGTTCCCGATGTACGTACGGCCTAACCCCTGTTCCCGATGTACTTACGGCTTAACCCCTGTTCCCGATGTACGTACGGCCTAACCCCTGTTCCTGATGTACGTACGGCCTAACCCCTGTTCCCGATGTACGTACGGCCTAACCCCTGTTCCCGATTACACACCGCCTAACCCCTGTTCCCGATGTACGTACGGCCTAACCCCTGTTCCCGATTACACACCGCCTAACCCCTGTTCCCGATTACACACCGCCTAACCCCTGTTCCCGATGTACGTACGGCCTAACCCCTGTTCCCGATTACACACCGCCTAACCCCTGTTCCCGATGTACGTACGGCTTAACCCCTGTTCCCGATGTACGTACGGCCTAACCCCTGTTCCCGATGTACGTACGGCCTAACCCCTGTTCCCGATGTACGTACGGCCTAACCCCTGTTCCCGATTACACACCGCCTAACCCCTGTTCCCGATGTACGTATGGCCTAACCCCTGTTCCCGATGTACGCATGAACTAAACCCACTGCCCAATATACACCCAAAATAACCCTTGTTCCCAATGTACACATGACCTAAACTCTGTGCCCAATGTAACCCACCCTGCCTCAGATTCTAAGCAGGCTCAATCCTTCTCATTTCTCGCTTCTGTCAAACAGAAAGACGCATTTTTCCAACGCAAGGCTGTAAAAAATTTTTCAGGCTGGCGGCGTCGATGCCATCAACGAGAAGTGGCAGCCGCTGCAGCTGCACCATGCGCCAGTGCAGATGCGGCAGCAGCCACCAGCTCGCCAGAGACAGCAGCAGCAACCCGATTTCAACTCGCCGCCCCAGCTAGTGGGTCGCGGATCAGGAAATCTCATTAAAGAAAATGAAGAGGTAGGAAATCAAATGCAACTAAATTTTCTTATTACGCTACTGACCAGTAGAGTCGTGCGCTTATTTGATACGAATTATTTCTATACCCAACCAGCTGAAGGCGGTCAACAAGCAGTGGCACGAGTTCTGGTCCAACCAGAAGGCTCGCCAGGAGAGATTAAATGAGAATTGGGAGCGGCAGTTGAGCGAATTGCGCAACCAGCTGGCGCAGGCCAGGCAATGCCAGCGCCAGTTGCCGCCGCCGCCGCAGGATCCCACCGAGTCGCTCATTAGCGACACCACTGAGGCAATGCGCCGCCTTGAACGCGAGCGGTGTCGCCTAGCCGACGATCTGGCGCGAGCTAATAACGAGCTGGAGGGCCTGAAACAGGAGAATGAAGTGCTGCAAGCCCAGGTGACTCTGTACAAGGAGGACTTTGAGAGGGAGCGAACTGATCGAGAGTCTGCTCAGGTACTTCTGACTTGGATAATGTCTTATTGTGGGCTGGTGCACCTATTTGTATACGTCAGGATACATCGCAGATTTTTTATAGGAATAACCTATTTTTATCTAATGGGTTAGCCAATCTCTTATCCAATGGGATAGCCAATCTTTATCCAATGGGATAGCCAATCTTTATCCAATGGGATAGCCAATCTTTATCCAATGGGATAGCCAATCTCTTATCCAATGGGATAGCCAATCTTTATCCAATGGGATAGCCAATCTCTTATCCAATGGGATAGCCAATCTTTATCCAATGGGATAGCCAATCTTTATCCAATGGGATAGCCAATCTTTATCCAATGGGATAGCCAATCTTTATCCAATGGGATAGCCAATCTTTATCCAATGGGATAGCCAATCTCTTATCCAATGGGATAGCCAATCTTTATCCAATGGGATAGCCAATCTCTTATCCAATGGGATAGCCAATCTTTATCCAATGGGATAGCCAATCTTTATCCAATGGGATAGCCAATCTTTATCCAATGGGATAGCCAATCTTTATCCAATGGGATAGCCAATCTTTATCCAATGGGATAGCCAATCTCTTATCCAATGGGATAGCCAATCTTTATCCAATGGGATAGCCGATCTTTATCCAATGGGATAGCCTTGAATCTTTATCCAATGGGATAGCCAATCTTTATCCAATTGGATAGCCAATCTTTATCCAATGGGATAGCCAATCTTTTATCGAATTGGATAGCCAATCTTTTATCGAATGGGATAGCCAATCTTTTATCGAATGGGATAGCCGTTCTTTTATCGAATGGGATAGCCAATCTTTTATCGAATTGGATAGCCAATCTTTTATCGAATGGGATAGCCGTTCTTTTATCGAATGGGATAGCCAATCTTTTATCGAATTGGATAGCCAATCTTTTATCGAATGGGATAGCCGTTCTTTTATCGAATGGGATAGCCAATCTTTTATCGAATTGGATAGCCAATCTTTTATCGAATGGGATAGCCGTTCTTTTATCGAATGGGATAGCCGTTCTTTTATCGAATGGGATAGCCGTTCTTTTATCGAATGGGATAGCCAATCTTTTATCGAATTGGATAGCCAATCTTTTATCTAATGGGATAGCCGTTCTTTTATCGAATGGGATAGCCAATCTTTTATCGAATGGGATAGCCAATCTTTTATCTAATGGGATAGCCAATCTTTTATCTAATGGGATAGCCAATCTTTTATCTAATGGGATAGCCAATCTTTTATCGAATGGGATAGCCAATCTTTTATCGAATGGGATAGCCAATCTTTTATCGAATGGGATAGCCGTTCTTTTATCGAATGGGATAGCCGTATCTTTTATCGAACGGGATAGCCGATCTTTTATCGAACGGGATAGCCGATCTTTTATCGAATGGGATTAGATAAGGCCACGCCCTGTTTCCCTGGGGAAAGACTACTGGGGGGTATACTTTCTGCTTTTCAAACATAAAATAGCCGCGTTCGGTTTATTTTTCTGCTAGGGATTCCTTTCATTCAGTGGGCTTATCTAGTCAGCTCTCTTCCCAACCGCTTTCACCAGGCTCGTCTAGCCGAACTTCGCGAACAGCTGAGAATCAGCGGCACGGGAGTGCCAGCTCCGCCACCGCCAGCTATGCCTGCTGCCGCAGCAGCCGGGCCGTTGCCAGCCAATCGTCAGTCGGCCCTGCAGCAGCGCCAGATTCAGCAGCAACAGCGCATGCTGGCTCCGACTCTCGGCCAGCAGAACATCATCCAAAGTGGTAGCGCCATCTACGACATCCTGCCAGACTCCATCGCCATCGGCAAGCCGCCCGCGCTGCCACCGCCGGCCGTCTGGCAGTGTAGGCATTGCACCCTGGAGAATCCGGCAGGCGCGTTGCACTGCGCTGTCTGCGACAAGGCCAAACCGCAGCCGGCCGAAAATCCCTACCTGGGTTGATGAAATTCGGCTAATGGCTTTTTAAAATAGGTACTGCTGCACTCGAAAATTAAAAAAGACAAAACCAATTAGCTGTGTGTGTGTCATTCTGTGGTCATAATTTTATTTGTTTATAAACAAGTTCAAAGAGTTTCAAAATTTTAAACAAATCCTAGAATCTTATGTTCACAGAAGTTTTTTCTGTGTTCAAAATTCATTATTGTTTGCCCGATAAAAACGGTACCGATGCATTTTTAAACGACTCAAACGTGTCTAGAACGACTCAAACGTGTCTAGAACGACTCAAACGTGTCTAGAACGACTCAAACGTGTCTAGAACGACTCAAACGTGTCTAGAACGACTCAAACGTGTCTAGAACGACTCAAACGTGTCTAGAACGACTCAAACGTGTCTAGAACGACTCAAACGTGTCTAGAACGACTCAAACGTGTCTAGAACGACTCAAACGTGTCTAGAACGACTCAAACGTGTCTAGAACGACTCAAACGTGTCTAGAACGACTCAAACGTGTCTAGAACGACTCAAACGAATTTTAAACGGCCCAAAGGTGTCCTAGAACGACTAAAGGCTTCTAAAGCGACTCAAATGTGTCTAGAACAACTCAAAAACTTTTTAAACGACTCAAACTAATTATAAACGATTGAAACGCTTCTAGAACGACTCAAATACTCGTACTTCTAGAAAGACAAAAAATGTAACAGTTTGTAGCGTTACATCCAGCAGATTTGGGGCTCAAAGACACAAATTTAGACGACTAGGTATCGTTACTATCGGGTTGTTTCGAAGCATAAAATATTATTTACTCGCCTGCTTGTCCTCAACAGACCCTAATAACCAACCTGCTTTGCTAATCTTAATGCACTCTAACCTACCCTACTTACTGTTTAGGGGAGTTTAAAAAGGACGTGCCATCATTTTTCGTAGATTATTTTATCATTTTCTTTGTCCTACATTTTCAACTTTGGTATTGGACAGTCGATTTTAGCTTCATTATTAACCATTTCCTGCTGTAGCTAAAATAATTAGTGAAAGTTATTAAAGAAAAATAAATTATCCAACTGTTTATCAGAAACTTGTTCGTTTTGCCTTTTAAACGAATAGTTTAGGGCTAGTGTATTTAAAAAACTATCTCAGCTTTTTCAGCGCATAAAAATCTGACAAGAGATTGATATGCTAAAAGGAAAGAGAGATTAGACGCAGGAGAGACCAGACACAGGAGAGACCAGACACAGGAGAGACCAGACACAGGAAAGATAAGACACAGGAGAGACCAGACACAGCAGAGATAAGACACAGGAGAGACCAGACACAGCAGAGATAAGACACAGGAGAGACCAGACACAGCAGAGATAAGACACAGGAGAGACCAGACACAGCAGAGATAAGACACAGGAGAGACCAGACACAGGAGAGACCAGACACAGGAAAGATAAGACACAGGAAAGACCAGACACAGCAGAGATAAGACACAGGAGAGACCAGACACAGCAGAGATAAGACACAGGAGAGACCAGACACAGCAGAGATAAGACACAGGAGAGACCAGACACAGGAGAGACCAGACACAGCAGAGATAAGACACAGGAAAGACCAGACACAGCAGAGATAAGACACAGGATAGACCAGACACAGCAGAGATAAGACACAGGAGAGACCAGACACAGCAGAGATAAGACACAGGAGAGACCAGACGGGACAGATGAGATACTGGAGAGATGGAACACGGGAGGTATGAGGTTGAGTAGAGATGTCCGAAGCGCCACGGGGCTGGATCTAGGCTTGAACATGAGCTGCTGCTGTTACAGATTTAATATTTCTCGGCAGATGGTCTCTTGTCATTTAATTTTTTTGTTCCCATTTCAGTGGAACTGGTGAAGATTCTGTACAGTTTTTACATTTTGCAGCGGTTTCTCCTCGATCTCGTTGTTTTTTGTCAAATGTAATCTGTTTTGTTTTTATCCTTGGCCGTTTTTTGTCACAAAGCGTCATACGCAGAATTTCTGGAGGATAACGGGGAATTCTAGAATTTTCTGTCTTCTAGTTTTCTACAAGCTACTTATTATTTTCTTTCTTTTATACTTATTCCGTTTTTCTCCGATTCGTCGGTTTTAAAAATGCTATTCAGAGCCCTGCTTACGCTGCGACACGTTGTCTATCGTTGGCTTGTTTATTGTTTAATTTAGATGTTTGCAGAGGTTGCTAAGCAACAACTAAATAAACTCCGGTCCACTATTTTTACAAGCTATGCGACACAAGAATACTTGTTTCTTATGCTAGATATTTTCAGAAAACATTTGTTATAAAAAGAAACATGTAAATGTAGTATTTCAGGTCAGAAATACTCTTACAGTCTATACATTTGACCTTCTCATATTTTCCTTCCTCCTTCTTAGCCCTTTTCCGCCCTTCCCCTCTCCGGCCTTCTCCCATCTCCCATCTGCCACCATCTCCACTTCCACCCCTCCCCTCCCCGCCTTCTTCACTTCCGCCCCTCCCCTCCCCGCCTTCTCCACTTCCGCCCCTCCCCTCTCCGCCTTCTCCACTTCCGCTCCTCCTCTCACCCACCTTCTCCACTTCCGCCCCTCCCCTCCCCGCCTTCTCCACTTCCGCCCCTCCCCTCTCCGCCTTCTCCACTTCCGCTCCTCCTCTCACCCACCTTCTCCACTTCCACCCCTCCCCTCCCCGCCTTCTCCACTTCCGCCCCTCCCCTCTCCGCCTTCTCCACTTCCGCTCCTCCTCTCACCCACCTTCTCCACTTCCGCTCCTCCTCTCACCCGCCTTCTCCACTTCCGCCCCTCCCCTCCCCTCCTTCTCTAATCTCCTATCTGGCACCTTCCCCTTTTCCCTCTGCCTTCTCTTCCGCCCCTTCCCTCTCCGCCTTCTCCACTTCCACCCCTCCCCTCTCCGCCTTCTCCACTTCCACCCCTCCCCTCCCCGCCTTCTCCACTTCCGCTCCTCCTCTCACCCGCCTTCTCCACTTCCGCCCCTCCCCTCCCCTTCTTCTCTAATCTCCTATCTGGCACCTTCCCCTTTTCCCTCTGCCTTCTGACGCCTTCTCTTTCTTCTCACGCAATCTCCCCACGCCCTTCATTTCCATCTTCTTTAGAGACTGATATGAGAAGTGTATTCAGGCCTCACTATTAACCTTGTTTACAAGTAGTTAGCCCAGTGTTCCAAGAACTCCTCAAAAGCAGCCACTACAGCCACTCACCTAAATCTTCAGCTCAAAAATGTCGCGAAGAGGTCGTCGCTACTTCGACAAGAGCAACGACTATGGTGTCAACAATCAGGACGAGGACGACTCTGACGACTCTTCAGTCGACGGGCCCAGTGACTTTCTCGGCACTCCGCTAGAACCCATGGAGGACTCAGACGATGACGCCACCGCTGCCGACAAGAAGCGGCGCCGGCAGCAGCCGCAGAGCGGCCTGCCCGTGCATCAACAGCGGGCCCTAGACGAGCGCGGCCGGCCGCTTCGCTTTCACGGCGCCTTCACTGGAGGCTTCTCCGCCGGCCACTTCAACACAGTGGGCAGCGTGGAAGGCTTCACGCCTGGCGAATTCCGCTCGTCGCGTCGAGACCCGGCTAGAGAGCAGCAGCAGAGGCGCAACCGGCCAGAGGACTTCATGGACGCTGAAGATCTCGGCGATTTTGGAATTGCTCCGCGTGAGGTTCGCGCCAGACCAGAGTACGACGGAGCCGAGATGCGGCGACTGACGGCTGCCGCGACTGGCGGCGGCGGGCGCGACAGAACAGCGTCGAGCGACCCCCTGGCGGAGCTTCTGCTGCCGAGCGAGACCGGCCTTGGCGATCGGCTGCTTCGACATCTCGGCTGGCGCCGGCGGAGGCAACGGAGGCGGAAGCAACAAGAAAAGGACGATGTTGAGGCTCGCGCCGATGCCAGCGATGAAAGCGAAGATGAAAATCATCGGAAGGGCATTTCCACGGCTGATCTGCTCAGTCAACTTCGTTTAAAACCCGGTCGCGACACCCGCGGCCTCGGCTACTCCGGTTTGGACGCTGGGCGCGCGCTGTTGTCAGCCTCTTCAGCAACTGCCGCCGCCGCTGTCACAGTCGGAGGCATGCGTGGACACGCATTTGGCGTCGGCGCCCTGGAATCTGAAGATGCCGACGTCTACGGCGCGGACTCGATGGCCAACTATGACTTTTCAATTGGCACCGAGGCGGAGGAAGCAGCCCTGGCGGGCCAGAGACGAAGTTTCGGCTGGACAGCGCCGGCTAATCAGCGTGTCCCGGGCGTTTCGTTCCGAGACGACGAAGATGACGACATGGATGACAAGCCGTTAGACGGTTTCGTCAGGCGTCAAGGCGGCGCTGTCCGACGCAAGGTCTACCCGCCGCCGACGCTGCCACCGAACTTTGTGCCGCAGCATCGCCCGACGCAGGCTCCAGACGCGCTGGACATTGCGCTGCGTCAGTTACGAGCCGAGGCGGAAGAAGCCTCAGAGGCCGAGGCAGCGCTGCCGAAGCGGCCGCCTTCGTTAGCTATGAAGGACCTATCGGGGACGTCGGCGATCTCGGCGATTCTTCCGACGCGCAGCAGCCGCTGGGACGTTGCCCCGTCAGCTCCGGATGGCGAGACTGAAGTTAGCGCGGCATCATCGGAGTCGCCGTCGGCTCCGCTGACCACAGCCCGTTGGCACCAGCAGTTTGGCGACGATCCGGCCAAGCAGGCGCGCTACCACAGCTACCTGCGCTGGCGAGCCGCAGCCGGCGCTGATCCCGACGAGGCCTACGCTAAAGCGGCCGCCGGAGCCGAAGGCCTAACTGACTGGGAGCGCGGCCTCGAGCGGGACCAGTTCGTCAGGGCCGCCGATTCGGCCACGTCGGCCCGTTTAAATCCGGCCAGTTTGAATAGCCGCTTCCGGCCGGCCGGCGCTTTGGAAGATTCTGGAGTCCAGGCGGCCGGGGATGAATCCGCCAAGGCCGAGGTTGGTTCCGCTACTTCCGGCGACAAGCCGACCCGAAAAGTTACAGAATGGAGGCCGCACGCTATGATCTGCAGACGCTTGAACGTTCCCAATCCATATCCCGACGATACGGCAGCGGCGGCTACATCAACGTCTAGGTCAGAGAGTAGCCGACACTTCTCGTCAGCGCCATCCGGCGGCGGCGGCGGTGGAGGCTCCGTTTTATCCTCGCAGTCCCTGTTCGCCTGCCTATTCGACAACGAAACGACGGCGCCAAAATTGTCCTCAGCTGCGCCTGCTGACAAAGTCGAGCCCGCTGTTGCTGACGCCTCGATCGGTTCCGCTCCGGTTGCTGTGCCTTCGCAGACTTCCGTGGCTCTGGCCGTGGCCACAGCTACAGCGCCAGCCTCTGTGGTTGAATCCAGTCGGCCGTCCATGGATTTGTTTAGATCGGTTTTCGGCTCGGACGATGAGAACGATGACGAAGACGCTGAGGACAACAGCAAGACTGAAAAGTTCTCTAGTCAGGGATTTCGAGAAGTCACGCCTGCTGTTCAGGTCCCAACTGCGGGTCCTCCAACGCCTGCAGCTGAGCAGCCGCAGCCGCAGCAGCAGCAGCAGCAGCAGCAGCAGTCTACTAGTCGAATGCTAGCCGCCAACAGTCTGTTTGCTCACCTCTTTGAAGATCAGCCGCCTTCGCAGCCGTTGCTGCCGCCTCCACCACCGCCTCCGCCGCTGCGGCCGCCCCCTCCGCCTATAAGGCCGTCCTCCGCGGCCCCTCCGCCACCGCCCCCACCCCCTCCTTCTTCATCCGATGCTGATCGCGAGCTCGCCCGCTTAGAGAAGCGACTGCGCAAAGAATTAAAGAAGGCCAAGAAGATAAAAAAGAAGAAGAGAAGGCACAGCAAACAGCGGAAGAAGAAATCTGACAACAGCGGGTCCTCGTCTGCATCCTCAGAGTCTGATGCGGACGGCTATGAGTTTGTGCCGGTTGTCAAGCCGGCTACAAGTTAATTGAAAGCTTAATAGTAGATAAATTATTTCTTTATATATGCTCAAAGTCTTACATTATTTTGTACAAGAAAGCATTTGTTGTTTAAAAGTTAACTGTTGTCCAATAAATTACCCATCTATTTCATCGATTTCAACGCTTTTTTGCGTGGCACTTTCCGGCGCATTCTAACGCATTTCATAGTTTCGCTATAAATGTTGAATGATGTATGATGAATCATTTAGAGAAAAATATAATTCGGCAGGCAGAATTGCCTCCTCTCGCCGTAACACATATTGCGTCAGTAATTACTGCGAGCGTTCTGCCTTATCAATTAATTATCAAAAACGTATTTATGGACTGATGTGCTACGACGCAAATTTATTCTCTAGTTTTTTGAAGCAATGAAACGCACAGATCTTTTAAATACGATAGCAACGCATTGTAATTAATGTGTGCTAAAAGTTTCTGCTCGATCCGATGAAACATCGGACGGCTTTGAAAGTAAAGTAGTGAAGTGGGCAGTGGATATTTGATATACCCTGTGGGCTTTCCACAGAGGGGAAATAGCGTTGTCTTTCTACTGGTTAGGGATCTATCTTGTGGACATTCTAGACAGGTAAATAAGCAAGCACACTACGGAAACGACACGCCTAATGCTACTTTGCTACTGTATTGTGCCATTTTACACAAACCATGTCTAAGCTTTAAAATTCGTGAGAAAATCTAAAGTTTGCTCAAACTAATGCTAGATTGGATTAAACAATACAACAGCGGCCTTCTTAACTTGATCCCATCCATTATGGAAGATATCTTGTATCATTGCTAATGGCAGATCACATCGAGGTGTCAAAATAGGCCAGGCACTGCAGCAGCTGCGGATTGCGCTTGAAGTACTCCTGGAAGTCTTCGAACGAGATCACACCGTCGCCATCTGCGTCCATCCGTTCGAAGGCGGCGTCGGCGTGCTCCAGGACGGTCAGCTCGTCCACCGGCGGCCGCACCATTCGCCCCAGCAGGTCGTAGATACTCGCCAGGACATCGTTCAGCTCTCGCTTAGTGATCTCGCCGTCCTGGTTAATGTCGTACATGTTGAAAATCCAGCGCAGCTTCTCGACTTGGCTGCCGCGGCACACTGTCGACAGGCCGCGGGCGAAGTCGGCGAAACTCAGTGCGCCGGAGCGCGACCGGTCGAATGCCGAGAAGATGAAGCGGGAATAGGCGGTAGCGTCGCCCTGGGGGAAGAACTGGGCGAATATCGACCGGAACACGTCCTCGTGCAGGGCTCCTGCGCCAGGGTTGCGGGTAGAAGGCTCTGTGACAATTAACTTTGTTCTTCGACTGAAAAATCCAAAACCCCTCAGCTACTAGAAGTAGTAGCGAATTGGCCTAAAATGGGACTAAAATGGCTTTTGTTGACCAACTTTCTATTTGCAGGTCAAAGAAATTGGAAAGAAGCTGCTGCTGCTGCTGTGTGTCTCATTTTTTCTCCCCTCCACTCGACCCTCCCAGCCAGGCGTGCACACAAGCATGGGGGCGGCCAAGGATCCCGGAGGTCGCTGATCGCCTTTGTTTGAACACGATCCGAAGGACGGGCGGTAGAGAAAAAGAGCAAAAACTATGGTCCCACTGTACTGCTTTGGGTTGGCAGGACTTGGGTGTTTGCTTGCTTTAGCAGTGCTTGCTCAGGTTATGGAAAAGATCTGCAACAGCGCTGTAGTTATTGCTGGTTTCATTCGAATCCTCTATATAGCCCGTCTAATTCTATTTATACACACGAGGGCAAACATGATGCTGGTTCCTAATTTTCTCGACTCCTTTTTATGGCTTCAGGTTGACGGCCAGCAGCCGTCAGCCATCGGCTGGTGGCTGGTGAAATGAGGAAACAGAGGCTGATGGCTGATGAACTGAGGGATCAGAGGCTGATGGCTGATGAACTGAGGGATCAGAGGCTGATGGCTGATGAACTGAGGGATCAGTGGCTGATGAACTGAGGGATCAGAGGCTGATGAACTGAGGGATCAGTGGCTGATGGCTGATGAACTGAGGGATCAGAGGCTGATGGCTGATGAACTGAGGGATCAGTGGCTGATGAACTGAGGGATCAGAGGCTGATGGCTGATGAACTGAGGGATCAGTGGCTGATGAACTGAGGGATCAGAGGCTGATGGCTGATGAACTGAAGGAACAGAGGCTAATGACTGATGAACTGAAGGAACAGAGGCTGATGGCTGATGAACTGAAGGAACAGAGGCTAATGGCTGATGAACTGAAGGAACAAAGGCTGATGAACTGAAGGAACAAAGGCTGATGAACTGAGGGATCAGAGGCTGATGGCTGATGAACTGAAGGATCAGAGGCTGATGGCTGATGAACTGAAGGAACAGAGGCTAATGACTGATGAACTGAAGGAACAAAGGCTGATGAACTGAAGGAACAAAGGCTGATGAACTGAGGGATCAGAGGCTGATGGCTGATGAACTGAAGGAACAGAGGCTAATGACTGATGAACTGAAGGAACAGAGGCTAATGACTGATGAACTGAAGGAACAGAGGCTGATGGCTGATGAACTGATGGAACAGAGGCTGATGGCTGATGAACTGAGGGATCAGAGGCTGATGAACTGAGGGATCAGTGGCTGATGAACTGAGCGATCAGAGGCTGATGAACTGAGAGAACAGAGGCTGATGGCTGATGAACTGATGGAACAGAGGCTGATGGCTGATGAACTGAGGGATCAGAGGCTGATGAACTGAGGGATCAGAGGCTGATGAACTGAGGGATCAGTGGCTGGTGGCTGATGAACTGAGGGATCAGAGGCTGATGGCTGATGAACTGAAGGAACAGAGGCTAATGACTGATGAACTGAAGGAACAGAGACTAATGGCTGATGAACTGAGGGATCAGAGGCTGATGAACTGAGGGATCAGAGGCTGATGGCTGATGAACTGAAGGAACAGAGGCTAATGGCTGATGAACTGAAGGATCAGAGGCTGATGGCTGATGAACTGAAGGAACAGAGGCTAATGGCTGATGAACTGAAGGAACAAAGGCTGATGAACTGAAGGAACAAAGGCTGATGAACTGAGGGATCAGAGGCTGATGGCTGATGAACTGATGGATCAGAGGCTGATGGCTGATGAACTGAAGGAACAGAGGCTAATGGCTGATGAACTGAAGGAACAAAGGCTGATGAACTGAAGGAACAAATGCTGATGGACTGAGGGATCAGAGGCTGATGGCTGATGAACTGAAGGAACAGAGGCTAATGACTGATGAACTGAAGGAACAGAGGCTAATGACTGATGAACTGAAGGAACAGAGGCTGATGGCTGATGAACTGAGGGATCAGAGGCTGATGAACTGAGGGATCAGTGGCTGATGAACTGAGGGATCAGAGGCTGATGAACTGAGGGATCAGAGGCTGATGAACTGAGGGATCAGTGGCTGATGAACTGAGGGATCAGAGGCTGATGGCTGATGAACTGAAGGAACAGAGACTGATGGCTGATGAACTGAGGGATCAGAGGCTGATGGCTGATGAACTGAAGGAACAGAGGCTAATGGCTGATGAACTGAAGGATCAGAGGCTGATGGCTGATGAACTGAAGGAACAGAGACTGATGGCTGATGAACTGAGGGATCAGAGGCTGATGGCTGATGAACTGAAGGAACAGAGGCTAATGGCTGATGAACTGAAGGATCAGAGGCTAATGGCTGATGAACTGAAGGATCAGAGGCTAATGGCTGATGAACTGAAGGATCAGAGGCTAATGGCTGATGAACTGAAGGAACAAAGGCTGATGAACTGAAGGAACAAAGGCTGATGAACTGAGGGAACAAAGGCTGATGAACTGAGGGATCAGAGGCTGATGGCTGATGAACTGAAGGAACAGAGGCTAATGGCTGATGAACTGAAGGAACAAAGGCTGATGAACTGAAGGAACAGAGGCTAATGGCTGATGAACTGAAGGATCAGAGGCTAATGGCTGATGAACCGAAGGATCAGAGGCTAATGGCTGATGAACTGAAGGATCAGAGGCTAATGGCTGATGAACTGAAGGAACAAAGGCTGATGAACTGAAGGAACAAAGGCTGATGAACTGAGGGAACAAAGGCTGATGAACTGAGGGATCAGAGGCTGATGGCTGATGAACTGAAGGAACAGAGGCTAATGGCTGATGAACTGAAGGAACAAAGGCTGATGAACTGAAGGAACAGAGGCTAATGGCTGATGTACTGAAGGAACAGAGGCTGATGAACTGAAGGAACAAAGGCTGATGAACTGAAGGAACAGAGGCTGATGAACTGATGGAACAGAGGCTAATGGCTGATGAACTGAAGGAACAGAGGCTGATGAACTGATGGAACAGAGGCTAATGGCTGATGAACTGAAGGAACAGAGGCTGATGAACTGATGGAACAGAGGCTAATGACTGGATTGAATGAAAGGCCAGAGGATCATATACAAGCTGTGTTTCATGATCTTTTTTGATAGCCGAATATAATAAACCTTGATATGAACATTTTATATTATTAGTTTAGTAGAATTACTAGATTGTCAGTATCTTGTCATTCTATACTTTGAATAAGTCACTGAAAACTCTGCGCAGTGCAAATAGAAAAAATATTTGCAGAGGAGCTCAGCAATTTCTAGGATATCTCAAATGGAATAAGCCTGTTCAATTTGATCAATATGTTTTGCTTGATAATCCATCTGCGGATTGTCGGATATTTTTCTCTCAAATCCTACCTATAGACTCCATATACTCATCTTAACTGGATTAAACCTGTTCTAAGAGAAAACTTCCATAATACCACCCGAGTGCTGCCTTGCTCGAGGATCGAGTCGATGAGGACAAGATCCGATCCTCAATTTCCTTTCCCACTCACTTTACTATATTCTCGTGTTGTTTTTTTTAGTTTATATCCCACGTCTTGCAAATGTTTCCGGGATTTCGCATGCTCCACTTGGCCGGTGCATCAGATTCTCTCTCTATATCGCACATCCTCACGCGCTGATCCTATTTTTGGACCAGGATATATACCTCTAAGATATGTAATAGATCTTAGCACTCTATACTGAGTGAGAACGCTATGCGATCTGGCTTTAACCATCAGTGCAAAAGCACTGATGAATTAAAACATTGTAAAGATAATTGGTGATTTCTTTGTTTTCTAAGTAACAAGTGACAGCGTACAGTTGCATCCTATTAAGGAGGTGGGTGACGGAGTTTCTTGGTCCATGAGCAATAGTTGCTAATAATAATTGCAGTAGGGCTACAGGCAATGGCACATCATTCGGTGACTCTAGACCCGCAGCCAGCGAGGAGGCAATTCTGCCCATTTCGCTGACTCCTGAGCACACACGCACACAGATACCGTACACAGGCACATACTCACACTTTCTCATCGTCAGGCAGTGTACACTTCACTGTGCCTTGGAGGTTGACCCTCAAGGGCGTAAATTGCACGACAAGCCTCCAAGCCTTCTCTCCGCGGCTGCGCCCCAAATGAATGTGGCCTCGCCGCGGAATCGAGCTCAGGGACCTTGGTGCGAGAGGCAAACGCGTTAACCGCGTTAAACGTTAACCGTAAGAAGGATGTCTATAGCAAAAAATGTGGGATCTGCGTTCAGTTTTCAAACTATCCCAGATCTCCCCATGTAGAAGTGCAACAGTTGGCATCAGCATACAATGCCCCTTTTACCCCGGTTTGTGAACGGTGAGGTCATCGAGTAATTCATGCAATAACAATGATCAGCTGATAGACTTTTTATGTTATACAATTTTGATCTGATCAGCTTATTCTTTAATCTCTAATCCCCTTTTGCACTATTGAGACTCTCAAATGGAACGCAGTTTCAGTTGATAAAGGCCATAGAAACTTCGTCAGTGGAAATGGGAAAGAAGTATATAATCTCTCCCGTTTATTCATTTATCTATGGCCGTCAGATAAATGAAGACATGGCTGAAGACATTAGTGACTTTGCCAGCATTGACGACGATATAGCGAGAATGGTTGATTTGATTTTTGCGGACGGAACCACATCGGAGACACCCTCAAGCCCTCGCTTCGATTTTACGTCGGAGGAAGAGCTCATGGCTGTTGTCGATGGCTGTATGCCAGAAGCTACTAAGAAGAAAACTACTTGGATGGTCAACACGTTCATGGAATGGCACAATGAAACGAAGACACAGTGGGCGTCTGGCGAGCAATCTGGACTGATGGTGCTCAAGGAGCTGCATGAGGTGAGCAAATCGGATGAGCAAGTTCGGCAAACAGCATTCAAATTCGGCAAACAGCATTCAAATTCGGCAAACTGCATTCAAATTCGGCAAACAGCATTCAAATTCGGCAAACAGCATTCAAATTCGGCAAACAGCATTCAAGTTCGGCAAACAGCATTCAAATTCGGCAAACAGCATTCAAATTCGGCAAACAGCATTCAAATTCGGCAAACAGCATTCAAGTTCGGCAAACAGCATTCAAATTCGGCAAACAGCATTCAAATTCGGCAAACAGCATTCAAATTCGGCAAACAGCATTCAAATTCGGCAAACAGCATTCAAGTTCGGCAAACAGCATTCAAATTCGGCAAACAGCATTCAAATTCGGCAAACAACATTCAAATTCGGCAAACAGCATTCAAGTTCGGCACCAGGTCAACCAGATACAAAAATATCTATGGCACAAGCCCATCATATTGATCCAACTGCATTCCAATTCGGCAAACTGCAAGCACTGTCAATATTATATTAACTCAAAAAGTAACGATAATATAAAAGTCCTACTTTTTAAGTTCTTCTATAACGGGATAAACTTTCGTTTTTTTTTATTTTTGGTCAACACCAAATGATTTCTATATCTGGTTACTTCGCGAGATAAGAAATTTTCTGTATAAGAGTCGAACCAAGTCAAAGTTAAGCGTTGATCCCGCTATGACTTTAGCACTGTATTATTTAGTTTAACAGTTGGCCTCATTCAAAGGCACGGGCGCTAGTTAAACCAGGCTAAAACGAATTTTTTAAGTGAAAGAAAAAGAGCAATTAAATGAGAACGCAGGGTGAGGAGCTCTGATCCTTATTCTGATGTTTACTCCCGTCGGAATAGACCAGACTGTAGCCATAGTAGATACAGAAAACTGTTTGAGAATAGCCAACTATTGCTGAAAGAGAAAAGCAGATAATACTACTGGGACACATGCAACTTAACGGCATAGTAGGTACTGCGACTGACCATATTTCCTTTCCTTTGAGAGGCAAGAAATATAAAAAGAGCCAAATGAACCCACTCCCCAACCGGGATTTTGGGTGAAGGGGCGGCGCGAGGTCCCTGTCATCTTCAGCGCGACGTTGCTCGGCCCTCTTTGATGTCAGCAGCGACCCATCTCGCCTACTTTCCGCTGCTTCTCTCTCCAGTCGAGCCCATATCCTGCGAGGCCAAGACTGCGAGACTGTTAATTAACTCGCGGCCAGAACCTCACCCTCCAGCTCAGTTTTTACTATCTAAACTCTCATACTCCTTCAGTTTTGCCTCATGCTTCACGGCTTGCATTTTCCCCATCCTTGTTGCCACCCAAGACTCGCCGCACTCCCCCCTGCAAACTCTCGCACCCAATCTCCCAGTCGCCTGCAATCAACCGGAAGTGCAAGAAAAACTTGCCGCCATGAACTTCACAATGAATTGCAATTATTATTAGATACTAATACTGCAGTGGGGGGTCGGTGGCAGAGCGGTCTAACGCGTTTGCCTCTCGCACCAAGGTCCCTGAGCTCGATTCCGCGGCGAGGCCACATTCATTTGGGGCGCAGCCGCGAAGAGAAGGCTTGGGGGCTTGTCATGCAATTTACGCCCTTGATGGCCAACCTCCAAGGCACAGTGAGAGTGTACACTGCCTGACGATGAGAAAGTCAGGGCAAATTTACACACCTGTGTGAGCGACTGCCTGACTACAGTATCTGTGTGCGTGTGTGCTCAGGAGTCAGCGAAATGGGCAGAATTGCCTCCTCGCTGGCTGCGGGTCTAGTGTCACCAAATGATGTGCTGCAGTGCCTGCAGCCCTCCTGCAGTTCTTATTATTATTAATGCTGCAGTACTACCTTCAGGGCACTCGTTCTTGAATCCGCGGTACAGGGTGCGCAGCTCCCTGGGCGTGAAGTGTGTGGCCCTGGCCAGACAGTAGATATCCACTGGTCTCTGTCGGCTGCTGCGACAGGCGATCAGCTCTTCCAGGTCGGCCATGTCATGCTTCAGATGGAATAGAGTCTTGGACTTTTTTCTCAGCTGGTCGATCTGGTTGAGCAGGTTGGAAGGCGCGAATGAGACTCGGCGCAGCGTTGAGGCCAGGCGATTGCCGGCTGCGGGCGGCGCCTCGAACACCGGCTGGGATCGGCGGAGCCGCCGCGTCTGCTGCATCCTGGCTGGCTGGCTGGATCGAATATTGACTGGCTAGTTAGATCGATAATTAACTGGGTGGCTTGCTGAATCGATCGATAATTAACTGGGTGGCTTGCTGAATCGATCGATAATTAACTGGGTGGCTTGCTGAATCGATCGATAATTAACTGGGTGGCTTGCTGAATCGATCGATAATTAACTGGGTGGCTTGCTGAATCGATCGATAATTAACTGGGTGGCTTGCTGAATCGATCGATAATTAACTGGGTGGCTTGCTGAATCGATCGATAATTAACTGGCTGGCTTGCTGAATCGATCGATAAACGACTGGCTGGCTTGCTGAATCGATCGATAAACGACTGGCTGGCTTGCTGAATCGATCGATAAACGACTGGCTGGCTTGCTGGATACCGAAAGCAGCTGCTATTAAATCGGTTAAAACTAGGGCTAGAGGACTAGCTTTCTCATGCCCTACTTCCTATTGGCTGGGTCCATGGAAGTCCGTCTCATCCAGAATCACTCACTGTTCGAAGATGGAAAGCGAAGAGAAAATTAAGGACTAAAGCCAAATCCGTTGTTTTGTGCAATTGCTCAGCCCATTTGGACTCGGGCAATTTCACCTGCTCTACCTTCTCACTCTCGCCCATGCAGCTATATTAATAGGCGCAAAATTACCGACTGAGCCTAGCAACTAGCACAGCAAAGCAGATGAGAGGCCGCAGGTAAAAAATTACGTAGACAAGGAGAGTCGCCTAACAACCTCCACCCTTTTAGCCCTTCCCACCGCTGTGAGACGCATTGAGCACAGAATTCTGCTTGAGCCTAATAGAGAGGTTTTTATAATGAACACTCTGGCTCGTGAACAAAGATCTTCAATCGCCTTCAACACATACCCTCCCCTGTCTCATCTCTCCCCTGTCTCATCTCTCCCCTGTCTCATCTCTCCCCTGTCTCATCTCTCCCCTGTCTCATCTCTCCCGTGTCTCATCTCTCCCGCGTCTCATCTCTCCCCTGTCTCATCTCTCCCCTGTCTCATCTCTCCCCTGTCTCATCTCTCCCCTGTCTCATCTCTCCCGTGTCTCATCTCTCCCGTGTCTCATCTCTCCCGTGTCTCATCTCTCCCGTGTCTCATCTCTCCCGTGTCTCGTCTCACCACTGTCTCATCTCACCACAGTCTCATCTCACCACAAGTCGTATCTCACTAGTCTCATCTCACCAGTCTCATCTCACCAGTCTCATCTCACCAGTCTCGTCTCACAACAGTCAATCCAGCCCGCTATTGTCTTCAGTATTGTCTGTTTCACCCACCCAGGAGTCCGACCCCAGGTTGAGATTTATGCTTGCAGCGGTTCAGCCGCCAAAACGGCTGGAAAACACGCCACGATAAGAAAATATCCTTAACGGCCAACATTTCGATTTGAACTCCCTCTGTCCGCCTTTTCCTAATCCTGCCCGTGCGAGATTCAATTATCCCCTGCCCCAGCCTTCAAGCCAACTCCTGCTGTGAAAGGCAAGCTTGGTCCTATCGATGTTCCTTTAGGATTCAACCGACTCCGGCTTTTTCCTAAATGCTTCAGAGAGGAGCGGAGAAGATCCGACTGGCGGAAAATGTCTCACAAGAAAGTGGAAGACTTCGCATGGTAGAAATTGAATAACGAACAAAATTGACTTCTTCAGCGTTCATGCATTAAACCTATCTTCTACCCTCTACTCTCTCTTCTCTTCTCTTTCCCTTCTCCTCTCTCTTCTCTCCTCTTTCCATTCTCCTCTCTCTTCTCTCCTCTTTCCATTCTCCTCTCTCTTCTCTCCTCTTTCCCTTCTCCTCTCTCTTCTCTCCTCTTTCCCTTCTCCTCTCTCTTCTCTCCTCTTTCCATTCTCCTCTCTCTTCTCTCCTCTTTCCATTCTCCTCTCTCTTCTCTCCTCTTTCCCTTCTCCTCTCTCTTCTCTCCTCTTTCCCTTCTCCTCTCTTCTCTCCTCTTTCCCTTCTCCTCTCTCTTCTCTCCTCTTTCCCTTCTCCTCTCTCTTCTCTCCTCTTTCCCTTCTCCTCTCTCTTCTCTCCTCTTTCCCTTCTCCTCTCTCTTCTCTCCTCTTTCCCTTCTCCTCTCTCTTCTCTCCTCTTTCCCTTCTCCTCTCTCTTCTCTCCTCTTTCCCTTCTCCTCTCTCTTCTCTCCTCTTTCCCTTCTCCTCTCTTCTCTCCTCTTTCCCTTCTCCTCTCTCTTCTCTCCTCTTTCCCTTCTCCTCTCTCTTCTCTCCTCTTTCCCTTCTCCTCTCTCTTCTCTCCTCTTTCCCTTCTCCTCTCTCTTCTCTCCTCTTTCCCTTCTCCTCTCTTCTCTCCTCTTTCCCTTCTCTTCTCTCTTCTCTATTTTTCTCTTTTCAAAGCAACAAATCGCAGCTTTTTTCTTACACATTTTGAGCAGCATTTTACCATAGACAGCCACTGAGACTAAATGAGACAAGATTTTAGATCTGTCGCGAGTCCAACTACGAGTAGCAGACGTCTACAGAATCTAAGCTGCACATATTCACATGCAAAGAAATTCTTAGACTTTTTTATAGCCCAGCACTAAACGGTTCAGAGAGTAACTCAGTGGCTATAGCTCAGAAATGCAGTCTGTTTGCGAACCGGAAGAGCCGATTTCAGGCGCTGTCGGCAGCTCAGCCAGGCCAACCGACTCGGCAGAGAGTTTTCCCTCCGTGCGCAATCTGATAAAAAAATTCGACAGCCTGGGCGGCAGCGCTAATTCCCAGCTGCAGCGGCGGCTGGTCCAACGATCGACCGATGAAACCGCCGATGCGGCTGGGGCGAACCAGCAGCCGAACGACCCGGCGCTGCTATCGATCGGTGACCAACCAAAGGCCGACTCATCCGACTCGTTCTTCTTGTCCGAGACGAATGCGGTTGAGGACTTGGCGGCACCCTGCGGCACTGTACAGCCTGAAAGTGCTGTTAGAGAGGCTGCGAATGAAGCTCCCATGGCTTTTCCAACGCCGGATAAGCTCAGCGAACATTCTAAGAACATCAAAAGTATTTCGCCTGACAAAAAGAATGACGACGAAGAAATGAAGTCGGCCTTATATGACATTAAGCTAGAGCCGCAGCAGCAGCTTGAATTGCTGCAAGCTGAAGCTGAAGTTGAACACGCTCTTCCACCATTGATCCCTGACGAATCCGTCGACGACAAAATCGGAGCGAGCTCGGTGGAAGACGAGGGTCAGGAAGAGAAATCCAACAGCGAATTGAAATCGAATCCCGCAGATGCGGCTAGCTATAGCTTTAGCGAGCCTCTAGCCAGCATTGAGGAGACAGTGGAGGTTGTCGAGACTGGCGAGCAACCGGCCGACCTGTCGCAAGTGTCAACACTAGAGCTGCTAACCGCTGTGCTTGGCAAAGGCAGTTTAGACGCTTTGGACGAGCCGGAGCGGCCCTCCAAGGGCACAAACAATCTGTGTGCCGGGTCGCAAAAGCTGAGAAAGAAGCAGAAGAGCAACCAGCAGAAACAGGGCGAGTACAGCGCTGCCGATCACAAGCACCAGTGCGTCAGCCGCACGGACTTATTGGCGGCTCTCGGCTCCAAGAAGCGCAAGCCGGCATTGCTTAGCACTTGTGCCAGGACGCTAAAGAACAAAGGTAAGCTGGCAGCTAATCGACTCCATGAACTGTGAAAAACTAGTACCGAGTAGAATAGCCGTCTTTCCGTAACCCGCACTCCACACAAAGATCATTCCATCAAAATAGTTCGCGATGCGTCCCGTTCGATGCTGTCCCTCGTGGCACGGGCTGACGAGCCCATCCTGGCGAATGCGGCCGACACCAAACAGCAGCTGCTGCCGGCGATATCGCCCGATGCTTCAGCCAGCGCAGAGGAGGAGCCCCAAACCGAAACTGCCGTCATTACCGCTCCAGACGCCGTCGAATTCACTGGCAGTCAGTCGCCGATTGGCAATCAAGAAGACAAACCGGCTGCGGATGATTTCTTCCAGGACCTTCCAGAGACGCCTCCGTCTAACAGTGCTGAAGCTCCCGCGTTGAAAAGTTTGCCATCGCTGCCGCCAACACCGGCGTCGCTTGCTTCGCCAGCTCAGCTGGCCTCCGGAGAAGCCGCGTCGGATGTCAATATGAACGATTTTAGCGACTTCGCCGCTCAGCAGCTTTGTGAGTTGGGAATTTTGAAATACTAGTTTGTTTTTAATTGAGCTCGAAAACTCGAAAGACTTTTAACAGAAGAGAAGCGCTTGAGTCGTTAAAGAAGCGTTTTAGTCGTCAGAGAAACGTTTGAGTCGTTAGAGAAGCGTTTGAGTCGAAGCGTTTGAGTCTTTAGATAAGCGTTTGAGTTCAGAAAATAGAATCGTTTGAGTCGTCAGAGAATAGAATCGTTTGAGTCGTCAGAGAAGAGAAGCGTTTGAGTCGTCAGAGAATAGAAGCGTTTGAGTCGTCAGAGAAGAGAAGCGTTTGAGTCGTCAGAGAAGAGAAGCGTTTGAGTCGTCAGAGAAGAGAAGCGTTTGAGTCGTCAGAGAAGAGAAGCGTTTGAGTCGTCAGAGAAGAGAATCGTTTGAGTCGTCAGAGAAGAGAAGCGTTTGAGTCGTCAGAGAATAGAAGCGTTTGAGTCGTCAGAGAAGAGAAGCGTTTGAGTCGTCAGAGAAGAGAAGCGTTTGAGTCGTCAGAGAAGAGAAGCGTTTGAGTCGTCAGAGAAGAGAATCGTTTGAGTCGTCAGAGAAGAGAAGCGTTAGAGTCGTCAGAGAATAGAAGCGTTTGAGTCGTTAAAGAAACTTGTGAGGTTTCCTTCTAACATGAAGTGAAAAACTACAGCTGAAAGCGCTTGTTTTATCTCTTGTTATCAATAGACGATTTCTTAAAACTTGAATTACAACAGCTAATGTGCTTGCTCAATTGAAAAATCCAAGTTTATTAAGTGTGCAAGATTTTAAAGTCCTATTTTTTTTCAATAAAAGTTGCAAATTTATTAATTTCAGCCCTCAATTAATCGTCAACGCCATGACATCCGGCTTGGGACAGACCTACGACTGACTGCTGCGGTAAAGCTAGACAGTTCCAGCTGAAAGTAATACTAAAGCTAACAACACGTAGCGGAAGACAGTTAGTTATTTTCTAAGATAGTTCAGTTGAACTCTTGTGTTAAGATATGTTTCTGTGAGCATATTCAAATAAGCTGGGCTGTCCTAATGTAGACAGTAAATAAGTTTTTTCTGTTCTTCTCATTTTTGCGCTACTACGTGTGCATTGCTAAATTTGTGAAAATACAATTTTTATTGCAAAGTTGACCTATTTTTCCGCACAGAAAGTACCAGCATAATTAGACAATTTCTGCTTTTAGTTGACTCCTCTTTTTGCCAAGCTGAAGGCAAGTATAAATAAAAAAATAAAATAATACGAGTCTGTCTTAAAATGAAAACCCTGGCTCGTGAACAAAGATCTTCAATCGCCTTCAACACATACCCTCCCCTGTCTCATCTCTCCCGTGTCTCCTATCTCCCCTGTCTCATCTCTCCCGTGTCTCCTATCTCCCCTGTCTCATCTCTCCCGTGTCTCCTCTCTCCCGTGTCTCATCTCTCCCGTGTCTCCTCTCTCCCGTGTCTCATCTCTCCCCTGTCTCATCTCTCCCCTGTCTCCTCTCTCCCGTGTCTCATCTCTCCCCTGTCTCCTCTCTCCCGTACAAGTAACCCCGTTGTGTCGGCATTTCTGTACAGCTGTCCAGTCCGTGGACTGGGGCATAGAATTCTAGATATCTGGTTGATGCGAGCTTCGCCATCCACAGTGCGCTTTCGACGAAGATTAGTGTCTTGGAATGTGGCAACGAAGTCTTGATTCCCTTCTCCTCTCCTCGCGAACGAATGATTTTATAGTTTATACTCGTAGTCCTTTAGCTCCTACAAGCAAAACAAAACCCCCACTGAACATTTGGACTGTAAATTTGCAATGTTCAAAAAGCAATGAACAAAAACCACTCTCATCCCTTCCAGCCTCCAATATTGTCCTCCTTTCATATTAACTAAAGTTTTATCTCTGGACACTCTATCGTGCAACAAATTGTGTCCCTTGAGCTGAGCTTCGAACTACCGACCACT
Organism: Macrostomum hystrix; assembly: GCA_950097015.1. Lineage (NCBI taxonomy): Eukaryota > Metazoa > Platyhelminthes > Macrostomidae > Macrostomum > Macrostomum hystrix. The sequence continues at coordinate 3,062,666 of CATNEN010000012.1, forward strand.
CCGTCAAAAGTCAGGAGCTTTAAACACGGAGCTCAATTTTTAAAACGAAAATTGAGACAAAAAATCAAGACTAGTTGAAACGAAACAGCCAGTTGAATTGGCAGATTAAATTTTAAGATGATAGCCCAAAACTACGAATGGACCACGGCCCTCCTAGCTCGATCAGCAGACTGGAGGCCGACAGATCAATTTGTATATTCGTTTTCTACTAATTTGACAATTAGTAGATAGAAAATAGTCAAGGCAACAAGTCTAAAGTGTATTTACGCACGAGATAGTTTGTCTTGTTTACTAGAGTAAAAGCTTTTGGCAACACTGTTGCTGCGACAAAGCATAAAACAAGCAATAAGCTCAACAGGAAGAGAAATGGGTCTTTGAAAGTGATTAAATGAAGGGATTGACATCCTGGATACATTAGAGATAAAACGCAGTGGCGGGTGCCACCGAGAGAAAATGAGGTGGTGGGTGCCATCGCGTTAATATGGGTTGGTGGGTGCCAGCGAGAGAAAATGGGGTGGTGGGTACCAGCGAGAGAAAATGGGGTGGTGGGTGCCAGTGAGTGAAACTGGGTGGTTGGTGCCAGTGAGAGAAAATGGGGTAGTGGGTGCCAGTGAGAGAAACTGGGTAAGGGTGCCAGCGAGAGAAACTGGGGTGGTGGGTGCCAGCGAGAGAAAATGGGGTGGTGGGTGCCAGTGAGAGAAACTGGGTGGTTGGTGCCAGTGAGAGAAAATGGGTTAGTGGGTGCCAGTGAGAGAAACTGGGTAAGGGTACCAGCGAGAGAAACTGGGTGGTGGGTGCCAGCGAGAGAATGGGGTGGTGGGTGCCAGCGAGAGAGACTGGGTGGTGGGTGCCAGCGAGAGAATGGGGTGGTGGGTACCAGCGAGAGAAAATGGGGTGGGTGCCAGTGAGAGAAAATGGGGTGTTGCGTGCAAGCGAGAGAAAATGGGGTGGTGGGTGCCAGCGAGAGAGAATGGGTTGGTGGCGGATGCTGGCTATAGAAACTGTGGCGGTGGGTGTGTGCAAGAAAATCAGAGCTTCAAGTTCCTATAATTAGTTTATTCATGAAATCTAATGTTCTAAGATGAACAATGATCCGGAATGACGTAAAACACATACATGCCTTGTTAAAAGAAGAAAAGGGCTAGTTGGCCACCAAATCTTATGTTTTCTCCATGTTCAGGCCATCCTATTTTTTTTAATTGTGATAATTCAGTTTATAAGCATACAAAGTACAAAAGTATACGCTCGTACATAATATATTAAATGAAATATCGATAATATGTAACTCATTTTTAAGCTTAACCAAGTTCATTAAAGCAGAAGAACTTAGCAATAATAGATCTTTAAGTATTGATAGCGAAGGCATCTAAAAACAAATAAAAACGATTAATAAACAACAAATTTTTAACTTTTGCGAGTGCCAATGCAATAACGGGATTAAAAAAACAAAGCTTTTACCAACAATCTATATAAATAGATGTGCATAGCTATGAAGCTTTATTTTGGTACTTTTTGTCGGCTCAAAAACTGCAAAAAATTGTAAGAATCGAACATATAATTTAAATAATTAAGGAAGTGAAGAAGGGAAAAACTAACAGACAGAAGTGTGTCGGGGAAGATTAAGCTACTCATAGTAGTGATTTTTATTTAGTCTTATTTATATAAACTCGCATATGGCAGCTGGATGGTGTAAGAATGGTTAGTTAGTCAGAATAGAATAAATATCGTATAAAGTAGACCTTAGTCGCTTAGGATTGTTGGTGCAGCAATAATTTGCGGATTAAAATACAGACAAGCAAAACAAAAATGAAAAAGCAGACAGTTTCAGATTTGTTAAAACAAATTAAAAAATCAAACAACAACAATAATTTAAGCAAGGTGGTTATACAGAGTAAACAGACGCGTGAAAGATAAAAATTCAAACAGTTCAGAAAACACATTGTGGTGAAAATATAAAAGGAGCATATTTCGTTCAGAATATTATATAATTTTAGCATTTTCTCTATTCTAGCTAAAGTAAGAAGTCAAAACTAGAAAATAATAATGAACATAGCGTGGCTAAGTAAAATATTGAAAGCTACTCTAAACTTATCTCAACCTTACTACTGGCTAAAACGGAAAACACACAGAACTAACAATAGTTTAGCAAAGAAGGGAGTTCCAGCTCATTTTAGATATTGACAATCAGTTCATACTACTGCCGCTGCCTTTTGGCAAAAGTAGTCAGTCGCGAAAAATCGAATTGTTGGAAAAGAACTTTAAGGAATGAGAGTTCGCATCAGCAACACAGAGATAAACATGAAGTGCTCAGATCAAAGAATGAATGAGTTTATTGTCCAAGTGTCCAAGGGTGTGAATGCGAGCTCAGAAAGGCATAATACAAAATTGCCAGCAAAGTTTTCTAACCCCAGAAGATAAAATCTAGCATGCCACCCAGCCCAAATCTAGCCAGGTATCCAGCTTAAATCTAGCCTGACATCCAGCTTAAATCTAGCCTGACATCCAGCTAAAATCTAGCCTGACATCCAGCTTAAATCTAGCTAGGTATCCAGCTTAAATCTAGCTAGGTATCCAGCTTAAATCTAGCCTGACATCCAGCTAAAATCTAGCCTGACATCCAGCTTAAATCTAGCCTGACATCCAGCTTAAATCTAGCCTGACATCCAGCTTAAATCTAGCCTGACATCCAGCTTAAATCTAGCCTGACATCCAGCTTAAATCTAGCCTGACATCCAGCTTAAATCTAGCCTGACATCCAGCTAAAATCTAGCCTGATATCCAGCTTAAATCTAGCTAGGTATCCAGCTTAAATCTAGCTAGGTATCCAGCTTAAATCTAGCCTGACATCCAGCTCAAATCTAGCCTGAAATCCAGCTTAAATCTAGCCTGAAATCCAGCTTAAATCTTGCCTGAAATCCAGCTTAAATCTAGCCTGACATCCAGCTCAAATCTAGCCTGAAATCCAGCTTAAGTCAAGAATGATATCCAACTGAAATCTTGCCTGAAATCCAGCTCAAATCTAGCCTGACATCCAGCTCAAATCTAGCCTGAAATCCAGCTTAAGTCAAGAATGATATCCAACTGAAATCTTGCGTGAAATCCAGCTCAAATCTAGCCTGACATCCAGCTTAAATCAAGCCTGACATCCAGCTCAAATCTAGCCTGAAATCCAGCTCAAATCTAGCATGATATCCAGCTTAAGTCAAGAATGATATCCAACTGAAATCTTGCCTGACATCCAGCTTAAATCTAGCCTGACATCCAGCTTAAATCTAGCCTGACAACCAGCTAAAATCTAGCCTGACATCCAGCTTAAATCTAGCCTGACATCCAGCTAAAATCTAGCCTGACATCCAGCTTAAATCTAGCCTGACATCCAGCTTAAATCTAGCCTGACATCCAGCTTAAATCTAGCCTGACATCCAGCTAAAATCTAGCCTGACATCCAGCTTAAATCTAGCCTGACATCCAGCTTAAATCTAGCCTGACATCCAGCTCAAATCTAGCCTGAAATCCAGCTCAAATCTAGCATGATATCCAGCTCAAATCTAGCATGATATCCAGCTCAAATCTAGCATGATATCCAGCTCAAATCTAGCATGATATCCAGCTCAAATCTAGCCTGAAATCCAGCTCAAATCTAGCATGATATCCAGCTCAAATCTAGCATGATATCCAGCTCAAATCTAGCCTGAAATCCAGCTCAAATCTAGCATGATATCCAGCTCAAATCTAGCATGATATCCAGCTCAAATCTAGCCTGAAATCCAGCTCAAATCTAGCACGATATCCAGCTCAAATCTAGCATGATATCCAGCTCAAATCTAGCATGATATCCAGTCCCAACCAATGATCCTCTCAAACGCACCCAGAACAAAGTGTTAATAAATCACAACACTTAAAAGAGGCAAACGTGTCACTTCCAGATCCGGATAGCACCGCTGTTTTAGATTGGGCTAACCCAGCAGGCGCCGCAGAAGGCGACCCACACTAGCGACATGACAAGCATGCCAGAGACGGGACTCTGGCCTTCTGTCTGGCAGCGGGCCAAGCATTTCAGCGTCTCGTCAATAAAGATGACAGGTATGGAGATCTTTACAACTGCCATCCATTCTTCAAGCGACAGGCTGGTGATTTGGAATACTTTCTGTAAAACAAAATTGAATTTTTATTGGAGCTATTGTTAATATACTACTTACAAAATCGATTAAGTAGTAAGCAAAAGTCTTGGATTTACTTACGGACATAAACTCCACGTGTAGGATAAAGAAGTGCAGCGACATTGAGAGCGCGATGGCGCCAATTAGCCACATGTTGCGCCATGGAGGCATGGCAACCAGGGACTGATTCTCGGACAGGCTGCAGATGAAGACAGAGGGTTTGGTGCGTTTAATAAAATTAGGTTACAATAACAGGGAGTTGTCAATAATAAAAAAACGAAATCAGGCAGCAAGTATAATGTTGATGACATAAGAAGTCATGCTAAACTGAAAATACGTCTCAGTTAGTTAGAACTCTGGAACACAGGCCACACTACTAAATGAATAATAAAGTGTTGAAATTTACAGATGCAAGACTTTCAGCTAAGAATAGATTTTATTGCTATTGCACCCTCCATTACAATATGAACCCCTTTCGCTGCACCCACCACATTTATCTTCATTCCTGCTTCTGGACATAACAAGGTTAAAGTAGCTAAGTAATACATTTTATAATATGAAAGACATCAGAATGAATTGATGCGCAATCAATTTCCAAGAAAGTCAAGTCCTCACCTGTTGAGAGCATTGAACATTTCAATGAGCACTAAAACGGATAAGGCCATGGTCATGGGCTTCGGACTGCTGAAGATCTTGCAGTCGATGCCAAAGAATTTAGCGTCGTCCGTAGTGCACTGCAGATGGTGCGTCTGAAATAGGAAATAAATTATAACAGTAAGCTTACATGTTAATGAATATCAAGCGCAACCGTAGAAAAGGGGCACTAGGTTTGGCTGGCAGGGCCGCAAACCAAAAGGATATGAGCATGATCAGAGAATTTCATCGGAGAAGGGATTTGCGAGAAAAACGCTTTTGGATTTCAGCTTAAGAAAATTAGGATTTCTGGGTATAAGGATGAGGGGAATCGGGATTTCTGGGTGTCAGGATGAAGAGAATCGGGATTTCTGGGTGTCAGGATGAAGAGAATCGGGTTTTCTGGGTGTCAGGATGAAGAGAATCGGGTTTTCTGGGTGTCAGGATGAAGAGAATCGGGATTTCTGGGTGTCAGGATGAAGAGAATCGGGATTTCTGGGTGTCAGGATGAAGAGAATCGGGATTTCTGGGTGTCAGGATGAAGAGAATCGGGATTTCTGGGTGTCAGGATGAAGAGAATCGGGATTTCTGGGTGTCAGGATGAAGAGAATCGGGATTTCTGGGTGTCAGGATGAAGAGAATCGGGATTTCTGGGTGTCAGGATGAAGAGAATCAGGATTTCTGGGTGTCAGGATGAAGAGAATCGGGATTTCTGGGTGTCAGGATGAAGAGAATCGGGATTTCTGGGTGTCAGGATGAAGAGAATCGGGATTTCTGGGTGTCAGGATGAAGAGAATCGGGTTTTCTGGGTGTCAGGATGAAGAGAATCAGGATTTCTGGGTGTCAGGATGAAGAGAATCAGGATTTCTGGGTGTCAGGATGAAGAATATCATGGGTGAAGGGATATTAAAGAATTAGGATCTACAGGTCAAGGGATAATGAAACAATAGATTTTTAATGCGACTTGATTCGGGAATCCAGGAATCCCTAGTGGATCTGAGAGGACTAAAGGGTGTTAGTTGCCTATAAATGCAAAAACTATGGAGGACTGCTCCCCATACCAGCTGATAGTAGTCCAGCTGGGGTCCCTTGTCGTAGATGATGAACCACCAGGCGGCGGCGCCAACAGTGGCGCAGCCAACATAGGTGCCAATGATGAGGTAGCGCAGAAATAGCCACTTGGAGATGAGCGGCTCCCGGTTGGTCCTAGGCGGCTTGTCCATGATGTCCAGATCCGGCGGATTGAAGCCCAAAGCGGTGGCCGGCATGCCGTCGGTGACGAGGTTCACCCAAAGCAGCTGCACAGGAATCAGGGCTTCGGGCAGGCCGAGGGCGGCGGTCAGGAAGATTGAGACCACCTCGCCGATGTTGGAAGAGATCAAGTAGCGAATGAATTGCTTGGTGTTGTTGTAGATGGCCCGACCTGTTAAACGATTGACAAACGATTATTAGTAGTGATTATATACTACTTAGGGGAAGCACGTCAGCCTAGTAGTTAGAGTTTTAGACTCTAAATAAACAGAAAGGTCGGGAGTTCGGATCTCAACGGGAGCAATAAAAGTCCTTGACATTCAGCTGCAATATGGGTACCAGGATTAGCTGGGGAAGAAATTTAGTCGTGTAACGGCCTCCCCAGCCCATGGACTGAGCAGCTGTACGCAGAATTTCAATCGAAGCGCCGAGCAATACCTGCAACTTTGCCACTTGTTGTGCCCATCTGCATTAATAATAAAATTAATAATAAAATAATAATAACAATAAAACTAATTGATTGGGCCAGACGTGCAGCCGAAAGCACAGTCGCAGCTATTGCCCGGCGCATCTAAAGGCTGCGCACGGCTGTTCAGTCCATGGACTGGGGGACGCCACACCCACCCTCAATTATCAGCTAGCGCTGGTACCTATTTAACAGTTGGGTGAACTGAAAAAATGCAGAGATAAGTCTCTTGCTAAAGGACACAAATTGTTCCAGTGGAGTCGGGAATCGAACCCCCGACCTTCAAGTTGTCAGCCCAACTCTTTAACGACAAGCCTACACATCTGGCAAATACATCCATCTACTGAAGGCAGAGACTTAGCATTCTTAATACGCAAATAGCAGAATAACAGTGGACAAATATTAAAGAAACGTACTGTAAATGTACATAGAAATTTGCAGTTTAGAAAAAAACGTTTCTGCCATCATTTTTATAGGAAAACGCGTCAACGCATGTTAAGTGGAAACTTTTGAAAAAAAGCAGCTCAGGCTAATGGGCAATAGAAGGCAGTCAAAGTTTAACACTGGGGTTTTTGCATTCTAACTGTTTCAGCCTACAGCTTTTCCACTAAATTGAACTAAAAAGCTAAGATAAAGGCATAGCCAAGGTATGCAGATAGAAAAAACTCGGTTGCTATTCCGAAATTGAACTGTAGTTTAACTGTTAAGAAAAAAAACTGCTTAGAAAGAATATAAAATACTAGGAAAAATATATTAAAATATGGACTTCAAGAGTTAATCTAATATTAATTGGCTTATCTCAGTAGCGTCACAGCTCATACAGATAAGGCGGGAGATACTATCCTTATATTTCTCTAATTTTCTGGTGCAAAACTAACCCAATAGTAAAAGAGAAGGTTCGCTTAAATAGGCATTTCTAAATAGGTAAATCTAGTGCGACATTGTAATGTCTACCTGGAGTACTAGGTTGTTAATCTCGTTAAGGCAAATATTGAATACTCGAGGATCTGGGATCTGGATGGCAATTACTAGTTTCCTATAAGGGTCTGGAATAGGGGTCGGTGGCAGAGCGGTTATCGCGTTTGCCTCTCTCGCCTAGGTCCCTAAGTTCGATTCCGCGGCGAGGCCACATTCATTTGGGGCGCAGCCGCGGAGAGAAGGCTTGGGGACTTGTCGTGCAATTTACGCCATTGAGGGCCAACCTCCAAGGCACAGTGAGAGTGTACACTGCCTGACGATGAGAAATTCAGGACAGATGTACACACCTGTGTGTGTGTGTGCCTGTGTACAGTATCTGTGTGCGTGTGTGCTCAGGAGTCAGCGAAATCAGCCTCCTCGCTGGCTGCGGGTCTAGTATCACTAAATGATGTGCCATTGCCGCAGCCCTTCTGCAATTGTTATTAGTATCATTAAGGGTCTGGGATGACAATTACTTGTTTACCTTTAAAGAACTGGGATAACTAGACACCTGAGGATCTGGGATGGTGGCGGTGACTCAAAGCTGAGCACTCGGGACTGGAACACGAGTAACTCACCCTCCTCCACGGCGGCCACAATGGTGCTGAAGTTATCGTCGGCTAGCACCATGTCGGAGGCGGTCTTAGCAACGGCGGTGCCAGTTCCCATGGCGATGCCGATCTCGGCCTTCTTCAACGCCGGCGCGTCGTTTACACCGTCGCCAGTCATGGCGCTGACCTCGCCATCCTGCTGAAGGTATTCAACAATTTTCTGTTTGTGCAGCGGCTCAACTCGGGCGAATAATTTTGCAACATGGCAGGCTTTTCTCTGGTCAGCTGGCGATAGATCGTCGAATTCGCGCCCGGTGTAGCTTTTGCCCTCGGTTGACTCGTTCTCGCCGAACACTCCGATGCGGCGACAGATGGCCTCAGCGGTTGCCTTGTTGTCGCCGGTGATAACGATAACTCGAATACCGGCCTTGCGGCACTTCTGGATGCTGTCAAACACCTGCAAGATTGAAATATGAGTCAAGTTATAGTAAGCACTTTAAGCACTTTGTCCCTTGATTGGTCATAGTGAAGCGATAACGCGTCCCATTGAGGTCTTAAATATAATTATAAGTATGAACATTGTCCTTAATTGGTCATGACCTAATTGAACATTGTCATACAGCATTCATGACCTAATTGAAACTTGTCATACGGCAGTCATGACCAAACTGAAACTTGTCATACTGCAGTCATGACCAAATTGAAATTTATCCCACAGCAGTCATGACCAAACTGAAACTTGTCATACTGCAGTCATGACCAAATTGAAACTTATCCCACAGCAGTCATGACCAAACTGAAACTTGTCATACTGCAGTCATGACCAAATTGAAACTTATCCCACAGCAGTTATGACCAAACTGAAACTTGTCATACTGCAGACATGACCAAATTGAAACTTATCCCACAGCAGTCATGACCAAACTGAAACTTGTCATACTGCAGACATGACCAAATTGAAACTTATCCCACAGCAGTCATGACCAAACTGAAACTTGTCATACTGCAGTCATGACCAAATTGAAACTTATCCCACAGCAGTCATGACCAAACTGAAACTTGTCATACTGCAGTCATGACCAAATTGAAACTTATCCCATAGCAGTTATGACCAAACTGAAACTTGTCATACTGCAGTCATGACCAAATTGAAACTTATCCCACAGCAGTCATGACCAAACTGAAACTTGTCATACTGCAGTCATGACCAAATTGAAACTTATCCCATAGCAGTTATGACCAAACTGAAACTTGTCATACTGCAGTCATGACCAAATTGAAACTTATCCCATAGCAGTTATGACCAAACTGAAACTTGTCATACTGCAGTCATGACCAAATTGAAACTTATCCCACAGCAGTCATGACCAAACTGAAACTTGTCATACTGCAGTCATGACCAAATTGAAACTTATCCCACAGCAGTCATGACCAAACTGAAACTTGTCATACTGCAGTCATGACCAAATTGAAACTTATCCCACAGCAGTCATGACCAAACTGAAACTTGTCATACTGCAGTCATGACCAAATTGAAACTTATCCCACAGCAGTCATGATGAAACCGAAAACTTGTCTTGACCTCTGGACTCCAATCCTGCTGCTTCACATTCAAATGATGTCAAACTGATTAGCAGTCTCACCTCAGGCCTTGGCGGATCCAGCATGCCAACAAGTCCAACAAAGGTGAGATTAGTCTCATAGCTGGCAAACTTGTTCGAGTCCACCAGATCCATGCTCTCAGGTGAGATTGGCTTGTCGCAGGTGGCCAAAGCTAGACAGCGCAGGGTGTCTCGGCCAGTGCCATAGATGGCAGTCTGGCGCATTATCTCCTCCTTGACCTCGTAAGTCATCGGCGCGACAGTCTTGCCTAGGCGAACGTGAGTGCACCGATCAAGGACACCCTCCGGTGCGCCTTTTACGTACAGCCGGGGCGCATTGTTGGCATCACCGGAGCCAGGACGGGGCACACAGTAGCAGGACATGCTCTTGCGGTCGCGACTGAATTCCAGTGTGAATTTCTTGTCGAACTTGGCCTGCAAATGTAAGACATATGGAGGATTCATTTAACCTAGTTTAGACCAATGTACAACGTTTAAACAACCGAAGCTATTGCTAAAGGCTACGTAAAGCTGTTCAGTCCATGGACTGGAGGGCAGCCACATCCAGAAACATGGCTTTTGGGATTGTGCTGCAAGCTCAACTTGAATTCGGACAGACATTGGGTAGGATAAATTTAGATTCACAAGATTATCAAACAGACTGTACTATTGACTTTTATAGACCGGCCACGCCCATATTTGGCGGTCTATTTTATCCATTGATAAAATTAGAATACTGTCCTTTAGGATCCTTTAGGCGGTGTCTGGTTATAAAGGGTTTGCAAGTCGAATCGAGCATGATAAATATAAAGCAATTAGCATATCGTCAAAAATTGTGCTTCATATTTTATCAACTTTTTAATATGTATACGAAGCGTTCAGAGTGTAAAATTTAGAGTGAAAATATCGGCAATTTGACTAATTTGGTGTGAAATTTATTGAGATTGACATTTCTAATAATTCGGCCATTAAAACGGGGAAGTCCTGAGAATTCAATTATTAAGTTACAAGAGTTAAACGCGTAATCAAAGCTCTAAGATTCAATCAACCATAAAGTGGCAGGTGTTCCGCAAAAAATACGATAGTCTGCTTAACTAACAGCACAGCCCGTGTCTGTGGCAGGTCGCGGAAGATGGATGCATTATAACCATAGTAGGGCCGAAAATGGTGGATCAATTTTCTGCTTCTTTACTAAAAGAGAAATGGCAAGACACACACATTTCACTAAGCTGAGGAAAGCCCCACCCTATCTAGGCAGCATATAATCTGTGTGTGTATCTATAGTCAACCAATTTCATGTATTCCTTATCTCTCTGCCTTCCTCTCTACTCTAGTATTTCTTGCCAGCTAGCTGCCATCGGACACACACACACACACGGAATGAGAGGGCAGCGAGAGAGAAAACAACGGTGGAGCCCTAGTTACTTTACCAGGCCAAAATGCAGAAAGCAAGCCATGCAACAGCTACCAACCACCCGCCTGTCTGCCCGACTAAAAACATACATTAGACATGCGTCATATATTATGTTGAATAGCGAGCAGCTGCTACCAAAAATGTATGTTTACTGCAAGGATGCAATTCAGTATCCCAAAGTATAAAAGTACATGCTGTTCTTGTTTTCCTGTCCTTACCTGAATGTTTCTATTGCAGGCCATGGCCAGTTCTTTTTTGCTCAGGCCAACTTTGTTAGTATCGGTGACGTTCATCTTTTCAACTAGGCAGGTTAGAGCGGTCTCGGTGGCTTCGCCAACTTTTTCGTATTGCTTCTTATGCTCATTGTAGTCAATGGCGGAGTCATTGCACAGAGAACAAATGGTGGCCAGTTCAACCAGGGTGTCGTGCTTGCCGCAGTTAACTTTCTGGCCATTCGCTAGAACTTCGCCTTCTGGCGCGTACTTTGATCCAGTGATTTCAAAGTGACTGATAACCGGCTTTGGCTCGGCTTTGTCCAGCACGAACATGCGACAGACAGTCATCTGGTTGGTGGTCAGGGTGCCAGTCTTGTCAGAGCAGATCACGGAGGTGCAACCGAGAGTCTCGACGGAGGGCAGCGAGCGCACGATGGCGTTCTTCTTGGCCATGCGGCGGGTGCCCAGGGCTAGGCAAGTGGTGATGACGGCGGGCAGGCCTTCGGGAATGGCGGCGACAGCCAGGGCCACGGCGATCTTAAAGTAGTAGATGGCGCCCTTCAGCCAGGAGCCGCCATGCACGGGGTCGTTGAAATGGCCAATATTGATCATCCAGACGGCCACGCAGATTAGGGTGATGACCTTGGACAGTTGGGTGCCGAACTCGTCCAGTTTCTGCTGCAGCGGAGTTTTCTCGTCATCAGTGGACATCATCTGCAATCGCGGCCGGGGGGAGCAAACAGATTATTAAATATTGACAAAAATTAGCAATAGCAAATCTAATTAGCTATCAATAATTCTAACCTGATCGCGAATCTTGCCAATCTCTGTGTTGACGCCTGTGCCGACCACAACGCCGCGGCATTTGCCAGCGGCCACATTAGTGCCGGAAAATAGCATGTTCTTCTTGTCCTGATTGACAGCTCGCTTATCGTCCACCGATTCAGTTTGCTTAATAACTGACACGGACTCGCCAGTGAGAATGCTCTGATCTACCCTAATTGTTGTTGAGAATATTTTTGTGATGCGAATATCGGCTGGCACTTTGTCGCCAACGGCCACCTCGACAATGTCGCCGGGCACGAGCTCGTTGGCGCGAATCTGTTGGACGCCATTGTGCGAGGCGCGCAACACTTTAGCGACCTCCGGCTCATATTCTTTCAGGGCTTCGATGGCTGACTCGGCGTTGCGTTCCTGCCATACGCCGACGATGGCGTTGGCAATCAAAATGAGCAGGATGACAATGGGCTCAACGAAGGCCGAGATCGACTCTTCCTGGTCCTTCTCGAAGCAGGCCAGGACCTGGGCATTGCAGAGGGAGAAATATGGGAATGGCAGTGACTGATAAAGGAAGATCCCGACCAAAAGATACCAGGGAAAGAATTGAAAGCAAAACAGACGCAATATAATTAAAAACATCAGGCTAAGAGAAGCCACTTACAAAGGAAATGAAGGCTGCAATCAGAAGGATTTTCACAAGCAGATCATCGAATTGTTCGAGAACAAGCTTCCAGAGCGGCTTCTGCTCCTCCGGCGGCAGCTCTGGAATGCATTTTAGTACATCTACCTGTCACCGAGTTCATTTCATTCACTAGCTTGATCACCACCTCACTGCAATCCAGTCCTTCACTAGCTTGATCCCCACCCCACTGCAATCCAGTCCTTCACCAGCTTGATCCTCACCCCACTGCAATCCAGTCCTTCACCAGCTTGATCCCCACCCCACTGCAATCCAGTCCTTCACCAGCTTGATCCTCACCCCACTGCAATCCAGTCCTTCACCAGCTTGATCCTCACCTTACTGCACTTTAGTCTTTAACTTGTAGCCTAACCCATACATGAAATTTATTTACTGTCAGTAACTTACCATTTGTTCCATATTTCTCCAGTCTACGCTTAACCTGATCATCAGTGAGACCCTGCTCTTCATTTACATTGAAGAATTGCAGACACTCTTTGGGCGATTTGCAGAATGCACTGTCCATGACTTGCACTAATAATCTTTTAAAAATTCTGTAACCACTTGCTGATTAGTGAGCTTGCTGAAGTGTCAATATTTGGTGTGAGACTTTAAATGCTGGTAAAAAGAGTATAAGTTATCAATCTCTATCTCTTGAAGTTTGTGATAGGTTTAACAAAAGAAGCGAAATTAGATAATATGTAGTTTAGATTTAGATAGTTAAACGTAAACTAGTCTGCAGTTCTATTATTGTTTCTAACAACAAACAATATAATATATATATCTAAATCTCGATAGATACAGAAAATACATACTTATAGTAACTATTAAGCTGCTATATGAATGAAACATAAACTAGTAGTTCAAGTAACAAATAGTAAAGATTGAGAAAGTGTCTAGATTTTGCATGTAGTTGGGTGTTTGTTATAACTTGAATTAAGCTTGAATTTAGTAACTATACTGTCAATAGGTAATGGCTAAACCACTAAGCAAATAGCTATACTAATTATTTAAATAGACCCGATATAGCTATACTCGTACTTATCTACTTAAGTACTTAAACTAGGCATATAGCTAATCAAGTATTGTCAGTTTTAATCTTTAACATTTCATACTTTACAGATAATTTACAAAGCTAGAAGGTTTTTTAGGCCTAGACTGAGGATTTTAGCTAGCTATTTCACAAAGGGTCAGGTAATTAATGCCTGAATAATAACAAAAGCCAATCAGGAAGAGCAAATAAACAAATCAACTAATGGTAAATAATGGGTAGAATTTTATTCCCATAGCCAGGTATAGTTTTATAGCATTTATAGCTAGTCTTGTATAAGTATATATTTTACCCTATAGTACATTATGTTATACCCTAAGCATATATTATGCTTAGTGCACACAAGAAAAAGGCTTAAGTATATGCAATTTTTTTGGTACATTTTAAAGTCAAAATATGTTTAACAACCCATTACATTTGCCTGATTTTTAAGTCATTTTGCATAATTTCATACTCAGTTTGATGTTTAGCATATTTTCGGTACCTTTTTGTATCTGTGTTATGTTGGTATGAGTTTTTGAAACTTATTATAATAAGTTTTCTGCTACACATGCAATATACTAACCCAGAGCACTAGCTAAGTGTGCATACCAAGAATTCAATGAGGCAAGTACATATCAACCATGAATGAATGCAACATCAATGCACTCATACCCAAATTTTAGAGCATGAGTATACTATTGGATCCAGACAAGGCCTATGGCTTTGGTGTGTGGTCATTTTGTCTGTCGCCTTCTCATCATCTAGTTTTAGTTTAATAGCATATCATTCATAGAAATATTATCAGAATTTTTAAGAAGTATTTTTGTTTTCTTGGCTTTAGCTTTCATAGATGAGTGTGTTGTTTGCCATGCTATTGCTACAGCTAGGCAGCATGCTCTTTAGTGTGACAGATGTGTCAATTGGCAATATTTGGAAATAGAAAAGTTTGGTTACAGCTGTGTATTTATAGGCTACTTATTAGCTTTAGAACTTTCCTGGAAATTCTAGTATTATAACAAATTATAAATTATAAGACATTTACATTGCATTTCAATATGACGCTTATTGATGTAATTGGTTATTCCAACTAATGCCTTTATTAGCAGATGAATGGACTATATCATATATTGGCAGACAAAATGACTATTGTATATTGGCAGACAAGAAAGGGGGCCAACAAAATGACAGTTAACAATGGTTTTTACCACTTGGTTTTGCCCAAAAAAATCTGCTATCATGTAAGCAACCATAGTCAGGAAGGTGGCAGAGTGTGCCGGAATAAATTTTGGAGAGACAATCTGTGCCCCAACTGTACGCCATCTGTGCACTGTTTCTGTCCCCTAACCCTGACCCTACACAGAAAAGCACCCTATGCTAACCTAAGGGTATATGATATATTAATGTTACAAAATGATTACGAACTTGATTTGATTATCATATTTCAAATTCAAAGTCAAGCAAAAGATATTATTAAATATATATATATATATATATACATACATGCGCAACCTCCCAAATCTTAGCCAGCCGTACGACTTTGTTTTTGCTCCATTTAGGACTTAGTTTGCTCTCATTTGCTCTCTTTTTCTCTCCCCTTTTTCCTTTTCTTCACACCTTCCTTTTTTGTCCCTTGGTCCCCTTCGATTTTTTGCACTTGGTCAATTGGCTTTTGCGACTTACCTTACTTGGCCCTCGTTTCACCCGGCCGGTTTGGCCGGGTCAGCCGGGTGTTGCGCATGTATGATATCTATATATATAAAAGTGAAAACTCTGTCTGTCTGTCTGTGTGTGTGCAACCTTTTGTCTTTATAGACGCCGAAACCGCTCAACCAAATTGCACCAAACTTTGCACATACCTAAAACCACCTACGCTGAGTGCAATAGGCTACTCAAATTCCCGAAAAATCATTTCCTTCCTGCTCAAAAGTGCAAAAAACTGCTCAAAAATCGTCAAAAAATCACTCAATTCGACATATCGTTGCCCCACTTTGTCAGATTTTTTCCAAATTTGATCCACTTACACTTTACATGTTTTCCAACAATGCTGTCAATTTTGAACATCTCTACTCAATCCAGAGCAAAGCTGCATCATCTCAAAGTGAGTCACTTTTTGTTTTCCGAGGACAGCCACCCCAACTCCCCTCTGCCACTCTGCGGGCCAAATTTTATTACAGCCACCCCCTCCCTTCCCCGGGCGCCGAAGCCCCAGACTGTACATTGTATTTCAAGCCGTGAATGTACACAGCCCAAACCCCTAGACTGTCTACTGGCCCCCAAGCAGCACTGAGACTGAGTGCGGTGAGTGCGGTGGCGTCCCAGTGCGCAGGGCTCTCCGGTTGATATTTCTCTCCAGCCAGCCTATTTCTCTCAATATGCTGACATTGACTGGCTGTCAGAGAGGGCAATTCTGTGTCCTAGAAATGATGCCGCCAACGAAATTAACTACTAACTGCTTCAGGAGTTGCCAGGTGCAGTTTTCACCTACAAGTCAATTGATACAATGTTGACTGATGACACCGCTGTGGAGTATCTTGTTGAGTTTCTGAACTCTCTAGATCCTCCTGGAACTCCATCGCACAACTTGCAGCTGAAAGTTGGGGCACCAATTATGCTCCTCCGCAACCTGAATGCGCCAAGGCTGTGTAACGGCACCAGACTGATAGTCAGGCGGCTCTTCCCACACGTGATTGAGGCCACGATAATGACTGGATCTGGCAGAGGAGAGTCTGTGTTCGTTCCCCAGATTCCAATTATCCCCACGGACCTGCCATTTTAGTTCAAGTGACTGCAGTTCCCTGTGAGAGTGTGCTTTGCGATGACTATTAACAAGGCTCAGGGACAGTCGCTGAAGGTGGCTGGCATCAACCTGGAGACTCCGTGCTTCTCGCATGGGCAGCTTTATGTCGCCTGCTCCCGTGTTGGAACTCCAGCTGGCCTATTCATTTTCACACCAAGGGGAAGAATGAAGAATGTGGTGTATCCCCAGGCCTTAAGGTGACTTGCAAGCAATTAATAGAAAAGTAGTCACGAATTGACCTTGACCTGTCTAACTCTGAACTCTGAAACAGTTTAATTTTGTTTCTTTGACATTGTTATTGTTATGTCATGGCTATTTTCCTTATGTCTACGCGTGTACATGCATACTGTATACAGAGGCAGATTTAGGGGGGGCGGGGGGGGCAGTCGCCCCCAAAATTTTAATCATAGGAATAAGATGCCCCCACCAGGGGCGCCAGTCGCAGCACTGGCGCCCCTTTTCGGCCGCTGGCGCCTCTTTTTCAGCCGCTGGCACCTTTTCTTGGCTCCTGGCGCCTTTTTTCGGCCCTCTGTGATTCTCATGGCGCTCCCCTGACAGACCGCCCCAAAACAAAATTCCTGGATCTGCCACTGACTGTATAGAGGAGTGGCTAAGAGACATGTTTCTAAAGAAGTAATCAAGAGGGGGCTGTTTGGACAAACTTTTCACTTATTTTTTACTTAAAACGCCCTTAAACAAACTCTTCACTTTTCATTAATGCAGTAAATAAATAAATGGTGACCTTCACTATAAAGTTAATACAGAGACGTGAATTGCTTACTGCTTTGCTTTAAATTTCTGCCCCAAAAACAACGGGCAAAAAAAGCTAGTATATATATACGATACAAGCAAATTACTAAGCAAATATATGTAATATTGAAAAAAAACTGATTTGAAAACTGTAATTGTAACACAGTTGATGGGATAAGTGCAATGATCAATGATTCAATGCTTCAATTCAATGATTCAATGAATCACTGACACAAAACATTATGAACAATTTCAATCGTTGAAAAATGCAAGTTAGAATAACAAATATGCAATTTATGACAAATTATGACTTCTAGGAATTTATAGTGTGTACTGCAGCTTATGGGCCAATGTGCACCGAGACCCTTTGTGTACACTGCACTTGTGCGCCAATGTGCACTGAGACCCTTTGTGTGCGCTGCGCTTGTGCACCAATGTGTGCCAAGACCCTTTGTGTGCACAGGAATTTTCCCCCTCAGAGGCCACCTTCCTGACGGAAGGAAACAGTCCATTTCGGCGACAAGTTATTTCGGCGACAATACTTTTGAAGCCGTGGAACAAATTTATTTTATTTATTTTTTTTACTTTTATTTAAATCGAATAAATGAAGCCACAAATTGGCAGAAGCGCGGAACTGAGGGTAGGAGAGGAGGTTAGAATGTGAGCAGTGGACCAATCAGAAGGGAGGAAAGAACAAAAGGATAGAGAATGAGAGATCAGCCACAGAGATAACGAGAGAGAAAGAACTAGACTGAACTGGACGATGTAAACAAGAAAAGTCCAGAGAACGAAAGAGTGAATAGAGGACAGAAGGCAGAGACGAAAGTCGCGACAGCACTTCTACCTGTGTAGAATAATGAAGTCGATAACGAACATGTTAGTTATAAAATATTGGTGACGGCAAACGATGCTACTTATAAGTAAGACAGGTGAGGTTGACGCACATAGAGTATGGACCAAACTGATCCAAACTCGCTATTTATAGGGTAATTTATCATCAACCAAACAGTGTATCTTCAAAACTGAACAAGAATTTTAACTCCTTCCTTGGTCTCATGTAAGACAGAAACAAATTATTGTGTTTAACAGAACAACTAATTTAAAAGTTGAAGAAATTATCTACAAGCTGAGGCATGATGTGCAATGAAGCTTTAAAAGGAAGGAAAGATATGGACATTTCAGTAGAAATTTTTATCACAAAAGCATACTTTTTAACAACATTTTATCAGCATGTACTTTAGACTAAGATTGTATGCAGTTGCTTTCCAATTAAATGACCATAAATGTAGTTATTTATAGAGCATGAAAAATGCTATCAAATGAGATAATTCATGATAGTTCACTCCTTAAAATAAGATTAAACCACTCACTCAAATTGTAAAACTGAACATCTTCAGTTTGAAGATATATGAAAATCATTGTTTGGTTTTAGATGAAAAACATGAAAAACTTTTTTCCTATTTGACAAAATAGCAAAAGCATATACTTTTTAGAAAGTTATAAATGTTTTCTATAACTTGGCTTTTGATTTATAATCATATCTTAAATAGAAAATCTGTAGCTTAGGTTTGAAGTAAAAAAATTCCATATTCTTGTTTGGCTGATGATACATTACCCTATTACATGTTAAAACAAATACTATAACAGGAATACATTAACAAGTAGAAGAATCAAATACATTGCATACTCAATAAGCAAACACTATCAGATCCATTATTACTGCGGTTTCGATGTTTGTCGCCGAAGTGGTTGTCGCCGAAATGACTTGTTGCCAAAATGGTTGTCGCCAAAATGACTTGTCGCCGAAATGGACTGGATTCTTCCTGACTACGGGTAAGCTATTTTTCCACAAATCCACTATATTTATATACAATAGAATAACTAAACTTGTAAAACTGATGTCTGTATTGATAGCAATGGACTATAAGGCATAGTATCAACTTTTCATTATGGAATGTGCTTATGTAGAGCAAAGCCAAGGTGGTTTTAGTTGCTTTTTTGCCTTGTGACAATTATTGAACAATGTAGAGCAAAAAAAAAATTAATTTTTGATTACTGAAGACAAAATAAAAAGTCTGAAAGTAAAATTTCTAGGAAAGTTCAAGGAAATCTGCTCTTATTGCATTGAAGTGTAAGGAAACATGTAAAAAGAATAACCAAAAAGTTACATTATAGGCCCTACACAACACTATACATTACTCAGAGCAATAATTGCACCTGCACTATATTAAATGAGACCCACAACAAAAATAGTTAACACAGTTATTGTGGGCTACCTAAGTAACACTAAGACTAGCCCCTACGCCTACAGACAGTGTCGAAAAATTAAAACAAAAATATTTTATTGATAGGCCCTAACTTGATAATGATGTCGTAATCCTAACATTATTACACTAATATCATTATCTAATGATAATAGTCACTGGGATAGAATTATAGCAATTCTACTCCTTGTAGTATTTGGTGAAAACTAACACGAAATATAGTATTATCAAAGATGGTATCATAAGCGACTGGAGACATTACCATTATCTTACAACAATCCTTAATGGCGTGATTTGACACGACGTACAGTGCGCAAATTTAAATATGCTTTTTACAGGTGTAAGGAGTAAAACAAATAAAATGCTTATAGGCCTTTATAACAATTTTTTCTGCTTAGGTTTTTTTAATTTATTATAAGTTTTACTAAAAAAATTTCATTTCGTTCACTAAAACGTTCGGTGTATTTGAAAAAAGAAGTCCATAATGCGGTTCTCGAATTTTCCATGTTGCAGGAGCAATATGTTTTGCCCACTTGGTAAAAAATAGAGATTATATTAATATGACGAGGCATAATGTAAGCGTCTTGCATTAGACCACAAATTTTCTTTAATCTTGAATTTTATTGATGAGACTCTTAGTTTTCAATCGACAGTTGAAATGCTCCCTTCTTGTTACCAATAAAAATTTCTCTGAAACAATTGTTATCCGAATACATCTGAGCATAAAAATGACTTGTTGAAAATTAGAATATAAGTAAGATTAAAATATTAAAATATAATTAAGTAAATTATATAATTAAATCATTATAATTAATGAAATTATAATTATAATACTCACATTCACATAAGCGTTTCTGAACAATGTGCGATCGACTGATCAAAGGTACACGCAGCCATGCATTCTGCTACGCAGTTAGAGGGTTCTATTGTGAACTGCTTCGGACCTAAATCCCCATCTGAGCTGATCGTAAAAAATCGCAAATTATCCCCGATGCATTTCCAAAACTCACTGGTCAAATAATGTTTGATTGTCTGTCTGTCTGTCTGTCTGTCTATATATATATATATATATATGTATAGATCCGCTCGTATCTATCTATTGATAGATTGAGACTGCATATATCAAAGTGTATGTTTTTCAAATAGCTTTTATAGTTTTTCTTTTTCATATAGTTTATTATTATTGGGTTTTAAAAATCCTGGAACTTGGAAAATACACGTAAAAACAGAACCGAACAAATAAGACAAACATAAATAGAAACTACCGACAGAAAACAACCAGAGGAACATTCCACATACTATTTTACTATGTACGCTCGATTTACTAGCGGACGTAATGGCAAGTTAAAAAATGTTAATTATAAAATGTCACACTGCACTCGAAACTGTCAGACTGCTCAAATTCTCTCAATTGACATGAAAGTGCTGAAATTTGCGCAGGCCACAGTACAATCGGTCTTGAACCTGACGAAGCCTCCTGTTGGCAGGTCGGCCAACTCGTAGAAGCTGCAGAACTGATACTCGCTGCTGCTCTTCAAGCAGGACAGCTCCCTGTCCGGCAATTGGATAACAGCTTTCATGATTGAATCGCTTGAATTGATGAAGTGGCACAATATCTGTGAATGGCAATTCAATCAGGTTTAATCAACTCAGTTACTTGCTTAACTTGTGTAACGCGCGGAGTTTACAGTAAAGAAAACTATAACTAGTTTACCTAGGCATTCGATCACACTTGTATTTATACGAGTTACACGTTTTTAGAGCGATTCAGGGCAGTAGCTAAAATCGTAGCTAGAGCAGTAGCTAGAGCAGTAGCTAGAGCAGTTGCTAGAGCAGCTGCTAGAGCAGTTGCTAGAGCAGTAGCTAGAGCAGTAGCTAGAGCAGTAGCTAGAGCAGTTGCTAGAGCAGCTGCTAGAGCAGTTGCTAGAGCAGTAGCTAGATCAGTAGCTAGAGCAGTTGCTAGAGCAGTTGCTAGAGCAGTTGCTAGAGCAGTAGCTAGAGCAGTAGCTAGAGCAGTAGCTAGAGCAGTTGCTAGAGCAGTAGCTAGAGCAGTTGCTAGAGCAGTAGCTAGAGCAATAGCTAGAGCAGCAGCTAGAGCAGTTGCTAGAGCAGTAGCTAGAGCAGTAGCTAGAGCAGTTGCTAGAGCAGTAGCTAGAGCAGTTGCTAGAGCAGTAGCTAAAGCAGTTGCTAGAGCAGTAGCTAGAGCAATAGCTAGAGCAGCAGCTAGAGCAGTAGCTAGAGCAGTTGCTAGAGCAGTAGCTAGAGCAGTTGCTAGAGCAGTAGCTAAAGCAGTAGCTAGAGCAGTAGCTAAAGCAGTAGCTAAAGCAGAGCAGTAGGTATAATCGTAGATAGAGATGTAGCGGAAGTCGTTGCGAGGGCAGTAGCTAGAATCGTAGCTTGAGCATTAGCTAGAGCAGTTGCTAGAGTCGTGCTAAATTTGGCAAAGGGTCTACTTGGGTCGAGAAAGTGAACAAACACGGCAATTTCCCTCACTTGAGCAGAGATGCGAAAGCTTCCCTGGCGCATGATTTTCACGGTATCAATTCCAGTGGCAAGCTCCACCTGATATGATGATCCGATATCAGCCACCTCAAGCGGCAAAGGGCACGTGCCAATACTGCAGGTTGACACGTACGTAAAACCAGCGTCTCCATTACATGGTGCCACATTGAGAGTGACCAGATCCTGAAAGTTAATTATTAACTCATAATTCATACTTTTAGATGACTAATTAGCTATTACAAACACTTTCTAGCCTAGCAGTCGAAAAACTCCAGCCTGGCCAATCACACCCTAAATCGCTCCAGCCTGGACAATCACAATCTAAATCACTCCAGCCTGGCCAATCATACCCTAAATCACTCCAGCCTGGCCAATCACATTCTAAATCACTCCAGCCTGGCCAATCACACCCTAAATCACTCCAGCCTGGCCAATCATACCCTAAATCACTCCAGCCTGGCCAATCACACCCTAAATCACTCCAGCCTGACCAATCACACCCTAAATCACTCCAGCCTGACCAATCACACCCTAAATCACCAGACAAACGCACTATCAATCACTCCTAGCCAGATAATCACACTATCAATCACTGCTAACCAGACAATCACACTATCAATAACTTCCGCCTGGCCAAAGGATTTATCAATTAAAGGTGGTTTTTTATCGTAGAAGCTCCAACTTGCCTTCGCCGCTGACTGTCTGCAATAGGCAAATCCTGTTGACCCTCTGAAAACAGTCAACTCCATCCAAATGGCGAAGATGGCAGTGACAACGACCTGTACTAGCGGCCAGACACACAGCCAGCGTGGACTTTGGAAGCTAAAGTCGGCGGTTACAGCCTCGTATGTTTCCTGCTCATCGTCATTCTGAACCGTTGCCATCGATGTCGATTTTCGATAATACCGAGCAGCGACAAATTTGGTGCTTTAGGACAGATTAAATTAACTTAATAAGCGAAGTTCAGCATTTAAACCCATCAAACTCAGTTTAGTGTGACATTTTTCATGATACAATAAACAGATAGTGTCTACGTGCATTCTTTAACTCCGTTGCATTTATTGCTAGTTTTCTCGTTCAAATCAGATTTTCGCATCTACATGCATTAGTAAACAAAGCCTTGGAAATTACCTTATGAAAGATATTGGAAACTCGAAGCTTAAATTAAAACACGCCGTTTGTTTGGTTGATACCTTAGACTTCAGATACTCTAGGGCAAAAAATCAGGGTGTCTTCCTTTGAATTCAGGCAGCAAAAGGACCATAGAATTGAAAGACACCCAGAGAATTCAGGCAGCAAAAGGACCATAGAATTGAAAGACTCCCAGAGAATTCAGACAGCAAAAGGACCATAGAATTGAAAGACACCCAGAGAATTCAGGCAGCAAAAGGACCATAGAATTGAAAGACACCCAGAGAATTCAGACAGCAAAAGGACCATAGAATTGAAAGACACCCAGAGAATTCAGGCAGCAAAAGGACCATAGAATTGAAAGACACCCAGAGAATTCAGGCAGCAAAAGGACCATAGAATTGAAAGACACCCAGAGAATTCAGGCAGTAAAAGGACCATAGAATTGAAAGACTCCCAGAGAATTCAGGCAGTAAAAGGACCATAGAGTTGAAAGACACCCAGAGAATTCAGGCAGCAAAAGGACCATAGAATTGAAAGACTCCCAGAGAATTCAGGCAGCAAAAGGACCATAGAATTGAAAGACACCCAGAGAATTCAGGCAGCAAAAGGACCATAGAATTGAAAGACACCCAGAGAATTCAGGCAGTAAAAGGACCATAGAATTGAAAGACACCCAGAGAATTCAGGCAGCAAAAGGACCATAGAATTGAAAGACTCCCAGAGAATTCAGGCAGCAAAAGGACCATAGAATTGAAAGACACCCAGAGAATTCAGGCAGTAAAAGGACCATAGAATTGAAAGACTCCCAGAGAATTCAGGCAGCAAAAGGACCATAGAATTGAAAGACACCCCAGAGACTTAGTAAAATTTTGTAAAGGCTCATTGACTTTAAAAGACAAAATAGTTAGATAAAACAGCAAGACAAAATAGTTAGGATTTTCCAGTGGTCCAGATTGCGTCTCACAAGTGGCATAGAGATATTCAGCCCTTAAATTTACAAACATAGCATATTATTATTATGTTTGTTGTATTTTTAGTCTAAACAAACAAAAGTCGATGGCAGGCATCGAATGCATGTATGGCGACTACTTAAAGTTGAAATAAAAATACGGTACTACTAAGAGTAAAGTAGAATGCACAATTATAAATCAGTAGTACGGTTTTACAGAGACCAGTCCTATTCTTCTGAGCTAAATTTAATGAAAAATCAGGTAGTAAAATGGAGAGCAAGTGCATAACATGTCAGCCTCTGTTAACGAGCCTAGTTCGTGTATTAAAAGTCCCATATGGACAATTACGCGGCCGAATTAGTGACTCATTTTAACAGTACACACTCTCGATAAATTAAATAACGCTTACAATAATTAACAAGAAATAGCGTCACATAATAAGCAAAACATTCTACTCACTATTATTAGCAGTAGTATATCAACAAAAATCAGTCTTCAATTTAATAAAAATGTTGAAGAGTTTTTCTTATGGATCAAAACGAGCTGTGGCTACACAATACAGTTAAATAAGACTTCACTGCGTAAGCAATATTCTCACGGTGCGTCGCTTTCTCGCATTGAAATGCTGGATTCCACGAGCGTTAGTAAATTTTCTGTCTGGAATCCTTAGCCTTAGCAACTAAATTAGGCCACTCCGAACCGAAACGATTAAAATATTTGCTGGCCATCAATAGCCGGGAGGTGGCGGCGGCGGCGGTGGGCGCGGAGGAAATCGAATCGATTGGCCGCCGTAGCCCCCGATACCGGGTGGCGGCGGTGGCGGTGGTGGCGGGTAGGCCGGCTGGGAGGGCTGCCAGGACTGGCTGTGGTGCTGCGGCGGCCGTGGCGGCGGATAGCGAGGCCGCAATGGTGCTGGCGAGCGCCAGCCCTGGTGAGACTGAGAGCCCGGAGGCGGAGGCGGCGGCGGCGGAGGCGGCAGCCTACCGATGCCTGGCTGCGGAAACGGAGCCGGATGCCAGTTGCGATTCATTTGAGACGAATTCGGACCTCCGTAGCCCTGATGCTGCTGTTGATAATGCGACGATGAAGGAGGCTGACCTGCTGAAGGCCCAGCGATAGCCAGTGGCGGCCTTGGCGGCCTATTGCTATTGTAGAAGGGCGCCCTGGCGCCACCAGAGTAGCCGCCGCCGCCTACTGAGGATGACG
Organism: Macrostomum hystrix; assembly: GCA_950097015.1. Lineage (NCBI taxonomy): Eukaryota > Metazoa > Platyhelminthes > Macrostomidae > Macrostomum > Macrostomum hystrix. The sequence goes on from CATNEN010000012.1 coordinate 3,088,009, forward strand.
CCGTTGAGAATGTCGACGGTGCTGGGAAGCGACGCGGACCGCCGCTGCTGCCTAGCGGCCCGCCAGCTGATGACGCCACGGATGAGGCAGTGCTGACGCCCAGCTCCTGCATCAGGGCGGTGTACTCGCTGTCCATCTCCTGTTGCTGTTGATGCTGCTGCTGCTGCTGCTGGCCGCCGCGCGGTGCCCGACAATCCTTTTCCAGATGGCCGACACCGCCGCAGTTGTTGCACACAATCTGGTTGGTGATGATGTCGGAGGCTTCTGCTAGCTGGCGCAGTTTAGCCAGGCCCTCATCCTCTCTGAGTGTGCCGTTGAATAGAGCCAGCTCGCGAAGCTGCTTGCGACGAAGCTCGTTGTTCTCCTCGGGCTGCTCAATGCCTAGTTTAGGTAGATACGAGATTAGTTAGTTCGCTGATTATGATCTCAGCACCTGTCTATGGATATTATCACCTGTCTACTGATCTCACCACCTGTCTACTGATTTCACCCCCTGTCTATTGATCTCACCCCCTGTCTACTGATCTCACCCCCTGTCTACTGATCTCACCACCTGTCTACTGATCTCACCACCTGTTTACTGATTTCACCACCTGTCTACTGATCTCATCCCCTGTCTACTGATCTCATCCCCTGTCTACTGATCTCACCCCCTGTCTATTGATCTCACCCCCTGTCTACTGATCTCACCCCATGTCTACTGATCTCACCACCTGTCTACTGATCTCACCACCTATCTACTGATCTCACCACCTGTCTACTGATCTCACCACCTGTCTACTGATCTCACCACCTGTCTACTGATCTCACCCCCTGTCTTCTTATTATCCAGTTTTTTGACTATAAGTGAATACATATTTAATAATTTCACAACATACCCTGCTTAATGATGGCCCTAATACGCTCGATGGCATTCCTCACGCAGTCGGAAGACATGGAGGTCACGTAGGCGTGGAGGTCGTCATCTTCGCCAGGCATTTTTGTACCGTCACGGATCTTTCCTATAAGAAAAGGAGAACGTGGTTCAGATTTAAGATTTCAATCAACCTTACTATTAAATAGCGAAAGTATTTGTGCTATAAAAAAGCTTTCTTTATATTTAGAAATCTCATTTAGGCGAGATTTTTTGTCGAAATCATTGGATATTGCTTACCCTCCTTGACGCTGCCCTTGCCGCGAATGATAATCCGACAGTTCGTCTCTTTTTCAAGATTTTTCAAAGTGTTACCGCGCGGCCCAATTATGAGGCCGACAAAGTTGACATCTGGGTGCTCCTCCTGCGGTATGTAGATCTGCGTTTGGAACGGGGAAGAGTAGAAACTTACAGATCAGACTATTTGATAGCAGAATACAAAGGCGATTAACGCATAGGATAACAGAATGCAATCTTGTGTGTCCGATAAGGGAGGGGGAGGTTGGAGAGGGCGATATCGGGGAGAGAAAATATTAGGGACTGGGAGGGTAGAGATTGGGGACTGGGAGGGTAGAGATTAGGGAGGGAGGAGATTGTTGGGAGGGAAAAAACTGGGAGGGTTGAGATTGGGGAGGGAGGAGATTGTTGGGAGGGAAAAAACTGGGAGGGTTGAGATTGGGAACTGGGAGGGTTGAGATTGGGAACTGGGAGGGTAGAGATTGGGGAGGGAGGAGATTGTTGGGAGGGAAAAAACTGGGAGGGTAGAGATTGGGAACTGTGAGGGTTGAGATTGGGAACTGGGAGGGTAGAGATTGGGAACTGGGAGGGTAGATATTGGGAACTGGGAGGGTAGAGATTGGGGACTGGGAGGGTAGAGATTGGGGACTGGGAGGGTAGAGATTAGGGACTGGGAGAGTAGAGATTGGGAACTGGGAGGGTAGAGATTGGGAACTGGGAGGGTAGAGATTGGGAACTGGGAGGGTAGAGATTGGGGACTGGGAGGGTAGAGATTGGGGACAGGGAGGAGATGGGGGGAGGAGATTGGGGAGGGAGTAGATTAAGGAGGGACGAGATTGGGAAGGGAGGAGATTAGGGAGGGAGGAGATGGGAGGGAGGAAAAAAACTGGGAGGGTAGAGATTGGGGACTGGGAGATAAGGGGGGAGGAGATTGGGGATTGAGGAGAGTTGAGTTTGGAGACGTTGAAAAGGAGAGCTTACCTTTTCCGTGACTTTAACAGTAGGGGGCTTGTAGTCGTTGGGGGGCTTATAATCCGGATTGAGTTCCAGCACCTCCTGGACCAGCTTGTGCCGCAGCTCCTCCAGTTTTCTCTTAGTTCGGAATTCGCGCGTATTCAACCTCTTGCCATCGGGGCCGTAGATTGGCTCCGGACTCGGGCTCCGACGCGAAGGATCCGACGGTATGCCAAAGTCGCCGCTGCGCAGCTTCCGCGTGATGTCCTCGATCTGGATCTGGTTGATGTACTGCTTCTCCTTGTCCGGATCCATGTTGGGCGGCACAATTGTGGACATGCCTTGGGTAGGGGATCAGGCGGGATTGCAAAAATGACACACGACCAGACTTTTAAAACTTTTTGGTGACTTGTGATACTTTAATGTTAGACTTTTCCTTCAGACCTAAACCTCTTTATATTTTAGGGCTAAACCTCTCATCCTTCACAGCTTAACCTCTCATCCTTCACAGCTTAACCTCTCATCCTTCACAGCTTAACCTCTCATCCTTCAGAGCCAAACCTCTCATCCTTCAGAGCCAAACATCTCATCCTTCACAGCTAAACCTCTCATCCTTCACAGCTAAACGTCTCATCCTTCACAGCTAAACCTCTCATCCTTCACAGCTAAACCTCTCATCCTTCACAGCTAAACATCTCATCCTTCACAGCTAAACATCTCATCCTTCAGAGCCAAACCTCTCATCCTTCAGAGCCAAACCTCTCATCCTTCAGAGCCAAACCTCTCATCCTTCAGAGCCAAACCTCTCATCCTTCAGAGCTAAGCCTGTCATCCTTCAGAGCCAAACATCTCATCCTTCACAGCTAAGCCTCTTATCCTTCAGAGCTAAGCCTCTAATCCTTCAGAGCTAAGCCTCTAATCCTTCAGAGCTAAGCCTCTAATCCTTCAGAGCTAAGCCTCTAATCCTTCAGAGCTAAGCCTCTAATCCTTCAGAGCTAAGCCTCTAATCCTTCAGAGCTAAGCCTCTAATCCTTCAGAGCTAAGCCTCTAATCCTTCAGAGCCAAACCTCTCATCTTTCAGAGCCAAACATCTCATCCTTCACAGCTAAACCTATCAACCTTCACAGCTAAACCTCTCATCCTTAGGACTTTCTGGTTAAAATCTCTGATCCCTTTAATAGCTAAACCAAACATAACCTTGGGTGCTAAATCACAGGATTATTGAATATTTTAATATTTGATCCAAATTTCAGTGCTCTGGCATACAGCAGTAAAATGATGATGATGCCGCTTACCTGGAATGAGAATCTTATCCTGCTCGTCGCCACCCCAGCGTCGCTTCTTTGCTCGTTTTCTCTCCGAGCTGCCGTTACCATTGCCGCTGGCATCAGTGGAAGAAGAAGAGGCGGCTGTGGTGGCCTGGCTACTGACACTTCTGGCACCATTGGCAAACATGACTGTTGTATTACACTAAATAAATTCTCAATGCAATCCTTTGGGTGCTTATGTTTCCAAACAAGGAAAATTTCGATTGAGATTGGTCTTGTAATTGAGACCAATTCAAAATAGCTGAATATGATCTGCTTTGTATGTTGAAAAACTAATGAAGATTTAGCTGAAAATATGTGTATATTTCCTGATCAAACTGGCATCAATTTATAGATAATTGCAAACAAATGAACAGCAACATCTAAAATATACACAGACAAACTAGCTTTAATTAGCTAGGTGCTGTAGATAAATAGTTAAAAATCCAAAAATTATACAATATATAAGAACAGACTCATTATTTATTTATTTTCATGAAAAGATATTTTCTTCCCATAGATCTTATCTACACTATTAATTTCTTATAATAAAAAAATAAGATCAATAATTGCATAAGTTCATTTACCTTGTAAAAAATGTAAATTTCATGTTTTAAAAATATTTTATGTGGACTAATAATTACAGGTAAATATATTATAAATTAACAAAGACTAGGTTTGGGCACAACAATTTCATATCTTATAGCTAGGCAGATAAATCCATCTGTTGTCCAAAATAACCAAGCAAAGTCAATAATATACCTTTTAACAGTGTTGTTGGGCATAAGTGAAATTTATCTAGTCCAAGTGCTCCTACCACTGAGCGAAGTGAGTTTGATTTAGTCGCTTCAATTAGCTTGCAGCCATAGACAGTGAATTCAATATAGTTGTTTTTAGCGCGCGCAACGAGATCGTGACTTTTATTTAGTCAAAGTGAAATGAATACGGTCAACGAGATCGTAAACTTTCATAAAAGGCGCAAAAACACATAAGATGTGTAAGATGTAAGATGTAAGATGTAAGGTGTAAGATGTAAGGTGTAAGATGCAATGGCAGCACACAACTAGTGACCGTCAGGCAAACAAAACTGTTCAGTGTTCAATTAGGCAACGATGTCCTCCATGGCTATGCAGCGCGGTACATAGCGCAGACTTTCTCGGTGCCAGGCTTCGCAGTGCAGCTGTGTAACTGCGCTCATACAGTCTTCCAGTTCACGCTCCAGAATGCGTGCGCGGTGTTCCTGCAGCGTAATGCCTAACGCGGCACCTACATTCCTATCGCCAATTTGCCGTTGCAACTCCACTCAGGAGAGGGAGCGTTTGCATCTTACACCTTACATCTTACATCTTACACCTTACATCTTACATCTTACACCTTACATCTTACATCTTACACCTTACATCTTACATCTTACATCTTACATCTTACATCATACACATCTTATATGTTTTTGCGCCTTTTATGAAAGTTTACGATCTCGTTGACCGTATTCATTTCACTTTGACTGAATAAAAGCTACGATCTCGTTGCGTGCGCTAAAAATGACTATATTGAATTCACCGTCTATGGCTGCAAACTAATTGAAGCGACTAAATCAAACTCACTTCGCTCAGTGGTAGGAGCACTTGGACTAGATAAATTTCACTTATGCCCAACAACACTGTTAAAAGGTATAGTATGCCCTATAAAGATTTGCTAACACGATACATACTTGTAATAAAGTTAGGCCTACTTTAGCTCCATTAATAACTAATTGGTTCAGTATATGAAATAAGACAAGGTTTTTAAGAAAACTATAAAGACTTTTATCTAAAAGCATACACTAAAAGTATGAAAATGACAATAAAATTAAGTATGAAACATTGAATTACATATTTTTTAAAAGAACTAGACATGACATCCGATTTTTCAACTATTTTAGTGGTAATTGGCTTTGTTATCTGTGATTTTAGTGCATAAATGAGATGAATGTGCACAACTAAATTCATAATATTTATAGACTATGGTACACTATTTAAAAACAGTTCTAAAGTTAAAAAATTTGTATGTGAAACTGCATATAAAACACTTTTCATTCAAATTTATGAGTACAAATCATTCATTGACACTTTTTAGTACACATTTTTAATACACAAGTGTACACTGGCATAGATCAGCACAATCAAATTGTAGCATAAAGCAACTTGCAAACAAATGAACACAAAATAAAGTTGATATTTGTTAAAAATACAAACAAAAGAATTAGCTAATCTTTATATAACAATCTCGCAGTTTTGCAGATTTAATTATTTTTTCTCTGTAACAAAGCTTTTGATATTTGATGTATTTTGACAGTTTGACAAAGGCTTTAACAAAAAACAAGTTTAAACAATTCTATTGCAATAATCAAGACTTTTATTATTTGTTGCATTGCAAGATATGATTTAGTATTGGCACACAGTGCCAAAATTGTTTTAGTTTTGGTGCACTGAGCAAATTTTTGGGGTTCTATGTAAACACCAAAACCAAATACAACAGACCAAATGGACCCAAATGGGACAGTAACAGACCACAATATATTATAGTGGGACCAAAGCAGCCATAGTCTGGATCATGCTGTGTATACCAGAGGCAGAAAGTAAAATAAAATGTAATGTAGGCCTACGCTGTTATATGCTAATATATGCAAAAATAAATGTACGCTAAGTAAAAAATACGTTTCGATTGAAGGTATTTAAATTATTAATATTATTAAACTATTAAATTATTAATAAAAAGAAATGCATGATAAAGGTAAAACAAAATAAACAAATTCACTTCCGCAAACTATGTAATAATCTTTTCGCTTTTTTGCTAGCATTTTTATTTATTTATTAAAAACAAACTAAGATATATTTGCCAGCAGAGAATAAAAAATTATAATGTCTTATGTTATCTTACAAGTTACGTTTTGTTAGGCTTTTATAATACTGTACACCAATTAAAGTTGCACTTGTCCAGTTGTTACTTGTAGACACTTGTATGTCATTACATTTTTTCAGAGTTTTTGTATGCCAGAACTGTACGCCAAAGTGGCCTAAGCCATGGTGTAAGCCAGAGGAATTCTGGCATACACTACATCTTTGAGACCAAGGCAAAGCAGTAGTTCTTTTAATATTTTATTCCACAATTTAGCTTTTAAGAGCTGCTGATTGTCTAGTTGATATTCTTAAATCTCAATATTGATTTTTTGCAAACTATGTGCTGCATTAGATTAACTTGGTAAAATATTTAAGAGTTCTGATTTATTGTGTGGTTTATTGTTAAAAACCAAAACATTTAACAAAAAAACAGAAAAAAAATCTAAACACTAAGATGATCAAATTACCTGTTTCTAATAGGCCTAACCACTATAGACTTTTATGCCAGTCCAAAGAAAGCCAAAAATATATTATAAACTGGCATTTGCTAGCAGCAATTTGAGTGCAACTAATTTATATTTTCCAAAAGTATATAGGCCCCCCTAAATCTGTGTACAAGTTTTGAATAGAAATCAACAGAGCTTTTAATGTCAGATGAAAAACTTATAAAAAACTACTTCCTTGGTCTATTGGTCCATATAATCCTGTTGCAGGCCAAGTGCTGTCTGTTTTTGTGATTATACAGACCCCATTTTTGGTGGTCTGAATTTCTTAAGTCACACTGCCACTGTGCTGTGCCACCTTACAGAATCCTGACTATGGCAACTGCCAAACCAATAATTTGTTGGGCCTGACACAATTTTTACTTACCAACCTTATTCTTGTCTTCTCTGAAAATAACTTTCTTGTCACTTTTATAGACAAGTGAAAGTTTTGTCCTCTTTTTTGAAAAGCCTAGAGTGATTGGAAGGATTGGCAAAGCCCAGTATTCAAAGTGAAATGAAAATACTAATAACGTATCGGCAATAAGTATTACATATTTTTTATTTCGTTCCTTTTATTCTAAAGTTAATCCGATACAAATATGCACCTACAAAGGCAAGATACGATATCTTTTAGTTTTTTTACCGTGCTGATGTTAATACTACTTGTACTCTGGAGTTTAGGCCTATACACACAGCACAGAAATAGTTGTGGGTGAACATGTGTGAAGCACCGAACTGATAGGGCCTAAGTAGTTAAAATTCGCCTAGGCTAAACACTTAAATAGCAATATAAATTATGGTTACACGAACTTGCGTGATATTTAAGATGACAAACAATTTAATAAATTCTATTGAAACACTAAGTTAAAAAAGAGTCAAAATTGTCTACTTAGAAGTCAGACCGCCAATTATAAAAGTTTTTATTTCTTGCACCAAAAATATGGTGTTGTAAATTATATTTGTATTAAGTTGTTACTGTTAGTTTTATTTGCTTGAATGCATTAAAAGGAAAAAGCTTCTCAGCTTCTCCGGATTAGTGAATGTGCGGCTTTCGGATTTTCTAACAATTACGAAGCTCCACGATACTCCACGATTATATTAAACTTGTCATAGGCCTATTGAAGGCAATATTGAACCCTACATGAGATTTAGTAAAATAATGCAATTAAAAAAGGCACAAAAATCTGACTTAGATAAGATTGCGCATGACTTCATTCAGTTTACCCATCGTACTACAAAAGTAAATTATAGTTGACAAGTTAAAATTATGGTATATATCATTGCTAGAATAGTAAGTTTTTTATTCAAGGAATTTAGCAGTCCTTGTTTAAAATCTGCCTGTTAAGCGTGCGTACATTCAAATAAAAAAATGGAGAAGACAAGGACTGAAATAAAAAAGTTGTAAACGTGTTTTAACGCATACATTTTTTACAAGCGTTGAGGAAGATAAACTAGCAGAACCTCGATTTCAAATATATGCATGTAATTGGTAATGCTGGGCAAATTACTATGTGTGTATTAAATATTAATCCATGATAACATGCGCCCTTGAGATAAATCGTGGTGGGCATGAATTAAAGGGTAAATAGATATGAATATGCTAATAATCAAAAAGTTGTTTGGCTTTTCCGCAGACATCTTTTTGTAAGTGAGATGACATAAAATATATTTATAATTCTTCGTAAACATTAAATATGTTCGAAATGAATCTATTGCAGTATTTAATTTTAGGTTAAATTAGTTTTTTTAATTACATCACACTTAATTATTAGGTGCCCTGAAAATGTACGAAAAGCGGTAGAAATTATTTCCATAGTATTTCCGAGAAGTGTCCTTCGCAGACAGATCAGCATATATATTTAAAACTCTAAAGGCCATAAAATAATCACCAAGTGTTTGAGCTCATTTGCAAATCGATTGCCCCAAAAGTTTCTGGATTTCAAAGTCGATGCAGAGCTAGGCTGTCACTTCACAATGATCAGAAAACGGATTGGCACTCGCAAAAGAAGCGCTGACTGTTGCTGCATCGATTATCGTCGATGCTGTCGAAAAAGGCGTACCAAAAGTTAGTGCAACCCTCCGATCCAGCCAGTCCGTTGTTCGGTTCGCCCGCGTGCCACACAGATGCGCTGACGGGCGTATTGCAGGTGGCCCAGAACCAATTGGTGTTCACATTAGGAGCTCCGCTTTTTTGATAGCCGCCAATGTGGTAGCTCAACGAACTTTCAACCAGCTGTTTTATCGACCCGACATGCGCGGCTTCTTCTATGTCGACAATATCGACGAACTTGGACAGTCCCAGCTCCGAGCTGCAGGTCTGATTGGCTCCGGTCCACACCTGTGCAGCTGTGAACGCCTTGTACGATGTCCCGTACTTGGTGTACTGGTATCCGAGTGGGCATAGGCGACCCGGAGGCACTCCAGTCAGAGATCTCACATACACCGTGACCTGATTGGTGCAGTTCGGCACAGATTGCACTCGGTGACTGCAGGCGTCGAACAGGAACAGCTTACACCGGCAGGTGCCATTCGTCAGCAGCCGGAAAGCCTGGCAATTTTCCTTTATGGCGCACCTGTAGCTGCAGTCCATAGCTGTACAAAGACCTTCCACAATGTTGAAGAAGATGGAGTTCACGCAGTCCATTCCTGTTGTTGAGTAAAATTTTATTCTTCCTATAGTGCAGGCATCTGCAGCGAGAATGGTTGAAAACCACAGTACGGTAAGCTGACACAACTGGTGCATCATGCCGACTGCTTGTAGAATGCTTTAGTTATCTAGCTCTTATAGAGGAAACCCACTCGCTTGCGGGGAAGGTTTTAGAAAGACGCAGTACTCAATTCGCTTTATATATACGTTCCATCTTGACGCCGCCTTCACATTGGCCAAGAGCCGCTGTTCATAGTTTTAAACTCTAAAAGCCTACAAAGCCGCGTCAACTTCATCAACGCTTTGGCTTAGCAGAATTTGGGACAGAGATGAAATTTCCGTCCCCTGCGCATCACGCATGGCAACGCAACACAACACGATGCATGGTGAGACAGACGCACGCAACAGTTAAGCAGCTGGTGGGCTCCCTATATAGCAGTGGAGGGAAAGATTGACTGTTGGCGTAGCCATGAAGCACACTAGAAGTACCTAGCTCTAATGCGTGTGTCATCACCTCAATCATTTAGCTGAGGTCTCATGCGCTCATTAACTCTGCAATGAAGTTAGGAACTCTTTGCTGTCAACTATGTGAGACCCAAATTCCAATTAGCAGAAAGCCCATCTCATGTCTGCAACGTCCCAACGGTTGCATGCTATTTTCTAACTGTTTGAGTCTTGGCTAATTCCTTGAAATAGATTATTCACGTCACAAATGCATTCAGCTCTCTTTTCTGTTCCGATGTCTGGTAAGCTCATTTTGCTGCTAAAATGAAGTGGCGTTCTTTTGAAGCTCTATAGTCCCGCTAGTACCTAAATTTAAAAAATTACCTCAGTTTCGAAGACTTAAAGAAAATATTACTATATCTACATTAAATTATTCACAAGTTATTTTTACACCGAATCAGATAAGAAGTGAGCACAAATTCAAGCTTAAACTAATATCAAAAGACACTCAAGATGTTCCCCAGAGCAAGTATGGCGGTAAAACAGTTGCAGGCATCGCCATACTCATACTGCTGTTAATTTCCCAAGCCATCCGTCAGAACGCTGACTGGCACTCACAGATAAACGGCAGTAGAGAGTCGCGATTCCTGTCATCGACTCCCCCGCCCGGATAGCCGCTCTACAGACTGCAGTGTAGCCAGTTGCACTCGTTCGACCTGGAGGTCTCGCATACACAGTGATCTGGTTGATACATTTCGGGCTAGATTGCACTCGGTGCCTGCACGCAGTCTGAAGGCCATGGCACTTCATCTTAAGGAGGCCGCACACGATACCGCATTCAATTTCTTAATTCTGAGCATATGACGGGCACCAGTTTTGAGAGCCTGGAGTCCACGCAGTCCACTCCATGCGCAGTGGTTTGGTGAAAGTCCACCGCACCAGAGCTGCAGGACTCGTAGATATAGCAGATATAGATATGATCCTTTTGTTTCTAGCTTAATTCTGTGAACCATCTCAGCTTTATGCTCACTTAATTTAGTCGCTTATCGTTAACACCTAAATAGAAACTTTGATATTGTTGTGGGTCTTCTCTTTGCTTCTCAGTAAAGTCTTTTATCTCACTATTGCCACCAAAGTTGTTGTGGCTTTTCTTATCGTAATTGTTATCAACAAAGTAGTCAATCAATCGTCTGAGGATTATTGTATGCACTGTAATATCTAATTACAGACTTTTTTCTCCCTGTAGGGTTTTGTGCAATAAACTGCTAAGTTCTCTCACGCCGTAGCGGGTTGATTCAGCCAACTGTTGGGCTTCCAATGACTTAGAGGTCACGGCTAATTAACTAACTCTTGAACTGTTTGTATATACTCGTAATTCAGTGCTTTAATATTTCTTCAACTGCTTCTATATAGAGCAGGTTACAAGGACACTAGGTAGATTTCTCACTTCGGAATTCTCGTCTATTTATAGTGGTTTTTGGATTTAAAGTTTCTAACAAATATTGAATATTAATTAATATTTCGGGCAGTAAAACAAACATAGTAATATTAAATGATATTGGCACGAATTTGAATGTAGCATAATTGTGTGATATTTTGATGGATTACATTAGTTAAAACAATTATGGTGGTTTAAATGTATTTACAAGGAGGCCTGTCACAACATTTAATCTAGCACACAAGAGTCCATTTGAAAAAGGGCGTCTCTTCTCCTTTTCAGTATGAATGATTCGAGTATAAATGGAAACGATTTCTTCGGTAATTAGAATTCCACTCATAATTGGAGCAAAATGTAATTTTTCTGAAATCATTGGAGATCTTTTTTGCTTTTTAGAGGATTTTTCAAGTCTGTGCTTGACAAAAACAGACAGTCATGTGAAGTTTGAAGGCGACAAAAAGTGTTCATCAGTTGGAAGGAGAGTTGCATGCAGACTATTGTTAAGAGATATTTTGTTTCTGAAATTCTTGTGACAGCTAGAGAATGAAAAAGCTAACTATTGAGTAGCTTTCTGTGTTGAAGCGTATGGATTGAAGTGGCAGGTTGAATTATTAACTACGAGTGAGTACATTGTGATTCAGCGAGTGGGAATGTTAGAAACTTTCCCACGTAGTGAAATTCTACGTAGAAGAAACGTAGCCTCACTGCGCTGCTTTAGCGTCTGTCAAGGAAACATTTTTTGCTGACTAAAACTCAATAAGATGACTATATAGGGTGTTTAGAAATCGTGCATTAACTGAATTGGATGAAAAAAATATATTAACAACTTGGAAACATGGACTATACCTTGAGAAACATTGTTTCCTTGCTTTCGAGTACGAGTACATTAAGGAATAACAGAGTGAAATAGCGGCCAATCTATATTATTTCATTATTAACCTTCTACGCAAATGTCATTGCCTAGCATTTTAACGATCATTGTCTGTAGTTTTCTATGCAAGACAATGCATTGTCTGCAGGCTTTTCAGATAAGATTTAACGTTTTATTTTTGCAAAGACGCATGGCATAAGTTTAACACATGTAGTTGAACGAGCAGTGGGCAATCCAATACAAACATGTAGAAAAGCAAGCAGTCACGTCGAAGAACAGCGTCAGTTCAATTCACTTATTCGAAGAAGAAGTCGATTATATTGGCACCTCCATCAACGTGTATTCGCATGCGCTTCTCAGGACACGATACAACTCTGAGTTGCTCCGACTCCGTAGCCACACGCAGCTGACTAGCAGTTGCTGAGGTACTAGGCCCCGAAGCAGCCGATTCAGTGGCTCCAGGAATTATGTCAACATTGACATCACGCTTCATAGCGGTTTGAACACATAGAGCAGACTTGTAGAGACTCCGATCGCGTCGTTTGTGTAAATATCGCCTCACTGCAGATTCGGTCTTGTGACCGGTCACTAGCATGATGTCGTGAACACTTTGGCCACACGAATCCAGGTCGCAGATTCGCGTCACCCTGGAAAGTGAAAGTCACTATCGTCAATACTAATTTCAATATTAATAATAATATTTATTTATATTCTTTTGAAGTAATTTGTGGTTCATGATTACCTGATGGAATGATTCGTGTACCTCTTGCTCAGTTGGGCCTTCTCCGATAGATTGGACATGAAGTCTTGCAGAAATCGGTATCCACGATGCGCATTCGTCGAAAAATTAAACCTTTTCTCAGGCGTGGACTTTATCGGCCGCGGTAAAAACGATTCGCTTGTCGCGGGAATCGATGCCTCATACAAATCCAGAAGTTCTGTGTCGTATAGATCCGGGTGTGTTTATCGTCTGCTACCGAAGTAGAGTTCAGTTCAGCTCGGCGATTTTTAGATGGCAACACAGGCAAGCAGGCGTAGGATCGGCCATCTGCATCTATGCGGCGAATCAGAGGGTTCTTCATCAGAAAGCACTTTAAATGTTCCTGACCACGCTCGCCCAATTGGTATTGCAGCTCAAACAGAACTTCATATTGTAGCCGCTCAGCGTCACTACGATCGAAATAAGCTCGCAGTTTCAGCATGTCGCCTTCTTCAATCGGGTCGTAACTCTGCGTACATTGTCCAGATTGAATATATTCGCGCACTTTGTACTGCAGCATTCGATTGGAACCGTCGAAAGCAGTTCCCGAAGCAACTAAGTTGGTCCTGCGTTTCACTACAATATTCAGGTAGCGTTGTATTCCAGCACGAATACAAACTAGCGACGACGGTGAATAGGCGCGGCCTTCCTTGCTCTTCAGTTGAAAATAATAGATGCGCAAATATTGATTCAGTGTGATTCTCGTATAATCGTAAAAATTCTAGCCAATGAAAAGAATCAGCGGCCCCAGTGCGTGACAACGATTGTTTTGCGAGCGCCGGTAGGGGCCGCTGATTATTTATACATTGTTTATCATTTTAACGATCATTTTTTGTAGTTTTTATGCAAGACAACGGCTTCTCGTTTTGCCTTCTACCATAGACTACGGACTCTTCTAAAATGATTAATCTCTAGCCATGAATGACTACTCGAGCCGACTGTGATTTACGAAGTTTGCAGCTTGGAACATACCGACAGCTGTTCCACGCGGAGCAGCTCATCTCGGGCAAGGAGAATGCGGCAAACAACTATGCGCGCGGTCACTACACATTTGGCAAAGAATTGATTGGCAATCTCCGAGAAGATCAACCGTGTAGCGGAGAACTGCTTTCTCCTGCAGGGCTTTCTAGTCCATCACTCGTTCGGCGGAGGCACCGGCGCCGGATTCACGTCCTTGCTGATGGACCGGCTGACTTCAGACTACGGCAAGCGAGTCAAGCTTCAGGTTGCCGTCTACCCAGCGCCTCATATGTCCACCAAGGTAGTGGAGCCGCTTAATGCAGTCCTGAGCCGCTTGATTGCGGCGTGATCGTGGACAATGAGGCAATTTACGATATTTGTAGGAGATATTTGGATATTGAGAGGCCGATATTTGGATATTAAGTCGCCTCGAAGGGCATTAGCGATGCAGTCCGAAATATCAGGAATAAACGCGTGATTCAATTTGTCGACTGGTGCGCGACGGGTTTCAAGGTAGGCATCAACTACCAGCCGCCTACTACGGTACTTGGGGGCGACTTAGCCAGGGTGCAGTCTGCTTGCTGAGCAACACTTCGGGTATTGCGGAGGCCTGGCACCAACTGGCATACATGCAAGTTGGATCTGATGTACTCTAAGCGAGCATTCGTGCACTGGTACGTCGGAGAAGGCATGGAGAAAGGAGAGTTTGCCGAAACTCGCGAGGACCTGGCGGCCTTGCAGAAGGACTACGAGGAAGTCGATGTGGACAGCGTGGAAGGCGAAGAGGAGGAAATTGAAGAGGTGGACAACAACACGGATGTGTGAAGCAAAACGTATCTTACTTCAACGGTTTCGTAAATAACTTTACGTAACTTTGCATAAATTTCACGCGCAGTTCAATGGCATAGCATTTAAGTATGTATTGACGAAGTGTATTTTGGTCAATAACACTCTAAACTGCGAGCTAAGGTGCGCTCGAATCGCTGCTCTGTGAACTTATTATTCTCTCGTGACTGCTTGGCATTGTTTCGCAAAAAAATTACCGGTCGCTTTATTTAAATGTATCTCAACCGATAGATAGATAGATAGATAGATAGATAGATAGATAGATAGATAGATAGATAGATAGATAGATAGATAGATAGATAGATAGATAGATAGATAGATAGATAGATAGATAGATAGATAGATAGATAGATAGATAGATAGATAGATAGATAGATAGATAGATAGATAGATAGATAGATAGATAGATAGATAGATAGATAGATAGATAGATAGATAGATAGATAGATAGATAGATAGATAGATAGATAGATAGATAGATAGATAGATAGATAGATAGATAGATAGATAGATAGATAGATAGATAGATAGATAGATAGATAGATAGATAGATAGATAGTTAGATAGATAGATAGATAGATAGATAGATAGATTAGAATGACTGCTTCTGGCAGGTGGGGAAGTCTGAGCACAGACCTTCCGGGTGTCGAGCCCCTGAAGCACAGGCAACTCGACCCTGCTGTAGTGCTGATGCCCGTGGTGCAACTCGGACGAAATCGGTGCAGCGGTTGTCGGCTCGAGTCAACGTCATTGGTGATTCGCAGGTCTCTTTCGTACTGACTTCGTCTCAATCAGAGCCAAGTGCGGCTTCTTAACGGCAATAAACAATTCAACAGAAAAAGAGAAGAGAAACCAAACACTGGTCCCGGGAGTAGATAGACGAATGTAAAGAAACCACGCACACAGAGATAGATAGATAGATAGAGAATGCGCAGAGCGCAAGTGTGTAACAGAAAGAAGGATGATGAAAGGGAAGGCAAGGCATGCGATTTTGATAATGCAGCTAACCACTAGACCAGGGGTCGGCAAACTTATTAGCGTTTGTATAAGTCCCGGAGAGAACCTAAAAGACGACAGCGGGCCGCATTAACTGTGGGAATATGAGAAAGGGGAGAGATAAGACAGGGGAGAGATGAGACAGGGGAGAGATGAGACAGGGGAGAGATGAGACAGGGGAGAGATGAGACAGGGGAGAGATGAGACAGGGGAGAGATGAGACAGGGGAGAGATGAGACAGGGGAGAGATGAGACATGGGAGAGATGAGACAGGGGAGAGATGAGACAGGGGAGAGATGAGACAGGGGAGAGATGAGACAGGGGAGAGATGAGACAGGGGAGAGATGAGACATGGGAGAGATGAGACAGGGGAGAGATGAGACAGGGGAGAGATGAGACAGGGGAGAGATGAGACAGGGGAGAGATGAGACAGGGGAGAGATGAGACAGGGGAGAGATGAGACAGTAGAGAGATGAGACAGGGATGAGATGAGACAGGGGAGAGATGAGACACAGGATAGATGAGACATGCATGGATAAACTATAAACCAGATGAGAGACAGGAAAGATGAGACGGGAGACACGGGAGAGATGAGAATCTCAATCTCCAGATGAGAGCTAGATGAGACAGGGGAAAGATAAGACAGGAGTTGGAGGGGCAACGGGCCGGATTTGGGAGCTTCGAGGGCCGCATCTGGCCCGCGGGCCGGAGTTTGCCGACCCCTGCACTAGACAAAGTGGCGGCAAGATACAAAGCCACTGAGATGGGCCGTAATTACTGCACCGGCTGTTCGAGATGGGCGCGACAATGAGCGCTGGTGCCTTGATTGAATAAACAAGGATAGAAGGATCATAGACAAGGGTTAAGCAGCGAGAGAATATGCCTGCAACCCAGGGGAAGTTAAAAAACTGCAGTCGTAGGTTTAGTCGTGAACTGCTAAGACAGTTAGTCAAACAGGAAAGCGCGGTGGTTCAGTCGTTCAGATCGCGCGAACTAATTGATACGAGTAGAAGGTCGCAGCTCATTGGCTGGGAATATCTTTGTCAGCCTTTCTCTGCTCTCGATTTCTCTCCTGGCAGATAATTCCTCATCAAGTAGAATTCCAAATCGAGGCATCGAACTTGGGAGGGAAAAATCTGTTCACAGTTCCAGTTCTGCTGTCCCAGGCAATCTGCTGAACCGTCTTCGACGCCCAATGGAACCTGTGAGGGAAGCCAGCAACTGTACAGCAGCATTCACTTTGTCGGCGTGGGACATTGCCACTGGCGGCCTGCTCTCGCTAATCGATGTCGTGGTCTTTGTCGGCAATGTAATGGTGATTGCAGCGGCCCTCACATTCGAGAAGTTAAAGAAGCGCGGAGTAACAAATGTGTTTATAACCAGCCTAGCGGCGAGCGATCTGTTGCTGAGCCTGGCCGTGCTACCATTCTCCATTGTGAACCAGGTCATGCACAAGCAGTGGATCTTCGGCCCGCGTTTCTGTCGCGCCTGGTTAGTAGTCGACGTCCTTTGTTGCACCGCCAGCATTCTCAACCTCGTATTGATCGCGTCGGATCGCTTCTTCGCCATCAAGCATCCGATTCGCTACCCGAAGCTGATGACACTGAAACGAGCCCGCTGCTTGGTCGCCTTGTCCTGGCTATTGGCCTTCGGAATAAGCTTCCCGCCTATGCTGCAGTTGATGCCGGACAGCGCGACCGGAAACTGCTCAGACTACATGGAGTGCAGCATCAACCAATCCTCCATCGCCTATATCATCTACTCAGCTTCGGGATCCTTCTTCCTGCCGGCGGCGGTGATGCTCTACTTCTACCTGGAGATCTATCGCGCAGTTCGACGCACAATACAAAATGTGCGCCGAGGCGAGATGGTCCTGAAGAGTCGGAAAAGCTCGGGTTCCAGCATAACTAGCGACTGTCCAGATACCTGCGTGCTCCGAGTGCACCTCGGCGGTAGTGCAGCTTCTGCTTCTAATCTGGCCATCGCAGCTGCCGCTGCCAACATCCGCCGGCGATCATCTTGCGATGTTGTGCGCAGCAACACCAGTGACGGCTTGGGTGCGGCTGCAGTGTCAGCCACCCATCCAGCTGCCTCTGCGGCCTCCGGAAGCGCCGCCTTCCTCACCCCTGACTATGCCCCTCCATCTCGACGCCTATCATTCGCTCCAAGCGTCGACAATCAGCAGCACTGTCATCACCTGCATCAGCATTTGCACCTGCATCAGCAGCAGCAGAACCAGAATCGACGCGCATCGACTAGCATCCTGCCGGGCCTGAGGAAGCGAGCTCCGGATGATATGCGACTAAAGAGTATCTACAACGAGACGAAAGCTGCTCGCATGCTGGCCGTTATTGGAGTGAGCTTTACGGTCTGCTGGCTTCCGTTTTTCTCCGTGTACGTGCTCGGCGGCTTCTGTGATCGCTGCGTGCCGGAGCCGCTATTCGATGTGTTCTTCTGGATGGGCTACTGCAACAGTGCCATCAATCCGTACGTCTACGCGCTGCTGTCGCGCGACTTTCGCGAGGCGTTCCGCATGCTGCTGTGCCGCTTCGGCAGCCAACGCCGCCGACCGAAAGCTTCCGAAGCGGCCACGGTTGGTCGACAGTCGATTCGCATCCTCATCAACGACGATCTCGAGGCTGGAATGCGAATTCAACGGTTGGGACGCTGAAGCATTAGGAAGTTGAATGTTTCGGGACCTTGGGATTCGAAAACAGAAGTGAAAGAAATACTTAAAATGTGATCAACAGCTATCCTGTACATATTGTATATAAAATTTTATCTGCCCGTTGAATCCGAGAGCCCTCAATATAAGTTACAATTTGCGAAAATGTAATAATTTACATTTTTCTCGTACCAACAAGAAAATATTCTTGTAAATACTTTGCCCTTACGTTTTTGGTATTTTTCAAAGCTTGTTTTCATCTTTTGTAAATCATGGCAACAAACAAAAAATATTTTGTCGAGTCCCTATAGCAGTTGTCTGTTTTTAATAAGTAAAATTTTCATTTCACTTAAATTGTCCCGGTAATAATTCAACATTTCGACAAATTTTCGTTTCTCTAAAGATTTTTAGGAAAGTAACAAAGTTCTTAGTATAAGACTTTAATACTTGTATGTCAACACTTCTGCGTTACTGTAGACAAGACATTACTGATTGTTGCACTTGCGTCAGATTTAGTCTAAGACTGTATTTGTTGTACTTGTCTGTAATTCAGCAGCTGGCTATTAGCTACGTATATATGCACCCTTAATCCAGAAGTTGGGGCTAATGCTTGGACACTAAGGATGTAGGGCTAATGCTTGGACACTAAGGATGTAGGGCTAATGCTTGGACACTAAGGATGTAGGGCTAATGCTGGACACTAAGGATGTAGGGCTAATGCTTGGACACTAAGGATGTAGGGCTAATGCTTGGAGACTAAGGATGTAGGGCTAATGCTTGGACACTAAGGATGTAGGGCTAATGCTTGGACACTAAGGATGTAGGGCTAATGCTGGACACTAAGGATGTAGGGCTAATGCTTGGACACTAAGGATGTAGGGCTAATGCTGGACACTAAGGATGTAGGGCTAATGCTGGACACTAAGGATGTAGGGCTAATGCTGGACACTAAGGATGTAGGGCTAATGCTTGGACACTAAGGATGTAGGGCTAATGCTGGACACTAAGGATGTAGGGCTAATGCTTGGACACTAAGGATGTAGGGCTAATGCTTGGACACTAAGGATGTAGGGCTAATGCTTGGACACTAAGGATGTAGGGCTAATGCTTGGACACTAAGGATGTAGGGCTAATGCTGGACACTAAGGATGTAGGGCTAATGCTGGACACTAAGGATGTAGGGCTAATGCTGGACACTAAGGATGTAGGGCTAATGCTTGGACACTAAGGATGTAGGGCTAATGCTTGGACACTAAGGATGTAGGGCTAATGCTTGGAGACTAAGGATGTAGGGCTAATGCTGGACACTAAGGATGTAGGGCTAATGCTGGACACTAAGGATGTAGGGCTAATGCTGGACACTAAGGATGTAGGGCTAATGCTGGACACTAAGGATGTAGGGCTAATGCTTGGAGACTAAGGATGTAGGGCTAATGCTGGACACTAAGGATGTAGGGCTAATGCTGGACACTAAGGATGTAGGGCTAATGCTGGACACTAAGGATGTAGGGCTAATGCTGGACACTAAGGATGTAGGGCTAATGCTTGGAGACTAAGGATGTAGGGCTAATGCTGGACACTAAGGATGTAGGGCTAATGCTGGACACTAAGGATGTAGGGCTAATGCTGGACACTAAGGATGTAGGGCTAATGCTGGACACTAAGGATGTAGGGCTAATGCTTGGAGACTAAGGATGTAGGGCTAATGCTGGACACTAAGGATGTAGGGCTAATGCTGGACACTAAGGATGTAGGGCTAATGCTGGACACTAAGGATGTAGGGCTAATGCTTGGACACTAAGGATGTAGGGCTAATGCTTGGAGACTAAGGATGTAGGGCTAATGCTTGGAGACTAAGGATGTAGGGCTAAGGCTGGAGACTAAGGATGTAGGGCTAATGCTTGGAGACTAAGGATGTAGGGCTAATGCTTGGACACTAAGGATGTAGGGCTAATGCTTGGAGACTAAGGATGTAGGGCTAATGCTTGGAGACTAAGGATGTAGGGCTAATGCTTGGAGACTAAGGATGTAGGGCTAATGCTTGGACACTAAGGATGTAGGGCTAATGCTTGGAGACTAAGGATGTAGGGCTAAGGCTGGAGACTAAGGTCTAAGATGCGCCATTGCCCACAGCCCTCTTATATTAAAATATATCGTGCTGTCTGAGGCTAAGAAAATCTGAAAGTTCTGAGACTCTGCGTTTAAAAGCAAGAAAAAGTTTTAGGTATTAACAGCATTGTGTGCTTCAGTAATGCCGAGAAATACAAGTGCAAGTCTCAGCGAAAAGATTATATCAAAATGCATGTTTACAACCCATTCTGATGAAAAAATCTTTCATACTTTTTTCAGTTTTCGTGATGTTTTGCGAAATTGGTCATTAAAAAGTCATTGAAGCACTAGTCACCGATCAACATCAGACATCTGCTTCATGTTTAGCAAAAATGAAAAAACAGTTGTAGTTTTAGACAAAATATTTTGGGACTAGCTCAAGTGGGACTAGCTCAAGTGGGGCTAGAATGGGACTAGCTTTAGTGGGACTAGCTCAAGTGGGACTAGAATGGGACTAGCTCAAGTGGGACTAGAATGGGACTAGCTTTAGTGGGACTAGCTCAAGTGGGACTAGAATGGGACTAGCTCAAGTGGGACTAGAATGGGACTAGCTCAAGTGGGACTAGCTCAAGTGGGACTAGCTCAAGTGGGACTAGAATGGGACTAGCTCAAGTGGGACTAGCTCAAGTGGGACTAGAATGGGATTAGCTCAAGTGGGACTAGAATGGGACTAGCTCAAGTGGGACTAGAATGGGACTAGCTCAAGTGGGGCTAGGATGGGACTAGCTCAAGTGGGGCTAGGATGGGACTAGCTCAAGTGGGACTAGCTCAAGTGGGACTAGCTCAAGTGGGACTAGCTCAAGTGGGACTAGCTCAAGTGGGACTAGAATGGGACTAGCTCAAGTGGGACTAGCTCAAGTGGGACTAGCTCAAGTGGGACTAGCTCAAGTGGGGCTAGGATGGGACTAGCTCAAGTGGGACTAGAATGGGACTAGCTCAAGTGGGGCTAGGATGGGACTAGCTCAAGTGGGACTAGCTCAAGTGGGACTAGAATGGGACTAGCTCAAGTGGGACTAGCTCAAGTGGGACTAGCTCAAGTGGGACTAGCTCAAGTGGGACTAGAATGGGACTAGCTCAAGTGGGGCTAGGATGGGACTAGCTCAAGTGGGACTAGCTCAAGTGGGACTAGCTCAAGTGGGACTAGAATGGGACTAGCTCAAGTGGGACTAGCTCAAGTGGGACTAGCTCAAGTGGGACTAGCTCAAGTGGGACTAGCTCAAGTGGGACTAGAATGGGACTAGCTCAAGTGGGACTAGCTCAAGTGGGACTAGAATGGGACTAGCTCAAGTGGGACTAGAATGGGATTAGCTCAAGTGGGACTAGAATGGGACTAGCTCAAGTGGGACTAGCTCAAGTGGGACTAGCTCAAGTGGGACTAGCTCAAGTGGGACTAGCTCAAGTGGGACTAGCTCAAGTGGGACTAGCTCAAGTGGGGCTAGGATGGGACTAGCTCAAGTGGGACTAGAATGGGACTAGCTCAAGTGGGGCTAGGATGGGACTAGCTCAAGTGGGGCTAGGATGGGACTAGCTCAAGTGGGACTAGCTCAAGTGGGACTAGCTCAAGTGGGACTAGCTCAAGTGGGACTAGCTCAAGTGGGACTAGAATGGGACTAGCTCAAGTGGGACTAGCTCAAGTGGGACTAGCTCAAGTGGGACTAGCTCAAGTGGGGCTAGGATGGGACTAGCTCAAGTGGGACTAGAATGGGACTAGCTCAAGTGGGGCTAGGATGGGACTAGCTCAAGTGGGACTAGCTCAAGTGGGACTAGAATGGGACTAGCTCAAGTGGGACTAGCTCAAGTGGGACTAGCTCAAGTGGGACTAGCTCAAGTGGGACTAGCTCAAGTGGGACTAGCTCAAGTGGGACTAGCTCAAGTGGGACTAGCTCAAGTGGGACTAGCTCAAGTGGGACTAGAATGGGACTAGCTCAAGTGGGACTAGCTCAAGTGGGACTAGCTCAAGTGGGACTAGAATGGGACTAGCTCAAGTGGGACTAGCTCAAGTGGGACTAGCTCAAGTGGGACTAGAATGGGACTAGCTCAAGTGGGACTAGCCTGTGCGAGACAAGCTCAGAACTAGCAAGATCAGCACACAAGGGAATGAGTTCTCGACCTCTTGAAAATCGAGTGCCTCTTTAGAAAAGAAACATGGGCAAACAGAACCCACTGCACTTTTTGATTTCATTCCGAGTCTTTGCTCTTTCTTCTAACTACAGTCTTGAAGGACTTGGCGAAACTCCGCCCAGACTCTGCGTGACGTCAAAGCGACATTTTTCTCTGTTAACGGAAAAGGGCGCGCCCCTTCTGCTCCGTCGCTTCCCCCCCTCCCTACTCCTCTTTCGCTCGCGCTTCTTATCTTTGCGAGGCTCAACCGAATAGCCTAAAATGTGAACCTCAAAGCGGCACAGAAGACTAGATGCAGAAAATAAGTAGGAGTCGGCAGTGACACGGCGCAGGACAGCTGCAATGCCTGCTGAGAGCGGCCAGAGCAGTTCTTGCGCCGTTCTGTTTTGTGTGTCTGTTTGCTTTTTTATTATTTTTTGCTGACAATTTTGCCTGAGCGGACTTCAGCAGCAACAGGTGTAATTATTGCGTTTCCCTGTTCTTGTCTTATACACTAGGTCTCGGAGCACAGCTTCCTTCTGTTGTAAATGATGATGGAATGGTCCGGCAGCAGCAGCAACAGCAGCTTACACGGGGCTCTATAGACATAATTATAGATGCTCAGTCACTGACAGTCTAAGAAAGATGAGCTCGGCTTGTTCTCAAAAGTAAGGCTGACTGCTCAAGCAAGCAGCATGGTGCTCACGAACTGCAAGCAAAAATATATTCGATTATCCATCGAATTGCTCAATTAAACATTTTCCTCGTAAGAATAGCTGGATATTGATTTGCTGGATTCCAGCAGATAATGATCAATAGCGCCCGTGCTCCTGAGGCTGTTGGGCAGTGATCGGCTGCCCGCCTGGCTGATTTCAGGTCGGTTGATGCTCGGTCAATTTTCTTGCCCTTTCCCCCTTCCCCTGCTCTGTGTGCCCCGCGCCGCCACCTGATTGGCTGGTCGTGGGAGTTGTCTGTCAGCCCTACCCCCAGCCCTGCGTGGCTTTGCCGCTCCCGCCAATCAGCTCTGCTTGGCTAACGCCCGTCCACCCGGCAAGCGCGTGCAACCCTACCCTTGGCTTGACTGTGTGAGCGTCCTAACTGTGTGAGCGTCCTAACTGTATGAGCATCCTAACTGTGTGAGCATCTTAACTGTGTGAGCATCTTAACTGGGTGAGCATCTTAACTGGATGAGCATCTTAACTGGGTGAGCATCTTAACTGGATGAGCATCTTAACTGGGTGAGCATCTTAACTGGGTGAGCATCTTAACTGGGTGAGCATCTTAACTGGGTGAGCATCTTAACTGGGTGAGCATCTTAACTGGGTGAGCATCTTAACTGGGTGAGCATCTTAACTGGGTGAGCATCTTAACTGGGTGAGCATCTTAACTGGGTGAGCATCTTAACTGGGTGAGCATCTTAATTGGGTGAGCATCTTAACTGGGTGAGCATCTTAACTGGGTGAGCATCTTAACTGGGTGAGCATCTTAACTGGGTGAGCATCTTAACTGGGTGAGCATCTTAACTGGGTGAGCATCTTAACTGGGTGAGCATCTTAACTGGGTGAGCATCTTAACTGGGTGAGCATCTTAACTGGGTGAGCATCTTAACTGGGTGAGCATCTTAACTGGGTGAGCATCTTAACTGTGTGAGCATCTTAACTGGGTGAGCATCTTAACTGGGTGAGCATCTTAACTGGGTGAGCATCTTAACTGGGTGAGCATCTTAACTGGGTGAGCATCTTAACTGGGTGAGCATCTTAACTGGGTGAGCATCTTAACTGGGTGAGCATCTTAACTGTGTGAGCATCTTAACTGGGTGAGCATCTTAACTGGGTGAGCATCTTAACTGGGTGAGCGTTCTAGTCACAACAGCTGAATTTCAATATTATTGTTGTGAAGAAATCGAATGCTTGTCGACTATAACACATCTTTTGAGATCTAGTCTCGCAATAGCTTTTTTTAAATACTTAGAATTTTTCTTATTGTTAGCATTCGGTAATTTTTCCAAGAAAACTGTAGGATCTAGGCGATAAAAACAAAAAGCATAAAAATAATAGTATTTGTTAAATTAAAACCCATTACCTGCCATAGCCAACACCAAATGTCAGGTAGTACAAATAAGCAAGACTTTGGGTGCACATTGGTACTAGGAAAACGAGTACTGTTATTGATTATGGGGTGAGGAGTACATAGGATTGGAGTACTGATGATTGGGTGTACATTGGAGCAGGTGAGCATGAGTACATAAAGAGGGATATTGAAGGTTTGTGTTCAAAGGAAGTTAGAGATATACTTAAGTATGATTCCTTGGATGGAGATTCCGGCTAACAATTAACATTTGATCTAAACAAAGATTCAGTATGAAGATTTAAGTGTTTTCATCTCATCAATTAATCAAGAAGCATACTCGTAGATGTCGAGCAGGTGAGGCGTTTCTCATTTAAAATGTCACTACTGAATCGCTAGCAAGTAGGACTCCAAAGAAAATAATGTGCCTAATTAGCAAGCTGATTATTATAACCGCTGCCGGCACGCCTTGGCCCAGCCAAGCGGACTTGTTGAATCGACGGGCTGTCAACGTACTGCGGCGGTCCGCCTCCGGCAAAATCGAAGCTGTGCTGCTGCTGCTGCTGAAAGCGGCCAGCTGACAGCGGGGCCATGTCCAGGTCACCATGGCGCCTGATGCTCTTCCGTCCGACACCGCCGCCGCCACCGCCGTTACGTTCGGCCATCAGCGGCGGCTGCGATCTCGGATCGACCAGTCCGATTGCCGGAGGCTCCATTGCCGCCGGGAAGACCCCATCGTCAAGGGAGGCGTCAACAGAAGAGGCAAGGCGCATCGCCTGAGTGAGTATGTGTTTTAGGTGGCTTTCTTCAGTTTAATTAACGAACATGTGTCCCTACGTAAGTCCAGAACTGATTCTAAATTTGCCTGCGCTTGATTCTAAACAAACCCACCCTCCGTGGACCCTTTTCTTCTATTGATTACGAATTCTTAGCCCGACCCTATTCTACTATTGGCTGCGCTAGATTCTAAACCAACCCACACTCCGCGGACCCTTCTCCTCTATTAATTACGAATTCTTAACCGACCCTATTCTACTATTGGCTGCGCTTGATTCTAAACCAACCCACCCTCCGTGGACCCTTTTTTCTAATTGGCTATAGATTATTTGGGCTCCCAACCCAACCGAGTTTTTTAATAATGAATTTGAAACCCCATTTTGTGATTAGCTCAATTTTCTTTACTCATCTCAGCAGTGATATTCATCGAGATTGATTGAAGCATTTTCATAGTGTGTAATTCCTGTTTATTGATAGGTTGCGATTAAAATCAAGAGTGTCTTGACTCCAGGTAAGCAGTAAAGTATCTGTTTCTCACCTGTCTCTGTCCGTCTCTGTCGGCTTGACTGCGAATTTCTCTTGCCCGCCTAGCCAGATGATTGGCTGGCCGAGTGGAGGAGCCGAAGCAGCTAATGGCAAATTTCAGCTCCTGGATGAACTCCGTTGTCAACGGTTGCTAAAAGCAAAGCAAGGCTAAGCTGTCATCTTGAAATTGAAAACAGCTCACAGATTACTGCTAGCGTCTCACAGCTCACAGGCGCACGTTACTCCCCCAGTCTTACCCTGTCCTCATCCGCTCGTTTCATGAACTTCAAGCAGAACTCGAGTGCCATGACCAGAACGCCGACGGCAGTTCCAATCGCCAGTACAACGTACACACCTGCTACCTGGTCGATGCCTAAGCCGGCCGGTCCCTGATTGTCCACCGCGACGTCTTCGCATCGAGTCTTGATGTCCTCTTCGCGCCACCATTTCCTGCGCAGATTCTCCAAGTCTTGCTCCTTCTGGAACTTGAGAATAGCCTCAGAGAGAGCGTCCCGGTATGGCGAGCCTAGGCGGGTGGAGAAATTGTGCCACAATGTCCGCTTTGATTCGAGCATCAGGCAATGTCAAGCTTATTATAAAATTTTGAAATTAACCCATCTGATACTGGAATAACTCATTCAGATAGTGAAATAATCCCATCCGATACTGGAATATTCCCATCCGATACTGGAATAATCCCATCCGATACTGGAATATTCCCATCCGATACTGGAATTACAACATCCGATACTGGAATATTCCCATCCGATACTGGAATATTCCCATCCGATACTGGAATTATACCATCCAATACTGGAATTACACCATCCGATACTGGAATTACACCATCCGATACTGGAATTACACCATCCGATACTGGAATTACACCATCCGATACTGGAATTACACCATCCCATACCGGAATTACACCATCCGATACTGGAATTACACCATCCGATACTGGAAAAACACCATTCGACCAACAAAGTAAGACCAAAAAATTAGGCGCCTGGGAGATAGTTTTCTAACTGTATAATCTTTTAGTATGAGTAGATCAGGTGTAAATCTATGGACCATTTGGGAGGAAAAGAGACGATAAAGACATGCACACGATAAACATATACTCGAACAATATGCTATAAAAGCTATGACAAGGAATATATAAATAGGCAACAAGCTAGAAGATAATTAGTTTTGCCCTTAGTAATTTTCGGGGAATTAGACAGACACCCCAAGGGGGGTTAAATTGCTAGTCGCTAATACTAAAAACTGTTCCTTAGTGACATGAGAATCATGAGTAACATGAGATCTGCCAGTGTACCAGTGGGCAGGCCGATGCCATATCCCTTGGAGTCCAGCAGGCCGCCGACCCTCATGAGGTCGCAGTTGCGCTCAGTGTAGTACTCGTTCATTGTGCTCTCCAGAATGAACGCATAGCCGCCCTCCTTCACCCTGGCGATGCCGGCGTCGGTGCGGTTGACAAACACCTCCGGCCGCTTGCTCATGTAGGCCCACATCTTGCGGAACACCTCGATCTTGGCGCGCTGGGATAAATTGAAATTTTTTTATACAGAGGTAGAAGAGAAAGTATACCTAGCCCAGCTGAGCCGGATGTAACAGCCAGTTGCACAGCCGCAGCTATGACACTGCGCTTCCAGAGCTGCGTACGGCTGTTCATTCCCGAGCACTGGGGACAAGTTTCTACCCAAGCAAATGCTGAGTATCCATTTTACAGCTGGGTTAAATGAAGCAGAGTTTAGCGTCTTGTATGAGGACACCAACTGCTTCCCTTGGTGCTGAGATTCGAACTCCCGACCTCTTTGTCAAAAGTCAAAGTTCAAACTGAGCCTAAAAATAGTGTGCTCAGGGATCGAAATCGCCTGCTGGCGGGTCGACTGTCACCAAATGATGCGTCAGTACCCCAGCAAGTACTAGTACTATATCATCAATTTAAGAAACACATGCAAAAACTCACCTTAAAGAATTGATAGGTTGATCCCCCGAACAGGGTGCCGTACTTGATCTTGGTCTGCTTGGCGAGATCTTCGGCGCTCTCGATTGGCGACTGCATCCGCTCTACGGTCAGGAACGCGGCGAGGTTGGCCGTATAGGAGCTGATCATGATCAGAGTGAAGAACCACCAGATACCGCTGATCAGCCTGGTGGACAGGGCGCGAGGCGATATCTCCGAGCCTGGAATGGAATCCGCGACTTCGTAGAAATTATATAGATTTTCAACATTTCCATTGTCCAAAATTTCACCTGTCTTATATTTCACCTGTTCAATAATTCACCTGTCCAAATAGATATGACTGCTCAGAAGCCACTAACCTTGCTGCATCAGTGAGCCGGCGTTGAACCACAAACTGTTGAGCAAGGAGAATTGGTTCTCAACCTCGTTGTTGTCAGGCGAGCACGGATGCGGATTCTGCCACTCGTAGGGAGACACGCGCGCCACCACGAATAGTACAAAACTGACGATTACATAGGCGGCCAGCATGTAGCCCCACACCTGCGCGGGTGGAGATTGTTTGGGAACTCTGATTGCCTGTACGATTTCGGTGAGTTGAGGTTAGTTGCTACGTGACATCACCCAGAGCAGGGGTCGGCAACCCCTGTGGACCCTTCCAGCACCTACTGAACCCCGTCTTATCTATCCCTGTCTTATCTATCCCTATCTTATCTATCCCTGTCTTATCTATCCCTGTCTCATCTCTCCCATGTCTCATGTCTCCCCTGTCTTATCTCTCCCCTGTCTCATCTCTCCCATGTCTCATGTCTCCCCTGTCTTAACTCTCTAGTGTCTCATCTCTCCTGTGTCTGATCTCTCTCCTGTCTTATCTCTCCCGTGTCTCATCTCTCCCCTGTCTATCTCTCCCCTGTCTTATCTCTCCCCTGTCTTATCTCTCCCCTGTCTTATCTCTCCCCTGTCTCATCTTTACCGTGTCTCATCTTTTTCAAGTCTCATCTCTCCCCTGTCTGAACCCCCGTCTGATCTCTCCCCTGTCTCATTTCTCCCATGTCTGATCTCTCCCCTGTCTCATTTCTCCCGTGTCTCATCTCTCCTGTGTCCGATCTCTCCCATGTCTGATCTCTCCCATGTCTCATCTCTCCCATGTCTGATCTCTCCCCTGTCTCATTTCTCCCGTGTCTCATCTCTCCCGTGTCCGATCTCTCCCATGTCTGATCTCTCCCATGTCTCATCTCTCCCATGTCTCATCTCTCCCATGTCTGATCTCTCCCATGTCTGATCTCTCACAGTCAAAGGGTCCGCTTTCATACTTTGAAGTATTTACGGGTATTTAGCCTGCACGGTAAATAAACCCACTGACCCAGGATATCGATCAGTCACTGCATGACACCAATCTATTGATTCTTCATCAGTTTTTCTAAGAAAGAAACTCAATTTGAAAGGTTTCAAAGAATGCTCACTGGCACAGAAAGCGGCTGTAGAAATGAGAACAGGTGCGGCGTGGACTTCTCCGGCCGTTTAAACAGGATGCTCAGGCCCAGCGACATGTATGGCGTGGTGAAGTCGATCACCCGCTCGCGCTCGTAGGTGATGGTGAGCGGGGCTATGGCCAGGTCAGCTTCCTGCGGCGATGGCCAATCACGATTACAGGAACAGTCAGTCAACAAACGATGCGTCAGAGCCCACACCACTCCAACAAAGCAAAAAAGGTGTATGCTGCAAACGAAAATTCACGATCATAGGGTGGGTGCAGCTCACGTGATTGATCAGCTCGCCAATCATGCCGTTCCAGGTCTCCCTGTCTCCGTCGGTTCCGTTCACAGCGCCGTACTTGCCATCCTTGACTAGGTGTACAGTGTAGTTGAAGCCCACCTGCTGGGCAATCAGGTTCAGCATATCGATGCAGAAGCCGTCCCAGGCTGACGGATGCGGCAGCGGGACGCCGTTCTCGTCCGTGTCCTTGATCTTCACGAATGGCGCGTCCTGGGCGACGATATTTTAAATAGAATAAGAAGCTGGAGTGGCGCTTCGTATGATGAGATAAGGATTGAACCGCGAAATGAGGATGGATAAACGGGATAAGTCTCGGGGAGAAATGGTTAGTATTGATGCACAGGATATGGATGGACAGGATAGGGATGGACAGGATATGGATGGACAGGATAGGGATGGACAGGATAGGGATGGATGGGATAGGGATGCACAGGATATGGATGGACAGGATAGGGATGGACAGGATAGGGATGGACAGGATAGGGATGGACAGGATAGGGATGGATGGGATAGGGATGGACAGGATAGGGGTGGACAGGATAGGGATGGATGGGATAGGGATGGACAGGATAGGGGTGGACAGGATAGGGATGGATGGGATAGATATGGACAGGATAGGGATGGACATGATAGGGATGGACAGGATAGGGATGGACAGGATAGGGATGGACAGGATAGGGGTGGATAGGATAGGGATGGACAGGATAGGGATGGATGGGATAGGGATGGATAGGATAGGCATGGACAGGATAGGGATGGACAGGATAGGGATCAATCGACAGGTTAGTGATGAATAGGCAGGATAGTGATGAATAGGCAGGATTGTGATGAATAGGCAGGATTGGGATGAATAGACAGGATAGTGTTGAATAGACAGGATAGAGATAAATGAACGGGCGGATAGGGATCCCAAATTAACGCTTAGTTGGATGAGATAAGGACAAAATAATAATTAGGCATTTGTTTTCGTTAGTTTATGGCAGTGCTTTTAGTTACTTACTCGTATATACAGCGGCATTAGCCAGTGAAAAAAAATTGAATTTCGTTCCTTAATTGTGAAATTTCGCTTAAGAACACATAAAAGCAATTCCAAAAAATAGTAACTCACAGCCACTGTGGTCACTCGCAGGGTCCTGTTCTGCAAATTCTTAATGTACTCGTCCTTAGTGTCCTCGAATTTCTTTGTCATATTGAAGCCAGTCGATGGGCTCCATTTGCCCAACTGGGGAATTCGTGGAAAATTAGAACCGGAAGTGGATTAAATGCTGAACCGGAAGTGGATTAAATACTGAACCGGATGTGGATTAAATACTGAACCGGATGTGGATTAAATACTGAACCGGATGTGGATTAAATACTGAACCGGAAGTGGATTAAATACTGAACCGGAAGTGGATTAAACTACTGAACCGGCATGTGTCAGGGATTGGTTGGAGTGAGGTGAATGTGTCAGGGATTGGTTGGAGTGAGGTGAATGTGTCAGGGATTGGTTGGAGTGAGGTGAATGTGTCAGGGATTGGTTGGTGTGAGGTGAATGTGTTAGGGATTGGTTGGTGTGAGGTGAATGTGTCAGGGATTGGTTGGTGTGAGTTGAATGTGTCAGGGATTGGTTGGAGTGAGGTGAATGTGTTAAATGGATTGAGGCAATGGATTAAATACTGTATTTGGAGGTGGATTAACCTACTAAACCGGAAGTGGGTAAACAGAAACAGAATTAGAAGTGGATTAGGAAACTGAAACGGAAGTGGATTGAAGAACTGAATCGGAAAGGATTAAGAAATGGAATCAAAGACTCAGAAATAAAAAAAAGTGATAAATTAATTACGACGGAAGACAGAACAATCCAAAACAATTCGGTTAAAATCGCAGCAGTTTTTTCCAACCTCAGAGAAACCGGTGGCCGTGAGCTCATACGCAATCAGGCTGAAGTTCACCCGCTTCCAGTCTGAGTCGAAGTTCACTGGACCTGTCAGCGTCTGCTGCGCGATATTGCTGGGCATCTGCGCGAATGCGAATTTAAGCACTTTTTTAAACTTATACTTATAGCTTCTAGACAAGTGGTTAGACCAACGATTAGTGCCGTTGAGCAAAAACTAAATTACGCATTGCTTCAGTTCACACACAGTTCCAGCATTCGCTAGGGAAGAAATTTGGGTTAGTGTGACGGCCCCCCTGTCCATGGACTGAACAGCTGTAAGCAGCTTTTGAAGTGCCGCGCCATTGCGGCTGTACATCTGGCCCAACAAAGTTAGACAAAGTCTTGATTAAAAAAAACACTGAGCCTCACAACTCACACCTCACACCTCACACCTCACACCTCACACCTTCACACGTCACACCAACCAATCCCTGACACATTCACCTCACTCACACCAATCCCTGACACATTCACCTCACACCAACCAATCCCTGACACATTCACCTCACACCAACCAATCCCTGACACATTCACCTCACACTTACCAATCCCTGACACATTCACCTCACTCCAACCAATCCCTGACACATTCACCTCACTCCAACCAATCCCTGACACATTCACCTCACACCAACCAATCCCTGACACATTCACCTCACTCACACCAATCCCTGACACATTCACCTCACACCAACCAATACCTGACACATTCACCTCACACCAACCAATCCGTGACACATTCACCTCACTCCAACCAATCCCTGACACATTCACCTCACTCCAACCAATCCCTGACACATCCACCTCACAACAACCAATCCCTGACACATTCACCTCACACCAACCAATCCCTGACACATTCACCTCACAACAACCAATCCCTGACACATTCACCTCACACCAACCAATCCCTGACACATTCACCTCACTCCAACCAATCCCTGACACATTCACCTCACTCCAACCAATCCCTGACACATTCACCTCACACCAACCAATCCCTGACACATTAACCTCACTCCAACCAATCCCTGACACATTCACCTCACAACAACCAATCCCTGACACATTCACCTCACAACAACCAATCCCTGACACATTCACCTCACACCAACCAATCCCTGACACATTCACCTCACACCAACCAATCCCTGACACATTCACCTCACTCCAACCAATCCCTGACACATTCACCTCACACCAACCAATCCCTGACACATTCACCTCACTCCAACCAATCCCTGACACATTCCACCTCACACCAACCAATCCCTGACACATTCACCTCACACCAACCAATCCCTGACACATTCACCTCACTCCAACCTCACTCCAACCAATCCCTGACACATTCACCTCACTCCAACCAATCCCTGACACATTCACCTCACACCAACCAATCCCTGACACATTCACCTCACTCCAACCAATCCCTGACACATTCACCTCACACCAACCAATCCCTGACACATTCCACCTCACACCAACCAATCCCTGACACATTCACCTCACTCCAACCTCACTCCAACCAATCCCTGACACACTCACCTCACTCCAACCAATCCCTGACACATTCACCTCACACCAACCAATCCCTGACACATTCACCTCACTCCAACCAATCCCTGACACATTCACCTCACACCAACCAATCCCTGACACATTCCACCTCACACCAACCAATCCCTGACACATTCACCTCACACCAACCAATCCCTGACACATTCACCTCACTCCAACCTCACTCCAACCAATCCCTGACACATTCACCTCACTCCAACCAATCCCTGACACATTCACCTCACTCCAACCAATCCCTGACACATTCACCTCACACCAACCAATACCTGACACATTCACCTCACACCAACCAATCCCTGACACATTCACCTCACTCCAACCAATCCCTGACACATTCACCTCACAACAACCAATCCCTGACACATTCACCTCACTCCAACCAATCCCTGACACATTCACCTCACTCCAACCAATCCCTGACACATTCACCTCACTCCAACCAATCTCTGACACATTCACCTCACACCAACCAATCCCTGACACATTCACCTCACTCCAACCAATCCCTGACACATTCACCTCACTCCAACCAATCCCTGACACATTCACCTCACAACAACCAATCCCTGACACATTCACCTCACTCCAACCAATCCCTGACACATTCACCTCACTTCAACCAATCCCTGACACATTCACCTCACACCAACCAATCCCTGACACATTCACCTCACTCCAACCAATCCCTGACACATTCACCTCACTTCAACCAATCCCTGACACATTCACCTCACTCCAACCAATCTCTGACACATTCACCTCACACCAACCAATCCCTGACACATTCACCTCACTCCAACCAATCCCTGACACATTCACCTCACTCCAACCAATCGCTGACACATTCACTCTAACATATAAAATTCAGCATTTCGCTAAGAAATATCATTCTCCATATAATGAGCACTGTTTGAGCACAGTCTAACCGAGCGCATGAAGTTGAGCAGGCTGGGTCCGGATGTCCACATTTCCTGACGAGCCGAGCTGCAGGACATTCGCTGAGGCTGGACTGACTGCACAGCGGACAGTTGGTCTAGGCCACTGGCCAACAGTATTATGCTGTCATATAGATTTGCCGCGTTAGTCTAAATTATTGTTAATTGCGGACGCATTGTGCCTTCAATCATTCAATCAATTTTTTCTAAGCAAATTAGTTTCCAGGCCTAAGACAAACTTACAGGCAGCATGTTGGCTAGCAGGCCACTGTAGTCTCGAAATGACAGCGAATTGTTGCGCTCCGCCTGATAAATCTCGTTACGCATCTGTTCAACAATGGGACCGCGATTGTACTTGGCATCAGGCGCCACGCTGGGCAGTAAAGTTAGGGTGGAGAAATTCGAACCGCGAATGATTTGGAAATCTGACAAGTCAACTCGATTCACGTCCTGTGGGTTGCGCAAAGGATTGAGCTGGCTCCGAATTCGCAATCTCAAATATTAAAGACTGTAAATTGTACTTACGGAGTCGGGGACTCATTTGAGCACAGGTCTGGTTGATTTGGGTCATTTGAGAATGGGTCTGGTTGATTTGGGTCATTTGAGAATGGGTCTGGTAGATTTGGGTCATTTAAGCATGGGTCTGGTTGATTTGGGTCATTTAAGCATGGGTCTGGTAGATTTGGGTCATTTGAGCACGGGTCTGGTAGATTCGGGTCATTTGAACACGCTCTGGTAGATTTGGGTCATTTGAACACGTTCTGGTAGATTCGGGTCATTTGAACACGCTCTGGTAGATTTGGGTCATTTGAACACGTTCTGGTAGATTCGGGTCATTTGAACACGCTCTGGTAGATTCGGGTCATTTGAGCACGGGTGCGGTTGATTTGGGTGATTTGAGCACGGGTCTGGTAGATTCGGGTCATTTGAACACGCTCTGGTAGAATTGGGTCATTTGAACACGTTCTGGTAGATTCGGGTCATTTGAACACGTTCTGGTAGATTTGGGTCATTTGAGCACGGGTCTGGTAGATTCGGGTCATTTGAACACGCTCTGGTAGATTCGGGTCATTTGAGCACGGGTGCGGTTGATTTGGGTGATTTGAGCACGGGTCTGGTAGATTCGGGTCATTTGAACACGTTCTGGTAGATTCGGGTCATTTGAACACGTTCTGGTAGATTTGGGTCATTTGAACACGTTCTGGTAGATTCGGGTCATTTGAACACGTTCTGGTAGATTTGGGTCATTTGAGCACGGGTCTGGTAGATTCGGGTCATTTGAACACGTTCTGGTAGATTTGGGTCATTTGAACACGTTCTGGTAGATTCGGGTCATTTGAACACGCTCTGGTAGAATTGGGTCATTTGAACACGCTCTGGTAGAATTGGGTCATTTGAACACGCTCTGGTAGAATTGGGTCATTTGAACACGCTCTGGTAGAATTGGGTGATTTGAGCACGGGTGCGGTTGATTTGGGTGATTTGAGCACGGGTGCGGTTGCTAAAAATAGGTTTAACCTACGGTAGGACTCACCCACGAGGTAAATATGTAGCTATTGTACTCTGATGTCATATTCATCTCTTTGGCCTGAAATATTAGTTTTCAGGTGGGTTTTTTCGATTAATTGGCATCTCTTTACAGGTGCTATAAGAACTGCAACTCCGCTTACAATGATCATGAACCGAACCAGCTTCTTGGGTGGAATGTCGACCAGAAATCTTGAGATCCTGGCTGCCCGCAGCTCCTTCATCACGTACATGTAGGTCCCGGCCCTGCTGGCCCACTGGCGAACCAGCATTGGCGACTCAGCACTGTTCAATAGGCCTTCAAACTTTAGCAGCGCTGCGGATTAAAACAGTTTTTTTTCACGAGTTTATGAGTGAGCTTATTGATTTATCATTGAGCTTATTGGTTTCTATGTGAGTGTTTATTGGTTTATGAGTGAGTTCATTACCTAACTAGCGATTCATGAAATCATCAGTAAGTTCTCGAGTGAGTTCAGACTGAAGTGGGCATTAATTAAACAACGCGGCTTACAGTCCGGGTCATCGTAGATAACGGCAGTCCTGGTCGTGGGCACCATGGTATTGATGTATTCGCTCAGTGCCTGGCTGTAAGTCATAAAGTGCGGACTCAGATTCACCGTGTAGTGAGCGGGCCTCGGCACCCGGTAGTTCCAGTTTGTCTCGATGTGAGGCACCGCGAAATACTCGCACACTGAGCGCACCTGTTCTGACGCCTGGCCGGAGGTCGGACCAACGATAGCCACCACACCGGTCTCCAGCAGCGAGCACGCTGTGTCGGTGGGAGTGTCGGTGGGAGTGTCGGTGGGAGTGTCGGTGGGAGTGTCGGTGGGAGAGTCGGTGGGAGTGTCGATGGGAGTGTCGGTGGGAGTGTCGGTGGGAGTGTCGATGGGAGTGTCGTTGTAAGTGTCGGTGGGAGTGTCGATGGGAGTGTTGGTGGGAGTGTCGGTGGGAGTGTCGATGGGAGTGTCGGTGGGAGTGTCGGTGGGAGTGTCGGTGGGAGTGTCGGTGGGAGTGTCGATGGGAGTGTTGGTGGGAGTGTCGGTGGGAGTGTCGATGGGAGTGTCGGTGGGAGTGTCGGTGGGAGTGTCGGTGGGAGTGTCGGTGGGAGTGTCGATGGGAGTGTTGGTGGGAGTGTCGGTGGGAGTGTCGATGGGAGTGTCGGTGGGAGTGTCGGTGGGAGTGTCGGTGGGAGTGTCGGTGGGAGTGTCGATGGGAGTGTTGGTGGGAGTGTCGGTGGGAGTGTCGATGGGAGTGTCGGTGGGAGTGTTGGTGGGAGTGTCGGTGGGAGTGTCGGTGGGAGTGTCGATGGGAGTGTTGGTGGGAGTGTCGATGGGAGTGTCGGTGGGAGTGTCGGTGGGAGTGTTGGTGGGAGTGTCGGTGGGAGTGTCGGTGGGAGTGTCGGTGGAAGTGTCGGTGGGAGTGTCGGTGGGAGTGTCGATGGGAGTGTCGGTGGGAGTGTCGGTGGGAGTGTCGGTGGAAGTGTCGGTGGGAGTGTTGGTGGGAGTGTCGATGGGAGTGTCGGTGGGAGTGTTGGTGGGAGTGTCGGTGGGAGTGTCGGTGGGAGTGTCGGTGGGAGTGTCGGTGGAAGTGTCGGTGGAAGTGTCGGTGGGAGTGTCGGTGGGAGTGTCGGTGGGAGTGTCTTTTGGAAGTAGTGGGAAAGCTTTGGGAATCGACAATCGGCAATAGCTCATCTCGCTCACCCTCGAGCGAAGCATTGAAGCCGTCAGCTGTGGGGATTCTGCGGATGTCGGGCACCAGCCGGTAGCCGTACAACTGCCTGCTCTGCTTGAGCACACCGTTGGCCGCTTCTATAGCTCGCCTGAGTGCGATCTCCAGCACAGTGTCGCCAGCCTCGAGAACGGCGCCTGTGTTTGGTTGAATGGCTTAATTGGCTCAATAACTTGCTGAGACTGTGTTTGAGAACCACAAGTTTAAACAAGAACCTTGTTTAATTTGGGTCATTTGTGTACCGGTGTTGTGGATTTGAGTCATTTGTGTTTCAGAATGGTGGATTTGGGTTATTTTGTACCAGTATTGTGAATGCGGGTAATTTGAGTACTGGCATTGTGGATTTGGGTCATTTTTGTACTCTTATTGTGAATTTATGTCATATGTTATGTACCAGTATTGTGGATTTGGATCACTTGTGTACCGATCTGGTGGATTTGAGTTATTTGTGTACCGGTCTCGAAGGCTTTACGAAAGTCAATGAAGACGATGGACGCGTTTCGCAGTCGCGTCTTGCAGGCCTCGACAATGTACCGAATGGACGCGATCTGCTCCGTGGTGGATCTTCCTGGTCTGAAGCCGTTTTGAAGTTCTAGCAGCATGGGGTTCAGGACAGGGAGGAGCCGGTTGCGCAGCACAGTGTTCAACAGCTTCGGCAAGGTGCACTCCAGTGCGATGCCACGCTGATTGTCCAGGCTGGTGGAGGCGCCCTTCTTCGGGATCGAAACAATCCTAGACGTGCGCCAGAGCGGAGCGGCGGTGGCAGATTCGTCGCCTCCGAGGCAGCTGTGCAGGTTTGTAATGCTCTCAGTCAGCTATGACATTTTTAGCACCATAGGAGGCACCCCGTCAGCTCCAGAGGCGGCTTCGGCGCGCGTGCTCTTCAGCGCCTTGCTGACTTCCGTGGTCGTGACCGGCGCCATCCTGATGTGCTGCTCCCCGCGCTCGCCTACGCAGACGACATCGTGCTCATCTGCCGAGACCCAGCTGCAGCCCAGCGCGCTGTCTCCAGCATCTGCACTGAAGGCGCCTGAGTCGGCCTAAGCGTCAACGGCAGCAAGACGGAGGTACTGCACCTGGGGTTTGAGAACCCACCGCCCCTGACCCTGCCCAACGGTGAGGTCATCGCGGCGTGCAGCGACTTCCGCTACTTGGGTGTCCCGGTGATGAGCCCGGATGTGATCATCGCGGACAGGAAGACCCAGGCCTGGCGCGCCGTTCACCAACTCAGGCCAGTCTTCACCTCCGGAGCGCGAGACGATCTGAAGATTCGACTGTTTCGCGCCGCCGTAGAGCCGATCCTATTCTACGGAATGGAGGCCATCCCGATGACCCCCACCCGAGAGCGGGTCCTAGATGGGATGCACCGAAATCTGCTGTGCCAGGCTTTAGATGTGCACTACCCTGAGACCATCTCGACGGCCCAGCTGACAGCGCGAGCTGGCGTGCCGCCCATGAGCGTCACCCTGCGCCGGCGGCGTCAGACCCTGCTGGGGCACTGCTTGCGGAGGACAGCCCGCGGCGAGGACAACCCCCTGGCTTTGGTCACCCTCAACCAGTCAACCGAGCGACTGCGTCGTGGCCAGGGTCGGATCCAGACTTTCGGCGCTACATTGGTGGCCGGCCTAGAAGCGATCGGTCTGACCCCGAGGACTGCTGCGATCTGCCCTGCCCCCCTTTTCCATGACCGCGTGCGCGCAAGAGTGCCCCGTTGACCATCATGCAATGTAATGCAATGTAATGTACTGGTCTAGTGGATTTGGGTCATTTATGTACCAGTTTGTGTACCGACTTACCAACCCTGAACACTCGGTCAGCCTCAGTTGCCATGGCGGAAGTTGCTGTCAAACAGAAAATCGAAGCTGCCACCCAGAATGCCAGCAGTGTCATTGTCCTGCCACAAAAACGTTGGATAAAGCTTAGAGTCTTTGTTCTATTTTTTTCTAGGCAAATTCGAAAAAGCTAGACTGGATGATTTAGCAAAATTTTGTCAGTTTCAACCGCCGCACCTGTCTGGCATTGCTGCAAGTGCGCCATTGCGGACATTTCCAGGTGAAGGTTACCCGCCCCCCCCCAAAACCCGCCATTTGCCATCAGGCAAATAGCAAATTGAAGGAATCCAAGACCAGGATTAACAGCTATTAACAGCATTGCGACAGCGCACTGTTCTAACAGTGGCTTCCCCTTAGACTAAGAGATCCTTCTTCGTTGCATTTCTAGAAATCTAGAATTCTCTTGGTCACAAAAACTGTTGCCTGTCATTATCTTTGAGAGGATTGCAGAATCAAGCGAACAGCTGTCTGTGATTGACTGGGATCTGATAGGATCTGTCCCGTTCGAATTACCAAATTTTTTTCAAAAAGAAGTTGTCGAAAATCAAGGAGTTAAACTTAGCAAATAGAATGGATTGCTAATCTATCCAGTGAACTCTGGTTCAATAGAATGGATTGCTAATCTATCCAGTGAACTCTGGTTCAATAGAATGGATTGCAAATCTATCCAGTGAACTCTTGTTCAATAGAATGGATTGCTAATCTATCCAGTGAACTCTGGTTCAATAGAATGGATTGCTAATCTATCCAGTGAACTCTTGTTCAATAGAATGGATTGCTAATCTATCCAGTGAACTCTTGTTCAATAGAATGGATTGCTAATCTATCCAGTGAACTCTGGTTCAATAGAATGGATTGCTAATCTATCCAGTGAACTCTTGTTCAATAGAATGGATTGCTAATCTATCCAGTGAACTCTTGTTCAATAGAATGGATTGCTAATCTATCCAGTGAACTCTGGTTCAATAGAATGGATTGCTAATCTATCCAGTGAACTCGAGATGCAACAGTAGATTGACAAAGGAGAAAATGAATGAGACACAAATTATCTGTCGAGTGATTGAGCTTACCCAGCAGGAAAGTTGTCAGCAGTTGGGTTGTCACTCTCAGGAAAGTTGTCAGCAGTTGGGTTGTCACTCACAGGAAAGTTGTCAGCAGTTGGGTTGTCACTCTCAGGAAAGTTGTCAGCAGTTGGGTTGTCACTCTCAGGAAAGTTGTCAGCAGTTGGGTTGTCACTCTCAGGAAAGTTGTCAGCAGTTGGGTTGTCACTCTCAGGAAAGTTGTCAGCAGTTGGGTTGTCACTCTCAGGAAAGTTGTCAGCAGTTGGGTTGTCACTCTCAGGAAAGTTGTCAGCAGTTGGGTTGTCACTCTCAGGAAAGTTGTCAGCAGTTGGGTTGTCACTCTCAGGAAAGTTGTCAGCAGTTGGGTTGTCACTCTCAGGAAAGTTGTCAGCAGTTGGGTTGTCACTCTCTGGTTTCTCTACCGAGTCTTGCAAATCTTCTGGCGAGTTTTACTCTCAGTTTTAATTTGCGTGCGTTGCGGAAATACCAGAGTTGCCGAAGGACTTATCGGAAATTTATGACCGCAAATGACAGAATTCTGCTCTGGTCAGTCACTCAGGGACAGTCATTGCTTGGACCCTTGGCAGCTGCATTGCCCGATTG
The DNA here is from genome assembly GCA_950097015.1 of Macrostomum hystrix. Taxonomy (NCBI): domain Eukaryota; kingdom Metazoa; phylum Platyhelminthes; family Macrostomidae; genus Macrostomum; species Macrostomum hystrix. The sequence continues at coordinate 3,128,919 of CATNEN010000012.1, forward strand.
GCGGGCGCATTGGTGCGATTATAATCCCCACGCTTGCTGTCCCGTGTGCAATCCCATGGCTGTAGATCGGTTTGGAGGGAGGCAGGGGCGAGCAAGAGGGAGGAGTCGTTATATTTTTAACGAATCCCAATAAACTATGAGTCGGGTGGCACATCGGATAGCACCAAGTCCTGTCCACTGGACTGCAGCAGCTACCACAGCGTTAGGGACATTCGATACGGTGTAGGGGAGAGACGAACTTGCCTGCCAGGAAGTTTGACCCACGCTTTCGATATAACCATGCATTTTTTCAGTTTTGCACTAGCTGTGACTAAAAGCAGTAGCAAGTAGAATCTGTAGTGCAAGCTTGAGCACACAAATGCGTATGAGTTAAACTGGTGTTTGTGTGTGAGTGTATCTTACCGCCCATTGACTCTCTCCTGAGCCGGCTGGTCAGGCGGATATTGTCAGAGAGGGTGCTGAGTGAAATGCGACTCTTTCAAGTTAAAAAAATAGTCAGGGACAGGGACAAGGCATTGGAGCTAGTGTGGCTTAATATCGTCGGCGGTGCGCTATAGAATCGTTCTGTAAAAGAAGCGTGTAGTCTCACATTTCTTCAGTACCATTGCTAGTAGGCATTGGCAGTGTCAGTCAAGTGCGTAAGCCTAAATGGATCTCATTGTCTAAAACTAGTGACTAAAACTAGTAGAAAGTAGTTTGACTGCAAACAGACGCTAATAGCTTGGCTGATGATAAAAAGTTTGCCGACACAGGCGATAATGTAATGCATTTTCGCTTCGATAATATAAGATGCCGAATGAGGCTCATCATAGGAAGGTCGAGTTGTTGAGTGGTAAACTAGTTCAACCTCTCACTCTAATAACAATACAATATGACAATTGTGACATTATTCACATTATTGTATTATTACATGACAAAATTGATATAGAAACGAAAGGTAGGCGATTGTAACTAAAAATGTCTTTTTAAAGAGATCTAACCGCTGTCTATTTTGTATTTCCTCGCATCTGCTGGTTTGTTGGTTATGGGTGTACGAATATTTAGTAGAGTTAAACGCAAGAGGTCATAGATGTGTTACTCAGTACGCCTTACTGCGGCTCAGGCTGGTCACGTTGTCATTGTCTCCAACAGATCGAGGTACAAGTATAGGCTTTAGAAAGAAGAAAAAGGAATGTGTTTTCTGACTTGTCGGTGAGTATTTTTTCCGAGCTTGTGAGACACTGAGCCGAAGGAAAAAATGTTTTTCAACAGTTGCTTGCTATCAACACGGGTGATGAGTCGTTGAATGAGTTCTCCTCGGCTTTGGCTCGGCTATAGACATCCGTTGGCTAACTAGATTGGCGGCAGGTGGGTCCTAAATCCGCCGTCCATCCCATCGGGACCGAAACCTCGGCAGGAATGGTGCGGATCTTCTAGCGGGAAGCCGATGTACCCTGCATTTGCCTGATTACCATAGAAGAATGCCATTTCTGGGCTCATAACTTCTTGTCCAGAATTGTTGCTGGGATATCCGTTCCAGTTGCCGAACCCGGCCATCGAATTCTCCACGCAGCTACTGATGTTGTTTGTGTTGGAGTTGCTGCCATCAGTGCCCTGAGTTTTTTCGGCCTCGCCCACCGCGTATTTCTTGAGAACCGCCCAGACGGCCTTTTTGTAGTTCTCTTGGCATTTGAGAATGTCCTTGCGGAAGCCTTGCATGTTCATGTCCACACCGAGGCACTGGGCATGAATGAACGGATTGAAATAGCACATTTGCTCGTTCCGATTGTCCCGCGGAAGGCAAAACGGATCGAAGAAGCCGCGATCTGCGAAACGGCGTGGCTGCATGCAATTCACGTTCTGCATGCCCATGTTCATACCCATGCCCATGTCCATGCCCATGCCGCCGCCGCCGCCGCCGCCGCCACCGCCACAGCTGCCGATGCCCCCGAAAGCGCCGCAGGACATGTTGTCACTTAGTCGAGAAGGTTGACGAATGTGACTGCTCGGGCAAATATGCCCTTTTTGATTCAACTCAGCTTTTTCTTATGGTCTACTAACTTTGCCAGGGTGGCAGAGGGTGATAAGGAGGGCGCGGCAGTCTGAGCGCATTTGCCTTCCACGTCTATGGCCAGAACTGAGTGAACTGAGTGGTGGGGTCAGCCAAACATGTGAGCTTTGGGTGTACTTTTAGAGACACTATATTTATACCGAAAAATAATGCAATATTTCATTTAGAAAATCATAAAACTCAGAGTGTACCGAAGAACGGAACAAGGTATATTTACGACGATTATGCACGTTCTATTGTACTAATCACTTCAGCACGTAGTAGAAGCCGAATTTTTAAGTAAAAAATGTTTTAAACAACGATTGATAATATTGCAAAATACAAGTACTCGTAATCTTAGTCTTAATCTCGATCTTGTTCTCAATCCAACTGTTTATACTGATTAGATCCAGTCCGTCATTCAGTGATGTCAGTTCTCGATCCAACTGTTTATACTGATTAGATCCAGTCCGTCATTCAGTGATGTCAGTTCTCAATCCAACTGTTTATACTGATTAGATCCTGTCCGTCATTCAGTGATGTCAGTTCTCAATCCAACTGTTTATACTGATTAGATCCAGTCCGTCATTCAGTGATGTCAGTTCTCAATCCAGCTGTTTATACTGATTAGATCCAGTCCGTCATTCAGTGATGTCAGTTCTCAATCCAACTGTTTATACTGATTAGATCCTGTCCGTCATTCAGTGATGTCAGTTCTCAATCCAACTGTTTATACTGATTAGATCCAGTCCGTCATTCAGTGATGTCAGTTCTCAATCCAACTGTTTATACTGATTAGATCCTGTCCGTCATTCAGTGATGTCAGTTCTCAATCCAACTGTTTATACTGATTAGATCCAGTCCGTCATTCAGTGATGTCAGTTCTCAATCCAACTGTTTATACTGATTAGATCCAGTCCGTCATTCAGTGATGTCAGTTCTCGATCCAACTGTTTATACTGATTAGATCCTGTCCGTCATTCAGTGATGTCAGTTCTCAATCCAACTGTTTATACTGATTAGATCCAGTCCGTCATTCAGTGATGTCAGTTCTCAATCCAACTGTTTATACTGATTAGATCCTGTCCGTCATTCAGTGATGTCAGTTCTCAATCCAACTGTTTATACTGATTAGATCCAGTCCGTCATTCAGTGATGTCAGTTCTCAATCCAACTGTTTATACTGATTAGATCCAGTCCGTCATTCAGTGATGTCAGTTCTCGATCCAACTGTTTATACTGATTAGATCCAGTCCGTCATTCAGTGATGTCAGTTCTCAATCCAGCTGTTTATACTGATTAGATCCTGTCCGTCATTCAGTGATGTCAGTTCTCAATCCAACTGTTTATACTGATTAGATCCAGTCCGTCATTCAGTGATGTCAGTTCTCAATCCAACTGTTTATACTGATTAGATCCTGTCCGTCATTCAGTGATGTCAGTTCTCAATCCAACTGTTTATACTGATTAGATCCAGTCCGTCATTCAGTGATGTCAGTTCTCAATCCAACTGTTTATACTGATTAGATCCAGTCCGTCATTCAGTGATGTCAGTTCTCAATCCAGCTGTTTATACTGATTAGATCCAGTCCGTCATTCAGTGATGTCAGTTCTCGATCCAACTGTTTATACTGATTAGATCCAGTCCGTCATTCAGTGATGTCAGTTCTCAATCCAACTGTTTATACTGATTAGATCCTGTCCGTCATTCAGTGATGTCAGTTCTCAATCCAACTGTTTATACTGATTAGATCCAGTCCGTCATTCAGTGATGTCAGTTCTCAATCCAGCTGTTTATACTGATTAGATCCAGTCCGTCATTCAGTGATGTCAGTTCTCAATCCAACTGTTTATACTGATTAGATCCAGTCCGTCATTCAGTGATCTCAATAATGCTACTCCTTGGACCTTTCTAAGAACTATAATAAATGGGTCATTTTTTTCCATGTGAACAATTAGGCCCTGGCTCCTGGGTCTTACTTGATCCTTCAGTGAATGAGCTTTCAATGAAGATCTTGTTAACCACTTCAATATCAAAGGCATGTAAATTTTTCACTGATTTAACAAACTGCTGCTTCGCAATCTACTCCCAATGCACAAGTAGCAGCGAGCAAGAATGTTCAAGTGCAAAGCACTTTATCAAAGCCGGTCTCCATCTGCTTGCTGCATGCCATGACTTCGCCTTAGATTAGACTCTGATTGAGACTGGCGCGTGGGTGTTTTTCAGCTTCCTGTCCCGTCGCGCCGTCTCCCAAGTTTTTTTAGATAGTCTTGCTGTCGCAAGCCGACAACATGGGAGAATGTGTCCGGTATGAAAAGGCGTTTGGGAATTAGGATCAGCGCTTTTCCTGTCGCACCACATGTCCCATCTATCTCTGTATAGAAATATTTTTTTAAAGTCGAGACGGCCCTCTCTAGCTCTCAAGCCTTCCAGTAATAGTGGAGACAGAGCGCATTCTCGGGTACTTCCTGAGTCCCTGGATTCCTCAATGCACGCATTTTAGCCTTGCATCTCGCCTATATTACCTGCCTTACCTGCTGTGCTCATGAGTGAGTGAAGCTGGCATCAACCGCCCAATAGCCTTCTAGCCCGCTTATTAATTGGTGCTGCTCGGAGCATTAATATCCATGAGGCGCCTTTACTGCCCGGACACAGCCATATGACCTACTAGTAGCAGTCAATTGGAGCAGCTGCGGCGACGAACTCAAGCAAGAAGACGAACCAGCAGCGGCTTCCACGCTGTAACACGTGCATGGCTTGGATAAAGTGCTGCTGCGAGACTAAATTTCAAATATTCATTGCCATCATTACCTGCTTGGCCATGGCCATCACAATCTTTATCATCCTGGCTATGGGAGACGTCTTCAGGTCGTGGTGGTGACAGCTGCTGTTGGCTGGTAGTTGGACAGTATATCAAGGATATCAATTGACACTTCACTGGATGTATAGCAAATCTTCATAAACCTGCATCTGATTTATTTTTTTAAAATAGCAATTAAAGCATTTGTTAGATTAAAACTGTTTGTTCACATGCATAGATAAATTACACACCGATTTGCAAGCTGGAATTATTGTCGCTTTTCTGCAACTGCTTTGACTTGGTTTTTTTCCAGTCGCAGTCTTGTTAGCAAGCCGTAAAAACTTATACAGTCATTTTAGTCTGTGAATTAAAATATTTTAATTATTATATTTAAATATTTAATTATATTTTATATAGCGGCAAGGGAGAGATCAGACTCGTGAGAGAGAAGTTCCAGGAGACATGGGACACGGGAGATGAGGTTGGTTGCTAGGTAATTAGGTTGGTTGTTAAGTAAGTAGGTGAGTTTCTAGGTAAGTAGGTTGGTTGCTAGGTAAGTAGGTTGGTTGCTAGGCAAGTATGTTGATTGCTATGTAAATGGTTGCTAGGTAAGTAGGTTGATTGCTAGGTAAGTAGGTGGGTTGCTAAGTAAGTAGGTTGGTTGCTAGGTATAAGGTATAGAGCTACGTTCGAGTTGTGGTATTTTCTGTTCTGACCTATGTTTAACTTTCTCATATGTTCTTTTATTTACTAATTGAGCGATATATACAGACTGGGAAGTTAACATTCGAAAGGCTTTTAAACTTTTAAAACTTTTTAAAACTACTTCCAGTAGCGTTCAAGGTGTACTAAATCTGTATTGCATTTTTACTAGTTTGATAACTTTTCCTAACTTGATTCGTATGATGATTTTAACTTTGCAGCCTTATTTATTACTGTTTGCGACCTGTCATTCAGTCTTAACTATATTCTAAACTGTTGTAGCATTCACAAATTTACAAAATTTCTGCTTTTTTGGCACTCTCCAATTAAACATAGGGCCCAGAATTGCTCTGGGTTGTATAATAAACTTTATAAACGCTGTTATTTATAAACTTTGAATTAAATAGAGGGTACTAAATATCAGCAGTTTCACTGCTGATAAGTATTTTTGGAATTCTATTTTGTTTGTCAGAGTACAAAGCTCATAAATTGGCTCTCCACCGACTAACTTGGGACATGCTCCAGTCAGTGTACACCGAACCCCTTCCCCACCGACTAGCCTGGATGAATGGGGAATGCTCCAGTCAGTGTACACTGAATCCCTTCCCCACCGACTAGCCTGGGGAATGCTCCACTCAGTGTACACTGAATCCCTTCCCCACCGACTAGCCTGTATGAATGGGGAATGCTCCAATGAGTGTACACTTAACCCCTTCCCCACCAACTAGCCTGGATGAATGGGGAATGCTCCACTCAGTGTACACCGAACCCCTTCCACACCGACTAGCCTGGATGAATGGGGAATGCTCCACTCAGTGTACACTGAACCCCTTCCCCACCAACTAGCCTGGATGAATGGGGAATGCTCCACTCAGTGTACACTGAACCCCTTCCACACCGACTAGCCTGGATGAATGGGGAATGCTCCACTCAGTGTACACCGAACCCCTTCCCCACCGACTAGCCTGGATGAATGGGGAATGCTCCACTCAGTGTACACTGAATCCCTTCCCCACCGACTAGCCTGGGGAATGCTCCACTCAGTGTACACTGAATCCCTTCCCCACCGACTAGCCTGGGGAATCCTCCACTCAGTGTACACTGAATCCCTTCCCCACCGACTAGCCTGGGGAATCCTCCACTCAGTGTACACTGAATCCCTTCCCCACCGACTAGCCTGGGGAATCCTCCACTCAGTGTACACTGAATCCCTTCCCCACCGACTAGCCTGGGGAATCCTCCACTCAGTGTACACTGAATCCCTTCCCCACCGACTAGCCTGGGGAATCCTCCACTCAGTGTACACTGAATCCCTTCCCCACCGACTAGCCTGGGGAATCCTCCACTCAGTGTACACTGAATCCCTTCCCCACCGACTAGCCTGGGGAATCCTCCACTCAGTGTACACTGAATCCCTTCCCCACCGACTAGCCTGGGGAATCCTCCACTCAGTGTACACTGAATCCCTTCCCCACCGACTAGCCTGGGGAATCCTCCACTCAGTGTACACTGAACCTTGCACTGCACCAACCTCAGTGGCATTTAGTTTTTCTATTCGGCGCCACTGCTTGAATTACTAAACTGCTTTACTTTATATAGCTGGTGTACTGCAGTTAAAAGAAATTCGTTTTCATTCGTTTTTTATTAAAAATCATTCTCTGAGGGTGCCTTACTATCATTTCTTAATGATTTTTCTGCTCATAAGAGCAGGTTTTGTCATTAAGCAGGTTACTCAATTCCATAGTACTTCAGGCATCAAGCAAGCTGTAAAAAATGGATACCAGCATCAGCTAAACCTATGAAAGGTCGGTATGTGCAATATTAGCGTACATAATAGTACACGTGTCAGTGGAAAAGATCTCGCGGAGTCCTGACTTCCACTCTGTATTTGTTTTGCTCCAGTCGGCCTTGATACGCCCAGCTGTCCGATTGCGAAGAGTAAAGACCCAGCACTTGAAGCTCAGAGCCAGAATAAGGCCGGTAAACAAGCTGTTTTCATTCAAGCATAGCCGGCAGTGTTATTAAAAAAAGTTTGTGCAAAAGTGCATCAAAAATGTTTGGCGCAAACTCTGTCTGTATTTAGGATGTTGACAGCTATAAAGCACTTAGTTCTTTGACGCGTCACTGTTGACGTTGGTGTGACAACAGCTAACCATTGAGGTTGATATGCGCCAGTGTGTCCAATGCTGTCTATGAGAAGCTACTCATTACATTGTATTGGTCTGTTCTGCTGGCTTGCATGCACGGAAGCTCTGTTGGAAATATGAAATAGGATGCCCGCTTCGTAAATTGTGAAAGATAGAATCCGGGAATCACTAAAGCTGCTAAATTACCTTCATTCCCTTCGGAGTAGATGAACTGTCTCATCTCCCGTCTCGAATGTCTCACGTAACTTCTCTCTCCCGTGTCTCGTCTCTCCCGTGTCTTATCTCTTCCTTGTCTCATCTCTCCCGTGTCTCATCTCTCCCGTGTCTCATCTCTCCCGTGTCTCGTCTCTCCCGTGTCTCATCTCTCCCGTGTCTCATCTCTCCCGTGTCTCATCTCTCCCGTGTCTCGTCTCTCCCGTGTCTCATCTCTCCCGTGTCTTATCTCTTCCTTGTCTCATCTCTCCCGTGTCTCGTCTCTCCCGTGTCTCATCTCTCCCCTGTCTCATCTCTCCCGTGTCTCATCTCTCCCGTGTCTCATCTCTCACGTGTCTCATCTCTCCCGTGTCTCATCTCTCCCGTGTCTCATCTCTACCGTGTCTTATCTCTCTAGTAGGGGTCCCAATCCCGGGATCCCGGGATCCCGGGATCCCCGGGATCCCGGCTTTTTGTTAGTGTTCGAGATCCCGGGATTAGGGGTCCGGGATCCCGGTAAACACGGGATTGGAATTCACATGGCGATGGCCGATGGCCTAGATGGACACTGGGGTGACTGGGCCCACTGGCCCGGGCCACGCCGAACGCCCGCAACTAAGGAAAAGAAATGAGGCAGAAAAAGGGGGTGGGGTGGGGTGGGGACTGGGTTCTGCTGAGTCTGCGCCTCTGTGTGCGTGAGGTTGTCTGTGTTCGGGGCAGAGGCACCAGCGCAGCGTATGCAGTTCTAATTTCTAACCTTCTAATCCAAGGGGTGAGGAGGGTGTTGTTTAGTATGTATGTACAACTGTACATGGATAGTGAACACTGAACACTGCTGAACATCGCACAAGGATTAGAAAGCCAAGACTCATGAGTCATGACCTTGGGGTGGGTTATCCCTATAAAATTTAACTTGTATAGAAATGATAAACAACTGGAAGGAAACTGGCAGTGGCAACGCAAGCAATACATTTTTTTGAATCAACGATACGATAAAAAAGAGCCCACTTTGCTGACCACAAAAAGTAGCTTGCGTGCTGACTGCTATAGTGTCAAATCAAATGTCAATTCTATGTACTTGGAAATGGAAATATGGATGGAAATATATTGCATCGAATCCATCGATGGAAGGAAGGAATGTGACAATTGTGACAACAAGAAATAAGTGACCAAGGATAAGTGATATGAACTATCTTTAACTCTTTTATCAATGCAGTGTAAGCTGGAAAGTAGAAAGAAACCCAAATGATGCTCAATTGGTTGAGAAATTTGTTTTTTTGGACAATGGAAAGCTTCCGGTAAATTTGTTTGTTCAATCCCGGGATTGGCCCGGGATCCCGGGATTGGGTCATTTTTTTGTCCGGGATCCCGGGATTGTAAAATGTCCGGGATTTGGGACCCCTACTCTCTAGTGTATTATCTCTCCCCGGTCTTATGTCTCCCCGGTCTTATGTCTCCGGGGAAAAAGGAAGTGATAAATAGCTATTGAAAGTGTTTTTCAGCAGCATTTCCTCCAGGGGACAAGCGGCTTATTGGGGGGGCATTCTAATGCGTTTCAGTCTATATTTAGATTTCTCTATGTTCTTGTACGCTAGCTGCAGTTGATAAGGTCCTCAATCTTAACTCAATCATCCCAGCCAGTCCCCCAAATCCCAGAAGATTTCAAATTTCGAATTTAATGGCTGTTTAAGTAGTGGCAACAATCACAGATAAATTTTTCTAATAATGGACAGTGCGACAGTGTAGGCAAGTACGTAGAGCTACCCATCGATTAGTAGATGTTGTGCACAAGTTCAGAGCACATTCGCTACGGTGACCCCCAGCTGTTCCTGTGAAGCCAGTCTCTGCTATTTAATCACTAATCCATGCGTGGCAGTCTGGGGCGCACGCGCTTATCCCTTATTAATTAGCCAATGGATTCAACATGCAACAAGCCGTCTGCGAAATCTACTGATTTAAACTGATGGCTTTGTGGATTACGAGTATTTACCTGCTTCTAACTGAAGATTATTGGGATTTCATTGGACGGGTCGCAGTTTGAGTTGGAAAGCAGATTAAAATAATGTAAAACTGGGCGGGCTGGGTCTGAAAGCGAGGTCTGTTTAAATCAAGTAAAGGACGCAAAAAAATTGAAAATTACTTTGAACTTTTAACTGCCACGCCCTAATATCTGTGAGCTGATATAAGGAAAATACATAGAGACAAGATCAACTCAGTGTCAGTCAGTGAGCTCATGTTCTGTCAGTCAGTGAGCTCATGTTCTGTCAGTTAGTTGATGTTCTGTCAGTCAGTGAGCTCATGTTCTGTCAGTGAGCTCATGTTCTGTCAGTCAGTGAGCTCATGTTCTGTCAGTCAGTGAGCTCATGTTCTGTCAGTCAGTGAGCTCATGTTCTGTCAGTCAGTGAGCTCATGTTCTGTCAGTCAATGAGCTCATGTTCTGTCAGTCAGTGAGCTCATGTTCTGTCAGTCAGTGAGCTCATGTTCTGTCAGTCAGTGAGTTCATGTTCTGTCAGTCAGTGAGCTCATGTTCTGTCAGTCAATGAGCTCATGTTCTGTCTGTCAGTGAGCTCATGTTCTGTCAGTCAATGAGCTCATGTTCTGTCAGTCAGTGAGCTCATGTTCTGTCAGTCAATGAGCTCATGTTCTGTCAGTCAGTGAGCTCATGTTCTGTCAGTCAATGAGCTCATGTTCTGTCAGTCAGTGAGCTCATGTTCTGTCAGTCAGTGAGCTCATGTTCTGTCAGTCAGTGAGCTCATGTTCTGTCAGTCAGTGAGCTCATGTTCTGTCAGTCAGTGAGCTCATGTTCTGTCAGTCAGTGAGCTCATGTTCTGTCAGTCAATGAGCTCATGTTCTGTCAGTCAGTGAGCTCATGTTCTGTCAGTCAGTGAGCTCATGTTCTGTCAGTCAGTGAGCTCATGTTCTGTCAGTGAGTTGACGTTCTGTCAGTCAATGAGCTCATGTTCTGTCAGTCAGTGAGCTGATGTTCATGATGTTCAGAATGGGAAATGGGAGATAAAAGTCCTGAAGCTGGGGTATTGGGAAGGCCAAACTGGTGATTTTCTTACTAGAATTAGCCAAGCCGCTATGAAGGGCAGTAAATTAAAACAAACAGCTGTCCCCAGGCCAGGGCACCCTGTTTTGCGGCGCACAATCCATTCAGTTTTATCGCATCCGGCATGCGAACCGCCCGGGTTGCACTTTTGACAAACCTTCTAATTGCTCGCTTGAGCCGGAACCAGAGCACTTTCTGGAGCCGGAATTCGCATGTAAACAATAATATCGCATTATCTATTTATATGGCTTGCCTTTGTTTGCTTTTCTTTAGCTCAACAATTGTCCCCTATTTCATTGTCTCGCATGCTTCTCCCACCACTGGATAAATATGAGGCATTCCTAATTTGAGGAGATTATAGGCGTGATTCTCTAGGGTTTAATCGCATTTGTGAGGGAATTCCAATGAAATCATACGTTCTACTTTTTACTAGCCGATATGTATTGAAAAAGTCAAACTTTCTCACATTTGGAGGCTCACGATATTGGTACCTACACTTAAGGCAGAAGCTATGATGAAGAGTTTAGAGGGATAAATAGGAGTAGTTTAGTGCAGCTATTCTCAGAAATTAATTGGAGGCGGTCGCTCACGAAGTGGACCCTGCCTTCAAGCGCTCTCAAGAACGCTGCTCGACAGATAATGAAATGCAGTGTGATTTGGGCTCAGACAGACAAACTGCCAATACAGAAGTCAAGCGTCGACTTTAATTTTAATCTCTAAAAAGTACATCCTCTCTAGAGACAGAGAACGTTTAGATTTGGTATGTAGGCATAGACAGCTCCCGACTGAAGCATACTAGGCATTTGTATATAGCTCTCAAAGCCAGCACCCAGGTGGTTGTCTGTGACTCTCAGAATCTACTTAACAAGCTGGTCCCGAGTCTGCGCTTCAGGCAGCATTTAGCTCCATGTGGAGGACGCTTCGAGAGGCTTTGTGAGCTGGTTTGAGCGAAGGCCATAGGCTGCCAGTCGCAGCCAACGGCGGGCCGCTGGATATTGTAAGGCGCCCAGCCGCAGCTGCCCTGCGTACAGTTATAAACTTAAGTGCTCCATAGATATCTCTCCGTTTACACCTGATCATCAGCCTGACTGCGACAGTCAAGAATAACAGACTGCGATGCCATTGCACCTGGAGGACTACGAGATCGAGCTGTACTCCACCATCGGAGAATACCGCGCCCACAAATGGCTCAACTGGGTTGCTAGCCCAGCTCTGTTTAGCATTGGCACAGCTGGGAATGTTCTGCTCATCTGGCTGCTGCTGCCTAATTGTCGAGCAACGGCCACCTACCGCTATCTGGTACTGCTGGGCCTCCTGGACCAGATGGTCCTGACCTCCGGCCTGCTGAGCCGCTGGCTGCAGCATGCGTTCGGCTTCAGTCTGGAGCGCACCGGGCCTGCGGCCTGCCTGGCCAACAAGTTCGTCAGCTACTTCTCCAGCACCTGCTCGGCACTGCTCATCTGCGTCGTGTCGCTGGAGCGGGCGATGGCGGTGCACAGTCCGTTGCGCGCCGCCCGCATGCAGTCTAGCCGGCGACTGCGGCTGGTCATGTCCGGCGTGGTGGTCTTCAGCCTGCTGGCCAACAGTCACTGGCTGTTCATCCTGGATCATTTCCACCTGACCAACAGCGACGACAACGCCACCGCAGACTGGGCGAATCGAACCAACGCCAGCGGAGGAGACATTGTCGACGCTTTTCCCATGTGCGACATTCGCGAGTCGGCCAAACACTTGAGCAGTGTTCTCAGCGTAGCCGATGCTGTGCTCTACTCGGTGCTGCCGCTGATCGTCATCTTCGCCTGCAACGCTGCCACAGTGGCCAAACTGCGCCGCGCTCGGATTCGGCGAATGCGCCAGCTGAGCGCAGTCGGGCTCGATGACAGCTGCCAGGCTTCCTGCAGCGCCGCTGTCACCGTCAAGTACGGCGTCTCGCCCGACCTGCTGCAACTCAGGAGCGCAGGTGATGATCTTTGTAGCGAGTTCGTTGTCAAAAAGGCGTAACTTTTTCGAGTGCGTTAACTGTCATTGTTGTTGATGCCACCGGGAGCTTCTAACGGGGATTTGGGAGGGCGTGAGTAGCAGAGCTATATAGGAGTCTTTTACAGGAGTCGAATGTGTGTGTGACCAGCCGACTGATGCGGTCTAACGCGTTTGCCTCTCGCACCAATGTCCCTAAGCTCGATTCCGCGGCGAGGCCACATTCAATCGGGGCTCAGCCGCGGAGAGAAGGCTTGGGGGCTAGTCGTGCAATTTACGTCCTTTAGGGCCAATCTCCAAAGCACAGGGAAGTGTACACTGCCTGACGAGGAGAAAGTCAGGGCAGATGTACACACCTGTGTGAGCGTTATGCCTGCGTACGGTTTTCTGTGTGCGTGTGCTCTGGAGTCAGCGAAATGGGCAGAATAGCCTCCTCGCTGGCTGCGAATCTAAGGGGATTTGGGGGTGCAAACGGGGATTTGGGGACTGCTAACGGGGATTTGGGGGACTGCTAACGGGGATTTGGGGGACTGCTAACGGGGATTTGGGGGACTGCTAACGGGGATTTGGGGACTGCTAACGGGGATTTGGGGACTGCTAACGGGGATTTGGGGACTGCTAACGGGGATTTGGGGTGCAAACGGGGATTTGGGGACTGCTAACGGGGATTTGGGGGCTCCTAACGGGGATTTGGGGGACTGCTAACGGGGATTTGGGGACTCCTAACGGGGATTTGGGGGACTGCTAACGGTGATTTGGGGGACTGCTAACGGGGATTTGGGGGACTGGCGCTACCAGGCTGGCAAAAAGCGAAATTGTTAATTGATCCACTGTCCTATAAATTCTTATCATGGACCAATGACTTTCAGAACCGACAATGCCACTGTCAGGCAATGCCAGATTCAGAGCAATACGGTAAATGAGACCAATAGATGTAAGCAAAACAGAAAAGGCAGCACAAAATAAAAAGGTCTGGCTGATTGCCATAGTGCTTGCTGCCTCATTAAAAGGCAGAATTTTCAAAGGAAAGAGAAGATGAAAGCGGTAAAGAGGGGCAGCCAACTCATATTTTGCCTTCTGTGACTGTGTTGGAGACCAGGCAAAGTCATTGGGAAGGCAATGAGCTAAAAAATATATCCTTTACCTGACAGACGCATTATGTGTCTCATTAGCTTTTCAATTACACAGGAAACAAAGTGTATTTTTAGGATTGATACTTTCTCTAATTATTCACATCGAAATTCGTCTACAAAATCTTCAATTGGGCTTTCAGTTCTTCTTTATAATCAAGTCGGACATTCGTCTTTGATGCCATTAAAACCTGATTTTTTCTAATCTGACCGACAAGTGCGAGACAGCAGCCACTCTGAAAATATTCTCTGCTAAAATTGTATTTTTTTAAGTCGGAAAACTCTGCCGAAATTGTTTGTAACTGAGAGTGAGAGAAAATTCAATGAGAGAGAGTGAGAGTGGGAGTGAGAGTGAGAGTGAGAGTGAGAGTGAGAGTGGGAGTGAGAGTGAGAGTGATAGTGAGAGTGAGAGTGAGATTGAGAGTGAGAGTGGGAGTGAGAGTGATAGTGAGAGTGAGAGTGAGATTGAGAGTGAGAGTGGGAGTGAGAGTGAGAGTGAGAGTGAGAGTGGGAGTGAGAGTGAGAGTGATAGTGAGAGTGAGAGTGAGATTGAGAGTGAGAGTGGGAGTGAGAGTGATAGTGAGAGTGAGAGTGAGATTGAGAGTGAGAGTGGGAGTGAGAGAGAGAGTGAGAGTGAGAGTGGGAGTGAGATTGAGATTGAGAGTGAGAGTGGGAGTGAGATTGAGAGTGAGAGTGGGAGTGAGAGTGAGGGTGAGAGTGGGAGTGGGAGTGAGAGTGAGAGAGAGTGAGAGTGAGAGAGAGTGAGAGTGAGAGTGAGAGTGAGAGTGGGAGTGAGAGTGAGAGTGGGAGTGAGAGTGGGAGTGAGAGTGGGAGTGAGAGAGAGTGAGAGTGAGAGTGAGAGTGAGAGTGGGAGTGAGAGTGAGAGTGAGAGTGAGAGTGGGAGTGGAAGTGAGAGTGAGAGAGTGAGAGTGAGAGTGAGAGTGGGAGTGGGAGTGAGAGTGGGAGTGAGAGTGAGAGTGAGAGTGGGAGTGAGAGTGAGAGTGAGAGTGAGAGTGAGAGTGAGAGTGGGAGTGAGATTGAGAGTGAGAGTGAGAGTGAGAGTGAGAGTGGGAGTGAGATTGAGAGTGAGATTGAGAGTGAGAGTGGGAGTGAGAGAGAGTGAGAGTGAGATTGAGAGTGAGATTGAGAGTGAGAGTGAGAGTGGGAGTGAGAGAGAGTGAGAGTGAGAGAGAGTGAGAGTGAGAGTGAGAGTGAGAGTGGGAGTGAGAGTGAGAGTGGGAGTGAGAGTGGGAGTGAGAGTGGGAGTGAGAGAGAGAGTGAGAGTGAGAGTGAGGGTGAGAGTGGGAGTGAGAGTGAAAGTGAGAGTGAGAGTGAGAGTGGGAGTGAGAGTGAGAGAGAGGGAGTCAGGGTGAGAGACTGATGTGAGTAGGAGTAAGTGTGGAAGTGAGGGACAGCTATAGTTGCTGAGTGATAAGGGAAAAGATTTGAGATAGCCATAGCTTAAGTACACGTAAATTTTGATAAATATAAACCCTTCAAATGTGTTTTTCCTGACAGGGGTCTTCCATGATATTCACTCGCCTCCGTCCGCACCTCACGCACGCAGACAAGCGGTTGGCCAAGGTAGCCGCGGCCGCGGCTTCGTCAGTTCCGCTGAACGACAGCAGCAGCGGCAGCGGCTGCCGAATTCGCGAGCTGCCGAGTTGCAACCCCAGCGTCTGCGGCGGCGGCGGCGTCGTCAGCGGAGGTCGCGGCGGCAACAACTGCCTGACGCGAAGTCAGCTGCAGCGCAGGGCCAGTGTTCAGCAGGTGACCGTGCTTCTGTTGTCAATCTCCACCTTCTATTTGGTGGCCTCGCTGCCGGTGGCTCTGCTGAAGATTCTCACCACAATCTCCGGCGCCATCGATATGGCGGCCGTGAACTCTGATTATCGTCTGTACTCACAGTACCGGCTGGCTGAGACCATCACCTACCTGTGTATGTACTCCAATCACGCCGTGAACTTCTTTCTCTATTGCGCTTCCGGGCAACGCATTCGAGCCGAACTCCGGGCGCGACTGACCAGGCTCTGCTTCTCCTGCTGCGAGCGTCGGCGAAGTCGGCGACAGCAGCGGCGGGGGCATCAGAGAAAATTCTTCTTCCGCGAAGGTCCCGGCAATTGCACGCCGCAGCGGTTGCAGTGCCAGGAGCTTCAGGAGCTGCGGGAGCTGAATGACAAGGAGGAACAGCTGCACGAGATGGAGCAGCAGGAGCGCTTGCTTCCCGCAGGCGACACTGGGCGGAATGGCTTCGCTGCGGCCTCGAAGCAGCCGAAGGTGCCGACATCCTGCAGAATGTACCGGTCGCCTCCGTTTGAAGTTTTCCCCAGAGAATGCAACTACAGTGTCTGAGGTGTCTGTTGCAGCAGTGTGTGAGGTGTCTGTTGCAGCAGTGTGTGAGGTGTCTGTTGCAGCAGTGTGTGAGGTGTCTGTTGCAGCAGTGTGTGAGGTGTCTGTTGCAGCAGTGTGTGAGGTGTCTGTTGCAGATGTATGATGTGTGAATTCGCAGTACACGGTGTAAAAGTGCATCAGGCCCTGGAATTATACTGCAAGTAGTATGTAGTTGACTATCATTAATGCTCGATTGGCTTTGCTCTGATTGGCTCAGCCCTTTGGGGGGGTCTGTCGCGTTATAGTACAAGACTGGTGTCTGCTGTACAATGCTTAAAATACAACTGACAAATATTTCCCTTTGTATTGCTAAATAGGCTTGACAAATCCCATGCCAACTCACTCGCTGTGTTTTAGTTATTTTTATTCACTATGATAGACTTTGATTTCTATTGTTTTTTCGATGCGAATAAAAAAAACTATTTCTGATTGACTACCTTCGGATAGGAAATAAGGTGACAACCACGCCCTCGGCTTAGACCTTTGAGCAGTGACATGTATCGGATCAGCGATTTGAAATGTGATATCGATTGAGTGGACAGGCTAACATGGCGCCAGGGGGGGGCGAGAGATAAGAGCGATAGAAACGAAGGATTAGAGTCCCGTGGGCGTGTCAGCTGATTCCTATATAATACAGACAATGTGTCTGTCGCACTGCAGAATAATACAAATGAGTATCTGCTAGCATAGTATGTTTGTGCTCAGTCACCACACGCACGCAGAAAACTTGTAAAAGATTGCTTCATAGACAGAGCGGTACAAACCGTTGATAGAGGTGAGATACATGCTTCTGTATTTACTTAATACAATTTCCGTGTGATTAAAAATCCTAGCAAGTCCCATCCCCATGACTCACTGCAACAAGTCACAGCTAGTCCCATCCCCATGAGTCACTGCAACAAGTCACAGCTAGTCCCATCCCCATGAGTCACTGCAACAAGTCACAGCTAGTCACATCCCCATGACTCACTGCAACAAGTCACAGCTAGTCACATCCCCATGAGTCACTGCAACAAGTCACAGCTAGTCCCATCCCCATGACTCACTGCAACTAGTCACAGCTAGTCCCATCCCCATGAGTCACTGCAACAAGTCACAGCTAGTCCCATCCCCATGACTCACTGCAACTAGTCACAGCTAGTCCCATCCCCATGAGTCACTGCAACAAGTCACAGCTAGTCCCATCCCCATGAGTCACTGCAACAAGTCACAGCTAGTCCCATCCCCATGACTCACTGCAACTAGTCACAGCTAGTCCCATCCCCATGAGTCACTGCAACAAGTCACAGCTAGTCCCATCCCCATGAGTCACTGCAACAAGTCACAGCTAGTCACATCCCCATGACTCACTGCAACAAGTCACAGCTAGTCCCATCCCCATGACTCACTGCAACAAGTCACAGCTAGTCACATCCCCATGAGTCACTGCAACAAGTCACAGCTAGTCCTATCCCCATGAGTCACTGCAACAAGTCACAGCTAGTCCCATCCCCATGAGTCACTGCAACAAGTCACAGCTAGTCCCATCCCCATGAGTCACTGCAACAAGTCACAGCTAGTCCCATCCCCATGACTCACTGCAACTAGTCACAGCTAGTCCCATCCCCATGAGTCACTGCAACTAGTCCCATCCCCATGAGTCACTGCAACTAGTCCCATCCCCATGAGTCACTGCAAATAGTCCCATCCCATGAGCCACTCACTTATTCCTAGGATTTCCGCATTCTCTAGGATGGAGGAATGCTAATTATATTCCTAATTTATTAATATTTTTTATGGAACTTGTAAACGATAAATCATTTATTTGCGCCCTTGTCGACGTCATGATGAAAATACAGATAAAAGTCCCATTTTTACTATATTCTCGTAGTTATAGTAATACCCGAGGTGGTAGACGGGCTTGGAAATTATTCTTAATCGCCAAACAGATTGCATAGAGACGACAGAACTGGGAAGCCGGTAGCCTTGTGATAAAAGTACGGCCCAGCCTGGAATGCAATTATTAGCACCACCCCACCCTCCGCGAGTGGCGGTCGGCAAACTCGAAAACAAAAAAAACTGCCCGCCTGTTCTGGTTGGAACTATTTTTGGAAATGGGTAAAGACATAGTTAACACAGACTGGCGGCAGATAGAGTCAGTGACCGTTTTGCTGCTATCCAGCTGATTGCTTTCTCGACACTCCGTCTTCCTCCATTCCATTCCTTGTTCCAGTTGACAGGGACTTCTTAAGGACAATTAATAAATGATTTGTTAGAAACTGACAAAGTCGAATATTTTGTTAAGCATGAAAACATTTTCACAAAAAGGATATTTTGATTCAGGTCAGATAGAAATACTGAAAGATAGGCATAGTTAGAAAAATTACACTCGTAGTAAAAACTTGGTAAAAAGTAGTCAAAAAAATCGACAAATTGAAAATAGACATATAAACAAACAGTCAGATAAACAAATATACTGATAAACAATGAGACAAAACAAACTGTAAAATAAACGAAACATTCAGATAAACAAAACATTTAGGAAAAAAACATTCAGATGAACAAAACATTCAGATAAACAAACAATTCAGATAAACGAAACATTCAGATAAACAAGACATTCAGATAAACAAACAATTCAGATAAACAAAACATTCAGATAAAGACTTAATTAAGCAGAAAAGTCACATTAACAAACAGACGGACAGACAAAGAGTAGGAATGCTCTTTCCGAAGCAGAAGTCAAAAACGGCGGACTCGACCGGCGGCTCCGAGCAGAGGAGTCAGGAAGACAGTCTCGCACGTCGATTTGGTCGCAAGGCTGTCCGGTTAATGACTGTTGGGGCCTACCTGATGGCCATACTGTCTGCCTCGGTTGTCATGGCCGTGTACTACTGCTGGATATGGTCGCCCAATTTCAGTAACATCACCGAAGCAGATTCCAGTTTGCCTTGAATGATATAGATCCTGCATAATTCTGTCACTTTCCGATGTGGATTTTGCTTGAACTCGATCGAAAACTGAAATCCATGCGCAGCCATCCTTCTTCTGTTGGTGTACATATGGCACTAATAGAAACGGGTATATAGACATAGATTAGCTTACAACTTCTCTAGACCGATCAGAATACTGGCCTCAGAAAATGCTCTAATGTATGAGCTGGTTCGAATTGCAGCTAATGTGAGACCTGGCCGCCTGAAAGCTTATCTCAGAGTAAATAAGCTTATCTCAGAGCATAATTATACCACACACCAACACCCAACTCACCCACGCACCGCTCTACACTCTCACCCCGTCCGCCCATTCCAACGTCTCTCAACGCCCCAAACCCTCACCCCGTCCGCCAATACCCACCTACCTCACTCAACGCCCCAAACCCTCACCCCAATCTGCCCACACCCACCTACCTCACTCCACGCCCCAAACCCTCACCCCCGTCTGCCCACACCAACCTACCTCACTCTACGCCCCAAACCCTCACCCCCGTCTGCCCACACCCACCTACCCCACTCAACGCCCCAAACCTTCACCCCGTCCGCCAATACCCACCTCACTCCACGCGCCAAACCCTTACCCCGTCCGCCAACACCCACCTGACTCCACGCCCGAAACTCCGTGGGAGCTTTTCACCCAAACTGATTGGGTGAAATAATTAGTCGCGCTTATGATGCCAAATGTAGAGCGTTTGGCTAATCTCAGTTCGTATTCAGATCTTGTGTAGATACGAGTATGTAGTTAAAAATAGCATTTTACGCTCTTACGAGTAGTTGATGAAATACATACATACTATATGCGCATAAATATACTCGTAGTAAGTTTTTTGCTCAAAAATGTACTCTGTTTTACAAAACTTTTTGCACTAAACTAACGAGCAAAACTACACTAGAAAAGTAAGACGACACTCGTATATTTTTTACTACGCAAAATATAATCGCTGTCTGACTCAGATCCAGAATTTACGAGACTTTGTTTTTGAAAATGTTCATATTTTATTTGATGTTTTTATCGCTGTCTGCCAGATGCCAAAAAAACTGATTCGCAGAGTTAACACGTCCCATGAGCAGAGCCTTGATAAACAGCTGCCCGCACTCACTAAACCTGTTGAGCAAGAGAGGCTGGATTAACGCTGGATTAGTTACTAGGCTGAGCTTCTTATGATGAGAGCAGGCGCTTAGTTTTTTGTGAGTTCATATTGCCCCGAATTCCGATAAGTGACTTTATTAGTTTAAAAACTTTCCCACTTGTCTGGAAATGAGATTAGCACAATTTTTTAATTGTCCCTTCAATTAATTTCCTTCTGCTTTAATGCGGGAAACTCCAGAAAGCAGCTCAATTAAATTTTATTGAGCTCCGCTGTACAGGCAATAAAGAGGGCCGCCTTGCATGTCAGTTAAATATTGTCTAATTCGATCAAGCACCAATAAATCAAAGTAGGAAAATACTTTCACTAATTAGATTTCTGCGTCTTACATACATTGCACACTAAAAGTGTATTTTCCCCATGCTCGGTAGTATAATCTGCATTAAGCTTTTTGTAGTTATTTGCACTAACTACTTTCGCAGTTATACTACGGGTGTGTCATAAGTAATGTCACTGAGGGTAAAACAGACCAACTAACAATCGCAGATGAACGAAACTGTATCAATCAACAACATAGTGTCCCCCAATATCAATCACCCTCTGGCAGTGCTCGTACAGCTTCTCTACCTCAGCCTGCAGGTGTTTTTCCTCTAGCTGTCGGAACCAGTGCAACGCGGCTTCTTTGACCTCATCATGGTTTGCGAAACTTCTCTGGGAAAAGTCTGCCTTCAGCCATTTAAAGAGAAACCTGTCGCACAAGTTGAAGTCTGGGCTGTAGGGACTCTGCCAGAGCAGATTTACTCGCCGTCCAAGCCAGAAAATCCGAAACAGCCTGACAGGTGTGGGGCCGTGCGTTGTCCATCTGCCGCGGGTCTTCCTTGACCAGGTCGCTGATGACTTCGATGTTCTCTATTGTCCTGGTTGAACATGGTCGTCCAGATCTGGCGGCATCTCCCAATTCGAACCCAGGATCAGTAAAGTTCTGAAACCACCTGTAAATTGTCCTGCGAGTTGGGCAGTTGTCTGGCAGTGTGTTCCGGAGATCCTCCTCTACTTCAAGTGCAGATTTTCCAAGCTTGAAGCGAATGAAAGCGTAGAACTGGATGTGCGTCTTGTCGTGATTCATGTTGAGTTTTGCTCGTTGCAAAAAGATTTCATCGCGTTGCGCTTGCTAAATCTGATTAACAAATTCTTGCGACAGTTTTGGCCATAGACATTAAAATTGCTGCTCAGGTGTGGTGGCAACTTCTCAATAAATGTACTTTCAGAATATAATATATTTGGATGATTATTGCTTTGGGTTCCCGCACAACAACCACAGTGACATTACTTATGACACACCCGTAGTATTTGCATTAATTTACAAATCAATAACGTTACTAACTATTTTTTGTGTTACTAATGAATTTACGGTGTAATTAACGAATCGGTAGTGAAACTAACGAATCTACAGCGCAATTAACGAACAAACAGTGTAATTAACGAATCTAAAGTGTAAGTAACGAATCTACAGTGTAACTAACGAATCTACAGTGTAACTAACGAATCTACAGTGTAACTAACGAATCAACAGTGTAACTAACGAATCTACAGTGTAACTAACGAATCTACAGTGTAACTAACGAATCTACAGTGTAACTAACGAATCGTTAGTGTAAAAAAGCAAAATATACAGTGTAAGTAACGAATCGACTGAGTAAATAACGAATCGACTCTGCAATTAACGAATCGACTGTGCAGTTAACGAATCGATATTTGAATTCGGGATTTAAAGTTGAAAGTAACGATTTCATGCTTTGAGCTTCTCAAAAAATGACCAAAAGCCAACTGTTTAGACGCAAAAGACTGCTAGGCAAATCTTTTTTAGCATGTCTGATCTTCAAAGAAGATTCTAAATACTAGTACTAGCGTGATATTATTGTTAAAAAATTGACTGAACAACCACAGCTCATATCTCAGCCCCTTATCATTCGGCTTTTCTTGTTGGCGGGGGGCTTAAAAGCAGGGCCTGATGGTTTCTTGGTTGCCGAAAAAATTTCGGAATAAATAATCATTTCAGCTTTTATCGAGCCGTCAAATCAAAGTGCATATTTTCTTATGCCCGACTGCAGGAAGCTCCGTTGCAGTCGTCCATGTCATCAGAAAATAACGGCCTGACAGATTCTGACAGATCTTCGCTGGGTGAAAGCCCCTGTGACCTCGCGACGTACTGGGATAATTGATATCAAGCTTAATCCAGCTTTTCCAGCAGTCAATTGAAGCCGGCAACGTAATCTTACCCAAAATAAATTTGATGCAATTTAATTTGTTGCACTTTAGCACGGGCAAATAATCCAACTGTAGCGTTTTCTTGAAGAATGCTAACTCTGTGTCCAAAAATTTGAATTTAAGAAGCGAAATTTTTAAAAAGGGACACTAAAGGACAACTAAGAAATAACATAACGTAATAACATGGAAACACTCCAGTTGTTTAAGCTTGCATAAGCTTCGTACATCCCTAAACGTTTAAGCTTGCATCGCCCGGCTCTGAGTCGCTTCTGGAAAGTCTGGAGAGACGTCTACGCAAGATGATATACTGTTAAAGTTATTGCCTTTCCTTCATTCGCGCGACTTACGAGTAACTACTCGCTTACTTGTCACCTGTCATCTATTCGTTTTTTTCGGCGAGTGTCGCTAAATTATCATGTAGTGCGCCTTAGGGATGCTTAAATACCGGACTTGCCCAAAACCGGGATCCCGGTATTCAATACCGGAATTTCGCCAATACCGGTTTTGAATACCGGCATTCAATACTCAATAGCTTTTTTCATATTTTGGCTCCCGAATTTCAAAAAAGTCAAATTTTATTGCATTTTTCCTATTATTTTCTTATTGACTATCTTTTGAATGCATTATAAATCATTTACTGAATTGTCCTAACTTTTAAATCCAATCAATTTGTTATAGGCAAGTTATAACGCCCACCCTCTCATTTCAGCGGAGGACGATGCGGCCCCAGCAGCAAAGCAGGAACCAGCAAGGCTGCAAGGCTGGAGCCGGCCGGACTGCCGGAGGGAGCGAGCTCTCGGAGGGGAACCGATCAACAGCAGCCTCCAACCCCCTGGCAGGAGGCTGAGCAGGGCCCGGCGACGGCTTGGATCGGCGAGGGAAGAATTTGATCACGCCTGGAGAGGACCTGGCAGATCGGGCGATGACGATGAGGGAGAGAGAACCAAAAGGATTGGGGGAAGAACTTCCTAACTCAACCAATGCGTTTCAACAACCCCCCCGACTCCCCCTCCGAGAGCAGGCTCAGTTAGCCAAGCAACCCGCTAGTCCCATGCTTTCCGCTGTACGAATGCTGGGGGCTGCGTCTCCACTCAAAACATCTCTGATGCGTACCGTTGTGAAGGCTCTTCCCTCCCCTCCGCCTAAAGGAGAGGAATTTTGTGAAGATTATAAAAGAAGGCGCGGAGCGCGAAATCGCACCTACTGCATAATAAAAGCATTATATTTATGTATTTTTATACTTTCATAAACAATTATTTAATTTATGTTGATTGCTGTTGCTGATAGCCTGATACTGATAGTGATGACTGATGAGTGATGAGTGATGGTGATGAGTGATGACTGATGCGAATCGCGATGCGATGCGAATGCGATCATGCGATGATTGATGACTGATGAGTGCTGGCTGGGTTGATGGATATTGGCTATTGATTGGTATTGTATTGGTATTTGGTATTGACAGATACAGAATGTAAAAAATAAAAAAGCTAAAAATCCGAAGCGAAAGCATTTTTCAATTTCTAGGAAAATGCATTTTAAACAAAAAATCTCAAATTTGTAAAAATACAGACATAATTTTAGACCAATACCGGACCCTAATACCGGTATTAGTAATACCGAAAAATTGGCCCAAAACCGGTATATTTCGAAACCGGGATCCCGGTATTAGAATCTCTAGTGCGCCTGCACTGGCCCCCCTCATCTTCGCTGCCTGCCCACCTTTTCTCTAATTGCTACGCCTCAACCCCCCGTGTTCGCCACCACTCTCGATCTGCTCGTCTCTTATCTTTCTCTCCGCAATGTACGCTCAGCCCCCCGCATTGTTATCTCGCTATAATGAAATAAAATCAATAAACATGGTTACGCGCCTTCTGACTATATATCTTGGCCTGCACGGGCTCTCGGTCCGGCGCGCAAGAATTTAAATTGCACCAACAACCAAGCATTGTTCAAGCCTCTCTTAAATTTGCGTGTAAGTCGCAACACCAGTTTCTATTAGATAAGAAGCTGAATTATCAGATTCTAATGTGAATCGGACACTGAATGACCAGATTCTAATGTGGATCAGACTCTGAATGACCAGATTCTATTGTGGATCAGACTCTGAATGACCAGATTCTATTGTGGATCAGACACTGAATGACCAGATTCTAATGTGGATCAGACACTGAATGACCAGATTCTAATGTGGATCAGACACTGAATGACCAGATTCTAATGTGGATCAGACTCTGAATGACCAGATTCTAATGTGGATCAGACACTGAATGACCAGATTCTAATGTGAATCGGACACTGAATGACCAGATTCTAATGTGAATCGGACACTGAATGACCAGATTATAATGTGGATCAGACTCTGAATGACCAGATTCTATTGTGGATCAGACACTGAATGACCAGATTCTAATGTGGATCAGACACTGAATGACCAGATTCTAATGTGAATCGGACACTGAATGACCAGATTCTAATGTGGATCAGACACTGAATGACCAGATTATAATGTGGATCAGACACTGAATGACCAGATTCTAATGTGAATCGGACACTGAATGACCAGATTATAATGTGGATCAGACTCTGAATGACCAGTTTCTATTAGATAAGAAGCTGAATGACCAGCTTCTAATGTGGATCAGACTCTGAATAACCAGATTCTATTGTGGATCAGACACTGAATGACCAGATTCTAATGTGGATCAGACTCTGAATGACCAGATTCTATTGTTGATCAGACTCTGAATGACCAGATTCTAATGTGGATCAGACTCTGAATGACCAGATTCTAATGTGGATCAGACTCTGAATGACCTGATTCTATTGTGGATCAGACACTGAATGACCAGATTCTAATGTGAATCGGACACTGAATGACCAGATTCTAATGTGGATCAGACTCTAAATGACCAGATTCTATTGTGGATCAGACACTGAATGACCAGATTATATTGTGGATCAGACTCTGAATGACCAGTTTCTATTAGATAAGAAGCTGAATGACCAGCTTCTAATGTGGATCAGACTCTGAATGACCAGATTCTATTGTGGATCAGACACTGAATGACTAGATTCTAATGTGGATCAGACTCTGAATGACCAGATTCTAATGTGGATCAGACTCTGAATGACCAGATTCTAATGTGGATCAGACTCTGAATGACCAGATTATAATGTGGATCAGACTCTGAATGACCAGATTCTATTGTGGATCAGACTCTGAATGACCAGATTCTATTGTGGATCAGACACTGAATGACCAGATTCTAATGTGAATCAGACACTGAATGACCAGATTCTATTGTGGATCAGACTCTGAATGACCAGATTCTATTGTGGATCAGACTCTGAATGACCAGATTCTATTGTGGATCAGACTCTGAATGACCAGATTCTATTGTGGATCAGACACTGAATGACCAGATTCTAATGTGAATCAGACACTGAATGACCAGATTCTATTGTGGATCAGACACTGAATGACCAGATTCTAATGTGGATGTGAGTGAATGAGTGAGTGAGTGAGTTAGTGAGTGAGTGCATGACTCAATGAATTTCGACCAGCTAGAACTAAATAGAGGTGTGCAAGGCAGCGATTTTCTGGTATACCCGTACATCAAATTGATGGCTAATGCCATCTCTTAGGTTGCTAATGCTGAGAGCTAATGGTGTTGAGGTGGCTAATGCTGAGAACTAATGGTGTTGAGGTGGCTAATGCTGAGAGCTAATGGTGTTGAGGTGGCTAATGCTGAGAACTAATGGTGTTGAGGTGGCTAATGCTGAGAACTAATGGTGTTGAGGTGGCTAATGCTGAGAACTAATGGTGTTGAGGTGGCTAATGCTGAGAACTAATGGTGTTGAGGTGGCTAATGCTGAGAACTAATGGTGTTGAGGTGGCTAATGCTGAGAACTAATGGTGTTGAGGTGGCTAATGCTGAGAGCTAATGGTGTTGAGGTGGCTAATGCTGAGAACTAAGGATGGTTAAGCTATGTGAGACAGATGCGATAGTCTTTCAAGTGTTTATAAAAACTGTATTTTTGTATTTTCTTTTGCTCGTCAACGAGAGCTGCGAGGGATGAGAGTGACGTCAGCAGGCGATGAGAAGTGACTTTTCTAGAAAAACGAGAGAATCCAGAGAATTCAAGAGAATAGTCTCGTGACTCCTACCTGCTGGCCTTGTTACTGAGCGGTTCTATCAACACGTGTGAGTGGCAGAGACACTGAATTTTGACTATGATGGAACATTCATTTGTCCTAGTGTCAGCGACTGCACTTGAACGCCTGGAAAATGCCTCGTTTTCCATTTGAGCTGAATAATTCTCATTGAAAATGGGACTGTGTGCGGAAATCAGAGAGAATACGGCAAGTTGTGATTAGCGCCGCATCTATAACAGCCATGTAGGTAGCATCGATGTATCTAATTTATTAGAACCTTGCCAATTCCTTAATTACATTCCTGTAAGTGCTTTTCCATTATTTTAATATAAGTTTCCCATTTTTATCATCTATCACAGTTTGCAGCCACCCTCCCGTATCACTAAAAATGTTCCCTATCACTCCTAATTCTTCCCTATCACTCCCGATTCTTCCCTGTCACTCCCATTTCTTCCCTGTCACTCCCATTTCTTCCCTGTCGCTCCCGATTCTTCTCTGTCACTCCCATTTCTTCCCTATCGCTCCAAATTCTTCCCTGTCACTCCCATTTCTTCCCTATCGCTCCAGATTCTTCCCTGTCACTCCCGATTCTTCCCTGTCACTCCCATTTCTTCCCTGTCACTCCCATTTCTTCCCTGTCACTCCCATTTCTTACCTGTCACTCCAGATTCTTCCCTATCGCTCCCGATTCTTCCCTGTCACTCCTAATTCTTTTCTGTCACTCCCAATTCTTTCCGTTGACTTTTTCTGTCGCTCCCAATTCTTCGCTGCCACTCCCAATTCTTCCCAGTCACTCCCAATTCTTCCCTGTCACTCCTGATTCTATCCTATCAAACTCAATCTCACTCGCTCACTCACAATCTCTCAATCCAGTTTGAGTTCTCTTGACATTGAATAGCAAAATACTTAGGACAATAAAAAACTTCTATTTGTTACTTGGAGTCCCAGAGGCTACATTAAAGCATAATCAACATGGCTACAGAACTGAATCCAAAGTCTTTAGAATAGCAAAGCAAACCGGTTTAAACCGCATCTGTTCTATTCGTAGAAAGGATATTTTATAAATCCCTAGTTGAAAAAGAGAAAGTTGCTACTTGGTTACAGAGAAAAGCGAAACGTTACGACACTTGGCCTCACAAAGTGTTACCAAAGCTGTGCCCACTGCCAAATTTAGTAAGAATAGCCGGCCAACTTCAAAGCCTTGAACAGGTTTGTTTTACAACCTCCATGTTGAGCAATATAAAATCTAGAGCTAAACACGGAGAGTTAGATACAGTGAAGTGAGTTTCTCGGCAGTGAAGCAGAGCTACTAGCAGACCCATTGTTCAGAGAGACTCAGACACAGAAGCAGAAACTTGCAGCGATGCCGCATCCCACAGCCGCCCAGTGTCTGGCGGCGACAATCCTGTTGGTCAGCAGTTTGGCCAGCATGACCACGGCTGTGCCGGTCGACTGTCCGATCCGCAGGCACACCGACTGGGAGATTATCGGCGGCAAGAATGTCAGCCAGGTGCTCATCAGCATCAAGCTCAGCAACGGCAGCTGCATCCAGGTGCACGATCGGGGCACGCCGACCACCTTCACAACGTCCCGGACCCGGCACTGTATCTTCTGCATCGAGGGCCACTGCGTGCCGGTGCCGAAGCTGCCCAGTCCGCCAACCTGCGACTCCGTTCAGGGCCCTGACTGCGGCCAGTACTTCTCGGCGAAGGGCAAGAAGGCTGAGCCTTGCCCGGATCCCAATCCGCTGCTGTCCAGCCTTAGCCTGGTTGGTCGCAAGTGATTGGCCGGCTTGTCAATTCACTAATTAACGAACGAGCAAAATATTGTCTTTGTTATACTAAACTGTTTTTTTCCGGTGAAGGTAGCCATTGAGTTGTCAATCTACGAGCTAAATTAAATGCACAAAAATATTATTTTTTCCCTCAGCTAATTCAACACATACATGGTATTTATCAGCAAAATAAATTAAAATCTCAGAAAAACAAGTTAGGTTTTTCTTTATTTTTTTAATCATTTCCAAAACTGATTAACTACATAATTCAAATCATGGTTTCAAATACAAAAATCTAAGTTGCGCGAGTTTTCTCGCCGAATAGAATGGTTCAAGGCACACTTAGCTTCCTCTGCTTCCTGAAGAATGTGCTAAATTAAACTGCCAAAGTTAAATATACCGCACTGAAATATGCTTCGTAAGCTGGTAGTTAAAATTAAGCCTGATATTATGAGAGCACTACTGCCAGTAGCAAAAATGTAGATTACCAGGTTTTCTATTTATAATGAGTTTTCAAATATCTTTAATTTCATTTGTCCGCATATAATCTGAATGAAACCGGCATGGGCCTCTAATATTCCAAAGCATGAGATTCCAAAGCATGAGATTCCAAAGCATGAGATTCCAAAGCATGAGATTCCAAAAAGCATGAGATTCCAAAGCATGAGATTCCAAAGCATGAGATTCCAAAGCATGAGATTCCAAAGCATGAGATTCCAAAGCATGAGATTCCAAAGCATGAGATTCCAAAAAGCATGAGATTCCAAAGCATGAGATTCCAAAGAATGAGATTCCAAAAAGCATGAGATTCCAAAAAGCATGAGATTCCAAAGCATGAGATTCCAAAGCATGAGATTCCAAAAAGCATGAGATTCCAAAGAATGAGATTCCAAAGCATGAGATTCCAAAGCATGAGATTCCAAAGCATGAGATTCCAAAGCATGAGATTCCAAAGAATGAGATTCCAAAGCATGAGATTCCAAAGAATGAGATTCCAAAGCATGAGATTCCAAAGAATGAGATTCCAAAGCATGAGATTCCAAAGCATGAGATTCCAAAGCATGAGATTCCAAAGCATGAGATTCCAAAGAGCATGAGATTCCAAAGCATGAGATTCCAAAGAATGAGATTCCAAAAAGCATGAGATTCCAAAAAGCATGAGATTCCAAAAAGCATGAGATTCCAAAGCATGAGATTCCAAAAAGCATGAGATTCCAAAGAATGAGATTCCAAAGCATGAGATTCCAAAGCATGAGATTCCAAAGCATGAGATTCCAAAGAATGAGATTCCAAAGCATGAGATTCCAAAGCATGAGATTCCAAAGCATGAGATTCCAAAGCATGAGATTCCAAAGAATGAGATTCCAAAGCATGAGATTCCAAAGCATGAGATTCCAAAGCATGAGATTCCAAAGAATGAGATTCCAAAGCATGAGATTCCAAAGAATGAGATTCCAAAGCATGAGATTCCAAAAAGCATGAGATTCCAAAGCATGAGATTCCAAAAAGCATGAGATTCCAAAGAATGAGATTCCAAAAAGCATGAGATTCCAAAGCATGAGATTCCAAAGAATGAGATTCCAAAAAGCATGAGATTCCAAAAAGCATGAGATTCCAAAGCATGAGATTCCAAAGCATGAGATTCCAAAAAGCATGAGATTCCAAAGAATGAGATTCCAAAGCATGAGATTCCAAAGCATGAGATTCCAAAGCATGAGATTCCAAAGCATGAGATTCCAAAGAATGAGATTCCAAAGCATGAGATTCCAAAGAATGAGATTCCAAAGCATGAGATTCCAAAGAATGAGATTCCAAAGCATGAGATTCCAAAGCATGAGATTCCAAAGCATGAGATTCCAAAGCATGAGATTCCAAAGAGCATGAGATTCCAAAGCATGAGATTCCAAAGAATGAGATTCCAAAAAGCATGAGATTCCAAAAAGCATGAGATTCCAAAAAGCATGAGATTCCAAAGCATGAGATTCCAAAAAGCATGAGATTCCAAAGAATGAGATTCCAAAGCATGAGATTCCAAAGCATGAGATTCCAAAGCATGAGATTCCAAAGAATGAGATTCCAAAGCATGAGATTCCAAAGCATGAGATTCCAAAGCATGAGATTCCAAAGCATGAGATTCCAAAGAATGAGATTCCAAAGCATGAGATTCCAAAGCATGAGATTCCAAAGCATGAGATTCCAAAGAATGAGATTCCAAAGCATGAGATTCCAAAGAATGAGATTCCAAAGCATGAGATTCCAAAAAGCATGAGATTCCAAAGCATGAGATTCCAAAAAGCATGAGATTCCAAAGAATGAGATTTCAAAGAATGAGATTCTGAGTCGTGAGATTCTGAGGCATGAGATTCTGAGGCATGAGATTCTGAGGCATGAGATTCTGAGGCATGAGATTCTGAGGCATGAGATTGAGAGGCCTGAGATTCTGAGGCATGAGATTCTAAAGCATGAGATTGAGAGGCCTGAGATTCTGAGGCATGAGATTCTGAGGTATGAGAATTCGAGTTCTGAGATTCTAAGATCGATTCTGAGGTGTTCCGAGATATGAGAATTATTTTTATTTTTAGCCTAAACTGTAAGATTTAAAACCAAGCTCAATAAGAATAAAATTCTTGTTTAAACCAGGAAGTTGACTTCAAAACTCTTTTTGAGGTCCCAAATTGAAGACTCTCAAATGGATAATTTTCTCTTTGATGCGACCTAAGTAGGTCAAAATCGAACTCAAGTATCGAAAGGCCGATTGCGAAAAAATCCATAAATTAATATGGATAATATAATTTAAGACAGAAAATGCAAAATCTATTTCAAGAAAAGTTGCCATTTTATAATTTTTTATCAGACGTATAAAATTAGCTGATGAAATACAACTTTGGTCGGCAGAAATATACAATTAATAATCTAAAAGACGTCAGGAGGGATGAGACATATGAGACAAAGAAGAGATTATACAGAGGAGAGACTAGAGATGAGACACACGACGAGAGATTAGGCACGAGAGCAATAACACATGGATGGGAGAGATGAGACAGGGGAGAGATGAGACAGGGGAGAGATGAGACAGGGGAGAGATGAGACAGGGGAGAGATGAGACAGGGGAGAGATGAGACAGGGGAGAGATGAGACAGGGGAGAGATGAGACAGGGGAGAGATGAGACAGGGGAGAGATGAGACAGGGGAGAGATGAGACAGGGGAGAGATGAGACAGGGGAGAGATGAGACAGGGGAGAGATGAGACAGGGGAGAGATGAGACAGGGGAGAGATGATACAGGGGGGAGACGAGACACGGGAGAGATGAGACACTGCTAGAGTCTGGTAGCTGGCTGTATCATGATAGTACCATTTAATAAGCACATTTTTTAAACCAAGCTTGATCAAAAGTCTAGAATTGTGTAGAGCAAAGAGAGTTCTATTCTATTTCCATCAGAAATAGGACTTCAAAGGTGAGTGAAAATATATAATAATAAAAGTCCACGAGCCTAGAGTCGCTGAAAACCTTGGCTTTCCGAATTCCACAATGGTACTTGGGAGCTTAGATAAGAAGCGGATTAAAGATCAGGGCCGAACTGAACTTGAAGCAAATTGAAGCAATTCCCATATATCTGCTCCGTGCTCAAGTCCTGAGCAGTCCACTGCCGCCTAAGGCAGAAACTGTATTCTAGAATCTATGGCGGGGGTGTCTCTTGATGGGGGAGATATGACTGGATCTGAAAGACCCGGACAGAAGATTGTGAATATTTTATTAGACATTCCAACATCATCACTCAGTATCACAATAGTCTAATTGGGGTTGCAGTGAGGAAATTTCAGAATATTAACTTCGATTGATCGGCAACTATTTGACACATCTTACTGAAGCGCTTCGTTGGACGGGCCAATCACTTTACAGTGCCGGCCTTCTCTTCATCGGCCTTAGACTGGCAATCTAATTATAAAGCCTATGCATTAAAAGTGCATTTCTATCTCTTTGGTGTGAGCTCTTTGCAAGTTAGTTGATAACTATTTCGAATGTGACATGGAAAATATTAAATTTTCATGGACCGGGACACAAAGGAAATCTTAATTCTAGCTGTCATATTGGGTTAGTAAAAAATACTCGAAATGTAAAATTATTGTCTGATTAACTTTGATGCACTGCTCCACATCGTATGAATTCGATAGGCAAAATATGCATTTTGGGTTGGCTGTCAGTGTCCTCTGACATTCCCAGTTATTTGGTTAGGCTGTCAGTGTCCTCTGACATTCCCAGTTATTTGGTAGGGCTGTCAGTGTCCTCTGACATTCCCAGTTATTTGGTAGGGCTGTCAGTGTCCTCTGACATTCCCAGTTATTTGGTAGGGCTGTCAGTGTCCTCTGACATTCCCAGTTATTTGGTTAGGCTGTCAGTGTCCTCTGACATTCCCAGTTATTTGGTAGGGCTGTCAGTGTCCTCTGACATTCCCAGTTATTTGGTAGGGCTGTCAGTGTCCTCTGACATTCCCAGTTATTTGGTTAGGCTGTCAGTGTCCTCTGACATTCCCAGTTATTTGGTAGGGCTGTCAGTGTCCTCTGACATTCCCAGTTATTTGGTAGGGCTGTCAGTGTCCTCTGACATTCCCAGTTATTTGGTAGGGCTGTCAGTGTCCTCTGACATTCCCAGTTATTTGGTAGGGCTGTCAGTGTCCTCTGACATTCCCAGTTATTTGGTAGGGCTGTCAGTGTCCTCTGACATTCCCAGTTATTTGGTAGGGCTGTCAGTGTCCTCTGACATTCCCAGTTATTTGGTTAGGCTGTCAGTGTCCTCTGACATTCCCAGTTATTTGGTAGGGCTGTCAGTGTCCTCTGACATTCCCAGTTATTTGGTAGGGCTGTCAGTGTCCTCTGACATTCCCAGTTATTTGGTTAGGCTGTCAGTGTCCTCTGACATTCCCAGTTATTTGGTAGGGTGGTCAGTGTTCTCTGACATTCCCAGTTATTTGGTAGGGTGGTCAGTGTCCTCTGACATTCCCAGTTATTTGGTAGGGTGGTCAGTGTCCTCTGACATTCCCAGTTATTTGGTAGGGTGGTCAGTGTCCTCTGACATTCCCAGTTATTTGGTAGGGTGGTCAGTGTCCTCTGACATTCCCAGTCATTTGGTAGGGTGGTCAGTGTTCTCTGACATTCCCAGTTATTTGGTAGGGTGGTCAGTGTCCTCTGACATTCCCAGATATTTGGTAGGGCTGTCAGTGTCCTCTGGCATTCCCAGTTATTTGGTAGGGCTGTCAGTGTCCTCTGACATTCCCAGTTATTTGGTAGGGTGGTCAGTGTTCTCTGACATTCCCAGTTATTTGGTAGGGTGGTCAGTGTCCTCTGACATTCCCAGTTATTTGGTAGGGTGGTCAGTGTCCTCTGACATTCCCAGTTATTTGGTAGGGTGGTCAGTGTTCTCTGACATTCCCAGTTATTTGGTAGGGTGGTCAGTGTCCTCTGGCATTCCCAGTTATTTGGTAGGGTGGTCAGTGTCCTCTGACATTCCCAGTTATTTGGTAGGGCTGTCAGTGTCCTCTGACATTCCCAGTTATTTGGTAGGGCTGTCAGTGTCCTCTGACATTCCCAGTTATTTGGTAGGGCTGTCAGTGTCCTCTGACATTCCCAGTTATTTGGTTAGGCTGTCAGTGTCCTCTGACATTCCCAGTTATTTGGTAGGGCTGTCAGTGTCCTCTGACATTCCCAGTTATTTGGTAGGGCTGTCAGTGTCCTCTGACATTCCCAGTTATTTGGTAGGGCTGTCAGTGTCCTCTGACATTCCCAGTTATTTGGTAGGGTGGTCAGTGTTCTCTGACATTCCCAGTTATTTGGTAGGGTGGTCAGTGTCCTCTGACATTCCCAGTTATTTGGTAGGGTGGTCAGTGTCCTCTGACATTCCCAGTTATTTGGTAGGGTGGTCAGTGTTCTCTGACATTCCCAGTTATTTGGTAGGGTGGTCAGTGTCCTCTGACATTCCCAGTCATTTGGTAGGGTGGTCAGTGTTCTCTGACATTCCCAGTTATTTGGTAGGGTGGTCAGTGTCCTCTGACATTCCCAGATATTTGGTAGGGCTGTCAGTGTCCTCTGGCATTCCCAGTTATTTGGTAGGGTGGTCAGTGTCCTCTGACATTCCCAGTTATTTGGTAGGGTGGTCAGTGTCCTCTGACATTCCCAGTTATTTGGTAGGGTGGTCAGTGTTCTCTGACATTCCCAGTTATTTGGTAGGGTGGTCAGTGTCCTCTGGCATTCCCAGTTATTTGGTAGGGTGGTCAGTGTCCTCTGACATTCCCAGTTATTTGGTAGGGCTGTCAGTGTCCTCTGACATTCCCAGTTATTTGGTAGGGTGGTCAGTGTTCTCTGGCATTCCCAGATATTTGGTACGGCTGTCAGTGCCCTCTGGCATTTCCAGTTATTTGGTGCTCAGTGCTCAGCAAATGCTTATTCCTGCTCATGTTTTCAATCAGGTTTCTAATCAGGCAGTTTTGGAGTGGCTCTGCAGTGTCACGAGTGTCTCGTTTGCCGATAATAAATCGACCCCCTTAAGCTATTAGTTGTTTATTGCCTGCTGTAAAAGTACTTGCAATCTAGATAGCATGCAGGCAGGCTTTTAATTCTCTATTTAGACGTCAATTATTTTTCTCCGTCATCACAAACGTGAAAATCAGTGAGATCAGTGAGTGCAAGCTCTCAGCTTAAATGCGTGTTAGTCATGTGCATCATTCGGGTTCCTTGTATTTGTACTGGCAAGTAACACAAGCCAATTCGGCCTCATGCATATCTAAGCCATGCTCTGACAGAAAAATTGGAAGGCAGCAGGTGGACTTGAAATCAAAGATGAGCATCAACAGAAGCTTTGCTCAGTCAACAAACGAACAACAGGGTGGAGAATAAGCAGTTGGTTTGCCAAGTGTATGAAACTGCATGTGTGTGATTGTACGGGCTCGTGTGCTCCAGCATGAACAAGAGTCTTTGAGCTTAGTAGCTCTTTAAAGCTGTTGAAATTTTTGCGAAGCAATTAGACAGTCTTCATGACCCCGCATAACCTGCATTTACTGTGATGTGAGCTGGTTAAACCTGTATTTACTGTGATGTGAGCTGGTATAACCTGTATTTACTGTGATGTGAGCTGGTATAACCTGTATTTACTGTGATGTGAGCTGGTTAAACCTGTATTTACTGTGATGTGAGCTGGTTAAACCTGTATTTACTGTGATGTGAGCTGGTATAACCTGTATTTACTGTGATGTGAGCTGGCATAACCTGTATTTACTGTGATGTGAGCTGGTATACCCTGTATTTACTGTGATGTGAGCTGGTTAAACCTGTATTTACTGTGATGTGAGCTGGTATAACCTGTATTTACTGTGATGTGAGCTGGCATAACCTGTATTTACTGTGATGTGAGCTGGTTAAACCTGTATTTACTGTGATGTGAGCTGGTTAAACTTGTATTTACTGTGATGTGAGCTGGCATAACCTGTATTTACTGTGATGTGAGCTGGTATAACCTGTATTTACTGTGATGTGAGCTGGTATAACCTGTACGAGTATTTACTGTGATGTGAGCTGGCATAACCTGTATTTACTGTGATGTGAGCTGGTTAAACCTGTATTTACTGTGATGTGAGCTGGTTAAACTTGTATTTACTGTGATGTGAGCTGGCATAACCTGTATTTACTGTGATGTGAGCTGGTATAACCTGTATTTACTGTGATGTGAGCTGGCATAACCTGTATTTACTGTGATGTGAGCCGGTTAAACCTGTATTTACTGTGATGTGAGCTGGTTAAACTTGTATTTACTGTGATGTGAGCTGGCATAACCTGTATTTACTGTGATGTGAGCTGGCATAACCTGTATTTACTGTAATGTGAGCTGGCATAACCTGTATTTACTGTGATGTGAGCCGGTTAAACCTGTATTTACTGTGATGTGAGCTGGTTAAACTTGTATTTACTGTGATGTGAGCTGGTATAACCTGTATTTACTGTGATGTGAGCTGGCATAACCTGTATTTACTGTGATGTGAGCTGGCATAACCTGTATTTACTGTGATGTGAGCCGGTTAAACCTGTATTTACTGTGATGTGAGCTGGCATAACCTGTATTTACTGTGATGTGAGCCGGTATAACCTGTATTTACTGTGATGTGAGCTGGTTAAACCTGTATTTACTGTGATGTGAGCTGGTTAAACCTGTATTTACTGTGATGTGAGCTGGTATAACCTGTATTTACTGTGATGTGAGCTGGCATAACCTGTATTTACTGTGATGTGAGCTGGTTAAACTTGTATTTACTGTGATGTGAGCTGGCATAACCTGTATTTACTGTGATGTGAGCCGGTTAAACTTGTATTTACTGTGATGTGAGCTGGCATAACCTGTATTTACTGTGATGTGAGCTGGTTAAACTTGTATTTACTGTGATGTGAGCTGGTTAAACCTGTATTTACTGTGATGTGAGCTGGTTAAACCTGTATTTACTGTGATGTGAGCTGGTTAAACCTGTATTTACTGTGATGTGAGCTGGCATAACCTGTATTTACTGTGATGTGAGCCGGTATAACCTGTATTTACTGTGATGTGAGCTGGTTAAACCTGTATTTACTGTGATGTGAGCTGGTTAAACCTGTATTTACTGTGATGTGAGCCGGTATAACCTGTATTTACTGTGATGTGAGCTGGTTAAACTTGTATTTACTGTGATGTGAGCTGGCATAACCTGTATTTACTGTGATGTGAGCCGGTTAAACTTGTATTTACTGTGATGTGAGCTGGCATAACCTGTATTTACTGTGATGTGAGCTGGTTAAACTTGTATTTACTGTGATGTGAGCTGGTTAAACCTGTATTTACTGTGATGTGAGCTGGTTAAACCTGTATTTACTGTGATGTGAGCTGGTTAAACCTGTATTTACTGTGATGTGAGCCGGTTAAACCTGTATTTACTGTGATGTGAGCTGGTTAAACTTGTATTTACTGTGATGTGAGCTGGTTAAACTTGTATTTACTGTGATGTGAGCTGGCATAACCTGTATTTACTGTGATGTGAGCTGGTATAACCTGCATTTACTGTGATGTAAGCAGGTGTAACCTGTATTTACTGTGATGTGAGCTGGTTAAACCTGTATTTACTGTGATGTGAGCTGGTATAACCCGCATTTACTGTGATGTGAGCTGGCAGAAATTACATTATTTATCAGTAAAGCTACGTCAAGTTGTACGCACACTATGCAGCTTTTCAGTCGAAAATTCTGTGCAAATATGAACATTGAAAGTGCCCTTAAACATGCATTTCTAGAGTTCCCTCTGAGCACATTACTGATTTCCCACCAAAATTCTGTTTAACAAGTGCAAATAAATAGGAAGACTGGCAGATATACTCTTTAGGGGTTATATATTTATCCAAGGAACAGGTCTAGATCCCCTTTCGAAACTGAGTACACACCTATTAATAACTTTAAGAAATCTAATTTCTTTCTAGAAAGAATTGCTACCTAATTCAGAATGTAAAGGGGGGATTATAGGTGTCTGAATAATTCAAGCAGTCTTCAACGACTGAATGAAGTTCACGGATGGAATTGCTGAAGTGGACGGCCTGAAACCCACAGCTGATGAGGAGAAAGGAGAGGCTGGATTCCGCTAATGAAGAGAGAGAGAGAGTCGGGCAGAAGTTAGATGAATCTGAACAGCCAATCAGAAGCCGAGCTATGCAAAAGCCAAATTTTCTTCTTCTTCTTCTGCTAGTTCCCATTTAAGTGTGCATAAAAGACTGCTACTGTGACAACAGAGAAGGAGTGAAATGAGGCTTTAGAGAGGCTAGATTGGTTGCAGAATCTGCCTCAAGGAGAGATAAAGGACGGAGCGCGAAGGTCCGCGAGTTGTCCACTTGTGAGCCCAGTCCCTGCCGAGACACAAAAATGTTAACTCACAGTCTGCTGGACACGGAGGACACCAACCTCACCTGCCAGTCACCGATAGACCAGGTGAGATGGCATCTGGCTAACAAGTCAGACTGCAAGCTGAGTCAGCCGGAGAAGCAGGTGGAACTGCTGCTCACCTTTCATGTCCCGGCGCTGCTCTGCTGCACTGGCATTGTGCTCAACTTGGCCAACTTCGGCGTCTTCAAAAAGCAGCACTTCGACGGACCGGCCTACGCCTACCTGGCCGCCATCTCCCTGGTTGATGCCATTTTCCTGGCTTTCTACTTCTTCTACGTGGTCAGCGCTGTCAGGTGAGTCCCGTGAATTCTTAGAATCCTGTGAATTCTTAGAATCCTGTGAATTCTAAGAAGGCTGTGAATTCTTATAATGCTGTGAATTCTTAGAATCCTGTGAATTCTAAAAAGGCTGTGAATTCTAAGAAGGCTGTGAATTCTTATAATGCTGTGAATTCTTAGAATCCTGTGAATTCATAGAATCCTGTGAATTCTTAGAATCCTGAGATTTATTAAATTCCTGTGAATTCTTAGAATGCTGTTAATAAAAAAATCCGGTGAATTCCTAAAATTCACTGAATTCTCAGTATGCTTTGAATTCCTAAATTGCAGTGAATTCTTAGAATGCAGTGAATTCTTAGAGTCTTGTGCATTTTTTGAATCCGGATAATTGTGAGAATCTTGGAAATTCTTAGAATCTTGAGAATTTCTAGAATCTTAGGAGTTCTTATAATCCTGGGAATTCTGAGAATCTTGGGGAAGCCGAAAATCTTGGGGAATTTCGGGAATCTTGGGGGAATCCGGAGAATCTTGGGGAATTCGGGGAATCTTGGAGAATTTGGGGAATCTTGGGGAATTCTGGGAATCTTGGGGAATGCAGGGAATCCTGGGGAATTCTGGGAATCTTGGGGAATTCAGGGAATCTTGGGGAATTCAGGGAATCTTGGGGAATGCAGGGAATCTTGGGGAATGCAGGGAATCCTGGGGAATTCTGGGAATCTTGGGGAATTCTGGGAATCCTGGGGAATTCGAAGAATCTAGAAGAGTTCAGAGTCTGAGATTCTGCTGATCCCGTACAATCGAAAAATAGAGTCATAGTCTATTGGGAAGTTGCATAAGCAAATGGCATGAGTAAATCCCACGATGATGGGACTCAGATGCACTTGTGCAGTACTAGACCCAGTCCTTGGCTTCGCACTGAAGCTTAACAGACAGCGCAGCGCTAATCTCAGACTAGCAATCGATTTCCAGCTTGTTTGCCAAACCGAGGCCCCAAAGCCTGGCATATTCATTATCCTGCCGCTTTATCTAGCCGTTATAAATATTCTAGAAAGAATAATTGCCTTATGATTTTGATAATGACACGCCACAGCCAACGAGACCTCAATGCAAACACACAAAATGTCATGAGCACATCCTTGACGGAAACAGCTCATGAGATTTATGAAATTTAAGACAGATGTCGAAGCTGAAAAAAATTATTTTTATAAAACTGACTGAGCTAGAAGCAACAGATTTTTCTGTCCTGAAAAAAAGTTTTTTTTCAAGTCGACAATGGCCCCAGAAACGCGCCTGCAAACGGGGCATGATCAACAACAAAAAGAGAGAAACACGAATAATCCATCCTGGGAAAAGACAGCAAAAAACTAATTTATATTAGGACCTTGAATGGGGATAGCATAGGCCAATGCCAAAAGTAAACTTGCACTTTTAGGGGCTTGTTTTATTGAAAAGTCTACGAGATTTTAAGTGCAATCTCGTGGAGCTATAACCTCAGTCTGTACTTACAGTATTCTTTCCAATACAGAAGTGTAATAAGTTTATTGCGCAGTGAAATTTCATTAGAATAAGGAAGAAGGACTCTAGATGAGTACTTTGAAAAGTGTAAAGACTTTAAAAATACTAAACTTCTGGACCCATGGCTTGGGAGAGCAGCTGAAAGAAGATTAATTTTTCAGATTTAATAGCCAAAAAAATAATTTTTTTTCTTTTCAAAATACGATAAATTCGAATTTCAAACATACGAAAAAAAATAGTATTGCTGCTACCGTTTTGGGGTCATTGCATCTGCATAAATAGATCGAGCTCGAAGTTTGACTATTGTTTGTTCAAAATCACAAACTGTTTCTTAGTTTAATCCTGCATAGCAGTTGCTGGTTCCCAGGCCAGTGCTTTAATCACACATTGATTAACACACATTGCGACTGCGGGCCTCAAGCAACAACTGGGAATTGAAAGGCCTCTGTGTCCTGGACATCAGAGATCAATTTCTCCAAGCCTATGTTCGTACACTTTGTCTCCAAGACCTGCCTGTATGTCTCTTTGTGTTTCGATAATCCTTATACTCGTATTTGTGTTGCCGCTTGTACTTGGGTCGATTTAGTATTGATTATATATTGATTTTGTTGGTAGCAAATTAGACAAATTAGGCAGAGAAAATTCTCTTGATGGTACGGAAATTATCGAAAAATTAATTAAGGCATTTTATATTTGTAAACATTGCTCATAAAGTTTCAGTAAGTTGCGATTTCGGTAAGTTGGGATTTGGGTAAGTTGGCATAACAGTAATGGGGATTTTGGTAAGTGGGGATAACAGTAATGGGGATTTTGGTAAGTGGGGATAACAGTAATGGGGATTTTGGTAAGTTGGGATTCCAGTAAGTTGGGATTCCAGTAAGTTGGGATTTCAGTAAGTTGGGATTCCAGTAAGTTGGGATTCCAGTAAGTTGGGATTCCAGTAAGTTTGGATTCCAGTAAGTTGGGATTCCAGTAAGTTGGGATTTCAGTAAGTTGGGATTCCAGTAAGTTGGGATTCCAGTAAGTTGGGATTTCAGTAAGTTGGGATTTCAGTAAGTTGGGATTCCAGTAAGTTGGGATTCCAGTAAGTTGGGATTTCAGTAAGTTGGGATTCCAGTAAGTTGGGATTCCAGTAAGTTGGGATTCCAGTAAGTTGGGATTCCAGTAAGTGAGATTCCAGTAAGTTGGGATTCCAGTAAGTTGGGATTCCAGTAGGTTGGGATTCCAGTAAGTTGGGATTCCGGTAATTTGGGATTCCAGTAAGTTGGGATTTCACGCAACGCATCCTT
This sequence comes from Macrostomum hystrix, assembly GCA_950097015.1. Lineage (NCBI taxonomy): Eukaryota > Metazoa > Platyhelminthes > Macrostomidae > Macrostomum > Macrostomum hystrix. Next base: position 3,170,620 of record CATNEN010000012.1, read on the forward strand.
GTACAGACTGGAATTTCTGAACGCAAAGTGTTCAACTAAAGTGAACCAGTTTTGTAGGCCGAATGACATTAGTCTCCAGGGCTGAGATGACATTAGTCTGTACTGCGCAACTGATTCTTAGAGATTAGGATGGAATTAAATGTGGACCGCCGGCCGTCTCAAGAAAAGAGATTTAAAATACACTACCGTTTCATGATTTCACATTTTCCCTTCTCAAGAAATCAATGTGGCTAATTGGGAAGGATTCAAGCTGAAATCTTTGTCAACAGGATGTCCAGCTTGAAAAATAGAATCGACGTGTTTTTAGCCAGTTTAAATTGATGCCAATATTTTGTTTAAATGAAGACACTTTGGCTGACACAATTCGGTTGCACTATAGGGAAATCAACAGTCAAGCACGTGTTTTCGCTGCTGATTTGCTGCTCGCTGAAGGCTTTCTTTAATAATTAATAGGTTTTTTGGGTTTAAGAGTGTCATATATAGGATGTCATGTGATATGAGGTGTGAATTGACCAATAATATTTCTCTTTTATTCAAAAAGCAGGAAATAAAGCAGGTAATATTTTTGACGAAATAAATGCATTCTGCGAGTATATAACGGAAGTTTTTTTTCCCAAAGCTTCAAATTTTTTGTTTCTTGAATTCCCCATTGATGAGGCGGTAAGCGCTAGGCTCAATGAAACGCTTCTTCAAAGAAAATCGATCACCTTTGCCAGATAAGGTCTCGGGGTAAAAGGTGGATCCCACATGTCAGATGCTAGATCATCTCATCTGAAGAGCACTTATACCATTTACTGTATGGCTCGTGCAGGATGTGCGAGAATTATATCTCGACACAATTGCGAGGACGAAATTTAGCACTGCTGGTCACGCTACCTTCGCATCGGAAACGCGCGGCCATCGGGCTGATCGATGCTCCCACCAGGCCATGTTGGATTAACCGTGGAGGATGAACACTTTCGGGTCTTGTAGAGAGACAGAGACTTGCATTGGGACCTTAGGCACATGAGTAGCTATATATACATATATATATGGGATCTGAAAAGCAGGACTTATTTTCGACACTTTCCAAGTTATCCCGACGAATAATAATGTGCTCCCTACGACTCAGACTCAGGAAGTCGACAATGTTGGCCTCTAACGCGATAGAAAAGCGCTTGGGATATGTTGGAAGGCCCTGAGTAGTACTACTCACCCACTCGATAGTCGATACTGAGTATTTTTATATAGCAACTCTTAGGGTCTGTACTTTTGCATAAGGAGCCACTAGGCGCCATTTTGAATTATAGCAGAAAACGGTTCAACAGAAAGAGAACGAAAGAAGAATAATCACTAGCTGCTGACGTGAGGCTATCGACATGATTAGGGCATCAGGTCGAGCTGATGATCAAAGAACTCACGATGATTAAATTGCAAGATATAAATTGTGCAACTGCCGATCAGTCATCAATGATCTCTAAGGAATTGATGAAAAAATTGACAAAATTAAAAAAACGCAACACAATAAATTGAAAGCATCATTCCTATTGAGGGGTATTTCAAATACCCACTGCCTATTTCACAATATCTCCAAAAACAAATAACCGATTTTCGCAAAATTCCACCATCTATATATGGTGGAATTCCACAATCCATCTATATATCCACCGCCCTATACGATAAACTAACACTATAATCAATAAAATATAGTCTACATTGTACCATGACTACGTGGCTATCGGGCGGGCTGATATTCGATTATTGCCATAGACGATGTCATTTTGGCCCGAAAAGTTGGGCCGATAATGGATTATTTTTGTGTATTTTAACGTATAGCCACATACTATAAGCCACATAGTCTATGGTACAATCACAGTATTACCCAGGCTTTGCGGGCGATAATGAGAAATCCCTCGGGCGCCTTCGGCGCCCTCTGGCTTTCCCATTATCGCCCTGAAAGCCTGGGTAATAATATACTAATGATAGCCGACATGATTACATGATAAGATTTTTTAAGCAGACAATGGTTGACTATTTTTGTGTTTTTGCCAACCAGACACCCCTAGGAGAAATGTTGAATACCTAGACGATGCCGATGTTTTGTGATTCTGGAAGTTGTTTAATCGGGTAGCGCCACTAACATAGGGGAAAATAGAGTCGTCTTACTAATGTTAAGAGGGTAAATAGTTCTCCTTTGTTCTGACACAGCAAATAAAAAAATCTAAAATATATTTCCGAACACACGGCCGTTACCAGGTGCAACGACCACGCCGGCAGGTTCCCGTGCAGCTCGCCGGGTTTTAGCTTCGCCCAGCTGGGCTCCGTCATCAGCAGCGTCTACGCGGTGAACACCGTCAGCTTCAGCCTGCAGACGGCCTGCGCCTGGCTCACTGTCCTGCTGGGCATTGAGCGCTACTTGGCCATGCGCTATTTCCACTTCCGGCGCAACCGCTGCCAGTCAGCTGACACTAAGCTCACGGTGCTGCTCGTCTGCTGCGCCAGCTTCCTGCTGAACCTGCCCAGCTCCTTCAACATGCGCACTCGCTTCGATCGGTACGACGTCGTCAACGACACGGACTCGGCCGATACCGGCCCGGCTCTGTCGATCGTCATCGAGGAGACGCCATTTGGCAGGTCCAGCGCCTACTCGGCCTACTCGCTAGGCCGGCTGGGTGGCTCCACGCTGCTGCCACTGCTGCTGCTGGCCGTCAACAACACGCTCCTGCTGGCGTTGGTGCTCAGCCACAGTCGCCGAGCGCAGGACGGCGGCGGCAGTAGGTACCTGTCGGCGAAGCGCGCCTCAAAAGTGCTGCAGGCCTCGCTGAAGCGGATCCGGGCCCAGAGACGACTGACCATCCTGCTGATCATTGTCATCTTCGTGTTCCTCTGTGGACAGGTACCGCGCTCGCTGCTGTTCAAGGACGTGTTTGCCCTGCTGTATCCGCATTGTCCGTGCGGCAGCTCTATGCTGTGGACCTGCTGCCCGCTCTACAGACGCCTGCACCCGGTGTGCGAGCTGGTGTACCTGCTCTGCCTGAACGCCAACTTCTTCATCTACGCTGCGCTAAACAAGCACTTCCGCTCCCACCTGCGCCTCCGCCTGCCGACGCGACGCCAGCCTGCGGCGCCAACCAACACCATCGACACGAACCCGCTGCCGCTGCCGCTACTGGCGCAGTCGTCGATGCTGCCGTCCACATCCGGCTGCTGCCAGTCGGCGCCGAGGATCATCTACGGCATCCCGGCCAACGGCAGCCCGACCGCCGATCGGCGAAACTCCTGCGTGGCCTTCAGCCAGCACGTGGCCAACTCGGTGGTGCACAGCATGCTGGCCGAACGGTCGCCGAGAAACAAGTCGCAGGGCTCGACTGTGTCCGTTGGCAGCAGCTCGCGGAGCCTGTGCCGCAGCGACGAGGCGTTCGGACCGCGAGAGGAGCTCGACGACCTGCTGGGCACCGCCGTGATGGTCAGCCACCTGTGAGCCTGTGAGGAGATAAATAGTCCAGCAAATCTTGGACCAAATCCGAAGACTTTATCATTTCTGAGTGAAAAGATTTCTCGATTTTTCCGAACTTCACAAATCTGTTCGTTTAGTTCGCTTTCAAAGCGTTGGACTCTGTCTTGGGTGTCACCGGTCCCGTCCTCGTTGCGTTACATGGGAATGCCGAATTAGTTGTTTTTAGGACGATAAAATTCTTTTTGTTTCGTTTAATATAAATTTGTGTCCAGATATGGCCCAAACAAATCTAAAATAGTATATTTTTATGGATTCTGAACTATTTTCTAAATGCAGCTTCTGTCCTTACCGGTAATTCTATTTGATTATGGAATCTGTGTCGTATCGAATTGGTACCTTATCTGTGTGTTTCGTTAGATACTTAGATACTTCTTTGTGACAGGCGCAATGCCAAGTTAAAATTTTACTCGAGAATACAATCTAATTTTCAATTGAACAAATTTTTGTATCGCATAGAGCCAGACACTTGTGTATGAGTAGGTATTGTATTGTCAGTAAAGTGTATCACTTCAAAAAAGCTTATCCCGAATCTCATCATTCCGTTTAATAAATTAAAGTTTTATCCTATATAGTTTTTTTATCTCGCTCTGTCATTGCAACTCCAGATTCGAGACTCGAAATATACTCGTATATTGTGCAAGTCTAGATAGGTTAAGCTTCTTCAGTCGAAAAACGTCCTGTCTAAAACATCATTAAATGCTTTGAGTTTGGGAGCGCATCATGCAGTGAGCATATAGTTCTCACTATATGAGAACTCATTCAACTAACTCAGCACTAGACTGAAGTCATGCGCATTTGTGCAACTCATCCAGCTCGAGGCTGAAGTCATGCGCATTTGTGCAACTCATCCAGCTCGAGGCTGAAGTCATTCGCATACTGTAGCATTTGTGCAACTCATCCAGCTCGAGACTGAAGTCATGCGCATACTGTAGCATTTGTGCAACTCATCCAGCTCGAGACTGAAGTCATGCGCATACTGTAGCATTTGTGCAACTCATCCAGCTCGAGACTGAAGTCATGCGCATACTGTAGCATTTGTGCAACTCATCCAGCTCGAGACTGAAGTCATGCGCATACTGTAGCATTTGTGCAACTCATCCAGCTCGAGACTGAAGTCATGCGCATACTGTGGCATTTGTGCAACTCATCCAGCACTAGACTGAACTCATTCGCATACTGTAGCATTTGTGCAACTCATCCAGCTCGAGACTGAAGTCATGCGCATACTGTAGCATTTGAGCAACTCATCCAGCTCGAGACTGAAGTCATTCGCATACTGTGGCATTTGTGCAACTCATCCAGCACTAGACTGAACTCATTCGCATACTGTAGCATTTGTGCAACTCATCCAGCTCGAGACTGAAGTCATGCGCATACTGTAGCATTTGTGCAACTCATCCAGCACTAGACTGAAGTCATGCGCATACTGTAGCATTTGTGCAACTCATCCAGCTCGAGACTGAAGTCATTCGCATACTGTGGCATTTGTGCAACTCATCCAGCACTAGACTGAACTCATTCGCATACTGTAGCATTTGTGCAACTCATCCAGCTCGAGACTGAAGTCATGCACATACTGTAGCATTTGTGCAACTCATCCAGCTCGAGACTGAAGTCATGCGCATACTGTAGCATTTGTGCAACTCATCCAGCTCGAGACTGAAGTCATGCGCATACTGTAGCATTTGTGCAACTCATCCAGCTCGAGGCTGAAGTCATTCGCATACTGTAGCATTTGTGCAACTCATCCAGCACTAGACTGAAGTCATGCGCATACTGTAGCATTTGTGCAACTCATCCAGCTCGAGACTGAAGTCATTCGCATACTGTAGCATTTGTGCAACTCATCCAGCACTAGACTGAACTCATTCGCATACTGTAGCATTTGTGCAACTCATCCAGCTCGAGACTGAAGTCATGCGCATACTGTAGCATTTGTGCAACTCATCCAGCACTAGACTGAAGTCATGCGCATACTGTAGCATTTGTGCAACTCATCCAGCTCGAGACTGAAGTCATGCGCATACTGTAGCATTTGTGCAACTCATCCAGCACTAGACTGAACTCATTCGCATACTGTAGCATTTGTGCAACTCATCCAGCTCGAGACTGAAGTCATGCGCATACTGTAGCATTTGTGCAACTCATCCAGCACTAGACTGAAGTCATGCGCATACTGTAGCATTTGTGCAACTCATCCAGCTCGAGACTGAAGTCATGCGCATACTGTAGCATTTGTGCAACTCATCCAGCACTAGACTGAAGTCATGCGCATACTGTAGCATTTGTGCAACTCATCCAGCACTAGACTGAAGTCATTCGCATACTGTAGCATTTGTGCAACTCATCCAGCTCGAGACTGAAGTCATTCGCATACTGTAGCATTTGTGCAACTCATCCAGCTCGAGACTGAAGTCATCATGCGCATACTGTAGCATTTGTGCAACTCATCCAGCTCGAGACTGAAGTCATCATGCGCATACTGTAGCATTTGTGCAACTCATCCAGCTCGAGACTGAAGTCATTCGCATACTGTAGCATTTGTGCAACTCATCCAGCTCGAGACTGAAGTCATTCGCATACTGTAGCATTTGTGCAACTCATCCAGCTCGAGACTGAAGTCATTCGCATACTGTAGCATTTGTGCAACTCATCCAGCTCGAGACTGAAGTCATTCGCATACTGTAGCATTTGTGCAACTCATCCAGCACTAGACTGAAGTCATTCGCATACTGTAGCATTTGTGCAACTCATCCAGCACTAGACTGAAGTCATTCGCATACTGTAGCATTTGTGCAACTCATCCAGCTCGAGACTGAAGTCATTCGCATACTGTAGCATTTGTGCAACTCATCCAGCACTAGACTGAACTCATTCGCATACTGTAGCATTTGTGCAACTCATCCAGCTCGAGACTGAAGTCATGCGCATACTGTAGCATTTGTGCAACTCATCCAGCACTAGACTGAAGTCATGCGCATACTGTAGCATTTGTGCAACTCATCCAGCTCGAGACTGAAGTCATGCGCATACTGTAGCATTTGTGCAACTCATCCAGCTCGAGACTGAAGTCATTCGCATACTGTAGCATTTGTGCAACTCATCCAGCTCGAGACTGAAGTCATTCGCATACTGTAGCATTTGTGCAACTCATCCAGCACTAGACTGAAGTCATTCGCATACTGTAGCATTTGTGCAACTCATCCAGCACTAGACTGAAGTCATTCGCATACTGTAGCATTTGTGCAACTCATCCAGCTCGAGACTGAAGTCATTCGCATACTGTAGCATTTGTGCAACTCATCCAGCACTAGACTGAACTCATTCGCATACTGTAGCATTTGTGCAACTCATCCAGCTCGAGACTGAAGTCATGCGCATACTGTAGCATTTGTGCAACTCATCCAGCTCGAGACTGAAGTCATTCGCATACTGTAGCATTTGTGCAACTCATCCAGCACTAGACTGAAGTCATTCGCATACTGTAGCATTTGTGCAACTCATCCAGCACTAGACTGAACTCATTCGCATACTGTAGCATTTGTGCAACTCATCCAGCTCGAGACTGAAGTCAGGCGCATACTGTAGCATTTGAGCAACTCATCCAGCTCGAGACTGAAGTCATTCGCATACTGTAGCATTTGTGCAACTCATCCAGCTCGAGACTGAAGTCATGCGCATACTGTAGCATTTGTGCAACTCATCCAGCTCGAGACTGAAGTCATGCGCATACTGTAGCATTTGTGCAACTCATCCAGCTCGAGACTGAAGTCATTCGCATACTGTAGCATTTGTGCAACTCATCCAGCTCGAGACTGAAGTCATGCGCATACTGTAGCATTTGTGCAACTCATCCAGCTCGAGACTGAAGTCATGCGCATACTGTAGCATTTGTGCAACTCATCCAGCACTAGACTGAACTCATTCGCATACTGTAGCATTTGTGCAACTCATCCAGCTCGAGACTGAAGTCAGGCGCATACTGTAGCATTTGAGCAACTCATCCAGCTCGAGACTGAAGTCATTCGCATACTGTAGCATTTGTGCAACTCATCCAGCACTAGACTGAAGTCATGCGCATACTGTAGCATTTGTGCAACTCATCCAGCTCGAGACTGAAGTCATGCGCATACTGTAGCATTTGTGCAACTCATCCAGCTCGAGACTGAAGTCATGCGCATACTGTAGCATTTGTGCAACTCATCCAGCTCGAGACTGAAGTCATGCGCATACTGTAGCATTTGTGCAACTCATCCAGCTCGAGACTGAAGTCATCATGCCCATACTGTAGCATTTGTGCAACTCATCCAGCTCGAGACTGAAGTCATCATGCGCATACTGTAGCACTTGTGCAACTCATCCAGCTCGAGACTGAAGTCATGCGCATACTGTAGCATTTGTGCAACTCATCCAGCTCGAGACTGAAGTCATGCGCATACTGTAGCATTTGTGCAACTCATCCAGCTCGAGACTGAAGTCATTCGCATACTGTAGCATTTGTGCAACTCATCCAGCACTAGACTGAAGTCATGCGCATACTGTAGCATTTAGTTTCTGTAGATTCCTTATCGAACAGTTGACATTTATATGGCTTTAAAAAGCACCTACATGGCAGCGGTCTACGAGCTATTCGATGCAATCGAAAGAGCCTTATAAGTATTCTTTGCAGAAACTTCAGGTACGAGTTGAAGAATAATTTGATGCGGGGGAGTAATTGGGAGCTGGGGTCCCTCATCACGTGAGTGCACCTGATCGCATTTAACTTTGCATTTTCGGCGCTTCTCTGGCCATTTAATGAATTGCCTTTCGATCGGCTTCGATTCGGGTGGGAAGGAAGCCCGATAAAATCTAGCAGCAGATTGCAAGATTTTAAATCGAGCGACAGATTTTTTAACTAATAATTTCTTAGTTTGGCACACTACATTTTTTACTGAATAAACCCCTCAAGAAATTGCAATCAATTCTTTTTTGCATGTCGGTTACGGCCATAGAAATAATAGAAATTACAACTATCCCATATCTAGGGACAGATGTACAACCAGATTTAAACTATAATATGGCCTTAGGGGCAGCCACACCCCCTACTCGAAAATAATGAGCATAACGACAACTGGTGCAGTAGAAACACTAAAAGTCACGGTTCCAACGTGTCAGCCTCTTGAGCAGTATGACCGAATGTCCGATAAGAGTATATACATGTAGAGCAGACAGTTGAGAACATACACAAGGCTATGCTCCTTCTTTCTATTTTTGGTTGATGAGAGACATCGATCGATGGGCAGTATATGACACATCTATTACTGAGAAGCTTATTGCGAGCTAGATTGCTAGAAGCAATGCCCCCGGGGCGCGTAGTCATTGAATTACAATTTTACAACGCTCTCTGCTGGTCCGTGTTTCATCATTTTTTTTGTTAATCGGTTTTTTGGACCATAATTTCTTATCATGTACGAGCGCATGTTTCGGGAAATTTAATCTCGAAGTAACTTTGTAAAACACTGGTCAATCCAGCCGGCTTTCTATTGTTCTCAATGAGCAGAATGTGTATTTTTCGTGTGGTATCAGTAGATGGTCTTTCTGGTTGGACTTCATTACAAGTGCTTCGCATAGCCTTTTGGAAAGATGGTTAAATTGCCCATCGTTTTGGAACAGATGGGCAATGGTGCAGAAGATGAGGGAATGCGGTGTTTTTTTCCGTTTATAGACTGGGCACAGTTCACTGCAGGCAAGCCGCAAGAAGTACATCTTTCAATAGGTCGGTGCTGCCTATGCCAGTACTATGTGTGGATTTTGGGGCATAAAAATGTATAACTACACCGCCAGCATAATACAAAGGTAGAAAATTTTAGACACAATGCGCCGAAGCACGCGAAAGACGCATGAGGATGAACAAAAGAACTGAATTATAGATAGAAGGCAGTAGACTATATTTCTTCATAGTCGGTAAACTGAAGGAACCGCAGATGCTTCAACTATGGATCAAATTTCTGTCCTTTATTCCGGAATTTCTAAGCTTCATTTTAACGGCTGGTTTGCGAGGCCTCACAAGTCCATGGACAGAAGTCCGCAGATGCTACGCACATACGCACATATAAATGCTAAGTATAGAAGTCCTTAGGCTGTGCCACTTGCTCTAAATCATTAGATGCAGATCTAAGGACTTATATAAGGACTCCATAACTCGCATTTTATGCCTGAAATCTTTATATTGTGGGAGAATAACCAGGATTAAAACATTGCATAATCGTTTTAGAACAATAATAACGAAAACTCTATCCATAAAACAGAGTCTTGATTGTCGTTGGTGCATAACAGCGTCGTGTAGTTTTAGACAAAAGTAACAATTATATATTTTGTATGATTCGCGAGCCTAACACTAACAGCGCTAGCACAGCTGCTGATTTTTCTGTTGGTGATGAGAGCTTGAATCATTAATCAATGATGCAATTAGCGGCCCTTGCCGATTGTCACTTATGCCTTGGGACGAAAACAGAAATTAGCAGCAAATAAACGAATACTTGGCTAAGATAAAAAACGTGTACTTTTAAAAACCAACAGAAGCTCATCCGAGAGTTAATCCAGCCAGAGACCTTATTTTGCGGACTTCCGGCTTTACAGGCCACGAGCTGTGTTGTGTATCACGTGACCCGCTTCCTAAAGTACTTCGGACACACGAGTCTAGGAGTCCCCTGTTTTGTCACTCAATTAACATGTTGACAATTTTCTGACGACCTAATTAGTCTAGATCTGGCGTTTGGTTGCATGTTTAGGAAGTTTAAAAATATTGAGACTTTTATCCACCAAAGCTTAAAAGTCGATAATCACTCTAGTTACTGCGAAGATTATCAAAGAATTATACAATGTCTTTGCAGGTCACTCAGGACCTTAGGGCATTACCAATCCAGGTCATTGAGGACATGAGGGAATTACCAATCCAGGTCATTGAGGATCTGATGGCATTACCAATCCATGTCATTCAGAACCTTAGGACATTACCAATCCAGGTCATTGAGAACCTGATGGCATTACCAATCTAGGACATTGAGGACCTGAGGGCATTACAATCCAGGTCATTGAGGATCTGATGGCATTACCAATCCAGGTCATTGAGAACCTGATGGCATTACCAATCTAGGACATTGAGGAATTGAGGGCATTACCAATCCAGGTCATTGAGAACCTGAGGGCATTACCAATCCAGGTCATTCAGGACCTCAGGGTATTACCAATCCAGGCCATTCAGAACCATAGGGCATTACCAATCCAGGTCATTCAGGACCTCAGGGCATTACCAATCCAGGTCATTCAGAACCTGAGGGCATTACCAATCCAGGTCATTGAGAACCTGAGGGCATTACCAATCCAGGTCAATGAGGATCTGATGGCATTACCAATCCAGGTCATTGAGAACCTGAGGGCATTATCAATCCAGGTCGACCTGATGGCATTACCAATCCAGGTCATTGAGGACCTCAGGGCATTACCAATCCAGGTCATTGAGGACCTGATGGCATTACCAATCCAGGTCATAGAGGATCTGCCTTCATTTCCTTCTAAGTCAGCCACAGCCTCACAACATAATCCCAGTCATTTATAGACCCACTCATTAACATCGTTAACATTTGAATACCAAGCAAAGGACCGCTATAAGTAAAGAGAGACAATAGGTGTTTTTCTGTTTATTTATAGCATGTAGAACTGGTGTTAGTCGCACTGACAGATTTAACAGCTCAATGCGATTTTATTACATTGAACAACTATAACTATTTGTTATCGGTGTATTTCTATAATATAAAGAACATGCACTAATATAGCTACTTAAATTGTTGAGTAGTATTTATTGGATATCCTCTGAACAGCTAGCTACCAGAGTCACAGAGAAACAACAAAGGTGGCATTAACTACGTTTATTGTTGTAAAGCTAATCAAATTGTACACAGTGCCCAAAGATAAATTCAGTTCAGTTTTCTATCTTCAAATAAACATCAAGAACACGCCAAGCAGCAGGCTGGAGCCTCTCAATACAGCTCCTTGAAGTTGCGATTTCTGTACGGAATCTCTCCGTTGGACATGGCCTGTAGAAATGGTCGCTGAAAGCAGAAGGTGGTGTAAACTGTTAGTCCACAATTTCTGAGAAAAGTGTAAATCCTAAGCCTACGAGGAATCTATGAGTACCAAGTTTAAGGAATCATATTCTCACAGGAAAAGCCCAAAATTAGGGGAAATCCCAAAAGATCAGAAAATGGGAAATCCCAAAAGACCAGAAAATGTGAAATCCCAAAAGACCAGAAAATGTGAAATCCCAAAAGACCAGAAAATGTGAAATCTCAAAAGACCAGAAAATGTTGGATATCCTAAAATTCCTGAAAGGGTGGAATCTTAAAAGAGATAACAAATAAGAAATCCTAAAATACTTAAGGAGGGGAATAAAATAAAACATAAATAGGGAATAGTCAGATCAAATATACAAAAGCAAAGCCCGAATGGTTACGATACATTAACTTTAGAATAGGGTATTGGACAAAGAATGACAAGTCGAAGATCCACCATAACGAAAAATTGAGTTGAAAGACAAAATAACGACTAACCCGATAAAAGATGTCGAAGACGAAGGCGTATCCTAGCGGAAACAATAAAGTTCCCAGAAAGACCAGGGTAGCCTTTCGATTCGGCCGAAAGAAGTCCTGGAAGGTGGCCCTGGCCGCGATCGCCCGCTGCACAGCCGGATCGAACACCAACCGATGCGACGGCCTGTAGGGCGAGCTGGACTTCCGCGTAAACTCTTCGGCCCAGAATTCGCGCATCTGGCGCCGCTTGTCAATCATTTGGCGCTCTTTGGCGCTGACTTCAAACGCCTTCCAAGGGTCCCACGATTTTGGAGACATCTTTGCGCTTGCTTGCTCACTGAAAAATAAAAAGTATTACTGACTAAACTTTGTAAGAAGAAACCAAGCCTTAGAAGCTTAAGCTATTAAGCTTAAAAATGAATCTAAGGGGTTGTAGCCTAGTGGTTAGAGCACGAGACTGACGACTTGAAGGTCGGGGGTTCGATTCCACAGGAACAATGTGTGATTTAGCAAAGCACTTAACTCTGCATTGCTTCAGTTCACACTGGAGGTGTGGCCTCCTCCCCAGTCGATGGACTGAACAGCCATATGCAGCCATGAGCTGCACAATAGCTGTGGCTGTGCTGTCGGCTACACATCTGACCCATTGGCAGGTATAACCAATCAATATCATTATTTCAATTTAAAAAGGCAAATAATATTTCTCAAAGTTTTAACTGAGCTAATTTATTTAATTCTACAAATCTACTAGCCTAGCTAAGTCTCACAGCACTATAATAAATTTTATTTTCATAAAAAAAATTTTTCTGTCAGTTTGCATTTTATAACAAAAATTGCACATTTACTTTACTAAAAATTAGTGCATTAATATATATCACATTACATTATGTCCATTTTGTGTTGATTATAAAATATGGAGGCTTGGGTATTTGCATTAGCTCTACCCAGGATTTGAGTCAGGAAATTTTTCAGTGAACCAGTTTCCACAGAAAAGTTTAATTAACTATAAAGCTTTGATGACATTTTTTAAGTAGCCTATTCCAGTCTAGGCTTAATCAGTGCCAGGTTCTTTGATGCTCAATAAAGTTTACTGAGGCATCCTATTTCACTTTTTGGTACCAGATGCATAATCAAGAACATGTGTATAACCAATGCTACTTTTTATTTTAGAAACAATTAGCTACAAAATGAAATTTTAAAGTACTTATTTAGTTAGTGCTTGCTCTAATTTACAAATGTCCAATCTATAACTCAGAATTTAGAAAGCTTAGGCCTATCTTTTATAAATATTTAAATAAAAAATGGACACATTTAAGAAAGCTAAGCCTAGCTAACTTAAGATAATCTTTAGTCTAGGTAGGGCCTATTCATCTTTATTTAATCTTGAATCTTGCAATCATTAGACATGCTAAAGATTCCAAGTATAAAAGTCATACATAAACTATTAATTCATGCATGCATACATATTATAGCATAGGGCCTACATATCCATAGTATTACTAGAATGAAAACAACACAGAATAATATTAAGGACATAATTTCAGTTTCCCACTCTATATTATTTTAATGTATTTTTCACACAGAATGCAATATATGCACAGAAAATATCAGTAGAGCCAGTTTTGCCATTTTGGGAAAGCCACTGGGTGATTCCCCTGGTTAAGAGAGGCACACAGTGCTGCACAATGGCTAGGCCTATAGTTCCCAACAGGTCTGCCAACAGTCTAATTCCAATCATTGATCAGACTGTACTCCCAGGCACACACTTAATTTACTGATCAATGGGCAGCCTACAACACACTAAGCCAACCACCTGACCATTGGCATTAACCATTCTGTACACTTTAGTATCTTTTTGACATTATTGCCCATGATTTAACTTGCTCCATGCTTCTTAGGCTCTGAAATGAGCAAAAAATATGTTAAAGACTCAGTCAAACAAACCCGTTTGTTGTTGTAAAAATTCAAGGTTTTTAAATATACATGTTCGAGAAAGTAATGTGCGCTATGATCGACTCATGGACCAGTAGAAGAAGAAGGACGGGACACTTCGCTTCTTGGAAAAAATTATTGAAGGCTGATTTTCACGGAAAAATGCTCTAGCAAGATTTGAACAAGAACCACTAGAAGAAGATGATCATCTTCTTTCATCATCTTCTTCTAGTGGTCCTTGGATTTGAACTTCTCATTTTTTCACATTCAAATGTTGATAGCTTTTTATTGGAGCAGATCCAATGGTATTATTTTAATAGGCCTATACCTTGCAAAGCATGCTGCTTCATAGAATTTCAGATAGCTTCATTTATAAATAATTGAAGTTCATTTTGTTTTTTGTTTATCTATCATAAACCACAACAGCTAGTCAAAACCTATAGTCACTTTCATATTTAAGTATAAGTGTATTATGATAATAACGAAATATTTTTTAAAAGCTAAACGGTTAAGCTATAGGCTAATTTTATATCTGATTGGTTGCTAAATTGTGCTTCGATTTGTTGCGAGCTACATTAACGATGTTGTAACTATTTAAAAATCTTCGTGACTTCTCGGTGACCGAGAGCACTGTCTTGAAAAGATAGAAAAAATTATCTGTAACCATCCAAATCAATGAAGGCAAATTTATCAATATTTTACGCAGAAATTTACACCAAGAATCATATTTTTGGTGGCGACTCCAGCTGACAGGCAAAATCATCCATACCGAGTCCTACTACTGCCCGCAGCCAATGCTGGTGCTGCTGCTCACGCTACAGGCACCTACCGCGGCGTGGCCCAAACTCGGCGCTTCGGCGACTGATTGCTGGCGCCCGGGATTCTGCCGGGCGCATCCCGGCCTTCGTTCGTACCGCCAGGCTCATGATCGCGCACCTTACGACGCTGCTGTTTTACCTACATCTACAGCGTAGATGGTTGTTGTTGCTTGCCCTAATTTACCTTAAGGTAAATGTAGATATAATGCTGTGTCTCATGTTTACGTACGCCCTTACTGTACCATTAAATAAAACAGCTTTTTTAGACTTCTTTTTAAGCTGTGTTTTACATTGCACACGAAAATACTACTACTGCTGAAAATACGTACAAAATATATCAGAAGCATATTGCATGCACTCACTGGATTTTTTATACCCTGTGAAAATGAAGTCCAAAAATACAAATATATATTTTATGTTCATTATGATCTCTGCAGCACGGGACCTATAAGACCAAGTAGATACTGAGACTTTGATTGGTTAATGAATTAATAAAAAGGGCCAACATCTGATGCGTTCGAGACTTGTAATGCTGATTTCTGACTTTCGCAATACATTTAGTTACTTTGGTCTCTTCTTATATTTTTGACTCGTAAAATGATGCTCTGCAGCTCTCCTTCTTATTAGACTCAGTAAGAGAGCTGCATCTGCAACCATTGGTTCGCAGCTCCTACTGGTCCATTCCGAGTTTCCAAGTTTCCTAGAAAGTAGGCTCCCAAGTGGTTGCTATCCCCTACTGTGTTGTATACTAGTCCCTGTGTTGCATGCACTTTAACAGCTTGAGTAGAAGGAAAGTAGAATGGAGATGGAGCTAGCGGCGGATGGTGAAGTCCCAGAGGAGGCAACCGTGCCCCTTACACATCTGGGAGTCGGCCTGTCGAACGACAGGGGCGGCAGCGTCCGTCGTCCTAACCGACTACTGAAGCTAGTTCGCCAGTTGCGCAAGGAAAAGTTTGGCGACAGTCCCTCCGAGAAGCTGATAAAAGAGTTCTGCACCTGCACATCGGCGCACGGATTTCACAAGGTGTTTCAGAGTGGCAGCGCGTGGCACAAGGTCGCCTGGCTCTGTATCATTATCACAGCTTTCGTTGGATTCAGCGCTCACCTGGTCTCATTGTTCAGCCGTTTCATCGAGGGCCCAGTGAACACTGAGACCAGCGTGTACAGCACACCATTCGAGTTCCCAGATGTAACAATCTGCGCCACTAGTCACTTCAGTCGACTAAGGTACGAAGCGAATCCGCAGGTACCCAGTCTAGACAATATGACCATCTCTGATCTTGTGGCTAGCATCAAAAGAGTTTGGGATCCAAGCAATCGACTTGACGATGGCAGTATAAATGCCGATCTACTGAACTCACTGAAGACCTACCTGCAAGAGGTGAATGTGACAAAGCAGCGACAGGAGATGTTCATTCACTGCGACTTTGCAGGGAGCGACTGCGACTACGAGAGTTTTTCTACTTACGTGGACCCAAACTTCTTCAGCTGCTTCACATTCTCACCGTCCGAGCGGCACCTGATTGTGGGCGGTGAGCGCGATGGCGGCTTGCGCGTCATCCTCTACGTCGGCGACACAATGAATCTACTGACGGAAGAGGAATCATTGAGCTACACGCGCGGCTTCAGAGTTGTCATCCACGAGCAAGGCACCCGGCCGGACCTGCTGGAGGGATTCTACGTGCAGGAGACCACGAGTACCTATGTGCAGCTGGGCTACACTGAGGAGACGGTGCTTCGCAACTGCAAAACTGAGGATGAGCTGGAGCCGATTCGGTTCGTTGATAGGCACGGCCACATGCGTGAGTACAGGTGAGTACGATGAAGTCATGGTTGAGATACTTGAAGTGTACCACTTTCAATAGGAATCATATATAGTGTCCGTAGTTATTGGAGCAGTTGCAATAAATTAAATAAGTGTTATTTTGCTGCTTTTACCAGTATTTTGAATCAAAAACCGACTAAAAGTCTTGCAAAAATGTCTCAGCTTCTTCATTCTGACCTACTTGAGCCTGCATTCACTGAATTCACTTCCCTGAATTGATATAATACCGTCTATAAATAAGCTTTCTTGTTAGTGAGTATTTGTCTGAGCACACCTATTTCTCATAAGTCATCGTGGTTTAATTTTAATATCTGAAATAAAGTTTTATTCCTCAACCATCAAGGCTCTTGATAATTACTTATTCTGGTAGAGAGGGGGAGCCGGACACTGGGGAAATGCAGAAATTCATCATGTAATTTATGGGACTTCTGGACACCAAAAATTGGATGCCGAACCCGAAGGCTAGCAAAGTTGATGGCTTCGAAATGTCGTTCCGGCCCTTCTTCAACACGAATGATGGTGATGCCTGGCTGTCACTGCTTCTCCCGTGCTCCTGTAGACTCTCAAGTACTCTCTATAAGGTACAGAAAAAGTACACTAGAACAGGGTTCTTCTGGCACAGATTGCTTCTAAAAGCATTCATAGTGCAGGAAAGTGGTTGAAATAGATAGAGATCGGATATAGAATTACAATAACAATTTCCCCTTGATTACATTTTTGCCCAAGAGGAAACTAGTCTCCGCATGTACGAGTAAACAAAATTTCTGAGACCGCAATTGCAAACAAACTTGGAAAACTGCTAAATTCAAAATATACTTTTGTCGAATTGTACTTTAGGTACACACTTCGCGACTGCCTAATGAACACATACCAGACCTTCCTGCACACCAACTGCACCTGCGTGTCAGAGACCCTGCCACTGCCAGCCTGGTTTAGCACCGGCTTTCATTACTGCCACGGCATCGATAGGGATACGCTGCTCAGCGCGACCAACGCCTCCATCGAACACGTCGGAGCCGATACCGAGGCACACAAAGCCGCACAAAGCCGACGCAAGTGCCACGACGAAGCAGTGAAGGAGATTCACAAGCGGACATCCGGATCTGGGCACAGCTGCCCGCTGCCATGTCGCAACACTCGCTACGAGATGCGCGTGACACAGAACCGATGGCCAAGCGACGCTGCCGAGACTAGGGAGGCGTTGATACGACGAGTCGTTGCCACAACCGATCTCGCACGAAAACGTGGTGACGATCTCGTCACCTTAACTGAGATTCGTCGCAGCCTGGAGAATCAACCGCATGAGGCCCTGAAGTCATTTGCTCGGCTGAATATTTACAGCCACTCTACGCGCGGCAATCGAGTGCTCGAGACCCGAGCCTATCTTGCAAGGAACCTGGCCTCAGACATTGGCGGCATTCTGGGTCTCTGGCTGGGGGTCTCCATCATCAGTACGTTTGAGTTCGTGGAACTGTTTGTTCGCCTGCTCGCTGTCAGGAGAAAAGTTGGTTCGGGAAGTTCAGACGGGACGGGTTCCAGAGACAATCCAAACTGACAGTCAGTAGTCAAGAGCTCCTTTTTTAAATATTCATCAAAGTAATCGATGCCCTAATTCACTGTAACAAAACATCTTGACTGTCTAGTTTGTTTATTTAATTGTCGTGTCTGATCGTCTTACCATTTTTCGGGTGACATGCAGAAAGCTCTGTCAAAGGGTCCCAGAACCCCATTTAGTCTTGAATTTTCAAATCTTAGTCCTTCGATTAGGTATGCAGCAAGAACATACGAGTAGTTCGTCATCAATGCGTACATGCAGGTGTCGTATCTACTGTCTTGTGTCAATTCAACAAAATCTTTCAGCCCATGAAATCCTAGACCCGAGATTGGTAGTGATCCGTGATCTGCATGTGGCCCCTATAGCGTTTTTACAAACGTATACAAAGACAATGGACAAGTACTTCGGATTCTCTCATTTGTACGAACTTACATTAAGTGAAATGCTACTCGTAGAAGAATGAGACTAATCGCTAATCACTAACAAGGAAATAGAAATACGAGCTGTGTTTCCTTCAGCTGATAACCTGAAGAAGAATAGTTTTTTCGCTCGTATCTTCTGGTAAAACATATATGCAGCTCGCATACACATTAAACATTTGCAACATCTGATTAGACATTTGCATGCCTTAGCAAATTGCCAACTTAAATGCTAACTGAGATACTTTGCTCGTAAAACCTACCGTCAGCGTGTGAATCAGCAAGGATAGATAGAGATCCTGATAAAAGGATAATTTCCGAAGCTCCTTGTCCATGTTCCATGAAGTTGCTTCATGGTAAAGACTAATGCATAGGTTTACAAGTAGAGATGGCAGGTCACCCATCTGTCTGTTTGTCTATCAGAAAAACGTTGTTTGTTATTCATGCACGCCGTGCTGGGTGTTTTTTCCCGCCGGGGATAAAAATGAGATGCAATACCAGCGTGACAAATCACATCACATCGGCTGGCCTCACGAATTCGAGGTAGCTCAGTCGACTGTAATATTCGCATATAAAATGGATGAAAATAGTTGCCCAGGGGAAAATTCAACGCTTGGCCCAGATTTTCCAAAACTTATCGTTTTATCCTTCTTATGCACGCTTCGGCTCGCGACCAGGACTGGGCAGAGTTCTAAATCCGAGTCGCTTGAATCGGAGAACGGACTCGGAATGGAGATTCAGCGCGCTCTGAGCAGAGAGCTAGTCGCCCCAAAGCACCCCGGTGAATTTGGAGACTGGAGTTCTTGGGTGGCAAAGAGAAAGAATATTTTTGCTGGCGAAAAAAATCTGCAACCCGGCCGGCAATAACTTGATTGACTTCGCCTTCTGGTCTGATTGATGCCAGCCGCGACAAATTTGGGGGAAGCAGTCCGCGTCTGTGACCCCGATGGAAATCTACTTTCGTCTGTAGAAAACGAAAAGTCTGGAGAATCGGCGTATCAGGATTAAAAAATGAAGCTAGAGCATCTTGAAGTTATTTTTTTCTTTCAATTTAGGCCCTATAAAGTCTATTTATGCAGAAGTAAAATAGATGCGAGCGTTGCACGTGTTACGAGACATCCCATCCGACTGGGTTAGCAGTAATGCTTCTACTCGTGTTCTGCTCCCCTTTCAATGAATCCTTACCCCCATCAGGAGTGGGGCATGGAGCTCTGAATCTAGAAACTGGAGGTTCCAGTGATGCACTACTTGGAGAAGAACACTGATAACTTCCGTATCGCGCAACATCTTTTCAAAAAGTTTCTTTCAATAGAAAGCTGAATAAGTTCTCGACATTTTTATTGAAGCTTGTGTGTCGACCTGTTTTAACGAATGAGCTGTGCTTAAATAAAGTTTAAGGAAGTCAGAAATTGTCACTTATGAGTAGCAGTGCACGGCCTTCAAAGTTGTAATGTATAAATCTTTCTGTATGGGGTTAATTGCTCCTACCTGATTCTCCTATTGGCCGACATCAGTTGTTAGCAGAAATTTGTCCCTACGCATAGTCATCTGTCGTAGGCTCCCTGTCTCTGCTAGATTCTTCTATGCAGGACCAATATTGCGTCGCTTCTGCAGCTGCATTAGCGCAAATATTCTATACGTCGTGCATTATTTATTTCTCTAGCGTTTGAGAGCGGTCGCAAGTTTCTAATGCACATCTTAGCTTATAAATAATTGATTCTCAGTCCTCATTTCGAAGGCAAGTCGGAGATTCTGGGGTTATATATGCTTGATTTAGAAGTACTGAACTCCCGAAAAATCCAGAGTAGCAGGAGAGTAGCTTTCAAATGGACGCCACGGAACGCGCCGTCGCCTGGGAAGCTGAAGTGAGCGACGATGAAGCAGAGGAGGCCGCTGAGCTGACTGAGCTGCTGACAATGTTCGATTCTCGCGGCTACTCAACCATCGAGTGCAGTCAGCTAGGCACGGTGCTGCGTGCTCTGGGCCACCTGCCCACTGAGGAGGAGGTGAGGCAGTGACGCAGTACGTTTTAGTACATTAAAGAGCTTCTGCCGCAGAGCATACATTGCAATTATTTGGCTAGAAAGTAAACCACGTATAACGAGCATGCAGTTGTATTGTTGATAACTAAAATGCCACCTATTCTCAACTGACGCCAACCCAATAGCTGGTGAGAATTATCGCATCCTCGCCCACCGATCGCCTTGGAATGCTCAGCTTTGCCACAGTCCGCTCCATCGTGAGGCATCAGTCGCAGCAGCGCCGCCGCAGACAGGGTCTGGGGAGAGCGAGCAGCCTTGAGGATCTGGCAGAGACGCTCGGCTCTCTAGAGACTAGTTGCCGTGGCAACCAGGTAAGCAAGACAGTTAGTCTGCGCCACCTGCGAGGGCTGCTGACAACCCAGGGCGAGGCTCTGTCAGACGAGGAGATGCGAGACCTGCTGCGGCTGTTCCCAGCTGATGGCAATGACGAAGTTAGCTGCAGTCAGCTAGCTAAGTTCATGTGTGATCTTTAATCAACTGTACAGCCGCTTCGCTCCAGACTCGATGCTTTCACGGATGAACGATTCAAGCAGTGCAATCTTTTCTTTCAATAAATTCGCTTTGCTGTTGACGAGTCAATAATAATATTATAATAATTGCGCAAGGGCTGTGGGCTCTCGAACATCATTTGATGATTGTTGACCCAGCCAGCGAGACGTAAATCTGTCCATTGTGGTTGATCATTGCTCAGCTTAAACCAGAACGGCTCTTACCTTCGAAAATTGGATCAAATATTTAACAGTAGAAAAAACCACGCTATTCTCCTCGGGGGTATTTCAAATACCCACTGCTTACTCCACAATGGCTCCCAAACCGAGTGACCGATTTTCGTGAAAGTCCACCAGATGGATCAAAACCTTCCGCCCATTACGATGAACTAACTTTCAAAGCCGTCCGATGTCAGCATCGTCGAGATATTCAGCGATCCTTGTCGAAGACCCTGGTAACAAGAACTAGTAACATTGCTCTGTATAAACATCTATGGCGAATCCCTATTGGTTCAAAATGAAAAGAAATTTACAATCTAATCATTCCAAAATAGTTAAGAATGATAGCCGACGACATGCTTACGCGATGAAACTTTGTGAGCAGAAAAATATGCCTAAATTTGTGGTTCTAGCCAAAGACACTCTGATGAGAATCTTTGAATATCTCGACGATGTCGATGTTTTGTGATTCTAGAAGTTGTTTCATCGATAGAGCGGAGAATTTTAGCCCGTGTTCTGGATTTTCATGGCGATAGGTTCAATATTTTTTCAGATACCGAAAAAAATGTTGGCGATTGAAATAGCCCCGTTGTCTTTCTACTGTTAAATGAAGGCACAAATTAGACTACTGGTAGTAGACTCAAACGATTTACTTTCCCCCAAAATGTAGTTTTTAAGCGCAGCCCTGCCACGGAGTGCAGCGGGCGGCTTTTATTTGAATGACGCCAGGCGGCCGGCTGCTGAAGGGCAACCGCCTCACTGCTCGCCATCGCGAACTGACTTCCACTTTACTATTATACTAATACGTCCACCCCGTCACCGAACGCAAAATTTGTTTTTGCAGAAAATCGCAATGTCTGAAAGGGTTTTGCTCATAAGATTTTCCTGACATACCTCTTTAGCGGGGCTTCAAAAAAACTACAATCCTTGCCGACTTCTACACAACGAGTTAGTACACTTGGCAATAGCACTCACTGACAACAGCAGTTAGATTCGCGTTTTAGTTTTAAAAGCGTTGCATGCCTCGCGAGGAAAAGCAGGGAAGGTGGGTTTGGGGCAACAGTCTTAGTCCTTGGCTTCCCAGTCACCAGGGTGGGGGGCATGGCAACAGTGTGTGAGACAAGATTAAAAATTCATCAGAAAATATTTTTTAAAGAAAAAAATAATAGCGGCGGCAGAGTAGACAGAATCTATAGTCACGCTGTTTCTAGGGACAGCTCTCATTGGCATGCTTTGACAGCTTGGAGAGGAAATAATAGGCATATATAGGTTAATGAATTTGATTGCGACTCGTACGTAAGTTGCTTGGGACGCTAATACTGTAGGATGCGGTGACAGCCAGCTGTTCTGGCAGGTAAATATTGCTTTGCAGTGCAGCGTAAAGGAAACTTTCAGGAAATTCGCAACCCAAAGGAAATCTGTAAAATGGTTTTATAGCAATAGTGTCATATTTTCGATAAACGAAACGAGCAGTTGATGCAGTTGGACAGAACCTAGTCAGCTATTGCCAAGAGCTTAGCACAACCAGCTTCATTGAAGCCCCCAGGTAGTATGTTCGTCAAACACAATGCGGAAGTTTTCACAATAAAAGTTCAATATGTGTTTTCACACGATTAACACGTACAAACAAATACTCAAGAGTGATACCTAGGAAATTAAAACAACAATAGGAACAGATAATAGGAAAAAACTGGACCGATACACCAAATTCAGCACTTTGCTTTCCTATTTCAACCGTTCGTCTCTTTTGCAGAAAGCTAAAATGAGCAGCCTTTTCAGCCTACTCTGTGCCACCGTATGTCTTCTGCTTCTCCAGCTGCGAGCCGGCCTTGCGCTTGCGTCGTCTGAAAGTTTTCGTTTGTTTAAATTGATTGCGAATCGGTCGATGCCAATGCTTTGAGGATATCAAAACCTTTACTTTCTGACGCATCACACTGGCGACAGTCGAGCACACACACTCGCGACAATACATCGAGTCTTGGAAACAACTGATGAATTCAAAACTGCCCAACTTCGGGGGTCGACCGTTACTACTGAAATGTCACAACATGCTGCCGAAATCATGATGTTTCTTTTTGCAGGATGACAATACTCCATGGAGTGGTAGTGTTTCTTAAGTTATTTTCCAACTAAATAAACACTATTTTATTGTTCTAAACGGAAGAAGCCCAAACAGAACTATGAACAGCTGAACCAACGTACAGGCCAACGGACATGTTCGGCTCAAAATAGGATTACGCGAGCCTTCATTTTGCATGGCTTAGACAATTCATGCATAGTTAAGGGCATTGCCAAGGCAAACATTAAGGAGAAAAGACATTGACATTGCAGCACAGCAGTTTTGCAGCGCTGCTGGTTGGAAAGCGGAGGATAGCGTCCCGCGGAGAAATATCGATCCGATTGATCCTTTCCCAAGCTTAAGACTGATCCTCCGTCTCTATTCTATTGTGTCTCTGCCATAGCCACAATGAGTGCCCCAGCGAAGCAACAGTTTTGAAACGGATGGCTCAAATTCAGAGCTATTGGATGGGACATTGTGAATATTATTACGCGGTGACAGCAGATGGATCGTCTTTAGTGGTAGGGGTTGTGGTCCTATAATGATCAATAAGTCTCTTTAGGTATCCGAAGATGCCTAACAATTATTTTGGCCCCAAAGACCTCAAATATGATTTTGACGAAGGACCTCAGAGGAAGTTCCTGTCCTAAGGACGTCGAAAAGAGTTCAGGCCTAAGGACCTCGAAGATCACAAACGACAACCCTGAGAGCATCTCCCACAAACAACCCTGAGGGTATCTCCCACAAACAACCCTGAGGGTATCTCCCACAAACAACTCTGAGAGCATCTCACGCAAACAACCCTGAGGTTATCTCCCACAAACAACCCTGAGCGTATATCCCACAAATAACTCTGAGGTTATCTCCCACAAACAACCCTGAGGGTATCTCCCGCAAACAACCCTGAGGTTATCTCCCACAAACAATTCTGAGAGAATCTCACGCAAACAACCCTGAGGTTATCTCCCACAAACAACCCTGAGGGTATCTCCCACAAACAACCCTGAGGGTATCTCACGCAAACAACCCTGAGGGTATCTCCCACAAACAACCCTGAGGGTATCTCACGCAAACAACCCTGAGGGTATCTCCCACAAACAACCCTGAGGGTATCTCCCACAAACAACCCTGAGGTTATCTCCCACAAACAACTCTGAGAGAATCTCACGCAAACAACCCTGAGGTTATCTCCCACAAACAACCCTGAGGGTATCTCCCACAAACAACCCTGAGGTTATCTCCCACAAACAACTCTGAGTTTATCTCCCACAAAAAACTCTGAGAGAATCACAAACGACAACCCTGAGAGCATCAAGTGCGGCTTCCTTCAAGTGTCCCCCTCACCGGAGGTGGACGAGCACGCCGATGACGGAGCCGACAGCCACCAAGCAGGCGACGCCAACGCCAACACCGATGCCGATCATGGCGGAGGTACCGAGGGCAGCGCCACCGCTGGCTGAACCGCTGTTTCCTCCGCTCTGCTTCACTGGAGCCGCCTGCTGTGCCGCCTGCGCGTGCATCTCGTGATCAACAGCGGTGGCTGTTGCTGCCTTTTTCTTCTTGTCCTTTTCGTCCTTCTCTTCTTTTTTCTCCTTCTTCTCTTTTTTGTCCTTTTTCCTGCATTTTTTTATCAGATTGTCTTGGTCGAATCAGGAGATAAAGTATATCTACCTTTACAACTACATAAATTATGAAGTCCTTACGGCTTGTCAAGAAAATTTGTCAGAGAAGACACGATTGACACGGTTTTTTGACATAATTGTCAGAAGTTAAGCAATAAATGTAACTGTAAAAAGTTAATGTTAATCGGTACAGTTTTTGCAATCAAATGAAAAATAGAAATCTTCAGAACCAGCATCGGTTCTGAAATTCCAGGAAGTAAAGCAGTATAGCAATTCAGTTCTTATCCGTGTCTTGTAATTCAGGTATGTAATCGATACCTGAATGGTTGGTTTTAAGCCCTCTAATTAATTGCGGTCAGTATTTACTTTCGTTGTTGTTCGTGTTTTATCATTCTAAGCGCTGAAAAGTTATACTGCTTTACTTCTTGGAATTGCAGAACTGATTCTGGTTCTGGAATCGGCAATATGAAAAGGCTCAGCGTGTCATCATCGATTTAATTTTTCACTTACTTTCCACTAGCCGCAGCTTTTGGGGCGTCTTTCGCCTTGTCCTTCGCCGGCGCCGCGGTCGGATTGGCGGCTGCCGCGGTCGGATTGGCGGCGGCCGGAGTGGGAGAAATTCCCAAATCTGCCAGCCGCTTCTCCTCCTTGTCCTTTTCCATCAGCTCGCGCAGTGTCGGTTCAGCCTGAGCTGTACTCAGGTAGTCAAACGCAACTGCTCAAATAATTAGACAGGAAGCGACACAAAGCTGTCAATTAATTTTCTCCCGAGAAAGCCTGAGAATCACAAAATACGTGAAAAGAGGGTCACTCACCCAGCAGCAGCAGCGCGGCTGCCAGAATTTTAAACTGACAGGCCATCTGACGTCCAACGTTGTCCTATCTGCCGTCAATTTGGCCTCGAAGGGGAGATTACAAGGAGGCTGGAGAGCACTGGGTCCGCTGGATGGAGCCGATCGTGATCTTCTCTCTCGCTGTCTCTCCCTAATCAACGTCTCAATGTAATGTCGGCTGCTCAAACGTTGTCTCGCTCCATTCTAGCCACGAAAAAAATGTGGGGCTTGAAGAACTGCCCCGCCGGAGTCGCTCTCCTCAGCTCCCCGACTCGGACAGCGGTGCGAGTGACGGGTGGAGGCGGACCCGGGGAGCGGCAGCCGCTGTTGGCTACCCATTGGGCATGAATTCGCTTCCCCACTCCACGGTTGCGCTTCGCTCTCGCACCTCACTGCATCCTTACTTTACCTACCAGCAGGAAATCAAGAATGACTAGGACAGCCCTCCCGTCCACCCTGTTTCCAAGCGCTATACTAAGCAATACTTTTAAATCGACCCGAGCATATACCCAGAGAGAGAAGCCGTGCGAGCGAATTGTGCGCCGTAGTGCATCGTTCGGTGCTTCGTCAGCTAACTCTCCCAATCCCACTCTACCAAAAACAGACAATCGATATTGGACGAGTGGGGCAAGTTTTCAGCTGCAGACCTCTGGCCGCAGAGCTGCTCTAGTGGCGGAGCTGGCGGTAGTCTGGCAGGAGGCTAGCTTGCCGGTGTTGTTCTGGTGGGTGGTGGCTTCGGCCGTGAAGCAGCTGAAAACTGCTGGCTAACGCAGCTCCTGTGCAGCTCTATCGAGTCCCCTTCCCTCTGTTGCCGTTTCTCCCTCCCTACTCTGCCATAGCCCTAACAACGACGGAATCAGCTCAGACTTTTGGAGCTTAAATTGCGGAGAGAGCGAGAAGGAAGGCTGGGAGCAAGCAATGCAATGCAGATTTTCAATGCAACCATGTGGCTCGCTTGTGGAGCCTCTGGTATTTGGACCGAATACCAATAGTCATGAAGACAGTAATAACTGGCTTTCTTGTGCTAGAGCAACTACGAGCGTAGAATACTGTCCCAAACTTCTGTGTCCGAGCACTTTTCCCTTGGCTCAGCAGTTTTGAAAAATTAAAATCCAAGATATCGGGATCTACATCCCACATAGCTGGGAATATGCCTCATTACGAGAGAAAAAGCTGATGCTCCTTCTTCTCATTGGAAACTCAATGTTTTTCACTCCTCTAGTCACAAAATCCTCCAACAAGATCGCGTTCTTCTACCCTCAACATTCTCTGGCATCAATGCGTCCTGCCATCAACATCCTCCGACATCAATGCATCATGCCCTTAACATCCTCCGACATCAATGCATCATGCCCTTAACATCCTCCGACATCAATGCATCATGCCCTTAACATCCTCCGACATCAATGCATCATGCCCTTAACATCCTCCGACATCAATGCATCATTCCCTTAACATCCTCCGACATCAATGCATCATTCCCTTAACATCCTCCGACATCAATGCATCATGCCCTTAACATCCTCCGACATCAATGCATCATGCCCTTAACATCCTCCGACATCAATGCATCATTCCCTTAACATCCTCCGACATCAATGCATCATTCCCTTAACATCCTCCGACATCAATGCATCATGCCCTTAACATCCTCCGACATCAATGCATCATGCCATCAACATCCTCCGACATCAATGCATCATGCCCTTAACATCCTCCGACATCAATGCATCATTCCCTTAACATCCTCCGACATCAATGCATCATGCCCTTAACATCCTCCGACATCAATGCATCATTCCCTTAACATCCTCCGACATCAATGCATCATTCCCTTAACATCCTCCGACATCAATGCATCATGCCCTTAACATCCTCCGACATCAATGCATCATGCCCTTAACATCCTCCGACATCAATGCATCATTCCCTTAACATCCTCCGACATCAATGCATCATTCCCTTAACATCCTCCGACATCAATGCATCATGCCCTTAACATCCTCCGACATCAATGCATCATGCCCTTAACATCCTCCGAAATCAATGCATCATGCCCTTAACATCCTCCGAAATCAATGCATCATTCCCTTAACATCCTCCGACATCAATGCATCATGCCCTTAACATCCTCCGACATCAATGCATCATGCCCTTAACATCCTCCGACATCAATGCATCATGCCATCAACATCCTCCGACATCAATGCATCATGCCATCAACATCCTCCGACATCAATGAGTCCTGCCATCAACATCCTCCGACATCAATGAGTCCTTCTGCCCACTTATTCCTGGTAATCTAGCATTCAAAGAAGATCATCACAGTATTACAATAGTGAATTCGCGCCACTTAGTAATATATTTGGAGAGATAACACAGCTTGTTTATTTTCTTGTTTTCATTATATTATTGCCTGAAATAAAAGAGCATTCATTAAGTTTGATGAGTACTGTGGACATGTCTAGGATTAGTATTTTGTTGAAGCGAAACTCCAAAGGTCGCTTGACGCGAGCCTTAAGGACATTATCAGCAGCAGCTGACTGGCTCGGCCTCAATCGTGATAGGCCTGCATTCCACCGTAGGTGCTCTTCTCCGATGCCGGCTCGGCTGACAGCAGTGGATCGATCCGCTTATACTGGTTTCTGAATGACAACGTGGAGTGGGGCAGCTAATGGCGACTCAATAGCAGCTAGTAAGTAAAATATAATATATAATATGCTACGACAACCATCAAGCTGTAAAGAGCAGCATTTGCTGAAAAGAATACGCTGGTAGAAGAAATTTTCGCTGCACAACACTCAAGTGTCTACTAAAAGTAGTCTGAAGTAAATTTTTAGGAGAATAATCTGCGTTAGAGTGCTGAGACTCCACGTATGAAAATTCAGCTGTTTATGAGAAGATTCAAACGGTGCTTGAGCAATTGAGTCCACAGGTTTCAGTACTTCTAGAACGAGCACTTCTAAATCCTAGATCAGCCCTGCTCCTTCTCGTCTTGAACTTGACTCGCAAAGGCATATCATTATTTGACTTTCGCAACCTGAAATACCTCCTGTGCACGGCGAAGGCGGCTGCGACCGCCACGGCGGCCAAAATAACGCCTACGATTGCCAGTGCTACGCCTAGCAACGAGCTTGGAACTGCAGCTACCGTGGTGGCGTCTCCGGCGGAGCCGGCAGAGCTTCCATCTGTGGCGGCGGCGACAGATTTTGAGGCGTCGACCTCCTGGGCGTGGGCGAAAGTAGCTGCCGCTGCAGTGCCATTAGTCTTGCTGCTGTTGCCGCTTTTGTTGGCATTAGCACTTGCCAACGAAGTTTTGATCAGCGCCTTGTGGAACTCGGCGTCTGCCAGGTTGTGATAGCCGCCTACTGCCCTCAAATAGTCACTACCGGTGGCGTTAGCGGTCTCGCAGA
Organism: Macrostomum hystrix; assembly: GCA_950097015.1. NCBI lineage: Eukaryota > Metazoa > Platyhelminthes > Macrostomidae > Macrostomum > Macrostomum hystrix. The sequence continues at coordinate 3,199,908 of CATNEN010000012.1, forward strand.
AGGTCCAGTCCGTGCCAAGGTTAACCCAGCTGACGCTGGCAATGACGGGAACCAGGGCGCACCAGAGCACAGGTTCAGCCAGAGGTTCAAGCTGCAGCGGCTGGCACTGGTTGTGAGTCTTGCCCTGGTGGTGGAAGGGCACCGAACATTTGTAGCGCATCAGGTCGTATCCTGTGGGTTAATCGCGACCAGATTAATCTTACGAGTGCATGCCGCGTGTCGTCTTGGTGTCTTGTGAGAGATGTCCCTGGGGCTAGTTTGTGTCAGTGTGTGCTGTGATAAAAACATGAAGCATTAATGGCGGAGCCATTAAGTTGAGGGTAAAAGGACACTTTAAAGTCAGCCAGAGGGGATGAGTTGCAGGGCAGTTAACGCGTTTGCTCCTCGCACCAAGGTCTCTCAGCTCGATTCCGCGGCGAGGCAACATTCATTTAAGGCGCAGTCGTGGAGAGAAGGCTTTGGGGACTTGTCATGCAATTTACGTCCTTGAGGGCCAACCTCCAAGGCTCATTGAGAGTGCACACTGCCTGATAATGATAAAGTTAGGGCAGTTGAGCACACCTGCGTACGGTACCTGTGTGCGTGTGTGTGCTCAGGAGTCAGCGAAATGGTCAGAATTGCCTCCTCGCTGGCTGCGGGTCTAGGGTCACCAAATGATGTGCCATTGCCTGCTACCCTCCTGCAGTTATCATTATTTTTAATAATTATTATTAATATTATTATTATTGGTGTCATCGAAGGATGCTTGCAAGAGTGGAAGAGATCAGGCAACTCAATGGCACTTACTGGCACAGTCGCGCCATTCTTCGTCTCGCGTGAAGTTCCCGGTGAGTGAGCACCAATGAGCACCCTTGGAGCCGTATGGCAGGCACTCGTGACGCCATTCACCGCGGTGCCAGAATGGGAACTTGCACAACTGAGTTGGCTTCTGCATGGCCGTTGTTGTGGCTGCCCGAGTTGTAGCTGTTGGTAGTGGTAGTAGTGGTAGTAGTTGCAGTTGTCGCAGATGCTGTTGTTGGCGCAGCTGTTTTATTGTCTGAGGTCTGCGTTGCGACTAAAGGCTGTGATGCATTTGCCGCTGCTGCTGTTGCTGTTGAAGCTGCCGTGTTGCCTGCTGTAGGCCGAGCTGTGAAAATAAAAAAGAATAAAGTCAGCTCTTGAACCCCTGAGCTGATGAAACCCTGAGCAAATGAAACAATTTTACCTGAGTGAATCACGGTCAGCAAAACGATGCAGCATGAAGCCAGGAGAACTTGAATAGGTCGTCGGGTGCAAGCCATCGATAAATCGTTCCTTGCAAATTTGTCTGAAAAATCTGTAAACTCTTTTTAAATCGGCTGATTAAGTAACGAAGATTTTCCCGGAGCTTCTGCTCTAGTCTTTTCGTATTAGAATTCCTCGCGCCCTGGCCTTGTTGCGTACAGTTGAGCCGATCAATGCGGCAAAAAAAACTGGGCCAGTGAGAAGAAAATGGAGAGAAAATAGTTTACAGAAACGCAGGCCGGACCTCACGATGTCAGCTTGCTGGCGATCCGTGATCGGGGATTTCAATTCCTGGCCCCGGCCTCTTTAACACAAGAATGCTCCCCTTCCCAGCAGTAAGCCTGCAGTGTAAATGTCGGTTCGGGCAACAGCTGTTGCAGAGTGCCACATAAGCAGGCTTCAGTGAGGCTCGACGCTAGAAATTAGTCCAACGTTCAACCGTGGTTGGGACTAGTTAAGGCCTTTCATTCCTATTCTAACAAACTCTGAGGCTTTTATAACTCATTTGAGTACATGCTACCGGGTTTCCATTGGAAAAATCCTTGGTAAAATTTCCATGATTTAGGCGGGTGGAAAATGGCAGCCGAAAATGCTTTAACATGAATCTCGACGATAGATCGTGTTCGTGTATTAATTCTTGTTGTCAGTGAAGTTATTTTTTATTCTAGATTAAACCAGAAAGGACTATTGCACCTTTCACCCAGGCGGATTAGCAAATCTTCTGAAAAAATAAAACTTTTCTTCTAATCAGTTTCGGCCAAACAATTCGCTGATGAGATCTATGCGCGAGTTGTTTGTGTCAGTGAATCGCAGCCCTGTCTTTACATTGCATAACAACACGCTACTTTTGGTACAGCAGAGCTTGGCTTATCGATGAAAACCTGAAAACTTTCTCTCTAATATCTCGCCTGGTTTCTCACTGCAACTTTGATTCTGGCACAACTGCTAGGCTGGGCGTCCAGGGCCAGTTTCTTATCAGTCCTGCTTGGCCACAACTATAAAATGTTGACTAATAGCTTTGACACTGGGTCAGTGCTTGCGCGTAACCGAGTGAGACGAGAGACTTGGAAAATATTTAGAGAGTTAGGGTTAGGAGACAAAATCAATGCCAAGGATTACATTGCTGCTTTCGCATCTACTGCTTGGAATTGTCTTGTCAGCAGCAGCAGCAACAGCAGCAGCAGCGAGCACCTGCGGCTATGACGCCTGTCCCAAACCGGTCCCGGGTCGGTTCAATGTCCACCTGGTGCCGCACACGCACGACGATGTCGGCTGGCTAATGACTGTGGACCAGTATTATTACTATCAGGTGCAGTTCATTCTGGACACGGTGATCGAGGAGCTGCTGGATAATCCGGATCGGAAGTTCACGTACGTCGAGATGGCCTACTTCTTTCGCTGGTGGCGAGAGCAGAATGCTGACAAGCAAGCCACGGTTAGTCCCAGAATGAGTATGCCAGCTTCAGGTGGAATGAGGTTCAAGGGCATCTTAGATTTTCACTGATAGGCTGCGCCTCTGGGGAGCGCCACTACCACGGGGGCGCCACTACCACGGGGGGCATCACTACCAGGGGGCGCCACTACCACGGGGGGCATCACTACCAGGGGGCATCACTACCAGGGCGCGCCACTACCACGGGGGCACCACTACCACGGGGGCACCACTACCAGGGGGCGCCACTACCAAGGGGGCACCACTACCAAGGGGGCACCACTACCAGGGGGCGCCACTACCACGGGGGCGACACTACCACGGGGGCACCACTACCAAGGGGGCACCACTATCAAGGGGGCACCACTACCAAGGGGGCACCACTAAAAGGGGGCGCCACTACCACGGGGGCGCCACTACCACTGGGGCGCCACATAGTTTCGTCAGCCGATTTGGGGTGCACGGCTCCCCCTTGCTCCCCCACTGGCTACGCCCCTGGGGTGCAATGTGATTGAAAGTCACACTGAAATCCTCGCCATCACTGCAGGTGAAGCGGCTGGTTCAGAACGGCCAGCTGCAGTTTGCTCTTGGCGGCTGGTGCATGGACGACGAGGCGACCACTCACTATGTGGACATTATCGATCAGCACACCCAGGGGCTCAGATTTCTCAACGACACTTTCGGCGACTGCGGCCGGCCCCGGGTGGCCTGGCAGGTGGATCCATTCGGGCACAGCAAGGAGCACACGGCCATGCTGGCGCTCATGGGATTCGACGGCCTGTACTATGGCCGCATCGACTACCAGGATCAGGCGCTGCGGAGGCAGACGCGGCGCATGGAGATGGTGAGCCGGGGAGCTTGAAATTCACTGTGGAGAAACTGGGAGTCTGTGATGAGTCAGATGAGATGGGGAATGAGTCAGATGAGATGGGGAATGAGTCAGATGAGATGGTGAATGAGTCAGATGAGATGGGGGAATGAGTCAGATGAGATAGGGAATGAATCAGATGAGATGGGGAATGAGTCAGTCAGTTAGTGAATGAGTCAGATGAGATGGGCTATGAGTCAGATGAGAAGAGATATGAGTCAGATGAGATGGGGAATGAGTCAGTCAGTTAGTGAATGAGTCAGATGAGATGGGGAATGAGTCTGTCAGTTATGAATGAGTCAGATGAGATGGGGAATGAGTCAGATGAGATGGGGAATGAGTCAGTCAGTTAGTGAATGAGTCAGATGAGATGGGGAATGAGTCTGTCAGTTAGTGAATGAGTCAGATGAGATGGGCTATGAGTCAGATGAGAAGAGGTATGAGTCAGATGAGAAGAGGTATGAGTCAGATGAGATGGGGAATGAGTCAGTCAGTTAGTGAATGAGTCAGATGAGATGGGGAATGAGTCTGTCAGTTAGTGAATGAGTCAGTCAGTTAGTGAATGAGTCAGTCAGTTAGTGAATGAGTCAGTCAGTTAGTGAATGAGTCAGATGAGATGGGCTATAAGTCAGATGAGATGGGAAATGAGTCAGTCAGTGAAAGAGTCAGTGATGGACGGTGAAAAAATCCGACTTTAGAATTTTAGTCAGGAGGAGAGAAAAGCGGATCCTTTCAAGTCGAACAAATCCCAATGGCCCGGCGTGGCAGGTGTGGCAGGCGAGCCAGGACCTGGGCAGTCCGCAGACGGACCTGTTCTCTGGCAAGCTGTACGATAGCTACTGCCAGCCAGGCGGCTTCGGCTTCGAGTATGGCGACGAGCCGGTCCAAGACGACCCGCAGCTGTACGACTACAATGTTGAGCAGAAAGTGAAGCAGTTCGTGGACATGGTGAACTCGCGCAGGCAGGTGTTCAGCTCGGACCACCTCATGCTGACCATGGGCTGCGACTTTCAATACCAGAATGCGCGCAAGAACTTCAAGATCTACGACAAGCTGATTAGGGCGGTGAATGCAAGAACTAGCGCGCACAATATCACCGTGTATTACAGCACTCCCAGCTGTTACACCAAATCGGTGCACGATCAGAACCTGCTGTGGACGCAGAAGTCGGACGACTTCTTCCCCTACGCGCACCAGGCCCACGCCTTCTGGACCGGCTATTTCACAAGCCGGGCCGCTCTGAAACGCTACGTGAGAACCGCCTCGAACCAGTTCCAGGCCGTCAAGCAGACGGTCTGCCTGGCCGGCCTGCAGCGGGCCGGGTCCCAGGTCGAGGCAGATTTGGACGCGCTGCGTCAGGCCATGGGAGTTGTGCAGCATCACGACGGAGTGTCGGGTAGGCGGATCGCTTTGGGATACCGACAATGACTGCCGCAATTTGAATGCCACTAAAATACTGCGGACAAATTGATTGCTAATGCTTGTATGAGTACTGTGTCTAATAGTTTCTCTGTATTCTGTGCCATTAGGCTAATACACGTAGGCATTAGCAGTCATATTATCGGCAGCCTTTTTGCTGGCAGTCAAGTTGTGGCAGTTAAAAGTTGTGGCAGTCAAGGTGTGGCAGTCAAATTGATGGCAGTCAAGGTGTGGCAGTCAAGGTGTGGCAGTCAAGGTGTGGCAGTCAAGGTGTGGCAGTCAAGGTGTGGCAGTCAAATTGATGGCAGTCAAGGTGTGGCAGTCAAATTGATAGCAGTCAAGGTGTGGCAGTCAAGGTGTGGCAGTCAAGGTGTGGCAGTCAAATTGATAGCAGTCAAGGTGTGGCAGTCAAATTGATAGCAGTCAAGGTGTGGCAGTCAAATTGATAGCAGTCAAGGTGTGGCAGTCAAGGTGTGGCAGTCAAGGTGTGGCAGTCAAGGTGTGGCAGTCAAATTGATGGCAGTCAAATTGATAGCAGTCAAGGTGTGGCAGTCAAATTGATGGCAGTCAAGGTGTGGCAGTCAAGGTGTGGCAGTCAAATTGATGGCAGTCAAGGTGTGGCAGTCAAGGTGTGGCAGTCAAATTGATAGCAGTCAAGGTGTGGCAGTCAAATTGATAGCAGTCAAGGTGTGGCAGTCAAGGTGTGGCAGTCAAGGTGTGGCAGTCAAGGTGTGGCAGTCAAATTGATAGCAGTCAAGGTGTGGCAGTCAAATTGATGGCAGTCAAGGTGTGGCAGTCAAGGTGTGGCAGTCAAATTGATAGCAGTCAAATTGATGGCAGTCAAGGTGTGGCAGTCAAATTGATAGCAGTCAAATTGATGGCAGTCAAGGTGTGGCAGTCAAATTGATAGCAGTCAAGGTGTGGCAGTCAAATTGATAGCAGTCAAGGTGTGGCAGTCAAATTGATGGCAGTCAAGGTGTGGCAGTCAAATTGATGGCAGTCAAGGTGTGGCAGTCAAGGTGTGGCAGTCAAGGTGTGGCAGTCAAGGTGTGGCAGTCAAGGTGTGGCAGTCAAGGTGTGGCAGTCAAATTGATAGCAGTCAAATTGATGGCAGTCAAGGTGTGGCAGTTATTTGTCGTAGACCCCATTGCTTTTTAACTTCCCTGCATGTTTTCTAAATCACCGATATCACACCTCCAACTCGCACAGGCACGGAGAGGCAGGTGGTTGCCTACGACTACGCGCTGCGAGTCTCCAACGGATTAAACAAAGCCTTCCCGGTGCTTCGCAAGGCCTGGTCGAGCCTCACCGGTGACACCGCCGCCTACTCCAGCATGACTGCCTGCAACCTGGCCAACATCTCCTACTGTCCATTCACCGACTCCAACAACAATTTCTATCTGCACTTCTACAATCCCGTCAGTCATCCAGTGTGGCACCTGGCTCGCATACCTGTCACTGGTCGGTACTACACGGTTAGCAACCAGCTCGGCCAGGTGGTTCAGTCGCAAACGATTCCGGTTAGCAACGGCACCCTCCGCGTGCCGGAACGCACAGGCGCCAAATCTGCAGCCGAGTTGGTGTTCAACGTCTCCTCGATTCCGGCCATGGGATTCGTGGTCTACCGGGTGGTCGCCGCTGCACCCGGCTCTCCGGGAGCTTCCAAGTTCACTCCCATTGTGCCGACATCCACGGAGTCCCGCCCGAAGCCGGGGTGGGATGAGGCCCGGCTGCTGCGCGACTTCGACTACCTGGATCGGGATCTGTGGCGCGAATCGCGGACTGATGAGGAAGGCGTCGTCAATTTTGTGCAACTGGTTGAGGCTGAGAAGACAACAAAGAAGGCTCCCAATGCTGTCACCTACATGGGATATTATTACGGCTATGCCGGTAACAATTCGGCCCCGGAGTTCACCGCGTCAGGTGCATACCTGTTCAGGTGAGATAAGTAGGGTGTAGGCTGTTTAGCTTTCCTGCAGTTTGAAAGTTCTCGCTGAACTCCTACGAAACCGATATCAAAAGTGAGGCACACTTATCTACTAGTGTTAGATAAAGTTTGAGCTATGCATGATTGTTACGTCATAATGACCCTTGCGTTAGAAAATATTTTGCTAAACTTGTCGTTGTGTCTGTTTTGCTTCGGGTTTCGATTTTCACACAAGCTTTTAAGTCAGTCTAAGACCAATATTCTAAGACCAACATTGACCTAACTTTGATTGTGAGAACATCTATTAGCCTACCTTGATTTTGAGAAGATCTATGAACCAACCAATTTTAATAGGCTCTACTGATACTCAAGATCAGCTGACACACCTTGATAATTTCTATCCCAAATAGTCCACATAAAATCACTGTCCGATCCGCCAGGCCGACCAAGCAGACGCCGGAGAAGTTCACGCCGGAACAGGTTGCCATGGTTACTGGCCCAGTTGTTAACGAGACTCACACGTCCTGGTCAAACTGGACCTATCAGGTAGTTCGCACCTACGCAAACAACCGCGACCCGCTGCAGTACAGCGAGAACGAACTCACAGTAGGCCCGATTCCCTTCGATGAGAACACTGGTCGGGAGGTCATAGTGCGTTACGACACACAGCTGAGCAGCGCCTCCACTTTCTACACGGATGCCAACGGGCGACAGGTGCTCCGTCGGGTGCGCGACTATCGACCCACCTGGCCGCTGCAGCAGACGGAGAATGTCTCGGGCAACTATTATCCTATCAACAGTCAGATATTTCTTAACCAGAGCAATGGCGCCTCCTTCACTGTGCTCACTGACCGAAGTCAGGGTGGAGGCAGCATCAACGATGGACAGATCGAGGTTAGCAGGCTGGGCAATATTACTAGAATGGTGATAGGTAGCGAGAATGAGATTGAGGGTGAGACTCCGGTGAATTTCTGGCCTCATGTTACACACGTGCTCTCACGCAGGTGATGGTGCATCGAGTCACGGTGCGAGACGACGCCCTCGGAGTTGGAGAGCCCCTGCAGGAGAAGGGCAGCGACGGTCGCGGTCTGGTTGTCAAGACGACGCACTGGTTTGCCGCTGACCAATCGCTGGCATCCGCCAACCGGCGTCGACGTGAATTAGCAAATCGGCGCTACCGCGAGCCTCTGATTGGCTACCTGACGGCCGAGCCCAAGGTCAAGAGCTGGAGCGGCCTGCGCCAGCCGCTGCCAGAGAATGTCCAGGTGGTGACACTGGACGACTGGCGCGGTCCGAGCACGAAGCTGCTGCGTCTCGAGCACCTGTACCAGACTGGTGAGCACCCAATCCTATCGCAGCCAGTCACCGTGGCAATCGGGCAGCTCTTCGCTACCTTCAACATACTCGGAGCTACGGAGCTGACGCTGGCAGCCAATCAGGAGCTGGCCGCTGCGCAGCGGCTGCAGTGGCGCAGCGTCTCTGGCAGCGCAGCCGGCATCCCGCGAGCCGAGCAGGCGGAAGAGAGCCGCCGGCTGAAGCAGGACCTGACGGTGACGCTGAGGCCGATGCAAATTCGCACTTTTGTAGTCCAGGTGCAATACCTGTGAGCAACAGTGAGCTGAACTATTGTCGGGGTTTAATTAAATATAGGTGAACTTGCGCTATATTCCGATTATTCTTAACAATTATTTTTTAATTTGATTTTTCATAAATTCAGCTTCTCCGATAAAAATTCTTCCAGATTGAAAAGGCGATTTGATTTGTACAATCTAGACTGAAAATGAAGGCTGAAAACTACTATAAGTACATGGTTCTTAGAAAATATTACCATTTCTGCCTTATTCATTCACTCCAGCCCATCTGCATCTCGATTCTCGTTCGACAATACAAGCGAAATATTTCAATGTACGCTCGTATTTCGTTTTATTCAATAAATAAATTTCATTAAATACTAGCTTAATTAAAAAAGCATTGTCTGCAAACAGGTGCTCATGTTTTTGCTTTAATATTTATTTAAGTCTGAAATAAGCGACGCTTTTAGTAGATAATATATGTCACCTATTTCGAAAAAGTTTATAGAACTTTAAAAAATATTTTTGATTTAAGCATTTCAGGCTTAGCATTTTAAAGAAGTACGAGTACTTATTGGTGTCTTGGCCAAGGTTAAAAAATAATAAAAGTGTTATACTGTTCGGAAATCATTAATTTACGTCACTTAAGTGATATAAATAAAAATTAAAACTGGCTTTGAATGAAAAAATCACCTACAAATTCGAGCAACTCAAGCCTCTTTTTTATCGATCGCCTCTTTTGAAATCTCATTTTCTCTCCACAATCAGTCTAGAACCATTGCGCACCCACCCCATTTATATCGTTCGACTCTTGGCTAAATCTCTCAAGAACCATTGCGCACCCACCCCATTTATATCGTTCGACTCTTGGCTAAATCGCTCAAGGACCATTGCGCACCCACCCCATTTATATCGATCGACTCTTGGCTAAATCTCTCAAGAACCATTGCGCACCCACCCCATTTATATCGTTCGACTCTTGGCTAAATCGCTCAAGGACCATTGCGCACCCACCCCATTTATATCGATCGACTCTTGGCTAAATCGCTCAAGAACCATTGCGCACCCACCCCATTTATATCGATCGACTCTTGGCTAAATCTCTCAAGAACCATTGCGCACCCACCCCATTTATATCGATCGACTCTTGGCTAAATCTCTCAAGAACCATTGCGCACCCACCCCATTTATATCGCTAAATCGCTCAAGGACCATTGCGCACCCACCCCATTTATATCGATCGGCTCTTGGCTATCTCTCTCCTAAGTCATTGGGCACCGACTTCACTTATATAAATCGCCTCTTTTCCTGACGTCTGACGTCTAGGCTGACAAGACTGACGTCCTGTTTCTAAAAGTTCGATGAAGTTAACTCCTCAATAAAACCCTTTGTGCCAATAAGATAACGTTCTTTTTGTCAACCGCTATTTGAAAAATGTTATATGGCCAAAAAATATTTAAGAAAATGTAAAAAGAAAAATTCTCTATTTTACAAGCTCAGCCTTGCTGCTACTATTCAACCAAAAGTTGGGCTGTTCCCGTTCTTGCTGCTGCTCCTGATTTTGCTGTCCGACTGTAGCTGACTTGGAAGCCAGGCGATGTCCACTGATAAGCACAACTAGCAACTCAATGAGCTCCAAGAGTGTGAGCACACTGCAGCCCATGTAGAGTCCCAATAGGCCACCGACTCCTGCCAATAGGTCGGTCGGCCCATAGGAGATCTGCTGGTTGAACATCGTTGATGTGAGCTCACCTGCGTGAATCTGCAGCCGGAGAACATTCTCCTTCACCGCCTGGACAACCTCTGGCCAAGAGGCATTCGTAGAGTTTTGAAACAGACGCTGCAGCCACATCCTGCCGGGCAAGCTGTAGTTTTGGCCCAATCGTTCGCCATTCACCGATTGAAAAATATCGTACAGCTCGCTGCTGACCGTCTGACCCAAGGGGAACAGAATCGAGCTGAGCCTCGACACGTACTTGGCCTCGTTGCAGGGCTGCTTCTTGCGGCACAGCTCCATCATTTGATGCATGCTATTAACCAGTTCCGCAATGAAGTTGCCGTTAGTGAAGTTGTAGAGAAAGTTCAGCTTGGATTCCGTTGACTGGTCAGTATCGTTGACCTCGAGGTAGCGCATGCTGGTGCACAGGTCAAGGTCTCGGTTTTCATACAAGATGGGTGAGTATCCAGGTAGAAAGCAACCGAAACTGGACTTGAACATCTGGTTCATAAACTGAGCGTAGCAGGCTGTTTGTTGAATAGGACGGCAGAAAATTGTAGGTTTGAAAAGAAACTAAGTCATTGAAGCAACAACCACTTTGGAGTTTACATGCAATAGCAGTCCGATTGTAGTAAAGTAGGCGATATTTTAGGCAGAACTCACATCAGACAACACAAACCATCACAAAAACACAATACACCACAAATAAAATCCATCACAAAGCACAATCATTTACAGAACAGTGTTACACCACACAATGCCACTAAACACAATCTGTCCCAGTCTTTTCAGACAAAAATCGTGCCAAAACCGTATCTTCGTTGGAAAATAAGATGGTAAAGAGTTGACTTACTCGCCAAGTCGTAGTTGTAATAGGTAGGCTTGCGACTATACTGGTCTAGGTACACAGCGCTTGGACTTCCATCAACGCACTGGTCTTTCTCTGGAGTGAGTTTTGTATAGAACATGCTGAGGCTGATGTGGTGCTGAAAGCCGGGACTCACAGTCAGGGATGGACTATAGTCATCCGGGTAGTGGCCCTCGCGAGTGAGGAAGATGCGAAACCCGGAGCTTATTAGTGGCTCATAGGTGCCGAAATTCAAGCCACGGATGTCCATTAAGCCGCCGATGTAACGTAGAATCTCGCTCTGATTATAAGTAGCATCAGTGTACAGGGTGAGGTCCAAGTAGCCGAGGACATTGTCCAGCATACTGCGCAGCTGCGGGTCCTTTGCTCGAAGAGTAAAACAGTTCAAGTATTTGTGATGCCGCAGGTCCACAATATCCACGTCGAGTTGAAGCTTTTGTGTCACCGGCATGACGAGGGCGCTAATCACCGACTGCTCCTTGCGCATGCCAAAGTTTTTGCTAAGAAAGCTGTACGGCAGACTGCCTGCGAGAATCTGAGCAGCCAGGTACAAAACATTCACTTTAATCTTCATAGAGTTCACACTGCTCACAATCCTTGTCAGCAGGGTCTCGGTGAAGTTTCGATCCGAAGGACTCATCAGCGAGGCATAGCTGGCCGAGATGATGGGCACGGAGCAGATGTGCACGTCAGGGAACACGAAGGTGCCCTCGTTCGGCTGGATCGAAGTGGACACCGGCATGGAAATGAGACGCTTGCAGGATTCAACAAACTGCTGAATGAACACGCACAGCATAGTGAGCACAGCCAAGCCCCAGAGCAGTCTCAGCAGTGGATGACGGTCGCCCACAGTGCGGCTCAGTCCGTGACAGGTGGACTCTTCGGCCGCCAATGACAGCAGGTCCTTGCGTGACTGCCGCTGCTTCGGCGCTTGCATCGTTCCTTGTGTCAGCTGAGGTGAGCTGATTGCTTTACTGATCCCGCTGGACTGAACTTTATAAAAACAGCACTAGCCAATCAGATTGCAGCTAGATGAGGGTCTCCGAGTGGCAGTAACGAACGCCAGACAGCCCCAATCTGACGGTTACAGTTTAATTAATTAGATTTTTGTCCAACAATAGATTTGAGGTTTGATTTTGGTACTGACAAAGCGTTCTGAAAGACAAACAATTGTTTATTTAGTACCGTCAGTCAGCGCATGTCAGCCTGACTGTGTCGCCAATTTATTTTGCATACTAATTGTATAAAAAAAAGGCGACTGATCGTCAAACTTAGAACTAAATATAATGGGGATTTTGCCGTATGAGCTGGCTCAATTGGCTCGGGAAGCCTCATCATCATGAGTGGCTTATATCTGGACGCACCTATTAGTGAGCACTATCACAAAGTTTCCATTTTAAGCCCTAACAACCAAGCAAAGCGTCTATGAGGATATTTCTGTTTACCCGAGCACTGAGCACACACACCCTATTGAGTCCAGCAGCTCCAATGCAGCAGAGAGCCCAGTTTGCTAGCGCTCAAAAACGACTCTGGCGGCTACGGTACAGGGTCCTTTCCTCTCCAACCATTTCAAAGCTATGGTTGCCATGAGCAACGCACAGTCAATAATAATTGGCGTTTAACATTGGCTGGATGGACTATTGGTTTAAGCATAGCATAAACACGTTCACACACAGATCTGGTGCCTCAAAATTAACCCAAACAAAAATCCTGATTGCTTAGTTAAATATATATACCGCATGGGACTCGTGTGTGTGTGTGTGTGTGTGTGTGCGCGCGTGGGTTTGCCCTGGACTCAAATTCGCCTTGAAATTGCTCTTTCCAGTGTGTTCCCAGCTGCATCCCACACCGTAATCGCTAGTGTCCTACATACTTATGATCTGCTCAAAAACTTTGTAATGAGACTGCTCGGACTCTAATCTAATCTACCTAATCGCAGTATTCTACCCACCCCCTGATCCACACGCACCTATATTATACTCCATCCAATATTTCTACTCCAAATACTCTTTGAAAACTAATCCTCTATATTCTACACCATCCACTATATTCTACACCATCCTCTATATTCTACACCATCCACTATATTCTACACCATCCACTATATTCTACACCATCCACTATATTCTACACCACCCACTATATTCTACACCATCCACTATATTCTACATCATCCTCTATATTCTACACCATCCACTATATTCTACACCATCCACTATATTCTACACCATCCACTATATTCTACACCATCCACTATATTCTACACCATCCACTATATTCTACACCATCCACTATATTCTACACCATCCACTATATTCTACACCATCCACTATATTCTACACCATCCACTATATTCTACACCATCCACTATATTCTACACCATCCTCTATATTCTACACCATCCACTATATTCTACACCATCCACTATATTCTACACCATCCACTATATTCTACACCATCCACTATATTCTACACCATCCACTATATTCTACACCATCCACTATATTCTACACCAGCCACTATATTCTACACCATCCACTATATTCTACACCATCCACTATATTCTACACCATCCACTATATTCTACACCATCCACTATATTCTGCACCATCTACTATATTCTACACCATCCACTATATTCTACACCATCCACTATATTCTACACCATCCACTATATTCTACACCATCCACTATATTCTACACCATCCACTATATTCTACACCATCCACTATATTCTACACCATCCACTATATTCTACACCATCCACTATATTCTACACCATCCACTATATTCTGCACCATCTACTATATTCTACACCATCCACTATATTCTACACCATCCACTATATTCTACACCATCCACTATATTCTACACCATCCACTATATTCTACACCATCCACTATATTCTACACCATCCACTATATTTTAATCCATTCCCTTCTCTTCTTATCCGCTCCGCTAATGCACTGAAGTGGCTGCTGTAAGTAGAACAGAAGAAGTAGAACTGTATTTAAATAAGTAAATGTGCATATGCAACTCCACTTAATGTGGGATCCAAGAATGAGGTTCAGATGGACCATTTGTCTAATAATCCCCACATTATTACAAGCAAGGGATGAATGACAGGGAATTTAGGGGCTGATCCCAGCGCGAATTAAGTCAGTTCTGCGTGAACGCATCGAATTACAAGCATGCAAAACAGGCTGAATAAAAACCTGGGCGCCTGCATTGAGCGTTGCACCATTTGAGTTTGCTGAAAGCTGAAAGCACACTTAATCTTTCCTGATGCCTGCAAGCACGATTGCGTAAGACCGATGACTCACCGTCACACACACACACACACACACACACACACACACACACACACACACACACACACACACACAAAACAACGCTGGTTTCCGGTTTGTGTTTGATACACCCTCGCTCAATAGATTTAGTGCTGAGAATAATGTAATTAAGCATTTTTCCGAATCGTGCATCGAAATGACCTGAAATTACGAGCAAAACTATCTCTTTTAGCTCGACCGTAGAGTTGAAAGGCTGATAGTAGATGATTAACAAAATGCCTCCTCCCGAACTGCAGGAGGGCTGCTGGCAATGCCACATCATTTCGCTGACTCCTGAGCACACAGATACCGTACGCAGGCACACACTCACACAGGTGGGCACATCTGCCCTGACTTTATCATCGTCAGGCAGTGTACACTTTCACTGTGCCTGGGGGTGGGCCCTTAAGAGCGTAAATTGCACGACAAGCACGGCTGATGGCAGCAATAAAATATAGGCTATTTTATTTCCCCCGCTGACTGAAGCATATATGTTCTTTCATTTATTTCTGCCGCTAAGGTGAAACACAGAGGAAGAAAGCAATGAAAGATGAAAGCAATGTATTTTCCGTTTTTAGAGGCTTTGTGGTTATATTAAACACGCAAATACGAGCTAGAATGGCATTTATTTACATTTGCAGCTGCACTTTTATTTCCCATGTGTACAAGGAGCTTGGTTTAGCCAGACAGCAGCTAGTTAAAGTCAGAATCCACTTCTGGATGGCAGAATTTATCCCAGATGGGATTAGAAAACGAGCTTTAGTGGGATTATTTGGCGAAACAGGGCGAAAAAGTTTCATCTTGCGGCAGGGTTATGCAAATTTCCCTGCATTCTAATTCCATTAGAATGAGAATAATCATGAGAATAATGATGCGGCATAACAGAGAATGATCTGTGCAGAAAAATACTTGCAATGTTAACTCCAATTGTAAATCATGTCATGGCACATAATTTATACAGTTAAACAGGTTGAAAAGGTAGTATGAACAGTAGTATGAACAGTAATTCAAACATGCATAGAAAGCTAAATCGAATAGGCTCCACAGAAGAATTAAATTTTCAAATCAAAACTCGCTGTAATTGAAGAATTTCTTAGCCAATCAGCGTCAATTTAGAACAGAATAATTTCTTAGCCAATCAGCGTCAATCTAGAACAGAATAATTTCTTAGCCAATCAGCGTTAATCTAGAACAGAATAATTTCTTAGCCAATCAGCGTTAATCTAGAACAGAATAATTTCTTAGCCAATCAGCGTCACTCGCTGTCCTCCTCTGACAGCTCGTGCGGCACCTCGAGGCCTGCGCAGAGTGTCACCTGCGCGCTCCGGCTTAGACTGACGGCCGGGTAAAGGATACCTGACAGGTTGGTGAAAGCAACTGGGCCGTGCGGCGAGCCGTTCAGGTAATAACTAAGCGTACCGCGATCGCAATCGAGTCTGACACCGACCGTGGCGCCACGCCCAATGCCGCCGTCTGTGCGCTCGAAGTGTTCGCCGCTGTGCAGGAACCAGCTGCGCTTGAAGTCTATGTACATGCACCAGGCCTTGTGGTCGCGACCTAGACTGAGGGGACGCAGAAGTGGGGCAGTTAGTTGGGCAGGAGTATGGGAGATCCTATGAGATCCTATCGAGGTTTGATAAGTTGACAGGTTCGACGCGTAGTGCCACAGTTGGCTGTCAGACTGGGTCGATAAGGCATGGAATGGGGTGGCTGTCAGAACGGCCGGAGCAGGTGAGGGAGTGGGGTGGCTGTCAGAACGGCCGGAGCAGGTGAGGGAGTGGGGTGGCTGTCAGAACGGCCGGAGCAGGTGAGGGAGTGGGGTGGCTGTCAGAACGGCCGGAGCAGGTGAGGGAGTGGGGTGGCTGTCAGAACGGTCGGGGCAGGTGAGAGAGTGGGGTGGCTGTCAGAGTGGTCGGGGCAGGTGATAGAGTGGGGTGGCTGTCAGAGTGGTCGTGGCAGGTGAGGGAGTGGGGTGGCTGTCAGAGTGGTCGGGGCAGAGAAGTGCGCTGATAAAGCAGCCAGCCAGCTCTACGCACCGAGTTTCTCGTCTTTGCGGCAGTCGATGCGGGCCACTCCGAACGCGGGGTCGCCCTTGTCGTCGTAGCGATCTATGGTAAACTCCCAGTAGTGCAGGCCTCGAGACAGGCCCGCCGAGCAGAGTGCGACCCGGTCGTCCAGCACTGAGGCGGTGGCTGTCCGGCCGCGGTTAGTGAACACCAGATCCCGGTGCGAGGAGTCCAGGCAGAACTGGAAGCTAGCCCGTGCGGCCGTCCGAAGCCTGACGAAGTCGCTGTAGGGGGAGTCGCCAGCCTGGCTGTGGGCGCGAACCCGGGCCTGGTAGACGGCGTCGAACCGCAGCGACTGCACGCAGCAGGCCGTCTCTTGGCCGCGGTAGCAGCGCTGTGGAGAGGACGACCAGGGATGGGATATTCAGGTTCAGGTAGCAAACTTTGTGATGTGATTCCTAACTCCCCAAATTCCTGTTTAACTTCCCAACTCTCCAAATCCTTAATTCCCAAATCCTCAAATCCTCAATTCTGAACCCCCAAATCCTCGATTCCTAACTCCCCAAATCCTCATTCCTCAACTCATCAAATTCTCAAATCCCGACCCCAACTCTTCTATATCCAATCTCCTCACCTTAAACCCGCCGCCTCTTCCGTCGTCGATCTCAAGGCTGAATGCATCTGGACAGGGCCCGGACCGACCAGCCGTCCACGCAATGGTCAGGGTGTTGTTCTCTGAGCGGCAGTCGGCCTTGACTATCACCGGCTGAGACGGGACTGGAGTGCAAAGTTTTGCAATGAATTAGCTATAAGGCTATACAGCTGATAAACATTGCGCATTTCCCAATTCTTCAAATAAACGAAGAATTGTATTAGAAATAAAGCTTCTCTATTTAATAAACTAGCTAGATTTAAACAAATGAATAGGATCTAAGCAAGCAAACTAAATATTTATTCGTGTAACTACCGTTAGTACAGTCAGTGAAGCTGAAAATAATAATAGTGCAACGAAATAGACAAATAATCGTGGAAGCGAGTTGCGCGGCAGAAGATCATAAACAGGAATAAGCTATGCTCTAACTTGTGGCACACGTCATATACTTCGGGTACTAGGCAAGCAAACCATCTCTTACTAAGCAGACTCTTTTAATGAAAACAAGTCCTAATATGTACAATGGGAGTATGCGGGGTGAGGTGGCTATTTGATTGTACATGTCTTGTGGCGGGGTGGGGTGGGGCATGGAGTGAGGTTGTTGTATTTATCGAGCGCATTTTTATAGCTGGGGGGCTGGAGTAATAGGCAGGAAGTGAGATAGCTATCTGATTGTACATGTCTTGTGGCGTGGTGGGGTGGGGCATGGAGTGAGGTTGTTGTATTTAGAGAGCGCACTTTTTCTAGCTGGGGGGCTGGAGTATTAGGCAGGAAGTGAGATAGCTAACTGATTGTACATGTCTTGTGGCGGGATGGGGTGGGGCATGGAGTGAGGTTGTTATTTTTAGCGCGCTTTTTCGGGCGTTAAGGCTGGAGTCCTGGACAAGGAGTGAGGTGCCTATTTACATGTGTTGGTGTTTGTGTAGGTTTAATATAGTTTTCGAAAGTTTTTTTAGGTTGGGTCATAGAGTGAGGTTGCAAATTTTGCACACATTATATATTGATTATTGATCGATTTTCCAAGAAGCGAGAGTTAATTTAGTTTTTTTGTTTATTTTTTTCAGCATTAAATAAAATCAGGAGTTGATATGCCACTAAAAATGTGCACAGCAAAAATTTTTGATTTTCAATGAAAGGACACCTTTCTGATCGCAGGCGATGGACTGTTGAAAGCTGCTCCGTGGCTCGAGGCAGTCTCCCTCTGCGAGGCAGGCAAGTTTGCGAAAGTTCTGCTTCGCCCATTTTCAGCTGCAGTCCAATTTCTATATATTAAATGAATAGAGAGACAGAAATTCTACCCGCTGCCTACCTTTGTGCTCAGCGAATGCCAGACTATTAATGGCCACGAGCACCGGCTCCGGATCCAGGCGGATCTCGAACTGCTCGCTGACCCTCGGCCCGACCTCGACCTGGCGCTGCAGGCTGCGCTGCATAGCCTGAGCCCGGTCCTGCATGGCTGCCGACACCTGGACAACGCGGGTGCTCCAACATGTGCTCCTCATTTCAACAAATAAGCATTTTTAAAAAGGGGTGGGTGGCAGAGCGGTCCAACGCGTTTGCCTCTCGCGCCAAGGTCCCTGAGCTCGATTCCGCGGCGAGGCCACATTGATTTAGGGTGCAGCCGCGGAGAGAAGGCTTGGGACCTTGGGACCGTGCAACTTGGGACCGTGCAACTTACACCCTTGAGGGCCCACCCCAAGGCACAGTGAAGAACACTGCCTGACGATGAGAAAGTCAGGGCAGATGTACACACCTGTGTGCGTGTGTGCTCAGGAGTCAGCGAAATTTGCAGAATTGCCTCCTCGCTGGCTGCGGGTCTAGGGTCACCCAATGATGTGCCATTGCCCGCAGCCCTCCTGCAATTATTTTTAATACTATTAAGCAGTATAATAAATGACAAAAAAATTAGCCTACCGTGATGAAGGCGGCTGGGTCCGTCTCCTTGAGCAGCTCAAGACAGAGCTGCAGGAGGCCGGTGGCTCGCGCCAGCCCGGAGGCGCACACCGCAGCCTGGTCGCGGGTGAGCCGAAGCTTGTGCTCCTGCTCAGAGGCGAGCTGGCTGAGCATCACCTGCTTCTTAGCCTGCAGGGCAGCCACCAGAGAGTCGAATTGTTCGGACACGCCGGCCGCCATGGCCTCTCGGTTGGACTGGAACCAGTGTCAAGGTCAATTCAAGGTCATTTCACATTTCACAGTGGAAAGACCCCACGCTATTTTTCCTCCTGGCAAAGACACGGCAGTTATTTCAAATACCCAATGCCTACTTCACGATAGCCAGCCAAACCATGACTCTCGCCCTAAACTATTTGTATCAAAATTTGTGGGCAATTTAAATACCCACCATGTGGGTATTTAAAATAGCAATGTGATCCTTCTACTGCTAATATAGCGGTATCATATGTTCACAAGAGCTTTGTGGGCAATTGGCACAGCATTTGGTGACACTAGACCCGCAGCCAGCGAGGAAGCAGTTCTACTCATTCCCGTGACTCCTGAGGACACTCGCTCACATTACATCATTCCCCTCTCACCTTAATTCGCTCCGAGCTCGACTTGAGTCGTTGCAGAAACTCCGAGCCCATCTTTGCCTGCTCAGACAGGCTCTGCAGTGCCTGGGACAGCTCGGTCTGAAGGATTCAAAAGGTGAGCTAGAGTTGCCGCTGTAATTCTTTCATATTGTAAATCCATCTCTTAACCTTCACATGGCGAAAATTCATGAATCATGAATCATGACCCATCATTGGAATCAGGCAGGCAGAATCATGACCCGTCATTGGAATCAGGCAGGCAGAATCATGACCCGTCATTGGAATCAGGCAGGCAGAATCATGACCCGTCATTGGAATCAGGCAGGCAGAATCATGACCCGTCATTGGAATCAGGCAGGCAGAATCATGACCCGTCATTGGAATCAGGCAGGCAGAATCATGACCCGTCATTGGAATCAGGCAGGCAGAATCATGACCCATCATTGGAATCAGGCAGGCAGAATCATGACCCATCATTGGAATCAGGCAGGCAGAATCATGACCCGTCATTGGAATCAGGCAGGCAGAATCATGACCCGTCATTGGAATCAGGCAGGCAGAATCATGACCCGTCATTGGAATCAGGCAGGCAGAATCATGACCCGTCATTGGAATCAGGCAGGCAGAATCATGACCCGTCATTGGAATCAGGCAGGCAGTCGAGTGCAAAAAAGCAGGACTTTATGACCCTAACCTTAGGTTCAGTTTCACTCGTAACAGCCCAGGTGCATATTACCCTAAGCCTGGTGATTGAGTGCCACTACTAATACCAATCGCTGATCCGAATTCGTCTAAAAAAATACCTAAGCCCCCCTCCCAGGAGACCCGGCAGGCAGGTGAAATGTCTGCGCCGCGAGCTGTCCCAAAGGAGAAAAAGAGAGAGGAGCAAAAACAGCGCAGATAGTTGGTGGGGGAGGAAGGGAAGATAAGGAGAGAGGGCAGGTGCCTTTCCTCAGCGCAAGAGTTTCGTTGCGGCGTCGAGCTTCGGGTTCGGCGGGTCGGGGAGAGCGGAGGAGGGGTGGCGGTAGGTGATGGAGGCAAGGAGCCGCTGACATTTTATCAGAGGCACCATCGCTCGACGACCGAGACAGACTGGCGCCTGGGCGCAGCTATCGCCCTCCCTTGGGTGGGGGGATTTCAGCGCAACAACCATAGCTGGGAGAGAATGAAAGTGAAGACAGACTATAGAATCGGAAAGTGAAAGTTTAGAGACAGCGAAGTGGCGAGAGTTCGCGTTTGCCTCTCTGGGTAGGTTGTTGGCACCTTCAGGCGGGCAGTGTTGCTTTTTCATCTTCTCGTGGCCCGAATGCTGCGCCCAAGAGGATATAATTGGGACTTTGTTCGGGGCTACAGCAGCGGCCACTGCCAAAAAGCGAAAGAAAGAGAAAAGGAACACCAGTACTTCCCGGCCTTGATGAAGACTTGGAGATGGCCATTCCATCCGCTAACTGTTCGCTTCCATTCTTATTTTCCTGGCGAGGCAGTTTTACAGCTTTCAAAATTCAAACTGCATCCAGTATAGTCAGGTTTTTGGGCAAGTTATCGCGAAATTTATTAGCATTTTACCAGGTTACTGCTTAACCTGGTAGAGAGCGCGTTAAGCAGTGTCTGCGAACCCATTTTCACTTTAGTTCTGCCAGCTAAACCTAGTGTTGAAAGCTGAAAATCGAAGCTAATATTTGACAGCAAAAAAGAAGGCCTTGCGAAAGGCTGCACATCTGACTAAAGACAGGATGATAGTAGTAGGATAATCCTACCGATGCATGTTTGGGAACCTTGCAGAAGAAGAGAGATGGGGAACATAGATGAGGGTAGAAGGAGAGAGATGGGGAACATAGATGAGGGTAGAAGGAGAGAGATGGGGAACATAGATAAGGGTAGAAGGAGAGAGATGGGGAACTTAGATGAGGGTAGAAGGAGAGAGATGGGGAACATAGATGAGGGTAGAAGGAGAGAGATGGGGAACATAGATAAGGGTAGAACGAGAGAGATGGGGAACATAGATGAGGGTAGAAGGAGAGAGATGGGGAACATAGATGAGGGTAGAACGAGAGAGATGGGGAACATAGATGAGGGTAGAAGGAGAGAGATGGGGAACATAGATGAGGGTAGAAGGAGAGAGATGGGGAACATAGATGAGGGTAGAAGGAGAGAGATGGGGAACATAGATAAGGGTAGAACGAGAGAGATGGGGAACATAGATGAGGGTAGAAGGAGAGAGATGGGGAACATAGATGAGGGTAGAAGGAGAAGGGGCAAGAGATATAGAATTAGGAAGAATAAAAATGGAATAAGTAATATATAAAAGGTCCTACAAGACTAGGGCGAAGCAGACATATGAAATTATATAAATTTTCTAAAGACGCTTGTGTGACAAATTTAACTAATCCCAATGCTCAGACAGTTAAGCAGAGGGCACCCCAGAGGGAAATAAAATTTATCTATCTACAATAATTCATATTTTTCAGCCCTCATCGGCCATCTGTCGCTAATCTAGCAGTCTATCGAAATGCATACAAATATCCTAATATGTGTGGCAGTACAGTACTTTTGCTGGGGAGAATTGGAGAGGGATATGTGTTATAATTAAATAAGGACAGAGGAAAGTATGAACAAGACACTTGATACCCGAGTGCTTCAGCTCACCCGGTTGTAAAATGTCTACTAGCATCATCTTCCCCAGTCCGTGGACTGAACAGTTTCGCGCAGCCTTCAGCAATAGCTGAGGTCTTGTCAGATGCCAGTGGCTGTACATCAGGCCCAGCTTGTCTAGAATACATTTCTGTCAGAATCTTTCTCAAGACAGCAAATACTCGTACATATGGAAGAGAAGCTTCAGTCATTTGACTGATACCTTCATTAATATTTAGTTCGTCATTTCTAAGCAACTTTATGCCTAAACTCGTTGGCTGCATCTAGCCAGAAACCGGAAATCGGAGATCCAATATTTTCGTTGTCCAAAAAATTCTGCCACGTTTCATTCCTGACGATAATCTTTGACAGCTTTCTAATCAAACTCCGATTATTTTGCTACAAATTTGCGACAGAAAAAAATATGTTTTCTGATGCAAACAGTCAGACAATATCCCTATCTATCCTCTGACAAGAATCCCTATATATATTCCCTTACAAGAATCCTTATTTATCCTCTGACAAGAATCTACCATATTTTCTGACAAGAATCCAATCTATCTTTTGACAAGAATCCCCATCTATCCTCTGACAAGAATCCCTATCTATCTTCTGACAAGAATCCCTATCTATCTTCTGATAAGAATCCCTGTCTACCATCTGACAAGAATCCCTATCTATCTTCTGATAAGAATCCCTATCTATCATCTGACAAGAATCCCTATCTATCATCTGATAAGAATCTCTATCTATCTTCTGCCAAGAATCCCTATCTATCTTCTGACAAGAATCCCTATCTATCATCTGATAAGAATCTCTATCTATCTTCTGCCAAGAATCCCTATCTATCTTCTGACAAGAATCTCTATCTATCTTCTGACAAGAATCCCTATCCATCTTCTGACAATAATCCCATCTATGTTCTGACAAGAATCCCTATCTATCTTCTGACAAGAATCCCTATCTACCATCTGACAAGAATTCCTATCTATCTTCTGACAAGAATCCCTATTTATCTTCTGACAAGAATCCCTATCTATCTTCTGACAAGAATCTATATCTATCTTCTGACAAGAATCCCTATCTATCATCTGACAAGAATGCCTATCTATCATCTGATAAGAATCTCTATCTATCTTCTGACAAGAATCTCTATCTATCTTCTGACAAGAATCCCTATCTATCTTCTGACAAGAATCCCTATCTATCTTCTGACAAGAATCTCTATCTATCTTCTGACAAGAATCCCTATCTATCTTCTGACAAGAATCCCTATCTATCTTCTGATAAGAATCCCTATCTATCTTCTGACAAGAATCCCTATCTATCTTCTGACAAGAATCCCTATCTATCTTCTGACAAGAATCTCTATCTATCTTCTGACAAGAATCCCTATCTATCTTCTGACAAGAATCCCTATCTATCTTCTGATAAGAATCCCTATCTATCTTCTGACAAGAATCCCTATCTATCTTCTGACAAGAATCCCTATCTACCATCTGACAAGAATTCCTATCTATCTTCTGACAAGAATCCCTATCTATCTTCTGACAAGAATCCCTATTTATCTTCTGACAAGAATCCCTATCTATCCTCTGACAAGAATCCCTATCTATCCTCTGACAAGAATCCTTATCTATCCTCTGACAAGAATCTACCCTATTTTCTGACAAGAATCCAATCTATCTTTTGACAAGAATCCCTATCTATCATCTGACAAGAATCCCTATCTATCATCTGATAAGAATCTCTATCTATCTTCTGACAAGAATCCCTATCTATCTTCTGACAAGAATCCCTATCTATCTTCTGACAAGAATCCCTATCTATCTTCTGACAAGAATCCCTATCTATCTTCTGACAAGAATCCCTATCTTTCTTCTGACAAGAATCCCTATCTATCATCTGATAAGAATCCCTATCTATCTTCTGACAAGAATCCCTATCTATCTTCTGACAAGAATCCCTATCTATCTTCTGATAAGAATCCCTATCTATCTTCTGATAAGAATCCCTATCTATCTTCTGATAAGAATCCCTATCTATCTTCTGACAAGAATCCCTATCTATCTTCTGACAAGAATCCCTATCTATCTTCTGACAAGAATCCCTATCTATCTTCTGACAAGAATCCCTATCTATCTTCTGATAAGAATCCCTATCTATCTTCTGATAAGAATCCCTATCTATCTTCTGACAAGAATCCCTATCTATCTTCTGACAAGAATCCCTATCTATCTTCTGACAAGAATCCCTATCTATCTTCTGACAAGAATCCCTATCTATCTTCTGATAAGAATCCCTATCTATCTTCTGATAAGAATCCCTATCTATCTTCTGACAAGAATCCCTATCTATCTTCTGACAAGAATCCCTATCTATCTTCTGACAAGAATCCCTATCTATCTTCTGACAAGCAACAAATCGAAAAGTTTCCTCCGATGGACTTTATCCTACTTCGAGCAGCAGCATACTGTATCGTACTGCTTTCCAGATATCTCAGAAGGGAAATGCTCCACTGTCCACAGAAGAGCTCGGTCATTCAGAGAAACGACAAAATCCGAGTTCTTATCTAGCCCTTTTACTGAGATCAGTCAGGCGCGAGAGTCGAATGAGGGGCGGAGAGATTTTCTGGTTGAGAAAATGCTTCAGCTGCCTTTGGCCAACCCGCAGGTCCCCTGCAGTCTCTCTGTCAGTCTCTCTTTTCGGAGAGTGCAAAGCTTAATCAGCCAAGGCCTTCTAACTACTTCGTTTTGCACCTGTGCCTGTGTGTGCTCGGGGGCCAGCGGAATGAGCAGAATTGCATCCTCGCTGGCTGCGGGTCTAGTGTCATCAAAGCATCAGTTTTGCAAAAGAAGTTCAAGATAGAAGATTGAAGCGTGTAGAAGTTTTGGGAACCTGTCCGTATAGTTACTAAAGTGCTCGAATCGCCTGAGGGGTCATCAAGCTTCTAGAAGGCAGTTCAGGCTAGTTCGGACTCTGCCGGAATCTCTGCGAAATCTTATCAAAGAGTTGGCGCGGAGGGTTGGTTGGGAAGAAACCTTGGCTTATCGTCCGCTGAGCAGGCTGCTCTGAATCATTACTCACTAATCTCTGTACCTGTTTCCCCTCCCAACAAAGGTCTCTCCGATATCTCGCCAACGTGAACCCAGTTTGAGTTCATCTCTTCATAGTTTAGTTACTTGTATTTTTCTTTACTCGAACTGACCAAGCGGGAAGCGGAATGCCGGAGATTTCCTAGCAATAAAACTCGAGAGAACAAAATTTTGCCTCGCTCAAATTCAGCTAGGGGATGGCACACAGAAGCGGTCGTAAAAATGAGATTGAGTAGGTGAGGGTGACCTCAGATTGCTAAAACTGGAGAGTGAGCTCGAGGTCAAGTGTTCGGGAATCTCAAAACAACTGTTTTATAGGCCGCTTTGAAATCTTCTGGGATACGGTTGAATTGGACCTAGGATCTACCTAGGATCTATCTATAATATACCTAGGATCTACCTAGGATCTATCTATAATATACCTAGGATCTACCTAGGATCTATCTATAATATACCTAGGATCTACCTAGGATCTATCTATAATATACCTAGGATCTACCTAGGATCTATCTATAATATACCTAGGATCTACCTAGGATCTATCTATAATATACCTAGGATCTATCTAGAATCTATCTATAATCTACCTAGGATCTATCTATAATATACCTAGGATCTACCTAGGATCTATCTATAATATACCTAGGATCTACCTAGGATCTATCTAGAATCTATCTATAATCTACCTAGGATCTATCTATAATATACCTAGGATCTACCTAGGATCTATCTAGGATCTATCTATAATCTACCTAGGATCTATCTATAATCTACCTAGGATCTACCTAGGATCTAGGATCTAAGATCTAGAATCTATCTAGAATCTATCTAGAATCTATCTAGAATCTATCTAGAATCTATCTATAATCTATCTATAATCTATCTACCATCCGGAATTGACCAAGAACCCAGAGCATGCCACAGGTGTTCAGCTCACCTTCTGAGCTTTGCAGGCTGCTGAAATCTGTTGCAGTCGGTGCCGATCGCCGCTTCCGCCGCACAACTCCGTCTCGGCGCAGAGGCCGCAGGCGAAGCTGCTTCGGCAGGCTGCGCAGAATGCTGCCGACTCGCCTGGATGCCGCTGACAACTTTCAACATCGTCAGCATCTCCAGTATCAGCTTCCACATCCGAAAGGTGGCGCTCGGAATCCCTGACGCCGCCGGCAGCCGCAGCGCCTGACACCAGCCGTTCCAGAGCCGGATTGGCTGGCAGCTGCTGGCAGTGCGGTGGCGACACCGGCTTCCGGCAGGCGGGGCAGAGAAAGCCGCCGCTGTTGCCACCGCCGCCGCCACCACCACTGGAGCCTCCGAGACCGTTGGAATTGTTCACACCTAATAATGATTAGCAAACTTTACTGCTTTTCCTATTTCCAATGCCTGAGTACGGTATCTGTTTGCGTGTGTGCTCAGGAGTCAGCGAAATGGGCAGAATTGCCTCCTCGCTGGCTGCGGGTCTAGTGTCACCAAATGATGTGCCATTGCCCGCAGCCCTCCTGCAATTACTATTATATAAGGTCAAGTTGTCACAGGAGTCCAAACTAGCCTTCAGGCTTTGAGCTATTAAAACGGATCCTCACGTTTGTACATAGTTTTTTTCATCGTCAGGCAGTGTACAGTGTACTCTGTACCTTTTGGGCTGCGCATCAAGTTAATGTGAAGTCCATGTTTATATGCACTAAACACAGCGAACTCAGGACCGATCGGCGGGGGGAGAGCAGACTTACCTGCAACCGCTGCGGCCACCAAACTGTCTGGCCGGGAGGCGGGCAGGGACACTCCTGAGTCAGTCTCGGACAGCACTGACACCTGATCGTCGGCCGGAGCCTGTTGAATGCCCGTCCAGCAGTCGCGGCAGAGCGAATGGCCGCATGGCAGCAGGAGAGGCCGGACAAACCAGGAACGACAGAGCGGACACTTGAGCTCCTGCTCCAGGCCCTTGCCAATCCCAGCCATTGCGGAGTGTGACCCAGCCATCGGCGCTTGCTCCGTTCTCGCTCAGCTGTGATCCAAATAAAATAGTATGAAGCCTGTTCTAATTAGAAGAAGGACCACTAGAAGAAGAATGACGGAACACTCGTTTCTTGGAAAATTTATAAAGGCAGATTTTCACGTAAAAATGCACTAGCGAAATAGGAACTTTTCACTTCTTTCCACATTAAAACGTCGATAAATTTTTATTGGAAGCGGATTCTATAATTTAGCTTATTAATCTTAATTAAGATCTTCATTTTATTTTCATTGATTTATCCTGAAGCACAATAGCAACCAATTAGAGATAAAACTTGGCCTACTGATTTTTTAATGAAAAAATTATACATTATTAGAAAGTAATAGTAAAATTAAGTTAGCCACTAGATAGCTTGACTAACTATTGTGCGTCAAGATTAATAAATGAAAATAAAATGAAGATCAGTTTTTCATTAATAGATATTTCTAAAATTGTACAAAAAAATAAAATAATAATAATAATCTACATTTTACTGTAAAAAGTGAAAAGTTCGTATATCGCTAATGCATTTTTCCGAGAAAACTGCCTTAATACATTTTCCAAGAAACGACATCCTTCTTCTAGTTGTCTACTCTTATATTCTTATTAGTGGTCTAAGTGTTCTAATATATATTATAAATACCACCATTCTAAATATAGCCATCTATTTGCGGGATTACTATTTCAGATACTAATTTTAGAAGTCCATGCCTTCGGTTGTCTATGGCCAAGACTGGGTTTTCGAAACAATATCGGTAACATAGATTGTGGCTAAGCCTACGAGTTCTGTCGAAACGTAGTTAAAACGGCTGACACGCGCCCTCTGCGGACAGTCTATGGCCAAAATTAGTGAGATTTTTCCATAGAGATTCTTGGCGGGCATGAGGCATTGTATATAATGTAATGATACTATATTACTACCGAATGCTTGCAAAAGTTACTTACATTTTCTGTGAGCAATGTGAAGAGCGATGCAAAATTTTTTGTTGCGTTTTGATAATGCAGCGAGTTTCTCTGAAAACAGTACTGACTCTGCGATATCTATCGATCATTTATCCTCTAAAAAAACAATGGCCCAATGGGAGCTCAGGAAGGCTTCCATTGGTCAACGCGCGGATTTTTCAAATCAACTAAGCAAACATTCGCTATCCCGCGAAATGACTAGCAAGATTGCTAGTATGTTCTTCAAAATGGATTATCAGTTCCACAAAGAGGATAACCATTGAATAGCTGAAAGATCTAGAATCTCAGCACAAGCAAAATCTAGAATCGCATGAACAAAAACTAGAATCGCAACAGGAAAAAAACCTAGAATCGCAACAGGAACAAAATCTAGAATCGCAGCAGAAACAAAATCTAGAATCGCAGCAGGAGCAAAATCTAGAATCGCAGCAGGAGCAAAATCTCGAATCGCAGAATCGCAGCAGGAACAAACAGAATCGCAGCAGGAACAAACCTAGAATCGCAGCAAGAACAAAATCTAGAATCGCAGCAGGAGCAAAATCTAGAATCGCAGCAGGAGCAAAATCTTGAATCGCAGCAGGAACAAAATCTCGAATCGCAGAATCGCAGCAGGAACAAACAGAATCGCAGCAGGAACAAACCTAGAATCGCAGCAAGAACAAAATCTAGAATCGCAGCAGGAGCAAAATCTAGAATCGCAGAATCGCAGCAGGAACAAACAGAATCGCAGCAGGAACAAACCTAGAATCGCAGCAAAAACAAAATCTAGAATCGCAGCAGGAGCAAAATCTAGAATCGCAGCAGGAGCAAAATCTTGAATCGCAGCAGGAACAAAATCTCGAATCGCAGAATCGCAGCAGGAACAAACAGAATCGCAGCAGGAACAAACCTAGAATCGCAGCAAGAACAAAATCTAGAATCGCAGCAGGAGCAAAATCTAGAATCGCAGCAGGAACAAAATCTCGAATAGCATGAACAGAATCGCAGCAGGAACAAACATAGAATCGCAGCAAGAACAAAATCTAGAATCGCGGCAGGAACAAAATCTAGAATCGCAGCAAGAACAAAATCTAGAATCGCAGCAAGAACAAAATCTAGAATCGCAGCAGGAACAAAATCTAGAATCGCAGCAGGAACAAAATCTAGAATCGCAGCAAGAACAAAATCTAGAATCGCAGCAGGAACAAAATCTAGAATCGCAGCAGGAACAAAATCTAGAATCGCAGCAAGAACAAAATCTAGAATCGCAGCAGGAACAAAATCTAGAATCGCAGCAAGAACAAAATCTAGAATCGCAGCAGGAACAAAATCTAGAATCGCAGCAGGAACAAAATCTAGAATCGCAGCAGGAACAAAATCTAGAATCGCAGCAAGAACAAAATCTAGAATCGCAGCAGGAGCAATCGCAGCAGGAGCAAAATCTCGAATGGCATGAACAGAATCGCAGCAGGAACAAACATAGAATCGCAGCAAGAACAAAATCTAGAATCGCAGCAGGAACAAAATCTAGAATCGCAGCAGGAACAAAATCTAGAATCGCAGCAGGAACAAAATCTAGAATCGCAGCAGGAACAAAATCTAGAATCGCAGCAAGAACAAAATCTAGAATCGCAGCAGGAACAAAATCTAGAATCGCAGCAGGAACAAAATCTAGAATCGCAGCAGGAACAAAATCTAGAATCGCAGCAAGAACAAAATCTAGAATCGCATGAACAAAATCTAGAATCGCAGCAGGAGCAAAATCTAGAATCGCAGCAGGAACAAAATCTAGAATCGCAGCAGGAACAAAATCTAGAATCGCAGCAGGAACAAAATCTAGAATCGCAGCAAGAACAAAATCTAGAATCGCATGAACAAAATCTAGAATCGCAGCAGGAGCAAAATCTAGAATCGCAGCATGAACACAATCTAGAATCGAAGCAGGAACAAAATCTAGAATCGCAGCAGGATCAAAACCTAGAATCGAAGCAGGAACAAAATCTAGAATAGCATGAACAGAATCGCAGCAGGAACAAACCTAGAATCGCAGCAGAATGCAACAAAGATGAGAATCGCAGCTGCAATCGAGGCTGGAATCGCAGCAGAATACAAGCTGGAATCGCAGCAAGAACAGTACGTAGAATCGAAATGAGCCATCACTATGGACTGGATGTTTCGTGCATAAAAATTAGCAGTTCTAATGTACCGGTCATACGAGTACAATAGCCCAATTGTACAAATCCATTTCGTGCACATCCTCAACAGTCAGGAGCTCAGATCGTGAGGGCCAAAATTTACGACCATGGGATAGAACAGATTGAATGCCAGGGCTGCGGTCTGCATGGGTGTCTGACCATGCAAAGTGGAATTGAAATTTATGGCTCCAGCTATTTAGCTAGGCCAGGGTGTGTAGAGAGATACCGTGTCAGAACTGGCTGCATTCCACAGCAGCTAGACCATCCGCTGCGATATCAGATTTCGTGGATTCATTTTGAGTAGCGGATGAGAAATTCTATGGCTTATTGATTGCTGGTCTATGTGGATGCGTCACAGAAGTTTTCAGAGCTGCAACACAGCCTATGACTCTATAAATATAAAATGTACTAGAAAATATACTAAAAACGTATACATACCAACTTCTTAGAGTAACTTAAGCATATACAGGTTTATTAATATTAAGCTTTAGTTCAAATATGACAGATTTGAATAGGTCTGAATAAAACTTAATGTTACATGCAAACATCAACTATATATTCAAAATCTCACCTTGAGAAAACCACGGATTCCAAATCTCATCCTGAGTAATCTGTGGATTCCAAATCTCATCCTGAGTAATCTGTGGATTCCAAATCTCATCCTGAGTAATCTGTGGATTCCAAATCTCATCCTGAGTAATCTATGGATTCTAAATCTCATCCTGAGTAATCTATGCATTCCAAATCTCATCCTGAGGAAACTATGGATTCAAAATCCCATCCTGAGGAAACTATGGATTCAAAATCTCATCCTGAAAATACCACGGATTCAAAGTCTCATCCTTAAATACCACGGATTCAAAATCTCATCCTGAAGATACCACGGATTCCAAATCTCATCCTTAAATACCACGGATTCAAAATCTCATCCTGAAGATACCACGGATTCCAAATCTCATCCTGAAGATTCCACGGATTCCAAATCTCATCCTGAAGATACCACGGATTCCAAATCTCATCCTGAAGATACCACGGATTCCAAATCTCATCCTGAAGATTCCACGGATTCCAAATCTCATCCTTAAATACCACGGATTCAAAATCTCATCCTGAAGATACCACGGATTCCAAATCTCATCCTGAAGATACCACGGATTCCAAATCTCATGCTGAAGATACCACGGATTCCAAATCTCATCCTGAAGATTCCACGGATTCCAAATCTCACACCGAAGATACCACGGATTCCAAATCTCATCCTGAAGATACCACGGATTCCAAATCTCATCCTGAGGAAAGCATGGATTCAAAATCCTGAGGAAACTGAGGACACATAAGTTGCTGCAAGCTCTTAGCCTCCACATAGCAGAAGTGCCGCATTTTCACATTATCGAAGTCGTGAGTTGAGTCATTTCCCGAGAGCTAAGATAATTAGAGCGTTAATCTTCACAGCCTGCTGCAGCAGCCAACGAAGAAGGCAGCAAACTCCTGGTTGCAGCTCAGCTGTCAATCTAAAGTTTTGCCTGGAGTCGCGACACCTGGTTAAGTGGCGATTACCTTGAGTCAATAGAGAAAGGGCCAGCGCCTTTTGCCCTTGCTTAATTGATACGTCAATTCACTCCTCCCACCTGGGATTATCTTGCGTGTTTGACTGCAGGCCTCGCTTTGCACCGCATGCTATCCGTGAGAAAAATCACACTCGAGTCTGGGACTGTGAGGTTTTATTGTGTTCTAAGTTGTGATTCTGAAATCCTCTTCCGTTTTGTCCGCTAAACTGTCATTCATGCGTCCTTCATTGTCTTGGTACATTCTGAGATTTAGTGTTTGTAGTTTTAATGCACCAAACGTTTTTTAAGAGGAGTCATCCCATTGTATAGTCTTTCAGTGCGTATCCACATTATATCTAAGTCCTCGTGTCATGCACATTATCCAATACTCTTTTACTGTGTATAAATTCAGAAGTCTTTGCGTGTATCCTCATTGTCTAAGAGTCTTTGTGTGTCCTCATTGTCTAAGAGTCTTTGTGTGTCCTCATTGTCTAAGAGTCTTTGTGTGTCCTCATTGTCTAAGAGTCTTTGTGTGTCCTCATTGTCTAAGAGTCTTTGTGTGTCCTCATTGTCTAACAGTATTTGTGTGTCCTCATTGTCTAAGAGTCTTTGTGTGTCCTCATTGTCTAAGAGTCTTTGTGTGTCCTCATTGTCGAACAGTATTTGTGTGTCCTCATTGTCTAACAGTATTTGTGTGTCCTCATTGTCTAACAGTATTTGTGTGTCCTCATTGTCTAATATCCATGAGTCCTTGCGTGAGTATCCACATTATCCACGAGTCCTTGCGTGAGTATCCACATTATCCACGTGTCGATTTGTGAGTATACACATTATCCATGAGTCCTTGTGGGAGTATACGCATTATCCATGAGTCCTTGCGTGAGTATCCACATTATCCACGTGTCCTTGTGTGAGTGTCCACATTATCCACGTGTCGATTTGTGAGTATACACATTATCCATGAGTCCTTGTGGGAGTATACACATTATCCATGAGTCCTTGCGTGAGTATCCACATTATCCACGTGTCCTTGTGTGAGTGTCCACATTATCCACGTGTCGATTTGTGAGTATACACATTATCCATGAGTCCTTGTGGGAGTATACGCATTATCCATGAGTCCTTGTGGGAGTATACGCATTATCCATGAGTCCTTGTGGGAGTATACGCATTATCCACGTGTCCTTGCGTGAGTATCCACATTATCCACTTGTCCTTGTGTGAGTATCCACATTATCCACGTGTCCTTGCGTGAGTATCCACATTATCCACGTGTCCTTGTGTGAGTATCCACATTATCCACGTGTCCTTGCGTGAGTATCCACATTATCCACGTGTCCTTGCGTGAGTATCCACATTATCCACGTGTCCTTGCGTGAGTATCCACATTATCCACGTGTCCTTGTGTGAGTATCCACATTATCCACGTTTACTTGTGAGTATCTACATTATCCACGTGTCCTTGCGTGAGTATCCACATTATCCACGTGTCCTTGCGTGAGTATCCACATTATCCACGTGTCCTTGTGTGAGTATCCACATTATCCACGTGTCCTTGCGTGAGTATCCACATTATCCACGTGTCCTTGCGTGAGTATCCACATTATCCACATGTCCTTGCGTGAGTGTCCACATTATCCACGAGTCGATTTGTGAGTATACACATTATCCATGAGTCCTTGTGAGAGTATACACATTATCCATGAGTCCTTGTGGGAGTATACACATTATCCATGAGTCCTTGTGGGAGTATACACATTATCCATTAGTCCTTGTGTGAGTGTCCACATTATCCACGTGTCCTTGCGTGAGTATCCACATTATCCACGTGTCCTTGCGTGAGTATCCACATTATCCACGTGTCCTTGCGTGAGTATCCACATTATCCACGTGTCCTTGTGTGAGTATCCACATTATCCACGTTTACTTGTTAGTATCTACATTATCCACGTGTCCTTGCGTGAGTATCCACATTATCCACGTGTCCTTGCGTGAGTATCCACATTATCCACGTGTCCTTCTGTGAGTATCCACATTATCCACGTGTCCTTGCGTGAGTATCCACATTATCCACATGTCCTTGCGTGAGTGTCCACATTATCCACGAGTCGATTTGTGAGTATACACATTATCCATGAGTCCTTGTGAGAGTATACACATTATCCATGAGTCCTTGTGGGAGTATACACATTATCCATGAGTCCTTGTGGGAGTATACACATTATCCATTAGTCCTTGTGTGAGTGTCCACATTATCCACGTGTCCTTGCGTGAGTATCCACATTATCCACGTGTCCTTGCGTGAGTATCCACATTATCCACGTGTCCTTGCGTGAGTATCCACATTATCCACGTGTCCTTGTGTGAGTATCCACATTATCCACGTTTACTTGTTAGTATCTACATTATCCACGTGTCCTTGCGTGAGTATCCACATTATCCACGTGTCCTTGCGTGAGTATCCACATTATCCACGTGTCCTTCTGTGAGTATCCACATTATCCACGTGTCCTTGCGTGAGTATCCACATTATCCACGTGTCCTTGCGTGAGTATCCACATTATCCACATGTCCTTGCGTGAGTGTCCACATTATCCACGAGTCGATTTGTGAGTATACACATTATCCATGAGTCCTTGTGAGAGTATACACATTATCCATGAGTCCTTGTGGGAGTATACACATTATCCATGAGTCCTTGTGGGAGTATACACATTATCCATTAGTCCTTGTGTGAGTGTCCACATTATCCACGTGTCCTTGCGTGAGTATCCACATTATCCACGTGTCCTTGCGTGAGTATCCACATTATCCACGTGTCCTTGCGTGAGTATCCACATTATCCACGTGTCCTTGCGTGAGTATCCACATTATCCACGTGTCCTTGCGTGAGTATCCACATTATCCACG
Source organism: Macrostomum hystrix (assembly GCA_950097015.1). NCBI lineage: Eukaryota > Metazoa > Platyhelminthes > Macrostomidae > Macrostomum > Macrostomum hystrix. The sequence continues at coordinate 3,234,795 of CATNEN010000012.1, forward strand.
TGTCCTTGTGTGAGTGTCCACATTATCCACGAGTCGGTTTGTGAGTATACACATTATCCATGAGTCCTTGTGAGAGTATACACATTATCCATGAGTCCTTGTGGGAGTATACACATTATCCATGAGTCCTTGTGGGAGTATACACATTATCCATGAGTCCTTGTGGGAGTATCTACATTATCCACGTGTCCTTGCGTGAGTATCCACATTATCCACGTGTCCTTGTGTGAGTATCCACATTATCCACGTGTCCTTGTGTGAGTATCCACATTATCCACGTGTCCTTGCGTGAGTATCCACATTATCCACGTGTCCTTGCGTGAGTATCCACATTATCCACATGTCCTTGCGTGAGTGTCCACATTATCCACGAGTCGATTTGTGAGTATACACATTATCCATGAGTCCTTGTGGGAGTATACACATTATCCATGAGTCCTTGTGGGAGTATACACATTATCCATGAGTCCTTGTGGGAGTATACACATTATCCATGAGTCTTTGTGGGAGTATCCACATTATCCACATGTCCTTGCGTGAGTGTCCACATTATCCACGAGTCGATTTGTGAGTATACACATTATCCATGAGTCCTTGTGGGAGTATACACATTATCCATGAGTCCTTGTGGGAGTATACACATTATCCATGAGTCTTTGTGGGAGTATACACATTATCCATGAGTCCTTGTGGGAGTATACACATTATCCATGAGTCTTTGTGGGAGTATCCACATTATCCACATGTCCTTGCGTGAGTGTCCACATTATCCACGTGTCCTTGCGTGAGTATCCACATTATCCACGTGTCCTTGCGTGAGTATCCACATTATCCACGTGTCCTTGCGTGAGTATCCACATTATCCACGTGTCCTTGCGTGAGTATCCACATTATCCACGTGTCCTTGCGTGAGTATCCACATTATCCACGTGTCCTTGTGTGAGTGTCCACATTATCCACGAGTCGGTTTGTGAGTATACACATTATCCATGAGTCCTTGTGAGAGTATACACATTATCCATGAGTCCTTGTGGGAGTATACACATTATCCATGAGTCCTTGTGGGAGTATACACATTATCCATGAGTCCTTGTGGGAGTATCTACATTATCCACGTGTCCTTGCGTGAGTATCCACATTATCCACGTGTCCTTGCGTGAGTATCCACATTATCCACGTGTCCTTGTGTGAGTATCCACATTATCCACGTGTCCTTGCGTGAGTATCCACATTATCCACGTGTCCTTGCGTGAGTATCCACATTATCCACATGTCCTTGCGTGAGTGTCCACATTATCCACGAGTCGATTTGTGAGTATACACATTATCCATGAGTCCTTGTGGGAGTATACACATTATCCATGAGTCCTTGTGGGAGTATACACATTATCCATGAGTCCTTGTGGGAGTATACACATTATCCATGAGTCTTTGTGGGAGTATCCACATTATCCACATGTCCTTGCGTGAGTGTCCACATTATCCACGAGTCGATTTGTGAGTATACACATTATCCATGAGTCCTTGTGGGAGTATACACATTATCCATGAGTCCTTGTGGGAGTATACACATTATCCATGAGTCTTTGTGGGAGTATACACATTATCCATGAGTCCTTGTGGGAGTATACACATTATCCATGAGTCTTTGTGGGAGTATCCACATTATCCACATGTCCTTGCGTGAGTGTCCACATTATCCACGAGTCGATTTGTGAGTATACACATTATCCATGAGTCCTTGTGGGAGTATACACATTATCCATGAGTCCTTGTGGGAGTATCCACATTATCCATGAGTCCTTGTGGGAGTATACACATTATCCATGAGTCCTTGTGGGAGTATCTACATTATCCACGTGTCCTTGTGTGAGTGTCCACATTATCCACGAGTCGATTTGTGAGTATACACATTATCCATGAGTCCTTGTGAGAGTATACACATTATCCATGAGTCCTTGTGGGAGTATACACATTATCCATGAGTCCTTGTGGGAGTATACACATTATCCATGAGTCCTTGTGGGAGTATACACATTATCCATTAGTCCTTGTGTGAGTGTCCACATTATCCACGTGTCGATTTGTGAGTATACACATTATCCATGAATCCTTGTGTGAGTGTCCACATTATCCACGTGTCGATTTGTGAGTATACACATTATCCATGAGTCCTTGTGGGAGTATACACATTATCCACGTGTCCTTGTGTGAGTGTCCACATTATCCACGTGTCGATTTGTGAGTATACACATTATCCATGAGTCCTTGTGGGAGTATACACATTATCCATTAGTCCTTGTGTGAGTGTCCACATTATCCACGTGTGGATGTGTGAGTATACACATTATCCATGAGTCCTTGTGGGAGTATACGCATTATCCATGAGTCCTTGTGGGAGTATACACATTATCCACGTGTCCTTGTGTGAGTGTCCACATTATCCACGTGTCGATTTGTGAGTATACACATTATCCATGAGTCCTTGTGGGAGTATACACATTATCCATGAGTCCTTGTGGGAGTATACACATTATCCATTAGTCCTTGTGGGAGTATACGCATTATCCATGAGTCCTTGTGTGAGCATCCACATTATCCATGAGTCCTTGTGTGAGTATCCACATTATCCACGTGTCGATATGTGAGTATACGCATTATCCATGAGTCATTGTGTGTGTTCACATTATCCATGAGTCCATGTGTGCGTATCCTCATTATCCAAGAGCTCTTGTGTTTCCAGAAGTCTGCTATTTTTTACTTTTAAACTTGGCACTAAATGTTATGAGGCATTGCTTATTAGCTGATTAATATTAATTGAACGTAGGACGCTTGAAGTGCTGTATTTAGTTAACTCATTCATAGCTGAACAACAGAAGTAAAGCAAGTAGTTATTTCGCATGAGAACACTGGGATTTAGGATGTTGACAGCCAATGCGAAGACATACGCAAACAGGAGGGAAATACAAACGGCTTTATTAATCTTGGGTTCAGGTACTACAGACATTAATATTAAAAGGCGTAGATAGACAAAGAAGCGACTTTCGATAAATATGAAAAAATTAATCCCAAATTGTGTAGTATGCAAAATCATACAAAAACTACATTGTGTCGTCTCTTTCTAACCCCAGTTGAATTCCATATTCTTACTCAGAAAATAAGTTGATGCGCTACTGTCAGAAGTATGCTTAGCGCGCGAATCGTAAGCTTTTGCAATAGAGAAATTAAGATGCCGAATAATTTATACCGGCTTGTAGTCCAGCTTGGTCTCCAGCTTTTTCGTGTCGGCAATTTTGCGCACAGCCTTCATAAAGTCCTCCTCAATGACATAGTCCCGCTCTGCCCGGATGGCGAACATGCCGGCCTCTGTGCAGACGTTGCGCAAATCGGCCCCATTAAAACCGTCGCTGAGTTTCACAACGGCCTCCCAGTCAACTTCGCCGTGCTTGGCGATGGGGCCGGAGTGAATCTTGAGGATGTCCAAACGGCCCAGTTCGTTAGGCAGGGGAATTTCAACTTTGCGGTCTAGCCGGCCCGGGCGAAGCAGGGCGGGGTCCAGAGTGTCTGGCCGGTTGGTGGCCATAATGATCTTCACGGCGCCCAGGGCGTCGAAACCGTCCATCTGGTTCAGCAGCTGCGGTGGATTGGAGAGCGGATGGAGGCGCGTTTGTGAGAGCGGATAGAGGGGCGGATGAAAGAGCGGATGGTGGGGTGGATGTGCGAGCGGCTGGTGGGGCGGATGGTGGAAGGATGGGAGAGCGGCTGGTGGGGCGGATGGTGGAAGGATGGGAGAGCGGCTGGTGGGGCGGATGGTGGAAGGATGGGAGAGCGGCTGGTAGGGCGGATGGTGGAAGGATGGGAGAGCGGCTGGTGGGGCGGATGGTGGAAGGATGGGAGAGCGGCTGGTGGGGCGGATGGTGGAAGGATGGGAGAGCGGCTGGTGGGGCGTATGAGAGAGCGGCTATTGGGCCGGATGGTAGAGCGGCTGGTGGGGCGGATGTGAGAGCGGATGGTGGGGCGGATGTGAGAGCGGATGGTGAGGGGATGTGAGAGCGGATGGTGGGGGGATGTGAGAGCGGATGGTTGGGCAGATGTGAGAGCGGATGGTCGGGCGAATGGGAGAGCGGATGGTGGGGATGTGAGAGCGGATGGTGGGGGGATGGGAGAGCGGCTGGTGGGGCGGATGTGAGAGCGGATGGTTGGGCAGATGTGAGAGCGGATGGTCGGGCGAATGGGAGAGCGGATGGTGGGGGGATGAGAGACAGGATGGTGGAGAGAGCTGATGAAAAACCGGTAAGATGGGCGGATGAAAAAGCGGATTATCGTCGAACACATCAGGCCTCGTCGGTAATTAAAGAAAATAAATAAAGTGTAACTGCAAAAATAGGAGCCAACCTCCATAAGGGTTCGCTGGATCTCGCGGTCAGCCGAGGTGCCCTCGCTGAATCGCCGGCCACCGATAGCGTCAATCTCGTCCATGAAGATAATGCATGGCTCGTGTTCGCGAGCGTAGCCGAACATCTCGCGAATTAGGCGGGCGCTCTCGCCGATGTATTTGTCAACAATTGAGGAGGCCACAACTTTAAGGAATTTGGCGTCGATTGACGAGGCAATAGCCCGGGCCAGAAGGGTCTTGCCTTGAGATTGGAGGTACGATTGGCGTTTTTAGCATACTACTAATTAGACGAAAACTAGAAGTAGTATATTTCACATTGAATCCAAATTCAGAAATAAATTAGGCAGTTTAGTCCCCCCGGATCACAGCCAGTGCTCACCAGTTCCAGGCGGGCCGTAGAGCAGGCAGCCCTTCGGCGGCGAGATGCCGACTCGCTGGAATAGCTCGGGATTTATCAGCGGCAATTCGATCACTTCGCGCAGCTCGCGAATCTGATCGGATAGGCCGCCGATGCTAGAGTAGGACACGTCGCCTGGATCCTCGGCGCTCATGTTGTACACTAAAGGATCTACTTCGCGTGGCAGACAGCGCATAATGGTCATAGTGGTCATGTCCAGAGCCACCCTGGTGCCACTTTTCAGTTTGGCCTTGTCAATGCTGCGCCGGCAGCCAACCAGGTAGCGGGGCCCATTGGTGGCTTTCACTATGAACTTCTCTTCGTGCAGCTGGCGCAGCACCTCGCCGACAATCTGGCCGACACTCTGCAGAGCTTTTAGCGCATCCTCGGACTTGTCAAACTCTTTAGTTAGGTCACGTAGCTTCTCGCGGGCTGGTGTGAGATTGTGAAATAGAGATACAACATGAGCACAGCATTTGCTTGCAAAACAATAGACTTTATTGAAACCAGCAAACATTGCACTGATTGTTATCGGGTCCATGAGACTTGCCCGCAGGAGATTTGCCAGCCGAGGTTTGCCCGCAGAGATTTGCCCGCAGTGCATTCTGCCCGCAGGAGATTTTCCCGTCGAGATTTGCCAGCAGTGCATTCTCCCCGCAGAGATTTTCCCGCAATGCAGTTTTAATCTTGCAAAAATCGACTTATACTTATCGAAATTATTTACCTGCCAGATTTCAACCGTGTGAATCTGAAATTCTTACTGCCGCAAATGCATAAGATATTTCTTTGGCATTCCGCAGACACCTCAAATTTCCTTTCCGCTAAATTACTGTAGCCTGTTCTATAATATTTTGTAGCAGCAATTTTTTGCTGGTGCCTGGTGGTAGGGATGGTAAAATCCCGGCTAGTTTCCAATCCCAGGATTGTCGGGTTCGGGATATTCCTGTCCAACTCCCATAAAATCCCCAGCATTTTCAGTCCCAGCAAATGCCGAAAAATTGAAAATCCCGCTGAATGGTGGGCAATTTTAAGTCCTGGGATTGGAATTCCAGGTGCTTGCTCTCAAATCCCGGTCCCAGTATTGGAATCTCTAGGTGTTGGAGCGCTGTCTGTTTCAAAGTCACATGTCAGCCGCCTGGATTTTATCACCTCGATCTACTCAACCACCGAACGACAAATCCAGTAAATAAGCCATGGAGTCCTATATGGTGCATGTCGGGGACCCCACGACATTTTATAATCTGGCCCTTACATAGAGTATGAGTATGCAGAGCATTTTCATCTTATGCATTTGCGGCAGTAAGAGTTTCAGATTCACACGGTTGAAATCTGGCAGGTAAAAAAAATTGATAAGTATAAGTCGATTTTTGCAAGATTAAAACTGCATTGCGAGAAAATCTCTGTGTGCAAATCTCGACGGGAAAATCTCTGCAGGCAAATCTCGACGGGCAAATCTCGGCGGGCAGTTCACCTGTGGGCAAGTCTCGTGCTCCCATTGTTATCAATCTGTAGCAGATCCTAGGTTCACAATAGTTCTGGATACAAGCAATTTTGGCAACAAACAAAAAAGGCAGTAGCAACAATGGCAACATAAAAAATGTATGTATGAAATGGTGACAGTTTAGAAGTTCATGTAGTAAGAAATATTGCAAGGTTTATCAAGTAGAATACTTGACATTAAGTAGAACAAAGGAAAGCTAAAAGGAAATAATTTCATAAATACTTAAAACAAACCTAACGCTTTCACATTGTCATTTTAATAAAGCATAATTTATGTTACAATTTCTAAGTTTACAGTCTAATATCTTTGGTAAGATCATTTATTATACATGTAAAACATGAAAAACATTGCTTTGGTAAGTGCTGCCATTCTGCACATTTTGTCAATAATGTGGTCAGCAACCATTGTTTTCAGTGCTCCAGGAGTCCAGGGCATCTAGCCAGGATTGCTAACAATACATAAATAATCTAACCCTCCCTGTCCCTCCTGCCCCTTTTTTATCTCTTTCTTTCATGTCATAAAAAGGCAACAGTGTTCTACTTACCAAAGCAAAGTATTATATGTTTTACATGATTAGTCAATTTTCCTGCCAAAGATTGCAAAATATTAGACTGCAAACTTAAAAAAGCAAAAAAATTACAAGTGCAAAATAATTCATTCCCCATTCTTCCAAAGAATGTCTTCACCAAAGACATAATGACACACTGCAATATCATTCAAAACCCCCGCAAGTGCAAGTATTTTGCCATAGACATCCATGCACTGCCACATTATTTGAAACTTGTGCAAGTTTAACTATTTACTTGTTAAACTGTTGAAAGTATTTAATAATAATAATAATAAGGAAGTGCTTATTCCCACGGTCCCGTGCCAATAATTTCTGCTTATCCACATGGCAGCTTGTATGAATAGGTCTACAACTCTTTATATTTGCTGTGCCATTAATTTTTAATTTTATCCACACGGATCTGTGCCGATAATTCTCTGCCTGTCCACACGGCAGCTTGTTTTGCCAATGACTTTAAGAACTTAAGGCAATATTTTACAGGAACTGTGTAGCAATTTTCATGTGCTATATACAACTGGTCATACATGTTTTCCAGAACCTGCAGTTACCTGTAGTAGGGCCTCTTTTAATTACGAGCAATGCACATGTTAAATTTTGAATAATCATTAATTTTGTAAAGTATGTAACATTGCTAACAATCACATGAAGAATTGCGCTGACATATGATGCACATACACAAATGATACTACTGACTTGTTACCGTACAAAAATAAGGTTTCAGAAACCTGACGAAAGCATGTTAACTAGTTCCGCACTTTCCTCGGCGAATCTTTACAATTGTGTGTCCTTCGGACTTAGGCATTAAATTCTTGAGAGTTAAAACAGTGTCCCAATGCTTTTGCTGGACAATTTTCTTAGTTGTAGACCTATTCATACAAGCTGCCATGAGGATAAGCAGAAAATTATTGGCACGGATCCATGTGGATAAAATTGAAATTATAGGCACGGGACTGTGGGAATAAGCTCTGCCTAATAATAAAGGTTTCACAAAATAATATAATTTGGTTTCAGGATGGAGGATTTTTAGCCTCAGTTTACCCAAAAAATAAGTAATAAATATTCAAGATACAATTATGAAACAATTTTTATAAAAGTGACCACTTGCCACTGCCGTTGCCTTACCATCTTTAAGTTTTGCCTCTAGTTCACGATGCTCCATCAATTTCTTTCGATAGTCTGACAACGTTTTCTCCCTAAGGGAAACTCCTACTTGAACTTCCTGGGGACCTGCAGCTTGAATCATTTTAGCTGTCACTTATATCCAACTGTAAATATACTTTCTAGTGCTGAAATAGTTGAAAATCGGGTAGTTTCAAGATAGGCTTCAAAAATTATGGGAATTCAACATGCAGCTAGCCTATTAAGACAAAAAATACTAAAGACAGTAGGATACCACAAAGACACGAGCAGAAAAATTTCTCGGTAACTATTAAATGCAACCCAGCTTGTTGAAGAAAATTCTGTTAATCAAATTTGAGTATGTGCGTGCGTGTGCGTAGCCGAAAAGTATATTTCTAGTAAAGTCGCGGTGCATTTCTCAGCAGATTTTAAAATCTAGACAGCTTTATTTTTTTCGATATGTTAATCTGATTTATATTAAAAACAAAACTTTTCTAGACTTAAATTAAACGTTTTTATGATATAATGGTGGAGTTAAAAGTATACTTGGTTTTACTTTTTTGTACATTTTCCGGTGTTCTTAATTTTTTAAAAGACGGGTAGAAAGCCTCCTTTGATATTGTATCCAGCCCTAATAATACTATCTTGCGCTAGAAAATATTTTATAAGTAAGTTTTTTGTGTCATTTTGTGTTCCGGTTTCCGGTTTCGAAATGTTCCGGTTTAAAAATATTATATTCGAACTACGCGAAACAACAGCTTGGTTGTTGAGCTAAATTGTGGTTGACCTGCACATGTTGAACAAAAGTCCAGAACCATACTGAATTATAACTATATTTATGACTATATACGCAATTCAATAATATGGATTTGAATGCATCTGAATCTAGGCATACTTTAGCTTTTTAAGGAAGTTAATTAGACAAACGTTTAGACGCTGAATTTTGTAATTGCCAAATAACGTACATTCCAAAGCGCTAACAATTGTAACAGGCCTCCTTGTCAAAACATTTAAATAATCGAATTGTTTTATCTAATGCAATATACCAAAATATCTCAGAATATTATTCTGTTATCAAACTCGTGCCCAAAGTTGTTTAATCCGCGAAATATCATGCTAAGTTCAAATTCGTTCTAAAAATATCATTTAATATTAATTAGTGTGTTCGTTTTAATGCACAATAAATAGACGAGAATTTCGAACCAACCCTTGTCTGACTTTGGCAGCCTTGTCTCGACTTATAATCCTGTGAATTACAAGCGATTATTGAAGCATTGAACTGTATGTAGATAGTTCAAGAGTTAGTTATTCAGCCGTGACCCTCCAAATCATTGTTGGGGTTTAAAACCAGGACTCAGTGCCTTGTTATAAACCGCTCGAGCCGAGTGAGCATTGAACTGCTAAGATCAGGGACTAAGCAAGGAGAAACGCTACCGCAGTATAAATGCTAATTAACTTAGAGAAGTTGGCTGAATCATCCAACCCGCTACGGCGTGAGAGAAGCAATAAACTTAACTTAATTAGACATTACAGTGTACTATAATCCTCAGACGATAAAAGTCACAGCAACTTTAGTGACACTAGTGGGATATTAAATAAGCACTATAGAACAACTTAGGTGGCATCAGTATAGGATTAAATAATAGTGACCAGAAAGAGGAGAGGAAAGACCGGAACACAATTTAGCTGCTTCATTTTACATATTTCAGATATAATATTTGCGCTAATTACGCTCAAGCAACTTTAACATATTACTGCTCTTATTTAATAATCCGCATTTCAAATACGAATTGTATTCATGCGATACTGCGAATGCTAAATGCATGCATCGATTAAAGAATAAAAGCACAATTTATTTTATTATTTCATAGTTAAAGAACAAAGAAGAAAACTTTAAGGATCTCATCAAAGTGCATGGGATTAGATAAATCGAGATACTTCCGATTGTGCAAATGTGTTGTCTTTTAAATTTCTCAACGTGTTTGCAGTCTCTATATTACCCAACTCAATTGATTTCAGCATCATACTACCATACTATCAGTCACGGTTATAACTCTACAGAATCTCAATCGTGAAAACCGATAAATTTCTTCGTACATGTACTCTTAAATAGTTACTTTTCAAAATCAAATTTGCCCGAGCCAATCAAATTCAGTCTTCAGGTCTCATGCAGAATGCTTATGCTTGGCAACATAAATTAACAGGCCGGCCAGAAACAAATGTGACGAAGCTTTAGCTGGTAGCTCGTATAATGTGAATACTTCACCAATCAATCAACATATCATGTACATGCACAAGAAATCGCACGTACGCACAATAATTAACATTTTAACGCAAATTCACATTGAATTCTATCTACTCTATACGAATTCAAATGTATTGTGCATTCCCTTGGATATGTGTCATGTTTGACATTGATTGAGCATGGTTTGAATTGGCTTTTAAACTGCAGCTTAAAATAGAACTTACGTATAAGCATTCGGAGCCTTATTTTAAGCATAAATTCATTGTAAATTACAATGTACATTTAATACCGCGTCAGATTGTACCAGCCTACAGGGGTGACTCACAGTTTCTTGTACAGACGTAGCTATAAATAACTCTGGTACCCATAGCTAGCTTGTTCGGGTTGGCACAATAAAATTAAAACATTTATGCGTTCATAGTGACAACGATTGTCAGCTATTGCGCAGTCGGGAGCCATTTAAGTCGCTGACTATACTCGTTAATCATTACTGCATACTATTAGTGCACTAGTGCTATTGTAAAGACCAAAATCTCGACAGAAAGATGCATGAAAATCTCCCAGGTCCTCAGCAATTTTCAAGATCGCCTTCGCCCAGTGGAGTACTCAGAGCAGGCTTTGCGCAGCAGCAGCGTCTGGTATCTGATGTCGGTGAGCAACGCAGTGCAGGTAAATTTACCTAATTGGTAATTATAAATCTTTCTGTTTGTCTTCAACAGTATAGATGTCTTCAACGCTATTTTTCCTCTGAGAAAAGAACACGGGCTATTTCAAATACCCACTGCCTACTGATCTCGATAGCTCCCAAACCGAATGACCAAACTTTGTTAAAGATGTCTTCAATTATCAATATAGTCCCGGCCAGATAAATTTCAACGGCCAAAGAAATAAGTTTATCTTGTCTATGGGCCAGTCCAATTGGGGAATAAGCAGCAAGCCTATAAGAGCTGATAATTCGATAAACAAATTGGCAGGAGAAGTTATTGCCATAGACAGCAATCCTGGTCAATCCGCAACGGTGGAAGCCGCATGGAAACGCTGCGGGCCAACTCTAGTCAACAAACTGGGCTTCCCACCAGAGCTGGCCAGACAGGCCATCCTGGAGTGCGTCATCTCGCAGGAGCCCCTAACAACTAGCCGGCTGGCCATCCGGACTCAAAAGCTCTGGGATTTGAGCATTCTTGACAATTAAAATCGTTTGAGTGACAACGACAGACATAATGAATAAATTGCTGTCGGCTTTTTAATGAAGACTGGCTGAACCTGAGTATACAATAATATACAATAAACATATACACATTGCACATGATTTGAATTTAATTAATTTAATACCTTACTGGAGGGAGCTAGTGACCCAGACCAGGAGGTTTTGAGTTCGATTCTCAGCCCCGGGTAACGATAAAAATATTTTCAGGGTCGCAGGCAGAGAGACAAACACAGGCGCGCGCTCACACAGGTGTGTACACCTGCCCTTGGCTTTTCAATTGTCAGGCAGTGTAAGCCCAAGGCATAGTGGGTAGAGGCTAGATCAAACAGGTGCAACAAACATAGAACACGACGCTGGAAAACCTAGATTCGAAAATTCGTATTGTAAATTAAGTTTGAGATATCTGCGTGTCTCAAACATTATAGGCCCAGCTATCTATCCAACAGTGAAACAATGAAACTAAAAATTATCATTTCAGCATCCTTTTGAGCTCGGAGCACAGCCACAGCTATTGCGCGGCGCATCTGAAGGCTGCGTACGGCTGTTCAGTCCATGGACTGGGGGAATGCCAACCTGAATTACCCCCAGCTAATGCTGATACCCATTTACCAACTGGGTGAACTGAAGCAATGCAGAGTTAATTGACTTGCTAAAGCAAGTCAGGAATCGAACCCTCGACCTTCTGAAGTCGGGAGTCAGACGCTTTAACGACTGAGCGCCAACCTCCGTAAATCAGATAAAAAACTCACGAAATCACTGTTGAGTCACTCAGGCTTATGAGCTATGCATGCATGACTCACAACAAACCTATCCGGAAATTGTTCGTGAGAACCTCCGTAGATAAGGAATTGCGATTTGCTCATGTGCGAAAACACTTCCCTGTTTCGTAGGTGCCACAAATTCCTTTAGTCAGATGCCACGTGACGTTGCCAAAATGATCGCGGCACCTGCAGCTTGTGTGCTCAAGTCCTCAGACTAAGAGGAGAGGAAGGTGAGGAAGGTATATTTTGGGGATTCTTTTGTCGAAACTACCAAGAGAGAGAGAAAGAATCCCCACAGCTGCTGGTCGAGTACAGTATGGGTTGTAATCCAGTCGGGTTGCTAGGGAAATTTGGGGGGGGCGGACACAGCAGGACCGCTAAGGCCTGGAAATGCCTGAAGCTCAGCCACATTTATTTAACGTCTCTCGGCTCGCTGCGTGCTGGGGAAAGCAAATGTTTGTAATTCAAGCGCGGCTTTCATTGGACAAACTAAAATCGATCGCAATCAAGTCGCCAATCTAGATCTGGGATCAGTGCTATAACCTTAGACGCGGGCGACTCTGAGAGTTATAGAGGCTGCAAATCCTAAAAGGTTCCAAATAAAAAATGGCAAACGCAAGCAATTTTCTGCAGAAATTTCGCGACAAAGACACCCGCGCATTCAAGAACTTCACTGCCACCCAGTTCCTGGAGGTTTGGAGCCACTACGATTTGGACGGCAGTGGCTACATTGAAGGCGGGGAGCTGGACAGTTTCCTCCGCGAGTTCGTCAGCTCCATCATTCCCGGCAAGATTGGCGACGAGGTTGTGTCAGACAGCGCGTTGAACGACCTCAAGGAGGAGTTCATGCGAGCGTACGATGAGAACGAGGACAACAAAATTGAAATCGGCGAGCTGGCCCAGATGCTGCCGACAGAAGAGAACTTTCTGCTGCTCTTCCGACGCAGCAACCCGCTGTCCAGCAGCGTCGAGTTCATCCGGGTCTGGCGCCAGTTCGACAAGGACAGCTCCGGGCACATCGACGCCGACGAGCTGGACAGCTTCCTGCGCCACATTTTGGGTGACAAGCACAGAGTCAGCGAGGACCAGATGCGGGAGTACCGTGACACCATCCTGCGACTCTTTGACAAGTGGGTTGGGCTGCGACTGGCTGCATCAGTCTGGGAGGCAAAACTTACGAAGGCCAACCTCCTAGGCACAGTGAGGGTGTACACAACCTGAGCTCCGGGCCCACATTCCACTGTGGGGTATTTCAAATACCCAATGCCTACTTCACAATAGCTCCCAAATAGTATCTATAAACTGTATTTTTGTATCTCCTAAAATTTTAAGCCAATCGCCATGAAAATTCATCTCTCGGGCTAAAATTTTCCACTCTATTTAATGAAACAATTTTCAGAATCACAAAACATCTGCATCGTAGAGATACTCAATGATTGAGCGTATCTTGTTGCAAAAACCACCAGTACACACATGCTTTTTCTGCTCACAAAATTTTATAATGTAACATGTCGATTGTTGACCATTTAGGATTAATTTAATAGCAGTTTTTTTCATTTTCAAACCAATATGGATTCACCATCAGTTCGTATCAGTTCATATCAGTGGATATCAGTTCGTATGGACTTTCACGAAAATCGGTCATTCGGTTTGGGAGCTATCGTGAAGTAGGGGAAAATAGCGTGATCTTTCTACTGGTAATAAAGAATCGCAACAAAGACTGCCGCAATCCATCAGGAACGGCGACGGTCAGCTGCAGCTGAGCGAGCTGGCGCGCCTGCTGCCCGTCAAGGACAATTTCCTGGCCAAGCCGCTGTTGAAGAACGCCGCTCGCCTCACCGGCCTGGAGATCGACCGACTGTTCCGCAAATACGACGCTGACCGGAGCGGCCAGATCGAAGGCGACGAGCTGGCCGGCCTACTTAAGGACCTCCTGGAGATCACTGGCGAGGACTACGACGAGGCCAAGATGTTGTACTTTCGGGACGTCATCATGGAGCAATGCGATGTTGACAAGGACGGCCGGATCGCCAGGGACGAGCTCAAGATGATTCTCATGCAGCACAAGAGAATGGCCGAGGAGCAGGCGGCCACTGAGGGCGGCTGCCAGTGAGAACTGTGCTCACCCGGGGGTGGACTCAGGTTAATCTGAGCTTGTCGCAAGACCAGAACATTGCATGCCACGAGTGTCGCGTGCTCGATCCAAAAGTCCCAATCTCAATTCCAATTCAAATCCCAAAAATACAACTAGGCGAGGTTCAAATTAAACGAACTTCCCAACTAGCCATGAATTTCCCGATCAGCCAAAATTCCTAATTAGACAAATTTCTCTTATTGGCCAAATTTCCCAACTAGCCACGAATTTCCCAAGTAACCAAATTTCCCAATCAGCCAAAATTCCCGATTAGCCAAATTTCCTAATTAGACAAACTTCTCTTATTACCCAAATTTCCCAATTAGCCAAATTGCCCAATTAGCCAAATTTCCCAATTAGCCAAATTTCCCAATTAGCCAAATTGCCCAATTAGCCAAATTTCCCAATTAGCCAAATTTCCCAATTAGCCAAATTGCCCAATTAGCCAAATTTCCCAATCAGCCAAATTTCCCAATTAGCCAAATTTCCCAATTAGCCAAATTTCCCAATTAGCCAAATTGCCCAATTAGCCAAATTGCCCAATTAGCCAAATTTCCCAATTAGCCAAATTGCCCAATCAGCCAAATTTCCCAAGTAGTGTTTCGAATGAGTATTAGTAGGGGTGAAAATGGAAGTATGGGGTGGGTGTCGCGGCCCTCTGTCCAAGGACTGGGCCGCGTACACAGTCACGTACACAGGAAGTGCTGCACATTAACTTCGACTGTGCCACATCTGGCCCAGCTGGGTTAAATGTGATTTCTATTTATCAATAAAAACCATGATCAAAACATTCAGACACTTAATTAACTACTATTTTGTTACACTTTGTTATAATTAAGCTATAGCATTATTTCTAATTTTTTTATAAAACATAACTACTATATATTGGACTGTAAAATTAAGTACATGGTACCATGTGGTGCTGGGTTGCTGCATTCTATTTTGCAGAATACACATTTAGGTAATAACTCTTTTTTTCTGCCGTATTTTTTATTATTGCTTTTGTGTATTTCTTCCTTTACTTTTAGTTCACAGTCGTCGACCACTACTTAAAGTAATTTATAAGGTACATGAAAATAATCTCAATATCTGAGACACAAAAATAAACAGGTAGAGATGAGAATACAGGGGAGAGATGAGATAGGGAAGAGGTGAGGCATGGGAGAGATGAGACAGTGGAGAGATGAGACAGTGGAGAGATGAGACAGTGGAGAGATGAGACAGGGGAGAGATGAGACAGGGGAGAGATGAGACAGGGAGAGATGAGACAGTGGAAAGATGAGACCGGGGAGAGATGAGACAGGGAGAGATGAGACAGGGAGAGATGAGACAGGGAGAGATGAGACAGGGAGAGATGAGACAGGGAGAGATGAGACAGGGAGAGATGAGACAGGGAGAGATGAGACAGGGAGAGATGAGACAGGGAGAGATGAGACGGGAGAGATGAGGCATGGGAGAGATGAGACAGGGAGAGATGAGACAGGGAGAGATGAGACAGGGAGAGATGAGGCATGGGAGAGATGAGACAGGGAGAGATGAGGCATGGGAGAGATGAGACAGGGAGAGATGAGACAGGGAGAGATGAGACAGGGAGAGATGAGACAGGGAGAGATGAGACAGGGAGAGATGAGGCATGGGAGAGATGAGACAGGGGAGAGATGAGACAGGGAGAGATGAGAGAAGAGGGGACCAGAGGTCTAATAGACTCAGGAGATTTACGGTTCGGACCTGGCTGTCGGCCCTGTCGGCACCAGTTATTTACTAGTAGTAGTTCCAGCCTCATTGCCTGGCAATAAACAATGATTTCTTTGGGAAGAAGCAATCAGATTTTATTTTAGATTTTCACTTACTAGGAAACATGGTTATTTAGTCTCCTCCAGTTATTTCGCAAGCCTGGACCCGCCATTCATATTGTATGAACCTTTCTACTTTAAGTTGAACACATTAGAAAAATTTGAGTTAATTCAACTGAATACACAAGGTAAATAGTTTACAACAATAAACTATTAAGCAAAGGAATTAAATGGAATTACAATGCCGCAAGCAGTAGCTCGTACCACAGAAGTACAACATTAAAGAAAACAAGCATGCCATTTCTTAATTACATTTGACAAGCGCTTCGCCTGTCATTAAATTGATATGTATGAGCTATATAGACAGCTAACAAATCTAAGTGCACAGTATTGATTTCAAAAGCAGTTTTGCCGACGAAACTCAAAGAACACTAGCTCAAAATTGACCAGTCTTCCAAAGTCTATAGCTGTCCAGTCCGTGGACTGAAAGTTTCTACACAAGCTGATGCTGGTACCCATGCATTTTAAAGCTTGGGTGAAGTGTCTTGCTCAAGGGCGCAAAAAGTCTCCCTTGAACGGCGATTCGAACCCATGACCTTTCAGTCAGAGGTCCAAAACAAAAAATCACTATACCGGCTACAAGCTTCGTTACGAACTAAAAAACAAGCATTAGGACTGTATGCAACAGTCGACGCACGAAGCTCTATTCAAGGACGCGCGGTCGTGAAGCCAGCGCTTGCCACTGTGGTGGACAGCTCCGGCGTTGTCTCTGTTGGCACAGTGGCCAGATTGGGGCGCCAGATGAGCGAATAGTACACGGCCAGCACAATGGCGGCCAGGGACACGGCCAGAACGTAGACGGCAACGGTTGCCATGCGGACCATCTTCTTGTTGGCTTTGGTCTGCATTTTCGACTTGCCGGCTGGAGTTTTGCCCAGCGTCATTGTCGGCATGGAATTGGTCTTGGGCATGCTGTCTGCTTTGTTCATGACTGTGATTGCGATCTACTGACTGTGCGGTCAGGTGTCTCTGCTGGGTCTTATAGATTTGCTGACAGCTGCTTTTAGGAGCACTATGTGGCTTTCTCTTGAAGATATTGAATTAAAATGTTGGAATTTTCTTTTCTAAAAGTTGGACAAAAATTATTCTATTGTTGGCAATCCCAAGGCGCGGTTGGCTTGACAAAAAAGTTTTTCTCCTGAGAGTAAATTTAGGGACGCTGATCAGTGGCTGCCACTGAGGGACAGAAAATGTATATCTAGATCTAGACTCTCGTAGAAGAGAAATGCTTTTCCGCTGCGGGAGAGCTTGCAAAACGCCGGTGTGTGTGCTTGCTTTGAAAGCCTCTTAAAACTGCAAGATCGAGGCTTGGATTACGAGTGAGAGCTGCCGGGTACAGCTGGGGGAGAGGCTAGCAGGAGGATACACAGAGCAGTAGAGTTCAGTTTCTGCCATCGACTGTACTGCATGGGATCGGGAAGCGAGTAGCTGAGGGATAGAGGGGAGAAGAAGGGGATTGGGCCTAGAGAGCTGGGAGAATCCATTCCGATCCTTCTGTCCTCCTATCCGAGGCCAATCGATAAATACTGGCCTGGGCCGTACTTTTCGGTTTTCCACATCCCTTCATTTTCCTCCATGCAGTCTCCCTCTTATTTTACGGTTTTCCTAATTTTTGCTCCCCTCGTGATGCGGGAGAATCGCGGGCTGCAAAACAAGTTAATGGGGAACTACATCAATCACAAACTGGACTCGGGAATCCGGTGAAAACGGTCTCCCCAGAAACTCAATTTAGTTGGCTATAGCATATATAAATAGTGACCTGGGTTATTCGGATATGCGCTATAGTCCTTAAACCAACGCCTATAGCCCGGAGATATTAGCGCTCGCGTATATTATAAAAAAGTACATGTAATGAACAAATTCTATCCCAAAGTAGTTGTCCAGTCATATAGACATGAACAAACAACTTCCCGCCCAAGGACAACTAGGAGTAGACCTAGTAGATCTAGTGGTCCTTGTTCCAGTCATGCCAGGAGCATTATTGAAGGAATAAAGAAAATCTAGACTGGGGCAAGAATACATGCGCAATAAATATAAAGCGCAAACTTGTGAGTACCCAGCTATTCCTTCGTCTTTCATTTTTTATTTAATTCTTCGTTATAGCTGGTTATATATTTTTTGTTGCACCCAATTGAGATTATATAGACAAATACTTTTTCAAGTAAAAAAATTCCATAAGAAAATTACAGGGATCGATCCTAACAGTCTTTATACTGCGTTGTATAAAATAATGGGAGGAGAACACATGTGAGATGATAGACATAAAGATAGAGATATTATAGAGAATAAGATAAAGATTGATTTGAAGTACTTTGTAGTAATTGTTTTTTTACTTTGCTTAAGTAAATAGGCATGATCTAAGCTAACTTAACGGCTTGAAGGGTAGAAAATTTTGCATTACATTTAAACAAAGTTTGTGTGCGGTAAAAAATTAAAGCTTTAAAGGCAAAAATACATAGAACCCAATTGACAAAATATAAAACCTGAAGCCAATAAATATAATAACTCTCGTACACATGAACGAAACAAGTATAAATAACTTGCGACCGATTTTAAAAGCTCATTACAGTTTCTTTTATTGAAATTGATTTCTACATATTGATAAATTTTAATATTGTCCTATAGCGTTTAAATAACACGCCAACGCGACAATGCAGTGGTAAGGTTAGATCGATCTCCCGACTTCCTAAATGAGCTGTCTGTAACTTATAATGCTTAAAATACGTACTTAAAACGTTTTGAAAGCAAGTAATAAAAACTGATTATTAATATTTGCATGTGTACTTTTAATTTTAATTAGGATCTAATAAAAATACTCCTCCAGTAAAAAAAACATTTTTATTTTGGCACTAAATATCAGATGACGTAGAACATTCTTCTGTTCCATAACCAATGTAATGTATGGATATCCCTGACATTTAGTAGTTAGAAAAATTAGAAAAAAATTGTCGCTTTGATCTTGTGAATTTGCAACCTAAAGCATTCCATTATTTGTGACTAAGAAAATCAATTTATTAACTTAACATATTTCAACGTTTTATAGTGTATTTAATGGAGAAAACTTTCTCAGAAAAATAATTTCTACATTTCAAAACAAAATCGATATTTCTTAGTTAAAGCTTGGCTTAAACTTCAGATTGCAAAGCTATTGCTAAAAGTCAATTGAAAGAATCTAAATCCCCCGAGTAAAATATCATCATCTAAAAATGACTTCACCCTCAAAATCCTTAAATAATTTTTATAACTTAAAATACCCTCTTTAATGCTAAAAATTCTCTCAAATATTACATTCTATTGTTTTTGTATGCTTTAACAATGTTACTCTAGTGACTCTTGTAAGTAAGCAGAGTCTAAACCTCATTTGCGTGCTAGGAACGAAAATTTTCAAATAGAGAATGCATAATTGTCTACTGCTAGCCGGGACTACTACAAACATGCAATAGAAAATAAAAGTTTTTATATTGGAATAGGAAATTAGTTTTTTGTCAAAACGGTTCAGTCTTTGTCAGTCTTTAAATTAGTTGACTTAATAAATAATTATATAGTTTAATGCAAGCAATCATTTTCAGCTATCGGTCGCCACACGAGCTCCAGTCGTTTAACATAAATTTGGGTCGAGAAATGTCGGACTCGGAGCGGATCTGGAAGTACGGCCACCTGCAGCAGAGGCGGAGCAGCTCTAGAAAAGATCGATGCCAGCGTCGCTTTGTCCAACTGCTGGCCAACTGCGTGCGAGTCTACGAGGACGACAGCCTGCGGCGACTGCGGCATCAGGTGCGTAATGGAAAGGTTATATTGCGACCGAGTGTACGCGCATTTTAACAGAAGGTACGGTAAACCCGAAAATTGCACTCAACGTGATCTTGAACTCTTGGCAACTCGATACATTTTATTATGGGGATATCGTCAGTTTTATAAATGCGTTTGCTTTGGCCGATCTGGCCAAGCAGCAAATTCGAGATAAATATAATTATATAATAAGTTCATAGATTCATCGTCTAGCCCGAAACCGTATTGTACAGGAGATATTGGAGAGTGCGTTATTGTCATTTTCTCAAAGCATTCCATCCGAGCCAATTAGAAATCGAAAATCCCAGTAGAAATCACAATTCTCCCATACATAATAAATTAACAATGCTCCAACTCGCATTCAGCCCGCACTGGACAGCGTGGACATTGTTGAGCACAGTGAAGTTGTGTTCGAACTTGCCAGGCGTCGGGACGCTGCCAGCAGTGTCGTCTCACTAATGTTCACCGCGGAGGACTCCAAACAGGCGGCCTGCTGGCTCAAGGAGCTGTACTGGCTGCGCTACAGAGCCCGCGGCGGTGGCATATTCGGCCGCAGCCTGTCGGATGTTATGCGGGCGCAGGTGAGCGGCAGATTGCTGAGCAGATGACTGTGAGTGCAGTCGCCCACTAACTGTATCCCGTCATCACATATCATACTCACTGCTCACTACCCACCACCCACTCCCTGCTCACCCGCCACCCGCCATTCACTCCCTGCTCAACAACTATTCTTTCCTGCTCACCTCCATTCTTTCCTCCATTCACTCATTGCTCACCCCACCACCCACTGATTGCTCACCCCTCCACCTACTCACTGCTCACCCCACCACCCACTCACTGCTCACCCCTCCACCTACTCACTGCTCACCCACCACCCAATCCCTACACACCGACATATGCCACCCACCGCCATGTGCCGAACCTGTCAGGTTGACGCAGGCGGCCTCACAGACGTGCCTCAAATAGTGTTCGACTGCGTCTCCTACCTGTCAACCGAGACCTGCTTGTGCACCGAGGGCATATTGCGCAAGTCCGGCCAGAAGAAGGTCGTGACGGCGCTGCGGCTGGAGTATCAGCGCGGCGAGTCACCCGACCTGACCTCGTATAGCCCGCACGATGCCGCCTCCTTGCTCAGAATTTACCTGAGCGAGCTGCCTGAACCCGTGGTTCCGTACGTTGCTTATGCCAGCTTTCTCACTGCCGGCCAGAAGATCAACTTGGGCGATGCGAACTCGGAACTGGACAACCTGCAGGTGTGCGAGGCTCTTTATTCTTATCTACGAGTATGTTATTATCAGTAGCTTTTTTCTCACAACCTGTGCCAATGCAGGAAATGGTTCGAATCCTCCCAGTTGAGAATCGGAACCTGCTAAAACTTCTCTGCTGCATGTTCCATCTAGTGCAACAGAAGAGCGACCGCAACCTCATGGATGCTACCGCCCTTGCCACGCTGTTCTCATCCAGTGTGCTCAGCGATGAGAACGACCGTCTGCTGGTGAGATATGCCACTTTTTGTTTCCCAGCGCATGTTGCTACGTACATATCTTGCCATCCCTGTCTCTCCTCATCTTTCTCTTCCCACCTGTCTCTTCCCATCTGTCTCTTCCCACCTGTCTCTTCCCACCTGTCTCTTCCCACCTGTCTCTTCCCACCTGTCTCTTCCCACCTGTCTCTTCCCAACTGTCTCTTCCCACCTGTCTCTTCCCACCTGTCTCTTCCCACCTGTCTCTTCCCACCTGTATCTTCCCACCTGTCTCTTCCCAACTGTCTCTTCCCACCTGTCTCTTCCCACCTGTCTCTTCCCAACTGTCTCTTCCCACCTGTCTCTTCCCACCTGTCTCTTCCCACCTGTCTCTTCCCACCTGTCTCTTCCCACCTGTCTCTTCCCACCTGTATCTTCCCACCTGTCTCTTCCCACCTGTTTCTTCCCACCTGTCTCTTCCCACCTGTCTCTTCCCACCTGTCTACTCATCTATGCCTGACTCTCTATCTCATCTATGCCTGACTCTCTATCTCATCTATGCCTGTCTCTCTATCTCATCTCTGCCTGACTCTCTATCTCATCTTTGCCTGATTCTCTATCTCATCTATGCCTGACTCTCTATCTCTTCTATGCCTGTGTCTCTCTATCTCATCTTTGCCTGATTCTCTATCTCATCTCTGCCTGACTCTATCTCATCTCTGCCTGACTCTCTATCTCATCTCTGCCTGACTCTCTATCTCATCTATGCCTGACTCTCTATCTCATCTCTGCCTGACTCTCTATCTCATCTCTGCCTGACTCTCTATCTCATCTATGCCTGACTCTCTATCTCATCTATGCCTGACTCTCTATCTCATCTCTGCCTGACTCTCTATCTCATCTATGCCTGACTCTCTATCTCATCTCTGCCTGACTCTCTATCTCATCTCTGCCTGACTCTCTATCTCATCTCTGCCTGACTCTCTATCTCATCTATGCCTGACTCTCTATCTCTTCTATGCCTGTGTCTCTCTATCTCATCTTTGCCTGATTCTCTATCTCATCTATGCCTGACTCTCTCTATCTCATCTCTGCCTGACTCTCTCTATCTCATCTATGCCTGACTCTCTCTATCTCATCTCTACCTGTCTCTATCTTGACTTATCCGCAGGGCGGTCCAAAGACGCAGAGTGGAGGCGAATGTCACCTATTCCGCTAACTGTCTGTCTCTTTCTTATCTCAGCTCAATCTTTATCTTATCTCTATCTGCCTGTCTCTCTAACTCATCTTTATGTCTCTCTCTCTGTCTCTCTGTCTCCTTCTTAATTTGTTTTTTAATTTATTTTGTCTCCTTCTGTCTGCCTTTTTGTTCAGTCACTCACGCATTGTCTTGAATTCTTATGCAACAAATTGAGTCCTCGCAGTAAGAGCCCGTTCATACGGCTGTGAGCCAATTCAGGCCGAGAGTCAAAATATATTTAAGTTTAACAGAGCGATAAGGAAGGGGGGTTGGCGGTACGATAACAAGAGTGCGCGACTGAGGGTAGGAGAGGAGGCTAGAACGTGAGCGGCGGACCAATCAGAGAGGAGGAAAGAAAGAAAGGATAGAGAATGAGAGATCAGCCGCAGAGATAACGAGAGAGAAAGAACTAGATTGAACTGGACGATGTAAACAAGAAAAGTGCAGAGAACCAAAGAGTGAATAGAGGACAGAAGGCAGAGACGAAAGTCGCGACACTCCCCCAAAAAATGTAACATTTTTTTAGAACAAGAGGTTAGAAATAACTTAGTTAGATTCTCCATAGATTTACATTCTGATCTGCAAAACAGGCAAATTAAAGCAGAGATCAGACTCTGAAGAGCTTCAAACAAATAGAGTTGTGAATACACAAAACTAAAACTTTTACGAATTCTTGCAGACGTTGATTTTACACACAAGCCTCGACGCGTAGAGTAGAGCCACAACTCTCCCCCCGAAATTGAAGAATGTTTTAATCGAAACTTTCAAATTAAAAACTAATTTAACGAGAGAATTTCGCCCTATAAGGAAAAAACAATAATGCATTTAACGAACAAATATCAATTGATGTCTACAATATTATACTCGTGCAGACTATTGCGAAACGAGGGAAGGCTAACGAGACAGACACCAACATAGGTTCTTCGATAAGTTAAATAAATTTTACGTTTTGAAACAACGAAGCATTTGTTGTAGAAAATGAAAAAAAAGATTTTTTTTCGAGCGTCCACAAACAAATAACGAAATGGAGAATATGAAACTCCTGCCGGCACTGCCAACGTAATGTAATGAAAACGAGCGAATGAATCGTGCGGCAATCCTGAAGAACGAATGTGAGACTAGGAACCGGCGGTCACCACACGGGACGAAACTGGGGCGAGAAAAGATGAGACGAGACGAGGCTAGACGAGACGAGTCCTGTGGCGATCCCGGCGAACGAATGAGAGACCAGGAACCGGCGGTCGCCACATGGGACGAACTGAGGCGAGACGAGACGAGCTGAGACGAGACGAGTCCTGTGGCGATCCCGGCGAACGAATGAGAGACCAGGAACCGGCGGTCGCCACATGGGACGAACTGAGGCGAGACGAGACGAGCTGAGACGAGGCGAGTCCTGTGGCGATCCCGGCGAACGAATGAGAGACCAGGAACCGGCGGTCGCCACATGGGACGAACTGAGGCGAGACGAGACGAGCTGAGACGAGACGAGTCCTGTGGCGATCCCGGCGAACGGATGAGAGACCAGGAACCGGCGGTCGCCACATGGGACGAACTGAGGCGAGACGAGACGAGCTGAGACGAGGCGAGTCCTGTGGCGATCCCGGCGAACGAATGAGAGACCAGGAACCGGCGGTCGCCACATGGGACGAACTGAGGCGAGACGAGACGAGCTGAGACGAGACGAGTCCTGTGGCGATCCCGGCGAACGAATGAGAGACCAGGAACCGGCGGTCGCCACATGGGACGAACTGAGGCGAGACGAGACGAGCTGAGACGAGACGAGTCCTGTGGCGATCCCGGCGAACGAATGAGAGACCAGGAACCGGCGGTCGCCACATGGGACGAACTGAGGCGAGACGAGACGAGACGAGACGAAGATCGTTTTATGCAAAATCAATACAGGCCGGCGGACGAGAACGACGCTGATGAGATGAAATCCAGAAGGAGCTGGCAGAAAATAATTCTACATTTGGGTTCGATTTCGTTCGGGCGCCATGTCTTGAATTCTTATGCAACAAATTGAGTCCTCGCAGTAAGAGCCCGTTCATACGGCTGTGAGCCAATTCAGGCCGAGAGTCAAAATATATTTAAGTTTAACAGAGCGATAAGGAAGGGGGGTTGGCGGTACGATAACAAGAGTGCGCGACTGAGGGTAGGAGAGGAGGCTAGAACGTGAGCGGCGGACCAATCAGAGAGGAGGAAAGAAAGAAAGGATAGAGAATGAGAGATCAGCCGCAGAGATAACGAGAGAGAAAGAACTAGATTGAACTGGACGATGTAAACAAGAAAAGTGCAGAGAACCAAAGAGTGAATAGAGGACAGAAGGCAGAGACGAAAGTCGCGACACGCATTCACCCAGTCACTGACACATTCATCTAGTCACTGACACATTCATCTAGTCACTGACACATTCATCTAGTCACTGACACATTCATCTAGTCACTCACACATTCATCTAGTCACTCACACATTCATCTAGTCACTCACACATTCATCTAGTCACTGACACATTCATCTAGTCACTCACACATTCATCTAGTCACTCACACATTCATCTAGTCACTCACACATTCATCTAGTCACTGACACATTCATCTAGTCACTCACACATTCATCTAGTCACTCACACATTCATCTAGTCACTGACACATTCATCTAGTCACTGACACATTCATCTAGTCACTCACACATTCATCTAGTCACTGACACATTCATCTAGTCACTCACACATTCATCTAGTCACTCACACATTCATCTAGTCACTGACACATTCATCTAGTCACTCACACATTCATCTAGTCACTCACACATTCACCCAGTCACTCACACATTCATCTAGTCACTGACACATTCATCTAGTCACTCACACATTCATCTAGTCACTCACACATTCATCTAGTCACTGACACATTCATCTAGTCACTCACACATTCATCTAGTCACTCACACATTCATCTAGTCACTGACACATTCATCTAGTCACTCACACATTCATCTAGTCACTCACACATTCACCCAGTCACTCACACATTCATCTAGTCACTGACACATTCATCTAGTCACTCACACATTCATCTAGTCACTCACACATTCATCTAGTCACTCACACATTCATCTAGTCACTCACACATTCATGGCATGAGTGTGCAGTTAGGCTTCAGAGTCCATCAGCTCGGCTTCTCCATCGGCAGGTGAACGCGGAGATGGCGCTGGATCCGCAGCCGCGCGTGCTTGCCGTCAGCACCATCACGGCCCTGATTGAGCACTACGAGCGAGTGTTCGGTGACATCCGATTTGAGCTGCTGACGAGGAGGTCTGTCACTCCGCCTCTGATGCAGACTCAGAAGGCACAGAAGAGTCTCCAGCAGCTGCCGCACGTGCCATTTCAAAACTCTGTTAACAGCCTGCCGGCGCTGAGCCCCACCTCAATCGCCGAGATGCAGCGGGCCCTGACCTCCATCACGCGGCTCTACCGCGAGAAGGCCGAGGAGGCGTTCAACTTGACTCGGGAGCTTGTGGCGCTGAAATGCCGGCTGGCCGCGTGTCCAGACTGTCAGCGGCATGTGCTGGAGGCCGCTAGCGAGAAGGCGCCACCCGGCTCAGTGGCGGCGGTCGCAGTCGCCTCAGCGACGGCCTCTGCTGCGGTCTCGGCTGAGACCGGCTGCGGGACTTGCGCCTTCTTCCGGTCAGAGACCGCCTGCATGCGGACGGTGATCAACGAAATGGGCGCCAAGTTGCGGACTCTGCAGTCAGAGAACGATGCCCTGTACAAGATGCTGCTGGCTTTCAACGGAAGCGGCGGCGGAGCTGCCGCGGCTGGCGCCACAGCTGCTGGCAACAGTAGCGGCAGTGACCAATCCCGATGAGTAATTTGCTGTCAGACTGTAACTGTAACTGTCTTTAATTGTGACTGTCTGTAACTGTGACTGTCTGTAACTGTGACTGTCTGTAACTGTGAGACTAACTGTGAGACTGTAACTGTGACAGTCTGTAACTGCGGGACTGTATCTGTGAGACTGTAGTTATGGCTCAGTTAATTATAAGACTGGTTATACGAGTCTGAAATTTCGCTTACGTTCCAATCCTGTCTTCTGCGCTGTTAAGTAGCTCGTGGCTACAATATTCAATATTCTAGGAAGCATTTCTGACAAAAAAGCTTTTGCTGTCTACTGCACGCTTATGCTATTCGGGTGCTTTCGATTTTGAATCGAGCTAAAACCTGTAGTAATTGCTGTCCGATATGTTTTGTTGAACTTTTTCTTACTAGACAATGCTGATGTATATTCCAGATTTTCAATCACTATTTCAGATTCAAAGCTATTACGTAGTTAATCTGATTTTATTTCATTATTTGCTAATTCCGGCCAGATCTTTCTGTGAAACGAGTTTTGCTTTAATGTGTGTTTTTTGCTTATCTTAACTAAACATTTTGCAAACTCGCTGTCAATACACTGTTCAACCTGTAACTATAAGCTAATTTGTAGTTTTTGACAAATGCTATTTGAGCTTCAGGCCTCCTAATTACCACAGAAATCTTAGAGCCCCCCAGATCATGCAGCTGACCTCCACTGACCTCCCAGATCTTTTAGACGACCTCCCAGATCATCCAGTTGACCTCCACTGACCTCCCAGACCATACAATTGACCCCCCGTGACCTCCCAGATCATGCAGTTGACCACCGCTGACCTCCCAGATCATACAATTGACCCCCCTGACCTCCCAGATCATGCAGTTGACCCCCCTGACCTCCCAGATCATGCAGTTGACCACCACTGACCTCCCAGATCCTGGAGTCACTGTCCACCTGTCAAATTTCAGTTTCGCGGCTCCAGCGCATGATTGATGACTCAGAGACGCGGTGACCACAGACAGCATGCTAAGCGGCTGCTGCAACTGGAGTTTCCTGACACCAACGAGCGTATTCTGCGCGAGACCCTCGAGGCGGTAAGTGGCGGAGTCGTATTAAAACTTCTCGTTTATTTATTTGTTTTTAAATCTGCTTTTCAAGAAGCAATAAATTTAAAAGTAAGATAGTCGAATGAAGAAATTTACCTCCGCAACTTATTTAAATATTTGATGCAAAACTGCCAGTCCGGAAATTCTGGGATCAAAGCTGGCACTGCCAGTCCGGAAATTCTGGGATCAAAGCTGGCACTGCCAGTCTGGAAATTCTGGCATCATGGCTGGCACTGCCAGTCTGGAAATTCTGGGATCAAAGCTGGCGCTGAGCCAGTCTGGAAATTCTGGGATCAAAGCTGGCGCTGAGCCAGTCTGGAAATTCTGGGATCAAAGCTGCCAGACGTCATTCAGGGTCAACTTAGATCGACAATTTTTCCCTTACGAGAGGGAATGTGAGATTCAAATTTCGCTTCTAGCTTCGGTTCGTTTCAAATTTAGACAGTTCTAGTTAATACATTTTTCATGCTGAAGATTCATTTGTAAGCAGACATAATTAGGAAGTGCATCATGTTGGGTTTTGTACGCACAGTCAGGTGGGGCGGGAAGCAGGCAGGCAGGAAGGCTGAACTTGTCAAAGCCAGTTATTAGAAAGTTCTGCTTTAATTTCTCTTGACACACTTGGCTGGTATCTATCTATAAGGCCAGCTTCCGTAGAAAAAATTGTCTTTTAGCCTTGCCTCCTGCTAGCTGGGCTATAGTTGTGTAGTTTTATATTTAATGTGCTAAAATTTTTCACCGTGCAGAGCTGTGCGCATTTATATTTGATCTGCGCTAATATAATTAAGCCAAATATAGTAACTAAGTCATACTTCAGTTGGCAATAGTAGTATTAAGTATAGTATGTATGACTGTAATGTTTTCTGACCCAGCAGCTACTGTAGCTAGAATCGCAGCAGAAACTGGAGCTGTAGCTAGAATCGCAGCAGGAGCTGTAGCTAGAATCGCAGCAGAAACTGGAGCTGTAGCTAGAATCGCAGCAGGAGCTGTAGCTAGAATCGCAGCAGGAGATGTAGCTAGAATCGCAGCAGGAGCTGTAGCTAGAATCGCAGCAAGAGCTGTAGCTAGAATCGGAGCAGGAGCTGTAGCTTGAATCGCAGCAGACACTGAAGCTGTAGCTAGAATCGCAGCATCTAGAATCTCAGCATGAGCTGTAGCTAGAATCGCAGCAGCTAGAATCGCAGCAGGAGCTGTAGCTGGAATCGCAGCAAGAGCTGTATTAGAATCACTGCAAGAGCTGTATTAGAATCTCAGCATGAGCTGTAGCTAGAATCGCAGCAGCTAGAATCGCAGCAGGAGCTGTAGCTGGAATCGCAGCAAGAGCTGTATTAGAATCGCAGCAGAAGCTGTATTAGAATCGCAGCAGGAGCTGTATTAGAATCGCAGCAGGAGCTGTATTAGAATCGCAGCAGGAGCTGTATTAGAATCGCAGCAAGAGCTGTATTAGAATCGCAGCAGGAGCTGTATTAGAATCGCAGCAGGAGCTGTATTAGAATCGCAGCAAGAGCTGTATTAGAATCGCAGCAGGAGCTGTATTAGAATCGCAGCAGGAGCTGTATTAGAATCGCAGCAAGAGCTGTATTAGAATCGCAGCAGGAGCTGTATTAGAATCGCAGCAGGAGCTGTAGCTAGAATCGCTGCAAGAGCTGTATTAGAATCGCAGCATGAGCTGTATTAGAATCGCAGCAAGAGCTGTATTAGAATCGCAGCAAGAGCTGTATTAGAATCGCTGCAAGAGCTGTATTAGAATCGCTGCAAGAGCTGTATTAGAATCGCTGCAAGAGCTGTAGCTAATATCGCAGCAAGAGCTGTAGCTGGAATCGCAGCAGGAGCTGTATTAGAATTGCAGCAAGAGCTGTAGCTGGAATCGCAGCAGGAGCTGTATTAGAATCGCAGCAAGAGCTGTATTAGAATCGCAGCAAGAGCTGTATTAGAATCGCAGCAAGAGCTGTAGCTAGAATCGCAGCATGAGCTGTATTAGAATCGCAGCAGGAGCTGTATTAGAATCGCAGCAAGAGCTGTATTAGAATCGCAGCATGAGCTGTATTAGAATCGCAGCAGGAGCTGTATTAGAATCGCAGCAAGAGCTGTATTAGAATCGCAGCATGAGCTGTATTAGAATCGCAGCAAGAGCTGTATTAGAATCGCAGCAGGAGCTGTATTAGAATCGCAGCAAGAGCTGTATTAGAATCGCAGCAAGAGCTGTATTAGAATCGCAGCAAGAGCTGTATTAGAATCGCAGCAGGAGCTGTATTAGAATCGCAGCAGGAGCTGTATTAGAATCGCAGCATGAGCTGTATTAGAATCGCAGCAGGAGCTGTATTAGAATCGCAGCAGGAGCTGTATTAGAATCGCAGCAGGAGCTGTATTAGAATCGCAGCAGGAGCTGTATTAGAATCGCAGCAAGAGCTGTATTAGAATCGCAGCAGGAGCTGTATTAAAATCGCAGCAGGAGCTGTAGCTAGAATCGCTGCAAGAGCTGTATTAGAATCGCAGCATGAGCTGTATTAGAATCGCAGCAAGAGCTGTATTAGAATCGCAGCAGGAGCTGTATTAGAATCGCAGCAGGAGCTGTATTAGAATCGCTGCAAGAGCTGTATTAGAATCGCAGCATGAGCTGTATTAGAATCGCAGCAAGAGCTGTATTAGAATCGCAGCAAGAGCTGTATTAGAATCGCTGCAAGAGCTGTATTAGAATCGCTGCAAGAGCTGTATTAGAATCGCTGCAAGAGCTGTATTAGAATCGCAGCATGAGCTGTATTAGAATAGCAGCAAGAGCTGTATTAGAATCGCAGCAAGAGCTGTATTAGAATCGCTGCAAGAGCTGTATTAGAATCGCTGCAAGAGCTGTATTAGAATCGCTGCAAGAGCTGTATTAGAATCGCAGCATGAGCTGTATTAGAATCGCAGCAAGAGCTGTATTAGAATCGCAGCAGGAGCTGTATTAGAATCGCAGCAAGAGCTGTATTAGAATCGCTGCAAGAGCTGTATTAGAATCGCAGCATGAGCTGTATTAGAATAGCAGCAAGAGCTGTATTAGAATCGCAGCAAGAGCTGTATTAGAATCGCTGCAAGAGCTGTATTAGAATCGCTGCAAGAGCTGTATTAGAATCGCTGCAAGAGCTGTATTAGAATCGCAGCATGAGCTGTATTAGAATAGCAGCAAGAGCTGTATTAGAATCGCAGCAAGAGCTGTATTAGAATCGCTGCAAGAGCTGTATTAGAATCGCTGCAAGAGCTGTATTAGAATCGCTGCAAGAGCTGTAGCTAATATCGCAGCAAGAGCTGTAGCTGGAATCGCAGCAGGAGCTGTATTAGAATTGCAGCAAGAGCTGTAGCTGGAATCGCAGCAGGAGCTGTATTAGAATCGCAGCAAGAGCTGTATTAGAATCGCAGCAAGAGCTGTATTAGAATCGCAGCAAGAGCTGTAGCTAGAATCGCAGCATGAGCTGTATTAGAATCGCAGCAGGAGCTGTATTAGAATCGCAGCAGGAGCTGTATTAGAATCGCAGCATGAGCTGTATTAGAATCGTAGCAAGAGCTGTGCTAGAATCGCAGCAGGAGCTGTGCTAGAATCGCAGCAGGAGCTGTATTAGAATCGCAGCAAGAGCTGTATTAGAATCGCAGCAAGAGCTGTGCTAGAATCGCAGCAGGAGCTGTATTAGAATCGCAGCAAGAGCTGTATTAGAATCGCAGCAAGAGCTGTATTAGAATCGCAGCAGGAGCTGTATTAGAATCGCAGCAAGAGCTGTATTAGAATCGCAGCAAGAGCTGTGCTAGAATCGCAGCAGGAGCTGTATTAGAATCGCAGCAAGAGCTGTATTAGAATCGCAGCAAGAGCTGTGCTAGAATCGCAGCAGGAGCTGTAGCTAGATTTATTCTATAATATACATGCTCCTGTAATTGCAGCACGACTTCTCCCTGAGTGAATGCCGAGAGTCGCTGTCGCGGCTTCACGGCCTGAAAGACTCCAAAAAGCCGAAGCATCGCTTCAAATTTCGCTGGCCAAAAATTGGCGGCGGCGGCGGCGGCGGCTACGGAGGCGAGGTCCGTCGGAGCAGTTTGCTTTGTCCGCCACCGGCCATAGCGGTCCCACTGAACAATGGCGCTAGCCGGAGCGTTCTCAGCGGATTCGGCGCCTGCGTCGGCGGCGACGGTGTCGGCATTGAGCAAAAGTCGGACATGGATTACCATTGTAAGATGTGATTGCTTAGCTCATTGCCATAGCTCATTGCCATAGCTCATTGCCATAGCTCATTGCCATCTCGCTCATTGCCATAGCTCATTGCCATAGCTCATTGCCATCGCTCATTGCCATAGCTCATTGCCATAGCTCATTGCCATAGCTCATTGCCATAGCTCATTGCCATAGCTCATTGCCATAGCTCATTGCCATAGCTCATTGCCATAGCTCATTGCCATAGCTCATTGCCATCGCTCATTGCCATAGCTCATTGCCATAGCTCATTGCCATAGCTCATTGCCATAGCTCATTGCCATAGCTCATTGCCATCGCTCATTGCCATCGCTCATTGCCATAGCTCATTGCCATCGCTCATTGCCATCGCTCATTGCCATAGTTCATAGCTCTGAGACCGGGAAACCTGTATTGAAACCCGTGGCCCTCTTGACAGTGGCCGTCCAGCGTCAAAGCCTCGAGCGAGTGGCTACGGTCCGCACCAGCTCGGCGGGCAGCCTGACTCAAGCCCGGCGAGCCGTGAAGGATCGCCGCGAGCTGCTGCTGCTGCTGCTTGAGCATGGCGCTGAGAGTGGCGCCGCGCTATTTGAAGCTGCCAGGCAGACACTGCTCGGCGAATTTCGCCTCTTAAATCGCCAGTGGACGACGCAAAACTCTGGCCCGCAGCAGCATCAGCAGCAGCAGCTGGCTTTGGCAAGTCCGGCTGTTTCGCGGCGAAAACATAAATGCTGCAGCAATTCACACGGCGAGGCAAACGGTCCCTTGCAGCAGCAGCGGCAGCAGCAGCAGCAGATGTTCCGGCATCAGCGTGTATCGGCTTCTTTGTTTCCG
Organism: Macrostomum hystrix; assembly: GCA_950097015.1. Classification (NCBI taxonomy): domain Eukaryota; kingdom Metazoa; phylum Platyhelminthes; family Macrostomidae; genus Macrostomum; species Macrostomum hystrix. Next base: position 3,267,453 of record CATNEN010000012.1, read on the forward strand.
ATGGCTGCTGCTGGGGCACCAGGTGAGATGTGGCCACGAGACTGCTGCTTCATGTCATGTGGTTGTGTTTTTTTAGATTTTAAGCAGCAAGAATCATCTGAACTACAATGCCCGTTTCGAAACTAGACTGCTAGCATGAAAATGTGATCCTTCTGTCTACCCCATAGCTAGAAAGGTCACGTGACGTATGTAAAACCCTTAGCTAGAAGAGTCACGTGATCTATGTGAAACCTTTAGCTAGAAGAGTCGCGTGATCTATGTGAAACCTTTAGCGGGAAGAGTCACATGATCTATGTGAAACCTTTAGCTAGAAGAGTCACGTGATCTATGTGAAACCTTTAGCTAGAAGAGTCACGTGATCTATGTGAAACCTTTAGCGGGAAGAGTCACGTGATTTATGTGAAACCTTTAGCGGGAAGAGTCACTTGGCCATTGTGAGACTCTCAGCTCATAATTTTTCAATCGCCACCCATTCCAGGTGTCGCCAAGCTGCCGCCGCCGCTGTACCGGCCGGCCTCCGTGCCTCAAGAGCCACCGCAGCCGCCCGCCAGGCCGTGGCAGTGCGAGCGATGCACTTTTGAGAATCATCCCGACATGGAGGAGTGCGAAATGTGCTCAGCCCTGCGACCGGGCACTCAGATGAGGCCCAGATCCGTCAGCATCTCCCTTGATCGGCCGCTGAGAAACAGCTAAGGAACCTTTTTGGGGCCTGTTCCAGTTTTTTATGTTACCGCTGGCGCTTTCAATTTGTCAGTTATAGGATGGAATTTCTATTGACAGGAAAGACTTTGGTGTTTCAAATACCCACTGCCTACTTCACGATGGCTCCCAATCCGAGTGACGGATTTTCCTGAAAGTCCACCGTATGGATTAAAATTTTCCGTCCTTCACGATCAACCGTCCGACCTCAGCATCGTGGTGATTTTCAGCGGTTCTTATCGAAGACCATTGTGAATCTCTTTGGGAAATCCATATTGGTTCAAAAGTGTAAAAATTAACAATATAATCAATACAATAGTCAACAATGCCGATGTTTTGTGATTCTGAAAGTTGTCTCATCGAATAGTGCGAAAAAAATAGTCTTTGTTCTGGATTTTCATGGCGATTGGTTGAATATTTTAGGAGATATGGAAAAGGGGAAATGTGGATATCGTTTGACTGTTCCGAACCGCCCAAGCAGAATATTTTTCATGGTTAAATTGAAACATCGCTTTAAAATTTATAAGTGAATTTTCTGGCGTTAAATCAAGCACAACTACTTTTGTGTGCCTTAACCATTTTTAATCGGCAAAGCCTTTTTTGTCTTCCATTGCCTACTGAACTGCAGTAGTGTCTTAGGTGTATTTTTATCGAAACTTGCGAAATATTTTAACTTTTTGCACTGTTTTATTTGAATGTAAATAACCGAGCAGCTATTCTAAGAATGTTATTCTGCTGATAATTTTTAATGAGGATATGCTCGCGTATTTTTCCAAGTACATTCTACTTCATTTTAAAAACAATCCATCCATGACACATCTCATTTTTAAGAAAATTTCTACTTCTAACACTAAGCTTGAATATATTTGTAACACTGCAGAGAAAATATATTGTTATACTTATTACACAAAAAAAGATATAATATGACTTTGATGTGTTAGCATATTTATAATGCGCAGATATGATCTGACCAATGATTATCCTTTAGTGAGTAGGGTCACGTGATCAATGATTATCCTTTAGTGAGTAGGGTCACGTGATCAATGATTATCCTTTAGTGAGTAGGGTCACGTGATCAATGATTATCCTTTAGTGAGTAGGGTCACGTGATCAATGATTATCCTTTAGTGAGTACGGTTACGTGATCAATGATTATCCTTTAGTGAGTAGGGTCACGTGATCAATGATTATCCTTTAGTGAGTAGGGTCACGTGATCAATGATTATCCTTTAGTGAGTAGGGTCACGTGATCAATGATTATCCTTTAGTGATTAGGGTCACGTGATCAATGATTATCCTTTAGTGAGTAGGGTCACGTGATCAATGATTATCCTTTAGTGAGTAGGGTTACGTGATCAATGATTATCCTTTAGTGAGTAGGGTCACGTGATCAATGATTATCCTTTTATTAAGAAGGATCACGTGATCAGTGATTATCCTTTAGTGAGAAAAGTCACGTGTTCAATGATTATCCTTTAGTGAGAAAAGTCACGTGATCAATGATTATCCTTTAGTCGGAAGAGTCACCTGACCAATGATTATCCCTTAGCTCATTTGCTAGCCACATGACCTTTAAATGCCCCTTAGCTCACTCATTTAGCTCAATATTGCACTCAAATGACCAATGTCATTTGGATGTGAACTGCCTGAATGTGAATTTGTCTAGGTAACGTATTTACCACAAGGTATTGTGTCTCCAATCTCTTTACTGACAGTAGCAAAGAAAGAAAAGAGAGTTTAATTTTGTTTGGACAAGTAAGTATTTGATTTTGAAAATGATACATGAAAGTGCATAAAGCCGGCACACTCCAACATCCATTCTCTAAAAGGCCGACCTGGTGACGCATCACGGCGGGTGTCACTGCGGCGCGGTGACCTTCACTGTTCTCGCCCCAGCGGTGATCAAGGCCATCAAATGCTCCTGCTCCATCTGCAGCATGAAGGGCAATGATCACTTCATCGTGCCAGCTAGCCAATTCACGCTGCTGACAGGCGCAAACTGCCTGACAACCTACACCTTCAACACGCACGCCGCCAAACACACTTTCTGCTCCAGGTGCGGAGTGCAAAGCTTCTATACTCCGCGCTCAAACCCTGATGGTTATGGAATCAACGTTCACTGCCTGAAGCCGGGCTCCGTCAGCCAGGTGGTCTGGGAGAACTTCAACGGGCGAGACTGGGAGCAGACAATGTCCCAATACGGAGAGGAACTCGCCAAGAGGTCAAAGATTGCCAGCGACCAACTTCCATCAAATGAGAACTGCACCTACTAACCCCTAATAGACATCCGCCCCCATTTGACATCCATCCGCCCCCTATTTGACATCCATCAGCCCCCTAATTGACATCCATCAGCCCCCTATTTGACATCCATCCGCCCCCTATTTGACATCCATCCGCCCCCTATTTGACATCCCTCCAATTAGACATCCGCCCACAATTAGACATCCATCCGCCCCCAAAAAGACATCCGCCCCCAATAAGATATCCGCCCCCAATAAGACATCCGCCACCAATAAGAGATCGAACCCCATAAGACGTCCATCCGCCCCCCCCCAATAGACATCCGCCCCCAATAAGACATCCATCCGCCCCCTAATAGACCTCCGACCTCAATCAGACACCAACAAATCCTATTAGACATCCGCCCCCTAATAGACCTCCGACCCCAATCAGACACCAACAATTACCTATTAGACATCCGCCCCCTAATAGACCTCCGACCCCAATCAGACACCAACAAATCCTATTAGACATCCGCCCCCTAATAGACCTCCGACCCCAATCAGACACCAACAAATACCTATTAGACATCCGCCCCCTAATAGACATCCGACCCCAATCAGACACCAACAAATACCTAATAGACATCCGCCCCCTAATAGACCTCCCACCCCAATCAAACACCAACAAATACCTATTAGACATCCGCCCCCTAATAGACCTCCCACCCCAATCAGACACCAACAAATACCTAATAGACATCCGCCCCCTAATTGACCTCCGACCCCAATCAGACACCAACAAATATGTTAGGTTAGACATAGGTTATACATCCGCCCCTTAGACTTTTTAAGTACTTTTAGAACTGCTTAGAGAATTTTTGAAGAGATCATTCACTGTTCGTTATGAGTGAAATGGTTTATAATTATTATTAATTTTACACTAAACAGTGTGGATGCAATTTGATTCTTATTTGGAAAATATAAGTTGTAATTTTCTAGGTTCTTGTCATTTAATTTTTCTGAACTTTGTGTCAGCAAGATAATATGCAGCTGAAAGTCTTCAAGAATCTTTATTGAACATATCTGGAACTAACCCATATCTAACATCCATATCTAACACCCATATCTAACATCCACATCTAGCATCCATATCTAACATCCATATCTAACATCCATATCTAACATCCATATCTAACATCCATATCTAACATCCATATCTAACATCCACATCTAGCATCCATATCTAAAATCCATATCTAACATCCATATCTAACATCCATATCTAACATCCATATCTAACATCCATATCTAACACCCAGATCTAACATCCATATCTAACATCCATATCTAACATCCATATCTAACACCCAGATCTAACATCCATATCTAACATCCATATCTAACATCCATATCCAGCATATTATCTAACATCCATATCTAACATCCAAATCTAACATTCATATCTAACATCCATATCTAACATCCATATCTAGCATCCATATCTAACATCCATATCTAGCATCAATAACATCAAGCTAGTCAACTAAGGCTGGGTGGCGATGCTGAGCAGTTTCCACGGAGATTAATCTTGGCAATATTATCATTCGTACTACTGAACTGAGTAGCTAAAACGGTCATTAATTTAAATTAGAATTCGAGCGCATTTGAGTCCGCACAAACAACTCTTGGTCTATGCGGGCTGCGCTGTGTGAAAAGTAGTCTATGGCCGAGCTGGGGCAAAAGCACTAGGCTAGCTTATTGTAGTCTATCAAGGAAGCCAAGGAAGTCACTTGGCCCACATCCGAAGAATTTAATGAAGCATGCCGCGCAGCGCCTCCTCCCAGACCTTGCCAGTCGATTTGCAGTCGTGCAAGCACAGCTACCAGCGTGAACTGCTGCTGCTCTATCCCAGCATGTCAATGTACGGCCCAATTCCAGGAAACATCACTCAGATCTCGCGGGCTGAGAATCGCCGAGGTGTATCGGTAAAGTTCACCTGCGATCCAAAGATTGTCGAATTCCTGAAAAGCGTGGCCAGGATGCAGGCCCAGTTCAACGACCCCGTGTTCTTCGAATTGAAAATCCTTCGCCGGGTGAGTCAGCCGGGACAATCGGCCAAGCTGAACATCTACACTGGCCGGGCGAATCTGGCCAGCCAGATAGACAGCGAACGCGACAACTTTGGCCGCGAATTGCAGATCAGCATGGACATGGACGAGCGCATTTCCTCCGCCTGTGATTTCGAGCTCGCAGGGCAACAGTTCTTCAGCCTGACAGCCAGGAAGATTGAGGCCTATTATTCCACGTGACAACAACCGCGGCTTTGTTTGTTGTTGAGGTGCATACTTGCCGTGGGTTGAGAGTTTTCTGTTCTGACTCTAGTTTTTGTCAATTGGTATATTGGCTGAAGGCAGTGGGACAAACCGCTTTCACCTACAAATGCATTGGAGATCTACAGTGCTGCGAATTGAAGTTTACTGCCTTTTGGTTCTGTTCAACAATTAAAGCTTTGAAAAGTTTTCATGACTAGATGATCTAGAAATCACTGCTATTTCTAATTTTTCCAACATCTAGCAAATGTGTCTAAAATTATTGTCAAACAACAGTGTCTAACAACAGTGTCTAAAATCAGTGTCTAACATCAGTCTAACAGCAGTGTCTAACACCAGTGTCTAACATTAATTTCTAACATTAGTGTCTAAAATCAGTGTCTAACAGCTGTCTAACAGCTGTGTCTAACATCAGTGTCTAACAGCTGTGTCTAACATCAGTCTAACAGCAGTGTCTAACACCAGTGTCTAACATTAATTTCTAACATTAGTGTCTAAAATCAGTGTCTAACAGCTGTCTAACAGCTGTGTCTAACATCAGTGTCCAACAGCTGTCTAACAGCTGTGTCTAACATCAGTGTCTAACAGCTGTGTCTAACATCAGTGTCTAACATAAATTTCTAAAATTAGTGTCTAAAATCAGTGTCTAACAGCTGTGTCTAACATTAGTGTCTAAAATCAGTGTCTAACAGCTGTGTCTAACATCAGTGTCTAACAGCTGTGTCTAACAGCAGTGTCTAACATCAGTGTCTAACAGCTGTGTCTAACATCAGTCTAACAGCAGTGTCTAACAGCAGTGTCTAAAATCAGTGTCTAACAGCTGTCTAACAGCTGTGTCTAACACCAGTGTCTAACATTAATTTCTAACAGCAGTGTCTAACATCAGTGTCTAACAGCAGTGTCTAACGTCAGTGTCTAACAGCAGTGTCTAACATCAGTGTCTAACATCAGTGTCTAACAACAGTGTCTAATATTAGTGTCTAATATTAATCTAACACCAGTGCCTAACATTAATTTCTAACATTAGTGTCTAAAATCAGTGTCTAACAGCTGTCTAACAGCTGTGTCTAACACCAGTGTCTAACATTAATTTCTAACATTAGTGTCTAAAATCAGTGTCTAACAGCTGTCTAACAGCTGTGTCTAACACCAGTCTAACAGCTGTGTCTAACACCAGTGTCTAAAATCAGTGTCTAACAGCAGTGTCTAACATCTGTGTCTAACAGCAGTGTCTAACATTAATTTCTAACATCAGTGTCTAACAGCTGTGTCTAACATCAGTCTAACAGCAGTGTCTAACATCAGTGTCTAACAGCAGTGTCTAACATCAGTGTCTAACAGCAGTGTCTAACATCAGTGTCTAACAGCAGTGTCTAACAGCAGTGTCAAACAGCAGTGTCAAACATCAGTGTCTAACAGCAGTGTCTAACATCAGTGTCTAACAGCAGTGTCTAACAGCAGTGTCTAACATCAGTGTCTAACAGCAGTGTCTAACATCAGTCTAACAGCAGTGTCTAACATCAGTGTCTAACAGCAGTGTCTAACATCAGTGTCTAACAGCAGTGTCTAACATCAGTGTCTAACAGCAGTGTCAGTGACAGCAGTATGTGAGATCTAATACGAGTATGCTGATTTTTAGATTTCTTCACCCTAAAAAGACAATAGAACAATAGAAAAATTAGCAGTATGCATCTTAAGTATACAAATGAATTGTTAGTTTCTTAGCCTTTTATTGTCGATTGTGCATTTTATTGTGAATTTGTAACAATTCATTTCACCATACTAAATTGCATACACACCTCAATAGAATGACGAGTCAGTAGTAATAACTGAGCCTTGCAAAAAATGAGAAATATTGAAAACAAACGATAAATAAGTTTGAACAGGGCATAGTCCAGTCTGCGTAGAAAAATATGAAGAATTAGTTAGTTCAAAGTTTCTAAGAGACACCTGAATACGAGTTAAGAGAAATAAAAATGCTAACAAGATGTTACAAATCCCAGTCTGGTCTATAATCTAAGCTTTAGCTGGCAGGTAAAACCGTTTGGCACTTTAGACCAATGACACCACTGACAGACATGGAGGTAATTTTACTGTACTTGACTGCATCAGCTCTTCTGACACTATTGCAAATTGTGCTGTAAATATTAAAATAACTAGCCGAATCTTTTCTACATGCCATGTCAACTATGGCTTTGTTTAGTAGACAATTCGAAGAGGTCCAGTTCCCACGTTGTCAATCAGACAGTCCTTTTTATCTACAGTGTCGCTTGACACATTGCTGCTGATTGTCAGTCAGTGTCGGCGTCATTTAAAGATTTACGCAGGCCAGCCAGATGTCGCGACAGAGCCGAAATGTCGTGCAGGGCGCTTTTCAAATAGCGGCTCTCTTGAGTGCTTACTTTGAGTCTCCCAGCCGGACGACAGCGACTCAGAACTGTTAAGACACGGAGAGGAGGCGCAGATATGGAAGCACTTGTCGCCTTCGAACTCACCTATCAATCTTGGAACTCATCTGTTAATCTTGGAACTCATCTGTCAATCTTGGAACTCATCTGTCAACCTTGGAACTCATCTGTCAATCTTGGAACTCATCTGTTAATCTTGGAACTCATCTGTCAATCTTGGAACTCATCTGTTAATCTTGGAACTCATCTGTCAATCTTGGAACTCATCTGTCAATCTTGGAACTCATCTGTCAATCTTGGAACTCATCTGTCAATCTTGGAACTCATCTGTCAACATTGGAACTCATCTGTCAATCTTGGAACTCATCTGTCAATCTTGGAACTCATCTGTCAATCTTGGAACTCATCTGTCAATCTTGGAACTCATCTGTCAACATTGGAACTCATCTGTCAATCTTGGAACTCATCTGTTAATCTTGGAACTCATCTGTCAATCTTGGAACTCATCTGTCAATCTTGGAACTCATCTGTTAATCTTGGAACTCATCTGTCAATCTTGGAACTCATCTATCAATCTTAGAACTCATCTGTCAATCTTGGAACTCATCTGTCAATCTTGGAACAGAATGTTGGAAGATGTGAAAGACAAAAATAATGCTCTTTCATCAAGCACTTACGCTTCAGAGCCGATTATGTCCATGACTTGTCGCTGCAGAGAATGCACCCTCATCGACAGGTAGACAGCAAAAATGCAGCAAAGAATGAGCCTGATATGTTTTTTTTAATATTCATTTGATTAATTTTGAATCGCGCTATCAATGTGTTTCAGTCGGGGCCACGGATTGGAATCGTGGATTAAGGACAAACCACAAATAAAATGATGGGCTGGGGTTGGGAGGGGCAACCCACTAATAAACTGATGGACTGGGGTGGGGAGGGGCAACCCACTAATAAACTGATGGACTGGGGTGGGGAAGGGCAACCCACTAATAAACTGATGGACTGGGGGTGGGGAGGGGCAACCCACTAATAAACTGTTGAACTGGGGTGGGGAAGGGCAACCCACTAATAAACTGATGGACTGGGGGTGGGGAGGGGCAACCCACTAATAAACTGATGGACTGGGGGTGGGGAGGGGCAACCCACTAATAAACTGATGGACTGGGGGTGGGGAGGGGCAACCCACTAATAAACTGTTGAACTGGGGTGGGGAAGGGCAACCCACTAATAAACTGATGGACTGGGGTGGGGAGGGGCAACCCACTAATAAACTGATGGACTGGGGGTGGGGAGGGGCAACCCACTAATAAACTGATGGACTGGGGTGGGGAGGGGCAACCCACTAATAAACTGTTGGACTGGGGTGGGGAGGGGCAACCCACTAATAAACTGTTGAACTGGGGTGGGGAGGGGCAACCCACTAATAAACTGTTGAACTGGGGTGGGGAGGGGCAACCCACTAATAAACTGTTGAACTGGGGTGGGGAGGGGCAACCCACTAATAAACTGATTGGACTGGGGTGGGGAGGGGCAACCCACTAATAAACTGTTGAACTGGGGTGGGGAGGGGCAACCCACTAATAAACTGATGGACTGGGGGTGGGGAGGGGCAACCCACTAATAAACTGATGGACTGGGGTGGGGAGGGGCAACCCACTAATAAACTGTTGGACTGGGGTGGGGAGGGGCAACCCACTAATAAACTGTTGAACTGGGGTGGGGAAGGGCAACCCACTAATAAACTGTTGGACTGGGGTGGGGAGGGGCAACCCACTAATAAACTGATGGACTGGGGTGGGGAGGGGCAACCCACTAATAAAATGATGGACTGGTGGTGGGGAGGGGCAACCCACTAATAAACTGATGGACTGGGGGTGGGGAGGGGCAACCCACTAATAAAATGATGGACTGGGGGTGGGGAGGGGCAACCCACTAATAAAATGATGGACTGGTGGTTGGGAGGGGCAACCCACTAATAAACAACAGTTTACAATTTATAATTTAGCTTACAGCACTAGTACAAGAGCCTCGCTAGCAGCAGCCCAGTCCGCAGACAATGTCATACGAAATCCAGACACCCGAACATCGCTGTCGCATGTCGACCTTGGAGCTGAAAATTTCGGAATGAACGAGAATTTAATCGGAGTTGTGAATCGACTTTATAACTCACAAGAGCGAGAGCGTTAGAATTCTTCAATAGAACATTTACCCGGCGAAGGCAACGCGTCGCTATAATTGTTCTGAGAAATTGGCGGAATGTCCTGGCTACTGTTGTCCTCTTCCCTAGGACCATCTTCTCGCTGTTGCTGCTGCTGCAGCTGCTGCTGCTGATGTTGCAGATGCACAACTGGACTCGCTTCGAAGCCAGAATCAGTGGAATCATCTGTCAGGGCTTCCACTTGATCTGCAACCACCTGTTCATTGTCGAATTTAACAGGCTTTCAATCAACTTTAAATTTTATTTAGCCCTTTTTTAGCAAATGTTATTTTCTTCGCAGGTCAACAAGGGTATCCAAAATGAGTACGGGCGGGATGAGACAGGGGAAAGATAAGATACGGGAGAGATGAGACACCAGAGAAATGAGACACGGGAAAGATGAGACAACGGGAGAGATAATACAAGGGGAGAGATTAGACAGGCGAGAGATGAGATACGCGAGAGATGAGACAGAGATGAGACAGAGAGATGAGACGGGAGAGATGAGAGACGGGAGATGAGACACGGGAGAGATGAGACAACGGGAGAGATGAGACAAGGCGAGAGATTAGACACGCGAGAGATTAGACACGCGAGAGATAAGACACAGATGAGACAGAGAGATGAGACGGGAGAGATGAGAGACGGGAGATGAGACATGGGGGAGATAAGACCAGAGAGATGAGACCGGAGAGATGAGACGGGGAGAGATGAGACGTGGAGAGATGAGACAGGGTGAGACGAGACGGGGAGAGACGAGACGGGGAGAGATGAGACAGGGAGAGATGAGAGACGGGATAGATTAGACGGGGAGAGATAAAAACGGGAGAGATGAGAGACGGGAGAGATGAAAACGGGAGAGATGAGAGACGGGGAGAGATGAGACGTGGAGAGATGAGACGGGGTGAGACGAGACGGGGAGAGACGAGACGGGGATAGATGAGACAGGGAGAGATGAGAGACGGGATAGATTAGACGGGGAGAGATAAAAACGGGAGAGATGAGAGACGGGAGAGATGAAAACGGGAGAGATGAGAGACGGGGAGAGATGAGACAGGGAGAGATGAGAGACGGGGAGAGATGAGACGGGAGAGATGGTACAGGGGAGAGTTGGAGGCAGCAAAAGGGCCAGGTTAGCGAGCGCAATTAGGAGCATTTCGGCAGCGTCAGGCCAACGGTCCGGAGTTTTCTGACCCAGTAAAAAGCGATGAGAGAGGGAGAAGCAACTGTTTAGTAATTCAAAGAGGAAAGCGAGGCTGCTTTTCAGCTTCGAGCAGCTGTGACTCATTGTTTGCTTTCCACTCGGGTCAGACTGACGCCAATTATTGTCTGAGGTGACGCCCCCTCTACACTTCGGCACATTCAGCTCTGCCTGGCAGCTAAGCAAACGCTTTTTCATTCGAGAAATTAGGTTCAAATATGAAATACTCACGACATCTGTTAATAAAAAAGTACAAAGAGTGCCGTGATAAAGACATTGCGGCTAGAAAAATGCACAATAGAGTGTGGTTTGCTTACATCAAGGAAGATAATATGATTGTTGAATAGAATCTGACAGAATCTAACAGAATCTAACAGAATCTAACAGCATCTAACAGCATCTAACAGCATCTAACAGAATCTAACAGAATCTAACAGAATCTAACAGCATCTAACAGAATCTAACAGCATCTAACAGAATCTAACAGAATCTAACAGAATCTAACAGCATCTAACAGCATCTAACAGAATCTAACAGCATCTAACAGAATCTAACAGCATCTAACAGCATCTAACAGAATCTAACAGAATCTAACAGCATCTAACAGCATCTAACAGAATCTAACAGCATCTAACAGAATCTAACAGCATCTAACAGCATCTAACAGAATCTAACAGCATCTAACAGCATCTAACAGAATCTAACAGCATCTAACAGAATCTAACAGAATCTAACAGAATCTAACTGCATCTAACAGAATCTAACAGCATCTAACAGAATCTAACAGAATCTAACAGCATCTAACAGCATCTAACAGAATCTAACAGAATCTAACAGAATCTAACAGCATCTAACAGAATCTAACAGAATCTAACAGAATCTAACAGCATCTAACAGAATCTAACAGCATCTAACAGAATCTAACAGAATCTAACAGCATCTAACAGCATCTAACAGAATCTAACAGCATCTAACAGAATCTAACAGAATCTAACAGCATCTAACAGCATCTAACAGAATCTAACAGAATCTAACAGAATCTAACAGCATCTAACAGCATCTAACAGAATCTAACAGCATCTAACAGAATCTAACAGAATCTAACAGAATCTAACAGAATCTAACAGAATCTAACAGCATCTAACAGCATCTAACAGCATCTAACAGCATCTAACAGCATCTAACAGAATCTAACAGAATCTAGCAGCATCTAACAGAATCTAACAGAATCTAATAGCATCTAACAGCATCTAACAGCATCTAACAGCATCTATCAGGATCCCAGTCACGTGACCTACCAGAGCATCTGACGCTGGCTGATCAGTCGCTGCGCCCCATGCGGACTGAAGCTGCAGCAGGAGGCGGTCCCTTGAGCCAATGTTGGAGAATGTCACCTGGAGATTGTTCAGAAATGAAGATGTTAGAAGACTTAGAGTTTATCAGCTACTGGTGGCGTGATTCTCTTAAAAACATCATCGACAGCAATTTTCACTTACCGACTTTTGAGCAGTTGTAATCCTAATCCCAGTGGGAAATAGCGACAACACCTTCTCCTTGCAGATGGAGACAACATCGGAGAACTTTAGTTTCACCTGCAAGTTGAATTTTTCAGAATATTCTTGTTTGTTAGCTCAAGGGGAGAGATGAAACACGGGAGAGATGAGACAATGGGAGAGATAAGACAAGGGGAGAGATGAAACACGGGAGAGATGAGACAATGGGAGAGATAACACAAGGGGAGAGATGAGACAGGGAAGAGATAAGACAAGGGGAGAGATAAGACAAGGGGAGAGATGAGACAAGGGGAGAGATGAGACACGGGAGAGATGAGACAAGGGGAGAGATGAGACAAGGGGAGAGATCAGACACGGGAGAGATGAGACACGGGAGAGATAAGACAAGGGGAGAGATCAGACACGGGAGAGATGAGACACGGGAGAGATGAGACACGGGAGAGATGAGACAAGGGGAGAGATAAGACAAGGGGAGAGATGAGACAAGGGGAGAGATGAGACACGGGAGAGATGAGACAAGGGAGAGATGAGACACGGGAGAGATGAGACACGGGAGAGATGAGACACGGGAGAGATGAGACAAGGGGAGAGATAAGACAAGGGGAGAGATGAGACAAGGGGAGAGATGAGACACGGGAGAGATGAGACAAGGGAGAGATGAGACACGGGAGAGATGAGATACGGGAGAGATGAGACACGGGAGAGATGAGACACGGGAGAGATGAGACACGGGAGAGATGAGACAAGGGGAGAGATGAGACAACGAGAGAGATGAGACACGGGAGAGATGAGACAAGGGAGAGATGAGACACGGGAGAGATGAGATACGGGAGAGATGAGACACGGGAGAGATGAGACACGGGAGAGATGAGACACGGGAGAGATGAGACAAGGGGAGAGATGAGACAACGAGAGAGATGAGACACGGGAGAGATGAGACAAGGGAGAGATGAGACACGGGAGAGATGAGATACGGGAGAGATGAGACACGGGAGAGATGAGACACGGGAGAGATGAGACACGGGAGAGATGAGACAAGGGGAGAGATGAGACAACGAGAGAGATGAGACACGGGAGAGATGAGACACGGGAGAGATGAGACACGGGAGAGATGAGACACGGGAGAGATGAGACACGGGAGAGATGAGACACGGGAGAGATGAGACACGGGAGAGATGTGACACGGGAGAGATGAGACAATGGAAGTGATAACACATGATGACGTAGGTGTTGGAATTGGCTTGGGAGGGGGGGGCATTTTTAGTAGCTTTGATGGCCGCACCTTAAATTTAAATTAAAGCTATTGATAAAATTTTCACTTTGTCCAATATCAATCGATAGAAAACAGGTGCTATTTTGAATAGCCACATTTTTTCTGTATCTCGCAAAATATTGAACCAATCGCTGTGAAAATCCAGAGCTAAACTTTTCCGCTCTATCCGATGAAACAACTTCCAGAATCACGAAACATCGACATCGTCGAGATATTCAACGACTCTCGTCGGGTTGTCTGGTGGCAAAAACCGGGTATTTGAAATACCTCCGTGTTCTTTCTACTGTTGAAGACACGCAAACTCACCTCGGCAGCCAAGCTTGGTAGGGCCGGGCAGAAGCAGATGTACCGCCTAGTGATGATAATTGTGCCCCTGGCTGGTAGGTCCGACACGCGAAATGCAGGCATTGCTGCAAGGAGAAAAACGTTGCGGAAACATGTGCTTATTATTATTTAATAATCTAATTTAACACACGAGACAGAGCAAGGAAGACTCACTGGTTACTATGCTATCTCGCTGCGACAGCCTCAAGCGTCTGGTAAATTTGCCAATCTTACTGCTGATACTGCGCCTTCGACGACTCTCCGTTTGTGGAGTTGACATTGTCGGCATAGACTCCGGCTGGGCAAGTTGCGGCTGCTGCATTGGATGCACCCGATTCATTCTGAAGAGCTGCTAGCTGTTTTTAATTACTAACGGCTGCGTGCTTTTATACCATTGGTTTCTGTCAGCCAATTCAGCACAGCCAGCTCAATATGAGAGCACGATGAGATTTCCTACGCGTCTCGTCTTAATAAATTTGACCTGTGCTTGCTGGGCTTTTATTAGCTATATTATTTAGCTCAGCGGAGTACAGAGAAACGTATTACTTGACAGGTTTTAGACTAAGTTCAACCTGTTTGTGTTTTTCACTCAGCTCTGTCTATTTTTTTGGGGTGGGGGCGGTGGCTGCGCACAATGCGTGTACGTCTGCGGCCATTTTGTTCAGCTGAGAATACCGACAACTTTTAGGTTGCGTCACTTCGGTTTGCTCGCGTCACTGACTGCCTAGAAATTAATAGAAGCTCTCATTGCATAATTGCATTGTGGGCAACAATAATACTTTTCTGTCAACTGACAATGCTCAATACAACATAAGTGAGATGAGGCGTGGAGATGAGACAAGAGGGATGAGACAGGGGGAGATGAGGCGTGGAGATGAGACAAGAGGGATGAGACAGGGGGAGATGAGGCGTGGAGATGAGACAAGAGGGATGAGACAGGGGGAGATGAGACAGGGGAGATGAGACAGGGGAGATGAGACAGGGGGAGATGAGGCGTGGAGATGAGACAAGAGGGATGAGACAGGGGGAGATGAGACAGGGGAGATGAGACAGGGGGAGATGAGACAGGGGAGATGAGACAAGAGGGATGAGTAAAGGGAAGATGAGACAAGAAAGATAAGACAGGGGAGATGAGACCGGGGGAGATAAGACAGGGGGAGATGAGACCGGGGGAGATAAGACAGGGGGGATGAGACAGGGGGGATGAGACAAGAGGGATGAGTAAGGGGAAGATGAGACAAGAAAGATGAGACAGGGGAGATGAGACCGGGGGAGATAAGACAGGGGGAGATGAGACCGGGGGAGATAAGACAGGGGGGATGAGACAGGGGGGATGAGACAAGAGGGATGAGTAAGGGGAAGATGAGACAAGAAAGATGAGACAGGGGAGATGAGACCGGGGGAGATAAGACAGGGGGAGATGAGACCGGGGGAGATAAGACAGGGGGGATGAGACAAGAGGGATGAGTAAGGGGAAGATGAGACAAGAAAGATGAGACAGGGGGAGATGAGACCGGGGGAGATGAGACTGGGGGATGAGACAAGAGGGATGAGTAAGGGGAAGATGAGACAAAAAAGATGAGACAGGGGGAGATGAGACCGGGGGAGATAAGACAGGGGGAGATAAGACAGGGGGAGATGAGACAGCGGGAGATGAGACAGGAGGAGATGAGACAGGGGAGAGATGAAACAAGAAAGAGATAAGACAGAAAAGAGACAAAAGCAGATGCGACACAAGAGAGATAAGTCAAGAGCGATGATGAGACATTTAAGAGATTAAGCAGGGTAGAGGTTAGATTGGGATGAGACAGTAGAAAGATTAGGGAGTACAAAGATGAGACAGTGGAGAGATTAAGCACGTGAGAGATGAGATACAGGGGAATACGACGAAAGAAAGATGAGACGAAGAAGAGTAAGTGTTACAACGGACAAGGGACCGATTTAGGAGTATAGGGCTGGTCGTATCTAGCGCGTGGGTCGGAGGTTGCTGACCGCTGCACTAAAGGTTCACCTGAACGTACGAGACGCCATCCTATTGCATGTAAGCTCCTGTCCCAGAGTTTAGTGTGACACCAAATTTTGACATCGCTACTTCTAAACTAATAAATATATTTAGCTTAGAATTCCCGCATTGCCGTGCATTGCTGCGCTTTACCTGGGGCCTTCGTATTCAGACTTTCAATAGAAATTTAATTCTACAGTCCAACTACCTACTAAAAGTAGGCGCTAAGGGTAAAATATTTATAGTAAACCATAAAAAGATTCTTTTAAAAGCTTTCTCGGTTTGCGAATCAAAATAGGTTTCAATTATCACACGAGGGGTTCGGTTAGTTCACGTATTTTTTATTACGAGTCGGTTTAGTGGCATTGCAGAACTTTGTATTTTTATCACCACTAAGAATTGCCACTCAGACTTGCTTAAAATTATTGCCACATTTTTTCTGTGCACCGACTACCTCATTTCCCCTCCACTTTCGTTGCACCTGCCGCCTTATTTTCTTCTCTACGTCGTTGCACCTAGAATCCTAGAATCCTGGATATCTCGGTTTGGCCCACCATTGACGCTGGTGACCGATCAAGGCGCGCAGTTCCGCGCGGAGCTCATGCGAAACCTGGCGACACTGCTCGGAATACATCACATCCGCACTTCAGCCTACAATCCGAGGGCAAATGGCATCGTCGAGCGAACCCACCGAACATTAAAGTCCGGGCTGAAAGCACGTGGCAAGAACTGACTGCAGCACCTACCCATCGTGCTTCTCGGAATGCGCATTTTTGCAGACGAGACAGGTGCATCGCCATTCTCCATCGTTACCGGTGAACAACCATTAGTCCCACCTGTAGTTGCCGACACCTCCTCTATCAAGGAACTTTCCACAAGAATGCACCAACTTTTTTTTCCGTATCGCCAACCACGAACGCGCGAGGTAAGAATTCATCTGCCAGCAGACTTGGCTGCATGCACCCACGTCTGGTTGCGACTAGATCGAGTTCGACGTCCCCTAGAAGCACCCTACCAGGGACCCTATGCAGTGCTGGAGAGACACGAAACGACATTCACATTGGAAATCAACGGCAAGCCCTCTGTGGTGTCTATCGATCGAGTGAAACCAGCTACACTCCCAGCACCGGTACCAATTAGCAAAGCACCAGCAACTACTGTAACACCGGAAAACCCACCGGCAGCAAACATACGTGCTAAAACCGCTTCCCACGTTCGTTTTTCCACAGAACCATCCGTTAAACTGTTTTACGCAACTGAACCATTATTAACCTAACTGAAAATCATTTTCTAACTGTTTCATAACAACAATCAAAACCTTTGCATAAACTCCGTTTTGGGTGGGGTAGTATCTTGTAGCAGCAAATTCACTTCTTTCTTTTAACTCTTAATATTTAAGGATTCAAATGGTACTTTTATTTCCCCCTTACCACTAATTTGTCCATGACCCTTGTTATCGTTAGGTTCAGTCGCCCGGTTAAGACTTAAATGTAACCCCACGACAAAACTAAATAAACAAGCTCAAGCTTTTGCCGACTCTTGGATTCAACTAGCAACATTTGTAGCAAGTCAGCTACAAAATTCAGCACATCATATTCTTCTCCCCCACTGCCACATCCACTATTGCCATAGACTCTCCTTTATTGTGTTGTGACGCAGCCCTCACCTCTGCCCTATCATTTTGATCTCTTTCTCATTCCCTGCCCCGCCAGTCGGCTAGCGTGCCCCCCACCCCAGTTCATATCTATCGATCGCCCCAGCCTACCCCTAATTGTTGAATGTACATCTCACCCGCCTTGCGCGCTCTCTTACCCCACCCCCTGTTTGTTTTGTCGCTAAAGCCCGGAGTTCTGTGGTGCCAACCTAGCTATATAGTTGTGCCAGTTAATTAGACCCTGCTAACCTCGTCTGCCCACCTGTTACGAAACTGTCTATTTTAGTGAAAATACTAGCAAGTTTTGCCCCCCTTCGGGGAGCAGAAATACTTTTAATTCGTCTAGTATATACTTTTTAGCAGCTGAATTTACAGCTTTTTAAAGCTACAATGAACCCCCAGTTGACAATGATCCCCCAGTTGACAATGATCCCCCAGTTGACAATGAACCCCCAGTTGACAATGAACCCCCAGTTGACAACGATCCCCCAGTTGACAATGATCCCCCATTTGACAATGATCCCCCAGTTGACAATGATCCCACAGTGGACAATGATCCCCCAGTTGACAAAGATCCCCCAGTTCCCAATGATCACCCAGTTGATGATGATCCCCCAGTTGATGATGATCCCCCAGTTGAAAATGATCCCCCAGTTGACAATGATCCCACAGTTGACAATGATCCCCCAGTTGACAAAGATCCCCCAGTTCACAATGATCACCCAGTTGATGATGATCCCCCAGTTGACAATGATCCCCCAGTTGACAATGATCCCCCAGTTGACAATGATCCCCCAGTTAACAAAGATCCCCCAGTTCACAATGATCCCCCAGTTGATGAAGTCTCCCCATTGATGATGATCCCCAGTTAACAATGTTCCTCCATTTGACAATGTTCCCCCAGTTGACAACGATCCCCCAGTTGATGATGATCACCCAGTTGACAATGATCCCCCAGTTGACAATGATCCCCCAGTTGACAATGATCCCCCAGTTGACAATGATCCCTCAGTTGATGATGATCCCCCAGTTGAAAATGATCCCCCAGTTGACAATGATCCCCCAGTTGACAATGATCCCCCAGTTGACAATGATCCCCCAGTTAACAAAGATCCCCCAGTTCACAATGATCCCCCAGTTGATGAAGTCTCCCCATTGATGATGATCCCCAGTTAACAATGTTCCTCCAGTTGACAATGTTCCCCCAGTTGACAATGATCCCCCAGTTGATGATGATCACCCAGTTGACAATGATCCCCCAGTTGACAATGATCCCCCCAGTTGACAATGATCCCCCAGTTGATGATGATCCCCCAGTTGAAAATGATCCCCCAGTTGACAATGATCCCCCAGTTGAGAATGATCCCCCAGTTGACAATGATCCCCCAGTTAACAAAGATCCCCCAGTTCACAATGATCCCCCAGTTGATGAAGTCTCCCCATTGATGATGATCCCTAGTTAACAATGTTCCTCCAGTTGACAATTTTCTCCCAGTTGACAATGATCCCCCAGTTGATGATGATCACCCAGCACCCAGTTGACAATGATCCCCCAGTTGACAATGATCCCCCAGTTGACAATGAACCCCCAGTTGACAACGATCCCCCAGTTGACAATGATCCCCCAGTTGACAATGATCCCCCAGTTGACAATGATCCCACAGTATACAATGATCCCCCAGTTGACAAAGATCCCCCAGTTCACAATGATCCCCCAGTTGACAAAGATCCCCCAGTTCTCAATGATCCCCCAGTTGATGATGATCCCCAGTTGATGATGATTCCCCAGTTGACAATTATCCCCCAGTTGACCATTACCCCCCACTTGACAATGATCTCTCAGTTCACAATGATCCCCCAGTTGACAATGATCCCCCAGTTGACAATGAACCCCCAGTTGACAATGAACCCCCAGTTGACAAGATCCCCCAGTTGACAATGATCCCCCATTTGACAATGATCCCCCAGTTGACAATGATCCCCCAGTTGACAATGATCCCCCAGTTGACATTGATCCCCCAGTCGACAATTATCCCCCAGTTTATTATGATCCCCCAGTTCACCATGATCCCCATTTTGATGATGACTCCCCAGTTGACGTTGATTTTTCAAACGCTGGGTTAGCCAAGATTCAAACTCAGGTTTCGCCATGTTTTAAACCCTGGTGGGCTCTGATTCAAACTCTCGTTTTGCCATGATTCAGACTCTGGTTGGCTATGATTCAAACTCTGGTTTAGCCAAGATTCAAACTCTGGTTGGCTATGATTCAGACGCTGGTTTAGCCATGATTCAGACGCTGGTTTAGCCATGATTGAAACTCTGGTTTAGCCATGATTCAGACTCTGGTTTAGCCATGATTCAGACGCTGGTTTAGCCATGATTCAGACGCTGGTTTAGCCATGATTGAAACTCTGGTTTAGCCATGATTCAGACTCTGGTTTAGCCATGATTTAAATTCTGGTTAAGCCATGATTCAGACTCTGGTTTAGCCATGATTCAGACTCTGGTTTAGCCATGATTCAAACTCTGGTTAAGCCATGATTCAGACTCTGGTTTAGCCATGATTCAGACTCTATTTTAGCCATGATTCAGACTATGGTTTAGCCATGATTCAGACTCCAGTTTTGCCATGATTCAGACTCTGGTTTAGCCATGATTCAGACTCTGGTTTAGCCATGATTCAGACTCTGGTTAAGCCATGATTCAGACTCTGGTTTAGCCATGATTTAAATTCTGGTTAAGCCATGATTCAGACTCTGGTTTAGCCATGATTCAAACTCTGGTTAAGCCATGATTCAAACTCTGGTTTAGCCATGATTCAAACTCTGGTTTAGCCATGATTCAGACGCTGGTTTAGCCATGATTCAGACTCTGGTTTAGCCATGATTCAGACTCTGTTTAGCCATGATTCAAACTCTGGTTAAGCCATGATTCAGACTCTGGTTAAGCCATGATTCAGACGCTGGTTTAGCCATGATTCAAACTCTGGTTAAGCCATGATTCAGACTCTGGTTTAGCCATGATTTAAATTCTGGTTAAGCCATGATTCAGACTCTGGTTTAGCCATGATTCAAACTCTGGTTAAGCCATGATTCAGACGCTGGTTTAGCCATGATTCAGACTCTGGTTTAGCCATGATTCAGACTCTGGTTTAGCCATGATTCAGACTCTGGTTTAGCCATGATTCAGACTCTGGTTTAGCCATGATTCAGACGCTGGTTTAGCCATGATTCAGACTCTGGTTTAGCCATGATTCAGACTCCAGTTTAGCCATGATTCAAGCTCTGGTTTAGCCATGATTCAGACGCTGGTTTAGCCATGATTCAAGCTCTATTTTTGCCATGATTCAAATTCAGGTTTGCTATGATTTATGATATTTTATTTACGAAATGAAAAAATAAATTAAAATAATCTTCAATCACTACTGGCTGAAAATTAGTCTAAATGATTTGACGCAGTGCAGAATCGAACCCTAGCCTAGCCTAACTTATTCCTAGTGCCTACACATCGGCTATTCCGACTGTTGGTTAGTGGGTGCAAAAATCTGCCTTATAAAATGAATTCTCAAAGTTCTGGCTTTGTACAATGAAGTAAGAAAATAGAGTACACTCAGTCTCGCGGTTGGTTGTGTACATTTATTTCCAATTTGTCTCCAGAGTGCAGGCTTTAAATTCAATCAGCTAGGGGTTGTTGCGCAATTTGACGACGCAATTCTAATTCAGTGGCTGTCAGTGAAATTCTCAATAGGCCAAGATGGTTTGACCTTTGAAAAAATCATGTTTTTCGAATATTTAATCCCTTTAGCAATAAAGTTAAGCTTAATAAAAATACGTGTATAATTGTCCCCATATTTAGCATCTTTTGGTGAAGAAATGGTGAAAATCGGTTGAGCCGTTCGGGAGAAAATCAATTACAAGCAACCAACCCAAGCATTTCATTTTTAGTATATTAGACTAGCAAGTTTTGCCCCCCTTCGGGGAGCAGAAATACTTTTAATTCGTCTAGTATATACTTTTTAGCAGCTGAATTTACAGCTTTTTAAAGCTACAATGAACCACCAGTTGACAATGAACCCCCAGTTGATGATGATCCCCAGGTTGACAATGAACCCCCGGTTGACAATGATCCCCCAGTTGACAATGATCCCCCAGTTGACAATGATCCCCCAGTTGACAATGATCCCACAGTTGACAATGATCCCCCAGTTGACAAATATCCCCCAGTTCACAATGATCCCCCAGTTGAAAATGATCCCCCAGTTGACAATGATCCCCCAGTTGACAATGATCCCCCAGTTGACAATGATCCCGCCCGTTGACAATGATCCCACAGTTGACAATGAACCCCCAGTTGACAATGATCCCCCCAGTTGATGATGACCGCCCAGTTGACAATGATCCCCCAGTTGACAATGATCCCACAGTTGACAATGAACCCCCCAGTTGACAATGATCCCCAGTTGACAATGATCCCCCAGTTGACAATGATCCCCCAGTTGACAAAGATCCCCCAGTTTACAATGATCCCCCAGTTGATGATGACTCCCCATTGATGATGATCCCCAGTTAACAATGTCCCCTCCAGTTGACCATGTTCCCCCAGTTGACAATGATCCCCCAGTTGATGATGACTCCCCATTGATGATGATCCCCAGTTAACAATGTCCCCTCCAGTTGACCATGTTCCCCCAGTTGACAATGATCCCCCAGTTGACAATGAACTCCCAGTTGACAATGATCCCCCAGTTAATGATGATCCCCCAGTTGACAATGATCCCCCAGTTGACAACAATCCCCCAGTTGACAATAATCCCCCCAGTTGACAATGATCCCCCAGTTGACAATGATCCCACAGTTGACAATGATCCGGCCCAGTTGACAATGATCCCCCAGTTCACAAATATCCCCCAGTTGATGATGATCCCCCAGTTAATGATGATCCCCCAGTTAATGATGATCCCCAGTTGACAATGATCCCCCAGTTGACAACGATCCCCCAGTTGACAATAATCCCCCAGTTTACCATGATCCCCATTTTGATGATGACTCCCCAGTTGACGTTGATTTTTCAAACGCTGGGTTAGCCAAGATTCAGGTTTCGCCATGTTTTAAACCCTGGTGGGTTATGATTCAGACTCTGGTTGACTATGATTCAAACTCTGGTTTTGCCATGATTCAAACTCTCGTTTTACCATGATTCAAACTCTGGTTTAGCCATGATTCAAACTCTGGTTTAGCAATGATTCAAACTCTGGTTTAGCCGTGATTCAAACTCTGGTGTATCCATGATTCAAACTCTGGTTTAGCCATGATTCAGACGCTGGTTTAGCCATGATTCAAACTCTGGTTGGCCAGGATTGAAATTTTGGTTTAGCCATGATTCAAACTCTGGTTTAGCCATGATTCAAACTCTGGTTTAGCCATGATTCAAACTCTGGTTTAGCCATGATTCAAACTCTGGTTTAGCCATGATTCAAACTCTGGTTTAGCCATCATTCAAACTCTGGTTTAGCCATGATTGAAGCTCTGGTTTAGCCATGATTCAAACTCTGGTTTAGCCATGATTCAGACTCTGGTTAGCAATGATTCAAACTCTGGTTTAGCCATGATTCAAACTCTGGTTTAGCCATGATTCAAACTCTGGTTTAGCCATGATTCAGACGCTGGTTTAGCCATGATTCAGACGCTGGTTTAGCCATGATTCAGACGCTGGTTTAGCCATGATTCAAACGCTGGTTTAGCCATGATTCAAACTCTGGTTTAGCCATGATTCAAACTCTGGTTTAGCCATGATTCAAACTCTGGTTTAGCCATGATTCAAACTCTGGTTTAGCCATGATTCAAACTCTGGTTTAGCCATGATTCAAACTCTGGTTTTGCCATGATTGAAGCTCTGGTTTAGCAATGATTCAAACTCTGGTTTAGCCATGATTCAGACTCTGGTTAGCAATGATTCAAACTCTGGTTTAGCAATGATTCAAACTCTGGTTTAGCCATGATTCAAACTCTGGTTTAGCCATGATTCAAACTCTGGTTTAGCCATGATTCAAACTCTGGTTTAACCATGATTCAAACTCAAGTTTAGCGATGATTCAAACTCTGGTTTAGCCATGCTGATGATGATGGTTTTAGCCATGATTCAAACTCTGGTTCAGCCATGATTCAAACTCTGGTTGGCCCAGATTCAAACTCTGGTTTAGCCATGATTCAGACTCTGGTTTAGCCATGATTCAGACTCAAGTTTAACCATGATTCAGACTCTGGTTTAGCCATGATTCAGACTCAAGTTTAGCCATGATTCAGACTCTAGTTTAGCCATGATTCAAACTCTGGTTAGCCATGATTCAGACTCTGGTTTAGCCATGATTCAGACTCTAGTTTAGCCATGATTCAAGCTCTGTTTTAGCCATGATTCAAGATCTGGTTTAGCCATGATTCAAACTCTGGTTTAGCCATGATTCAGACTCTAGTTTAGCCATGATTGAAACTCTGGTTTAGCCATGATTCAGACTCTGGTTTAGCCATGATTCAGACTCTAGTTTAGCCATGCTCATGATGATGGTTTAGCCATGATTCAAACTCTGGTTTAGCCATGATTCAAACTCAAGCTTAGCGATGATTCAAACTCCGGTTTAGCCATGATTCAGACGCTGGTTTAGCCATGATTCAGACGCTGGTTTAGCTATGATTCAGACGCTGGTTTAGCCATGATTCAGACTATGGTTTAGCCATGATTCAGACGCTGGTTTAGCCATGATTCAGACTCTGGTTTAGCCATGATTCAGACTATGGTTTAGCCATGATTCAAACTCTGGTTTAGCCATGATTCAAACTCTGGTTTAGCCATGATTCAAACTCTGGTTTAGCCATGATTCAGACTCTGGTTTAGCCATGATTCAAACGCTGGTTTAGCCATGATTCAAACTCTGGTTTAGCCATGATTGAAGCTCTGGTTTAGCAATGATTCAAACTCTGGTTTAGCCATGATTCAGACTCTGGTTAGCAATGATTCAAACTCTGGTTTAGCAATGATTCAAACTCTGGTTTAGCCATGATTCAAACTCTGGTTTAGCCATGATTCAAACTCTGGTTTAGCCATGATTCAAACTCTGGTTTAACCATGATTCAAACTCAAGTTTAGCGATGATTCAAACTCTGGTTTAGCCATGCTGATGATGATGGTTTAGCCATGATTCAAACTCTGGTTCAGCCATGATTCAAACTCTGGTTGGCCCAGATTCAAACTCTGGTTTAGCCATGATTCAGACTCTGGTTTAGCCATGATTCAGACTCAAGTTTAACCATGATTCAGACTCTGGTTTAGCCGTGATTCAGACTCAATGTTTAGCCATGATTCAGACTCTAGTTTAGCCATGATTCAAACTCTGGTTTAGCCATGATTCAGACTCTGGTTTAGCCATGATTCAGACTCTGGTTTAGCCATGATTCAAACTCTGGTTTAAGCCATGATTCAGACTCTGGTTTAGCCATAATTTAAATTCTGGTTAAGCCATGATTCAGACTCTGGTTTAGCCATGATTCAAACTCTGGTTTAGCCATGATTCAGACGCTGGTTTAGCCATGATTCAGACTCTGGTTTAGCCATGATTCAGACTCTGGTTTAGCCATGATTCAAACTCTGGTTTAGCCATGATTCAGACTCTGGTTTAGCCATGATTCAAACTCTGGTTAAGCCATGATTCAGACTCTGGTTTAGCCATGATTCAGACTCTGGTTTAGCCATGATTCAGACGCTGGTTTAGCCATGATTCAGACTCTGGTTTAGCCATGATTGAAGCTCTGGTTTAGCCAAGATTCAAACTCTGGTTTAGCCATGATTCAGACTCTGGTTAGCAATGATTCAAACTCTGGTTTAGCCATGATTCAAACTCTGGTTTAGCCATGATTCAAACTCTGGTTTAGCCATGATTCAGACGCTGGTTTAGCCATGATTCAGACGCTGGTTTAGCCATGATTCAAACTCTGGTTAAGCCATGATTCAGACTCTGGTTTAGCCATAATTTAAATTCTGGTTTAAGCCATGATTCAGACTCTGGTTTAGCCATGATTCAAACTCTGGTTTAGCCATGATTCAGACGCTGGTTTAGCCATGATTCAGACTCTGGTTTAGCCATGATTCAGACTCTGGTTTAGCCATGATTCAAACTCTGGTTTAGCCATGATTCAGACTCTGGTTAGCAATGATTCAAACTCTGGTTTAGCAATGATTCAAACTCTGGTTTAGCCATGATTCAAACTCTGGTTTAGCCATGATTCAAACTCTGGTTTAGCCATGATTCAAACTCTGGTTTAACCATGATTCAAACTCAAGTTTAGCGATGATTCAAACTCTGGTTTAGCCATGCTGATGATGATGGTTTAGCCATGATTCAAACTCTGGTTCAGCCATGATTCAAACTCTGGTTGGCCCAGATTCAAACTCTGGTTTAGCCATGATTCAGACTCTGGTTTAGCCATGATTCAGACTCAAGTTTAACCATGATTCAGACTCTGGTTTAGCCGTGATTCAGACTCAAGTTTAGCCATGATTCAGACTCTAGTTTAGCCATGATTCAAACTCTGGTTTAGCCATGATTCAGACTCTGGTTTAGCCATGATTCAGACTCTGGTTTAGCCATGATTCAAACTCTGGTTTAAGCCATGATTCAGACTCTGGTTTAGCCATAATTTAAATTCTGGTTAAGCCATGATTCAGACTCTGGTTTAGCCATGATTCAAACTCTGGTTTAGCCATGATTCAGACGCTGGTTTAGCCATGATTCAGACGCTGGTTTAGCCATGATTCAGACTCTGGTTTAGCCATGATTCAAACTCTGGTTTAGCCATGATTCAGACTCTGGTTTAGCCATGATTCAAACTCTGGTTAAGCCATGATTCAGACTCTGGTTTAGCCATGATTCAGACTCTGGTTTAGCCATGATTCAGACGCTGGTTTAGCCATGATTCAGACTCTGGTTTAGCCATGATTGAAGCTCTGGTTTAGCCAAGATTCAAACTCTGGTTTAGCCATGATTCAGACTCTGGTTAGCAATGATTCAAACTCTGGTTTAGCCATGATTCAAACGATGGTTTAGCCATGATTCAAACTCTGGTTTAGCCATGATTCAGACGCTGGTTTAGCCATGATTCAGACGCTGGTTTAGCCATGATTCAAACTCTGGTTAAGCCATGATTCAGACTCTGGTTTAGCCATAATTTAAATTCTGGTTAAGCCATGATTCAGACTCTGGTTTAGCCATGATTCAAACTCTGGTTTAGCCATGATTCAGACGCTGGTTTAGCCATGATTCAGACTCTGGTTAGCCATGATTCAGACTCTGGTTTAGCCATGATTCAAACTCTGGTTTAGCCATGATTCAGACTCTGGTTTAGCCATGATTCAAACTCTGGTTAAGCCATGATTCAGACTCTGGTTTAGCCATGATTCAGACTCTGGTTTAGCCATGATTCAGACGCTGGTTTAGCCATGATTCAGACTCTGGTTTAGCCATGATTGAAGCTCTGGTTTAGCCAAGATTCAAACTCTGGTTTAGCCATGATTCAGACTCTGGTTAGCAATGATTCAACTCTGGTTTAGCCATGATTCAAACTCTGGTTTAGCCATGATTCAAACTCTGGTTTAGCCATGATTCAGACGCTGGTTTAGCCATGATTCAGACGCTGGTTTAGCCATGATTCAGACGCTGGTTTAGCCATGATTCAAACGCTGGTTTAGCCATGATTCAAACTCTGGTTTAGCCATGATTCAAACTCTGGTTTAGCCATGATTCAAACTCTGGTTTAGCCATGATTCAAACTCTGGTTTAGCCATGATTCAAACTCTGGTTTAGCCATGATTCAAACTCTGGTTTTGCCATGATTGAAGCTCTGGTTTAGCAATGATTCAAACTCTGGTTTAGCCATGATTCAGACTCTGGTTAGCAATGATTCAAACTCTGGTTTAGCAATGATTCAAACTCTGGTTTAGCCATGATTCAAACTCTGGTTTAGCCATGATTCAAACTCTGGTTTAGCCATGATTCAAACTCTGGTTTAACCATGATTCAAACTCTGGTTTAGCCATGATTCAAACTCTGGTTTAGCCATGATTCAAACTCTGGTTTAGCCATGATTCAGACTCTGGTTTAGCCATGATTCAAACGCTGGTTTAGCCATGATTCAAACTCTGGTTTAGCCATGATTGAAGCTCTGGTTTAGCAATGATTCAAACTCTGGTTTAGCCATGATTCAGACTCTGGTTAGCAATGATTCAAACTCTGGTTTAGCAATGATTCAAACTCTGGTTTAGCCATGATTCAAACTCTGGTTTAGCCATGATTCAAACTCTGGTTTAGCCATGATTCAAACTCTGGTTTAACCATGATTCAAACTCAAGTTTAGCGATGATTCAAACTCTGGTTAGCCATGCTGATGATGATGGTTTAGCCATGATTCAAACTCTGGTTCAGCCATGATTCAAACTCTGGTTGGCCCAGATTCAAACTCTGGTTTAGCCATGATTCAGGACTCTGGTTTAGCCATGATTCAGACTCAAGTTTAACCATGATTCAGACTCTGGTTTAGCCGTGATTCAGACTCAAGTTTAGCCATGATTCAGACTCTAGTTTAGCCATGATTCAAAATCTGGTTAAGCCATGATTCAGACTCTGGTTTAGCCATAATTTAAATTCTGGTTAAGCCATGATTCAGACTCTGGTTTAGCCATGATTCAAACTCTGGTTTAGCCATGATTCAGACGCTGGTTTAGCCATGATTCAGACTCTGGTTTAGCCATGATTCAGACTCTGGTTTAGCCATGATTCAAACTCTGGTTTAGCCATGATTCAGACTCTGGTTTAGCCATGATTCAAACTCTGGTTAAGCCATGATTCAGACTCTGGTTTAGCCATGATTCAGACTCTGGTTTAGCCATGATTCAGACGCTGGTTTAGCCATGATTCAGACTCTGGTTTAGCCATGATTGAAGACTCTGGTTTAGCCAAGATTCAAACTCTGGTTTAGCCATGATTCAGACTCTGGTTAGCAATGATTCAAACTCTGGTTTAGCCATGATTCAAACTCTGGTTTAGCCATGATTCAAACTCTGGTTTAGCCATGATTCAGACGCTGGTTTAGCCATGATTCAGACGCTGGTTTAGCCATGATTCAAACTCTGGTTAAGCCATGATTCAGACTCTGGTTTAGCCATAATTTAAATTCTGGTTAAGCCATGATTCAGACTCTGGTTTAGCCATGATTCAAACTCTGGTTTAGCCATGATTCAGACGCTGGTTTAGCCATGATTCAGACTCTGGTTTAGCCATGATTCAGACTCTGGTTAGCCATGATTCAAACTCTGGTTTAGCCATGATTCAGACTCTGGTTTAGCCATGATTCAAACTCTGGTTAAGCCATGATTCAGACTCTGGTTTAGCCATGATTCAGACTCTGGTTTAGCCATGATTCAGACGCTGGTTTAGCCATGATTCAGACTCTGGTTTAGCCATGATTGAAGCTCTGGTTTAGCCAAGATTCAAACTCTGGTTTAGCCATGATTCAGACGCTGGTTTAGCCATGATTCAAACGCTGGTTTAGCCATGATTCAAACTCTGGTTTAGCCATGATTCAAACTCTGGTTTAGCCATGATTCAAACTCTGGTTTAGCCATGATTCAAACTCTGGTTTAGCCATGATTCAAACTCTGGTTTAGCCATGATTCAAACTCTGGTTTTGCCATGATTGAAGCTCTGGTTTAGCAATGATTCAAACTCTGGTTTAGCCATGATTCAGACTCTGGTTAGCAATGATTCAAACTCTGGTTTAGCAATGATTCAAACTCTGGTTTAGCCATGATTCAAACTCTGGTTAGCCATGATTCAAACTCTGGTTTAGCCATGATTCAAACTCTGGTTTAACCATGATTCAAACTCAAGTTTAGCGATGATTCAAACTCTGGTTTAGCCATGCTGATGATGATGGTTTAGCCATGATTCAAACTCTGGTTCAGCCATGATTCAAACTCTGGTTGGCCCAGATTCAAACTCTGGTTTAGCCATGATTCAGACTCTGGTTTAGCCATGATTCAGACTCAAGTTTAACCATGATTCAGACTCTGGTTTAGCCATGATTCAGACTCAAGTTTAGCCATGATTCAGACTCTGGTTTAGCCATGATTCAGACTCTGGTTAAGCCATGATTCAGACTCTGGTTTAGCCATGATTCAGACTCTGGTTTAGCCATGATTCAGACGCTGGTTTAGCCATGATTCAGACTCTGGTTTAGCCATGATTCAGACTCTGGTTTAGCCATGATTGAAGCTCTGGTTTAGCCAAGATTCAAACTCTGGTTTAGCCATGATTCAGACTCTGGTTAGCAATGATTCAAACTCTGGTTTAGCCATGATTCAAACTCTGGTTTAGCCATGATTCAAACTCTGGTTTAGCCATGATTCAGACGCTGGTTTAGCCATGATTCAGACGCTGGTTTAGCCATGATTCAGACGCTGGTTTAGCCATGATTCAAACGCTGGTTTAGCCATGATTCAAACTCTGGTTTAGCCATGATTCAAACTCTGGTTTAGCCATGATTCAAACTCTGGTTTAGCCATGATTCAAACTCTGGTTTAGCCATGATTCAAACTCTGGTTTAGCCATGATTCAAACTCTGGTTTTGCCATTATTGAAGCTCTGGTTTAGCAATGATTCAGACGCTGGTTTAGCCATGATTCAGACTCTGGTTTAGCCATGATTCAGACTCTGGTTTAGCCATGATTCAAACTCTGGTTAAGCCATGATTCAGACTCTGGTTTAGCCATGATTCAGACTCTGGTTTAGCCATGATTCAGACGCTGGTTTAGCCATGATTCAGACTCTGGTTTAGCCATAATTTAAATTCTGGTTAAGCCATGATTCAGACTCTGGTTTAGCCATGATTCAAACTCTGGTTTAGCCATGATTCAGACGCTGGTTTAGCCATGATTGAAGCTCTGGTTTAGCCAAGATTCAAACTCTGGTTTAGCCATGATTCAGACTCTGGTTAGCAATGATTCAAACTCTGGTTTAGCCATGATTCAAACTCTGGTTTAGCCATGATTCAAACTCTGGTTTAGCCATGATTCAGACGCTGGTTTAGCCATGATTCAGACGCTGGTTTAGCCATGATTCAAACTCTGGTTAAGCCATGATTCAGACTCTGGTTTAGCCATAATTTAAATTCTGGTTAAGCCATGATTCAGACTCTGGTTTAGCCATGATTCAAACTCTGGTTTAGCCATGATTCAGACGCTGGTTTAGCCATGATTCAGACTCTGGTTTAGCCATGATTCAGACTCTGGTTTAGCCATGATTCAAACTCTGGTTTAGCCATGATTCAGACTCTGGTTTAGCCATGATTCAACTCTGGTTTAAGCCATGATTCAGACTCTGGTTTAGCCATGATTCAGACTCTGGTTTAGCCATGATTCAGACGCTGGTTTAGCCATGATTCAGACTCTGGTTTAGCCATGATTGAAGCTCTGGTTTAGCCAAGATTCAAACTCTGGTTTAGCCATGATTCAGACTCTGGTTTAGCAATGATTCAAACTCTGGTTTAGCCATGATTCAAACTCTGGTTTAGCCATGATTTAAACTCTGGTTTAGCCATGATTCAGACGCTGGTTTAGCCATGATTCAGACGCTGGTTTAGCCATGATTCAGACTCTGGTTTAGCCATGATTCAAGACTCTGGTTTAGCCATGATTCAAACTCTGGTTTAGCCATGATTCAAACTCTGGTTTAGCCATGATTCAAACTCTGGTTTAGCCATGATTCAAACTCTGGTTTAGCCATGATTCAAACTCTGGTTTAGCCATGATTCAAACTCTGGTTTTGCCATGATTGAAGCTCTGGTTTAGCAATGATTCAAACTCTGGTTTAGCCATGATTCAGACTCTGGTTAGCAATGATTCAAACTCTGGTTTAGCAATGATTCAAACTCTGGTTTAGCCATGATTCAAACTCTGGTTTAGCCATGATTCAAACTCTGGTTTAGCCATGATTCAAACTCTGGTTTAACCATGATTCAAACTCAAGTTTAGCGATGATTCAAACTCTGGTTTAGCCATGCTGATGATGATGGTTTAGCCATGATTCAAACTCTGGTTCAGCCATGATTCAAACTCTGGTTGGCCCAGATTCAAACTCTGGTTTAGCCATGATTCAGACTCTGGTTTAGCCATGATTCAGACTCAAGTTTAACCATGATTCAGACTCTGGTTTAGCCATGATTCAGACTCTAGTTTAGCCATGATTCAGACTCTGGTTTAGCCATGATTCAGACTCTGGTTAGCCATGATTCAGACTCTGGTTTAGCCATGATTCAGACTCTGGTTTAGCCATGATTCAGACTCTGGTTTAGCCATGATTCAGACTCTGGTTTAGCCATGATTCAGACTCTGGTTTAGCCATGATTCAAGACTCTGGTTTAGCCATGATTCAAACTCTGGTTTAGCCA
The DNA here is from genome assembly GCA_950097015.1 of Macrostomum hystrix. Classification (NCBI taxonomy): domain Eukaryota; kingdom Metazoa; phylum Platyhelminthes; family Macrostomidae; genus Macrostomum; species Macrostomum hystrix. The sequence continues at coordinate 3,299,769 of CATNEN010000012.1, forward strand.
TGATTCAGACTCTGGTTTAGCCATGATTCAGAACTCTGGTTTAGCCATGATTCAAGACTCTGGTTTAGCCATGATTCAAGACTCTGGTTTAGCCATGATTCAGACGCTGGTTTAGCCATGATTCAGACTCTGGTTTAGCCATGATTCAGACTCTGGTTTAGCCATGATTCAAACGCTGGTTTAGCCATGATTCAAACTCTGGTTTAGCCATGATTCAAACTCTGGTTTAGCCATGATTCAAACTCTGGTTTAGCCATGATTCAAACTCTGGTTTAGCCATGATTCAAACTCTGGTTTAGCCATGATTCAAACTCTGGTTTAGCCATGATTTAAGACTCTGGTTTAGCAATGATTCAGACTCTGGTTTAGCCATGATTCAGACTCTGGTTTAGCCATGATTCAGACTCTGGTTTAGCCATGATTCAAACTCTGGTTTAGCCATGATTCAGACTCTGGTTTAGCCATGATTCAGACTCTGGTTTAGCCATGATTCAAACTCTGGTTTAGCCATGATTCAGACTCTGGTTTAGCCATGAATTCAAATTCTGGTTAAGCCATGATTCAGACTCTGGTTTAGCCATGATTCAAACTCTGGTTTAGCCATGATTCAGACGCTGGTTTAGCCATGATTCAAGCTCTGGTTTAGCCATGATTCAAACTCTGGTTTAGCCATGATTCAGACTCTGGTTTAGCCATGATTCAAACTCTGGTTTAGCCATGATTCAAACTCTGGTTTAGCCATGATTCAAACTCTGGTTTAGCCATGATTCAGACGCTGGTTTAGCCATGATTCAGACGCTGGTTTAGCCATGATTCAAACTCTGGTTAAGCCATGATTCAGACTCTGGTTTAGCCATGATTTCAACTCTGGTTTAAGCCATGATTCAGACTCTGGTTTAGCCATGATTCAAACTCTGGTTTAGCCATGATTCAGACGCTGGTTTAGCCATGATTCAGACTCTGGTTTAGCCATGATTCAGACTCTGGTTTAGCCATGATTCAAACTCTGGTTTAGCCATGATTCAGACTCTGGTTTAGCCATGATTTAAACTCTGTTTAGCCATGATTCAGACTCTGGTTTAGCCATGATTCAGACTCTGGTTTAACCATGATTCAGACGCTGGTTTAGCCATGATTCAGACTCTGGTTTAGCCATGATTGAAGACTCTGGTTTAGCCATGATTCAAACTCTGGTTTAGCCATGATTCAGACTCTGGTTAGCAATGATTCAAACTCTGGTTTAGCCATGATTCAAACTCTGGTTTAGCCATGATTCAAACTCTGGTTTAGCCATGATTCAGACGCTGGTTTAGCCATGATTCAGACTCTGGTTTAGCCATGATTCAGACGCTGGTTTAGCCATGATTCAAACGCTGGTTTAGCCATGATTCAAACTCTGGTTTAGCCATGATTCAAACTCTGGTTTAGCCATGATTCAGACTCTGGTTTAGCCATGATTCAAACTCTGGTTTAGCCATGATTCAAACTCTGGTTTAGCCATGATTCAAACTCTGGTTTAGCCATGATTGAAGCTCTGGTTTAGCCATGATTCAAACTCTGGTTTAGCCATGATTCAGACTCTGGTTAGCAATGATTCAAACTCTGGTTTAGCCATGATTCAAACTCTGGTTTAGCCATGATTCAGACTCTGGTTTAGCCATGATTCAAACTCTGGTTTAGCCATGATTCAAACTCTGGTTTAAGCCATGATTCAGACTCAAGTTTAGCCGATGATTCAAACTCTGGTTTAGCCATGATTATGACTATGGTTTAGCCATGATTCAAACTCTGGTTTCAGCCATGATTCAAACTCTGGTTAGGCCCATGATTCAAACTCTGGTTTAGCCATGATTCAGACTCTGGTTTAGCCATGATTCAGACTCTAGTTTAAGCCATGATTCAGACTCTGGTTTAGCCATGATTCAGACTCTAGTTTAGCCATGATTCAGACTCTGGTTTAGCCATGATTCAGACTCTGGTTTAAGCCATGATTCAGACTCTGGTTTAGCCATGATTCAGACTCTGGTTTAGCCATGATTCAGACGCTGGTTTAGCCATGATTCAGACTCTGGTTTAGCCATGATTCAGACTCCATGTTTAGCCATGATTCAAGCTCTGGTTTAGCCATGATTCAGACGCTGGTTTAGCCATGATTCAGACTCTATTGTTGCAATGATTCAAACTCAGATTTGCTATGATTTATGATATTTTATTTACGAAATGAAAAAAATAAATTGAAATATTCTTCAATCACTACTGGCTGAAAAAATAGTCTAAATGATTTGACGCAGTGCAGAATCGAACCCTAGCCTAGCCTAACCTATTCCTAGTGCCTACACATCGGCTATTCCGACTGTTGGATTAGTGGGTCGCAAAAATCTAGCCTTATAAAATGAATTCTCAAAGTTCTGGCTTTGTACAATGAAGTAAGAAAATAGAGTACACTCAGTCTCGCGGTTGGTTGTGTACATTTATTTCCAATTTGTCTCCAGAGTGCAGGCTTCAAATTCAATCAGCTAGGGGTTGTTGCGCAATTTGACGACGCAATTCTAATTCAGTGGCTGTCAGTGAAATTCTCAATAGGCCAAGATGGTTTGACCTTTGAAAAAATCATGTTTTTCGAATATTTAATCCCTTTAGCAATAAAGTTAAGCTTAATAAAAATACGTGTATAATTGTCCCCATATTTAGCATCTTTTGGTGAAGAAATGGTGAAAATCGGTTGAGCCGTTCGGGAGAAAATCAATTACAAGCAACCAACCATTTCATTTTTAGTATAGTGGACTAGCAAGTTTTGCCCCCCTTCGGGGAGCAGAAATATTTTGATTTCGTCCAGTATACACTTTTTAGCAGCTGCATTTTCAGCCTTTTTACGCTACAATGATCAGTTGACAATGATCCCCCAGTTGATAAAGATCCCCCAGTTGACAATAATCCCCCAGTTGACAATGATCCCCCAGTTGACAATGATCCCCCCGTTGACAATAATCCCCCAATTGATGATGATCACGCAGTTGATTATGATCCCCCAGTTGACAATAATCCCTCAATTGATGATGATCACGCAGTTGACAATGATCCCCCAGTTAATGATGACTCCCCATTGATGATGATCCCCAGTTGACAATGTTCCCACAGCTGACAATGATCCCCGAGTTGACAATAATCCCCCAATTGATGATGATCACGCAGTTGACAATGATCCCCCAGTTAATGATGACTCCCCATTGATGATAATCTCCAGTTGACAACGTTCCCCCAGTTGACAATGTTCCCACAGTTGACAATGATCCCCCAGTTGATGATGATCAACAAGTTGACAATGATCCCCCCAGTTCACAATGATCCTCCGGGTGATGATAAACCCCCAGTTGACAATGATCCCCAGTTGACAATGATCCCCCAGTTGACATTGACAATGATCTCCCAGTTGACAATGATCCCCCAGTTGACAATTATCCCCCAGTTAACCATGATCCCGCATTTGATGATGACTCCCCAGTTGACAATTATCCCCCAGTTGACAACTATCCCCCCGTTGACAATGATCCTCCAGTTGACAATTATCTCTCAGTTGACTATGATCCCCCATTGATGGTGATCCCAGTTGACAATGTTCCCGCAGTTGAACATGATCCCCTAGTTGACAATGATCCCCTAGTTGATTATGATCCCGCATTTGGTGATGTTTCCCCGTGACAATTATCCCCCAGTTGACAATTATCCCCCAGTTGCCAATGATCCTCCAGTTGACAATGATCCCCCAGTTGACAATTATCCCCCAGTTTACCATGATCCCCCAGTTGACGATTATCCACCAGTTCTGGTTTAGCAATGATTCAAACGCTGGGTTAGCCATGATTCAAACTCTGGTTTTGCCATGATTCAAACTCTGGTTTAGCCATGATTCAAACTCTGGTTTAGCCATGATTCAGAATCTAGTTTAGCCATGATTCAGACGCTGGTTTAGCTATGATTCAAACTCTGGTTTAGCCATGATTCAGACGCAGGTTTAGCTATGATTTAAACTCTGGTTTAGCCATGATTCAGACTCTGGTGTAGCCATGATTCAGACTCTGGTTTAGCCATGATTCAGACTCTGGTTTAGCCATGATTCAGACTCTGGTTTAGCTATGAGCCATGATTCAGACTCTGGTGTAGCCATGATTCAGACTCTGGTGTAGCCATGATTCAGACTCTGGTGTAGCCATGATTCAGACTCTGGTTTAGCCTATGATTCAGACTCTGGTTTAGCCATGATTCAGACTCTGGTTTAGCCATGATTCAGACTCTGGTTTAGCCATGATTCAGACTCTGGTTTAGCCATGATTCAGACTCTGGTTTAGCCATGATTCAGACTCTGGTTTAGCCATGATTCAAACTCTGGTTTAGCCATGATTCAGACTCTGGTGTAGCCATGATTCAGACTCTGGTTTAGCTATGATTCAAACTCTGGTTTAGCCATGATTCAGACTCTGGTTTAGCCATGATTCAGACTCTGGTTTAGCCATGATTCAGACTCTGGTGTAGCCATGATTCAGACTCTGGTTTAGCCATGATTCAGACTCTGGTTTAGCCATGATTCAGACTCTGGTTTAGCCATGATTCAGACTCTGGTTTAGCCATGATTCAGACTCTGGTTTAGCCATGATTCAGACTCTGGTTTAGCCATAATCCAGACTCTGGTTTAGCCTTGATTAAGACTCTGGTTTAGCCATGATTTAGACTCTGGTGTAGCCATGATTCAGACTCTGGTTTAGCCATGATTCAGACTCTGGTTTAGCCATGATTCAGACTCTGGTTTAGCCATGATTCAGACTCTGGTTTAGCCATGATTCAGACTCTGGTTTAGCCATGATTCAGACTCTGGTTTAGCCATGATTCAGACTCTGGTGTAGCCATGATTCAGACTCTGGTTTAGCCATGATTCAGACTCTGGTTTAGCCATGATTCAGACTCTGGTTTAGCCATGATTCAGACTCTGGTTTAGCCATGATTCAGACTCTGGTTTAGCCATGATTCAGACTCTGGTTTAGCCATGATTCAGACTCTGGTTTAGCCATGATTCAGACTCTGGTTTAGCCATGATTCAGACTCTGGTTTAGCCATGATTCAGACTCTGGTTTAGCCATGATTCAGACTCTGGTTTAGCCATGATTCAGACTCTGGTTTAGCCATGATTCAGACTCTGGTTTAGCCATGATTCAGACTCTGTTTTAGCCATGATTCAGACTCTGGTTTAGCCATGATTCAGACTCTGGTTTAGCCATGATTCAGACTCTGGTTTAGCCATGATTCAGACTCTGGTTTTAGCCATGATTCAGACTCTGGTTTAGCCATGATTCAGACTCTGGTTTAGCCATGATTCAGACTCTGGTTTAGCCATGATTCAGACTCTGGTGTAGCCATGATTCAGACTCTGGTTTAGCCATGATTCAGACTCTGTTTAGCCTATGATTCAAACTCTGGTTTAGCCATGATTCAAACTCTGTTTTAGCTATGATTCAAACTCTGGTTTAGCCATGATTCAGACTCTGGTTTAGCCATGATTCAGACTCTGGTTTAGCCATGATTCAGACTCTGGTTTAGCCATGATTCAAACTCTGGTTTAGCTATGATTCAAACTCTGGTTTAGCCATGATTCAGACTCTGGTTTAGCCATGATTCAGACTCTGGTTTAGCTATGATTCAGAACTCTGGTTTAGCCATGATTCAGACTCTGGTTTAGCCATGATTCAGACTCTGGTTTAGCCATGATTCAGACTCTGGTTTAGCCATGATTCAGACTCTGGTTTAGCCATGATTCAGACTCTGGTTTAGCCATGATTCAGACTCTGGTTTAGCCATGATTCAGACTCTGGTTTAGCCATGATTCAGACTCTGGTTTAGCCATGATTCAGACTCTGGTTTAGCCATGATTCAGACTCTGGTTTAGCCATGATTCAGACTCTGGTTTAGCCATGATTCAGACTCTGGTTTAGCCATGATTCAGACTCTGGTTTAGCCATGATTCAGACTCTGGTTTAGCCATGATTCAGACTCTGGTTTAGCCATGATTCAGACTCTGGTTTAGCCATGATCCAGACTCTGGTTTAGCCTATGATTCAGACTCTGGTTTAGCCATGATTCAGACTCTGGTGTAGCCATGATTCAGACTCTGGTTTAGCCATGATTCAGACTCTGGTTTAGCCATGATTCAGACTCTGGTTTAGCCATGATTCAGACTCTGGTTTAGCCATGATCCAGACTCTGGTTTAGCCATGATTCAGACTCTGGTTTAGCCATGATTCAGACTCTGGTGTAGCCATGGTTCAGACTCTGGTGTAGCCATGATTCAGACTCTGGTTTAGCCATGATTCAGACTCTGGTTTAGCCATGATTCAGACTCTGGTTTAGCCATGATTCAGACTCTGGTGTAGCCATGATTCAGACTCTGGTTTAGCCATGATTCAAACTCTGTTTTAGCTATGATTCAAACTCTGGTTTAGCCATAATTCAAACTCTGTTTTAGCTATGATTCAAACTCTGGTTTAGCCATGATTCAAACTCTGGTTTAGCTATGAGCCATGATTCACACTCTGGTGTAGCCATGAATCAGACTCTGGTTTAGCCATGATTCAAACTCTGGTTTAGCTATGATTTAAACTCTGGTGTAGCCATGATTCAGACTCTGGTTTAGCCATGATTCAGACTCTGGTTTAGCTATGATTCAGACTCTGGTGTAGCCATGATTCAGACTCTGGTGTAGCCATGATTCAGACTCTGGTTTAGCCATGATTCAGACTCTGGTTTAGCCATGATTCAGACTCTGGTGTAGCCATGATTCAGACTCTGGTTTAGCCATGATTCAGACTCTGGTTTAGCTATGATTCAAACTCTGGTTTAGCCATGATTCAGACTCTGGTTTAGCCATGATTCAGACTCTGGTTTAGCCATGATTCAAACTCTGGTTTAGCCATGATTCAGACTCTGGTGTAGCCATGATTCAGACTCTGGTTTAGCTATGATTCAAACTCTGGTTTAGCCATGATTCAGACTCTGGTTTAGCCATGATTCAGACTCTGGTTTAGCCATGATTCAGACTCTGGTTTAGCCATGATTCAGACTCTGGTGTAGCCATGATTCAGACTCTGGTTTAGCCATGATCCAGACTCTGGTTTAGCCTTGATTCAGACTCTGGTTTAGCCATGATTCAGACTCTGGTTTAGCCATGATTCAGACTCTGGTGTAGCCATGATTCAGACTCTGGTTTAGCCATGATTCAAACTCTGTTTTAGCCTATGATTCAAACTCTGGTTTAGCCATGATTCAAACTCTGTTTTAGCTATGATTCAAACTCTGGTTTAGCCATGATTCAAACTCTGGTTTAGCTATGAGCCATGATTCAGACTCTGGTGTAGCCATGAATCAGACTCTGGTTTAGCCATGATTCAAACTCTGGTTTAGCTATGATTTAAACTCTGGTGTAGCCATGATTCAGACTCTGGTTTAGCCATGATTCAGACTCTGGTTTAGCTATGATTCAGACTCTGGTGTAGCCATGATTCAGACTCTGGTGTAGCCATGATTCAGACTCTGGTTTAGCCATGATTCAGACTCTGGTTTAGCCATGATTCAGACTCTGGTGTAGCCATGATTCAGACTCTGGTTTAGCCATGATTCAGACTCTGGTTTAGCTATGATTCAAACTCTGGTTTAGCCATGATTCAGACTCTGGTTTAGCCATGATTCAGACTCTGGTTTAGCCATGATTCAAACTCTGGTTTAGCCATGATTCAGACTCTGGTGTAGCCATGATTCAGACTCTGGTTTAGCTATGATTCAAACTCTGGTTTAGCCATGATTCAGACTCTGGTTTAGCCATGATTCAGACTCTGGTTTAGCCATGATTCAGACTCTGGTTTAGCCATGATTCAGACTCTGGTGTAGCCATGATTCAGACTCTGGTTTAGCCATGATCCAGACTCTGGTTTAGCCTTGATTCAGACTCTGGTTTAGCCATGATTCAGACTCTGGTTTAGCCATGATTCAGACTCTGGTGTAGCCATGATTCAGACTCTGGTTTAGCCATGATCCAGACTCTGGTTTAGCCTTGATTCAGACTCTGGTTTAGCCATGATTTAGACTCTGGTGTAGCCATGATTCAGACTCTGGTTTAGCCATGATTCAGACTCTGGTTTAGCCATGATTCAGACTCTGGTTTAGCCATGATTCAGACTCTGGTTTAGCCATGATCCAGACTCTGGTTTAGCCATGATTCAGACTCTGGTTTAGCCATGATTCAGACTCTGGTTTAGCCATGATTCAGACTCTGGTTTAGCCATGATTCAGACTCTGGTTTAGCCATGATTCAGACTCTGGTTTAGCCATGATTCAGACTCTGGTTTAGCCATGATTCAGACTCTGGTGTAGCCATGATTCAGACTCTGGTTTAGCCATGATTCAAACTCTGTTTTAGCTATGATTCAAACTCTGGTTTAGCCATGATTCAAACTCTGTTTTAGCTATGATTCAAACTCTGGTTTAGCCATGATTCAAACTCTGGTTTAGCTATGACCATGATTCAGATTCTGGTGTAGCCATGAATCAGACTCTGGTTTAGCCATGATTCAAACTCTGGTTTAGCTATGATTTAAACTCTGGTGTAGCCATGATTCAGACTCTGGTTTAGCCATGATTCAGACTCTGGTTTAGCTATGATTCAGACTCTGGTGTAGCCATAATTCAGACTCTGGTGTAGCCATGATTCAGACTCTGGTTTAGCCATGATTCAGACTCTGGTTTAGCCATGATTCAAACTCTGGTGTAGCCATGATTCAGACTCTGGTTTAGCCATGATTCAGACTCTGGTTTAGCTATGATTCAAACTCTGGTTTAGCCATGATTCAGACTCTGGTTTAGCCATGATTCAGACTCTGGTTTAGCCATGATTCAAACTCTGGTTTAGCCATGATTCAGACTCTGGTGTAGCCATGATTCAGACTCTGGTTTAGCTATGATTCAAACTCTGGTTTAGCCATGATTCAGACTCTGGTTTAGCCATGATTCAGACTCTGGTTTAGCCATGATTCAGACTCTGGTTTAGCCATGATTCAGACTCTGGTGTAGCCATGATTCAGACTCTGGTTTAGCCATGATCCAGACTCTGGTTTAGCCTTGATTCAGACTCTGGTTTAGCCATGATTCAGACTCTGGTTTAGCCATGATTCAGACTCTGGTGTAGCCATGATTCAGACTCTGGTTTAGCCATGATCCAGACTCTGGTTTAGCCTTGATTCAGACTCTGGTTTAGCCATGATTTAGACTCTGGTGTAGCCATGATTCAGACTCTGGTTTAGCCATGATTCAGACTCTGGTTTTGCCATGATTCAGACTCTGGTTTAGCCATGATTCAGACTCTGGTTTAGCCATGATCCAGACTCTGGTTTAGCCATGATTCAGACTCTGGTTTAGCCATGATTCAGACTCTGGTGTAGCCATGATTCAGACTCTGGTGTAGCCATGATTCAGACTCTGGTTTAGCCATGATTCAGACTCTGGTTTAGCCATGATTCAGACTCTGGTTTAGCCATGATTCAGACTCTGGTTTAGCCATGATTCAGACTCTGGTTTAGCCATGATTCAGACTCTGGTTTAGCCATGATTCAGACTCTGGTTTAGCCATGATTCAGACTCTGGTGTAGCCATGATTCAGACTCTGGTTTAGCCATGATTCAGACTCTGGTTTAGCCATGATTCAGACTCTGGTTTAGCCATGATTCAGACTCTGGTTTAGCCATGATTCAGACTCTGGTTTAGCCATGATTCAGACTCTGGTTTAGCCATGATTCAGACTCTGGTTTAGCCATGATTCAGACTCTGGTTTAGCCATGATTCAGACTCTGGTGTAGCCATGATTCAGACTCTGGTTTAGCCATGATTCAGACTCTGGTTTAGCCATGATTCAGACTCTGGTTTAGCCATGATTCAGACTCTGGTTTAGCCATGATTCAGACTCTGGTTTAGCCATGATTCAGACTCTGGTTTAGCCATGATTCAGACTCTGGTTTAGCCATGATTCAGACTCTGGTGTAGCCATGATTCAGACTCTGGTGTAGCCATGATTCAGACTCTGGTTTAGCCATGATTCAGACTCTGGTTTAGCCATGATTCAGACTCTGGTTTAGCCATGATTCAGACTCTGGTTTAGCCATGATTCAGACTCTGGTTTAGCCATGATTCAGACTCTGGTTTAGCCATGATTCAGACTCTGGTTTAGCCATGATTCAGACTCTGGTGTAGCCATGATCCAGACTCTGGTTTAGCCATGATTCAGACTCTGGTTTAGCCATGATTCAGACTCTGGTTTAGCCATGATTCAGACTCTGGTTTAGCCATGATTCAAACTCTGTTTTAGCCGGTGTGCTATGATTTATGATATTTTATTTACGAAATGAAAAAAATGATATAAAATAGTCTTCAATCACTACTGGCTGAAAATTAGTCTAAATGATTTGATGCAGTGCAGAATCGAACCCTAGCCTAGCCTAACCTATTCCTGGTGCCTACACATCGGCTATTCCGACTGTTGGTTAGTGGGTGCAAAAATCAGCCTTATAAAATGAATTCTCAAAGTTCTGGCTTTGTACAATGAAGTAAGAAAATAGAGTACACTCAGTCTTGCGGTTGGTTGTGTACATTTATTTCCAATTTGTCTCCAGAGTGCAGGCTTCAAATTCAATCAGCTAGGGGTTGTTGCGCAATTTGACGATGCAATTCTAATTCAGTGGCAGTGAGTAAAATTCTCAATAGGCCAAGATGGTTTGACCTTCTAAAAATCATGTTTTTCGAATATTTAATCCCTTTAGCAATAAAGTTAAGCTTAATAAAAATACGTGTATAATTGTCCCCATATTTGGCATCTTTTGGTGAAGAAATGGTGAAAATCGGTTGAGCCGTTCGGGAGAAAATCAATTACAACCAACCAACCATTTCATTTTTAGTATAGTGGAAAACCGACCGGCTACTAACTGTTGCATCAGCCGAGATACTGTGAGTCTGTTGTTTCTCTCTGTCATTCCTCCGGACGCGGGTCGAGCGGCGCTTTTCTGGGACCTAGGGAGTCGCAGCTTACCCAACCTAGCTGTAGGCCTACCCACACATGTAGGTGAACCACAACAATTGTTACAACCACCATTCAATATTTTCCCCCCCAACGTTGCACCCACCTCCCCATTTTCTCTCCCCAACGCTGCACCCACCAAATCTTTTTCTCTCCCCTTCGGCTACACCCATCCCATTTTCTCTCTTCCCGTCGCTACACCCACCACCCCATTTTCTCTCTTTCCCGTCGCTACACCCACCACCCCATTTTCTCTCTTTCCCGTCGCTGCACCCACCACTCCATTTTCTCTCTTGCCCATCGCTGCGCCCACCACCCCATTTTCTCTCTTTCCCGTCGCTGCACCCACTACTCCATTTTCTCTCTTTCCCGTCGCTGCACCCACCAAATCTTTTTCTCTCCCTTCGGCTACACCCATCCCATTTTCTCTCTTTCCCGTCGCTACACCCACCACCCCATTTTCTCTCTTTCCCGTCGCTGCACCCACCACTCCATTTTCTCTCCTGCCCATCGCTGCGCCCACCACCCCATTTTCTCTCTTTCCCGTCGCTGCACCCACCAAATCTTTTTCTCTCCCTTCGGCTACACCCATCCCATTTTCTCTCTTTCCCGTCGCTGCACCCACCACCCCATTTTCTCTCTTTCCCGTCGCTGCACCCACCACTCCATTTTCTCTCTTTCCCGTCGCTGCACCCACCACTCCATTTTCTCTCTTGCCCATCGCTGCGCCCACCAAATTTTTTTCTCTGCCTCATCGCTCTTTTTCTCCGTTCTTTAAATTTCCAATTGTAACTCGGATATTGTAAATAATGTAATATAATGGAAATAAGGGTGGAAATCATCAGCTCGAAAATTGACCTCTTAAGTGTATTTCGCTACAAAAAACTAATTAAAGTTTTTGATACGTTACTCGCAATTAAATCTTATTGAGAGAATAGCAAAATTGATCTTAGAAAAATGAAAAGCAATACACGATAGAGAGCAGAACAGTAAAGAAAATCAGCGAAGTCTATAACCCACTTTAAGAAGTGCGCAAGATGAGATTTTTAGGTCAGTCTGCTGCTATTCTTTCGGATTCGTTGAGATTTTATCGCCAAAATAATGCGTGATTTGCAGCGTTCACAAATATAAGGATTTTCAAGCAGTGCCATCAGTAGAGTACAAGGACGAATTCGAAAAAGGAAGGATGCCAACCAACGTTTGGAATTTGACAATAAAATCAAAATTGAAATGTTGCTATTTTTAGAAACAGCTTTTCGGAAAATCCCTCAAAGCGAGCACGTGATTTTCCAGCCTAAGCCAATGAAATTTGAAGGGCAAGTTTGCACCCGATCCTGCATCCTTTTTCAGTAAGTCCTCGTATTTAAAATAACAATGGCTGAATTGTGAATTGTGAAATTGTGAATTGTGAATTGTGAAATTAAACTACGTACTCGTAATTCATGATTGGAAGAAATGATGAAAAAAATGAAGCAAATTGCTTCATGAAAATGGGACGCAGGCTTGTTCAGTCTTTCACTTCGCGCATTGAAGTTACACGCAAGATGCATTTAGCTGATCGAGATAAATTGATGGATAAGTTTTTGGCGCCAGTTTAAATTTACAAGCTATGAGCAACATTTAAAAGTTAATTTTGATTATCAATAAGCTGACGAAACTCTTTTGTCTTTGAAATTTGTTGGTCTAATGATTGAGGAATAAGAAACTGGAGATGAAACTATCACTACCTTGAGTATTTTAGAGAAAAAATGCTGCATACGGCTGATGAGTACTGTTGGGTGTACTGTTGGGACACTACACCAACCCTCAATTACCCCAGAGTCCGTGGTCGATCGTGGTGCGATTATGTGGCTTATTGGCAAGCACCTCGCATTACTTCGCTGTTCAGCAATGCAGAGTTAAGTGTCTTGCTAAAGGACAAAAATAGTTCCAGTGGAGTCAATTCAACAGATTGAATATTCAGAATGATTATGAAAACGCTATTGAAATCTGGAATTTTATAAAATTACACTTTTCGTGCCCACAGCCACAACAGATACCAGCTGCAGCAGCAGCAGCAGTAGCCAGTCGCTGTTCTGTCGCAGTCTGCCAGCAGAATTGCACAAGTCGCCCTTGCAGTAGCACATCTCCGTCGTGGTGCCAGCTCCGTACAGCATGTGGCAGCCGGGTCCCATGCCACGCGGAATGTCGACGCACTCTCGAGAGATCACAGTCGCAATGAGGGTCTCCGGCTTCCGCATGCCGAAGCCGCCGGTCTGGTCTATGTGGTAGCGATAAGAGCGGGTGACAATCTTCACGCAGCCGTCATAGTCAACACCCGCGCACTCCACTTGATTGCCAGCCTGCTGATAAGAGCTGCCGCCGCAGTAGCGTCTCAGCATCTGCTGTTTACCCGCTTCGTCCAAGTTGCGCATGTTCAAATCGAAATAATTGTCGCAGGAGTAGCAGCTCAGCGCCTCGCTTAGCCTCAACTGCAGCAGCAGCAGCAGCAGCAGCAGCAGCAGCAGTGCCCTGCAGGCTGACTGTGTTGGACCGGCTCTGGCATAAACTGACATAGCCTGCAATAGGTGAAACACATTTATATTAGTACCGATGCATCCCCATGCCGGCCCTCAGTCATACAGAGTTATACGTTTCTATTTCAGTTCTAGATAGCAATACGAGACACAGATCATTACAACTGGACTAACATTCGAACTCAAGATGTCTCAGTAAGAAACTCCCTCACTAAATTCAGCAGCTGAACCTATCGACTTGTATGCGCCAAACTATCCACAGTACTATGTGTATTTGAATGTACGATCATAGAGAATTTATGCAAGCAAGCCATAGTTATTAAAAGCAAACATTGAGTATGCTTTGTGCCATTATAAGAGGAGTTGCACTGCAGTAGGACTCTGACTCACATTTAACTCTGCAGTAAATGGAGGCAGTAGTCGCCAGAGCCAGTTGTCTAACCACATTCTATATTTAGTGCACCCCGGTTGACCCTATTTGTTCCCCTTACCTTAGTATAAAAACTATATGATATTATGCGGAATACGGCACAAGCGTTTAATATACTCTGGAGCCAGCTTGGCTTTATAATAGTATAATCTGGTGTACAAGAATACACAATCAAGTAGGAACAAGGACGTCAAACTAAAAAACACCCAAAGCCTGATCTTATATGAAAATTTTGGAAAATTTGACGAAACATTTTTAGTCGGTTCGCAAGGCGTATGGGCGGCTTCCCTGAAAGAACTTTTTTCTGATCAGTTTCTGATCTATGGCCTAACTCGACTCGATTTAGTAAGGAATTATAACAGCCCCAAGAAACTTTTTTGACCATTTCGGCTAAGGACTCGTTTCTTGACCGAGGCGCAGCTGAAATGGCCATAGACAACGTTTTTAAGTGATCTGGATCAGCCTGAATCCCCCCGAATGTTGTCTATGCCTCTATGGCAGTGAAGATTTTCTGAGAGGCCATAGACATATTGTTACTAGTGTGTGTCAAAAGCGAATTCACTTGGCTGTGCGCATCTAGCCCGTCGGAGTCTTTTATTTCCGACGACATGTACGAGAATGTCGTCTTCTATGTCGTAGAGAGTGCGCCAGAAAGCCAGAGTGCGGACGCTACAATATGATCACAAATGAAGAAATTGAATGATGGAACTCCTTGTCTAATGGACATGGCTATGACTTGCGTTGAAATGGGCAAAGCTGATCTGAACTAGCTCGTACAATCTGACTGAAGTCCTTTCTATCTGAAGTGCGCAGGCAATGAAGAACCCGACCCGACGACACTCCGCATCGGCGTTAAGAGATCAGTCTTTGATGATACAGTAACTATGAGTACTTTCCAAACATCATTAGCAGTAGAAAGGCAACGGGGGATATTTCAAATACCCACGTTTCTTTTTTCTGTATCTTCTAAATTTTTCAGCCTTTCGCCATGAAAATCTAGAACACAGACAAAAAAATCAATTTTTTCCAATGAAACAACTTCCAGAATCAAAAAAACGTCGGCATCGTCGAGTTATGCAACGATTTTCATCGGGGCAAAAAAACCAGGCATATAATTTCTGCTCACTAAATTTCATAATGTAACCATGTCGGCTTTTATTGCAAATCATTTTGTACCGATTATATTGTTAATTTTTTGAACCATATGAAAGGATTCGCCATAGAAGTTCGTTGTCTTTGTCCCTAAAGTCTTCAACAATCGACGAGACGCTGAGCATCTCGACGATACTAACGTCGGACGGCTTTGAAAGTTAGTTCATCGTGAAGCGCGGAAAATTTCGACTAATATGGTAGACTTTCAGGAAAATCGGTCATTCAGTTTTGAAGCTATCGTTTTGTAGTCAGTGGGTATTTGAATACTTGCGCCGGCCTGGCCCGTCCAAGTGAGCTGCTGCGACTTCGGCGACTCCAGCTGGCAGGCCACATCATCCGCGCCGAGTCCTACTGCCCGCAGCCGGTGCAGGAGGTGCTGCTGCCTGGCGCGGCCAGGCCCGAACTCGGCGTTTCGTCGACTGCCTGCTGGCCGATGCTGGCGCCCCGGACACTGCCGGCGGTGCGGTCTTTGTTCGCGCCCAGGCTCTGAAGCGTGCACTGTGACGCTGCCTTTTCCACCTGACAGCGTACTTTGTTGTTGTTGTTGTTGTTGTTGTATTTGAAATAGCCCCGTGTCGATCGTGGTGTGATTATGTGGCTTATTGGCAAGCACTTCGCGTTGCTTTTTGACTGCTCAGTATTGAGTTTCTAAGATTATGCAGCAATCGATCACGGCAAATAATTGAATCTTGCATGGAGATAACAGCAGAACGTTTCTAAAAAAATTACTGCAAAAAGTTCCACTGGACAGTGGTCTCGGAAGACATTATCTCTGTGCTGCTGCCGTGTGTGTTTCTTTCATGTTATAATTGCAACCTCCTTGATTATGCTAATATATTATGCAAACCTGGTAAATTAAACTTTGACTTAATATTGTTTATTCAGAGAGCATGTATATAGAGAGACGACAGGAAATACTTTGGATTGAAAACTGATATTTTCTGGTTCAATACCAGAGCAACAAACAAACGTTTGACCAGTTGCACTTACACAATATCTGTGCTAATCGGAACTCGCTTGCCGAAAACTATATAATATTTGAATTTCCCATGATGACATTGCTAAAAAGTTAACTAACCTTCTGAGTTGAGTCGAGTTGTTAAGTAAGAAACCGTTTTAAAAGTCGGCGCAACAAATTCTGAGTCCTGAGCGCTTCCAAGTGTGCAAAGGTATTGGCGATGGATCTCGGGGAGCTATGGTTGCAGAAAATATTAAAACAAAAGACTTTTATCCAGCCTGCTGGCTTAGTAAAACTGCTACTTGGCTTCTCTGGCGTCAAACTCTATATGCTATCAAGAATGCATGCCGTATTGGTTTGACCTGGGCTTGAATGGGTAGACAGAAATAAATAAAAAGTGAGGGAGGCAGGCAAAGAGAAAGAGAACGAGAAGAACTCTATTGGGCAGTCGGGTGTTTGAGGCAGTTTTTTGCACTTTAGCAGAGCATAGTCTCAGATGATCCACATTGAGCCGGTTTTTGTGTGCTGCAGGGTGTGTGAGCTGTTGACTTGTGTAGCTGCGCATAGTCATTTAATTGAGACTGGCCTGGCCTAGCTATGAGCATCACATTTTCTAAGATTTCAAATATAATTGACACAGATGCTGTAATTTAAAAAGGACATCCTCTACTACGCTCGTATCTGAAAAAAACAATTTTACCCTGTAAATTTAAAGATTGCTTGCTTAGGTTCTCCATCTGTTTGCTCATAGCTTAATTTTGCACTGTTAAAACTTTGGTACTACTCGGTTATTTGAACAGAAATCACCAAATCACAACGGTACTAAAATTATTCTTTAGATCGGACATTCATAATGTAAACAAATTCTATTCGTTTGCATATGTACTCGTAACAACACTGCACCGTTAGTCGGGATTATTCAAACGGCTGACCGTATATATTAAGAAACTTTTGATCGGGCCAAATAGATAAATATGTAAATTAATGCAAATAAATTAAATCACACAAGAACCGACAAAACAATGTGATAAAACCTGGATATGGCTCAATCTGAGTTATGAAAATACCACGATGCTGATCCCAAGGTGGAAGGGATACCCGAGGCACCCAAACCTAGTGATGCTTGGTAGAGGAGTTGTGGTGCGATTGGCCAAGGTCCCATTGTGTATTCCAATTCTTGCCACGAGTTTTAGGGTAGAGACTACCTAGAGTACTTCTGCCACCACCGTTTGTGGTTCTAGACTCCATAACAGTCTACAACCTACCGACGCAGGGGACCCAGTTGCTATACGACTAGTTGCTTCGACTAGACCGGAAAGGGAGAGAATAATGACCGCTAGAGGGACTCTAATACTGCTGTAAGTCCTGGTCAAGTGCTGGAAGCTTGGTCTTTCGCATAGGGGGTTCTTTTGTACTTTACGACGCTCCTAATTCAGCTGGGGTCCTTTCTATATACAATCCTTTTATACAAGGTCTGTGCCGCGCTTCACTGGTGAATCCCTAGCCTTTCAATGGAGCCTTTCACCCGCGCCAGCTTTAGGAACCTGCGAGATTTCAAGTGACGAATATAACATAAGGGAAGCCTTTCAGTCCAAAATACAACGTTCACGAAAGAGTGTAACCATTGCCGGAAGTTTTTTTAGGCTTTCTGTTAAGCACATGTTAGATGGCACACCGGTGCGTTAAGACATTTATACTTCATGAGGTACGAACTATAATATTTCGCTACATCAAAGAATCGAATTCAGGTCAATGAAATTTAACCTAGCGTAGCACCGAAGTGTGATAAGACGAGTATAGAGAAGTCTTTTTCTTCTCCATAAATTATTTTTTTACAAAAAACTTTTACGTATTGTTTGTTAGTTTGTTGCGTTGAGAAGCAAAACGTAAATTCAAATCACGGAAGTGTAATAAAAGAGTATGTCGAAGGCCGCGTTCAAATCTTCTGATATTCGAACCTTGGTGCAAACTGCCGAATCAGCGCGAACTCTTATTGATTGACTATATTTATTTTATTACAAATTTGATATCATCGTTAAAACAAATTTATAACAATTAAAAAGCAATCGATTATAAATACAAAAGGTAACACGTTGCAATATAAAAAATGGCATAAATATAAAAAGTCGTACATTTAAAATGAGTACCTAGGAATATTACAGAAGTTGAGCACTATTCTTCGAACCATTCAGTTGATACCCATGGGGTGCGTTCGAGTTGTGACGTTGTCTCTCTAATTTAATGTAATTTTAATATGCTATTTCTAATTAAGTGCATTATTTTCGTTAGCTATATTTGTTAGGGATATTTCTTCGGTTTTCCATATATATTTATAATGGTTTTGTTTTAGTGTACTACATAGTCGTAGTTCGTATTCAATTGTGCTAATTAGGCCTTTCCAGGAAGGCTCCCAACCCCCCTGGTTCTGGTTCTACGACTGAGTGCTGGCTATTATTTAAGTGTGGCTAATTTCAACTGTAGCCGTAACTACTTTCAAGTGAATCTTGATATATCTCTATATGTCTCTAAGTAACATATCTCTAAGTCATATAGCCAGCATTCACCGTTAAGCGATCTCGTTATTTGAAGACCCAATTTACTGCCGAATAATAATTTACCTTACTGCTATTCAAATAGACCGAACCGCTACGCCTATACATTGGGACCGAAACTTCGTCATAGAGTAGCTTAAAATGGGTAAAGTGCAAAACCTTACCCAGCTTTTCGAGTAAAACCTTACCCGAGAAAAAACAGGGAATTCGATGAGGAAAATCGGGTGTAAGTACCTTATACGATAAAACTGTAAACTGGCAAAATTCTGATCTATTTTTGGAAAAGAAAATTACTTTTAAGTGTCCTTAAAGGCCAGGTAATACTTTACCCGAAAAGCTTACCCGAACTTACCCGTGCCTTACCCGGGTTAGTTTGCCTCAGAAATGAAATATGCAATATAACTTTCCTTCCTCCTTCATATAGAGCAAACTCAGGAGAGACTGTCTTTAAATAAAAAAGTTGTTTAAAGTTACCTTAAAATGACTTAAAGTAGGCCTAAACTTAAACTGCAGTTTATGTTCATTTTTACCTCTTTAATAAAACAAAAGCTAAACAGACTAAATGTCGAAATAAAGTAAAAAGATTGAAGCTGAATGATTAAGTAGAATAAAAGAATAATTATGAACTGAATATGGCCATCAACCATGAACATTTGTAGCTAGTACGTTAATACGTATATGTAGGTTAGTAAGTACATACATCTAGTTCTCCTGTACATGTCATGGACAAATGAAAAACAATTTATAACCCACTTTTTATATTGTCGTATTAGCCAAAATTCACTTTCTTACGTGGGTTAAAGTTAGGCTACCTTTTTACTAGGAACTTTTGCCTATAATGTTTTTTAATTAGCTTGGACCAATGTAAGAACCGAAAACATGATATTATCATTAATTTAGTAACTCCTAAAAGAGCTTTTCTTTTGTTCCTACATGCTTAATATCAGCAGGAGATATACTTGATATCATTAAAAAATTTAATTTGGTGCTTAGCTAGCTGGCTATACTTTCTTATATCACTATGTTATTTAGGTGCCCATTGTCCTTTTATGCATTTAAGGTTCAACAAAAGCTATTTTATATTATACTAAAACGTTTTTCCTAACCTAATATACTAGATCTAATATATTTAGATGTATTTATTATTAAGAGTGATTTAAGCAGTGATGGGCACTAATAATAGCCTAGTATTAAAAAGGGCAGTGCTTATCCCCACGGTACCGTAGAAATAATTTTTGTCTTATTCCTACGGTACCGTGGGAATAATTTCCTGCTTATCCGCATGGGGCACTGACGAGATAGCTGTCCTATCTTCAACATATTCCGTGGGAATAATTTCCTGCTTATCCGCACAGCACACTGACGAGATAGCTGTCCTATCATCTATCTTTTTATCATGACTGCAATTTTCCTTTTTTCTTCTGGTTTTTAAAAGCAAGTAAACAAATTAAAGTTTTCTGCTTTTTTTCGCAATTAGTTAACCAATACGGTGGCTTTTTTAAGTAGATAGGACAGCTATCTAGTTGTTTTTATTTCTTTGAAAATATATTATAATAACAAATTTTCCTTTTTAGATAGGGCCTATGTAATACAATTGCTGAAAAATAGCCTTTTAACTTTTTTGGCCTAGTGTGCTTGTAAAATCTTAACATATTTAAATTATTTTGTTGTTTTTGTTATTATTCTCTATTTAGTACAGTTCAGTGTGCTATGAAACAGCTCTAATGGTTCATAAGAACTGAATCAACTGTTCCCAAGTTCCAGGAAAGGAAAGCCAGATAGGTCTTAAGTTCACACAGAAGGTCCATGCATTTAACTACATGGCTCTACAATATTAGATGAGTTGTCTATGCTCAACTATCAGAACTTTTGTAAGTTTTGTAAGTGCATTTTTGGGAGAAAGTGAATATTTTCTGTTTATTAGAAACTAAAGACCTTTACTTCCTCTACTGCACAGCCTCCTTTATTTGTCCATGCAACATACATTGCTGTGTTTCCTTGCAGATCTCAAAGTCTAATAAAAAAGAAAAATAATTGCAAGGGGCTATAGGCACTGGCACATCATTTGGTGACACTAGACCACATTGGCTGCCAACAAGGAGGCAATTCTACCCATTTTGCTGACTCCTGAGCACAAACGCAAACAGATACTATTAATAAAAACAATAAAACAATATCTTTTTCATTTAATTTAATAAACTTGAAAATACTGTAAGCAGACAGGTTACAAGCAGGTGTATACAAATTCCCTGACTTTCTCATTGTCAGGCAGCATACACTGTCACTGGGCCTCAAAGTCTTTATTGTCTGTTTTTTTTTTCCAGATTGTGAGTATGTGGCTTTTTTAAGACCATTCAATTTCCATGCAAAATTTTCTGCATATATGATTGTCACAAATATTTATGAAACTTTTTGTTTTTGTTTTGTTCATTAAATTAATTAGAATAGCATTAGGACTCATTAAAATATACATTCAGTCTATTTTAAACTCTTTGCATACTACTTTAGGTAGAATTATATGCTTCTTTGCTGAACAAACTCTCTCTGAATGCATGATTCTGTCTTGTGCATTTATATTGCAGAAGTATTGACCTTTATAAGCTCACTAATGCCTTTGTTCATGAAGTTTATTATATATTTGATTAGCACACCTACACAGTAAACATATGGAGTTTGTTAACCTGTCCTTCTTTATAACTTACATGGCATTTATAAAGCTCAGTTCAGTCAGAAGACCTATGTAAACAGTAGACGAAACTATTCTGCTTACTTTGCATGCAAATTCGCCCATTGCTAATTCTTTGTCTTAGATTACTTCTGTATAACTTTAATGTTATTTAGATCTCTTAAAAACACATCGACAGGTTGAAAAAGAATAATCAGAAAGAAGCTAGATTGTTCGCTGTTGAACTAAAGCTTAAATTACCTTCTAAATTTAATGGAAAGACTCCACAATCATCATGCCATTTCGTGTGTTATTGTGGTTTAAGCCTAGTGGTTAAGGCATTGGACTGTGGCGTCCCCCCAGTCCATGGACTGAACAGCTGTACGCAGCCTTCAAATGTGCCCGCAATAGCTACGGCTGTGCTGTCAGCTGCACATCTGATCCATTTGTGGCAGGTGTAATCAATTATGTTTATTAAAGTTATTAGGGTCCTGTTCATGTATCATTGTACTGAAGATGACGATTTTAGTGAAAATGATTTAAATAAGTGTTTTTTCAAAGGTAACAACATGCATGCATAAGTAGATGCTTGAACTCCACAGCAAAGCTTGATAGTAAACATGCGTCATTACATCAATAATTTCGTTGATAGATGTAAATTTTTGTTATAATTTGTAGAATCAGCAGACAAAAGTACAAAAAGCATGTGTGCTTTTCTCTCCGCCTCCTTGGCCAAAATTTTCTATCGACCATCGGCATCACCTCGGGCGACCTCATGGATGGTGTTTGGTCATAATTGTTATGCATATTGCTTTTCAAGAAGTGTCAGTGTTTCATTAGTCTAACTTCAGCTCGTGATACCTTAGATAATGTCCATGCTTCGTGCAATGCCTAGTTTATTTGTGCATTGAAGTCTGGCGTTAGTGGCGCATTGAAATTGTGGGTAAAGTTTTCCTTATTGTAGTTCGACTGTGCTCAACAAAATAGAGCCCCTACTCAACCTGACTTGAACAGACAGCAGATTGACTAGCTGTCTGCTGACCGAACAGTTAACAATGCTTTTGGGGGTAATGTGACGCAAATAAAGCTAGAAAATAATGTGGCAGAACAAAAGAGATATCGTTTGGGGGGGCAGAAAAAGTAAGATTAACCATTTTTAATGAGTAAGTTCTAGAAAAAAAGCTTCTTTTTTTCTTTAAACTAGATACCTTTCGTCCCAGACCCCTGGCCGACCAAATTTCTCTGTAAACGATGCTTTGAGTTGGCCCGAGATGCTTTGCAGCAACTCGATAACTTTTCACTGAGAAGTATATTCAGGCCGGATAGAGAACACTCACTGTATTTCAATTTAGCTAGCTGACTGCAGTTAGAGTTTTTATAATAAGCCCTGTCTAACAGGGTTGGAAGAGTAGTCCTGCACCCATTGTTTCATTTAACTTTAGAAAACTGCGCCCTATCCATTGCGTATTTTCTGCCTGGAGTGTTAAAAAGATCTGTGAGCCAGACTGTACAGACACTACACTCCCCTCTGGCCATACACGTACCACCCCAGAAGAACTGTTTTGATTCGGTTCAGATGTGGAGCAAATCATTTTCTAGGCATATAAAAGTGCATGCAAAAACTGTCAATCGGCTGCTCCAACACTAAGCTTTTGAACTCAAACCGGTGGATTACTTGGCGTTCCACATTCTTAAAATAAGCTTAACAGCGCAATCAGGAGAGACAATAAGTAAGCACGCCTTCTTTACTAAAAACTCTAACCCCTTTCTTTAAAGAGTGAGAAGACAACGAGTCCTCTGGTTGAGTCGTTTGGAAATAGTGTCCCTCTTGGCACGAAACGCAGGTCAGTATTTTTTTAAACTTCAGCTGCAAAAGCATCCTCACTTATATAGTTTCATATTTTCACTTAAATACACGGATTTCCCCAGCACAATAACTGATGGCGCAAAGGATTTAGGCAAACAAAAGTCCAAAGCAGACGATTTAGATACTGACAGATATGAAGAGACTATGACTCATGCATTATCAAACTGCAAAAATTCGGAATACACTTCTACTATCTAAAAATGAAAGCTAGAAAAAACCAAGTAGCAAAAATGTTCATCAGATCTGAGTTTAGGCCACCGCCAGAGTTGCAGACATTGTCCCGGCAGAAGCACATGAATCCTCTACCGCTTCGCGACTCATAGATGCACACAGACGCTGTTTGAATAAAACGCAGGTCCAGGCTTGTTGAACAGGTCCTCACTATGCTACTAGTCCTGCCTTTTATTTAACGGAGAATCCGGTTCGCTGGTATTTAAAACTCCATTCCAATTACACGCTTAAATTTGAGTTATTAAGCAGTTTACCTTATCATCGGTTAAAAGAATGCGTGCCAGATTGTAATCAACACTTTTGACTGTACAATACCTCACCTGTCGCAGAGGTCCTGACCCACTTGACGCAGTGACCGTCACATGGGACAGTGCTCATGTTGCCGTTCTCGGCTCTAGCCGCCATCCCATCTTGAACGATCGATCGCTTTAGCTCCTTGAGTAGCCTAGCGTCAAATGGGTCGCCACATTTACTCCATGCCGAATCGCCAAGTTCTGTGCTGCACTGGATGCAGCTGATGCCCTTTCCTGAATGGAGTACGGATGGTACAGTTACAGTTACGGTTGTAACTGTACGAGTAAATCGGCCTGACTTGACTTAGCTGCAGGGTGCATCGGTCCGAGCGGATGCAGCGCGGAGGCGGAGAATTCCGCGAGCCCCTGGCTAACTCGGGAAATCCTATTACTCTTAACGGGGCACTCTAAACAAACCAAGCTCATATCAGCAGACAAACCAATAGTCTTACAATCATGGAAATCGCATGGAAGTGTTCATTGTAAGCGCTTACTTTGGCAATACTCCTCCGGATCAGATGTGCAGACAAATATCGTCTGCAGTAGTGTCTGACACGTGACTGAAAATAATAGATGTTATAATATAACTTTCAAATTTACCAACGATAAGATCTTATAAAAACTATTGATGCTCACCGGCTATAAAAAGTTTAGCGCAGCCTGTACCACTGACTCGCATCGGGATTAATTCAAGCAAAAGGAATGGAATAAAGAGGCGTGATCAGATAATTGACTGTCCGAAGAAATGAGTGTTTATCTCAGTATTTCCTTTCACAACGGTCTCCTTACCGACTTATCGTATTTTTGCTAATCCAAATAAATACGGTCAGGGCCCGTCTTCGCCTTTGGTCCGTAAATGTGCAGCCAGTTCGTAACCTCTGCAGGTCCTCTTCCTGGCTCCCAGCCCGCATCTGTTGGCCAGTGTGAAAGTGTAGGGAAAAGAATCGGATGTGCGCTGTTCGTTAGAGTGGAGAGTCTGTGGAGGGAAAAAAGAAGCCGGACAGAAAAGCGGCTGCTTTACGAACAAGAGTGGGCGAGGGAAGGGAATGCAGACGTATTGAAGGAGCAGGATCAATGGTCCGGTACAGTGCACAGAAGTTTTATTTCCTATTATGTAGAAGCAGGCTTCACTAAAAAATACAAAATTGGTGGTATGGTACCAGCCAGAAAGCCTGCATCTCTCTTTGTCGCAATTTTAACTTGGCACCGGTCCTTGGAGGTTTTTTCTACAGAGACCCCAATTTTTTCTGGACTACTGATGAATGTGGAATAAATACAGACTCGTAGCTTGGGATAATACAACTGACTTAGGCAAATGTCATCTTCCATCTGTGTGCCGCCTTTCAGCCTGGGATTGCGTTTTTGCACAATTAACAAAAAAGTAACGAGCAATTAACTAATTATGCGACCTATTTTAGACGTGCTAGACTTATGATCATGTCCATATTCTGCAGACATTATGCATTGCATTGTATTGAGTAAGATCCCAATTTTTAAAAAATTCAGAAAAAATATACATGTTCCGCATTTTGTTAATGGCGTTGAAAATTAACGCATTTTCGTTTACCTTGCAGCCATGCCAACATCCATCAGCACTAGAGTGATCGCGCTTCTGTTTCTACTGTTGCAACTGTTTAGCGGCAGTTGCCACGCCTCGTCAAAGTGCTTCACCTGTGATAACTATTTCGAGTTGAATTTTCGCAACTTTGACAAGACAAGCAAGGCGGAGGCACTGAAGCGCTACTGCAGTATTGACTCGTTTCTCACCGACGACAATCATGCTCACTGCGAAGGCCTCGACTATGACGGCTGCGTGAAGATTGTCACCCGGTCATATCGCTACCACATCGACCAGCAGGGCATTGGCTTGCGGTCGCCGGAGACTCTCATTGCCACCGTGGTCACTCGCGACTGTGCCGACATTCCAGCCGGCATGGGACCCGGCTGCCACATGCTGTACGGAGCTGGCACCACAACGGAGATGTGCTACTGCAAGGAGGACTATTGCAATGCCGCTGGAAGGCTGCGACAGAGCTGGGTGCTGCTGCTGCCGCTGTTGTTGCTTTTGCTTAGTTTATTTCGCGTTTAGAGTGTCTCGTGTACCTGTTCTAGATTTCTATCGTTTTTAGACTAATAGCAAAAGCTAGCTCCATTAAAAAAGTAATATTTTTACCTTTAGAAGTCTTTGTTAATGCTGCTTCTATATTTCTAATGTGTCATAAAGACTAGCTCTCTTATTTGATCTTATTTTTTAAATGTATTTACTTTTTTTTCAGTAAAATCGCTTCTTTTATCCAGGCACGGCAGTTTCAAGATAGTTACCAATTTTTTCTACACGTAGTAGCATTCTTGGTTGCCGAATCTCTTTAAACAATGAATCTGCTTTCTTTGTAAATTGTACTTTTAAGGAAGCATGACTGCTCTTGTTATTTTATCACTTTTTAGTTTATTATTAAAACCTTGATTTCACTGCATGCTTCCTGACCTTGTATTTATATTCATTACTTGTTTCCTATGTTAATAAAAATGTGATTTTCTATGTGATATAAAAGTGAGTTCTATTGACTCGTGTTATAAAACACGAGTTCTATTCTCAATGAATAGTCAATTAAGTGAGACAAAATGAGTTGGTGGGTGCAATAAGCCATGTCGAGAAAATGAGGCTGTGGGGTAGACAATGAGCTTGCGAGAGAAAATGAGTTGAAGGGTGCAATCTACAAGGGGAGAGAAAATGAGGTGGTGGGTGCAATCTAACAGGGTTGAGAAAATGAGTTAGTGGGTGCAATCTACAAGGGGAGAGAAAACGAGGTGGTGGGTGCAATCTAACAGGGTAGAGAAAATGAGTTAGTGGGTGCAATCTACCAGGGGAGAGAAAATGAGGTGGTGGGTGCAATCTACCAGGGGAGAGAAAATGAGGTGGTTGGTGCAATCTACCAGGGGAGAGAAAATGAGGTGGTTGGTGCAAACCAGGGGAGAGAAAATGAGGTGGTGGGTGCAATCTACCAGGGGAGAGAAAATGAGTTGGTGGGTGAAATCTACTAGGGGAGATAAAATGAGTTGGTGGGTGCAATCTACTAGGGGAGAAAAAATGAGTTGGTGGGTGCAATCTACCAGGGGAGATAAAATGAGGTGGTGGGTGCAATCTACCAGGGGAGAGAAAATGAGGTGGTTGGTGCAATCTACCAGGGGAGAGAAAATGAGGTGGTTGGTGCAATCTACCAGGGGAGAGAAAATGAGGTGGTTGGTGCAATCTACCAGGGGAGATAAAATGAGGTGTTGGGTGCAATCTACCAGGGGAGAGAAAATGAGTTGGTGGGTGCAATCTACCAGGGGAGATAAAATGAGGTGGTGGGGTGCAATCTACCAGGGGAGAGAAAATGAGTTGGTGGGTGCAATCTACCAGGGGAGAGAAAATGAGTTGGTGAGTGCAATCTACCAGGGGAGATAAAATGAGGTGGTGGGTGCAATCTACCAGGGGAGAGAAAATGAGTTGGTGGGTGCAATCTACCAGGGGAGATAAAATGAGGTGGTGGGGTGCAATCTACTAGGGGAGAGAAAATGAGTTGGTGGGTGCAATCTACCAGGGGAGAGAAAATGAGTTGGTGGGTGCAATCTACCAGGGGAGATAAAATGAGGTGGTGGGGTGCAATCTACCAGGGGAGAGAAAATGAGGTGGTTGGTGCAATCTACCAGGGGAGATAAAATGAGGTGGTGGGTGCAATCTACCAGGGGAGAGAAAATGAGGTGGTGGGTGCGATCGACCGGGTGAGATAAAATGAGGTGGTGGGTGCGATCTACCAGGGAAGATAAAATGAGTTGGTGGGTGCAATCTACTAGGGAAGATAAAATGAGTTGGTGGGTGCAATCTACCAGGGGAGAGAAAATGAGGTGGTTGGTGCAATCTACTAGGGAAAGAGGGGATGAGGTGGTTGGTGCAATCTACCAGGGAAGATAAAATGAGGTGGTGGGTGCAATCTACCAGGGGAGATAAAATGAGGTGGTGGGTGCGATCGACCGGGTGATATAAAATGGGATCCGAGTACTTGAACTATAAATCTGCATTAGTGAGTATAAAATTTAATTTCTCACTGAAAATTTTTATAATATTAAGTTTATAATCACGTACAGCACCTGCACATACTTTAATTAAATCCTGTTTTTGAGTTCTTTCTTTTCACTTCTGAGTAAAAATCATTCTCTTCGATCCTATGCTCGTCTCCTATTGCGGATTTTTGGAGCATTAGGCTTTTTTTCAAAACTGAGACACCGACAAGAAATAGGTTTTTATGAATAAGTTCATGCGCTTTACGGTCCGGGGTTTGCCGAGCCCAGGACGCTACTACTGAGTACGGAGTTATTAGTTGGCTGTGAATTGTACTACTCTCGGTAGTATAAAATTACCCGCGCAATTATTCCTGCTTTGGCCCTTCTCTACGGTGTTTTTCGATGCCTTTGAATTGTTGTTTTTTGTGTGCAATTTATCTTAGGTTTTACTTTTTGTTTTCTCATATCGATTTTCTGCTTAAAGAATCCCTTTTGCACATGTTAAGTGTGGATCAGCAGTTAAAATGCTTACAGCCTTTCGATTCGGCAATAAAGTATTATTTCAAATGACTCACATTATAACAGCTACTTCTCCACATTCCAGTTTTACTCCCTATAAATTTTCCTTTACGCATTCAGCCCAGTTTAGAGTCGTTCTCAGACCTACGCAATAATACAGTCGAGCGCGTTTTTTGCGCAAGCGTTTACACTTTCTCATGTTTACATTGAATCATGATGGAGCAAAACTTGTTGGCTGGCCATACTATATGCTTATATATTTTTCTGGTCTTAAATCATATTTTTTTAGATTTTATCAATATAATGTGCACGAGGCAATTGTTAAGTTATAATGCAATGAAAGAATTTCTACTCAAATTTATATTTTATGCATCTTGTGTTACAGTGATAAAATATGAACCTGAGCAAGACAAAAATCTAAACAGAGCAAGAATGTAAAATGTTTAATGTAAAATAAAGTACATATACAGACAGATCTGTAGCGTATCTTAAAAAGTTAAATTTAAGTAATATTGGACCTTGGACCGAATTAAATGCCGCTATGGCATCCTAGTGACCATAGACTAAAGCTGAAATACTATAGCAGGCAGAATATAATACAGGCAGATCTTGGATTAAATTAAGACCAAAGATGCTCGTAAGACCAAATGGGCTACAAAAAGCTATACTTTTCATTAAACAACGCTGAGCAAGGGTTTTAATGAACATCGTTAAACTATGTCTATGGGGAATTCTCACAGGGAATTCCCTTTGGATTCTTGTATTTCAAGCGTTAAGTGTGTATTTTCATTGAGCAACGCTGGGATTCCCGCCATTAAATACCGCGGGGTTTTAATGGACGACAGTAAAACCCCGGTGGAATGTGTATGGTGCAAACAGAACCGCTGGGAATCCCAGCGTTGCTCAATGAAAATATATTCCGGCTATTTCGGGCATCAATGGCTGGTAAATATTCTTACATTTAAGCAAAAAAATATACCTTTTGTCAATTGATTTCGCAAAAAAGCCAATTGATTTCCCCATTAGCTGAAGTCGAAAGCGAGGGCCCAACCAGCCTTCTCGACCATAGATAAGTCCAAATGAATTCCTTTAAGTCCAATTGATTTCCCTCAATTCAATGTGTTTTAAGCATACTCTCTGGGGAAATCGATTGGAGTTGTTTCATTCTGTTGTCTGTGGTCGAAATCGAGGATTCATAGTTAGTCTTTGCCTACAGCGCAAATCTGGCATGTACAAGAGAACAGAGGTCATCAACCACTATGCTGCGCGGGCACTACACTACAGCAGTATCGGAGAAGGACCGACAGAGAATCGCTCAATCGTATGTCCGAGGTGAAGACTGGAGGCTCCTGGCAAGACAATTGCAGATTAAACCAAGAACCACCAGGTCCATCATTGAGGTATTTGAAAGAGACGGAAGAGATCATAGTCTGGCCAAGGGTGGTAATCGACAGAAACATCTGAATGAGGAAATGACGGAGCACTTGATAACAATAGTCGAACAAAATCCCACCTGCACTCTACAAATGATGCGTGGTGGTCTTTCAGTGCGGTGGCCTGCATTGGAGACCGTTGGCCTGAAGACTATCAGTCGTGCACTGGACAAGCAGCTAATTACGTTAAAAAAGCTTCGTACTGTCACGGACGATTGGAATTCGAACATCACCAAAGAAGCTCGCGCAGCCTGACATTCAGCAGCAGATGGGAGACCGCGCCGCGGCAGCACAGCAAGGTGTTACCCTTCACATGAGACGGATGACTGATCTGCTGCAACAGGAAGAGTTGGGATGCATCGACGTGCTGAATCTGGACAAGTGTCGCCAATGGTGTCACCACGTCATGTTGTACTATCAGCGGTGCCTCGAATATGCCGATATCTTCCAGTGACGTACGCCAAGTACGCCAAAGCTAACTTCATAATTTTCATGACCCGCATGACCCGAAACCTGGTTATTTGTTCATTCTTTGTTACTTTGTTTCATTTGTTACATAGGATGATGACCTCTGTTCTCTTGTACATGCCAGATTTGCGCTGTAGGCAAAGGCTAACTATGAATCCTCGATTTCGACCACAGATAACAGAATGAAACAACTCCAATCGATTTCCCCAGAGAGTATGCTTAAAACACATTGAATTGAGGGAAATCAATTGGACTTAAAGGAATTCATTTGGACTTATCTATGGTCGAGAAGGCTGGTTGGGCCCTCGCTTTCGACTTCAGCTAATGGGGAAATCAATTGGCTTTTTTGCGAAATCAATTGACAAAAGGTATAATTATCGTCTCGATGTAAAAATATTTCCTTTAAGAAGTACAATGTGATTTTTAAAAATCCAAAAAGAATTTGCACGGATGGGAACATAAACTATTTTGTTGTCGTTCATATGTATTTAACTGCTATCGTGGATAAAACTGAAAATGTTGAAAATTCTAATTGTAAGAATTGTAATGATGATATTTTTAATGATAACAAATAATCATCATTTGTTAAGAATTGTTGAATAAATACTCTTTCTATAATTCTAGTTCTATTTTTTGCAACAAGCCCAGTTTGTGGAAGCTCTGACCAGAATTATTGTAGCTCTTTTAAACAACTCGTACGAGTTGACGAATAAACTGGATCAGTTTTAGAGACTAGTACTCACGGTGGTATTTTTTTCGTAAATCACATATTACAACAAAATTATAAAATTATTTTTCTTAGTGTTTTCTTTTTTTGTTGTTAGACAGGCAAAAAAACATGGCACTAAAAAACAAATTTCTTTTCTCCTTTCAAATGTTGTCTTTTTCATTTATGTCAGCTTTCACAATTTTGACTTGAGTTAAGAAGTATGATTTTAATTGTTTATCTTGTTTCTTTCTGATAGTATCGCTCTGTCGTTTCTCTTGACATTGTGTTTAACGTGTAGCTCATAGTGTCTATTTTTATCGCTAGTAAATAATTTATATATATATATGCATGCATATATCAATATAGATTTAAGTCGCTCAGGAGAAAAAATATTACATTGTTCTGCTAGTTGGTAATGCCCCATTATAAATGGGGAATTGCTTTCGCAGAAGTTCTCAGAACGCAGAAGACGTTGGTATGTCTGACCGGTCAGTACGTTCTGGATTGCAAGGTAAGAAAACATAATCATCATTTGTTAAGAAGTGTTAAATAAATGACAGCCAAATAACTGATTCAATTTAAATAAAGATTGTTCTTAACTTCGATAGTAAGCTTTACATATTGATATTGTGATGCAATTAAAGTTGCTTTGCTTAAAGTAAATGATGTTGCTTATTAACAAAAAAGGTTTTAATTAATTAGAATTTCAAAGTTATATTTTTGTTTAGTATCTTCATAAAAAATTAACATTTTTTGGAGTTCTTGTTTGAATTGAACAGCGAGCTGGATTTTCAAACCTATTGACTAATACAATAGCAATTATATTTAATATAATATATACAATACATAAATGAAAAAGACAACATTTGAAAGGAGAATATAAATTTGTTTTTTTAGTTTTTTGTGTTACATTTTCATATGTAAAAGTGCTGATGTGGTAAAGTTTCTATCCTTCTATCTTTTGTTTAACCATACAATGTATTTTACCTATGTTAGATTTTTCTCAATGCCATATTAGCTTATTAAGTAGTACTCGTATCAACAACTGCGGTGTTGATAATATTGACGTGCTAAAAATATGATTAAACTAAAATTTACTAACGGAACACTTAATGTGACAGCTCGCGGCCAGTCTATGCAACTCAGGCAGCCGCCACCACAGCCGCTAGCCGCCAAGAATTGTCCGCTGCGCCGTGAGCGAATCAGCTGGAGCTCCGAGCAGCCGCTAACCGAAGGCCAGCTGCAGCTGAAGCGCGACGAATTCTGGGACACCGCGCCAGCCTTCGAGGGCCGCAAGGAGATCTGGGACGCGCTGAAGGCGGCAGCAGGCGCTCTAGAATCTGGGGATCATGCCCTGGCCCAGGCCATTGTTAGTGGTGCCGGTGTCACACTGCCGCACGGCCTTCTCACCGACTGCTACGACGAGTTGGGCTGCCGCTACCAGCTGCCTCTCTATGTGCTGGCGGCGCCGCTAAATCTGGTCTGCAGTGGGTCGGCTTTGGCGACGGCTGCCGTCGCAACAGCCGCCGATGAGGGCGCCACAGGTTTGAAATTCCAGTTCGCTGTCTGAACTCCCTCGGCTATTATCTTCTGTGCACTTGTGAACACACAGGCGTGTACATCTGCCCGGACTTTTTCATCGTCTGGTAGTGTACACTAGCTGTGCCTTTGGTGGTAGGCCCTTGTCCGACTACTGGTTGCATTCCAAACCTACTGGGTGGATTCCAAGCCTACTGGATGGATTCCAAACCTACTGGGTGGATTCCAAGCCTGCTGTGTGGGTTCCAAGCCTACTGGGTTGATTCCAAGCCTACTGGGTGGATTCCAAGCCTACTGGATGGATTCCAAACCTACTGGGTGGATTCCAAGCCTACTGGGTGGATTTCAAACCTACTGTGTGGGTTACAAGCCTACTGGGTGGATTCCAAACCAACTGGATGGATTCCAAACCTACTGGATGGATTCCAAACCAACTGGGTGGATTCCAAACCAACTGGATGGTTTCCAAACCTACTGGGCTGGTTCTAAACTTACTGGGTGGATTCCAAATCAACTGGATGGATTCCAAACCTACTGGGTGGGTGGGTTCCAAACCTACTGGGTGGGTTCCAAACCTACTGGGTGGGTTCCAAACCTACTGGGTGGGTTCCAAACCTACTGGGTGGGTTCCAAACCTACTGGGTGGGTTCCAAACCTACTGGGTGGGTTCCAAACCTACTGGGTGGGTTCCAAACCTACTGGGTGGGTTCCAAACCTACTGGGTGGGTTCCAAACCTACTGGGTGGATTCCAAGCCTTCTGGATGCAGATTAAAACAGAAAACAATTGATTCCCAAATGAACAATTCTGCTTAATATCAGAAGATGGGGATAACGGCTCTGCCTCGGCCAGCTACGCTACCGACATTGCTGCACATCAGCAGCAGCAGCAGGTGCTACTGAACCTCCGTCTCTCTGACGGGCGTGACCTTCAGCTGCCTGTGGGTCCTGACGATCAGGTTCAGCGGGCCAAGCGGCTTCTGGAGCGGAGCGCCGGCTGCCCCGCTGCCGACCAACGCTGGTTCTGCTACGGCAACCTGCTGCCCGACCGCGCCCGGATTCGCGACTGCACTATTCCGCGTGGCTTCATTGTACAGGTCATTGTGCGCCAGTCAAGCGCCCCGCCGCCAGTCACCGACTAAAAACTTTTTTTCTGGTGCACTTTTTAGTTAGAATGATTTTCACCTGGCCATCAAACCAATTGATTGTATTGAAATTGGCAGCCTTTCAGAATTTTTATTGATTCTCCTACCGTCTGTAAAGAACATTGCGAAACCGATTTTATCATTCCATGAATATTTGCAGAATTTTAGTTCACAAATATTTTCGTTCATACCCCACAGATGTGAATTTCCAAGTCTTTTTTTCAAACTTGTGCTGTGATTTTTTGTTTAAATGCGCAAATTAAATTGTTCACATTTGAAATTGTGTTAAAAAATGCTGCAGATCTCCACGAGGTAATAACATCCGTAAGATTGTCCCAACCCTGAAGTTTGTCCCATCCCTGAAAATTTGTCCCAACCCTGAAGACTGTGCCAACCCTGAAGATTGTCCCAACCCTGAAGATTGTCCCAACCCTGAAGATTGTCCCAACCCTGAAGATTGTCCCAACCCTGAAGATTGTCCCAACCCTGAAGATTGTCCCAACCCTGAAGATTGTCCCAACCCTGAAGATTGTCCTAACCCTGAAGATTGTCCCAACCCTGAAGATTGTCCTAACCCTAAAGATTCTCCCAACCCTGAAGATTGTCCCAACCCTGAAGATTGTCCCAACCCTGAAGATTGTCCCAACCCTGAAGATTGTCCTAACCCTGAAGATTGTCCCAACCCTGAAGATTGTCCCAACCCTGAAGATATTCTCAACCCTAAAGATTCTCCCAACCCTGAAGATTGTCCTAACCCTGAAGATTGTCCCAACCCTGAAGATTGTCCTAACCCTGAAGATTGTCCCAACCCTGAAGATTGTCCTAACCCTGAAGATTGTCCCAACCCTGAAGATTGTCCTAACCCTGAAGATTGTCCCAACCCTGAAGATTGTCCTAACCCTGAAGATTGTCCCAACCCTGAAGATTGTCCTAACCCTGAAGATTGTCCCAACCCTGAAGATTGTCCTAACCCTAAAGATTCTCCCAACCCTGAAGATTGTCCTAACCCTAAAGATTCTCCCAACCCTGAAGATTGTCCCAACCCTGAAGATTGTCCCAACCCTGAAGATTGTCCTAACCCTGAAGATTGTCCCAACCCTGAAGATTGTCCTAACCCTGAAGATTGTCCCAACCCTGAAGATTGTCCTAACCCTGAAGATTGTCCCAACCCTGAAGATTGTCCTAACCCTGAAGATTGTCCCAACCCTGAAGATTGTCCTAACCCTGAAGATTGTCCCAACCCTGAAGATTGTCCTAACCCTGAAGATTGTCCCAACCCTGAAGATTGTCCCAACCCTGAAGATTGTCCTAACCCTGAAGATTGTCCCAACCCTGAAGATTGTCCTAACCCTGAAGATTGTCCCAACCCTGAAGATTGTCCTAACCCTAAAGATTCTCCCAACCCTGAAGATTGTCCCAACCCTGAAGATTGTCCCAACCCTGAAGATTGTCCCAACCCTGAAGTTTGTCCCAACCCTGAAGATATTCTCAACCCTAAAGATTCTCCCAACCCTGAAGATTGTCCCAACCCTGAAGATTGTCCCAACCCTGAAGATTGTCCCAACCCTGAAGATTGTCCCAACCCTGAAGATTGTCCCAACCCTGAAGATATTCTCAACCCTAAAGATTCTCCCAACCCTGAAGATTGTCCCAACCCTGAAGATTGTCCCAACCCTGAAGATTGTCCCAACCCTGAAGTTTGTCCCAACCCTGAAGATTGTCCCAACCCTGAAGTTTGTCCCAACCCTGAAGATTGTCCCAACCCTGAAGATTGTCCCAACCCTGAAGATATTCTCAACCCTAAAGATTCTCCCAACCCTGAAGATTGTCCTAACCCTGAAGATTGTCCCAACCCTGAAGATTGTCCTAACCCTGAAGATTGTCCCAACCCTGAAGATTGTCCTAACCCTGAAGATTGTCCCAACCCTGAAGATTGTCCCAACCCTGAAGATTGTCCTAACCCTGAAGATTGTCCTAACCCTGAAGATTGTCCCAACCCTGAAGATTGTCCTAACCCTAAAGATTCTCCCAACCCTGAAGATTGTCCCAACCCTGAAGATTGTCCCAACCCTGAAGATTGTCCTAACCCTGAAGATTGTCCCAACCCTGAAGATTGTCCTAACCCTGAAGATTGTCCCAACCCTGAAGATTGTCCTAACCCTGAAGATTGTCCCAACCCTGAAGATTGTCCTAACCCTGAAGATTGTCCCAACCCTGAAGATTGTCCTAACCCTAAAGATTCTCCCAACCCTGAAGATTGTCCCAACCCTGAAGATTGTCCCAACCCTGAAGATTGTCCCAACCCTGAAGTTTGTCCCAACCCTGAAGATATTCTCAACCCTAAAGATTCTCCCAACCCTGAAGATTGTCCCAACCCTGAAGATTGTCCCAACCCTGAAGATTGTCCCAACCCTGAAGATTGTCCCAACCCTGAAGATTGTCCCAACCCTGAAGATATTCTCAACCCTAAAGATTCTCCCAACCCTGAAGATTGTCCCAACCCTGAAGATTGTCCCAACCCTGAAGATTGTCCCAACCCTGAAGTTTGTCCCAACCCTGAAGATTGTCCCAACCCTGAAGATTGTCCCAACCCTGAAGATTGTCCAACCCTGAAGATTGTCCCAACCCTGAAGATTGTCCTAACCTGTGGACTCTGCAAACCCTTAAGATTTTACAAAATCTTAATTATATTGATTTTTTCGAATTTCGACTTATCCTGCCAGGACTCAAGCCACAGTATATAGGTTGCTTTCCAGTTTCGACAGTATTCTACCTCCTTTCAATGGTTTGACCTGAAACAGTTTTTCAAAACGCTCAATAAAGTGTTGATGTTATTCTAGTCTATTTTTTAGCTCAGTTTGTTCTGCTCTAAGACACTATGTTGCATTGTCAAATGCCAAAAACTATGCATGAAACACTTTGTAACAAAAGTTCTCAACTATTACGAGAGCTTTGTCTTCAGTAGCACTTCTTGAAGCCCTAAGCCGGAAAACTTTTATTCCTTCTAAATGAGGAGAAAGCCTATTCTCAATCATCTTAAGTCTATTCTCAATCATCGTAAGTCTATTCTCAATCATCTTAAGTCTATTCTCAATCATCTTAAGTCTATTCTCAATCATCTTAAGTCTATTCTCAATCATTTTAAGTCTATTCTCAATCATCTTAAGTCTATTCTCAATCATTTTAAGTCTATTCTCAATCATCTTAAGTCTATTCTCAATCATTTTAAGTCTATTCTCAATCATCTTAAGTCTATTCTCAATCATTTTAAGTCTATTCTAAAAAATCGCGCATTTTTTTCTCATTAATCTTAAAACCGTTCCAATCATTCTAAGAACTGTTCTCAACTATCTGAGAACTGTTCTCATCAATCTTAAATCTGTTCTCATCGATCTCAAAACTGTTCTCATCGATCTCAAAACTGTTCTCATCTATCTCAAAACTGTTCTCATCAATCTCAAAACGGTTTTCATCAATCTCAAACTGTTCTCATCAATCTCAAAACTGTTCTCATCTATCTAAAACTGTTCTCATCAACCTCAAAGCTGTTCTAATCTATCTATGATCTGTTCTCATCATTGTAGAAACAGCTCCCATCTATCTAAAAATTGTTTTCTGAGGGATTTGGATTAAATTAAGAGACCTTTTATTGCCTGACTCTGACCGTCAGCACAATTCAGTCTCAAAGATCCGTTCCATGATCGAGAATTTAGGCACCTGTCTCAGGAAACATTTGACGGTGTGACAATTTACTATTGGACTATTGGATTGAAAAAAATCTGGCGAAACGATGGAGAGTCGGCAGAAGAACTTGCACAAGACATCAGGCTTCTTTATTGAAATAGCAGAGGACGGAAAGTTCTCAGGCCCGACCAGCCATTGTGCCAGAGTTCGTTGCTTCCTGTGAGCAAGAACTGCCCTCCTTATAAAAGCGCGAAGCTGGGAGTGAAAACCGCGGCGGATTGAAACTGTTCAAATTCAAATCCGGCTCCAGTTCTGCTGTGGCACACAGAGAAGGCCCAAAGAAAGGTAATTCTTTCGTGGTGAATCCATCGACCATCTATCAACCATGGACGACGTACGAGTAGTAGTCCTTAAGTAGTACTTGCTTTCAACTAGTTGTAGAAGATGCGATTCTCAGTGGTAGAAGAGGCGACTCTCAGTGGTAGAAGAGGCTATTCTCAGTGGTAGAAGAGGCAACTCTCAGTGGTAGAAGAGGCCATTCTCAGTGGTAGAAGAGGCCATTCTCAGTGGTAGAAGAGGCAACTCTCAGTGGTAGAAGAGGCGACTCTCAGTGGTAGAAGAGGCGATTCTCAGTGGTAGAAGAGGCGATTCTCAGTGGTAGAAGAGGCCATTCTCAGTGGTAGAAGAGGCAACTCTCAGTGGTAGAAGAGGCGATTCTCAGTGGTAGAAGAAGCGATTCTCAGTGGTAGAAGAGGCGATTCTCAGTGGTAGAAGAAGCGATTCTCAGTGGTAGAAGAGGCAACTCTCAGTGGTAGAAGAGGCGATTCTCAGTGGTAGAAGAAGCGATTCTCAGTGGTAGAAGAAGCCATTCTCAGTGGTAGAAGAGGCCATTCTCAGTGGTAGAAGAGGCGACTCTCAGTGGTAGAAGAGGCCATTCTCAGTGGTAGAAGAGGCGACTCTCAGTGGTAGAAGAGGCCATTCTCAGTGGTAGAAGAGGCAACTCTCAGTGGTAGAAGAGGCGACTCTCAGTGGTAGAAGAGGCCATTCTCAGTGGTAGAGGAGGCCATTCTCAGTGGTAGAAGAGGCGACTCTCAGTGGTAGAAGAGGCCATTCTCAGTGGTAGAAGAGGCGACTCTCAGTGGTAGAAGAGGCGACTCTCAGTGGTAGAAGAGGCAACTCTCAGTGGTAGAAGAGGCAACTCTCAGTGGTAGAAGAGGCGACTCTCAGTGGTAGGAGAGGCCATTCTCAGTGGTAGAAGAGGCCATTCTCAGTGGTAGAAGAGGCGATTCTCAGTGGTAGAAGAGGCGACTCTCAGTGGTAGAAGAGGCTATTCTCAGTGGTAGAAGAAGCGACTCTCAGTGGTAGAAGAGGCGATTCTCAGTGGTAGAAGAGGCGATTCTCAGTGGTAGAAGAGGCAACTCTCAGTGGTAGAAGAGGCGACTCTCAGTGGTAGAAGAGGCGACTCTCAGTGGTAGAAGAGGCGATTCTCAGTGGTAGAAGAGGCGATTCTCAGTGGTAGAAGAGGCAACTCTCAGTGGTAGAAGAGGCGATTCTCAGTGGTAGAAGAAGCGATTCTCAGTGGTAGAAGAGGCGATTCTCAGTGGTAGAAGAAGCGATTCTCAGTGGTAGAAGAGGCAACTCTCAGTGGTAGAAGAGGCGATTCTCAGTGGTAGAAGAAGGCGATTCTCAGTGGTAGAAGAGGCGATTCTCAGTGGTAGAAGAGGCCATTCTCAGTGGTAGATGAGGCGATTCTCAGTGGTAGAAGAGGCGACTCTCAGTGGTTGAAAAGGAGATTCTCAGTGGAAGAAGAGGCGACTCTCAGTGGTAGAAGAGGCCATTCTCAGTGGTAGAAGAGGCCATTCTCAGTGGTAGAAGAGGCAACTCTCAGTGGTAGAAGAGGCGATTCTCAGTGGTAGAAGAAGCGATTCTCAGTGGTAGAAGAGGCGATTCTCAGTGGTAGAAGAGGCCATTCTCAGTGGTAGATGAGGCGATTCTCAGTGGTAGAAGAGGCGACTCTCAGTGGTTGAAAAGGAGATTCTCAGTGGAAGAAGAGGCGACTCTCAGTGGTAGAAGAGGCCATTCTCAGTGGTAGAAGAGGCGACTCTCAGTGGTAGAAGAGGCCATTCTCAGTGGTAGAAGAGGCCATTCTCAGTGGTAGAAGAGGCCATTCTCAGTGGTAGAAGAGGCGACTCTCAGTGGTAGAAGAGGCGATTCTCAGTGGTAGAAGAGGCTATTCTCAGTGGTAGAAGAAGCGACTCTCAGTGGTAGAAGAGGCCATTCTCAGTGGTAGAAGAGGCCATTTTCAGTGGTAGAAGAGGCCATTCTCAGTGGTAGAAGAGGCGATTCTCAGTGGTAGAAGAGGCGACTCTCAGTGGTAGAAGAGGCGATTCTCAGTGGTAGAAGAGGCTATTCTCAGTGGTAGAAGAAGCGACTCTCAGTGGTAGAAGAGGCCATTCTCAGTGGTAGAAGAGGCGACTCTCAGTGGTAGAAGAGGCGACTCTCAGTGGTAGAAGAGGCGATTCTCAGTGGTAGAAGAGGCTATTCTCAGTGGTAGAAGAGGCTATTCTCAGTGGTAGAAGAAGCGACTCTCAGTGGTAGAAGAGGCGATTCTCAGTGGTAGAAGAGGTGATTCTCAGTGGTTGAAAAGGCCATTCTCAGTGGTAGAAGAGGCGACTCTCAGTGGTAGAAGAGGCGATTCTCAGTGGTAGAAGAGGCTATTCTCAGTGGTAGAAGAGGCTATTCTCAGTGGTAGAAGAAGCGACTCTCAGTGGTAGAAGAGGCCATTCTCAGTGGTAGAAGAAGCAACTCTCAGTGGTAGAAGAGGCTATTCTCAGTGGTAGAAGAAGCTATTCTCAGTGGTAGAAGAAGCGACTCTCAGTGGTAGAAGAGGCTATTCTCAGTGGTAGAAGAGGCGATTCTCAGTGGTAGAAGAGGCAACTCTCAGTGGTAGATGAGGTGCATGATTTTCAGTGGTAGAAGAGGCGACTCTCAGTGGTAGAAGAGGCAACTCTCAGTGGTAGATGAGGTGCATGATTTTCAGTGGTAGAAGAGGCGACTCTCAGTGGTAGAAGAGGCGACTCTCAGTGGTAGAAGAGGCCATTTTCAGTGGTAGAAGAGGCCATTCTCAGTGGTAGAAGAGGCCATTCTCAGTGGTAGAAGAGGCAACTCTCAGTGGTAGAAGAGGCCATTCTCAGTGGTAGAAGAGGCAACTCTCAGTGGTAGGAGAGGCAACTCTCAGTGGTAGATGAGGTGCATGATTTTCAGTGGTAGAAGAGGCAACTCTCAGTGGTAGAAGAGGCAACTCTCAGTGGTAGATGAGGTGCATGATTTTCAGTGGTAGAAGAGGCGATTCTCAGTGGTAGAAGAGGCAACTCTCAGTGGTAGAAGAGGCCATTTTCAGTGGTAGAAGAGGCCATTCTCAGTGGTAGAAGAGGCCATTCTCAGTGGTAGAAGAGGCAACTCTCAGTGGTAGAAGAGGCCATTCTCAGTGGTAGAAGAGGCAACTCTCAGTGGTAGAAGAGGCAACTCTCAGTGGTAGATGAGGTGCATGATTTTCAGTGGTAGAAGAGGCAACTCTCAGTGGTAGAAGAGGCAACTCTCAGTGGTAGATGAGGTGCATGATTTTCAGTGGTAGAAGAGGCGATTCTCAGTGGTAGAAGAGGCCATTCTCAGTGGTAGAAGAGGCGACTCTCAGTGGTAGAAGAGGCCATTCTCAGTGGTAGAAGAGGCCATTCTCAGTGGTAGAAGAGGCGACTCTCAGTGGTAGAAGAGGCCATTTTCAGTGGTAGAAGAGGCCATTTTCAGTGGTAGAAGAGGCCATTCTCAGTGGTAGAAGAGGCGACTCTCAGTGGTAGAAGAGGCCATTCTCAGTGGTAGAAGAGGCCATTCTCAGTGGTAGAAGAGGCCATTCTCAGTGGTAGAAGAGGCGACTCTCAGTGGTAGAAGATGCGATTCTCAGTGGTAGAAGAGGCAACTCTCAGTGGTAGATGAGGCCATTCTCAGTGGTAGAAGATGCGATTCTCAGTGGTAGAAGAGGCAACTCTCAGTGGTAGAAGAGGCGATTTTCAGTGGTAGAAGAGGCGACTCTCAGTGGTAGAAGAGGCCATTCTCAGTGGTAGAAGAGGCCATTCTCAGTGGTAGAAGAGGCGACTCTCAGTGGTAGAAGAGGCCATTTTCAGTGGTAGAAGAGGCCATTTTCAGTGGTAGAAGAGGCCATTCTCAGTGGTAGAAGAGGCGACTCTCAGTGGTAGAAGAGGCCATTCTCAGTGGTAGAAGAGGCCATTCTCAGTGGTAGAAGAGGCCATTCTCAGTGGTAGAAGAGGCGACTCTCAGTGGTAGAAGATGCGATTCTCAGTGGTAGAAGAGGCAACTCTCAGTGGTAGATGAGGCCATTCTCAGTGGTAGAAGATGCGATTCTCAGTGGTAGAAGAGGCAACTCTCAGTGGTAGAAGAGGCGATTTTCAGTGGTAGAAGAGGCGACTCTCAGTGGTAGAAGAGGCGATTCTCAGTGGTACTCGTAGAAGAGGCGACTCTCAGTGGTAGAAGAGGCGACTCTCAGTGGTAGAAGAGGCGACTCTCAGTGGTAGAAGAGGCGATTCTCAGTGGTACTCGTAGAAGAGGCGACTCTCAGTGGTAGAAGAGGCGACTCTCAGTGGTAGAAGAGGCGACTCTCAGTGGTAGAAGAGGCCATTCTCAGTGGGTACTCTCAGTGGTACAAGAGGTCTCTTCAACCTCTAGGGCTGGTGTGTCCGGAGTTTTCAGCAACCTCCAGGTCTAATTAGGTCTCTAGCTTTGTAACCAAAAACAACCAAAACTAAATGTTCAGCGAAGCCCATCAAAACAGGTACGCTGTGTTAATGAAGTGTGGACAATTATTGTATTTTAGA
The DNA here is from genome assembly GCA_950097015.1 of Macrostomum hystrix. Lineage (NCBI taxonomy): Eukaryota > Metazoa > Platyhelminthes > Macrostomidae > Macrostomum > Macrostomum hystrix. Next base: position 3,341,959 of record CATNEN010000012.1, read on the forward strand.
CAGTATGATCTATGGAATTTATTAATCCTAAATTGATTGAGTTTTACGGACAGAGTTTGCTGCTTGATCCTAGCTCATCGGATTTGATTGAATAATTTAATTATTCTTGATCTTTTTTTCATTGCTAGTGTTTTATGGGGCACAGCGCGACCTGGTTACCATGGAGACAAATTTTTTGCCTCTCCATGGATGAGATTAGAGAGGTAATAAACTCGGACTGAGGCAGTGGAAGCTGCAGTTGAATGACTGGCAAAAGGTCGAACGTGTCGATAAACATTTTCGCAAAACGCCAAACGTAGGTAGAAAAATAAAACATACACCGAGAAGGTTAATAAGCCGTTTAAAGACCCCAAGCGACGCTACCAAAGGTATCCAAAACGACGCTACCGAAGACACCCCGACTGACTACCAAAGACATACCAAGCGACGCTACCAAAGACATACCAAGCGACGCTACCAAAGACATACCAAGCGACGCTACCAAAGACATACCAAGCGACGCTACCAAATATTTACCAAGCGACGCTACCAAAGACATACCAAGCGACGCTACCAAAGACAAACCGAGCGACGCTACTAACGACGCTCGAGCAGCGTTACCAAAGACATCCGGAGCGACACGATCACAGACGACCAAGCGACCTCACTAAGGACACCTGAGAGCCGCAATAAAAGTCACCCGACCGAAATTACTAAGGACACTGGAAGCGACGATAAGGAAAGACTACCTGATTGAGGCTAATAAAAGTGATGCCGAAGCTTCGCCGTCTCTCTCAGCTTCGCGCCGCTGAGCTGGCAGCCGCCGGTCCCCGAATCGACATCGAGGCGGAGTTGGGCCGTTGGAACAGCCGCTGGCGCGCCGCCGCCGGCCAAGTAGCCTCGGCCGTCACCGAATCGTCGGGGCAGCGGCCGAAGTCGCCTAGGCTGGCCGGCATAGCGACTCGGGCGATGCTGCTGCGCTATCAGGAGCCGGCCGATGTTGCATCCGGCGGCGGAGTCGGCAGCCGCTCGGACAAGCTCATCGCGGCCAGAAGAAAGAACCTGCGCCCGCGAAGTCCGCAGCATGCATCGGCGGCAGCGACGGATCAGCTCGGTGGCCGCTTGTCGCCTCGGCTAGACTGGCGACGGCAGCAGCAACAGCAGCGACGGGTGTCCACTGTCTCCATAGTCTCCACAGCCTACGAGGGTCCAGAGCTGCCGATTGAGGATAGCAGTGTACATTCAACAGGGGGGCTTGGTTTCTATGGAATTCGAATAGGAAGAAAATTAAGTGATCCTAAACACATTTGGTGTAGTATAGTCAAAAAACTATCTGGGACATCTTAAAGACATACATAACAGCCTGAAGTCAATAGCGAAGGCGTTCAGGTCATTCTGAAGAAGTCCCAGAAACATCTGGGTCGTTCTGAAGGTTTTTAGGACACCCTGAAGCTATCTATGACGCTCTGAAGGTATCTGGGTTGCCCGGGAGGTTTCTGTGACATCCTGAACTATCTATAGCTCCCAGATGTTGCAGAAATGTTTCCGTTGGTTTTGTTATCTAAAGGAGGCGAGTGTCTAAGCGGTTAACGCGTTTGCCTTTCGCAACAAAGTCCTTGAGCTCGATTCCGCGCGTGACGCCACATTAATTTGGCGCGCAGCCACGGAGAGAAAGCTTGGGGGCTTGTTGTGCAATCTACGCACTTAAGTGCGAACCTCCAATGCACCGTGAAAGTGTACACTGCCTGACGATGAGAAAATCGGCAAATGTGCACACCTGTGTGAGCGTGTACCTGCGTACGGTATCTGCGTGTGTGTGCTCAGGAGTCAGCAAAATGGGTGGAATCGCCTCCTCGCAGGCTGCGGGTCTAGCGTCACCAAATCAATTGATGTGCCGTTGCCCGCAGCCCTCCTCCAATTATTATTGTCATTATTCATTATTCATTACTTACCCCTTCCCCCACAGCAGCTGCAGTTTCTGCTAGCAGCAGCCACTGCCGACCAACTCGACGAATCCGAAGACATCGGCATGCCGACACCAAAACCGGCCGGGGCGTCGGCAGCGTCGGCGACGCCGAAACGTCAGGCGCACATGAAACAGCAGAAGCAGCAGCAGCACCAGCAGCAGCAGCAGCAGCAGCAGCAGAAAACCGCCGGCTGTCGAGTAGTGGGGCAGCTCAACCTGGACCAGGCTGATGACTTTGAGAACACCAAGACTGCTACCCGCGGTGGTCACGACAGATTTGGAGGTAACTTGAACTCAGGATTTCAACCGAATCAGCAATTAAGTCTAGTGATTACTCTTGCGGTTGTTCTCACCAATCCCACGACTGTTCTCATCAATCCCACGACTGTTCTCATCAATCCCACGACTGTTCTCCTGAATCTCACGACTGTTCTCATCAATCTCATGACTGTTCTCATCAATCTCATGACTGTTCTCATCAATCTCATGACTGTTCTCATCAATCTCATGACTGTTCTCATCAATCTCATGACTGTTCTCATCAATTATTACTCTCATCAAGAGTTACTGTTCTCAATAGTTATAATTAATTAAATTTCTGCTATGAAAATTTCTCGGCCTCTTAAATGTGCTGCAGGCGCCGGAAACTCAAGCGATCGCGGCCTACGGCAGCAGCTGACGCAGGCCCTCGTGGATGTCAGCCGTCAGCGGCTGCGCAGTTTCCTGGCCGCCGTCCGGGTCGCCGCCGGTCCGGAAGGCGGCCTCGTGGAGTCCGAGCTGCGCCGGCTGGCTTCGGCGGAGCTGCCGCTGTCTCAGAGCAGCGGGCCGGGCCTCCTGATGCGCCTCGCCCGCGTCTGCGCCCTGGACAGCGACGAGGGCGACTTACCAGACAGTCCAGTCGGCAACCTGGTCGACACCGAGCTGCTGGCGGCCTGGCTGACCAGAGCTCACGCGGACACCAGGCGGGACAGTGTCACCGCGGCCGCCTCCGACGCGGCAGAGCTGGCCACCGGGCTGTTCAGCGGTGGAAAGGGCGGCGCCGGCGGGGCCAGCGAAGCCGAGCTGATGTCTCGCGCCGTCGACCAGTTCGACAGCGGCCGGCCCGTGTTCTTTGATCTAGCCGCTCTGCGGGCAGATCTGCAGCGTCGAGATGCAGCGAGGAGAGGCCGCCTGCCAAAGTCCGAGGTTCGGTTCTGGGAGATTTCATGGATTAGGATCATCGACTATGTTGTGATTGTGGGATTATTTCGTTGAAAATCTGCGATTTTCCCCGCAGATTCTACAGGCCTGCGCTAGCCACGACTGTCCAGTGTACGGAGCCCTACTCAACTGCCTGCTCAAACTGTGCGACGCAGAGCCTAATGAAATCATCAAGTGAGTTTTCTGCGCCTGTGCTCAGCCTTATGTAATGTAGCCCTGCTATAAGTGAATTTAATGCCCTTTGTTATGGTAGGCAAAAGACTAAATCTCAAAGCCCGAACTCTCACATAACATGTTCAGATTTGATGATCAAATTTACCGTATTATCAGGTGAGATTTATCTATCTATTGAATTATCTAAATATACAGACCCTGAAGAAGGCCCAGCTTTGGCCGAAAATTTGGTCCATCGTACTATATATTAAAAAATCGGTATCTCAAAACATCTAGTACTGTGTGCGTGGATTGCCTCTGAGAGGCCTTCGTCTATCTATCTGTTTATCTATCTATCTATCTATCTATCTATCTATCTATCTATCTATCTATCTATCTATCTATCTATCTGTCTATCTATCTATCTATCTATCTATCTATCTATCTATCTGTCTATCTGTCTATCTGTCTATCTGTCTATCTGTCTATCTGTCTATCTGTCTATCTGTCTATCTGTCTATCTGTCTATCTGTCTATCTATCTGTCTATCTATCTATAAATGTATAAATCTATAATGGATAAAAGCGCTTACCGCGCCCATTGGCTTTCCAGCTGCCTTAATCGTTTCCGGTGATCTTGTGTGCGTGCTTTCAGCCTGATTGGCTGCGGCAAGCAGCCAATATCTACTATCTATCTATCTATAATATGTAAATGTGAGATATGATTGTTTTTTATATCGCACCTTTTACGTTAGAAGTACACATTATGCAACTTTGCCCACAGCTGGAAGGACTTTGTCCGTTTTCTGGAGCGCGCTCAGGCAGCCTATTTTCAAAGAAATCCGGACGCGCTAAAGGCGGCTGCGGCCGCAACCGCGGCATCAAAATCAAAGCATTCACCACCAGAATCGGCTATTCGGCCGCAGGAGAGGTTCAAAAGCGCTACTGAAATGGTAAGTGAGGAGTGAGGTGTGTGAGGAGTGAGGTGGGTGAAAAGTGAGGCGGGTGAGGAGTGAGGTGGGAGAGGAGTGAGGTGGGTCAGGAGTGAGGTGCGTGTGGAGTGAGGTGGGTGAGAAGTGAGGTGGGTGAGGAGTGAGGTGGGTGAGGAGTGAGGTGGGTGAGGAGTGAGGTGGGTGAGGAGTGAGGTGGGTGAGGAGTGAGGTGGGTGAGGAGTGACGCGGATGAGGAGTGAGGTGGGAGAGGAGTGAGGTGGGTCAGGAGTGAGGTGGGTGAGAAGTGAGATGGGTGAGAAGTGAGGTGGGTGAGGAGTGAGGTGGGTGAGTAGTGTGTTGGGCGAGGAATGAGTGGGTGAGGAGTGAGGCCGGTAAAGAGTTTGGTGGGCAAGGAATGAGTGGGTGAGGAGTGAGGTGGGTGAGGAATGAGTGGGTGAGGAGTGAGGTGGTTTACTGCCGAAGAACGATTTATTAAAGAAATGCAAAATGCTCGTCTTTGACCGCCGCAAAGATTCTTGCAGAAGAGCTGAGAAAGACCCAGCAATCTGGAGGCCAGCAGAAAGAGAATCGCCCAGCAAAGATGCAGAAAGGACAGGTGCAGCTGCATTGCCCTCTAGGGGCAACTCATTAGCTAAAAACTTACCTGAGCTGTTTTCTTAATTTAACTTTATTTTTAGCTTTTTGGTTTCTCGCACTTCAAGCCGCATTTTGACGAAATAAAAGTTGTTAGATTGGAAACACTTTTCAACTGACTTGTGCGAGCAATGCGTTTCAGCGGTCGGAATTCGCGCCGAAGCAGCAGACGCCATCACTCCAGCGAACTGAGCAGCCGCAGCCACAGCGGCAGGACTCGCTGCTGAAGCAAAATCCTGTCGGAGACGCCGCCGAGCAAGATCGAGCTAGGATTGAAGATCCAACGACTGTCAAAGGCATGGTGCCAGCTGGTCTTTCAAGAGGCCAGCAGACATCACTGGAACCACAACAGTCAGCGGGGCAGCCACAGGAGCAGCCGCAGCCGGTCATAGACTCTTCAGGTGCTGTGTCAGCCACCATTCAAGGCCAACGCTGCCTGGCCTACTGTCCGACAGGATTCGATCCGGAAGCGGACTCACCTGGAGACTTTCCGCTGCGCAGCCTTCAGCTGGAGTGGGTGTGAGTGAGGCTGGATGCAGCTGGAGTGGGTGTGAGTGAGGCTGGATGCAGCTGGAGTGGGTGTGAGTGAGGCTGGATGCAGCTGGAGTGGGTGTGGGTCAGGCTGGTTGCAGCTGGAGTGGGTGTGAGTGAGGCTGGATGCAGCTGGAGTGGGTGTGAGTGAGGCTGGCAGCAGATAGATTCAATGTGGTTGCAGTCTCTCCCATAGCTTTACGCTCGCACCATTCACTGTCCTCAGCTATGGTTATCGCGGCAACGACTGTCGCAACAACCTGTTCCCGCTGCCATCCCGACAGCTTCTGTATTTCAACGGTCGAGTTGCCATTCTATTTTCGATCGGTGAAAATAGACAGAGGCATTACTGCGAGCACACGGCTGACATCACAAGGTGAGAATTGCATTCCATGATATCTGATTGTGATTGGCTGCTTCAACTAAGATCGGCACCGCCCCTATTTCAGCATGGCTGTGCATAAGGACGGTGTTACCGTGGCAACAGGGCAGGCAGCCTCCAAGCCGGCTATTCGACTGTGGCGAGCGGACAGCTTGCAGACGATGGCGGTGCTGGAGGGCTGCGATCTGCCTGGCGCTGTCAGCTGTGTGGCCTTTCCCGAGCAGAGGGTGCGTGCGGACCGTGGTCCTGTTAGAGATCTGTTTTGATCGTGTTAGACAGGGCTGTTCGATCATGTTAGACAGAGCTGTTCGATCATGTTAGACCGAGCTAAACAAGCAAATATTGTTTGACAAGTACTGAACCTGCAGTCCCCTTTACTCCCATCACGCAGGACCGTCTCTGGTGCATCTCAACCGAGCCTGAACGTCCACCTATCCTCTCGCTGTGGGACACTCGAGAGTCAGGCAGCCGACTGTGCTCAGTGCAGCTCAGCACCAACGTGCCCTGCGACCTGGCCTGCAGCCCGGCTGACTCAACGCTGGTGATCACTGCTGGCCGCGAGCACGCAGTGTGGTGGCGAGTTGCTGCGGACGGCTCTGACATCCAGCCGCTGGCAAGCGCCGACTTCAGGCGGCTCGTGGCCGGCGGCCGCTCGCCCAGATTCGTGGTGTCGCTGCTTTACTCGCCAGCTGATGGCAGGCTAATTAGCGGCGACTCCAGCGGCAACGTCTGCGTGTGGGCGGCCTCGGGCTCCGGGGAGATGCTCGACTGCGTGCCAGGGGCGCATGAGGTGCGCGCATAAAGCGGATGCCTTAATAGTAATACTCGTAGTAATAATAATACGAGCAATAGTAATTGCGGGATGGCTTCGGGCAATGGCAAATAATTGGGTGCCATGACCCGCAGCTAGCAAGGAGGCAATTCTGCCCATTTCGCTGACTCCTGAGCACACACGCACACAGATACCGTACGCTGGCACACGCTCACACAGGTGTGTACATCTGCCATGACTTTCTCATTGTCAGGCAGTGTACACTCTCATTTGGCTGCGCGCCAAATGAATGTGGCCTCGCCACAGAATCGAGCTTAAAGATATTGATTGGTACGAGAGGTAAACGTGTTAAAAGCTCTGCCACTCACCCCGCAAATGGATGGCTTACTACTAGTAGTTAGGACAGAGCGTACTCTCCGATTTTTAAGAAATCCGTCCACTCGCCCTCAACAAACCGCAGGGTCCGGTGTTCGCCCTCTGTCTGTACAACAACTCCTGGCTGCTTTCTGGAGGTAGGGATGGCCGGCTGCGCTGCTGGGAGTGGAGCGGCGGCGGCGGCGGCGGCGGTTTGATCCGTCTGGGAGAGATTCGACTGCCAGCTGGCGAAGGCGGAGTTCGCTGCGTGCGGATCATGAGGGGAGGCGGCGGTGTCGGCGACCATCTGGTGCTGGGCACGACCGCGAACTCCGTGTTGCTGTGCCGCGCGAACAGCGATCCCGGATGGTGAGGTGGCTTTTAATTTGGGGATTTTGTTACCCTTTCTACTCGTAATAGTACATTTTTAACGAACCTCGAAGGTGTCCACTGGACGGCGTCGCTGTTGAGTCAGCTCCGCTGACACGCGGCCACTACGACCAGCTGCAGGGCCTCGGCTGCGTATCCGGGCGGCCCGGCCTGTTTGTCACCGCCGGCTTCGACGGCCAGGCCTGCGTGTTCAGCGCTGAGACTCGGCTGTGCCTGCACCGGACTGCCTTTCCTGTGAGCGACGACTCAGGTGGACTGCTTTGCCGTTCCTGGCTTCTCTTCGCCTCGATCAACGCTAATCTCGGATATTCACTGACCTCACTCCAACTGTGCTTGAAGGGGTTTGGAGTGAGGTGGGTGTGTGCTTCAGTCTATCTGGAGTGCGATGGGCTTCTCGAGTCCAAACCACTTTAAACACGCCCACCTCACTCCAATACCCTTGAAGCCACCCACGCACCCACCTCACTCCAAAACCCTTGAAAGCAACATACCCAACCTCACTCCAAAACCCTTGAAGCCACCCACACACCCACCTCACTCCAAAACCCTTGAAGCCACACACCCACCTCACTCCAAAACCCTTGAAGCCACACACCCACCTCACTCCAAAACCCTTGAAGCCACACACCCACCTCACTCCAAAACCCTTGAAGCCACCCACGCACCCACCTCACTCCAAAACCCTTGAAGCCACATACCCACCTCACTCCAAAACCCTTGAAGCCACCCACACACCCACCTCACTCCAAAACCCTTGAAGCCACCCACGCACCCACCTCACTCCAAAACCCTTGAAGCCACATACCCCACCTCACTCCAAAACCCTTGAAGCCACATACCCCACCTCACTCCAAAACCCTTGAAGCCACATACCCCACCTCACTCCAAAACCCTTGAAGCCACCCACACACCTCACTCCAAAACCCTTGAAGCCACCCACGCACCCACCTCACTCCAAAACCCTTGAAGCCACACACCCACCTCACTCCGAAACCTCAGCCAAAAGTTTTTCAAGGATCCATGAACAAATACGAAAGTAACTCTCTCACGCCAATAATCTTGATTATCAATTTTACTCACCTCCAGAAAAAGTGCCTGTCCAGCGTATGCTGGGAGGACAGCAGCACCATTGTGCTGGGCACTCGCACAGGTGAAGTCATCATCCTGTTTGAGGAGAACGGCAGCCTCATAGAAGTGTTCAAGGAGGGCGTGGCTACCGCACGTGTTGATGCCATCGCCATGTCGCACGGTGAGGAGCTTTCTTTTAAACTCGTATCCAAGGGGTCTAGACGTACTCTCAAGAGTCACAGCAACTCAAAGGCTTTGAGGATCTCTGGGATCAGACGGACTCTCAAGAGTCACAGGAATGTGAGTGAGGCCATCCCCACCCACTGCAGACAAGCAGGTGGTTGCTGTAGGCTCATCAGACGGCCGCATTCACTTTCTTGAGCTGCAAACGGACCCGGCTGATCCCGGCGTAAAATCCTGGCGTCGAGCTTCGACATCCGGCCTGCTGGTCATGCGGCGCGGCGGTGTCGAAGCTCTGGACTTTGCTAACAACGACTTTGAGGGCTCCAAGCTGCTGTGCGCCAGCAACTCCGCCGGCGAGGTGGCCTTCTGTGAGCGCAGGCGCTTTACGTTCTACTCATAGTAGCAATGACAGGGCAAGGCAGGGCGGCCTGTTAAACACATGGGCTGCCTGTCTAATGTGTGGGCTGCCTGTCTAATGTGTGGACTGCCTGTCTAATGTGTGGACTGCCTGTCTAATGTGTGGACTGCCTGTCTAATGTGTGGGCTGCCTGTCTGATGTGTGGACTGCCTGTCTAATGTGTGGGCTGCCTGTCTGATGTGTGAGCTGCCTGTCTAATGTGTGAGCTGCCTGTCTAATGTGTGAGCTGCCTGTCTAATGTGTGGACTGCCTGTCAAATGTGTGGACTGCCTGTCTAATGTGTGGACTGCCTGTCTAATGTGTGAGCTGCCTGTCTGATGTGTGGGCTGCCTGTCTAATGTGTGGACTGCCTGTCTGATGTGTGGGCTGCCTGTCTAATGTGTGAGCTGCCTGTCTAATGTGTGGGCTGCCTGTCTGATGTGTGAGCTGCTATTCTAATGTGTGAGCTGCCTGTCAAATGTGTGAGCTGCCTGTCTAATGTGTGGACTGCCTGTCTAATGTGTGGACTGCCTGTCTAATGTGTGGAGCTGCCTGTCTAATGTGTGGAGCTGCCTGTCTAATGTGTGGACTGCCTGTCTAATGTGTGGACTGCCTGTCTAATGTGTGGAGCTGCCTGTCTAATGTGTGAGCTGCCTGTCTAATGTGTGAGCTGCCTGTCTAATGTGTGAGCTGCCTGTCTAATGTGTGGGCTGCCTGTCAAATGTGTGAGCTGCCTGTCTAATGTGTGAGCTGCCTGTCTAATGTGTGAGCTGCCTGTCTAATGTGTGAGCTGTTTGTCTAACATAAAGAACGGCCTCTCTAAAACGTATTGATACTAGTCATTGATGTCGTGAGTAGTACTTGTTCTTGAGCTTTTCTAAATCTCGGCTCGAACTAATCAAAGGTGACGCAACTCATATTCACCTGGCCGGAGATGAGCAGCGTTTCAGAGATGTTTCCTGGAAATCCTACAGCTCCCTGTTTGCCTATTACACTGTCGGTAAGTAAAACATCTCCTATGATAATTTTTCACAATGAAAATAAGAGTACTCAAATATGTTGTTAATTACTGATTAGGAGCCTGGAACTCCCCAATTCTGACGCAAACACCTGGCGCAAAAGTGTGCTCAACTGCCGTGGCTGTCAAAGTGAAATTACTGGCTGTTGGACTCAGCGACTGTCGGATTCTGCTCTGCAGATTCCCATGCGTTCAGCCGGCCGTGAGCTGACCATGATTTTTATTATGAAAATGACCTTTATTATCCCCTTATTTGCGACTAGACCAGCAATCCACTAGATGCTAATCCGAGAGGGCTAGACTAGCAATCCACTAGATGCTAATATGAGAGGGTTAGACTAGCAATCCCCTAGATTTTAATCCGAGAGGGTTAGACTAGCAATCCATTAGATGATAGCCCGAGAGAGCTAGACTAGCAATCCACTAGATGCTAATCCGAGAGGGTTAGACTAGCAATCCCCTAGATGCTAATCTGAGAGGGTTAGACTAGCAATCCCCTAGATGCTAATCCGAGAGGGTTAGACTAGCAATCCATTAGATGATAGCCCGAGAGAGCTAGACTAGCAATCCACTAGATGCTAATCCGAGAGGGTTAGACTAGCAATCCCCTAGATGCTAATCCGAGAGGGTTAGACTAGCAATCCACTGGATGGTATTCTGTGTGGGCTAGACTAGCAATCCACTGGATGGTATTCTGTGTGCGCTAGACTAGCAATCCACTGGATGGTATTCTGTGTGGGCTAGACTAGCAATGCACTAGATTCTGTTCTGAGTGGGCTGGACTAGCAATCCCCTGAACCAGCATTCGTGTCCGATTCCCTGACTCAGGCTCAGTGCCATCAGTTGTCGGTCCCAATTCGGCCAGCCCGTCTGACCTTCACTCGCGACGGCTCGCGGCTTGTCTGCGTGGGTGGGGCCGATGCTTGCGTCATGCAGTGGCGACTGGTCTGATAACTGACCTCCTCATATCAGTTAGTCTGATAACTTACAGGGTCACATAGAATCACGGAGAGTCACAGAGAGCCGCAGAGAGTCACAGAGAGTCACATGGTATCACAGAGAGTCACTTGGGATCAGAGAGAGTCACATAGGATCACAGAGAGTCGCATAGGATCACAGAGAGTCACAAAGTCACAGAGAGTCACAGAAAGTCACAGAGAGTCACATAGAGTCACAGAGAGTCACATAGAGTCACATGGGATCACAGAGAGTCACATAGGATCACAGAGAGTCACATAGGATCACAGAGAGTCACAGAGAGTCACAGAAAGTCACAGAGAGTCACATAGAGTCACAGAGAGTCACATAGAGTCACATGGGATCACAGAGAGTCACATTAGAGTCACAGAGAGTCACATAGAGTCACATGGGATCACAGAGAGTCACATTGGATCACAGAGAGTCACATAGAGTCACATGGGATCACATTGGAGTACAAGAACAAGATAACTATTTGCTATATTGTACCTGTAAGCAGGAATTTATTTTTATCACTTCAAGTGAGCTATTGCATCAAATTTTATTGAAATTAACAAAAAAACTGCATTACGAAATGAAATAAACAGTCAACTTTGTCAGGAGAGTGGCGTGAATTGAGAATGGTTAGAACTTTTTTGCTCGAAGATCTGATTTAGCTGTGTTAATGCTGATTATTTTATTGAATTTTGTGTCAGTCATCTAATAGTATTTTATGAGGCTAAATTTCTTTGCTCTCCTTTCCTGTGGCTTACAAGCTTGGCTCACAACGATAGGGTAAGTGATAAATAGATATTTATACATAGATTATCGCTTAATTAGTAGAAAAAACAGCACTTTACAAAGCGGGATTAATCATGTAACCCTTTGCACTAAACTTTAGTAGGCTGCGACAGTATTTTGCATTGATCAAAGCGGAGCTAATGATATTGTCGCTAAGTGCCAATTAGGAATTGTGTGACATTGGATTTTATCAAATTAAAACAAGCTCGAGCCTCTATATATAAATTACTTGTATACATAAATTATAATTTACTGATCATCACTGTATTGTGTCACTCAGTCTTGGACTACCAAAGTTATTACGGAAGTCGGGCGTTTCTGAGAAAACTGGTCCATGGCTTAGTCGCAGAAATCCTTTTTATTTTAAGTTTGATTTAAGGATGTCTGGGGTTGAGTGTCTTTGTTTGTCAGAGATTCAGTGTCTTCGTCAGATATTAAGTGTATTTGTTTGTCAGAGCTTGCGTGTCATTGTATGTATAAGGTTTAGTGTCTTTGTTTATCGGAGATTAAATATCATTTATATGTTAGGCATAAAGTCTTTGTTTTTTGTTTTCAGTGTCTTCAGATGATAGCTGCGGCTATGCCAACTTTCTGTACATCTAGCCCAATTAGGCGTAAAATCGAAGAATATAAAATGTAACTCTTTTCTCTGAGGTTCAATTGTCTTTGTATTCATTTGTCTCCGTGTGAGTCGAGTCACACGGAGCCGTCCTTGTACAGCATGTAGGTGAGCCAGTACACCAGGTTGAATAGCATGAAGCAGATCGGATAGGCGAACACGAACAGGTTGTCCACGCGCTCGGCCTCAAACCCGTCGTCGCTTTCGATGCCAATCTCGCCGTCGTTCTCGCCGTCGACACCGCGCGACACGCGCAGTCGCAGTGGGCGTCGACTCTCGCCGGCGCCGGCGCCAGCATCCACGTCGCCGCCATTGTTGTCGTCCGACTTCTTTGTCGGATCGTCACGATGTCGAGCCCGCCTGCCAGGCAGCATGTTGCCCCCGAGCATAGTCAGCTCCTTGCGCATCAGGCCGCGGAGCTCGTCCCGCAGCTGTCGCTGCTCCTGACGGCGGGCCAGCATGTTGACCAGCGCAAACTCCAGCAGGGAGGCAACGACGAAGGCCAGACAGGCAAACAGCCACACGTCAATGGCCTTGATATAGGAGACTCGGGGCAGCTTCTGGCGGATGGAGAGAACCGGAGAGAGTCACTGAGAGTCACTGAGAGTCACCGAGAGTCACTGAGAGTCACTGAGAGTCACCGAGAGTCACCGAGAGTCACCGAGAGTCACCGAGAGTCACGGAGGGTCACGGAGGGTCACGGAGGATCACGGAGGGTCACGGAGGGTCACAGTGGGTCACGGAGGGTCACGGAGGGTCACGGATGGCCAAAAAGAGCTACCAACAGTCAAAAAGATTTGGGTAATGGATAATAAAGCAATAGAACATTGTGTTTGGGGTTATAATGTGATTTAATCTGCTATAAAAGTATTCTAAATTTTATTTGGGATACTTACGACAAACATTTTATCATTAATTATCCAGTTTATTCATTTTATTATTCAGTTCTCTGATGACTGAATCATTTTACCATTCAGTTCCCTGATGACTGAATCATTTTATCATTCAGTTCCCTGATGACTGAATCATTTTATCATTCAGTTCCCTAATGACTGAATCATTTTATCATTAAGCGTATTTTCGGAATTTAGCGTGGGATACAGTTTTTTGGTACTCTAATTGGGATAGAGTTAAATTTTGAGTTGGTAAGTCTATGATATTTGGTTTCATCACAATATTAGTTTAGCTAAAATGTTATTTTTTTCTATAAAATTTCATAGTATGTCTAGGCCCCAGATACTATCATTAGCTTTATTATTAGACCTCGAGTGGGCTTAAATGCACCCAAGCGTTTATTCAGCCAATCAAGTACAGTGTCCTTATACGTAGAAGCTTATAGTTAAGCTATTTCCTTAACGCTTCATCAGATCTGAATGGCTCATTCCAAAAAGCTTAGTAGGACAGGTCTTGAAGAGAATATGAAGCTACGACTGTAGCCCGAGCAGTTATTTTTTGCACGGATTTAGGTCTGGAGAATGCTCAGCGATCTCAAGACATCTGCGACATCAGGAAAAACTCGGAAAACTCTGCGACATTCAGTTTCTGCTTACCTAGATTCAGTTTCTGCTTAGCTAGATTCAGTTTCTGCTTACCTAGATTCAGTTTCTGCTTACCTAGATTCAGTTTCTGCTTACCTAGATTCAGTTTCTGCTTAGCTAGATTCAGTTTCTGCTTACCTAGATTCAGTTTCTGCTTAGCTAGATTCAGTTTCTGCTTACCTAGATTCAGTTTCTGCTTAGCTAGATTCAGTTTCTGCTTACCTAGATTCAGTTTCTGCTTAGCTAGATTCAGTTTCTGCTTAGCTAGATTCAGTTTCTGCTTAGCTAGATTCAGTTTCTGCTTAGCTAGATTCAGTTTCTGCTTACCTAGATTCAGTTTCTGCTTAGCTAGATTCAGTTTCTGCTTACCTAGATTCAGTTTCTGCTTAGCTAGATTCAGTTTCTGCTTAGCTAGATTCAGTTTCTGCTTACCTAGATTCAGTTTCTGCTTAGCTAGATTCAGTTTCTGCTTACCTAGATTCAGTTTCTGCTTACCTAGATTCAGTTTCTGCTTAGCTAGATTCAGTTTCTGCTTACCTAGATTCAGTTTCTGCTTACCTAGATTCAGTTTCTGCTTAGCTAGATTCAGTTTCTGCTTAGCTAGATTCAGTTTCTGCTTAGCTAGATTCAGTTTCTGCTTAACAAACCTCAGTTTCTGCTTAACAAACCTCAGTTTCTGCTTAACAAACTTCAGGTTCGGCTTAACAAACCTCAGTTTCTGCTTAACAAACCTCAGTTTCTGCTTAACAAACTTCAGTTTCTGCTTAACAAACTTCAGTTTCTGCTTAACAAACTTCAGTTTCTGCTTAACAAACCTCAGTTTCTGGTTAACAAACTTCATGTTCGGCTTAACAAACCTCAGTTTCTGCCTACCAAGCTCCAATATTTGCCTATTGAGTGCATTTTGTGTCTGCCCAACTGCAAGTCCATCTCGATAAGTCCAATCATTCAAGCTGCCACCTGTATTATCGTTGTTTTTAAGTCCGAACAGAAAAGTAATTAATAAGCATACGAGTCCGAGGTTTCATTGGGCAAAGCAAAGCTTGCTAATTGATTCTCGCCGGAACTTTACAAGGTAATAAATCACTCGCCAGCTGCTTGTGTTAAAAGCCCCGGCCGACTAAAATTGGTATGAATAATTCACTAAGAAAGAAATGGACAACGAAAAAGTGCTCAAAATTGAGCAGCGTTTCAACTAATACATGAAATAATTGCTAACAGCATTTTATATTTTAAAATTTGAGTGACTGTAAGGTTGACTAAGCAAGAAGTGCTTTAATGTCTCCAAGAGAATTCGCCCTAATAAAACAGTAATAAAAATTGAACCATAAAAAGCAGTTTTTTCTTTTTTACTGCCTTTCCGATGTAGAGATTCGAATTTCAAAGACAGACAAACCCCTCTCTGAATTCTTCATCTCATCGAGAATCTGAATAGCTAATTGTAAGGCGGACGAGATTTTGAAAAAATCTATGCCATTTTTTCTAAGAAATGTTAAGAAGGCACTTGACAATATTTGAAAGTTTCTTTTGTACTTTTAAAGTTTATTCAGGCCTTTTTTATAGACGTGAAACCATTTCTTTAGCCTTCTATCGATCGGGTCTTCTATCGATCGGGTCTTCTATCGATCGGGTCTTCTATCGATCGGGTCTTCTATCGATCGGGTCTTCTATCGATCGGGTCTTCTATCGATCGGGTCTTCTATCGATCGGGTCTTCTATCGATCAGGTCTTCTATCGATCAGCAATTTTATCGATCGAAGCATCGATCTATCGATCAGCAATTTTATCGATCTGGTCCACTATCGATCGAAGTATCGATCTATCGGTCTTTTATCAATATGGTTTTTTATCTCTCTGACCTTCAATGTACTCATTTCTTACCACTAATGTTTAAGCGTTTCGGATATTTTTTATTTCTTCTTTTTTTAGAAGCCCTTTTCGGGGAATCCTTTTATTGAGCGTCAGCAGCGAAAATCGTGTGACAGACCTCTACCCCCCTCAAAGGCACCGACCTGCATAGCTGCAGCCGACTGGGTCATGAGAGCCAGCACCGACAGCAGGCCCAGTGTGATCCGCGCCGGCACCGCTTTGTAGTCAATCCAGAATGAGATCCAGGAAATGGCCACAATGAGAATAGACGGCAGGTAGGTGTAGATCAGGTAAAATCCGAACTTTCTAACCAGCCGAAACTCAACAAACAGGCAGGTGAAGGCGCCGGTCGCATTGTAGGCCTTCAGGCAGCTGCCAGCGCGCACAGAGGGCAGCTCAAATTCGTTGAGCATCATCTGCTTGTTCAGGCTCACCGAGGGTCCTCTGCGCATCCACACAAACTGCAGGTCGCTGACCGAGAACCCGTAGCTGCCAATCTCCAACGGGCACAGCTGGGTGTCCATTGGGAAGTTCCACAGCTGCCGACGGAAAGTGGAGTGGATGGGAAATACTCGGCAATAGCCCTTCCAGTAGGAGATCCTGAGGTGTGAGAAAACTTTTCCCGCGAGCTAAGGAGCAATTTTAGCTTTCCGTTCGCGAGGACAGTCTCTGGAGGCATTCACTAATGCGGGCATTCAATCTGATGAATAATTGAAACCAGCTCGTATCTATGCGCATCGCAGTTTTAGTAAACTATTAGAATATCAAACCCCAAGAAGTTTTAGAATTTGAGTTGGCTGTGGCCGGGCTGACCCACAGTTCCGCTGGCATCACTGAGCACTCGCAGCAATATTTACTGAAGTGAGGTGGGTATGTGGCTGTGATCGGTCTGAAGTGAGGTAGGTGTGTGGCTGTGATTGGTCTGGAGTGAGGTGGGTGTGTGGCTATGATTAGTCTGGAGTGAGATGGGTATGTGGCTGTGATAGGTCTGAAGTGAGGTGGGTGTGTGGCTGTGATTGGTCTGGAGTGAGGTGGGTGTGTGGCTGTGATTAGTCTGGAGTGAGATGGTATGTGGCTGTGATTGGTCTGAGTGAGGTGGGTGTGTGCTGTGATAGGTCTGAAGTGAGGTGGGTGTGTGGCTATGATTAGTCTGGAGTGAGATGGGTATGTGGCTGTGATTGGTCTGGAGTGAGGTGGGTATGTGGCTTTGATTGGTCTGGAGTGAGGTGGGTGTGTGGCTTTGATTAGTCTGTAGTGAGATGGGTATGTGGCTGTGATTGGTCTGGAGTGAGGTGGGTGTGTGGCTGTGATTGGTCTGGAGTGAGGTGGGTGTGTGGCTGTGATTAGTCTGGAGTGAGATTGGTATGTGGCTGTGATAGGTCTGAAGTGAGGTGGGTGTGTGGCTGTGATTGGTCTGGAGTGAGATGGGTATGTGGCTATGATGGTCTGGAGTGAGGTGGGTATGTGGCTTTGATTGGTCTGGAGTGAGATGGGTTTGTGGCTGCAATCGTGTAATTTTCTATGAAACGTGTGACCTCGCCTAGCTCCATTTCACTCACCTGCATCGGGCAGGCCAAGCGAATTGTAAGCTTCTGTGAGAACGTAATTAAGCCGTCGTGCTGGAGCCAGATCAGGTAGTTGGGCGTTGTGATGACGTGCAAAAACCCATGCTTGGCGTTGCGAAAGAACAGGTCCGGTATCCAGATCTTCTCCTTGAGATAGCTCAGACTCAGGCTGTGATTATAGCCGACAAACTGAAGGCGAGGATCGCGCCACTTCTGGCGCAAAAGGATGTCAATGCTGTAGTCCATGTCGATGACGTTGATGCTGCCGAAGCTCTGGACGAACATGTTGATCTCCACAACCGTGGGTGCGCCAGAGTATCCTGGCCTGCAGAGTGGGGCGAGAGGACAGTTTGTTGGCGCAGTGACAAGTTCTTGTGGCTATCTGGATATGTTCCAGTTTCAGACAACCTTCCAGTTTCAGGCAACCTTCCAGTTTGGGGCAACCTTCCAGTTTGGGGCAACCTTCCAGTTTGGGGCAACCTTCCAGTTTGGGTCAACCTTCCAGTTTGGGTCAACCATCCAGTTTGGGGCAACCTTCCAGTGTGGGGCAACCTTCCAGTGTGGGGCAACCTTCCAGTTTGGGGCAACCTTCCAGTTTAAAGCAACCTTCCAGTTTGGAAGAACCTTCCAATTTGATTCAACCTAACCTTTTTGCTTGCCACTTGTCACAGTTACTAGTGTTAAGTGTGAGAAAAATTTTTTTCCTCTCATGAAAAATGTGTCACCCAAATGTGCAAGCTAACAAGATGAGTATGTTTGCGATAAAGCATAGTCTTAGCATAGATAAATAATAACGTATTGTTTCGGTTTTAGAACGACGAGATGCCATCATAATGAAATGAAACCAGATTCAAAGGAAGTGAAAGTGATGACTGACAACCGATGGCTTGTCAATTATCGCCCTTGGATTAGCATTTGGCCCTCAAAGAGAGTAGAAGAGAGAATGCTTGTTGACAAGGCCGCAATTGTAGCTGTTTATGCCCGTGTGAATTTACGAAATGATCCCAGCAACAGCCTAGTTTTTTCCAAGGACCGCTGGAAAAAGAAGGACGGGACGCTTCGTTTCTTGGAAAAAAAATTATTGGCAGATTTTCACGGAAAAAATGCACTGGCGAGATAGAACTTTTCACATGTTTCACATTCAAATGTTCGTGACTTTTATTGAAAGTAGATTCAATTCTGTTATTTTAATATATCTTGCAAAAGATGTTGCTTAAACGAATTTCTGAAAGCTTTATTCCTGAATAACTGATCTGCAATTTACTTTCATTTATTTATCGTGAAGCAAAATAGCTAGTCAAAAGCTATCTAGTGACAAACTCAACTTTACTGTCACTTTCTAATCAAGTACGCTCGCATAAGAGATTGAGGCTGAATTTTTTCACTAAAAATGAGTAGGCTAAGCTATTGGCTACCTTTATATCCGATTGGTTGCTATTGTGCTACTACTCGATCGATAAAAGACCCAATCGATAGGAGACCCGATCGATAAAAAGGCCAGGTCGATAGAAGACCCGATCGATAATAGACCCGATCGATAGAAGACCCGATCGATAGAAGACCCGATCGATAGAAGACCCGATCGATAGAAGACCCGATCGATAGAAGACCCGATCGGATAGAAGACCCGATCGATAGAAGACCCGATCGATAGAAGACCCGATCGATAAAAGACCCGATCGATAGAAGACCCGATCGATAAAAGACCCGATCGATAAAAGACTTTCTTAAATTAAAAAAAAACATTGCTTATATCTCGTAAGTTAATTGTGACACCGATTGAGCTATAATGGGTCTTCTATAGGTAGAGATTACTGAATCGTGCAATCATAATTGAGCAAATGAGCTAATTGAGCAGTAAAGCTAAGAACTGGTTTCTTAGAAACGCAAAGAAATGGTCACCTGTGATGATTCTCATAATCGTCCAGCAGCAGGTGTGCAATCTCCTCGATGGTGTAGTTGGCCAGGATTCGCAGCGGGGCCCTGGTCTCCGAGCGCAGGCGTCGACCGAACGGCCTTGGCGGAGCAGCGGCAGGCGTCGCGGGATGCGAAGGTACGGCGCCGCTGGTCGTCACAGCCCAGCCGGTGGCGCCCCAGGGGGAGTCCTGGGCGACGGCCCCGCCGGTGGCGACACTGCCGCCAGGTGGCGTTGTTGACCGGGTGGAGGTAAACATCGTTGAAAAGTCTTCCGCTTTGCAGCTACTCATCAGGTGCATGAGGAGCAGCCGTAGAAGCATGTTGAGAGGCTTTCGGTGCATTGTCTTCCAGGCCAATGATTAACTAAAGTACTGGTTGATTTTTTTCTGCAGTTGCCTTCATCAAGGCTTGCATTTCAAATAGCTAATTGCGGAGTACACCAACAGCGATCCGGGGAGACCTGATTGGGCAGCAGCTTTAAAGCATCACTCACCGATGGCTACCATTGGTTCACAGGCGTGAGTGACCCCTTTTTGCTGTTATACGGATCCAGTTGCGATTCTACGGATCCAGCTGCGATTCCAGCTACGGATATAGCTGCGATTCCAGCTACGGATCCAGCTGCGATTCCAGCTACGGATCCAGCTGCGATTCCAGCTACGGATCCAGCTGCGATTCTACGGATCCAGCTGCGATTCTACGGATCCAGCTGCGATTCTACGGATCCAGCTGCGATTCTACGGGTCCAGCTGCGATTCCAGCTACGGATCCAGCTGCGATTCTACGGGTCCAGCTGCGATTCCAGCTACGGATCCAGCTGCGATTCTAGCTACAAAAGCTGCGGCTATATATGCGGGCTCTCCCACAATACCAGAATAGTTTCTAGTCTAGATTTTATATTTTTTTTATTTATTTTTTGTAATGTTTCTGTTTTGATTCAGAATAGTACAACGATTTTGATTTATTTGCATGCCTTAATTATTTGCTATTTATCGAATTTATTTACTCATATTTATCTCCACGATTAGTATCCAGCCTATTTTCGAGACATTCGCGGCACTGACTACTGATGAGTAAACAGAAGGGGGCCGATGGACAGAACAGTTCGCTCTTGCGCTAAAGTCCACGAACTAAAGTCCACGATTCCGTGGTGAGGCCACATTCATTTGGGCCGCAGAGAGAAGGCTTGGC
This sequence comes from Macrostomum hystrix, assembly GCA_950097015.1. Classification (NCBI taxonomy): domain Eukaryota; kingdom Metazoa; phylum Platyhelminthes; family Macrostomidae; genus Macrostomum; species Macrostomum hystrix. The sequence continues at coordinate 3,362,394 of CATNEN010000012.1, forward strand.
GACTTGTCGTGCAATTTATCATCATGTTTGCGCTCTCAGGGGCTAGCGGAACGGGCTGCTAGCCAACTATCACCAAACGATGCGCCTTCAGATTAGGCTTCAGATTGATTGTCCAACAAACTGTGTACAAGCGTAAAATAGCGATGTTTATCGCACTCTGGCAAATAGAAAATCTCTAAAGGTTTTCACAGTCTCAGTGTACACTATCGTCCCACCCTGCCCAGAATGTACATACCTCAGCCAATCAAGATGCTTTTCAAACAGGTTTTCATATAAAGCCTCGAGAGCCGCACAGCTTTAAGAGTCGGGCGCATGAACGAAAAAACACCGAAATCTTCCATAGCGGGCCTTTCAAACAGTTTTGCTCCATGCAGAGCTGGCTTTGCCCCTCGGATCGGCAGCTCCGTCTGCGCGCCTGCATCGCCCGGGGCTGGTCGACTCCGCGCTCCGCGGTGGCCAGCCTGACGTCGGCGGAGTGCGCCGCCATCAGCAGCGTCCTCCGGCGCGACCGAGCGCTGCGGGTGCTGGACTGCGGCCGGGTTGGCCGAGCCGCTGAGCGCGTTGAACAGCTGCGGTTGGCTCAGTGCGGCGACGGCGAGGCCAGTTGTCGCCTGTGCGGCCTCCGCCTGCGGCACCGATGGTGGCGACCGTCCGGCGTGTGCGCCGACTGCGGCTTCCGGTTCTGCGACGCGTGTGCCGCGCCTCTGCCAGAAGCTGGGTGAGGAAACGTCGGATCTCAGTAAAATTAACAAACACCCAGCTTTCTTCTTTTCTTAGTCTTCTTCTTTTTTATTTTAGCACTTCGCCAGACAACGAGAGACACCGCCAAAAGTGCAATTGTAAGCACAGTCGAGGCGGCTGGCTGTGCAAGCTCTGCCGCGAAAGTCGCCTTCTGACAGCGAAGAGCGGCGCCTGGTTCCACCACCGAGATTGCGAGTCACTTATCTCCCCATTGGATGACAGCGAGTTGCCAGTAGGTAGCTTGTTGGAAACAGCCAATCAGGAGTCGCAACACAGCCCCGGCGAGGTGACGTCAGGGTATGACTCACTACACAGCCGGATCAGCTCGACCAATCGGAGCGGGACGCAGCAGCCGACAGAATCCGCCAATCCGATAACAGACACGTTAAGTAGAAAAGTGCGAAGCTATTTGGATCTGCAGTCGCAGCATATTGCGGCGCCTGGCGCAGGAGATGCCAATCAGCATGGCAAGCTGAGCAGGGCTCGCAATAAAGCTATTATCAGGCGACGAAAGTCGGCCTCCTGCTCGCAGATTGGCCAGCTGAATCAATGCGAATATTTCCCAACGGAATTAGAGGACGCTTGAAGCTGGACATTCTTATGTGTGCACTCCCTGTCCTTAATTATTGCCATGGTTTACAGAACATTGCGAACTATATTTTGCTTGCGTTTTACTAACCAATTCAATAAAACATCTATTGGTAGAAGCAGAAGGCTACTTTGATTTTCCCTCGACAGCCTTCCCTCTCCCTCTGAAGCTTTCGCCTTTTTCTTCTGATAGCCTTCCTCTTCCCTCATAGCCTTCTTCCCTCACAGCCTTCTTCCCTCACAGCCTTCTTCCCTCATAGCCTTCTTCCCTCACAGCCTTCTTCCCTCATAGCCTTCTTCCCTCACAGCCTTCTTCCCTCACAGCCTTCTTCTCTCACAGCCTTCTTCCCTCACAGCCTTCTTCCCTCACAGCCTTCTTCCCTCACAGCCTTCTTCCCTCACAGCCTTCTTCCCTCACAGCCTTCTTCTCTCACAGCCTTCTTCCCTCACAGCCTTCTTCCCTCACAGCCTTCTTCCCTCACAGCCTTCTTCCCTCACAGCCTTCTTCCCTCATAGCCTTCTTCCCTCACAGCCTTCTTCCCTCACAGCCTTCTTCCCTCACAGCCTTCTTCCCTCACAGCCTTCTTCCCTCATAGCCTTCTTCCCTCACAGCCTTCTTCCCTCACAGAATGGCAAATTATTTTTATCTAATACGCAATCAGACAACAGGAAACACACAAAAGAGTCACAAAAAGTATTAATCATTTGACTTTAGCTTTCGCGCTTTGATTAACCGAACCATGACAATGTACCTTTATTTTGAACCATTATACATTCCTTTTCTAGTTTGCGAATCAAGCATACATACACAATTGTCGTTAAAATCTACAAACACGGGCTGCTCCTTGCTGTATAGTTAAAACCAGTGGACACCGGACGACAAAAAAAAGACATTTTTGAAAAAATGGAACAAAAAATACAACGGGAATAAACAAAAAAGCAGAATTTTTGTGTTAAGACATCTAGTACTAACACACATAGGAATGTAAACTTTTATTAGGGTTGCTGATAAAGTATTTGATTGGAAAATTTCGACAAATTGTGTTCGCCTTATTGCATAAGCAGTTTTCTAAATCAATTGAACGTAAACGTTTAACGCCGTTAAACGTAAAGCTGTTTTCCAAGAAAAAAAGCAAAATATATTACTTTTAGAATGACACAAATTAAAAGTAACAAAAGCAAAGTGCTTGTGACCACACATTCATTACTGGAATGCAATAGAACAATTATTAACAACCTTCCAGTTTGGGGCAACCTTCCAGTTTGGGGCAACCTTTCAGTTTGGGGCAACCTTTCAATTTGGGGCAACCTTTCAGTTTGGGGCAACCTTCCAGTTTGGGGCAACCTTTCAATTTGGGGCAACCTTCCAGTTTGGGGCAACCTTCCAGTTTGGGGCAACCTTCCAGTTTGGGGCAACCTTCCAGTTTGGGGCAACCTTCTATTGGGCAAGTATACTGTCGCATTTTTTGTCTAAATTAACTGCTTATTAAGGTCTTACACATTTTACTTTTTGAAAGCGAAATAAGTGCTTTTTAGTGCAGAATCGATTTTAAGAAATAAAATAAATTTGGGACCAACAGCTACAAGAAATCTGTCCAAAAAAGTTCTACTCTAAGTGAGCACATTTTCTAAGCTTTCAAATTGCTTTCTGAATGAAGAAAAGTTATTGACATACATACAATATTACAATATAGGCTGAAACGACTAGTGAGAAAAAATACAAACACAGTTCTAATGCACAACAAAAATAATTTGAACAAAAAATAGAGACAGCCGGGGGTACTTCGCATTGTGCAAAAATATTTCTTCTGTGCTGCGATATGCGTTGACATGCGTTTCTGCCAGGACAGGTATGCTGCCTTAGCTGCTCCCACTAAAGTTTTCCAGTAAATCTACCATAATAAAAATAATATTTACAAGAGGCCGTTGTCGGCGCTGACACTTCATTTGGAGATCTACCATCCTCATACCTGTAATCTACCATCCTATCACCTGTAATCTACCATCCTCACACCTGTAATCTACCATCCTCACACCCGTAATCTACAATACTCACACCTAAAATCTACCATCCTCACAACTGTAATCTACCATCCTCATACCTGAAATCTACCATCCTCACAACTGTAATCTACCATCCTCACACCTGAAATCTACCATCCTCACAACTGTAATTTACCATCCTCATACCTGTAATCTACCATCCTCATACCTGTAATCTACCATCCTATCACCTGTAATCTACCATCCTCATACCTGTAATCTACCACCCTCATACCTGTAATCTACCATCCTCATACCTGTAATCTACCATCCTATCACCTGTAATCTACCATCCTCACACCTGTAATCTACCATCCTCACACCCGTAATCTACAATACTCACACCTAAAATCTACCATCCTCACAACTGTAATCTACCATCCTCATACCTGAAATCTACCATCCTCACACCTGTAATCTACCATCCTCACAACTGTAATCTACCATCCTCATACCTGTAATCTACCATCCTCATACCTGTAATCTCCCATCCTCATACCTTTAATCTACCATCCTCATACCTGTAATCTACCATCCTCATACCTGTAATCTACCATCCTCATACCTGTAATCTCCCATCCTCATACCTGTAATCTACACGTGTCTCCTAGCTCTATCGAGTTTATCCCCATTCAGCAATCATTAGCTGCCCTAATCCCTGTCTGGAGCCAATCGGCTAGCGGCAAAGTGACGCAGCGCTGTATGCAGAAATTCGTACTGCTCGTGCGACTGCACCATGCCGCCGCGGTCTAGCCGAAGCTGGCAGAGCGTGGCCAGGCAGTCGCACTCGCCGCAGTCCAGCAGCTGCCTGATGCAGATGCACAGGGCGCAGAAGGCTCCGGTTCTGCCCAGGCCGGCGCTGCAGTGGACAACCAGGGGCCCAGCCAGCGTCAGGCACCGCTCGGCCAGGGGCAGAAGGGAGACGGCCGACTCTGGCGAGGTGTGATCCGGCCAGCTGCGGAACCACAGGTGCTCCAGCAGCAGCGGCGCGGAGCTGATGGACTCGTCCGAGTGCTGGCCGAATTAAAACAATTAATGATTGATCAGTTATTTAGTGTTTTTGCTGCAATTTACCTACTGTTAGTACGTAGAATAGTGTATTTGTATTTTTTCATTGTATTTTGCTTACTCGACAATCAAGCCACCAATCAGGTCTTACTTGTCGCTTCACCTCCTACGAAATCAATAATTTTCAAAAGCCTGTTGCTAACTTGTTCCTGTTACAATCCAAATGACAATACTAACAAGCTAGACCTCTTTATTCAGTAGCTAGATCTCTTTAAGCAGTAGCTAGATCTCTTTAAGCAGTAGCTAGATCTCTTTATTCAGTAGCTAGATCTCTTTATTCAGTAGCTAGATCTCTTTAAGCAGTAGCTAGATCTCTTTATTCAGTAGCTAGATCTCTTTAAGCAGTAGCTAGATCTCTTTAAGCAGTAGCTAGATCTCTTTACTCAGTAGCTAGATCTCTTTACTCAGTAGCTAGATCTCTTTACTCAGTAGCTAGATCTCTTTAAGCAGTAGCTAGATCTCTTTAAGCAGTAGCTAGATCTCTTTACTCAGTAGCTAGATCTCTTTACTCAGTAGCTAGATCTCTTTAAGCAGTAGCTAGATCTCTTTACTCAGTAGCTAGATCTCTTTACTCAGTAGCTAGATCTCTTTAAGCAGTAGCTAGATCTCTTTACTCAGTAGCTAGATCTCTTTACTCAGTAGCTAGATCTCTTTAAGCAGTAGCTAGATCTCTTTAAGCAGTAGCTAGATCTCTTTAAGCAGTAGCTAGATCTCTTCATTTAGGAGCTAGATCGCCAGATCACATCATTGTCAAGCCAGATCACATCATTCTCAAGCCAGATCACATCATTCTCAGGCCAGATCCCATCATTCTCAGGCCAGATCCCATCATTCTCAAGCCAGATCCCATCATTCTCAAGCCAGATCCCATCATTCTCAAGCCGGATCCCATCATTCTCAAGCCAGATCCCATCATTCTCAGGCCAGATCCCATCATTCTCAAGCCAGATCCCATCATTCTCAAGCCAGATCCCATCGTTCATAAGCCAGATCCCATCATTCTCAAGCCAGATCCCATCATTCATAAGCCAGATCCCATCATTCTCAAGCCAGATCCCATCATTCTCAGGCCAGATCCCATCATTCTCAGGCCAGATCACATCATTCTCAGGCCAGATCCCATCATTCTCAGGCCAGATCCCATCATTCTCAAGCCAGATCACATCATTCTCAGGCCAGATCCCATCATTCTCAGGCCAGATCCCATCATTCTCAGGCCAGATCCCATCATTCTCAGGCCAGATCCCATCGTTCTCAGGCCAGATCCCATCATTCTCAAGCCAGATCCCATCATCGTCAAGCCAGATCCCATCATTCTCAAGCCAGATCCCATCATTCTCAAGCCAGATCACATCATTCTCAAGCCAGATCACATCATTCTCAAGCCAGATCCCATCATTCTCAAGCCAGATCCCATCATTCATAAGCCAGATCCCATCATTCTCAAGCCAGATCCCATCATTCATAAGCCAGATCCCATCATTCTCAAGCCAGATCCCATCATTCAAAAGCCAGATCCCATCATTCTCAAGCCAGATCACATCATTCTCAAGCCAGATCACATCATTGTCAAGCCAGATCACATCATTCTCAAGCCAGATCACATCATTCTCAGGCCAGATCCCATCATTCTCAGGCCAGATCCCATCATTCTCAGGCCAGATCCCATCATTCTCAAGCCAGATCCCATCGTTCTCATTCGAATCCTACCGTCAGCCGCAGGAGACGCCGCTGGAATCCGTGCGAGTCGCCGGCTCCATTGTCGAGCTCGAGCAGCTCGGCGGTTACCTCGCCGTGCCTCATCTTGTCGCCGGGGTGCAGGGGGAAGTATAGCTCGCACTTTGGCCGCTCCCGCTCGACCAGGTCGGTGAGCATGACGATGGCGCTGGGCCGCTGCTCCCACACCATCTGCCAAAAGTCCGCGAGCGTCTCCGCTAGTGGGCCCTAAGGTTTTTACGTAAATAAAAACTTAATTATTCTTATAATTAGGAATTAAGAGGATTATATTCTTAAGAACCTGTGTTTGTCAAAGTAGCCTTTCTCTCCCCTCGAACCCAGTAGCCTTCCTCTCTCCCCAGTAGCCTTCCTCTCTCCCCAGTAGCCTTCCTCTCTCCCCAGTAGCCTTCCTCTCCCCTCGAACCCAGTAGCTTTCCTCTCTCCCCAGTAGCCTTCCTCTCCCCTCGAACCCAGTAGCCTTCCTCTCTCCCCAGTAGCCTTCCTCTCCCCTCGAACCCAGTAGCTTTCCTCTCTCCCCAGTAGCCTTCCTCTCCCCTCGAACCCAGTAGCCTTCCTCTCTCCCAGTAGACTTCTCAAGCTTCCACCATAATACTTTCTCCCCAGTAGCCTTTCTCCCACCAGTAGCCTTTCTCCCACCAGTAGCCTTTCTCCCACCAGTAGCCTTTCTCCCACCAGTAGCCTTTCTCCCACCAGTAGCCTTTCTCCCAACAGTAGCCTTTCTCACACCAGTAGACTTTCTCACACCAGTAGACTTTCTCCCACCAGTAGCCTTTCTCCCACCAGTAGCCTTTCTCACACCAGTAGCCTTTCTCCTACCAGTAGCCCTCCAGTTCTTCCTGATTCCAGAATTCTCAAATAACAGGAGGCTGACCTGAGTAGCGATGAAGCACCGTTCGGCAAGCCCCGCCCCGCGCACGTAGTTCGCATTGATGTAGCCGCCATTGGCCAGGACGACGCGGGTGGCCGCATTGGGCACAATGCTGGCGTAGCGATTCTTGGCCGCAGCGGCCGCTTCCGGCAGCTCCTCGCGACCTGCGTGGTGCATCGGCACAGACCAGAATTCACGGAACAGCCGGGCCTGCGGACTGACTGCCGGGTCTAGTAGGTCCTCGGTTCGCAACGGCTGGCTAAGGGATCTGTAATTGGGGATTATATTGCCTTGGTGAGTTGCTTGCACTGTTTTCCTATGGTCTCTTTATTTACAGTCGCTTTCCTATCTTTCAAGTCTTAGCTCGGTAGACATAGTGGCTCCCCGGTAGCTTCGCTGTCTGCTTGGTAGCTTTCCTTTCTGCCCGGTAGCTTCCCTGTCAGCCTGGTAGCTTCTCTGTCTGCCTGGTAGCTTCCCTGTCAGCCTGGTAGCTTCTCTGTCTGCCTGGTAGCTTCCCTGTCTGCCTGGTAGCTTTCCTGTCTGCCTGGTAGCTTTCCTGTCTGCCTGGTAGCTTCCCTGTCTGCCTGGTAGCTTTCCTGTCTGCCTGGTAGCTTTCCTCTCTGCCTGGTAGCTCCTCTGCCTACCCAGTAGCTCCCCTGTCTACCAAGTAGCTTCAGTGTCTACCCAGAAGATTCCCTGCCTACCCAATAGCTCCCCTGTCTACCCAATAGCTCCCCTGTCTACCAAGTAGCTTCCGTGTCCACCCAGAAGATTCCCTGTCGACTCAGCAGGCGCTCAGAGTGCTCACTCAAGCAGGATGCGCTCCTTGTCCTTGTCCGGCGTGTTGGCCGCCACCCGCAGCGCCTCGCAGCTGGGACTCAGCGAGATGGTCAGACTGGCCGACGAGCCCCGCCTGGAGCCCAGCAAGCCGAGGCCGCCCTGCCGACGGCTATTGCTACTCTGCCGGCTCGCCGGGCGATGCTGCGACAACGACTGGTGATGCTGCTGATTCGCCAGCGGCTGCTGCTGCTGCGGCGACTGGCACAACGGCGAAGAGGCCGCTGAAATTGACGACGAAGCCGAGGCCGACGACGAGGCCGAGATTGGTTGAACGCGTCGCTGAATCAGGCTGGGCGTCACCAGCGGCGGATAGCTGGCGCTGAGGGTGTCCCCGAATCCGGCGCAGGCATCGCCGCCGATATCGTCTCTGTCGCTGACGCCGCCGACGACGCAGGACTTACCGCTGTAAAAATGACGCCTGCAGAACCACTGCGGTGCGTGCAAGGAGCGGGGTGGAGGCGGTAAACTTTGTATTTCTTTGTAAACTAGCTCATTACTACGAGTATTATAGCATTATAGGGGGGTGAGTGGCAGAGCGGGCAAACATATTAGCTTCTCGCACCAAGTACACACATGTGTGCGTGTGTTCTCAGGAGTCAGTGGAATGGGCAGAATTGCCTCTCGCTGGCTGCAGGTCTAGTGTCACCAAATTGGGTGCGAGAGCAAATATTACTACTTACTATTATTATAATAAGATTATAAAGTACCTAATTACACATGCCACAATCTGAACAGAGACAGCACAAAACAGCACAGGCTGCGTAGAAGGCTGTTCAGTCCATGGACTGGAGGGATGTCATACCCCCACCCTTAATTACCCCAGCTAATGCTGACTGAAATTTAACTGAATAACTGAATAAATGCAGAATTAAAAGGCTTGCGACAGGACACGACTTCTTCCAATGAAGTCAAGAATCGAACCCCCGACATTCAAGTCGTGAGTCCGGCGCAGCAACCATTAGGCTAATTTATTGATTATTAATTGTTGATTACTCACACTCATAGATCCTCAGGTGAACGATTTGAGGCCTCCAATGAAGTTTATTTGCTTTGTAGCGAAAGAAAGATGAATTAAAGCAAAGCAATTCGAAGCCTTTCAATATCTTGAATTAGTGTTCGTGCTGCCCTGCTGTGCAGGTGCCCCCCTGTCCTCTTGTTAGCTATAAACGCAAACCCATGCAGGAAACCAAGCTAATTTAGCAATGACTGTATAATTTTTTCTGTTACTTACTTTTTCTCTTACCTTTTCTGGCTCTTCTACACAAGCAGAGAAGCAAATTGGTAAACAGGCAGGCACACACACACACTCACACACACACACCTGAAACTCGAGTAGAAAGACTTTAACCCCCCTGGATTTAGATTCTAGCTAAATTTGGCGCAGATCAGCGCGCGTACATTAGCGCAGACAATCCTTATTAAATTAATTTTACGACTAATTAAACATTTTGTGAAAAAAAAACATTAGTACTATTTTTATTACGCTCAAAAACAGATACGCCTTTTCAGTTTTTGCTATCGTGCCTTCGAAGCTCAAAGCCTGTTATTCCTCCTTGACAGTTTCATCTTCCGGTGCGGAGACTTGGCCGTGAGTCACGCACGCGGGACGTGACGGATGGAAAATTCCAAGCGACAGCCACTACTAGGCGCTCTCTTTTCGGCGAAATTTACAATATAATATGTATATTGGATTGAATATTGCTTTCGACAGGCGTTAGTTCGATCAACAAGAAAACTCTAAAACTGCAGTGCATTAACAGTGATAAATATTGTACCACAGCCCCCATGACAGCAGGGAAGATGTATCACAGCCCCCGTGACAGCAGGGAAGATGTGCCACAGCCCCCGTGACAGCAGGGAAGATGTATCACAGCCCCCGTGACAGCAGGGAAGATGTATCACAGCCCCCGTGACAGCAGGGAAGATGTATCACAGCCCCCGTGACAGCAGGGAAGATGTACCACAGCCCCCGTGACAGCAGGGAAGATGTATCACAGCCCCCGTGACAGCAGGGAAGATGTGCCACAGCCCCCGTGACAGCAGGGAAGATGTACCACAGCCCCCGTGACAGCAGGGAAGATGTATCACAGCCCCCGTGACAGCAGGGAAGATGTATCACAGCCCCCGTGACAGCAGGGAAGATGTACCACAGCCCCCGTGACAGCAGGGAAGATGTGCCACAGCCCCCGTGACAGCAGGGAAGATGTACCACAGCCCCCGTGACAGCAGGGAAGATGTACCACAGCCCCCGTGACAGCAGGGAAGATGTATCACAGCCCCCGTGACAGCAGGGAAGATGTACCACAGCCCCCGTGACAGCAGGGAAGATGTACCACAGCCCCCGTGACAACAGTGAAGATGTACCACAGCCCCCGTGACAGCAGGAAAGATGTACCACAGCCCCCGTGACAGCAGGGAAGATGTATCACAGCCCCCGTGACAGCAGGGAAGATGTATCACAGCCCCCGTGACAGCAGGGAAGATGTATCACAGCCCCCGTGACAGCAGGGAAGATGTACCACAGCCCCCGTGACAACAGTGAAGATGTACCACAGCCCCCGTGACAGCAGGAAAGATGTACCACAGCCCCCGTGACAGCAGGGAAGATGTACCACAGCCCCCGTGACAGCAGGGAAGATGTATCACAGCCCCCGTGACAGCAGGGAAGATGTATCACAGCCCCCGTGACAGCAGGGAAGATGTATCACAGCCCCGTGACAGCAGGCAAGATGTTCCACAGCCCCAGTGACCCGGCCCGTAGCCCCTTCCAACACCAACAGTCTCCCTGTTCATTTTACCCCTGCCTTATCTCTCTCCCGTATCTCATTCCTCCCGTGTCTCATCCCTCCCTTGTCTCATCCCTCCCGTGTCACATCCATCCCGTGTCTCATCTCTCCCGTGTCTCATCCCTCCCGTGTCTCATCCCTCCCGTGTCACATCCATCCCGTGTCTCATCTCTCCCGTGTCTCATTCCTCCCGTGTCTCAACCCTCCCGTGTCTCATCTCTTCTCTGTCTCATATTTTTACTGTCAATTCGTCCCGCTGTCGTCTTTTAGGCTCTCTTTGGCCTGCTAGCTAATAAGTTTGCCGACCCCTGGGCTACATGCTCCATAGTGAAATAGGAGGCTCCCTGGTGCACCCCAGCAACTCACAATGAGCAGGAGGACCGCCAGCAGCAGCATGGCGGCGCCGCCTCCTGCGGCCAGCGGGATTAGCCATTCAGGCTGGTGACGGACTTCGGCTGCGAGTTGCTGGGCTCGAGCCCCGGACGCAGGCAGCACTCGCATTGACCCCCGCTGCCTCCTTTGAGTAGATTTGATTCAGTTCAGCGTCTGGTCGCAAGTTTCAACGATAGCTGGCGTCTCCGGGAGCCTTGACAATGTAAGTGGGATTCAATTTTAGCTGAGCTTTTTGGGACTTCAGTCAGCCTAGAAACAAACTGTTCTGCATGTTAATCGCCTAACACTAGGTAGAAACGCAAAAGTGGATATGAAATTTTCTAACTCAGCGTTCGATGAGAAAATGGAGAAAAAACAAAAAAATACGATTCTCAATCCTTCTTTCTGCCCCCTTTGCTAAGCTTTCAGCAACTATTTTCTCCCGTAGTGTCCACCTCTCTCCTCCCCTACTCTTTCTGTCTCTTTCTTTCTGGCTCACTACAAAATCCCGTGTCCGCTCGTCCTCTCCTCTCCTCTCTGAGAGACTCACCCAATTCTGCATCGTGCTCAGTCCTTCCCGCCCGCTCAACCCAGATCCCCAAATCCCCTGATCATATGGGGCGCCCAACTCTTGCCTGCTCCAGTTGTGAGGCAGGTCGCATGTTTTCCCTCGGGGTAGATTTTATGAATGGGGGGCCAGTCCCTCCACCATACTCCCCATGCCGTTCTCCCGCCGGTGTACTCTTAACGCGCCCTGCGGCCTACGCTGGATACCGGCCACCCCCTCTCCAAGTCATTCATGCTCAGTCTGACTCCCCTTCCGCCAGCCCACGCAGTTCGCATCCCCTCCTCTCCGCTGTCTCCTTGTTCTCCCCCCAGTTCTCCCTCCCTGCCTCCCTTCCCGCCTTGGGGAGCCGACGCCCTTTAAGGCAGAGACCGCGTTGATGAGCGAGTGCGATGCGACCCGCGCCGTGCGTGGGCGGCGCTTCCGTTTCAGCCCAAGCCAGCCACCCCTCCTCCCTTTCCGGCCCGCGTGGCGACACTGGGGACTGCAGAATGTCGAACTGAGAGTGGCTGGGCACTTTAAGACTCTCTGCGCCTAACAGTGGAGTCCACTCTTAACGGGGGGATGATAACGGGGGAACTCCATCCGTGTCAAACTCCATTCAGAATGTCACATTGTCTGCGCACTAAATGCACTTGTTTATCTAAATCAATGTATTCAGCGTGCACAGTGCTGCTTTTTCCTGTTTTGATGCCTCATTGTTGACATAGCCGAGTGCGCACTTTTAGAAGCCTAACAGTCAGCGAGTGCATTCACGGTACGCCGAGGTGAAGAAAATGAACTAGCAGGCCCCATTGGGTAAATCACACCCTATGCGTAAAGCACTTCCCGAAATCTCACCCGACAACAGTGCGACAGTACAGGAATCTCACCTGACAGCAGTGAGACAGTACAGGAATCTCACCCGACAACAGTGAGAAAGTACAGGAATCTCACCTGACAACACTGAGACAGTACAGGAATCTCACCTGACAACAGTGAGACAGTACAGGAATCTCACCTGACAACAGTGAGACAGTACAGGAATCTCACCTGACAACACTGAGACAGAACAGGAATCTCACCCGACAACAGTGAGACAGTACAGGAATCTCACCTGACAACAGTGAGACAGTACAGGAATCTCACCCGACAACAGTGAGACAGTACAGGAATCCCACCTGACAACACTGAGACAGTACAGGAATCTCACCTGACAACAGTGAGACAGTACAGGAATCTCACCTGACAACACTGAGACAGTACAGAAATCTCACCTGACAATACTGAGACAGTACAGGAATCTCACCTGACAACACTGAGACAGTACAGGAATCTCACCTGACAACACTGAGACAGAACAGGAATCTCACCTGACAACACTGAGACAGAACAGGAATCTTACCTGACAACAGTGAGACAGTACAGGAATCTCACCTGACAACACTGAGACAGAACAGGAATCTTACCCGACAACAGTGAGACAGTACAGGAATCTCACCTGACAACAGTGAGACAGTACAGGAATCTCACCTGACAACAGTGAGACAGTACAGGAATCTCACCTGACAACAGTGAGACAGTACAGGAATCTCACCTGACAACAGTGAGACAGTACAGGAATCTCACCTGACAACACTGAGACAGAACAGGAATCTCACCTGACAACACTGAGACAGAACAGGAATCTCACCTGATGAAAATAAAATAGCAATGAATCGAAGTTTTGACTGGTTGCAGTGTCAGAATCTCCGATAATGAAAACAAGAAGTCATTTAATGACAGCAGTAGGAGATGGGGAATGACACACTAACAATCTGTTTATATAGACTTTAAGGAAAGCACTTTCCTTTTTGTGGAGGCTCAGTGAGGCAAAGAATCTATCCTCAATTAGCTGGAAGTTCAGACTCATAAACGACCACCCAATAATACGCTCTAGGGTGGAATGGAAGCTAAAGTGACGGAAATTCATGCATGGATTCAGCGGTTTTTCACTTTCAAATTCATGCCGACATGGCTTTGCGGCCGCCTACTCACTGACGAGTCCGGTCACGCCCCCGCCACCTCCGTGGCACTGCAGCGGGGGATGGCCGTCATAAATTATTCCGAACTATTGTAGCAGTTGCTTCTGTTCTCAACCGCCCACAGATACAGTTTCATGATGGTTAGGTCAGCTGATGTCATAAAAATGAGAATCAGAAAGTTTGCCACTAACATTTTCTGGTAGTTAGCACCCGGAGTTTTCTAAAAGTAGGATTTTTTGCTATGAATGTGAAGTTTAATAGCGGTCTTCTAGTTGAGAAAGGCTTTCTAGTGGAGATTCTGGGTATTCTAGTGAAGATTCTGGGTATTCTAGTGGAGATTCTGGGTATTCTAGTGGAGATTCTGGGTCTTCTAGTGGAGATTCTTGGTCTTCTAGTGGAGATTCTGGGTATTCTAGTGGAGATTCTGGGTTCTTCTAGTGGAGATTCTTGGTATTCTAGTGAAGATTCTGGGTATTCTAGTGGAGATTCTTGGTCTTCTAGTGGAGATTCTGGGTCTTCTAGTGAAGATTCAGGGTATTCTAGTGGAGATTCTTGGTCTTCTAGTGGAGATTCTGGGTCTTCTAGTGGAGATTCTGGGTCTTCTAGTGGAGATTCTTGGTCATTTAGTGGAGATTCTTGGTCTTCTAGTGGAGATTCTTGGTCATTTAGTGGAGATTCTGGGTTCTTCTAGTGGAGATTCTGGGTATTCTAGTGGAGATTCAGGGTCTTCTAGTGGAGATTCTTGGTATTCTAGTGGAGATTCTGGGTCTTCTAGTGGAGATTCTGGGTCTTCTAGTGGAGATTCTGGGTCTTCTAGTGGAGATTCTTGGTCATTTAGTGGAGATTCTTGGTCTTCTAGTGGAGATTCTTGGTCATTTAGTGGAGATTCAGGGTCTTCTAGTGGAGATTCTGGGTATTCTAGTGGAGATTCTGGGTCTTCTAGTGGAGATTCTTGGTCTTCTAGTGGAGATTCTGGGTCTTCTAGTGGAGATTCTTGGTCTTCTAGTGGAGATTCAGGGTCTTCTAGTGGAGATTCTTGGTCTTCTAGTGGAGATTCTTGGTCTTCTAGTGAAGATTCTGGGTATTCTAGTGGAGATTCTGGGTCTTCTAGTGGAGATTCTGGGTCTTCTAGTGAAGATTCTGGGTATTCTAGTGGAGATTCTTGGTCATTTAGTGGAGATTCTTGGTCTTCTAGTGGAGATTCTTGGTCATTTAGTGGAGATTCTGGGTTCTTCTAGTGGAGATTCTGGGTATTCTAGTGGAGATTCTTGGTCTTCTAGTGGAGATTCTGGGTCTTCTAGTGGAGATTCTTGGTCTTCTAGTGGAGATTCTTGGTATTCTAGTGAAGATTCTGGGTATTCTAGTGGAGATTCTTGGTCTTCTAGTGGAGATTCTGGGTCTTCTAGTGGAGATTCTGGGTCTTCTAGTGAAGATTCTGGGTATTCTAGTGGAGATTCTTGGTCATTTAGTGGAGATTCTTGGTCTTCTAGTGGAGATTCTTGGTCATTTAGTGGAGATTCTGGGTTCTTCTAGTGGAGATTCTGGGTATTCTAGTGGAGATTCTTGGTCTTCTAGTGGAGATTCTGGGTCTTCTAGTGGAGATTCTTGGTATTCTAGTGGAGATTCTTGGTCTTCTAGTGGAGATTCTTGGTATTCTAGTGAAGATTCTGGGTATTCTAGTGGAGATTCTTGGTCTTCTAGTGGAGATTCTGGGTCTTCTAGTGGAGATTCTGGGTCTTCTAGTGAAGATTCTGGGTATTCTAGTGGAGATTCTTGGTCATTTAGTGGAGATTCTTGGTCTTCTAGTGGAGATTCTTGGTCATTTAGTGGAGATTCTGGGTTCTTCTAGTGGAGATTCTGGGTATTCTAGTGGAGATTCTTGGTCTTCTAGTGGAGATTCTGGGTCTTCTAGTGGAGATTCTTGGTATTCTAGTGGAGATTCTTGGTCTTCTAGTGGAGATTCTTGGTATTCTAGTGAAGATTCTGGGTATTCTAGTGGAGATTCTGGGTTCTTCTAGTGGAGATTCTGGGTATTCTAGTGGAGATTCTTGGTCTTCTAGTGGAGATTCTGGGTCTTCTAGTGGAGATTCTGGGTTCTTCTAGTGGAGATTCTTGGTATTCTAGTGAAGATTCTGGGTCTTCTAGTGGAGATTCTTGGTCTTCTAGTGGAGATTCTGGGTCTTCTAGTGGAGATTCTGGGTTCTTCTAGTGGAGATTCTGGGTCTTCTAGTGGAGATTCTGGGTTCTTCTAGTGGAGATTCTGGGTCTTCTAGTAGAGATTCAGGGTCTTCTAGTGGAGATTCTGGGTCTTCTAGTGGAGATTCTGGGTTCTTCTAGTGGAGATTCTGGGTCTTCTAGTAGAGATTCAGGGTCTTCTAGTGGAGATTCTGGGTCTTCTAGTGGAGATTCTGGGTTCTTCTAGTGGAGATTCTGGGTCTTCTAGTAGAGATTCAGGGTCTTCTAGTAGAGATTCAGGGTCTTCTAGTGGAGATTCTTGGTCTTCTAGTGGAGATTCTGGGTCTTCTAGTGGAGATTCTGGGTCTTCTAGTGGAGATTCTTGGTCTTCTAGTGGAGATTCTGGGTTCTTCTAGTGGAGATTCTGGGTCTTCTAGTGGAGATTCTTGGTCTTCTAGTGGAGATTCTGGGTTCTTCTAGTGGAGATTCTGGGTCTTCTAGTGGAGATTCTGGGTATTCTAGTGGAGATTCTGGGTCTTCTAGTGAAGATTCTGGGTATTCTAGTGAAGATTCTGGGTCTTCTAGTGGAGATTCTGGGTTCTTCTAGTGGAGATTCTGGGTCTTCTAGTAGAGATTCAGGGTCTTCTAGTGGAGATTCTTGGTATTCTAGTGAAGATTCTGGGTATTCTAGTGGAGATTCTTGGTCTTCTAGTGGAGATTCTGGGTATTCTAGTGGAGATTCTGGGTCTTCTAGTGAAGATTCTGGGTATTCTAGTGGAGATTCAGGGTCTTCTAGTGGAGATTCTTGGTATTCTAGTGAAGATTCTGGGTATTCTAGTGGAGATTCTTGGTCTTCTAGTGGAGATTCTGGGTCTTCTAGTGGAGATTCTGGGTATTCTAGTGAAGATTCTGGGTATTCTAGTGAAGATTCTGGGTATTCTAGTGGAGATTCTTGGTCATCTAGTGGAGATTCGGGGTATTCCAGTGGAGATTCTGGGTATTTTAGTGGAGAAAAATTTTCCGACTTGTTCAAATTGAGGCTTTGAATAAAATCAAAGCTTTGACTAAGAGATTAATAAATTGCACTCACCCAGATTTAGTCGAAGGTATCGTTAAAAACAGGGGACAGTTAAAGGTAATTAATCATAAAAACAAAAACGGTACTAAATTGAACTCGATTTAATAAGCAATGCAGGGAGGGAACAAGCAGGGCCAAAACAGTTGAGAAAAAAATATGTTTTATCAGACAAAGTTAAGCCTGCGGATAAGAGGAACTTACACGGCGATGCACGCACACCGCTTTAAGATAAGGCCAAATCCTATACATTCCTATGAACAAAATTCCCTTCATAATTTTCCGCTCTTAGCTGTACCGACTAGGCAAAGTGTGACGTAAATATGGCGAATTGTATTTGGATTTGGACTTGGAACTCGAAATTGACGCCTTATCAAATTCGGTAGATTATATAAAGCCAGTACGACTCAAAATTTATTATTCAATATTTGCACAATGTTAATATTGTATTTATCGCAGCTGTGCCAGTAAATAAATATATAGTACTTAAAAAAGCATGGCAATAGGACGATATATGGCTATTTACCGGGATACTAAAACTGTTAACTGGCTTTGCACTCTACTGCTAATATAGTTTTAACATCTAATAAATGCAACAGTCACAGGCACGGATCCAAAATATATTTTTTGTATAAAATGACAATAACATCATTAGCTTTAGTGACAGAATCATCAGCTTTAGTGACAGAATCATCAGCTTTAGTGACAGTATCGTCAGCTTTAGTGACAGTATCGTCAGCTTTAGTGACAGAATCATCAGCTTTAGTGACAGTATCATCAGCTTTAGTGGCAGCACCATCAACTTTAATGACAGCATCATCAGCTTTAATGACAGAATCATCAACTTTAATGACAGCATCATCAGCTTTAGTGACAGAATCATCAGCTTTAATGACAGCATCATCAGCTTTAATGACAGCATCATCAACTTTAATGACAGAATCATCAGCTTTAATGACAGCTTCATCAACTTTAATGACAGCATCATCAACTTTAATGACAGTATTATCAGCTAATTTAACAGAATCACCAGCTAACGTTTCATACATCACAAAAACTGCCGGAATATATCTCATAGTATAAAGAATTCCAGCATAGTTTATTCACATACAGTCAAGCTACTGTAAATAGTATTTATAGAATTGCAAGGCTGTAAAGTCAGTCCACTCTTATTTGGTCCGGTCGTGTGTCCACCCTAGAATTTTTAACGACAGTTTTTTCAAAACGACGATTATATTTGAGAAAGTGCAGATCGCTTTTTGTACAAGTTGAGCTAACTATAAAATTAAAGCTCCAGAACAAGGAATGCTGTTTATAATCCTTCGTTAAGATTCAAAGCGTGCAACATGCGGTTCAGCAATTCAGCAACATTCCACAGGTAATATATCTTTTTCAATGGTCATTTGTCATAGTTATCAAGTTTTAGAGAAAATAGACACTGCATTTGAATAGGAGGGATAAGGACAGGCGGAAAGCCAGCAGAAGGTACTGGCGGCTAGATCAAAGGAAAAAAGATTCAAGAGAAGGTGTAGGGCCTCAAATAAAAAACGCTGCACACCAGAAACTGCAGCGCGAAAGTAAAACAAAAGGTAGGCGCGGAGAAGAAAAAAGGGCTCTATGAGAGCATTAGGGGATTATAAAGATCTCGAGGAAAAAAGTAAGCCGCTGCAGTGGTCCATTGTCAGAGATTTTTCAATTTGCTATGAATCACAAGTAAGCGAAAAAAGTACAACTATGAGAGCTTGTTTTTGTCTGCCTATTTTTTTATTTCATTCCTGTTTCATAATAAAATATTGATGGTGAAGAAGTCTGTTTGCTGGAGTATCGATCGATGGTGGAAAAAGCTATTTGCTGGAGTATCGATCGATGGTTGAGAAGGCTGTCTGCTGGAGGTATCGATTGATGGTTGAGAAGGCTGTCTGCTGGAGTATCGATCGATGGTTGAGAAGGCTGTTTGCTGGAGTATCGATCGATGGTTGAGAAGGCTGTCTGCTGGAGTATCGATTGATGGTGGAGAAGGCTGTCTGCTGGAGGTATCGATTGATGGTTGAGAAGGCTGTCTGCTGGAGTATCGATCGATGGTTGAGAAGGCTGTTTGCTGGAGTATCGATTGATGGTGGAGAAGGCTGTCTGCTGGAGGTATCGATTGATGGTGGAGAAGGCTGTCTGCTGGAGTATCGATTGATGGTTGAGAAGGCTGTCTGCTGGAGGTATCGATTGATGGTGGAGAAGGCTGTCTGCTGGAGGTATCGATTGATGGTGGAGAAGGCTGTCTGCTGGAGGTATCGATTGATGGTGGAGAAGGCTGTCTGCTGGAGTATCGATTGATGGTTGAGAAGGCTGTCTGCTGGAGGTATCGATTGATGGTGGAGAAGGCTGTCTGCTGGAGTATCGATTGATGGTGGAGAAGGCTGTCTGCTGGAGTATCGATCGATGGTTGAGAAGGCTGTTTGCTGGAGTATCGATCGATGGTTGAGAAGGCTGTTTGCTGGAGTATCGATTGATGGTGGAGAAGGCTGTCTGCTGGAGTATCGATCGATGGTTGAGAAGGCTGTCTGCTGGAGTATCGATTGATGGTGGAGAAGGCTGTCTGCTGGAGTATCGATCGATGGTTGAGAATGCTGTTTGCTGGAGTATCGATCGATGGTTGAGAAGGCTGTTTGCTGGAGTATCTATCGATCGATGGTGGAGAAAGCTAGTTGCTTGATTACCGATCGCAAGTGTATCGATGCATTGATTCTGAACACTTCTTTGAGCTCTGGTGTGCTGCCTTATTGGTTGCAAACCTTAAATGTCTTTGATATGGTGCAAAGTGCAAAATACACCAATTCATATACGATGCATTTCCGCAATTTCACGTGCCGTCAGTTCGCCACAAAGTATTCTAAGTGTTATTAGTCGAGGTATGTTATTAGTTGCTGCTGCTGCTGCTGTTGCTACATCTTCATCTGGTCAGCAGGTGATTGACAGGAAGGGCTTGGAGGCGCCAAAATTATGCAGTCCCGTGAGAGCAAAAAATGCATGAAGTTGCTTGGGCTAAGTAAGGGAAATGGTAGGTTCATGGGAAACAAAACGACACGGAGCTGATGATGCGTTGGCCGTTTCAAAACAGATAGACACGAAGTGAAATCACGAGAACCAATACGAAAGATTAAAAAATCAGGTAGGAGGAATATTCTATTATACAAGTATAAAGTCCATCGGGTAAGAAAATAATTGGTAGAATTAATTGCGTGTCGCCATTTTACTTACCTGCGGATGGTGCAATCAATGCGCAAGAAAAATTGCCATTTCGACCTGCGGGTCAAGGCAAAACACTTATTAACGAAGTGTACATCACAAGGGACTGTACCCATGCGGTTAGAGCGTTGGACTCCCGACTTGAAGGTTGGGGATTCGATTTCTGACTCCACTGGAACGATTTGTCCTTTAGCCTGAGACTTAACTCTGCATTGCTTCAGTTTTGAGGGTGGGTGTGGCGTCCCCCAGTCCATGGACTGAACAGCCGTACGCAGACTTCGGATGCGCCGCGCAATAGCTGCGACTGTGCTGTCGGCTGCACATCTGACCCAATTGGAGCAGATGTAAACAAGTGTTATTATTAATTAAAATTGCATTAAATTGTAGGCTGTTTACTGTACAATCTGAGGTGGAGAAGGCTGTTCACTGAACAATCTGTGTTGGAGAAGGCTGTTTACTGAACAATCTGAGGTGGAGAAGGCTGTTCACTGAACAATCTGAGGTGGAGAAGGCTGTTTACTGAACAATCTGAGGTGGAGAAGGCTGTTTACTGAACAGTCTGAGGTGGAGAAGGCTGTTCACTGTACAATCTGAGGTGGAGAAGGCTGTTTACTGAACAGTCTGAGGTGGAGAAGGCTGTTTACTGTATAATCTGTGGTGGAGAAGGCTGTTTTACTGAACAATCTGTGGTGGAGAAGGCTGTTTACTGTAAAATCTGTGGTGGAGAAGGCTGTTTACTGTACAATCTGTGGTGGAGAAGGCTGTTTACTGTACAATCTGTGGTGGAGAAGGCTGTTTACTGTACAATCTGTGGTGGAGAAGGCTGTTTACTGTACAATCTGTGGTGGAGAAGGCTGTTTACTGAACAGTCGGTGGTGGAGAAGGCTGTTTACTGTACAATCTGTGGTGGAGAAGGCTGTTTACTGAACAGTCTGCGGTGGAGCAGGATTTTAGATAAGAGACTTCGAAGCACTTCAATGCTCTAAAATGTTATTATAATGGAATACTTATTGAGCATGGTTTAACACACACGAGCCACATACACACAGATAGCCTTTGCTGTGGGTTATCACGAATTCGAAAAGTTACTTACACTGCCATCTGTCGGTCGACTAGTTGCAGTATGAGACAGAGTCCCTATGTCCCGATGCTAAAATATTTACTGTTGAGATATAGCAAAATAAGAAACGTTGCATAAGGATTAATGAAGGAATGGGGATTGCAGGATTGATGAAGGAATGGTGATTGGAAAAGGATTAATGAAGGAATGGTGATTGGAAAAGGATTAATGAAGGAATGGTGATTGGAAAAGGATTAATGAAGGAATGGGGATTGGAGAAGGATTAATGAAGGAATGGTGGGGAGAAGGATTAATGAAGGAATGGTGATTGGAGAAGGATTAATGAAGGAATGGTGATTGGAGAAGGATTAATGAAGGAATGGTGATTGGAGTAGGATTAATGAAGGAATGGGGATTGGAGTAGGATTAATGAAGGAATGGTGATTGGAGAAGGATTAATGAAGGAATGGTGATTGGAGTAGGATTAATGAAGGAATGGGGATTGGAGTAGGATTAATGAAGGAATGGGGATTGGAGTAGGATTAATGAAGGAATGGTGATTGGAAAAGGATTAATGAAGGAATGGTGATTGGAAAAGGATTAATGAAGGAATGGGGATTGGAGAAGGATTAATGAAGGAATGGTGGGGAGAAGGATTAATGAAGGAATGGTGATTGGAGAAGGATTAATGAAGGAATGGTGATTGGAGAAGGATTAATGAAGGAATGGTGATTGGAGTAGGATTAATGAAGGAATGGGGATTGGAGTAGGATTAATGAAGGAATGGTGATTGGAGAAGGATTAATGAAGGAATGGTGATTGGAGTAGGATTAATGAAGGAATGGTGATTGGAGAAGGATTAATGAAGGAATGGTGATTGGAGTAGGATTAATGAAGGAATGGGGATTGGAGAAGGATTAATGAAGGAATGGGGATTGGAGTAGGATTAATGAAGGAATGGTGATTGGAGAAGGATTAATGAAGGAATGGGGATTGGAGTAGGATTAATGAAGGAATGGGGATTGGAGTAGGATTAATGAAGGAATGGTGATTGGAGAAGGATTAATGAAGGAATGGTGATTGGAGTAGGATTAATGAAGGAATGGGGATTGGAGTAGGATTAATGAAGGAATGGTGATTGGAGTAGGATTAATGAAGGAATGGTGATTGGAGTAGGATTAATGAAGGAATGGGGATTGGAGTAGGATTAATGAAGGAATGGTGATTGGAGTAGGATTAATGAAGGAATGGTGATTGGAGTAGGATTAATGAAGGAATGGTGATTGGAGTAGGATTAATGAAGGAATGGTGATTGGAGTAGGATTAATGAAGGAATGGTGATTGGAGTAGGATTAATGAAGGAATGGGGATTGGAGTAGGATTAATGAAGGAATGGTGATTGGAGTAGGATTAATGAAGGAATGGTGATTGGAGTAGGATTAATGAAGGAATGGTGATTGGAGTAGGATTAATGAAGGAATGGTGATTGGAGTAGGATTAATGAAGGAATGGTGATTGGAGTAGGATTAATGAAGGAATGGGGATTGGAGTAGGATTAATGAAGGAATGGGGCTGGAGTAGGATTAATGAAGGAATGGGGATTGGAGAAGGATTAATGAAGGAATGGTGATTGGAGAAGGATTAATGAAGGAATGGGGCTGGAGTAGGATTAATGAAGGAATGGTGATTGGAGTAGGATTAATGAAGGAATGGTGATTGGAGAAGGATTAATGAAGGAATGGGGATTGGAGAAGGATTAATGAAGGAATGGTGATTGGAGAAGGATTAATGAAGGAATGGTGATTGGAGAAGGATTAATGAAGGAATGGTGATTGGAGTAGGATTAATGAAGGAATGGTGATTGGAGAAGGATTAATGAAGGAATGGGGATTGGAGTAGGATTAATGAAGGAATGGTGATTGGAGTAGGATTAATGAAGGAATGGTGATTGGAGAAGGATTAATGAAGGAATGGGGATTGGAGAAGGATTAATGAAGGAATGGTGATTGGAGAAGGATTAATGAAGGAATGGGGATTGGAGTAGGATTAATGAAGGAATGGGGCTGGAGTAGGATTAATGAAGGAATGGGGATTGGAGTAGGATTAATGAAGGAATGGGGATTGGAGTAGGATTAATGAAGGAATGGGGATTGGAGTAGGATTAATGAAGGAATGGTGATTGGAGTAGGATTAATGAAGGAATGGTGATTGGAGAAGGATTAATGAAGGAATGGTGATTGGAGTAGGATTAATGAAGGAATGGTGATTGGAGAAGGATTAATGAAGGAATGGGGATTGGAGTAGGATTAATGAAGGAATGGGGCTGGAGTAGGATTAATGAAGGAATGGGGATTGGAGTAGGATTAATGAAGGAATGGGGATTGGAGTAGGATTAATGAAGGAATGGGGATTGGAGTAGGATTAATGAAGGAATGGGGATTGGAGTAGGATTAATG
The DNA here is from genome assembly GCA_950097015.1 of Macrostomum hystrix. Lineage (NCBI taxonomy): Eukaryota > Metazoa > Platyhelminthes > Macrostomidae > Macrostomum > Macrostomum hystrix. The sequence continues at coordinate 3,386,011 of CATNEN010000012.1, forward strand.
AAGGAATGGGGATTGGAGAAGGATTAATGAAGGAATGGTGATTGGAGTAGGATTAATGAAGGAATGGGGCTGGAGTAGGATTAATGAAGGAATGGGGATTGGAGAAGGATTAATGAAGGAATGGTGATTGGAGTAGGATTAATGAAGGAATGGTGATTGGAGAAGGATTAATGAAGGAATGGGGATTGGAGTAAGATTAATGAAGGAATGGGGCTGGAGTAGGATTAATGAAGGAATGGGGATTGGAGAAGGATTAATGAAGGAATGGGGATTGGAGAAGGATTAATGAAGGAATGGTGGGGAGAAGGATTAATGAAGGAATGGGGATTGGAGTAGGATTAATGAAGGAATGGTGATTGGAGTAAGATTAATGAAGGAATGGTGATTGGAGTAAGATTAATGAAGGAATGGTGGGGAGAAGGATTAATGAAGGAATGGGGCTGGAGTAGGATTAATGAAGGAATGGGGCTGGAGTAGGATTAATGAAGGAATGGTGATTGGAGTAGGATTAATGAAGGAATGGGGATTGGAGAAGGATTAATGAAGGAATGGGGATTGGAGAAGGATTAATGAAGGAATGGGGATTGGAGTAGGATTAATGAAGGAATGGTGATTGGAGTAGGATTAATGAAGGAATGGGGATTGGAGTAGGATTAATGAAGGAATGGGGCTGGAGTAGGATTAATGAAGGAATGGTGATTGGAGTAGGATTAATGAAGGAATGGGGATTGGAGAAGGATTAATGAAGGAATGGGGATTGGAGTAGGATTAATGAAGGAATGGGGATTGGAGAAGGATTAATGAAGGAATGGGGATTGGAGAAGGATTAATGAAGGAATGGGGATTGGAGTAGGATTAATGAAGGAATGGTGATTGGAGTAGGATTAATGAAGGAATGGTGATTGGAGAAGGATTAATGAAGGAATGGTGATTGGAGAAGGATTAATGAAGGAATGGGGATTGGAGTAGGATTAATGAAGGAATGGGGATTGGAGTAGGATTAATGAAGGAATGGTGATTGGAGTAGGATTAATGAAGGAATGGTGATTGGAGTAGGATTAATGAAGGAATGGTGATTGGAGTAGGATTAATGAAGGAATGGGGATTGGAGTAGGATTAATGAAGGAATGGTGATTGGAGTAGGATTAATGAAGGAATGGGGATTGGAGTAGGATTAATGAAGGAATGGTGATTGGAGTAGGATTAATGAAGGAATGGTGATTGGAGTAGGATTAATGAAGGAATGGTGATTGGAGAAGGATTAATGAAGGAATGGTGATTGGAGAAGGATTAATGAAGGAATGGGGATTGGAGTAGGATTAATGAAGGAATGGGGCTGGAGTAGGATTAATGAAGGAATGGTGGGGAGAAGGATTAATGAAGGAATGGGGCTGGAGTAAGATTAATGAAGGAATGGTGATTGGAGTAGGATTAATGAAGGAATGGTGATTGGAGTAGGATTAATGAAGGAATGGTGATTGGAGAAGGATTAATGAAGGAATGGTGATTGGAGAAGGATTAATGAAGGAATGGGGCTGGAGTAGGATTAATGAAGGAATGGGGCTGGAGTAGGATTAATGAAGGAATGGGGATTGGAGTAGGATTGATGAAGGAATGGTGATTGGAGTAGGATTAATGAAGGAATGGGGATTGGAGTAGGATTAATGAAGGAATGGTGATTGGAGAAGGATTAATGAAGGAATGGGGATTGGAGTAGGATTAATGAAGGAATGGGGATTGGAGTAGGATTAATGAAGGAATGGGGCTGGAGTAGGATTAATGAAGGAATGGGGATTGGAGTAGGATTAATGAAGGAATGGTGATTGGAGAAGGATTAATGAAGGAATGGTGATTGGAGTAGGATTAATGAAGGAATGGGGCTGGAGTAGGATTAATGAAGGAATGGGGCTGGAGTAGGATTAATGAAGGAATGGGGCTGGAGTAGGATTAATGAAGGAATGGGGCTGGAGTAGGATTAATGAAGGAATGGGGATTGGAGTAGGATTGATGAAGGAATGGTGATTGGAGTAGGATTAATGAAGGAATGGGGATTGGAGAAGGATTAATGAAGGAATGGGGCTGGAGTAGGATTAATGAAGGAATGGGGCTGGAGTAGGATTAATGAAGGAATGGGGATTGGAGTAAGATTAATGAAGGAATGGGGCTGGAGTAGGATTAATGAAGGAATGGGGATTGGAGTAGGATTAATGAAGGAATGGGGATTGGAGTAGGATTAATGAAGGAATGGGGATTGCAGGATTGATGAAGGTATAGGGATTGCAGAAGGATTGGTGAAGGAATGGGGAATAATGAAGAAAGGGATTATAGCATTGTTGAAGGAATAGAGATTATAGCATTGTTGAAGGAATAGAGATTATAGCATTGTTGAAGGAATAGAGATTATAGCATTGTTGAAGGAATAGAGATTATAGCATTGTTGAAGGAATAGAGATTATAGCATTGTTGAAGGAATAGAGATTATAGCATTGTTGAAGGAATAGAGATTATAGCATTGTTGAAGGAATAGAGATTATAGCATTGTTGAAGTAATACGGATTATAGCATTGTTGAAGGAATAGGGATTATAGCATTGTTGAAGGAATACGGATTATAGCATTGTTGAAGGAATAGGGATTATCGTATTGTTAAAGGAATACAGATTATCGTATTGTTGAAGGAATATGGATTATCGTATTGTTGAAGGAATAGGGATTATAGCATTGTTGAAGTAATACGGATTATAGCATTGTTGAAGGAATAGGGATTATAGCATTGTTGAAGGAATACGGATTATCGTATTGTTGAAGGAATATGGATTATAGCATTGTTGAAGGAATAGGGATTATCGCATTGTTGAAGGAATATGGATTATAGCATTGTTGAAGGAATATGGATTATAGCATTGTTGAAGGAATACGGATTATCGTATTGTTGAAGGAATATGGATTATAGCATTGTTGAAGGAATAGGGATTATCGCATTGTTGAAGGAATAGGGATTATAGCATTGTTGTTGGAATATGGATTATAGCATTGTTGAAGGAATAGGGATTATAGCATTGTTGAAGGAATACGGATTATCGTATTGTTGAAGGAATACGGATTATCGTATTGTTGAAGGAATAGGGATTATCGCATTGTTGAAGGAATAGGGATTATCGTATTGTTGAAGGAATAGGGATTATCGCATTGTTGAAGGAATAGGGATTATAGCATTGTTGAAGGAATAGGGATTATAGCATTGTTGAAGGAATAGGGATTATAGCATTGTTGAAGGAATACGGATTATCGTATTGTTGAAGGAATACGGATTATCGTATTGTTGAAGGAATAGGGATTATCGCATTGTTGAAGGAATAGGGATTATAGCATTGTTGTTGGAATATGGATTATAGCATTGTTGAAGGAATAGGGATTATAGTATTGTTAAAGGAATATGGATTACAGTATTGTAGTAGGAACGTGGATTATAGCATTGTTGAAGGAAAGGTGATTGCAGCAGGCAGTCTGCTTAATGATAGTTTGTAGATTGACAAGCTCAGGTGGGCCCTAAGTATGTGCATCTAAGTACATACCTGAGTGGCCCAGTGTTCGCTGAGATCCAGCATTGCCAGAAGTCACTTAGCTTGCTCTCTTATTCTACTGAAAGGTTTACGGCACAAAAAAGTCTTCACAGGGCATTGTTCCTTAGAAAATAAAGAAAATAAATTTGAATTTGAATGCGAAAGCCAGTCAAACAAGGCTGCACATTGTAAACTTGAAAAAAAATACTTCTCATTTTATGAACGATTTTCTGAACTGTCTGGGACATAATTTGTCTCTAACAGCTTCAATAAAATCTCGGGGAAGTCAAGAAGGCGGATGTGTTCAGTAAAGAGTTCAAAGTATGCTCGTTGATTGAGAATTTCCGTCGTGTAAAATGCAGCATTTCAGTTAGTGGTTCTGTGGTTCGCTAAAATTCAAAGTCCACAGAAGCCCTAATCTATCTATCTGAGCGAATTTAAACAAACATTGACGCGCACATTTGAAATTGTTATATTTTGCGGATTCACCTTACAGAATTCCGAATAGATTATTGAAAGCGAGAAATCCTGTCAGATCCCATGCCAAATTGAAACTGTCAGTGTACCGTTTTAAAGGAAAATTAGTAAATAAAGATGTGAACAACGCAAGAAATTTCAGGCAGTTGGCTGTGGGCGGGGCATGTGGCAGTCAGCTCGGTGTTGCTCAATCGACGCCAGGGAAAGCTAGTGAGTTGTCCAGCTGCTACGCCACGGATGTAATTCTCAGTTGAACAACACACTACCTCACCACTAAGCAATCAAATGATCGATTAAAATTGTTAGCTGGCCACAATAATAGCAGATGAGTTAGCTACTTGTGACAAAATTTGCACCACTCGATAAGGAAAAGAATGCAAGTAACTATGGTTAAAAGTGTGTTAAAAGCCTAGCGGGCAGTGTGAACAGGGCAGGTTCAAGCAAATGAAAGGGCAATCAATGTGGAGAGAGAAATACGGAGGGACAAAAAAATCTGAGCGTGAGCCAGCCAGGCGCAGCAGTGCGGACTGTGGAGTTTGTTTAGCTTAAAGCCAAACAGTGATTTGACTGACTTCTCTTGCTTTTTTCGTTCTGTCCTCTCTCTGTCTCTCTCGCTCTCTATTTCTCTTGAAGCAAATTCTATTCCGAGTGCCGCAGCCTGAAGGGACTGTGTTTGAGGGGGTGGTTTTAAAGTCCCGTCTGCTCGGGGGCTCCGACGGCGGGGGGAGGGGCAGGCAGGGGCGGGAGGAGGAGGGGCTTCGGGCCTCCCGGGGTTGGCTTGGAGGAAGCGGGGAGCGGCAGGGTGGGAAGAAACAGGAGCAGACAGGAAGGGGTTTTGGGGAAAGAGAAAAATAAGGGAAGAGGGTCGCGCCAAGGCCTAGGCAAATAGGCTGGATGGGAAGGCAATGCACTACTGGCCATTAGCGAGCTTGGGTATTGGCTGCTGAGGATCAGGCTAATAGCTGTAACTCTAACCCATTCACGACTTTAACGCAGTTCACTTCTCTCCCCAAACTGCATTCAGCATGAATTGTGACGGCACGGCGGGGCATGCAGGCAGCGGGCTCGGAATGGAAGGCGACTGAACTGTCAGCGCGGGACAGAGAGAGCGACAGACAAGCAGACAGACTAAAGCAATGGGGCAGAGGGAAGACGAAGTGGAGGCGAGGTGCCCCAACAGGCACAGGACAGCAGAACTAACTGACGTCAGGTTGTAAAAATAGATTTCAGCAAAAAAATTGACGAGAATTGCGAACAGATGAACAAAGATACGCTTAAGCTATAAGTCACTATCATATTCGCTTTGAACTCTTCTAGTTAAGTTGGGGATTTTTTAAAGCTGTCGGCTTTATTTCAAGTGTAAGGCTAAGAAAAAAATGGGGACCTGAATTCGCATGAACGATGTAGGCCTTACACTCGTGCACTTACATTCTCGTAGTAGTGCTCAGCAACTTAGGAGTCACAGCACGTTCACAGAATCTGATCGATTTGTTCTTCTTTAAGTAACTGCTCTTTTCTCCCCTATTTGCTTGTTTCAGTTCTGCCCTGCAGGTGGAGGAGCTTTCCTATATAATAAATATTATACTATCAGACAGAGCCAGTCGAGATGGTCTGCGCTGACTGACGCATACAGCGTTTAAGTTATTATTCAGAGGCGGCGGCGGCGGGGCCCAGACCCGCCCTTGCCCTCCAGCGCTAGTAGGACAACCTCAAACTAAACCTGGCACACCCCTGGAAGACTAGCTGGCCCAGTGCGCGCTTCTGCTAGAAGAAGAACAGGCAGAGAAGGAGGAGAGGGGACGGGACAGGGTGGAGGCAAAACGGAGATGGTTTGAAGAGAAAGCTGCGGGGAGAAGCCCGACCAGCGACAACCCCCCTAAACTAATAACGAAATTCTAAAATCCAAAGTAATCCAGGGGGTTCCAGGCCCCTGTTACCCGCTTAGTATGCAGCGAGCAAAGCACGAAAACAGTTCAAAGTTAGAGCGGCCAACAAAAAAACACGAACGAGCCCCCAAAACGGCCCACCTCAACCCACTCCGCCGGTTCCCGCGAGGACAGACAGACAGACAGTTGCAAACAGACCCAAGGGCGACCTGTCTGCACTGCACTCCATTCGCGTACACAACACAGTGCACAACACGGGTCCATGTCCAGCAACCACTTCACTCCTGCCTAGACCTGCCCTGCCTTGGCCATGGGGCCTGGAAAGATAGCATACTAGCAACACAAACACAATTGTTGCCCCGTCTGCTCTTACATTGCTTACTATCTCTTTCTTCTCTATTACTTCTTTAATCTATGCTTATGCTAAAATTGGTTTATTTTATGTAGCAATTTGTTAAGGCAAGTTAAGGAAAATTAGCATAGCCATGTCTCTAGGCTCTATATTCTACATTCCGTAGTCTTAAAGATGTGGATTCAACTGTAATTTGATAAACATTTATCGGGACTCATATGTCGGATAGGGCGGATATTTTAAGGCACTAGTACTACTAGTAACTAAGGTGGGCTCAAATAATTTCACACTTAGAGCAAATTATACGAGCTAGTTAGTTGCAAACAATTCTTATTTGAACTTTTGATACCAATTTATCGATAGTCTAGACTATCCAAAGCAGTACTTAAGTATATTATGTATAGTAAACTATACTAGTCAGACATTTTAAAGCAACGAACAAAAACAGAGGGGCGCGGAACTTATCAGACGCAGAGTGCGTCAGTGACTCACTCGGTCTGGGTCGGCGGGGGGGTGGGGTAGGGCAGACTGGCTAGATGACTGGACTGGCTGTACTAGGACTTGGGAGTGCGCTAGCATATAGGTAAGATTTGGTTGGTATGGTAGGTGTTTAGTGACATGGCAGCCCGAGTCAGACAGACAGCAGACGGAGACCGCATAGATTAACATAAAGAACTAAAATGTGTTTGTCTGGCGTGTGGGCCCCCACCCCAACCCGCCCTGGCCTGGTTCGGTTGTTCTTGGTTTAATTTAACTTACTACTTTAATTGAACTCTATAGCTAGCTCTGCTCTATACTGCCTTTTCAGCCGGCGCCAATTCTCTTCGAGACGATTTCTCGAATGGTCGAAATATAATAAACTCCTTTTCTTTGTACAGCATGCGAAAAAAGTGGTGCCACATGCTGCTTATGCACTACAGTCCTTCTAGTCTAGTCTAGATACTTAACTTCTCCAGACTTCACTTCACCTAAATCCAATCCAAGTTCTGCTCTCATTTAGTTTTCAATAAACAAACACTACAACATGCACAAAGACCTACTATATATCTTACTAAATCAAATTTCACAGACCCGAATTTTTATATTACAAAACTAAATTCTTCATTAGACAACATCCTGATCATGTAGCACAGAAACACTTGCATATTTTTTCTGAAACTATTACCTGAAGTCTGTAGCATTGCATAGCAGCAAGTACATAAGACATGGTTTAACAATTTTCAAAAGACTTTTTAAAGGCTTGATTAAATAAACAACTTTTTATCATCATTTGATCATTTGAAATTACATCATGTTTTGACTCATGTTTCTGAGTCAGGCAAACTCCTAGTTTGCTGTGTTAAATTATTTTACAATATATCTTCACATTTCAGCCTAACTGGTGACTCTACTATATGCTGGGCGACCTAGGGCCTACAATGGGCTACAGAATCATGTGTCAATAAATCACTGACTGCACTTCGTGGACCCCAATGATCCCACCCTGCACACTAATACCATTGAGGGATTATGGGCACAAGTGAAGGACAAGTTCCAGAGAATGTGTGGCACAGGTGACACACTATTTGAGAATTGAGACTCACCTGAATGAGTATCTCTGGCGCCACCTCTTCCCAGAGAAGAAGTTTGGCAACTTCCTCTATGGGGTTGCCCATTACAATTGATTGTTGACTACATCCTTATAAAACTTTTAACTCTGGCATTTTAACTTCCACATGCGCCATTTTAACTTTTAAAAGGTTTTAAGTGTAAAAATATGTTAACGCAGCAAACTAGGAATTTGCCCTGAAGTCATTATGTTGATGCTAAACTTGATGTTAAATAATACACAAAAAACCTACATTGAAAAATTATTTTACTTCTATTTTTAGCCAAGGCAACGAGAATCTTGTCACAAAATCTAGACATTATAAAGGGAATATATTAAATAAAGTCAGGATACAACACAACATGCGGATGCATATAGAAGAGTAATGCAATAATTAAAAGTCTATTTGTGCTCATGCACTAATCAAACAGATATTTCAATATTTCAACTGCAATACTGCAATACTGCAATACATTTGCAATACTGCAAATTAGGACAAGATGAAATTACTTAGTATTGTTGTATCTTATTCAGTAGAAATTTAAATATATAGTTAATGGAATAATGAACAAATCATTTAAATAGTACAATTTCCCAACTTCGGGATTCTAAAACAAAAACTGCCAAGTCTTTGCCAATGATAGGCCTAGACAGCTAAGCTAGCTGACATGCCCCAAAATTTTAGAATCATAGACACAACTGCTATGTCAGTGTGTCAATGAGTAAGCCACAACTATATATTTTGGACATGGCATGGCAGCCATGAACATATTTTTTCGTTTTTTTAGCACAGTATCTATGCTCTTATGTGTGTGCAGTGTTCAAATTCAATACTTTAATTCCATGACTCCAAAGGAGAAGAATTTACTGTTTTATAAAATTAAGTTCAAACTATATTTTTGGGCTTTAAGAATAAAATATAGGGGCAGTTCGTTAATTTTTATTTAGGCCTACGCTAGCCCTAAAGCCATAAAGGTAACAAATTACTACTTCAGTTACAATTACTATAAACAATTACTACAACCTGATGCTAGTAATCATAAATCAGCTGCCTCTGATGCTAGCTGCAAAGAAGTATTTGTGAAAAATATAGAGCAGTTTCAAATTATAATTAAAGTATATTGTTGGAATGTTGCGTTAAAGTAGGCCTATGAATTCAACGGTTGTATTATTGCGTTACAAAAATTTCTTGTTATGTAAGGCGAGACACGTGTTTACGAATTAAACAACTTGCTAGAACCGACTGCAAACTAACAAAGTAGTCAAGCGAAAGGAAAAACAATTACTTAAGCTATATTCAAGCTATATTTAGCTTATTGAAAATATATGCCAAAAAGATTTATTTACATACTGTTTTCTTCGCATTGTTGTGTACTCAACGCCGGGGTTAGATTGCTAGATAGCTAGTTAGTATAGGTTTAGATAGCTAGTTGTATCAAAATTGTCGATTACAGTTATTGGGTGTTAGTTACAATTTGCATAAAAATTACAGTATTACACACTATTTAGATTTCTGATTTATTTATTGATAATCAAAATAATTATTCAGAATGGGTGCAAATGATTATTCGTCAATTCATATAAGGCAACAATTTGTAACCTGCCTGAAGGAGCGAAATTATAACTGATTAACTAATTAAACATAATAGGCCTAGCCAACCTGTCTAATTGTTGTATTTATGAAGCCAGCCTAGGCTAGGCTTAGCAAGCTAGTTATTGTCAATCAAGCAACAAATGTGATATTTTTACATCACATTACATCACATCACATTACAACAACAACAAACTAAATTCAAAATGTGAAAATATTTTATGCATTTTTTAATAAAAATAATATCCTGGGGCTGGAGCTATAAATTATAATTTTATATTATTTAAGTTTATCTAGTAATAACAGTATAAGTAACATACATAGCACAATTAGCAAAACCAGTTTGTTTTTCTCATGTGAAATTAATTTAGAGTTAAAATCAAATTCTATATTAACCTGTTGAGCTAGTACAAAGGTTATAACTTATGTTTTAAATAGTTGTTTTATTATGGGAGCCCTGTAAAACAATAGAGGTTTCAGGCCTAGCCCAGCTAACTAATGCCTAGCTAATGACTAGGCATAGGACTCGTGTCTCATGACTGAAGGTTGGGGGTCTGGTTCTGATCAAAAGACTTAGGCCCTAACTGTGTACTGTGTTGTTTTAGTTCACCTAGCTAAGGTTTTTTTAGGTAGGCCTAGCAGAATCATCAGCTGATATATAATGGTAATTATAGCATCTTCCAAGCTCCCAGAGTCCCAGTATATAAACTGAAAAAAAATTGTGTGCATAGCCTTATGATGATGTGCTAGGCAATAGCTAGGCCTAGCTACAAAATTGCTATTGGCAGTTCCTTATCCACTCAAATAATAAAAGGCTAGCCAAGCTAGTAATTATTATTATTAATATATTCATTTGTTACATAAACACTATTTTAAAGGTTTTATTTATTGGATTAAAATTATTGAATGGAATTTGAAGTAGCCTATGATATTTTTTCTTGGGATTGAGATCATTTATTCTTAGAATAGGATTCAATGATTCCTAGTAATCAAACTAGGATCAGGTCTTTTTGTAGGATAGGCCTATAGGACAGTAGGTCTAGTAGAGTTGTATGGAGTCAGGGACATCCAATATGATGTAGACACAAATAATATTGGCTTATCATAATAACAAGGCTCAAGTTATATATATTTAACATAGAAGTTAAAAAATAAAGTAAAAATGCATCTAGCCACTAAAATAATATGCAAGTGATTACTTAAAAATAGTATGTTGTACAATTTTTTACTCAAAAGACCTATTGCTAATTTCCATTTTAAGGGTCAGGATCCTAATCTAGCAGGTATCAAATTTTCCTTAAGATCTTAAGCTTTTGAGTGCCTCATCAAGTACCAAGGGTCTAAGTCTCCTAAATTAAGAAGACCTTCATGAAAATATCAATAATCTGGACTGAGCTGTTTTTATAGTTAACAAATGTATGTTTTAAGGACAGTATAAAAATCAAATAATTTTTTAAGAATCAATGAGTTTTCCATTCTTTTCATTTTTTCTAGAACTAAAGCACATAATCAAACTCATTTTTTATAAATATTGGCCCTACATTACAATATTAACTAGTTTCATTAAAAAGAATTAATTGAGGCTTGTATTTATACTAAGTAAATCAACTTTTTCTGGGGCTTAGACTGTAGAATACTGAAATACCAGTCAAACCAACAATAGAGATTGGGCATAGGGTGACTATAGAGCCCTAATAAACAACCTCATAAGTATATTGCCATTGTTTAGCTATCCTTTATAAACTTATTGAAGAAACGTCTATTTATTTGCAAAGAAGACAAAATGTAATTTTATAAACTCTATAGTTGTATCTGATTTAATTATTAAACTTTCCAATGGTTAGATAAATATTGGAATTAGACCTAGTTTCTAGATCTAGTTATAACCTATTTTAATTAATTTTTTACTTTGGTATATAATGTAGCAAATAAATTCGATAATAATATTCATATCTAAGTATAAAACTCTAGTTTCCTTTTTAGAATCAGTATATATATTTTTATGTTTATTTACCACTTATTTAATAAAAAAACTAATTCTATTTTAAATGTGTTTTATATACTGGTCAGGAAAGTTTCGTTGATTTAATAATGAGAAACAGTAACTACTTTAAAAAGGCAATTTAATATTTCCAAATGGGGTCAGCAGTTTATCCCTTAAAATAAAGGAAGCCCTAATTTTTAATGGCAACACAACTAGGTAACTTTTCTCGTTTTACCTACTCTCAAGACATATTGTTCCAGATATATCTGTGATGGTACCTTAAAATTTCTTGCAACAATTAAACAAACAAATTCCTTTTTTCAGAGCACATAGCTTTATTAAATTGTTGTTTCATTCAGCCAGTATTACTCAAACCACTACACGCAAGCAAGAAAAAAGACAGCTCTTCGATTTTTATATACCAAATAGGTAATAGTTTGTCTTAGTAAAAAACGCAAAGGATGTCGGACTCGCTGATGCATGGGCAGGATGACTTGCTGGACATCAGCAGCAGTGAGTCATTGATGCTATTCAATAACAACATTCGCTGCAATCTTGACAACAATGGGCAGAAAATTGATGACGAGCACGATAATGCCGGGCTGATGGAGACCTTTGGCAACTGCTGCCTCGAGGACAGTCACAACCAGCCTGCTGATAGACCCGATGCTAATTCGGAGTGCAATTCTGAGTCTGCTCACGGCTCGCTGGCTGGCGACTGCGGCATGTGCCAGCGGCCACTTACCGAGCCAGTGTTTCTGGCCTGCCTGCACCGATTCGATCTCGCCTGCCTGCAAGCCGCTAAAACTGGAACTGGAGCCGCCGATCCTGTCCTGATGTGTCCGAAATGTCGCACACCAACTGTGCTCAACGCCTCGCTGGGATTGGCTGGCCTAACTCGCGATCAACTGTACATGCGGGTTAGTTTCAAATTTGATGCGCTAATACATAGAGACGCTAGAATAATTAGACCTTTCTGTCCCTCAACTTAACCTTAAGGTTTACTTAACGAGGTAAAAGTAAGCTTATGGGGTTACGGCCTAGAGGTTGGACTCACGACTTGCAGGTCGGGGGTTCGATTCCCGACTCCAACGGAACAATTTGTGTCCTTTAGCAAGACTTCTATATTTCTTCAGTTCACCCAGCTGTTAAATGGGTTCCTGCATTTGCTGGAGTAATTGAGGGTGGTGTGGCATTCCCCCCAGTCCATGGACTGAACAGCCGTACGCAGTCTTCAGGTGCGTCGGCTGTGCCTGTCGGCTGCACATCTGGCCAGTATTGTTTTTAGCCAACTTTAGACATAGGAAATTCACGTATCTTAGGGACAAATTATTCCCCTTGGGCAAAGATTCGAACTCCCGCACTCGCGCAGTGCAAATTCCGAAGCTCTATCCACTGTTAAAAAGACAATTGTTCGTCTTTGTTTAGGAAGCCGCTCCAAAAGCCGAGCGGCCCCGCTGCGGCGGTTGCACGACGGGCGCTGAAGCCGTGGCAAGGTGTCGCGACTGCGCCGACTACCTCTGCGACGCCTGCCGTCGCGCCCATTCGGTCATGAAGACATTTATTCGGCATCGGGTTCGCGATTTGACTTCCAGCAGCAACGGTGGCGCCGATGCTTCCTACGGCGACTACGACGACGGCGACTGTGTCGATGATGATGAAGTTGACTTCCAGTTGTGCTGCGCCGAGCACCCTGCTGAGCGCTGTCGCTACTACTGCCACGACTGCGCTGGGCTTCACTGCGCCGAGTGTGTGGCCACTGGCCACAAACTGCACCGGGTGGAGCCCGCCCTGACTGCTGGCAAACGGCTGACTGCCGCTCTAGCCGACGATGCCAGACGACTGCGCGATTGTCGGCGACGCTGGCAGGCTGAGCACACTAAAATGCAGGTGAGTGGTCCAATCCTCCAATACTTTACTCAAATCATTCTTAGACTCAGGCCTACAATACTTTACTCAAATCATTCTTAGACTCATGCCTACAATACTCTACTCAGATCATTCTTAGACTCAGGCCTACAATACTCTACTCAGATCATTATTAGACTCAGGCCTACAATACTCTACTCAGATCATTCTTAGACTCAGGCCTACAATACTCTACTCAGATCATTCTTAGACTCAGGCCTACAATACTCTACTCAGATCATTATTAGACTCAGGCCTACAATACTCTACTCAGATCATTCTTAGACTCAGGCCTACAATACTCTACTCAGATCTGTCTTAGACTCAGGCCTACAATACTCTACTCAGATCTGTCTTAGACTCAGGCCTACAATACTCTACTCAGATCTGTCTTAGACTCAGGCCTACAATACTCTACTCAGATCATTCTTAGACTCAGGCCTACAATACTCTACTCAGATCATTCTTAGACTCAGGCCTACAATACTCTACTCAGATCATTCTTAGACTCAGGCCTACAATACTCTACTCAGATCATTCTTAGACTCAGGCCTACAATACTCTACTCAGATCATTCTTAGACTCAGGCCTACAATACTCTACTCAGTTCATTCTTAGACTCAGGCCTCTTTAATCTCGGCCGTCACATTCCAGGATCGCCTATCGGAGATAGACGACAGTCGGCAGCAAAACGAAGGCGCCATCCGTGAGGCCCTGTCCTCCTATCGGGCCTTCATCGAGGAAGCTGGCAAGCGCCTACTAGATGAGAATCGACGCCTTCACAATGAGCTGGAGATGCGTGTGATGGAGCAGCTGGAAGCTGTATCCAAGGGCGCCGATCAGATGTCTGAAGCGGCCGTTTTCGTCCGCGCCTACAGCGAGAGAGCCGGCCCCGTCTGCGCCGCCTACGCCGCCAAAGTTCTACGCGACTGGGCTGCCACCCTCATGCGCTGCCACTGGGAAACCAACCTGCCGGCCTCCGTGCCATTCAAAGCTAATCATGCCGAGTTTCGCCGTCTCGTGCTGGCCAACTTTGGTCACTTCCTGACTACAGGAGGTCTGGCTACGCCAACCAGTGAGAGCTGCGTCGCCCTGGCTGCCTCCGCCGATGCCGTAGCCAAAGTTGACGCGGCCGCCCTGCTACGCGGTGGCCCCGCCTCCAGCGACCAGCAGGTCAGGGCCGATTGTTTTTTGCGCCCTGGACACTGAATCACGTGTTGCTTGGCTCCTCCCAGCCCTAATCCTTCTAGTTGGCTTTTAGCTCCGCTACCCTAATCCTTCTAGTTGGCTTTTAGCTCGGCTGCCCTAATCCTTCTAGTTGGCTTTTAGCTCCGCTACCCTAATCCTTCTAGTTGGCTTTTAGCTCCGCTGCCCTAATCCTTCTAGTTGGCTTTTAGCTCCGCTGCCCTAATCCTTCTAGTTGGCTTTTAGCTCGGCTGCCCTAATCCTTCTAGTTGGCTTTTAGCTCCGCTACCCTAATCCTTCTAGTTGGCTTTTAGCTCCGCTACCCTAATCCTTCTAGTTGGCTTTTAGCTCCGCTGCCCTAGTCCTTCTAGTTGGCTTTTAGCTCCGCTGCCCTAATCCTTCTAGTTGGCTCTCAGCTCCGCTACCCTAATCCTTCTAGTTGGCTTTTAGCTCCGCTGCCCTAATCCTTCTAGTTGGCTTTTAGCTCCGCTGCCCTAATCCTTCTAGTTGGCTTTTAGCTCGGCTGCCCTAATCCTTCTAGTTGGCTTTTAGCTCCGCTGCCCTAATCCTTCTAGTTGGCTTTTAGCTCCGCTGCCCTAATCCTTCTAGTTGGCTTTTAGCTCCGCTGCCCTAATCCTTCTAGTTGGCTCTCAGCTCCGCTACCCTAATCCTTCTAGTTGGCTTTTAGCTCCGCTACCCTAATCCTTCTAGTTGGCTTTTAGCTCCGCTGCCCTAATCCTTCTAGTTGGCTCTCAGCTCCGCTACCCTAATCCTTCTAGTTGGCTCTCAGCTCCGCTACCCTAATCCTTCTAGTTGGCTTTTAGCTCCGCTGCCCTAATCCTTCTAGTTGGCTCTCAGCTCCGCTACCCTAATCCTTCTAGTTGGCTTTTAGCTCCGCTGCCCTAATCCTTCTAGTTGGCTCTCAGCTCCGCTGCCCTAATCCTTCTAGTTGGCTTTTAGCTCCGCTGCCCTAATCCTTCTAGTTGGCTTTTAGCTCCGCTACCCTAATCCTTCTAGTTGGCTTTAAGCTCCGCTGCCCTAATCCTTCTAGTTGGCTTTTAGCTCCGCTGCCCTAATCCTTCTAGTTGGCTTTTAGCTCGGCTGCCCTAATCCTTCTAGTTGGCTTTTAGCTCCGCTACCCTAATCCTTCTAGTTGGCTTTTAGCTCCGCTACCCTAATCCTTCTAGTTGGCTTTTAGCTCCGCTGCCCTAATCCTTCTAGTTGGCTTTTAGCTCCGCTGCCCTAATCCTTCTAGTTGGCTCTCAGCTCCGCTACCCTAATCCTTCTAGTTGGCTTTTAGCTCCGCTGCCCTAATCCTTCTAGTTGGCTTTTAGCTCCGCTGCCCTAATCCTTCTAGTTGGCTTTTAGCTCCGCTGCCCTAATCCTTCTAGTTGGCTTTTAGCTCGGCTGCCCTAATCCTTCTAGTTGGCTTTTAGCTCCGCTGCCCTAATCCTTCTAGTTGGCTTTTAGCTCCGCTGCCCTAATCCTTCTAGTTGGCTTTTAGCTCGGCTGCCCTAATCCTTCTAGTTGGCTTTTAGCTCCGCTACCCTAATCCTTCTAGTTGGCTTTTAGCTCCGCTACCCTAATCCTTCTAGTTGGCTTTTAGCTCCGCTGCCCTAATCCTTCTAGTTGGCTTTTAGCTCCGCTGCCCTAATCCTTCTAGTTGGCTTTTAGCTCCGCTGCCCTAATCCTTCTAGTTGGCTTTTAGCTCGGCTGCCCTAATCCTTCTAGTTGGCTTTTTGCTCCGCTGCCCTAATCCTTGTAGTTGGCTCTTAGCTCCGCTACCCTAATCCTTCTAGTTGGGTTTTAGCTCCGCTACCCTAATCCTTCTAGTTGGGTTTTAGCTCCGCTACCCTAATCCTTGTAGTTGGCTCTTAGCTCCGCTACCCTAATCCTTCTAGTTGGGTTTTAGCTCCGCTACCCTAATCCTTCTAGTTGGGTTTTAGCTCCGCTACCCTAATCCTTCTAGTTGGGTTTTAGCTCCGCTACCCTAATCCTTCTAGTTGGCTTTTAGCTACGCTACCCTAATCCTTCTAGTTGGCTCTTAGCTCCGCTACCCTAATCCTTCTAGTTGGCTTTTAGCTCCGCTGCCCTAATCCTTCTAGTTGGCTTTTAGCTCCGCTGCCCTAATCCTTCTAGTTGGCTTTTAGCTCCGCTGCCCTAATCCTTCTAGTTGGCTTTTAGCTCCGCTACCCTAATCCTTCTAGTTGGCTTTTAGCTCTGCTACCCTAATCCTTCTAGTTGGCTTTTAGCTCCGCTGCCCAAATCCTTCTAGTTGGCTTTTAGCTCCGCTGCCCTAATCCTTCTAGTTGGCTTTTAGCTCCGCTACCCTAATCCTTCTAGTTGGCTTTTAGCTCCGCTGCCCTAATCCTTCTAGTTGGCTTTTAGCTCCGCTGCCCTAATCCTTCTAGTTGGCTTTTAGCTCCGCTACCCTAATCCTTCTAGTTGGCTTTTAGCTCCGCTACCCTAATCCTTCTAGTTGGCTTTTAGCTCCGCTGCCCTAATCCTTCTAGTTGGCTTTTAGCTCCGCTACCCTAATCCTTCTAGTTGGCTTTTAGCTCCGCTGCCCTAATCCTTCTAGTTGGCTTTTAGCTCCGCTGCCCTAATCCTTCTAGTTGGCTTTTAGCTCCGCTACCCTAATCCTTCTAGTTGGCTTTTAGCTCCGCTGCCCTAATCCTTCTAGTTGGCTTTTAGCTCCGCTGCCCTAATCCTTCTAGTTGGCTTTTAGCTCCGCTACCCTAATCCTTCTAGTTGGCTTTTAGCTCCGCTGCCCTAATCCTTCTAGTTGGCTTTTAGCTCCGCTGCCCTAATCCTTCTAGTTGGCTTTTAGCTCGGCTGCCCTAATCCTTCTAGTTGGCTTTTAGCTCCGCTACCCTAATCCTTCTAGTTGGCTTTTAGCTCCGCTACCCTAATCCTTCTAGTTGGCTTTTAGCTCCGCTGCCCTAATCCTTCTAGTTGGCTTTTAGCTCCGCTGCCCTAATCCTTCTAGTTGGCTCTCAGCTCCGCTACCCTAATCCTTCTAGTTGGCTTTTAGCTCCGCTGCCCTAATCCTTCTAGTTGGCTTTTAGCTCCGCTGCCCTAATCCTTCTAGTTGGCTCTCAGCTCCGCTACCCTAATCCTTCTAGTTGGCTTTTAGCTCCGCTGCCCTAATCCTTCTAGTTGGCTTTTAGCTCCGCTGCCCTAATCCTTCTAGTTGGCTTTTAGCTCGGCTGCCCTAATCCTTCTAGTTGGCTTTTAGCTCCGCTGCCCTAATCCTTCTAGTTGGCTTTTAGCTCCGCTGCCCTAATCCTTCTAGTTGGCTTTTAGCTCGGCTGCCCTAATCCTTCTAGTTGGCTTTTAGCTCCGCTGCCCTAATCCTTGTAGTTGGCTCTTAGCTCCGCTACCCTAATCCTTCTAGTTGGGTTTTAGCTCCGCTACCCTAATCCTTCTAGTTGGGTTTTAGCTCCGCTACCCTAATCCTTGTAGTTGGCTCTTAGCTCCGCTACCCTAATCCTTCTAGTTGGGTTTTAGCTCCGCTACCCTAATCCTTCTAGTTGGGTTTTAGCTCCGCTACCCTAATCCTTCTAGTTGGGTTTTAGCTCCGCTACCCTAATCCTTCTAGTTGGCTTTTAGCTCCGCTACCCTAATCCTTCTAGTTGGCTCTTAGCTCCGCTACCCTAATCCTTCTAGTTGGCTTTTAGCTCCGCTGCCCTAATCCTTCTAGTTGGCTTTTAGCTCCGCTACCCTAATCCTTCTTGTTGGCTTTTAGCTCTGCTACCCTAATCCTTCTAGTTGGCTTTTAGCTCCGCTGCCCAAATCCTTCTAGTTGGCTTTTAGCTCCGCTGCCCTAATCCTTCTAGTTGGCTTTTAGCTCCGCTGCCCTAATCCTTCTAGTTGGCTTTTAGCTCCGCTGCCCTAATCCTTCTAGTTGGCTTTTTAGCTCCGCTACCCTAATCCTTCTAGTTGGCTTTTAGCTCCGCTGCCCTAATCCTTCTAGTTGGCTTTTAGCTCGGCTGCCCTAATCCTTCTAGTTGGCTTTTAGCTCCGCTGCCCTAATCCTTCTAGTTGGCTTTTAGCTCCGCTGCCCTAATCCTTCTAGTTGGCTTTTAGCTCCGCTGCCCTAATCCTTCTAGTTGGGTTTTAGCTCCGCTACCCTAATCCTTCTAGTTGGCTTTTAGCTCCGCTGCCCTAATCCTTCTAGTTGGCTTTTAGCTCCGCTGCCCTAATCCTTCTAGTTGGCTCTCAGCTCCGCTGCCCTAATCCTTCTAGTTGGCTTTTAGCTCCGCTACCCTAATCCTTCTAGTTGGCTTTTAGCTCCGCTACCCTAATCCTTCTAGTTGGCTCTCAGCTCCGCTGCCCTAGTCCATCTAGTTGGCTTTTAGCTCCGCTGCCCTAATCCTTCTAGTTGGCTTTTAGCTCCGCTGCCCTAATCCTTCTAGTTGGGTTTTAGCTCCGCTGCCCTAATCCTTCTAGTTGGCTTTTAGCTCCGCTACCCTAATCCTTCTAGTTGGCTCTTAGCTCCGCTGCCCTAATCCTTCTAGTTGGCTTTTAGCTCCGCTGCCCTAATCCTTCTAGTTGGCTTTTAGCTCCGCTACCCTAATCCTTCTAGTTGGCTCTCAGCTCCGCTGCCCTAATCCTTCTAGTTGGCTTTTAGCTCCGCTACCCTAATCCTTCTAGTTGGGTTTTAGCTCCGCTACCCTAATCCTTCTAGTTGGCTTTTAGCTCCGCTACCCTAATCCTTCTAGTTGGCTCTTAGCTCCGCTACCCTAATCCTTCTAGTTGGCTTTTAGCTCCGCTGCCCTAATCCTTCTAGTTGGCTTTTAGCTCCGCTACCCTAATCCTTCTAGTTGGCTTTTAGCTCCGCTGCCCTAATCCTTCTAGTTGGCTTTTAGCTCCGCTACCCTAATCCTTCTAGTTGACTCTCAGCTCCGCTGCCCTAATCCTTCTATGATAATTGTTTATTCTAAGCTCCACTTCCTTAATCATAAATCCATCAAGATCATTGTTGAATGCTTCATTAAATTTCCCAGAATTCGGCAGCCTACCTGAACAAATTAAAGTCAGAAGTAGGCAGTGCGCCTGGCCCGTGCGCGGCCTACGGTACTAGCAACAACCCGGCTCTGTTTGGCCTACCCTCCCAGACTAGTCCGGGCGCTCCCGGCTCAGACAGCGGCGTCAGCATCGGCTCCGAGCCATTGCTGAGCTCCGTACTAGCCGCTAATAAGCAACAGCTGCAGCTAGACGCAATGCAGCATTCTGCGTTCGATTTTGCTTCCATTGTTTCCGGCGGCAGCGGGGGTGGCTGCGGCGCTCCGGGCTCCATCTCGCCGACGCAGCATTCGCATTCGTCAGCCTCTGGCATTGTCACCGCTGCCTCGGCTAGCAGTTTCCGCACCGGCCGCTGCATACCAATGACCGTGCGCCACCGCTGGGGGTCGCTTGGCTCTGCTGTCGGACAGTTTAATTCGCCGCATGGCTTCTGCCTTGGACCAGATGAGGATATTGTGGTGGCCGATACGCAAAATCACCGGGTGCAGGTGTGCATTTGTTTACTCACTTTCAGGGTCACGATTTGGTTCAGTTTTCACCTTAATGTGTCAGTTTCCTCCTGGAAAATGAGTCAGTTTCCACCTGGAAAATGAGTCAGTTTCCACCTGGAAAATGAGTCAGTTTTCACGTAGGATATGGGTCAGCTTCCACCTAAGATATGGGTCAGTTTCCACCAAGGATGAGGGTCAGTTTCCACCTAGGATATGGGTCAGCTTCCACCTAGGATATGGGTCAGTTTCCACCTAAGATATGGGTCAGTTTCCACCTAGGATATGGGTCAGCTTCCACCTAAGATATGGGTCAGTTTCCACCTAGGATATGGGTCAGCTTCCACCTAAGATATGGGTCAGTTTCCACCTAGGATATGGGTCAGTTTCCACCTAGGATATGGGTCAGTTTCCACCTAGGATATGGGTCAGTTTCCACCTAGGATATGGGTCAGTTTCCACCTGGGTTCAATAAAGTTCTATACGTCCGCCCTCCCCACCCACCGGGCTCGCAGGTATTCGACAAGTCCGGCGAGCTCAAATTCCAATTCGGCGTTGCCGGCCGAGAGGAGGGCCAGCTCTGGTATCCGCGCAAGGTTGCCGTGATGCGCCAATCGGCCCTCTACGTTGTCTGCGATCGTGGCAGCGAGCGCAGCCGAATGCAGCTGTTTAATAAGGCCGGCCAGTTTCTGCGCAAGATCACAGTCCGCTACATAGACATTGTGGCCGGCTTGGCCATCAACAATCTGCAGCAGATTGTAGCCGTTGACTCAGTCTCTCCGACTGTGTTTGTCATTGCCGAGAATGGCGACTTAGTTAAATGGTTCGATTGCTCCAGCTATATGCGCGAGCCATCAGACATTGCCATCCAGGGTCGCGAGTATTTCATTTGCGATTTCAAAGGCCACTGCGTCTGCGTATTCCAGGACGATGGCACTTTCCTCCGCCGCATCGGCTCCGAGTCCATCACCAACTTTCCCAACGGTATTGATATTAGCGATCACGGCGACGTTCTGGTTGGCGACTCGCATGGCAACAAATTTCACGTGGCCGTGTTCAATCCGGCTGGCCAGCTGACCTCCGAGTTCGAATGCTCGGCTGTAAAGGTGTCCCGCTGCTGCGGACTCAAGATCACTAGCGAGGGCTACGTTGTCACCCTAGCCAAGAACAACCACCATGTGTTAGTGCTCAACACACTCTACATTGCCTGAGGTACGGAAACCACTGGCTAGCACCTGTGCGACCAATTTGTGTCTCCCCCTCTCTCATCTCTTACTCTGGCTCACATATCTATTGTCTATCTTACCTTACTGTCTCACTTTTATCTTACCCTGTATCCCTTTTATCATCTCAGTTCACTCTGTCTCAATTTTATCTCACTATCATCTCACTCTGTCTCAATTTTATCTCACTGTCATCTCACTGTCTCAATTTTATCTCACTATCATCTCAATGTCTCACTATTATCTTACTATCATCTCACTCTGTCTCAATTTTATCTCACTATCATCTCACTCTGTCTCACTTTTATCTTAATATCATCTCACCCTGTCTCACTTTTATCTCACTATCATCTCACTCTGTCTCACTTTTATCTTAATATCATCTCACCCTGTCTCAATTTTATCTCACTATCATCTCACTCTGTCTCAATTTTATCTCACTATCATCTCACTCTGTCTCAATTTTATCTTACTGTCATCTCACTCTGTCTCAATTTTATCTTACTATCATCTCACTCTGTCTCAATTTTATCTTACTGTCATCTCACTGTCTCAATTTTATCTAACTATCATCTCACTCTGTCTCACTTTTATCTCACTATCATCTCACCCTGTCTCACTTTTATCTTACTATCATCTCACTCTGTCTCACTTTTATCTTAATATCATCTCACTATGTCTCACTTTTATCTTACTATCATCTCACTGTCTCAATTTTATCTTACTGTCATCTCTCTGTCTCAATTTTATCTCACTGTCATCTCACTGTCTCACTATTATCTTACTATCATCTCACTCTGTCTCAATTTTATCTCACTTTCATCTCACTGTCTCACTATTATCTTACTATCATCTCACTCTGTCTCAATTTTATCTCACTGTCATCTCACTCTGTCTCACTTTTATCTTACTATCATCTCACTGTCTCATTTTTATCCCACTTTGTATTGTCTCTCTTTTTTTACTCTTTTAGCTTACCATCCTCCTATTTTATTGATAATATTTTTATTTGCCTGTTTGTATTGGTTCTCTTATAATTCCTGTGTTCTTCATGAAAAGAATTAATTATTGAATTTCAGATCACTGAAGCAGAATTCATTCGTCAGCCAAGTTGACCTCAGTTGCTAATCTTGGCCCGGGCTTGTTTGAATTAGCTCCACCATTGATCTGCTTGCTAGTTTGAAGCTACAGTTGAAATAAATTATCCTATCAACCTATAAAAAAACAAAACGGGTGCTTTCTTTGTGTCAACATCTTTTGCTTTTGCTTTATTCGCTTCAGTTTTGCAATCCATTTTCGAGTGTAATTTCTTCTCCAGCCTTTTTTTACCTTCTTCTGTCTTTGTGTGTTTTGTGAGTCGATCAGGTCGGTTGTTATGTCTATCATCTCTTTGTCGTTATAATTGACACAACATTTTTCCTGCTTCGATTTGTTTTTAAACGTCGCGACCAAACATTTCCTTGTCTCCCACATACTGTCCTTCTGTTTTATATATAATTGATTGTCTGTTTTGCCAGCAGTTTTGCCTGAACCCTCAATTTATTTACGGCTGTCTTAGCGTAGTTGTCGGCACACTTTGCCTACATAACTAAGGGGAGAGCACTTGTTTTCACCTATGTTTTCTTCCACTCAATCTCTAGTTTTTTGTGTTTTTATACCTCCGTATTTGTTTATTTATTTATTTCTATTAGCAGCATTGCAGATGTTCCACTATAAATCACACTAGTTGTGTCTGTTTATTAGACTATTTACAAGTGCCTAGTGAATGAGAGGCTGACTTTACTTTAGCTGACAAAAGCAACTAAATTGTCTATGTGATACGCCTGTGTAAATCGCCCGCTGAATACACTTAAGTACTTTTTCAACGAACAGTATATTTATATGTAAAAAAAAACAAAAAATATTGCTAAAAGTATTACTCAGTACTGCTACATGCGTTTTTTCTCGCCACACGCCAACTACTCTGAAACTTTGTCCTAATACATCCATGATATAGTTTTTTTAATTAGCTTACTTTCTGTGCTTAGGTAGCCTTGTTATATTCTGAGACTTCTAAATATACCATTTTAAACTATTAAAAAGTTGTCTATTCGTATCTTGTCGTATCTTGTCTTAGCCACATAACCATGTACTATAACCACAGCCACTTCTCTGCCCCAAACTGCAGCCACCTCACTCCCTCCCTCTGCCCCGGCTGCAGCCATCTCACTCCTTCCCTCTGCCCCGACTGCAGCCATCTCACTCCTTCCCTCTGCCCCGACTGCATCTACCTCACTCCTTCCCTCTGCCCCGACTGCAGCCACCTCACTCCTTCCCTCTGCCCCGACTGCATCCACCTCACTCCTTCCCCCTGCCCCGACTGCAGCCACCTCACTCCCTCCCTCTGCCCCGACTGCAGCCACCACTCCTTCCCTCTGCCCCGACTGCAGTCTCTGGCAATTCCCTTTTTCATTATGTGCTTATTTTAAAAAAACGCCGTTCCACAGATTTATCTGGCGTCGTGTTTTTTTGTCAGTTTTTACTTTACTTTTTCATCTGCGTATTAAATGGCATGAGATTAGCGTTCTTTAAATGTGACCTGTATTCGCTAGAAGTCCGATCTTTCACCTGTCCTTATTTTTTGGGCCCTGCGTTTTATAAAGATGCTCATGATTTATTCTCTCTTTGTCCAGCTCCCATTTTCATTTACCCAATCGCTTTATTTACATATACCGCAACAGTTTGTGGCTTCCGCTTAACTTTTGAATTATGTTAAATTTTGTTTGTTAGTTTTTTTTCTTTAAAAAACCTTGGAAATCCGTGCTTTCCTGTCTGTCAGGCCTATGTGAGTGTGAGTGCAGTTTAAAACTATCATTTTTTATTTTTCTTGCTGTTGTATTTTAACGTAGATTAATGAAACTGGCATTTGCACATTCAACTTCTATTCTAGTGTCTCCTGTGCCTAACTCACATAGCTTTTCTCATCCAGCTGCCAATTTTCTTAGCACTCTTTGTACCCTCGTGCTGTTTTATATTCAGTTTTTTGTTACCAATTTTCTGAAATTATCACCTTTAGCTACTAACGAACGCCAGACTAGCTTAAAAGCTCTAGATAGCCTATCGAAAACAATACTGAGAAATATAAAATAAGACGTAAGCTGCCATCTGTGAGAAAGCGAATCTAAGTGTTGGTTGTTGCAGTCAGGGAGATCCAATGAGGTGGTGCGTGCCGCAGTCAGGGAGATCCAATGAGGTGGTGGGTGCTGCAGTCAGGGAGATCCAATGAGGTGGTGGGTGCTGCAGTCAGGGAGATCCAATGAGGTGGTGGGTGCTGCAGTCAGGGAGATCCAATGAGGTGGTGCGTGCCGCAGTCAGGGAGATCCAATGAGGTGGTGGGTGCTGCAGTCAGGGAGATCCAATGAGGTGGTGGGTGCTGCAGTCAGGGAGATCCAATGAGGTGGTGGGTGCAGCAGTCAGGGAAATCCAATGAGGTGGTGGGTGCTGCAGTCAGGGAGATCCAATGAGGTGGTGGGTGCTGCAGTCAGGGAGATCCAATGAGGTGGTGGGTGCTGCAGTCAGGGAGATCCAATGATGTGGTGGGTGCTGCAGTCAGGGAGATCCAATGAGGTGGTGGGTGCTGCAGTCAGGGAGATCCAATGAGGTGGTGGGTGCTGCAGTCAGGGAGATCCAATGAGGTGGTGGGTGCTGCAGTCAGGGAGATCCAATGAGGTGGTGGGTGCAGCAGTCAGGGAAATCCAATGAGGTGGTGGGTGCTGCAGTCAGGGAGATCCAATGGGGTGTGTTAAAGTGTTATGCGCAAAACACATTTAGCCAGTAAGTGCTTCCTAGCTTCTGTAACATCCGGCAAAAAAGCTTGACAATAGTATTAGTTTAGCTACTAATTCTTATCGCATTGCTGGCTTTTTCTATATAGTTTTAGTCGGTTCTAGGCAACTGTCTACTGTTTCGCAATATTTTCAATGTCCTACTTGTTAGTAGTATCCTACAGCTGCAGTGCTTTTCGTGCATATCTTTTGACTTATTAATTTGTATTCGAATGCTAGATATGTGTCTCCCTTGTCTCCAGTGCGAACAATGAACTATGGTTTTATCAAGTGCTTTTCTCCCCATTTGAGACCCGAGATTACATACGCAAACATTTAATTTACACATTTTTGTCCATCTTTTTTGCCTTTTTCATTGAAATCAGTTTAGCAATATGACTTGTTCCTGTGGCTAACATTCGCTTACTCTGATATTGTACTTTTTATTTTATTTTTAAATCGCTCACAATTCCACACTCGCCTCAGTATTGTGCTTAGTCTATTTTGCGTGATAAGTAATATTGTTCGTGTCATTTAGTCATAACGATTGCGTGTGCAATATTATGGAATACATTTAGAATTCGCGTCACCTAGTAACTCATTCCGAAAAACGCTGCCCGCTTGTCTTAGCGCTTTTTATATTACTGACTCGACAATTTAGATTGCATAATTAAGTAGTATGTTTCATTTTTTAATTCTTTTTTTTTACTGACAAACGAAATTGAAAGAATGAATTAATAGACTTGTCCCAGCCTATTCTTACTCTAGTTGAGACCTTATTTGGCACTTTGTGTGTGACTTTTTTGTCACAGTTTTGATTATGTAAAAGTACTTTGTTTCCTCGTCCGCTATTTATTCTTGCTGCTTTTCTTTTCTTAGTTATTTTTCTGCCTACATTTTTGTGGACATATGCAAAATAATCTATAGTTATAGCTTGCAATTTTTCTTCACCCTAGCATCATTAAACTGCCACTGCTAGCGTTGCTATTATTATTGACGTGACTATTTTTTCAATTAAATAAATATTTTTTTCTACACTTTAAATCTGTATTCATATTTAGCTTTCCTTATTATTCTATTGAGAAATCATCAAATATATATATATATATCTAATCAAACATGCCGGCTCATTGCAACGGACCCTTTTTGCTTCCCCTAAAATTAATGGGAATCTAGCTTCTTTCTTTCGTTTGTTGTGTTTTCTAATAGAGACAATTTATAAAAGAATGTCAACCTGACTGCTTCTCAACTGATAGAATGCAAGCAGCATTTGTTTAGCCGAGTTATTCAATATATATTTTCGCAACAATAGAAGTCATCTGGTTGTCTTTTTCACAGTCCTAGTCAAACGCAGAAACCACCGTTACACCGATCGGTCCAATCCATGCTTGCTTATGTCTCTCAGAGCCTGGAAGAAATGGTAGTTGTATTGCAGATGGCGAAATGGTATCAAGCCGAGCAGTATGCTGGCAATGCTCACCTCCACACGTATTTGTCCTTGCGCTTGACTAGGCTGGCAGTCTCGCCCTGGTTCTCCAGATAGGCCAGGAAGCCGCGGTACAGGGCGGCCACAGCCCGGCTAACCTGCCTTGGCGACATGCGGCATTCGCCAGACTCGCTAGAGTCGATGGACCGGCGCTTCAGAGACAACAGGCTGCGCCACTGCTCTGGCTGGGCGGCGGCGGCGGCTTCCGCTGTGCTGCCGGACGCTGCGGCCATCAAGCAGATGGCGCAGACGGCAATCAAAGTGACGGGCTGCATGGCTATATGGGAATGTATGGACAAATGTTGAGGATTCGGCAAATAATACAGTCTGCAGGGAAATATAGATCGATTCTGCAATCGATACTCCACAGTTTCACAGCTTTATACTGCCTCCGCTAGCATGCATTATTCAACGAGTCCATGCTGCTGTCCCCCCGCCTCCTGACTCGAACTTGATCATGACGCCAAAGCTGCATGTTGACTATTAATTGCATCAAGGTCTGGCCGGGCATTTCGGCGGCACCTGAGGCTTGCGATGCGCCGATTCTTAATCCCCAACGGAGGCACTGGCTGGCTCAGCTGCTGTGGCCCAACTCTGGGCTAACTGATGCGCGATTTAATCCGATTTGTTCGACAAATTATTCATTTTCTTCCCCGGCGACCATCGAGCATGGAACAGTAAACTCCTGCCTGCCTGCCTACCGGCTTTCCCGGCTACTACTCACCTGTGTTCCGCTTGAGTTTCGATCGCTGAACCAGTTGAATTCTTGGTCTGGTCTGCAAAGTTGTCTGCTGGTCTGCAAAGTCAGCAAAGCTGTCCGAGTTTTATACCCAGAATTCGGCTGATTCGGCGGTCAAAGAGACTGTGCGATGTCTTGTGGGCACTCCGTTAGTCTCAGCGATTCCCTTTGATTTCCAAACGGGGAGTCCATTAGCAGAGCGAGACCAAATGGATTGTTTGGGACAAGAGCAAGACGGGACCAAAATACTGAAAATTCTCAGTCCGGGGAGAAACTCAGGAAAACAGTGCCGTTAACGTCAAGGAAATCGAAATTTGATTTGCGTCATCAATTTTTCTTTTTAGCCAGACTTCTTAATTTCCATTTGCACCTTATAAATGGACGAAGGCGAATCGCAGATTGGCGTCTAAAAAGCTGCTCAATGTCTAATTGAGCTTGCTGGCTACACCCCACCTTGGTGCACTTTTCTTGACCACTTTCCTACCGATCTACCGATTCTCTACCTAATCTATTCATTTAGTATCTGATCTACCGAGTCACAATATTTAATCAAATGATTAAATACCTTTAAACTACGAGCTGCTACGAGCTCGTATCAGCTGGCCTGTAAGACTATCTGATGTTATGGCTACATAATATAAAAATAATTGCAGGAGGGCTGCGGGCAATGGCACATCATTTGGTGACACTAGACCCGCAGCCAGCGAGGAGGCAATTCTGTCCATTTCGCTGACTCCTGAGCACACACGCACACAGATACTTTACGCAGGCACACGCTCACACAGGTGTGTACATCTGCCCTGACTTTCTCATTGTCAGGCAGTGTACACTCTCACTGTGCCTTGGAGGTTGGCCCTCAAGGGCGTAAATTGCACGACAAGCCCCCAAGCCTTCTCTCCGCGGCTGAGCCCCAAATAAATGTGGCCTCGCCGTGGAATCGAACTTAGGGACCTTGGTGCGAGAGGCAAACGCGTTAACCGCTCTGCCACCGACCCGTCATGGCTGCATAGACGACGGGAAAAATGGGTAAGCCAATTAAGCCACAGGTTAAGAAAATTTTACGCTTCAACCATAGCTAAGAATTTCAAATTTGAGCTGGCAACCAGGTATATTTATGTATTTATGCATGCATAATTCAGTTTTTGTCTGAATAAAAAATTTTTTTTATAATTCAATCCAAATATAAAACAAACCCAAGATTACCGGAAATTGTACAGCAAGGAAATCTTGTACGTTTCTGTACACACACATTGCTGACTTTGATTGTCTATAACAAAAGTTAAGCCGTCCTTTTCAAGGGCAGATTATTAGCTCATGTAGATGCCTGTGTCCGGCGGAAATGTCGCCCTGTCTCTCCTGCTCTCCCAATAATAATTGAGGCATTGTTGGCAGCCAGCGCCCTTGCCACCTTGTGTGCACTGAAGAGTAAAGTAAAAATATAGGTAAACTGCATTCCATGACCTACATTCCCTGATTCCATGACCTATACAAACCCTGATTCCATGACCTATACAAACCCTGATTCCATGACCTACATTCCCTGATTATATGACCTATACAAACCCAGATACCATGACCTACGAACCCTGATTCCATGACCTACAAACCCTGATTCCATGACCTACACTCCCTGATTCCATGACCTACAAACCCTGATACCATGACCTACAAACCCTGATTCCATGACCTACAAACCCTGATTCCATGACCTACAAACCCTGATTCCATGACCTACAAACCCTGATTCCATGACCTACAAACCCTGATTCCATGACCTACACTCCCTGATTCCATGACCTACACTCCCTGATTCCATGACCTACAAACCCTGATTCCATGACCTACAAACCCTGATTCCATGACCTACACTCCCTGATTCCGTGACCTACAAACCCTGATTCCATGACCTACAAACCCTGATTCCATGACCTACAAACCCTGATTCCATGACCTACAAACCCTGATTCCATGACCTACAAACCCTGATTCCATGACCTACACTCCCTGATTCCATGACCTACACTCCCTGATTCCATCACCTACACTCCCTGATTCCATGACCTACACTCCCTGATTCCGTGACCTACACTCCCTGATTCCATGACCTACACTCCCTGATTCCATCACCTACAGTAATTGATTTTATCTTGCTGATTCGGTTGCCTAAAACTGGTGACTGGTAAGTTTCTCTGGGTGATTCGGTTTGAAAGGTAAGAACAACAGGTTTTTTATCTTACGCAGTCCTTATTTTTCAACTTCAACACTTGGCCGATTGTGATGACTAGTAGCCCTAGCAACAGGACCATCGATGCAGCTGGCATTGCTGCCATGTAATTTTCATAGGCTGAAATTTGAATGGTCACTAACCGATGTCATGGATCTCGCAGGTATAAAACAGTACTAAGCACTGGTGGCTGCAACAAACCTTTGGATGGCTGTCGGCTGATCGAAAAAAATCCAAAATTGACGTCCCTAATAGAGGGCCTCGAATTAAACAGCAGAACCACGTGACTTATTGGCTGTATCTGAAATATTGATCGGAGAAGAAAGAGACGTTAAATTCTATTGTAGATACTGTTAGTAGCATCTAGCTTACACCGAATCTTTGCTTAGTCGCTATAGACATGGAGAGAGTGGGTGTGATACTTTGTAGGACAGATATGGATTGAGGTGGGTGTAGTAGTGTGATTAAAAAACATGAAGGAGTGTTTTCGTTGTAATGGGTAGGAAGGGCATGGAGTGTGAGGTGGGTGTAAGAGTGCGGTATAAAAGAGATGGAGTTAGGTGGGTTTTTTGTGTGATAGTAAAGATTCGGATCGAGGGTGGGTGCAATAGTGGGATAGAAAAGATATGGAGTGAGGTGGGCGCATAATTGGGGTAGGAAAGACATGGAGTGAGGTGGTTGTATAAGTGGGGTAGGAAATTCATGGAGTGAGGTGGTTGTATAAGTGGGGTAGGAAATACATGGAGTGAGGTGGTTATATAAGTGGGGTAGGAAATACATGGAGTGAGGTTGGTTGTATAGTAGGATAGGAGAGACATGGAGTGAGGTGGTTGTATAAGTGGGGTAGGAAATACATGGAGTGGGGTGGTTGTATAGTAGGATAGGAGAGACATTGAGTGAGGTGGTTGTATAAGTGGGGTAGGAAAGACATGGAGTGAGGTGGTTGCCAATGGTTTGAAATAGTTTTAGACTTATGTTGTGCTCTTCGCCGCTTCCAGATAAACTTGCCTGATTCACGTATGCTTTAAACGTGCTCCTGTCTGTGCTAATCCACTGATGCATGTGCGTCCATGGCAATGAGGAATTCGTGTCAGACGGCAGAGCATCAGCTGGGCAGCCGCAGTTTAGTGACAGTTTTCGAGAAATCTCATTGGTTAGCTTACTTGACAGAACTGCGATGGCTGTGATGTTCGCAATCTTACCCAAAGTTTGTGATACTGAAATTATAAAGCTAAAAGTGGATTTACTATCAAACTTGACTGATGAGGAATCTCTGGGACTGGAAAGCTAACTCATCGAAAACTGATTATACGTGATTGGGGATTAAAGTGGCTTACTGACTTACTGAGGCAGGAACAGTGCAAAATACTTACAAACGATTTCCACATCGTTCAGCAGCAAATCTGATGGCACGGCAACAAGAAAAAAGTAACGCCCATCAAAACCAGGATGTTTGCAGACAGGTACGAAATTGCCAGCGTTGATGCTCCCGTCGTTGCTACTCAGCGGCCAGAATTGCTGACGTAAAGCGATTATTGGCTGCCGTACATAGGTGCCACTCCCATCTGCCATGTTCAACATGCGATTGCAACATTGATTTGAGATCGTTTGAATAATTTGCCTGCCTGCCTACCTGCCTGCCTGCCTGCCTGCCTGCCTGCCTGCCTGCCTGCCTGCATGCCTGCCTGACTGCCTGCCTGCCTGCCTGCCTACCTGCCTGCCTGCCTGCCTGCCTGCCTGCCTGCCTGCCTGCCTGCCTGCCTGCCTGCCTGCCTGCCTGACTGCCTGCCTGCCTGCCTGACTGACTGACTGATTGACTGACTCACTCACTCACTCACTCACTCACTCACTCACTCACTCACTCACTCACTCACTCACTCACTCACTCACTCACTCACTCACTCACTCACTCACTCACTCACTCACTCACTCACTCACTCACTCACTCACTCACTCACTCACTCACTCACTCACTCACTCACTCACTCACTCACTCACTCACTCACTCACTCACTCACTCACTCACTCACTCACTCACTCACTCACTCACTCACTCACTCACTCACTCACTCACTCACTCACTCACTCACTCACTCACTCACTCACTCACTCACTCACTCACTCACTCACTCACTCACTCACTCACTCACATTCGGTGATCTCGCCATTGCAGTTGTGCTGGGCGACTCTTGTAAAAATCAACAGCATTAAAATCGCATCTGGTCTGAACCTGCAGCTCAGCATAGTTTTCAGAATATTTTTCTCGGCAAGTTTCGTCTTCACAGATTCAGCTAGTTTCTGCTTTCAGCCTACAGTCGTCTCCCATCTTTGCTTAAAAGCAAAAACTGTGTCGCTGTGCAAAGCCAGTCATCAAACATAAACACACTGTTGGAAACTCGTAGCTGCTATAATTTCAACAAGCTGAGGCCTTTGAAAACACGTTCTCTGTTTGTCCGCGTATGCCTGCTGTGGGCCACAATCGATACCTGACTATGCAATGATGCCTCCCAATTCTCTCTACCAGTCAGTTCAGGGACAGCAAAGCAAGATAGAGTTTGATGCAGCCCCGGAAACGCTAATTGCATGCCAACTGGACTATTTATTGTCACCAGAATACTAAGTGACTTTCAGGCTTTGCTTAGAATTTTTAGCATGCATTGTCACTATTTGAATTTCCTGTTGAAGGCTTTCAGACTGTCAAATATAGAAGCATTTTTATCCTCCAAATATGGGCTATGGAAACAGTGTTTTTAATGGACTTTGGTCTGAGTTTTGACTCAGGATTCTTAATGCTCAGAAAAATACAGAAGTAGACAATAAGAGAGATAAGTTTCTGAGCTTGTAAAGCCTGTAACACTCCGCACACCTGCAGACTCTCTCTTCCTGGTTCCACCTCATCACTTTACCATTCCCACGGACTGTCAGCCCATCACTTCCTTCCTTGCTTGTCTTTCGGGCCAGCGTGAGCGACTGTAGCCTGACAGCGAGCTCGGCTATGTAATAGGAGAGAACTGAAAGACTGAGTTGGCAGTTCATCAGACTAGGCAAGCATTTTCTGTTGCTAAGACTACCACTAGCTAATCTACCACCTAGGTTCCCGTGTGTCCTCAATGCTCGGATACAAAATTTAATGATAGAAGAAAATACATTTTTTACCTGTGCGACAATACTAAAAAAATATACTTTATGAATGATTGGGGAAGCATTTGCCCCCATTGTTGAGAAGTCAAAGCTTCCGCCATAGAAGTGCCAACAATGCAGTTAAACAAAGACAGAGTCGTTAACTAAGAATAATCGTTTGCTCAGAGCAGAAAATCGAAGGCCGGGACAGCGGAGGTCCTGATTGATGTACTGATTGTCTGAATTCTGCCTTTATAAACTCATATCCCATGATCTCATGGAAATTGGACAACAGATGATAAGCAGATTAGGAGGAGGTCAGCCCAATATCCCATTGGGAGTTGCCACAGAGAGTTAAAGTTGATGGCGCGGTCGCTGTGTTGGAGGGAACGGAAAAGCGAGGGAGCTGGTCTACGGGAGGTCGCGATCAACAACTGGCTCCTTTTCTCCCTCTCTCTCCCTCTGTTCTCCCATCATGCAGGTAGTGAGCAGAGGCGAGAAAGGCTGCCGAGCGAGGCAAGTATTTTTTTGTGCGCGCGGCAATTTTTGGTTGGCAACCGGTTGGCAGGCACTGCTTTGCTGCTTTTGTTTGCATGGCAACGCCGGCCCGTGAGGTTGTGGGCGGCCGCTGCGCGCGGATGGGGAAGAATGGCTGGGAATCTCGAGGCAGATATGCATTTTTGGGAGAGAGAGAGGGAGACAGAGAGAGAAAGAGTGTTAGAGCAAGAGAAGTGACTCCGGGTGGGCCGGGGGGGAACAAAGAAAACGAATTTCTAGCTGGGGGGTGGGGCGGGCTGGTTCTGGTGGTGGGGAGGCAGCGAGCTCTGACTTCGCAATAAAATGAGGGGGAAAGCGGGAAAATATATCAGAGTTAGCAGCAGTGCATCTCTCTCTCCCAGTTCCCAGACAAGTTTGTGGGCCAGCTGTAGCAGAGTCGCTAAAAATGCCAGAACCCAACGGCGCCCCGTCGTCTGGACCGACCTCGTCGTCGGCGACGCCCACGAAGCGTTCCAACTCGCCGATGCCGCCAGTCAGGGCGTTCAGCGGACAGTCGCGCTCCCAGCAGCACTCGGCCTCCTCCGATGGCGGCGGCAGCTTCGGTGGTGGCGGCGGCGGCGTCGTCGGCGTCAACGGAGGCGTCGGCATCGGCATCACCGAGGAGGTCGAGGTGGTGTTCCTGGAAACTCTGGACAAGAAGTATGAGTGCCCGGTGTGCGGCCAGGTGCTCCGCTATCCGGTGCAGTTCGAGGAGTGCGGCCACCGCTGCTGCAGCTCCTGCCTGCCCGACCTGCTCAGGTGAGCCGCAGACTTGACTGCGCATTGGGGAGAATACCAGTCAATATACGTGTGTGCTTTTATTTATGCCTCATAAACTGCTCCATTTGGACAGGGTGGCGCCAAGGTGCCCCTTGGACCAGGTGGCCATAGACAAAGAGAAGGTCTACGTTGACAAGGCCTTCCAGAAGGAGACGGATAATTTGGGAGTAAAGTGCTCCTTCAGCGGGCGCGGCTGTCCATGGACTGGCGTACTTCGGGAGCTTATGGTGAGCCCAACTGGCGAATGATGATTTCACAAGGACTACTAAATTAGAAGCTAACTACTGGTGGTCCTTGTGAGTTCACTCACGGTTGTATCATTCACTCAGGTGGGAATAGAAAAGGACTTTCAAAGTTATTATTCTACTTATAGTAATATCCAAAGTTAAATAATAATTAGTCTCAATTTCGCATGATTAATATTGTTAGTCACTCTGATGTCACTCTGATGTCACTCTGATGTCACTCTGATGTCACTCTGATGTCACTCTGATATCACTCTGATGTCACTCTTATATCACTCTGATTTCAGTTTGATATCACTCTGATGTCACTTTGATGTCACTCTGATGTCACTCTGATGTCACTCTGACATCACTCTGATGTCACTCTGATGTCACTCTGATATCACTCAGATGTCACTCTGATATCACTCTGATGTCACTCTGATGTCACTCGGATGCCACACTCATCGCTTTCAGGCGCACATGGAGGGCTGCGACCGTATGATGACAACCTGCCCGATGCGCTGCGGCGTGGAATTTGAGAAGCGTTTCTTAGAAAAGCACCGGAACGACGACTGCCCGAAGCGCGAGATCCACTGCCAGTTCTGCGAGACCCGCTTGATTGCCGAGCACGAGGCCGAGCACCTGGAGACCTGTCCGAAGTTTCTCGTGCCCTGCCCGAATAAGTGCAAACGGCGCGAGGTGGCTAGAGAGAGGCTGACTGAGCACCTTGAGAATGAGTGCATGAAGCAGGACCTGAGCTGCCCGTTCTCCAGCTATGGCTGCCAGTTTACTGTGAGTACATGGCTGCACACTTTGCGTCTCGTATTTTTGAGTTTTTAGTTTTCAGAAAGTCTCAGTATCAGATCTCAGTTCTCAGTTCTCAGTTCTCAGTTCTCAGATCTCAGTTCTCAGATCTTAGTTCTCAGATCTTAGTTCTCAGATCTTAGTTCTCAGTTCTCAGATCTCAGATCTCACATCCCAGTTCTCAGATCTCAGTTCTCAAATCTCAGTTCTCAGATCTCAGTTCTCAAATCTCAGTTCTCAGATCTCAGTTCTCAAATCTCAGTTCTCAAATCTCAGTTCTCAGATCTCACATCCAAGTTCTCACATCCCAGTTCTCAGATCTCAGTTCTCAGATCTCAGTTCTCGGATCTCAAATCTCATATCCCAGTTCACATGTTCTCATTTGTCTGATTAGCAAGCTAAAGCTCGTGTCCCATGGCCTGTCTTCAAGCCGATTTTCAGGTCAAAATGTAGCCAATCTTTCGGCAGTGGGTTCAGCAAAACAGGGAAGAAGTGCTCGGTCTGTTGGCTCAATGCTAACAGAAGCCTAGCAAATAACTGAAGTTCCTGCTTTTGGCAGCAGCAGCAGTAAACAATGCCCCTTCTCAATCTAGCTTTTCCCAAACGACACAGCCAAGAAAGTGGGATCTTGCGGAGCGAATACTTTGGTCCGCATGTGGAAGCCCTACTCGGTGTGTCGCATTCTGATGAGTTTGACAGTTCTACAGGAACTGATTTCATGGGCTAAGGCACGCCTTCTCGATATGAAGTAACTACGCGCATGTTTATAGCAAGCTCGAATGCTCAATTTTTTATAAGGTTAGGCGCATAATAAAACTCAAATTACCTCATTTTTCATATGTTACCTACTGAATTCCTGCGAGATTACGCATTCAAAGGTTTTAAGAATTGACCTTCCAATGTCTCGAAAATTCACCTTTAAAAATCCTAAATTTCACCTTCCAATGTTCCTACATTTAACCTTGAAGTATTCTCAAATTTCACGTTCAAATCTTCATACATTTCACCTTCAAATGTTCCGACACTTCACCTTCAAATATTCACACACTTCACCTTCAAATGTTCCGACACTTCACCTTCAAATGTTCCGACACTTCACCTTCAAATATTCACACACTTCACCTTCAAATGTTCCTACACTTCACCTTCAAATATTCCGACACTTCACCTTCAAATGTTCCGATACTTCACCTTCAAATGTTCCGACACTTCACCTTCAAATATTCACACACTTCACCTTCAAATGTTCCGACACTTCACCTTCAAATGTTCCGACACTTCACCTTCAAATGAGTCCACCAATCGAACCGCCTCGCCAACGCAGGGCAAGAAGAAGGCCATGAAGGAACACGTGGCCGCAAAGCAGCTGAGCCACATGGAAATTCTGTGCGCCGCAGTGAAGCAGGGAGACAGAAGTCGGGACGCCCAGGAGAAGGTCATGCAGGAGATGGAGAAGAAGATGCTGGGCATTGAGCGCCGAGTTAACGGGCTGGAGAATCTGTACGGGCCGCAGCTCATCTGGAAGATTGACGGCTACCAGGAAAAACTCGCCGAGGCCAAAAGCGGCAAAAAGTCGACAATCTTTAGTCCGCCCTTCTTAACTAATCGACACGGATACAAGCTGGCCATGTCTGCCTGTCTCTATGGCGACGGAAAGAGTGAGGCTTTTCTAATCATTTTCAAGGTTGCATACCATCAACCACCGAGTGACTCACTCTACTAAGCACCGAGTGACTCACTCTACCAATCACCGAGTGACTCGCTCTACAAATCACCGAGTGACTCACTCTACTAATCACCGAGTGACTCACTCTACTAATCACCGAGTGACTCACTCTACTAATCACCGAGTGACTCACTCTACTAAGCACCGAGTGACTCGCTCTACAAATCACCGAGTGACTCACTCTACCAATCACCGAGTGACTCACTCTACCAATCACCGAGTGACTCGCTCTACAAATCACCGAGTGACTCGCTCTACAAATCACCGAGTGACTCACTCTACAAATCACCGAGTGACTCACTCTACTAATCACCGAGTGACTCACTCTACTAAGCACCGAGTGACTCGCTCTACAAATCACCGAGTGACTCACTCTACAAATCACCGAGTGCCTCACTTAGAGTGACTTATGTTCTGAAGCAGAGTGACTCACTCTACTAATCACAGATTGACTCACTATACTAATCACAGAGTGACTCACTCTACAAATCACCGAGTGACTCACTCTACAAATCACCGAGTGCCTCACTTAGAGTGACTTATGTTCTGAAGCAGAGTGACTCATGCAGTGAAGCAGAGTGACTCATACAATTTAGCAGAGTGACTCACTGCACTGGTCGCCCCTATCTACCCCAGGCCGCGGAAAGTACATGTCTCTATTTGTGTGCATCTGCAAAGGCGAGAACGACCCGTTGCTAGCCTGGCCGTTCGCCTACAAGATCACATTTCACCTGATCGACCAGTGCGAAGACGTGACCGCCCGCAGAAATATAGTTTACACTGTGAAGCCCAACACCTGCAAGGAAAATAGGCCATTCCTCGGCAGGCCAGTCGGCGAGAGAAACGCCAGCTTCGGCGCTGCTCGATTCGCCGAACTGGAAGTGATCGGAACACTGGATTACATCAAGGACGACACAATTTACGTCAAGGTCGAAGTGGATTGCGAAGACATGGTACCGCTGTGAGGGGCACCCTGATTGAAGAACAACTCTTCAATATTTGACAACAGTCTGTTACCCACATTCTACTGACACAATTAGCTCTGTGAGTAGCTGCAGCCTTAGCTAATGTGAGTAGCTGCAACCTTAGCTAATGAGACTAGCTGCAGCCTTAGCTAATGAGAGTAGCTGCAGCCTTAGCTAATGAGAGTAGCTGCAGCCTTAGCTAATGAGAGTAGCTGCAGCCTTAGCTAATGAGAGTAGCTGCAGCCTTAGCTAATGAGAGTAGCTGCAGCCTTAGCTAATGAGAGTAGCTGCAGCCTTAGCTAATGAGAGTAGCTGCAGCCTTAGCTAATGAGAGTAGCTGCAGCCTTAGCTAATGAGAGTAGTTGTAGCCTTAGCTAATGAGAGTAGCTGCAGCCTTAGCTAATGAGAGTAGCTGCAGCCTTAGCTAATGAGAGTAGCTGCAGCCTTAGCTAATGAGAGTAGCTGCAGCCTTAGCTAATGAGAGTAGCTGCAACCTTAGCTAATGAGAGTAGCTGCAGCCTTAGCTAATGAGAGTAGCTGCAGCCTTAGCTAATGAGAGTAGCTGCAGCCTTAGCTAATGAGAGTAGCTGCAGCCTTAGCTAATGAGAGTAGCTGCAGCCTTAGCTAATGAGAGTAGTTGTAGCCTTAGCTAATGAGAGTAGCTGTAGCCTTAGCTAATGAGAGTAGTTGTAGCCTTAGCTAATGAGAGTAGTTGTAGCCTTAGCTAATGAGAGTAGTTGTAGCCTTAGCTAATGAGAGTAGCTGCAGCCTTAGCTAATGAGAGTAGTTGTAGCCTTAGCTAATGAGAGTAGCTGCAGCCTTAGCTAATGAGAGTAGCTGCAACCTTAGCTAATGAGAGTAGCTGCAGCCTTAGCTAATGAGAGTAGTTGTAGCCTTAGCTAATGAGAGTAGCTGCAACCTTAGCTAATGAGAGTAGCCGCCGCGTTGGCTAATTATTGTTACTATACTTTTGTCTCATAAAGGCACAATTTTTTTCTGTGACCTTACCGAAGCTGTCGTACTACTGTAGATTCAGTAATATCTGCTTTATTAAACAGCCCTCGGTTACATGACTCGATAGTTGCTTCTCTGAATAAGTTTTTCCAAGAAATGTTAATCATTTGTGGACTTTTTTTGCTACGCTTTTATTCAGAGTTTACACTGGAGAATCTATTGTAATTATATTGCTGTTATACATCCTGAATTCTTATAATATTTCTGTCTTTTTCCGGAGAAGTAAGAAGTTTCATCATTTCGTTTTCTTTCTGTCCGGTGTCGATTTAGTTAAGAAACTGTTTCCTTATGCAGAATGAGATCTATCAAGGAACGATTTTTAGCGGTAATGCAGTTAGATTGTATGTTTATTAACAATATTCCTGCTTAAATTACCTTAGAGATTTTAATTCCGTTACTATTTTCCGAATACTGCTGTCTTGACCGTATTTCATGCTATCATTTTATGGATATTATTTATTGCAATTCGCATGGTCCAAAGGGATTCACTCCGCAAATAGAAAGATTCACTCTCTACGGAGAGTGAAATGAGATAGAGATTCAACCTCATAGAGACATTCACTTTCAGAACTTAAAGATTCACTCCAAATTCAAGAAATATTCACTCCTAAAGTGGAGAGATTCACTCCTAGAGTGGAGAGATTAACCCCTAGAGTGGAGAGATTCACTCCTAAAGTGGAGAGATTCACTCCTAGAGTGGAGAGATTAACCCCTAGAATGAAGAGATTCACCCCATAGAGTGGAGAGATTCACCCCTAGAGTGGAGAGATTCACCCCATAGAGTGGAGAGATTCACCCCATAGAGTGGAGAGATTCACTCCTAGAGTGGAGAGATTCACTTCTAGAGTGGAGAGATTCACTCCTAGAGTGGAGAGATTCACTCCTAGAGTGGAGAGATTCACTCCTAGAATGGAGAGATTCACTCCTAGAGTGGAGAGATTCGCTCCTAGAATGAAGAGATTCACCCCATAGAGTGGAGAGATTCACCCCTAGAGTGGAGAGATTCACTCCTAGAGTGGAGAGATTCACTCCTAGAGTGGAGAGATTCACTCCTAGAATGGAGAGATTCACTCCTAGAGTGGAGAGATTCACCTCTATAGTGGAGAGATTCGCTCCTAGAATGAAGAGATTCACCCCTAGAGTGGAGAGATTCACTCCTAGAATGAAAATATTCACCCATAGAGTGAAGAGATTCACTCCTAGAGTGGAGAGATTCACTCCTAGAATGAAGAGATTCACCCATAGAGTGGAGAGATTCACTCCTAGAGTGGAGAGATTCACTCCTAGAGTGGAGAGATTCACTCCTAGAGTGGAGAGATTCACTCCTGGAGTGGAGAGATTCACTCCTAGAGTGTCGGACCGTGTCATATGCAGATCTGTAACTAAATGTTCATCATCTATTTTCCCATTTGAATCTGCAGTCAATGTTTATTCGTGTGCTGAATGTTTTCTTATTTTTAGCTGATGCTGAATTTTGTAACGGACTCAAAGACTTTGCACCTGTTCAGTTGCTAAGCGGCCTGAACAGTAGTTCAGTAGTAGCAGAAGACACCTACTTCACTGATCTTATCTGTTTTATGCTATCTGAGCAGTGTCTATATGAAATAAATTATACAATTCCGTGTTGTTTCATAAATACCTTTAACCATGTGCATTGAAAAAAACTGCTTACACTGCTTTGTTAAACGTGATTAGCAACCTGGAACTGCTAATCCCCAGGTTGAGATTATAGGGGATCGCTAATCCTAGGGGATAGAGTGGGAGGAGATTAGTGAGAATGGAGGAGACATTATTGAGAGTAGGACAGATTAGTGAGTGATAGGGAGATTAGTGAGTGATAGGGAGATTAGTGAGTGAGAGAGGAATTGGGATTAGTGAGTGGGAGAGGAATTGGGATTAGTGAGTGGGAGAGGAATTGGGATTAGTGAGTGAGAGAGGAATTGGGATTAGTGAGTGAGAGAGGAATTGGGATTAGTGAGTGGGAGAGGAATTGGGATTAGTGAGTGGAAGAGGAATTGGGATTAGTGAGTGGGAGAGGAATTGGGATTAGTGAGTGGGAGAGGAATTGGGATTAGTGAGTGGGACAGGAATTGGGATTAGTGAGTGGGACAGGAATTGGGATTAGTGAGTGGAAGAGGAATTGGGATTAGTGAGTGGAAGAGGAATTGGGATTAGTGAGTGGAAGAGGAATTGGGATTAGTGAGTGGGAGAGGAATTGGGATTAGTGAGTGGGAGAGGAATTTGGATTAGTGAGTGGGAGAGGAATCGGGATTAGTGAGTGGGAGAGAGAGATGGCAGAGATGAGTGAGTGGGAGATGGGACAGAGAGATAGCTGAGATGAGTGAGTGGGAGAGAGAGATAGCAGAGATGAGTGAGTGGGACAGAGAGATAGCAGAGATGAGTGAGTGGGACAGAGAGATAGCAGAGATGAGTGAGTGGGACAGAGAGATAGCAGAGATGAGTGAGTGGGACAGAGAGATAGCTGAGATGAGTGAGTGGGACAGAGAGATAGCTGAGATGAGTGAGTGGGACAGAGAGATAGCAGAGATGAGTGAGTGGGACAGAGAGATAGCAGAGATGAGTGAGTGGGACAGAGAGATAGCTGAGATGAGTGAGTGGGACAGAGAGATAGCAGAGATGAGCGAGTGGGACAGAGAGATAGCAGAGATGAGTGAGTGGGACAGAGAGATAGCAGAGATGAGTGAGTGGGACAGAGAGATAGCAGAGATGAGTGAGTGGGACAGAGAGATAGCTGAGATGAGTGAGTGGGACAGAGAGATAGCTGAGATGAGTGAGTGGGACAGAGAGATAGCAGAGATGAGTGAGTGGGACAGAGAGATAGCAGAGATGAGCGAGTGGGACAGAGAGATAGCTGAGATGAGTGAGTGGGACAGAGAGATAGCAGAGATGAGTGAGTGGGACAGAGAGATAGCAGAGATGAGTGAGTGGGACAGAGAGATAGCTGAGATGAGTGAGTGGGAGAGAGAGATAGCAGAGATGAGTGAGTGGGACAGAGAGATAGCTGAGATGAGTGAGTGGGACAGAGAGATAGCTAAGATGAGTGAGTGGGACAGAGAGATAGCAGAGATGAGTGAGTGGGACAGAGAGATAGCAGAGATGAGCGAGTGGGACAGAGATAGCTAAGATGAGTGAGTGGGACAGAGAGATAGCAGAGATGAGCGAGTGGGACAGAGAGATAGCAGAGATGAGCGAGTGGGACAGAGAGATAGCAGAGATGAGTGAGTGGGACAGAGAGATAGCAGAGATGAGTGAGTGGGACAGAGAGATAGCAGAGATGAGTGAGTGGGACAGAGAGATAGCTGAGATGAGTGAGTGGGACAGAGAGATAGCAGAGATGAGTGAGTGGGACAGAGAGATAGCAGAGATGAGTGAGTGGGACAGAGAGATAGCAGAGATGAGTGAGTGGGACAGAGAGATAGCTGAGATGAGTGAGTGGGACAGAGAGATAGCTGAGATGAGTGAGTGGGACAGAGAGATAGCAGAGATGAGCGAGTGGGACAGAGAGATAGCAGAGATAAGTGAGTGGGACAGAGAGATAGCAGAGATGAGTGAGTGGGACAGAGAGATAGCTGAGATGAGTGAGTGGGACAGAGAGATAGCAGAGATGAGTGAGTGGGACAGAGAGATAGCAGAGATGAGTGAGTGGGACAGAGAGATAGCTGAGATGAGTGAGTGGGACAGAGAGATAGCTGAGATGAGTGAGTGGGACAGAGAGATAGCAGAGATGAGTGAGTGGGACAGAGAGATAGCTGAGATGAGTGAGTGGGAGAGAGAGATAGCAGAGATGAGTGAGTGGGACAGAGAGATAGCAGAGATGAGTGAGTGGGACAGAGAGATAGCTGAGATGAGTGAGTGGGACAGAGAGATAGCAGAGATGAGTGAGTGGGACAGAGAGATAGCTGAGATGAGTGAGTGGGAGAGAGAGATAGCAGAGATGAGTGAGTGGGACAGAGAGATAGCTGAGATGAGTGAGTGGGACAGAGAGATAGCTGAGATGAGTGAGTGGGACAGAGAGATAGCAGAGATGAGTGAGTGGGACAGAGAGATAGCAGAGATGAGCGAGTGGGACAGAGAGATAGCTGAGATGAGTGAGTGGGACAGAGAGATAGCAGAGATGAGTGAGTGGGACAGAGAGATAGCAGAGATGAGCGAGTGGGACAGAGATAGCTAAGATGAGTGAGTGGGACAGAGAGATAGCAGAGATGAGCGAGTGGGACAGAGAGATAGCAGAGATGAGCGAGTGGGACAGAGAGATAGCAGAGATGAGCGAGTGGGACAGAGAGATAGCTGAGATGAGTGAGTGGGACAGAGAGATAGCTGAGATGAGTGAGTGGGACAGAGAGATAGCTGAGATGAGTGAGTGGGACAGAGAGATAGCTGAGATGAGTGAGTGGGACAGAGAGATAGCAGAGATGAGTGAGTGGGACAGAGAGATAGCAGAGATGAGCGAGTGGGACAGAGAGATAGCAGAGATGAGTGAGTGGGACAGAGAGATAGCAGAGATGAGTGAGTGGGACAGAGAGATAGCTGAGATGAGTGAGTGGGACAGAGAGATAGCAGAGATGAGTGAGTGGGACAGAGAGATAGCAGAGATGAGTGAGTGGGACAGAGAGATAGCTGAGATGAGTGAGTGGGACAGAGAGATAGCAGAGATGAGTGAGTGGGACAGAGAGATAGCTGAGATGAGTGAGTGGGAGAGAGAGATAGCAGAGATGAGTGAGTGGGACAGAGAGATAGCTGAGATGAGTGAGTGGGACAGAGAGATAGCTGAGATGAGTGAGTGGGACAGAGAGATAGCAGAGATGAGTGAGTGGGACAGAGAGATAG
Source organism: Macrostomum hystrix (assembly GCA_950097015.1). Taxonomy (NCBI): domain Eukaryota; kingdom Metazoa; phylum Platyhelminthes; family Macrostomidae; genus Macrostomum; species Macrostomum hystrix. The sequence continues at coordinate 3,429,556 of CATNEN010000012.1, forward strand.
CAGAGATGAGCGAGTGGGACAGAGAGATAGCTGAGATGAGTGAGTGGGACAGAGAGATAGCAGAGATGAGCGAGTGGGACAGAGAGATAGCTGAGATGAGCGAGTGGGACAGAGAGATAGCTGAGATGAGTGAGTGGGACAGAGAGATAGCAGAGATGAGTGAGTGGGACAGAGAGATAGCAGAGATGAGCGAGTGGGACAGAGAGATAGCAGAGATGAGCGAGTGGGACAGAGAGATAGCTGAGATGAGTGAGTGGGACAGAGAGATAGCTGAGATGAGTGAGTGGGACAGAGAGATAGCTGAGATGAGTGAGTGGGACAGAGAGATAGCTGAGATGAGTGAGTGGGACAGAGAGATAGCAGAGATGAGCGAGTGGGACAGAGAGATAGCAGAGATGAGCGAGTGGGACAGAGAGATAGCTGAGATGAGTGAGTGGGACAGAGAGATAGCTGAGATGAGTGAGTGGGACAGAGAGATAGCTGAGATGAGTGAGTGGGACAGAGAGATAGCTGAGATGAGCGAGTGGGACAGAGAGATAGCAGAGATGAGTGAGTGGGACAGAGAGATAGCAGAGATGAGTGAGTGGGACAGAGAGATAGCAGAGATGAGTGAGTGGGACAGAGAGATAGCAGAGATGAGTGAGTGGGACAGAGAGATAGCAGAGATGAGTGAGTGGGACAGAGAGATAGCTGAGATGAGCGAGTGGGACAGAGAGATAGCTGAGATGAGTGAGTGGGACAGAGAGATAGCAGAGATGAGCGAGTGGGACAGAGAGATAGCAGAGATGAGTGAGTGGGACAGAGAGATAGCAGAGATGAGTGAGTGGGACAGAGAGATAGCAGAGATGAGTGAGTGGGACAGAGAGATAGCAGAGATGAGTGAGTGGGACAGAGAGATAGCAGAGATGAGCGAGTGGGACAGAGAGATAGCAGAGATGAGTGAGTGGGACAGAGAGATAGCAGAGATGAGTGAGTGGGACAGAGAGATAGCTGAGATGAGTGAGTGGGACAGAGAGATAGCAGAGATGAGTGAGTGGGACAGAGAGATAGCAGAGATGAGTGAGTGGGACAGAGAGATAACAGAGATGAGTGAGTGTTCAAGGTGAGTCTGCTGCAGCACTGAGGTAGATTGGATCCGTCAGTGCAGTCAGGCGGACATTTGGAGTGACCGCAGCCAAAGTAGCAAATGAGCCTAATGTCATAAATTCCCCGCCTCTACTGAGTACTGCTCGCTGGGGAATCATGTAGCGTGGTTTAGGAGGCTAATTTAGCCACTGATTCGGCTCAGACATCAGTCTCACTAGTTTTGAGTCTTTGAGGACTGTTTGAGACCAAATTTGATTAGGAGAGTTCATGATTACTGGAATCTGAAGACTGGACGTTGAAGACAACTTTTATTTCGAGTTATATTTTTTGTGAGCCCTCATTTTAATGACACTTAATTTACATTTTCGGTAATTCTCGCTTCGCTAGTCCTCTTTTCACTGATATTTACTTCGGTATTTGGCGTTCCTAATTTTTATACCAAAAAATTAGAATATCCTAGTTTAGCTGATCATAATGCCGTTGATCCTGTTGATTAGTTAATGGGGTTGTAGCCTAGTCGCTAGAGCGTCAGACTCACGACTTGAAGGTCGGGGGTTCGATTCCCGATTCCACTGGAACAACTTGCGTCCTTTAGCAAGACACTTAACTCTGCATTGCTTCAGTTCAATAGCTGCGGCTGTGCTGTCGGCTGCACATCTGGCCCAATTGAGGGCAGGTGTAATCAATTAATTAAGCCAAATTAACTTGGATAATTCCAGGTTAATCATATAATGCGTTAATCCTGAAGGCGCCAATTACACTCGCATTCCTAATGAAGAGTGGCATTCAGCCAGGGTAAAGCATAGATCAGAAATTCAACTGCGAGTGAAAATTATCTCGCATGAGTCGTCCCTCTCCGCTTTAGAAAATGTCCGCTAATTGGGACTAGAAAATGTAAAGAAGATTATAACAAAGAAAGCTGGGCCAGTGACGCGAGAACAGAATGTGTGCAGCAGCTCGACCTGGGATCGGATGACTGCAGGGGAGAAAAATGACATCCCCCTGTCTGCAACTCTGACATGGAATTAGATTAAAATCTGCCGACAGCCTGAGCACATGGGGCTGTCCGACTCACACTGAAGGGACAGAGGGGCAGGACTCGTGGGAAGATATGAGGCACTGAAATATGAACAAGCGAGTGAGATAAAAGGCCTGCTAATGACACACATACTTGCTGCATGGAGACAATTTTCGCTCCTAGTTCAATCAGACCGACACGAAAATTATTCTGGCATAAAGGAAGGGAAATACAGACACCTCACACCGTGACACCGCGACAACTCTCACAGCCTCTTCCATTACCACTCTCTCCCTTCTTTCCTACTCTCTCCCTTCTCTCCTGCTCTCTCCCTTCTCTCCTGCTCTCTCCCTTCTCTCCTGCTCTCTCCCTTCTCTCCTGCTCTCTCCCTTCTCTCCTACTCTCTCCCTTCTCTCCTACTCTCTCCCTTCTCTCCTACTCTCTCCCTTCTCTCATGCTCTCTCCTTCTCTCCTGCTCTCTCCCTCCTATCCCACTCTCTTCCTCTCCATCCCACTCTCTTCCTCTCCATCCCACTCTCTTCCTCTCCGTCCCACTCTCTCCCTCTCCATCCCACTCTCTCCCTCTCCATCCCACTCTCTCCCTCTCCATCCCACTCTCTTCCTTTCCGTCCCACTCTCTTCCTCTCCATCCCACTCTCTCCCTCTCCGTCCCACTCTCTCCCTCTCCATCCCACTCTCTTCCTTTCCGTCCCACTCTCTCCCTCTCCGTCCCACTCTCTCCCTCTCCATCTCCATCCCACTCTCTCCCTCTCCATCTCCATCTCCGTCCCTCTCTCTCCCTCTCTCTCACCATCCCCATCCCACTCTCTTCCTCTCCGTCCCACTCTCTCTCTCTCTCTCTCTCTCTCTCTCGATTCGAATAGAGGAATAGAGGAAGACACGATGGCTGTGATTCGGATCCTAAATCGGAGAGGCGGGGCGACCTGCTTTTGACGAGTTCGACGATCTCCTCCTAACCCCGGCCCAACCCCAGAGACACCCGGACCTCCTGCGCACTTTAGCAGTGTCGCCCTCTCTGCCTTCCATGCCCAATGAATTCTCCCAATAAGGGGGGAGATTTTTTGCAGGACACTCTTCTACGGCCACCCCTCTTCCATTGCCTGCGACCCAGCCGTGTAGGCACGATCTGTGGAAATCTCTCAACCCCCTCCATTTGCCCCGTGTCCCGCCAAAATCTCTCCCCCTAATCCCCACCTCCCTCGGGGGCGGCACTGATGTGCGACAGTCGAATGAACAAAAACAGCAGCCACCCGACCGTCTCTCGTCTCGTCTCTCCCTCCGTCCCTGCTGCCCGTCAGTGTCCCGCTGACTTCAGTTGCCTCTCTACCTCTGTCTCGCTCTCTCACTCACTCGCTGAGCTCTCGTCAGTGAAAATAAATATTTATTTGGCCAATCCCGGCCAGTCGCAGGCTGGCTATACTTTTCCCAATCCCATTCTCTCCGTTTCGCTCTTTCTCCCGCCTTTTTTCCTCTCGACCCAATCGATCCGACTTCTTCTTCCTTTGACGAACCCGGCTTTCCCAAGTTCTCCTTCTCTCCTGCTCTTTCGTCTTGCCCTGCTTCTGCAGGCCCACTCAAAAGGCCGGTCCACTTTACCAGATCTCCCCAGGTCTCACACCCCACTGCTTTTATCTAGCCCCTTCATCCCTGCAAACGCTTTCAGTCATGAAGCTAGTTCAGCTTGTCCATCTGCTGCTCTTTGAAGCCTTCCTGACGGCGTCCGCGGCGGCGTCCACCAGAAGTCCGTACTACAGCGAGCTGCCAGAAGCCTACAGACGCAGCTTCGAGACCGGCGATCGTTACTCAACCATTGTGGAATTTGTGCGCGAAGCCGTTGCCAACAAGCCCAACTGTCTGGGCACACAGAATCGCAGCCGCTTTCCTTTGTCTGCATTTCAGCTGCCGAATGCGGTTCAAAGCCCGCAGCGGCAGCAGATCAGGTATCGCGGCTTCGACAAATCAGTGAGATCCGTATTAAGCATGGCCAATTTGTTTAACTACATCTACCAGTTGGCTAATCGGCCCTTCGAGGACTGGTTCAAGGTCATCAACGAGGCCGAGGGTCACAAGGCACTGTGGTATAGCGTGGCCAGTTCCATTGTAGCCAGCGATAGTCGCGTCTTCGGCTGCTACATAGTGCTGCTGAATGGCAGCAGTGTAGTGGACACTGTGCCGCACGCTTACAGAGGCTTCAATAATAGCGTGCTGATCGAGAACTATGTACAGAAAGTGTCCATCGCGGATATTCAACGGCCGGGCCAGCTGGAGCCGGGCTTCGAGTGGCTCGAGCGGCAGCGCTGGGGCCAGATCGCGCGGAGGGTCGGCGGTCGGCCTAGTCAGCGGATGAGCATCAAGGACCAGGCCAACCTGCATCATTTCACCTCAGGCCTGTTGCGCCTGCTCGACGATGGCAGCGAGGTCAAGGTGGTGACGGAGGCGGACGGCCTGTGGAATCCTCCGGTCTTCGTCTGCAGCCTCGGTCGCTGGCTGTTCTCCTACGCAGTGCCGTTCCTCAGCGGACAGGCTGGCTCGCTGGCTGTCAAGTGAGAAAGCTCTCTGAAGGAGTGGTTTGCTGAATCCATAATGTAAATCCATGCACTCTGGGTCAGCTGGTAAAGCTGGTAACGTAACGAGAATCGCAGCTAAAACCATCACCAGAATCGCAGCTAGAATCGTCACCAGAATCGCAGCTAGAATCGTCACCAGAATCGCAGCTGGAATCTCAACCAGAATCGTCTGCTAGTCTGTTCTTTAGGGACTGAGACTGTGGGGTTAATCAGATAAAGAGGTCTAATATAATCTTTTTAATGTCTTTAACAAATTTAGTTTTTTCGTTGAATTTGCAGAGGCTGGATCGCACTAGAGTTTGACATCAACCAGTTGGACATTAACCAGTGCCTCAATGACAGCACGTTCAATTCATTCTACTCAACTGACGTGTGCAACCAGGCGACCACTGAGGTACTGCAACTACTGCTGAGACTGCACTTTATGGATTTAGAGACAGGGAGACAGAGACTGCATGCAGAGAGGACAGGTAGACAGAGAGGCTGCAGGCAGAGAGGACAGGTAGACAGAGAGACTGCATGCAGAGAGGACAGGTAGACAGAGAGGCTGCAGGCAGAGAGGACAGGTAGACAGAGAGGCTGCAGGCAGAGAGGACAGGTAGACAAAGAGACTGCAGGCAGAGAGGACAGGTAGACAGAGAGACTGCATGCAGAGAGGACAGGTAGACAGAGAGACTGCAGGCAGAGAGGACAGGTAGACAGAGAGGCTGCAGGCAGAGAGGACAGGTAGACAGAGAGGCTGTATCAAGAGAGACCGCCTTGAAAGTCGGACGGTTCGGTTTTCTGATCGCATATAAAATGCCTTGCACCGCCTGATAGGTATTTTATTACTATTTTATGGAGTTGATAAGGCTTTGCCGATGTCTGTCCTGTCAGACCTGTGATCTAAAAGTGCAAGTTTTTGACACGGAAACCTGATCCCCAGCGATTTGTGTCTTACCTTTTGGCTTTAAAATCATATTCCCAATTTCGTCGCTCTAAAATCCGAGACTATAGAACTTCTGCATCAAATCCTCATTTCTAAATTATCCCTACTCAAATCCGCAGTGCTCACACATTCCTGGCCAAGGCTTCACCGACCGCAATTTCATGTGCAAGTGCCGGGGTTTCTTTCATCACGGAAATTTCACTGGCGATCAGGTCCGTCAGCAATACCTGCTGCACCTGACGGGTCAGCCGTCTAATTACTCTGCAATGGAATGTGGGCCCTGCCCGCCCACCTGTCCCGGCTCGTGTACTACAGCCGGCCGTTGCCTGATCAAGTACGATTTGGACAAGCTGAGAGCGGTGCCGCTGGTTGTGCAAACCTTCTTCATGACCATCTGCCTGCTTACCGCTGGCATTGTGTTCATGGCCAGAAAGAATCGGGTGAGCTTAACAGGCTTCTTAGTGAATCATGTGAAGTTTCCATAGTAACCAATGCTGTTTCATTTTCTTCCAGGTAATCAAAGCGGCAGTGTGGATTCTTTTGGAGCTTTTCCTGCTGGGAGTTGCTATGCTGTACGCAACGGTGAGTTAGAATTAAGCCCTTTGATCTTTCTAACACCGCTCTTCGCCACAGAAAACTTACTCAAAAATACACCAGGTGTTCCTGATGTACCTGGAGCCGAGCTCCGAGATTTGTTTCATGATTCCGTGGTTTCGCGAGATCGGCTTCGCTGTGACCTACGGCACTTTGGTTGTGAAAATTTACCGGTAAGTAATACTGGCGTTTGCCGATAAAAAGTTGATACAATGTTAATGAAGTGCTTGTGTCACAGCTGTCAATATGATATGAGTGCTTGTGTCACAGCTGTCAATATGATATGAGTGCTTGTGTCACAGCTGTCAATATGATATGAGTGCTTGTGTCACAGCTGTCAATATGATATGAGTGCTTGTGTCACAGCTGTCAATATGATATGAGTGCTTGTGTCACAGCTGTCAATATGATATGAGTGCGTGTGTCACAGCTGTCAATATGATATGAGTGCTTGTGTCACAGCTGTCAATATGATATGAGTGCTTGTGTCACAGCTGTCAATATGATATGAGTGCTTGTGTCACAGCTGTCAATATGATATGAGTGCGTGTGTCACAGCTGTCAATATGATATGAGTGCGTGTGTCACAGCTGTCAATATGATATGAGTGCTTGTGTCACAGCTGTCAATATGATATGAGTGCTTGTGTCACAGCTGTCAATATGATATGAGTGCTTGTGTCACAGCTGTCAATATGATATGAGTGCGTGTGTCACAGCTGTCAATATGATATGAGTGCGTGTGTCAAAGCTGATATGAGCGATTTAGATGATAAAATAACAGGCCTAACAGCAAAACCCACCACCTGCCGCTCCATCAGCATCCTGTGCAGTTTCCAATCGCGCAAGGCGCACAGGGTGCACGTTCGCGACCGCGACCTATTGAAATACCTCGGCGGTATCGTGACAGTCGCCACCGGGTTCATGGCGGCCTGGACGGCGGCCACGCTGGATCACAGCCGTCGACTGTCCGGCCAGAGCGGCTGCGGTCAGCGGGTGCTGACTGGCCAGCTGGTGCTGGAGGACGGCCAACTCGACGGCGACAGTGAGCTGGGATTCCGCGTATGCGCCATCGGCTACTGGGAGGCTGTGTGCGCCGCTGGTAGGTCAACTGCCAGATGTTTAGTGTTCTAAAGATGGGTCACCGGGTGCTGCTGACTTGCCAGGACTTGTCTTGTCTCTCCCCCACACGCACACAGGCGAGCTGTTGTTCCTAGCATTCGGCCTGTTCTACTGCTACTGCGTTAGGACTGCCCCGTCGGACTGTTCGGAGGTCCGCTGCATCACCGCCGCTCTGGCAATTGAGCTATGCGTGTCCTTTGCCTACCATGTGGCCAGGTGAGAGAGAGATAAATAGGGACCATAGTTGGGAGAGAAGAACGGTGAAAGGATTCGAGAAAAGGGGATGTCAACTTAAGGCTCAACGTGTTTGCCTCTCGCATTAAGGTCCCTAAGCTCGATTCCGCGGCGAGGCCACATTTATTTGGGGCGCAGCCGTGGAGAGAAAGAAGACTTTGGGACTTGGCGGAGTATGTACACACCTGTGTGAGCGAGTGCCTGCGTACGGTATCTGTGTGCGTGTACGCTCAGGAGTCAGCGAAATGTGCAGAATTGTCTCCTCGCTGGCTGCGTGTCTACTGTCACCAAATGATGTGCCATTGTCCGCAACGCGTCCTGCAATTTTTATTATGGAGCCCGAGGTCAATCGTCGAACCAAACCGACATGGTCAGGACTGGGTTGAGATGTCTCGGCGCTTCAAGTCGACAGAACCGACCAGCTACTGATTTCAGTTGGTTTATTTTGAGGACCGACCTCGGCCTCCATCCTAGAGCCTTGAGTTGACTTCCATTTTAGGGCTAGAGAAAATAGAAAGAGATCTAAAAAGTCTGGGTCCATTTATCATTTGGAATCATCTGGCTAGACTAAGAAAGGCAAAGTTTCATTGTACAGTTTTCTACTTCTCCTACTGTAAGATCCGATGAGCCGTCAAAAATGCACTTTTAGGCATTTTGTTAGAACCACGCTTCATCCGGACTACGTGTACCTGATGTACTTTGGGCGTTGTCACGCTACAGTGACTGTCACCGCCGCTCTCGTCATTGGGCCGCGGGTGAGCCGAACTGAATTTAAATCAAATCCGCTTTTTTTACTAAGCTGGCTGATTAAATTCAGCAGACCTTGAAACGGGTCGGCTGATTGAGCCCGTGACTCATATCTAATCACGAGGATTAAAAAAGATAAAAAACCCTTTACGCTCGTATATGAATATATGCTCGTATTTTCAAGCAAGTACATTTTCAACTCACAATCCGTGACCCCGCAGCTGTGGTACGTGCACAGTCCGCCCAGGAATTCAATCAACAGCCGAAGTCTGATGTACTCGCAGGTTGATGCTAATCTAAGCGAGGCCATAAACCCAATGGCAATCGCATCAAATGGGGACGTCGAAGTTTTGGAGACCAACCTAAGCGAAATGAATCCTGAGGACATACGCGTAAGGCCTCTGATCGATAAATGGCATGGTGGGCGCGGTGTTTTGGAAAGTAAAATGAGGTGGTGGGCGCCGTGGTTGGGGATGGAAAATGAGGTTGTTTTTTTTAAGGAAAAATGAGGTGGTGGGTGCGGTGGCTGAGAAAGGAAAATGTGGTGGTGGGTGCGGCGACTGGGGAAGGAAAATGAGGTGGTGGGCGCGGTGGTTGGGGAAAGAAAATGAGGTGGTGGGTGCGGCGACTGGGGAAGGAATATGAGGTGGTGGGCGCGGTGGTTGGGGAAAGAAAATTAGGTGGTGGGTGCGGCGACTGCGGAAGGAAAATGAGGTGGTGGGTGCGGTGGCTGAGAATGGAAAATGTGGGAGGTGGTGGGTGAAGTGGCTTTATTGATAAGAGCGTAAATTTAGCGCCTTTTAGAAATGCGACTTCATTAAAACAGGACCACACTAATACTGTGACAAAACAGTGACAAGACCACACTAACCGTGCATATTTTAACAACTTTGTTTTCTGTAAAGGCGGAGTTGAAGCGGCTGTACACCCAGCTGGAGATTCTAAAAACTAAAGTTATGCGACGTGAGAACCCGCACATCAGCAAGCGGAAGGGCGGCCGGAAGCAAACTCACAGGCGGTGAGTTCAATTTTACTCTTTTTTGCCTTACCCGTGTGAGCCAAATAGTCACAGGTGATGAGAGTCACAGGTGAAGATAGTCACAGGAACAGGTGGTCACGAAGGCCTGATGATAGTGATGATTGTGATGAGTGCATCTAAGCCTAGATATCGCTTAAGAGCAGTGCAGTGGACTCTTTGTTACCGCAGTAGTCTATGCTTTCTATATGAAATAAAAACAAGCTGCTTGTGTCAAACCCAGTGACATAGTCTCATAGCGACTGCATGTTAATACCTTAGTGAGCCGCCTAACACAGCCTGCTTTGTAATTCAGTTTTTATTTTTTATTTAGCATTACTTTTTCTAACATTTGAGTACGGATGCGTTCGCTAATTTTCTTATGAGTACCATTAGATTTTCTACGTGTCATTTTTTGCCTTAAACTTCTGCTCATACTTATATGGCAAAAAGTGTAAGTCTAGGCTTCCATCTGAGAAACTGAGGATATTGTGCCTAGGAGATTCTCCCCAGATAAGGTATCATCTTTACTTGATAAGATTATCTCTACTTGACAGGATTATCTCTACTTAACAGGATTATCTCTACTTGATATGATTATCTCTACTTGATAGGATTATCTCTACTTGATATGATTATCTCTACTTGACAGGATTATCTCTACTTGATATGATTATCTCTACTTGATAAGATTATCTCTACTTGACAGGATTATCTCTACTTGATAAGATTATCTCTACTTGACAGGATTATCTCTACTTGATAGGATTATCTCTACTTGATATGATTATCTCTACTTGACAGGATTATCTCTACTTGATAAGATTATCTCTACTTGACAGGATTATCTCTACTTGATAGGATTATCTCTACTTGATATGATTATCTCTACTTGACAGGATTATCTCTACTTGATAAGATTATCTCTACTTGATATGATTATCTCTACTTGACAGGATTATCTCTACTTGATAAGATTATCTCTACTTGACAGGATTATCTCTACTTGATAGGATTATCTCTACTTGAGAGGATTATCTCTACTTGATATGATTATCTCTACTTGACAGGATTATCTCTACTTGATAAGATTATCTCTACTTGATAATATTATATCTACTTGATATGATTATCTCTACTTGATAGGATTATCTCTATTTGACAAGATTATCTCTACTTGACAGGATTATCTCTACTTGACAGGATTATCTCTACTTGATAAGATTATCTCTACTTGATAAGATTATCTCTACTTGATAAGATCATCTCTAATTGACAGGATTATCTCTACCTGATAAGATTATCTCTACTTGACAGGATTATCTCTACTTGATATGATTATCTCTACTTGATAGGATTATCTCTACTTAACAGGATTATCTCTACTTGATATGATTATCTCTACTTGATATGATTATCTCTACTTGATAGGATTATCTCTACTTGATATGATTATCTCTACTTGATATGATTATCTCTACTTAACAGGATTATCTCTACCTGATATGATTATCTCTACTTAATATGATTATCTCTACTTGATATGATTATCTCTACTTGATAGGATTATCTCTACTTGACAGGATTATCTCTACCTGATAAGATTATCTCTACTTGATAGGATTATCTCTACTTGATAATATTATATCTACTTGATATGATTATCTCTACTTGATAGGATTATCTCTACTTGACAAGATTATCTCTACTTGACAGGATTATCTCTACTTGACAGGATTATCTCTACCTGATAAGATTATCTCTACTTGATAAGATCATCTCTAATTGACAGGATTATCTCTACCTGATAAGATTATCTCTACTTGACAGGATTATCTCTACTTGATATGATTATCTCTACTTGATAGGATTATCTCTACTTAACAGGATTATCTCTACTTGATATGATTATCTCTACTTGATATGATTATCTCTACTTGATAGGATTATCTCTACTTGATATGATTATCTCTACTTGATATGATTATCTCTACTTAACAGGATTATCTCTACTTGATATGATTATCTCTACTTGATATGATTATCTCTACTTGATATGATTATCTCTACTTGATAGGATTATCTCTACTTGATATGATTATCTCTACTTGACAGGATTATCTCTACTTGATAGGATTATCTCTACTTGATAGGATTATCTCTACTTGATAGGATTATCTCTACTTGACAGGATTATCTCTACTTGATATGATTATCTCTACTTGATATGATTATCTCTACTTGATAGGATTATCTCTCCTTGATAGGATTATATCTACTTGATAGGATTATCGCAACCTGTTGGTCTGTATCTCCAGCTGAGAGGTAATCTCCACTTTGGGAGATAACTCCACCTGCGAAGCCGAACATCAGCTAGAATATTTATGATATTATATTAGCTTGGTCCCTGGCTAGTGATATCTAAGGTATTGGTTAAATAATTAATTGATTAACTGAGGTTTTACGATTCGCTGATTCTCGTGCCTACACACAATCTAGCGGGGCGGAGACCGGAATTCAGGAAAGGAAGGCAGGGCCCAGCTAATCTGGCTCCTTAATCTAGAGATGAGTTAGTACTTGTAACTTGTGAGACGATGGCAGTAGGGAAAGTCTTGAAACTACCAAACTAGTTGCAGTCTGCCTGACTGGATAGTTTTGCCTGCTAATTTTCTGGTGAGAAGTATTCAAGGACAGATTAGCAAAGACAGCAGTCAATAACATTCTAGGTCAGTGGACAGATTAGCAAATACAACAATCAATAACATTCAACGTCAGTGGACAGATTAGCAAATACAACAATCAATAACATTCTAGGTCAGTGGACAGATTAGCAAATACAACAATCAATAACATTCTAGGTCAGTGGACAGATTAGCAAATGCAACAATCAATAACATTCTAGGTCAGTGGACAGATTAGCAAATGCAACAATCAATAACATTCTAGGTCAGTGGACAGATTAGCAAATACAACAATCAATAACATTCTAGGTCAGTGGACAGATTAGCAAATGCAACAATCAATAACATTCTAGGTCAGTGGACAGATTAGCAAATACAACAATCAATAACATTCTAGGTCAGTGGACAGATTAGCAAATGCAACAATCAATAAAATTCTAGGTCAGTGGACAGATTAGCAAATACAACAATCAATAACATTCTAGGTCAGTGGACAGATTAGCAAATGCAAAAGTCACCCACATCTTAGGTCAGTGGACAGTGGTCAGTGGACAGTGGTCAGTGGACAGTGGTCAGTGGACAGTGGTCAGTGGACAGTGGTCAGTGGACAGTGGTCAGTGGTCAATGGACAGTGGTCAGTGGTCAGTGGACAGTGGTCAGTGGTCAATGGACAGTGGTCAGTGGACAGTGGTCAGTGGACAGTGGTCAGTGAACGGTGGTCAGTGGTCAGTGGTCAGTGGTCAGTGGTCAGTGGACAGTGGTCAGTGGACAGTGGTCAGTGGACAGTGGTCAGTGGTCAATGGACAGTGGTCAGTGGACAGTGGACAGTGGTCAGTGGACAGTGGACAAAAGAGAATTAATTCTGTGCGCAGTTCACGCACTAAGCAGACAGTGAATTCGCTCTCTGAACAGTCTAATGTATTGACCATGAGGTGGAGCAGAATTTAATTAGGTAATGCATTCCTGCAGTAGGAAGCAGTTTGACTCTAACTTGCATTATTTTCTTCTAGCATAGTTTATGTGCAGATTTTCAGTCACTGCGGAGATGAGAACTGCAGAACTGTGAGTAAAAAAAACAATTTTGTCTTCTCACCTCTTTCTCCCGCGAAATGTACTCACAGCGACTGACGAGCAGACAGAAGGGGCCTATTTGCGAGCCAATCTTCAATGCCCCCTCATTCCACATCTCGATCGTCACCCCGTGCCAATGGTAATTGTGAAAGCAGTGTACTTTTAACCCGAAAATTTTTGCGCGGCACTGAAAGCTGCACATTCGTCAATAAAAAAATTAGTGAAAGGTTTACTTCTGGAAAACAACGAGTGATTAAAAGTAAGGATCTGGATTTTCTAGATATTCTAAGAAAGTTGCGATTATACGAAAGTAACGATTACTAGAAAGTAACGCTTTCTAATTCTGGAAAAGTAAAAGAATATAACGGTTATGAAAAAGTAACAATCTTGAGAAAGTCACAGTCATAAAGTACACATAGTGGGACATTATCATAGGTAGATATTAACAAAAAATATAAATTTATAAAATAAAAAACAGCTATAGCTGTGATAAGTAACTGATAATAATAAGGTAATATTTACTGTAAATTGTTTAATATGCTATATTAACTAATAAGAAAAAGAAGGGTACAACTAGTGTTTTGTTTTTCACTCTGAACCAAAAGCACGTTAGTTTGCACAAAAAATGTTCTTTTGTCTAAAGTTAAAACTGCATTCAATCGTGTTTTTTCTTAAAACATACTGTTCGGTTCTTGTTTTTTTACTTTTCTAAATATGTTCTCTGTACCTGTTATCACCCACTAAGCACAGTCGTGTACACAAAATCACAAAAACAACTGATGCAAAGGATACTAAAAAGTGGGTTGTTGGATTACGTTTTAAGCGAGGAAAACTACTGTCCATAAAAAATTGATCTGCTGAGTATCGGAATCGTTGCTGTCTTTAAAATATTTAAAGGCTTGTACAATTAGAGTCTCTATCTGATTGGCTGAGGAGGATCGGTCAATGTTTCTATTTTTAGTAACAAAATGTTTCTATGTTTAGAAACAAAAGTTTTATATTTTTTAAAGGAAACATGCTGCTATTTTTAGAAATAAAGCGTTTCTTTTAAAGGCGTCATTTTTCATATTAGAAAATCCGATTTTACTGAATCTCAAGCCCAGGTGCTTGGACTAACAGCAGCCAATAGAAATTTGAAGATTATTATATAGTCTTTTTCGATTTGTGTGTCTTTGTATTTCAGTCGTCATGGAACAATGAATAGACGAGGCTAGTTATTTCTGAATAGATGCAATGACTCCTCTCCGCTACCTTTGACAGAAGCCCGTCCTGGAGAGTGCAAAGGTTTGTAATCCCGCTGAGCACTGACTCATGCACTCTGAGCACTCCGTCTATTGTGTATATGGCAGAAATTTTTTATTTATATTTTTTGCTTTTTTTAAAGTTAATGATCACAAATGACTGATTTGTTTCGCATGAATTGCCTGATTTGCCTGTATTCATGAATTGCATTGTCACAGAAACAATAAAATTAGAAACCATTATAAAAACGCTATTAATTAAAGTTAATTTCGTGGTATGAAAAAATTCTATTAAGATACGCTCGTAGATTGTTCGATTCGAAACGTTTTCTTAAAACAACTCTAAACTTTATTTGAGTATCATCGTCAGCTGAAAATATGTCTGAAATCAATTATTAAGTGGTCCCAAAAGTACTCCGTTATAAAGTGAATGATTATATAAACTTTTAAATTATTGTTTTATATATGTTTTATCATTTATTTATTTAGTCATTATTATTAATTCTATCTAAACCTTAATTACGGCACACGAAATTCAATGGAGCAAATATGAACTGAAAGCTTCTGCATTCTTAATTTTTCTCTTCTTCCGGTATTCATTTACGGAGCAAAAAAGCGTTAGCTGTAGATTAAATAATTATGTAATATTAAAAAGAATAATTAAGTTAGATTATGATCGAGGCCTTGTTTGCACGTCTAGACAGAGTTTTATATTTTGTTCTACTTAAAAAAATAATAATTTGAGAAAAAAAACTTCAAGTCTACGCAACAAAACACATTGAAGTGCGAATTTAAGCGAAAACTGAAAATATCTTTTGTTTTATTACTGCTAGAAAAAGTTATTTTTTTTAATATTTCAAAAGCACGAATATAGCACGAATTTTGCTATTTCGCGCACGCTTACGACATGACATGGCCTTGCAAAACTTGCTCCATTTCAATGAAACTTCGGAAAAGCTTCGAAATGCGAATCATTTTTATGCATTATATTTAAACTAATAAAAGGTTTTGTTTTTCGCTGCACCCCGCAAGCTGCTTCCGGCATGGCTTCCTTGCCCTTTGGTTGGGGTGCGCTCAAGTACTTTACAATAACTTGCATCAGTTTCTAAAATGCATATTCAAAAAAATTTCCATTCTGTCGAGCCACACTTTTAATTGACAAATGGACTTGATTTTTGCTTTGCTGCTTATCATTTTGACCTGATAATTTCAGATCCACAATCAAGACTCAGTTGAGACACACAGCTACCATTGTATACTACAGCTACACAGCTGTCTTTGCTCACTACCCTCTTCCCTTAATTAACCTTGAAAGTATGAGATTTTCATTTCTCTGTCCAAGTTCGGCTATTGTGCCAGTTTATGCACCGACCCCACTGAGTTCCTATGATTGCCAGGTGTTGCACTCGTGCCTCTCGTTTCCTGGCAAGATTTTATGGGATGGGAAAATTATTAAAAAAGAAACAATTTGATCTTTGCAAATAAAGAACCTATTAACATTCCCTACCATTGTGCAGCTTCTCACTGCAGCCATTCTACCACAAGCACAAGCAGCAGCAGCAGCAGCAACAGCAGCAGCATCAGCAGCAGCAGCAGGTTGCTGTCTCTGTTCACGAGGAGGAGGTCTCGAAGGTGTCAGAGGACTCGTCGAATTCGGCCGGAGACTGTCCAGAAAATACGGGGAATTAACTATTTAGATTTCCCATTGCGAATGCTGCAACACGCTGGCACAAAAATATCATGAAACTTCGCATGTTCTAAAGTTTTCATTTCTTGCGAGAAATTACAAGCTAAATAAATTTGCTTGAACTTACTGAAAGTAGCTTTTAAAGTATTTGATATACATTTATCTTTGTTATCATAATTAAATGTGAGTCTGCTGTTTCTAACTTTGTTATATTTTTTAGAATCATGTTGCTTTTCTGCTTTTTAACTCGCGCATATTGACAGTAAAATGCATCTAGAATTTTTTGACTCCGTGTACTCATATTTTTGTGAATTCTGATTCCAAATAAAAAAGTTTGTCGAATTAGATGTGCAAAATTTATTTCCGAAAAAACCTAACTATCTGCGCATGCTCGTCGTTTCCTTGTTCTTGCTGCGCGACAAACAAGCAATGCCAAGTAATTTGCCAAGTTGGCTTTGCACAATGAAACTGCACAGAAATTAGTTGGACCTTCCCGCGCTGTACAATTGATGCATTGTCTATTTTGGGGGGCATGTGTACTCAGAGTTAGATTTAATGCATCTGCCGACGGATAGTAACTAGTCTAAGAGATAAACACAACACTACACACTACACTCAGCAGCTAATCAAACTGACAAAGCAGCCATGACTACAGGTCAACATCTGCAACCTGGTATGAATTTACTATGGTGTATGAATTATCAAACACCGACATTCTTTTGATCTTTATCAAACTCCGACACTCTTTGATCTTTATCAATATCCGACACTCTTTGATCTCTATCAATATCCGACACTCTGTGATCTCTATCAATATCCGACACTCTGTGATCTCTATCAATATCCGACACTCTGTGATCTCTATCAATATCCGACACTCTTTGATCTTTATCAATATCCGACACTCTTTGATCTTTTTTTCAAACTCCGACACTCTTTGATCTCTGCCAAACATCGACAGTCTTTGATCTCTATCGAACTCCGATACACTTTGATCTAATAAAACACTGACACTTTTTGATCTCTTTGAAACGTCGGCACTCTTTGATCTCTATCAATATCCGACACTCATTGATCTCTACCAAAAATCGATACTCTTAGACTTTGAGCAAGCACAAATCTCAATCTAACCATAAGCAGCAGCAGCAATTGTCGGTAGTTCGATTCTCCTCATAATTGCCCTGACCACGACGCGAATCGGAGCGGAAGAGCCGATTCCCAGACTCAGCCTGCTCTACCGCGGCGCCAACCTCCAGCTGATGCAGTTGGCTTCAGGCCAGACATTCGTTGAGCCCCTGATAGCATACGAAGCCGGTGGCGTCTGCCAAGCGACTGTCCACTATGACTACCTGTCCTCCAGCTACTCTCTGTCTCTGCCGATTGTTGTCGATTCGGTTGGAAATCCGGGCGCGTCTGTCTTCGTACTGCGAGAGCTCCGCTCCCAGTCGCTAGTGGACGGTGGCGACGTCCGCGCCGCCTGCCGCCTCGACGATCGAGTCGGTGGGGCCGCACGACTGCGCTTCCTCTGCCCGACCTTCGAGCGCTGCGAGCAGATCCGCTGGACCCTGACGGCCAGCCCGGCAGCGCTGGCCGACTTTGTGCAGCTCAGTCTGGTAGGCGGAGTCGATGGCCGGCTGGTGTCGCTCAGCAACAGGCCGATCCGTACTCTGCCACCGGTGGCAGCGACCTGCGAGCCAGACTGGGTCGTGTTCCACCGACGTCAGGACGCTACACTGTCGTTTCGACAGAATTGGGCCACCTACGTTAGAGGATTCGGGCATCCGGAATCCAACTATTGGATGGGTGGGTCCAGAAGCTTCAGTTGATAACTGATTGTGAGCTCACAATGGGGTCCGGTGTGTGGCGATTCTGTTGTGTGCTCATTGTCTGTTAAAGTACTCGATACACAAGTAGTCAGGAGTGTGACTGGGGAGTGGGACTGATGAGTGTGACTGAGGAGTGTGACTGAGGAGTGTGACTGAGGAGTGTGACTGAGGAGTGTGACTGAGGAGTGTGACTGAGGAGTGTGACTGAGGAGTGTGACTGAGGAGTGGGACTGAGGAGTGTGACTGGGGAGTGTGACTCAGCAATGTGAGGCCACATCAAAGTAAGGGTATGCACGGTCCCCGGAGCAACCTGATGTCTCGCCGCTTCCAAACCGACCCAAGCAGGCCTTGAGCAGCTGAGCGCTCGCACGGTAGGCAGCCTGTTCTACGCCAACTGTCGCCTGCGCATCGAAGTGCAAACAATGGCCGGTCAGGCGCTCTGGGGTGAGTGGTCGGGCTTGAAGGTGCAGCCGGCCAGCGACAACTTCAGGCTGAACGTGACGGGGCCCAACAGCGCCGGCACCTTGGACCCCGGGAGGACGCTGGTGAACGAAAATGACGCGCCCTTCAGCGCCTTCGACAATGGCGGCTCGGTCGGTGGCACCCTGTGCTCCAGACAGCACGCCGGCGCTGGCTGGTGGTTCAACAGCTGCTACTCCATCCTGCTCCACGGCCTGTTTTCTAACAGTCTGGTGCCAGACGATCATCACAATGTCAATCAGGTGAACCAGTTTGGCACATGGACCCAGGTTTCCAAGTCTAAGATGATGTTCAAATGCTGGTAACTTCCGCTTATTAAAAATAAATTCCTATGTTGTGCTATACTACTTGCAGTAAGCGCGGTGAATTGTAAAAAGACAAGATACTGCCACGCCACACTTCATTAGCAGTTCGGTGTCAATGGCTGTGAAATATGAGATTTCAGTATGATATTTTTCAACGACTTTTGAGTTCAAAATTGTTGAGTTCTTGCTGTCCTAATCTCTGCAACTTTGTTTCTACGGCTCGTGATATTTTCTCTCTTTCCAAATAATACTTCTCTCATCCATTTTCTCCCCCTCGCTCTCTCTCTCTTTCTCCCCCTCGCTCTCTCTCTCTCTATCTCCCATTGCTCTCTCTTTATTCCCCTCGATCTCTATCTTTCTCCCCCTCGCTCTCTCTCTATCTCCCCATTGCTCTCTCTTTCTCCCCCTCGCTCTCTCTTCCTCCCCCCTCGCTCTATCTTTCTCCCCCCGAACTCACACTTTTTTTCTCAAATTTCGGTTCTTAGAACCTCCCAGTCCAAATTTATCAGCTGAAAGGCTGTATAAGTTTTTATTTCTACCTTGACATGCAATTAGAAAAATTATTTTTCTAAAACAAAATCTTCTGACGTGAGAAAGGTCCGATTGTCAACATTAATTATGATAATCATTTTGTACTTTTATTAATTTGTGGAGATCCGAAATATACAGCTTAGAGCAGGTTGATGAATGAGATCCAGACTCATTTTACACTTGCATTACAACCTTGACTAGCAATATGAGCCAACTTTGGGTTTTTTGCCTTTCGGCTTTGAGCACAGGATGCTTGACACATCCTCCTCATTCCATCAGCTCATGTTGGCATTGTGTCTACGATATTGTGCACTCACTTTCCCTTTCCTGTTCTACGCATTGAGTTATTTCTTTACACATCCACTCCACACACCTATCACAGCACTCACCTGGGCTGGGACAGGTCGTTTGTGTTACTATTTTTAGCAATAGACCAGCCCCAGTGCTCAAGCTAGGTGACTCACAGTCCACCGCCTGACACAGTAGACTAAGAAATGCCAATCCCCATGCACCCAACCTCACCTCAGCTAACCCCCGTCACTACCCTCCCTGGGGGAAGGAAGCAGCGCGCGCGCACTGTACTCTGCTAGTTCTGCTCCCTAATTCTTTCAGCTTTTTTCTCCCCATTCTCAGGTTCTCGGCTTGGCTTGGCGGTGGGGTGGGTGAACGGACAAGGCCTTGCGCGTGGCACAAACGGGAGCTAGCCGTTTGTTTCCATTTGACAGTCCAACCCAATCTGTGTGTGTGCTAACCCCAGGTCTACTTCCTGCATTGCTTCCTCGACCAATGGGAGCGCATTGTTAAGTCACGAAGAAAATGCCTTTTTAACGAACGGGCTTTTGAAGCTAGCGAACGTGAATTAGTAGCAAAGCTGCTCAGCAATAACACACGACAGCAAGGGGTGGCAACTCTGCTGGTCGTTTTGTGCTTTTGTGGTCCATATGCTTTAATTAACTAGCTGTGATTTTTGCAGGAATTCACAACGAATTCCAAATAAAAGGGTAAGTGATTGATTGATTGATTGATTGATTAATTGATTGATTGATTGATGCATTGATATTTAAGAATTATTGTAAATTTATAATATTATAAATTTTGAACTTGAATTTTAAAATAGTAAAATGTAGAAACTAGGAGTCTATATTTAGGAAATCTTAGAACTGGTCGTAGTAAATTATTGAATTTAAAAGTTTTGAAGATTAGTGACATACCTTTGTTCTCGCTTTAAAAAAACGGTTGGTGTTCAGTTGATTATAGCTATTGCAATTATGCATGAGTCACCCATTCTGCAGTCTGTAACTCAGCGACCCAATACACGCACATTAGTCCACGGCACACGTTAAGTGCTCAGGCGGCGTTGAGCTGGGCTTTTCTGTCATTCCCTACCACCCTGTGTGCATGCGCGTGTGTCGTCTCATTGTGTGAATAGCCTTTCTAGCCAGGCCAAAGCTGACCCCTAGATTCGCAGAAGAAGAACACTTGTGAAAAATAGAATACAACAAGGCTAAACAAGCTGCTTTTGGATTTTACGATTTTCCTAAGTCGCATTATCAGCAAATAAGACAAACTATTTACAACTGCTTGGCCTGCAAAAACTATCTATAAAAAGAAACAATTGATAAGAGAACACCTGAAAGATTTCTAACCTGGGTCATACCGATTAGATATTTTATAAGTCTGTACAAAACGGCCTGCATATATACACTAAAAATCGATTGTGTACGGCTCTGTGCTTTGTCCTGTCAGGAAGGAAGCTAGAGTAATTCACGGGGCAATAGGTGTAGGTGTGTGTGTGTGCTGACTCGCTGAGTAGTAACTGCATGACTCACTGCCAAACAATTACCTCTCTCTATACTGTGTGTTAGTGCTTGACCCACGCCTAAGCAGTTGGGCATGCAGTAAGGGCGCATATTTTAACAGCCACCCCCAACACACGGCCGGAATGCTATAGAATGCATAGCTATAGCTATTGAAAAACATTTTTATTCGGCAGCAAAGCCAACCAACCGTGCGCTCACAGAGAGAAGAGAGAGAGAAAGATAGAAGACAGAACGAGCCCTGCTTTCCCACACAACACCGCTTTGATTTGGTTCTGTGCCTATACTTCTGTGCCCAGCTCTCGGCCATATTAGCGCAGTCGAGTTGTGCAATATTATTTAGAAAATATAAGCAGAACAACAAGACGGCACCCTACCCCCGCCATACAAACAGACACACCAATACCAACTGGCTATAGTGAAATTTAATAGGGTTCTACAACTAAATCAAAGCAATTCCACTTCCTGCCTCCAGTGTGTAATTGATATCGGCTACTGGCATCTAGTTTCGGACTGACTGACTGGCTGGCTGGCTTGAATGCGGGGCAACTGCAGCGAAGGCGTGGACCTGATGGCAGCCACCTGCGATGATGACGTCTGGGACCTGCTGCACGGTGCTGATGCTGCCTCCAGCTCCGGTGGCTTTATCGGCAGCGGCGACGGAGGCGGCGGGGGCGTTGTGTCTGTGTCGCTAATGAACGGCTCAGCAGAAAGCTTCCTAGACGAAATTGACAATGTGAGTTCAGAAAGCGCGCATTCGAACCCTGTTTCAGAATCCGAATTCACCTCCAAACAATGCCCAACCCCAATCATCAGTCCGACGCCTTCATGATCGAGGATGTCAATCAGGCACTGGACGAGTGGCTCCGCAGCCCTGCGGGATCGTGTGACTTCACCGCGGCGACAACTTCGTCGGCGTCAACAACAGCAGCAGCAGCAGCAGCATCGTTGTACGCTACGACGGCCAACTGCAGCGATGCCACAGAGACAAGCAGCAGTCTAGGCAGCATTGTAGAGGAAGACGATATTGATGAGGCCATAGACTATGATGTGCAACGAATCAAAATGTCTCTTGAGCAGCAACAGCAGCAGCAGCCGCGGCGGACAGTCAACGGGGCGGCAATCAACCAGTTTGAGGCCGGTCAGCAAAACCTGCTCAGACAGCAAAGGCTCAGAGGTGAGAGAGGGAGCTTGTATGCCTTGACCCCTCAACCCCTGCCCCCAGCTCAACAGACGGGACAGCCAAACCAGAGCTCCTGCAGTCCCGGTCTATTGTTCCCTGTGTTTGCATCTCTCAGGAAGCTGTGTGCGCGCGGGTGTGTGCGTGCTGCAAGAGAAAGTAGAATGAGTAACCATGAGTTTTTATTAACAATTCAGACTTGTTTTCGGGGCCATTGTATTTAGAAAACACCATTTTGCCTTTCAACTTTTATAAATTCCTTTTTGTCGTTTGTTATCTGGTATTTCAGAACAATTCAGCAAAATTTGGTACTACTCTTAAACAGTAGTAAAAGCTTCTATTTTCTAGGCTTATTGTTCGATAAGTTTTTTTATTTTCAAGTGAAATAAATTTCTAATTTCCAAGCAAATTCCCCCTTGCCCTCAGGTGAAAGTGACCAGCTGATTGAGAACGCCGCTTCTTCGCCTAACAGACCGTCGCTGCTGCGACCCCCAGCCAGTCCGCCTCGCTGCTATGGCCTCCTGGACGAGGTCACGGATCCGCCAATGCAGCTTGCGTTGAGTGGGCTTCAGCAGCAGCAGCGCCAGCAGCTGTGCAGAACTATGCAGAACAGTCAGCAGCAACAGCAGCAGCAACAGCAACAGCAGCAGCAGCAGCAGCAGCAGCAGAGGCGCTACACTCACACGCGCATCAAGACAGCCCATCGACCATTGACCTGCGATCGAATTGAAATACTTGACCCTCAAGCTACGCTGACCTCTGCTGCGGCAGCTGCGGCAGCAAGACAACAACTGCAGCAGCAGAAGCAGCAGCAACAGCAGCAGCAGCAACAACAGCATCAGAAATCCTGCTTGGATCGAGTCGAATTCCTTCCAGACGATCTGCAACTCATCCAGTGCCCGCGACGGCGACGTGACGGCCCTGGAGGCTGCGTAAGCGGAGTCGGAAGCGGCGGTGGCGGCGGCACTGGACAGACTTACCTGTGGGAATTCCTGCTGGACCTGCTGCAGAATCCGCGCTATTCGCCCCGTTTCATCCGCTGGTTAGATCGGGACCGGGGCGTCTTCAAGCTGGTGGACAGCCGCGCTGTGTCCCGCCTGTGGGGCATGCTCAAAAATAAGCCAGATATGACTTACGAGACCATGGGCCGAGCGCTGAGGTGAGTCATTGCTGGGATTATGTTTGCAGGAGGGCTGTTGGCACTGGCGTATTTTTGTTGACAGTAAACCCTGAGCACATGGTGCGTACATCTGCCCTGACTTTCTCATCGTCAGGCAGTGTGCACTCTCACCGTGCCTTGGAGGTTGGCCCTCAAGGGCGTAAATTGCACGAAAAGCCCCCAAGCCTTCTCTCCGTGGCAGCCCCACAAATGAATGCGGGACCTTGGTGCGAGAGGTAAACGCTTTAGACCACTCTGCCACTCACCCCGATACCGAAATCCAGATTTCTACTTTGCCTATTAGTTCCAGCTGTCTTGACTATTGACTGAAATTCCTGAGCTGCCAATTTTTTCGATTCCAGTATTAACGCTTTATATTCTTGGAAACCTGTTCAACCTGAGGGGGTGAGTGACAAATGACGGAGCGTTTGAATCTCCCACCAAGGAGATTCAACTCCCACTAAGAAGCGTCCCTGAGCTCGATTTCGCGGTGAGGCCACATTCTTTTGGGCGCAGTCACGGAGAGCAATTTACGCCCTTGAGGCCCTAGAGTGAGAGTGTATACTGCGTGACAATAGAAAGTCAGGGCAGATGCATAGTGACAATTATTGCGGTTAAATATTTACTGGAGCATTGCTAAATATTGATTTCCCAATTCAGGTACTACTACGCCAGAGGCATCCTGAACAAGGTGGACGGCCAGAGATTGGTCTACCAGTTTGCTAACCTGAAGAAGATGTGTGACAGTTGATTTTAAATAGGATGTTTTTGAATCGGCGGCTGTGACCAATTTATTCTCCTGTAGTCTTCGACCACATTCCATGCCAATTCTTTAGTTGCAGACCCTCACCTTTTTATTCTGCCCTCTGGTCAAAGCGTCCTCTGACCTAGCATGGGGTCAAAGCAATTCGCTTGGCATATCATTACGTAAGCATACTCTCAGTTAACTCTAGGCCATTCGTCGATATAATTAGCTATATCAGATGCATTGTCATGTTGTCTAGCCAACAAGTGAGTCAAAATTATTGAGATTTTACCATAGACAATTAGTCACAGCGCACTAATGCTCCTGTCTATGGCAGAGAGCCCTACTTTTAGATGATAGTAGGGCGTGCAACAAAGCCATAGACACTCGCTGAGCGCACTCGTGGTCATAGGCGTTGATCTTTTTAATTCGACAACAGTCAGGCTTCGTCGTGCTTTATCTCTCCGTTAGAAAAAATTCGAAAATTATTTTTGTTTATCATAAAATAGGCGGTCTGTTCCAGAGTTTCAAGAGCGTAATCTGCCTACGCAGAATGTCAAGCTAACTTTAAATAATTTAATCAGTCGAGCTAACGTCCTAATTAGTCCACAATTGACCCCAAAGCAAGCATTCAAGTGTGTTTGTTAATTAAACAGCAGCAAAAACTCCCCTGCCTCTGCATTTTCTTGCAATTTTCCTGCATAGCACGTACTAAAGAAGCTTTTTAATTACTTGTTGGTTCTGTTGCATCTGTTTCCGTGTTTCCAGTTCCAAGTTATGCTTTTATTTAGCGTTGACGCTATAAAGCGCAACCAAACTACGCCACGCACCAACATACTGTACAATTACACATTCTACCAGTACAAAAATTGTTGTTCTTCAATGAAATCTAACTACAAGATGAGTGTAAAAACTTCCATTGCTGCCACATTTTCACTATAAAGTAATTCCCGTACCTCTACATACTCCATAATTATAGTGACTTCCGTATTCTTTACCTGATTATGATGATGATATTGCATTCATTGAAGGCCCACTTTGTCCAATTGTAAATTGCATGTACTCACTAAAGCACAATCAATTAGCTAAGAACTGAAATTGGGCCTTCTTTGATTCTAAGCCTTACCAATAACCTTTTTGCTGCTTGATGCCTGCTAGATAAATTGTTTCAATTCCAAAGCCTGCATTCCAAATAGATAATTACATATAAGCAACTCTTAGGTACTATCTACCTTTCGGAAAATTATTATGAAAACATTACATGTGTGATTTTACCAGTTAAGCCTCTGTAAACTCGCTTATAAATGGAAATATATTTGCAACTTGACTGCTGCAAATGCACACTTAGCCATGTATGCACTCATTTGTATCGGAGCTGACATCCTTAAACAATCTTTGCATGCGCACGCGGCTTGTATAGTCATCGACAAGCGCATTTGAAATTATACAACGGAATTTTTGTTAACAATCATTCATTTCTTGTTAAATGCTAAGCTTTAACAATAATTCCAAGATCCGTTAGTTTAAGCAAATGTCATTGGAGGAATGTATTTCAAATAAGTATACCCCCAACTGGCTCCTAATCCCCGTAATGCCAACAGTAAAGTTTTCAGATTTTTTTCTATGATAGAATCAAGAAAAAACGCCAACAAGAACGAATGACTACCAATTACTATGAATACGAGCTATAGTCCATAGTGTAACCATTTTAAGAATTGGTTAAAACATAGAAACGATAAAAACTATTCATACTGGAAACAAGAGGGCTCGTTGCTAAATTGCTGTTTAGTAGTCCTTGGTGTGGGCACTGGCACATCATTGAAGATAGTCAACCCATCGAGCCATTGAGAAGGCATGCACCGTTCCGCTGATCACATGCGGAGACAGATACTATAAAACACTGACCCATACATATAGAACCCATTAGTGAAGGGTGGAGAAAAAATGAACGCTTTTAGGCAATAAGTGCATCGCTACACACTTATTATTAAAAAAATCATTTTTGTTGCAGATGGCAGATGGCAGATGGAGCACGATAATCAAAAGCACGATAATTAAAAGATTGATAAACTGTACGTAAAATAATGGGCAAAGGCTTTTAACATAATGTAGTAAAAAAGCAATTCAAATGCATTAAACATATATTTAGAAAAATTTTGAAAGCTTTCTTTGAGAAAAAAGTTAACATTTTGTTTAAAATGTCAAGCAGCTGACTTTTAAAAATATTGTTTTTGTGAAATAACTACAATCAGCTGATATATCGTCATATCGACACCGTGTTCAAGAACGTTTTACGTTTATATGTTATTATAAATTACATGACAAAGAGTAATGGTACGTTAAGTGTGCCGATTTTTTTTGCCTTTTTTTTAATGTGTCTAGCAAAATCCTGCACTTGCCTGCAAACCAGAAATATTATTTTCCTTCTTATTTGCTGTTGCCACTCAGTGATAGACCTCCAGGCGCCAGTGGCCAGCAGCTATGTACATTTATTTTTAATTGTATGGGCTAAAATATATTATTATATTTTACTATTATAATAGATTCTAATATACAGTTATGTTATACATATTCCTATAGCATATTTGGTGTTTAGGTTATGAATGCAATATTACTGATGTTTGATTTTTATGCTTACAATTTAGCTTGTCGGAGAGCTTAATGTATGAACTTATATATTTTAGCGGCAGAACTAGCAAAAGAAGACAATAGAAGCCTGTAATTTATATTTTTGACAAAAATTATATGTTTCCTAATCATACTCCTTCTATAATGTAAATTGATTATGAAAATGCTAAAACTATCCAATTTAAATGGCAAGTATTAAATGAGCTATGAGTAAAGAAAGCTGCACTGTTTATTACTTAGAATTGATCATCTGTATCATCATAGGTGTGTTAGCT
This sequence comes from Macrostomum hystrix, assembly GCA_950097015.1. Classification (NCBI taxonomy): domain Eukaryota; kingdom Metazoa; phylum Platyhelminthes; family Macrostomidae; genus Macrostomum; species Macrostomum hystrix. The sequence goes on from CATNEN010000012.1 coordinate 3,456,513, forward strand.
AGCCCTTGTTTATATATAACATACCCATAAGTATGTTAGTTAATGTCAATAAAAATATAACAAAATTATAGCGCTAGTAAGGAGTTTCTAGAACTCAAATCCTATAAACACAAGTAATGATAGTAAACTTCTTACAATTTGTGTCTTAAGGCTAATATTATATTATGCCTACCAAAATGTTTTTATTTAAAAGAGATTTGCCAAGCTTCCATGTATTTTTTTAGCCAAGGGCCTACATATTCCTAATACTAATAGTATAGTTACTAAAGTAATCCAGAAAATTGAATTAAAGTATATTTAATAATCTATTTACTAGTAATCATGGGACTAACATTCACTATGGGACTTTTTTCCTCAGCCCTCACTGCTTAGAAAAGCTAAAATGAAATCAATGTATTTGTTCCATCTTTTCTTGCAACTGACAATATAGCAGAGATCAGATAGGGCACTGTTTTTAAAGTTGCTCTTTTAACTGAGGACCGTTTTTCAGCTCTATTTACCAGTTGAGCCATGCCATTTGTGGGACTAGACTGGCGCTCGCCTGGTGACCAGTGGATCAAGACCGACTCTGGAAACTGGGAGCAGCTGCGACTGTGGCGAATTAAAATGTTCGACCATCTGAATGACAGCACAATGCGCAGGTTGGTGCTAGAATGCTTCAGTTTAACAAAAAATACCTCCTAATAATAATAATATTATTATAATAATAATAATAATAATAATAATAATTGCTCGAGGGCTGCGGGCAATGGCACATCATTTGGTGACTATAGACCCGCAGCCAGTGAGGAGGCAATTCTGCCTGTTCTGACTCCTGAGCACACACGCACACAGATACTGTACGCAGGCACACGCTCACACAGGTGTGTACATCTGCCCTGACTTTCTCATCGTCAGGCAGTGTACACTTCACTGTGCCTTGGCGGTTGGCCCTCAAGGGGGCGTAAATTGCACGACAAGCCCCCAAGCCTTCTCACCGCGGCTGCGCCACAAATGAATGTGGCCTCGCCTTGGAATCGAACTTAGGGACCTTGGTTCGTGAGGCAAACGCGGTAACCGCTCTGCCACCGACCCCTCTAAAATACCACTTTGAAAACCATGCTAAAAATAGCTGATTTCAGTCATAAATGAAATATAGCTATGATAAATTAAGTGACTCGCTTAAGAAATCATGATTAATATAGTTGCCTCACAAATCTCTGCTTGTAGAATGATTCGCAGCTCGTTGTCTGCCAGCGCTGGCGATGCTCAGAGCCAGGCCATGGGCACTGCAGACTCGCTACAGTCTATTCGCCAGCCGTACGCTTTTGTGAAGAGAAAAACAACCAGAGAGGTAAGCAATGTGATCAACACTTGCATAGCAATATCTTCAATGAGTCCCCCCAGTGTCCTTCAATGAGTCCCCCCAGTGTCCTTCAATGAGTCCCCAGTGTCCTTCAATGAGTCCCCCAGTGTCCTTCAATGAGTCCCCCAGTGTCCTTCAATGAGTCCCCCAGTGTCCTTCAATGAGTCCCCCCAGTGTCCTTCAATGAGTCCCCCAGTGTCCTTCAATGAGTCCCCCCCAGTGTCCTTCAATGAGTCCCCCCAGTGTCCTTCAATGAGTCCCCCCCAGTGTCCTTCACTGAGTCCCCCCAGTGTCCTTTAATGAGTCCCCCCAGTGTCCTTCAATGAGTCCCCCCAGTGTCCTTCAATGAGTCCCCCCAGTGTCCTTCAATGAGTCCCCCAGTGTCCTTCAATGAGTCCCCCCAGTGTCCTTCAATGAGTCCCCAGTGTCCTTCAATGAGTCCCCCCCAGTGTCCTTCAATGAGTCCCCCCAGTGTCCTTCAATGAGTCCCCCCCAGTGTCCTTCAATGAGTCCCCCCAGTGTCCTTCAATGAGTCCCCCAGTGTCCTTCAATGAGTCCCCCCAGTGTCCTTCAATGAGTCCCCAGTGTCCTTCACTGAGTCCCCCCAGTGTCCTTTAATGAGTCCCCCCCAGTGTCCTTCAATGAGTCCCCCCAGTGTCCTTCAATGAGTCCCCAGTGTCCTTCAATGAGTCCCCCCAGTGTCCTTCAATGAGTCCCCAGTGTCCTTCACTGAGTCCCCCCCAGTGTCCTTTAATGAGTCCCCCCCAGTGTCCTTCAATGAGTCCCCCCCAGTGTCCTTCAATGAGTCCCCCCAGTGTCCTTCAATGAGTCCCCCCCAGTGTCCTTCAATGAGTCCCCCCAGTGTCCTTCAATGAGTCCCCCCAGTGTCCTTCACTGAGTCCCCCCAGTGTCCTTCACTGAGTCCCCCCAGTGTCCTTCAATGAGTCCCCAGTGTCCTTCACTGAGTCCCCCCAGTGTCCTTCAATGAGTCCCCCAGTGTCCTTCAATGAGTCCCCCCAGTGTCCTTTAATGAGTCCCCCCCAGTGTCCTTCAATGAGTCCCCCAGTGTCCTTCAATGAGTCCCCAGTGTCCTTCAATGATCCCCTCAGTGTCCTCCAGTGATTCCCAACTCTAACTCTACATACAGTGAGTCGGATGTTTGCCTCAGTCCTTTAAAGTCCTAAGTTTTTGTTACTCCTCATAAAGGCTCTAAGGTTTATAAATTTACTCACTGTCAGCTGTCAGGATAACATTGACATTTTCTCGCTAAACCACTCCTTCCACCCGTTCGTCAGAGTCTGGTCACCACTAGCATTGGCGACGTGTTTGCTCGCCTCGACATGGACGGTGGACTGAAGGATCTGCGCAGATTCCGCTACATCACCAAGGTTGCACCTCATATTGAACTCCCGTATACTCAATCGGCACCAGTTTTCTAATTATAAGATCCCCATCTCGCCCCTCCTCTTGTTGATTGTACAGATTGTCTACCTGCTGATAGCTGACAGACTGCACCAGGTGTCAGGCCGGGCCCAGCTTCTGCTGGTTCAGCTGGCCAAACAGGCGGCTGAGCAGGCATTGGCCAGCAAGATGTACATCGGCGTGGCCAGGTAGGCCATTAATTTTTAACTTTTGTTAATTACAGTGGAAAGACTTATTTTACCCCTAGGTGAAGACCTCGGGGATATTTCAGATATTTCAAATACCCGCTTCATCAAATAGAGCGAAAACTTTAGCCTGAAAAATAAAAAGAATTTTTTTTCATAGCGATTGATTGAATGTTGGCATTTAAAACTGTTAACAATGTCCCGAATACGAACTCACTTAACAATGGCCAAATGAAACCCAGGGACTCAGAGCGAGTACCACAGCATGCTGTTTACTCAATTTCTCATTTTGTGACCTCGCAGACAGCTGGTCGACGGCCTGCGCCAATCGCTTGACGAGCATCGCTACGAGCACATCGGCAGCGAGGAGCTCTGGCGCCGGCATCGGGACGCATTGGACGAGATGCGGCTGCTGCTGGTGAGGCCCCGACCTTTGATTCGGGTCATATTCTCAGTCCTGGGGTAGTATTGGATTCGGACATTATGCATAAATGAATGGGATTCTCAGGTGAAATGAATGGGATTCTCAGGTGAAATGAATGGGATTCTCTTGTGAAATGAATGGGATTCTCAGGTGAAATGAATGGGATTCTCAGGTGAAATGAATGGGATTCTCAGGTGAAATGAATGGGATTCTCAGGTGAAATGAATGGGATTCTCAGGTGAAATGAATGGGATTCTCAGGTGAAATGAATGGGATTCTCTTGTGAAATGAATGGGATTCTCAGGTGAAATGAATGGGATTCTCAGGTGAAATGAATGGGATTCTCAGGTGAAATGAATGGGATTCTCAGGTGAAATGAATGGGATTCTCAGGTGAAATGAATGGGATTCTCAGGTGAAATGAATGGGATTCTCAGTTGAAATGAATGGGATTCTCAGGTGAAATGAATGGGATTCCCAGGTAAAACGGCTCATTTTAGCTCAAGGAACAGTCCCATTCTGTTTAATGTTTTCTTGAATGCGATTTAATCAATACTAGTGGGATAAAAATAAAATGTCAGGGAGACGCGGAAAATCCTAGCCTGACCGAGGCCTCAATCGGCGTCAACTCGCCAACTGACGCACCCGTTGACGACACCGCCGTCGCCGTAGCCGCTTCGCCGTTCGCCGCCAATCCATTCGACGCGATGCCGGCCGACTGCATTCGGCAGGTGCTGCGCCGCCTGGAAGATCCGGCCGACATTGAACGACTGGCCGGTCTTGACCGACGCCTGGCTGACCTGGCCAACGAGGACCAATTGTGGAAACGCCTGGTGCTGTTCCACTTCGCAGGCGGCGCTGTTGGCGGCGGTGGCGGCAAATCTATCGGCGCCTGCCGCTCTCTGATTGGTCCGGCGGTCACATCGGTCGACGACTGCAATTGGCCCAGCGTCTATCGCCGACTGTTTAGACGCTGCGGCGACTCGCAGCAGTTTTATCCCGTCAGCTTGCACCTGTGCCCCAGGTGCTCCTGCCTGTTCTGGCCGGTGAGAAGTTCCGCCGATACTTCAGCGATCTGCCCCCACCATTCCGCTGATTCTTCAGCGATCCGCCCCCCCACCATTCCGCCGTTTCTTCAGCGATCCGCCCCCCACCATTCCGCTGATTCTTCAGCGATCCGCCCCCCCACCATTCCGCTGATTCTTCAGCGCGAATCCGCCCCCCACCATTCCGCTGATTCTTCAGCGATCCGCCCCCCACCATTCCGCTGATTCTTCAGCGATCCGCCCCCACTATTCCGCTGATTCTTCAGCGATCCGCCCCCACCATTCCGCTGAGTATTCGTGCAATATATGCTATTAGTTTTCATTTGTTCCCTATCATTTCACTCCCCAACACGCCAGAACCTCGGCCACCCGTGCAACGTGGTCAGCTGCAACACGGAGTTCAGCCAACAGGCGGCTGATCCGGAGCTTCAGGCCGGCGAGCAGGAGGCGAAGCCGCCAAAGCCGATCAGCCCAGAGGAGTTTGTGCGATTCTTCTTTTAAAATGAGGGATTTTACTGCGCAGCGCAGGTTGCCTACCTAGCAATGTATGTCGGCTATTGGATTGCGCTTGTTGTCAGTCAGCTTTAAGGGGACAGGCTATGTGTTAGCAGGCTTTAAGGGGGCTGTAGCTTAGTTGTTGGGCGTCCGACTCACGACTTAAAGGTCGGGGTTTCGATTCCTGACTCCACTGGAACAATTTATGTCTTTTAGCAAGACACTTATCTCTGCAGTTTTTCTGTTCACCCAGCTGTGAAATGGGAACCAGTAACAGCAGGTGTTATCAAATATTCATTTAAGGACTCAACTCGTCTGTCCTTGAGGCTAGAATAGAATGCATGGTTAGTTGGTTCCCCTTTGACCTTTTCACCACCGTTACAGTATTATATTCTAGATTTCTGTGCTTTGGACTTCTGTGACTAGTTTCGAAGGATTTTGATGACCAGATCTGAAGAATCTGTATGACCAGATCTGAAGAATCTGTGTGACCAGATCTGAAGAATCTGTATGACCAGATCTGAAGAATCTGTGTGACCAGATCTGAAGAATCTGTATGACCAGATCTGAAGAATCTGTATGACCAGATCTGAAGAATCTGTATGACCAGATCTGAAGAATCTGTATGACCAGATCTGAAGAATCTGTATGACCAGATCTGAAGAATCTGTATGACTAGATCTGAAGAATCTGTATGACCAGATCTGAAGAATCTCTATGACCAGATCTGAAGAATCTGTATGACCAGATCTGAAGAATCTGTATGACCAGATCTGAAGAATCTGTATGACCAGATCTGAAGAATCTGTATGACCAGATCTGAAGAATCTGTATGACCAGATCTGAAGAATCTGTATGACCAGATCTGAAGAATTTGTATGACCAGATCTGAAGAATCTCTATGACCAGATCTGAAGAATCTGTATGACCAGATCTGAAGAATCTCTATGACCAGACTATGGAGTCCAAAGGCATGGACAATATTCTGCTTTGACATGCATGCTATTGATCGATCAAGCTAAACTTATCGATCGAAACGCAAAAGTAGCTGGGTGGCGTGGAAGCATTATTGAGTAGCACTTTTACTGTAACTACACCAGCTTTTTAAGAATCGTGCGGTCACAAAAATGGTTTTTTATTTACCTTTCATTTTTTCACAAACCTGTGGCCTATAATTTCTTGAAGCCGGGAAGTTAATCGATGTTGATCTGTTTTTCCTGTCCGATTCTAGTCATTTATCAGATCAAAAGCGTTTTTACTAAGTCTAAAATGCAAATAGGAGTTAGTCCTTTATAAACTAATTCATATTAGATTATGAATTAATTCTATTAGGTTATTTCATGCATTTGACCTCCGTAAAATTGAGATGACTTCATTTGAAATATCAAGGCACCAGTTTTTATGTAAATACAACTGTGATACATTTCTCTTTAATATTTTTTCACCTCGCTATTGTGATGTCCCATTTCAAGTGCATTGTAAAAATCAGAGCATTCATCATTCCTAGATTTGCTTTTGCTAACTTCAAGTCTGTGTAACTCACGTTTTCACTATACATTTCTAGTTGTTATTCAGAGAAATATACACAACGCCACCCGTTAGTTAATGCAAACTGTTCTCACCTGAAATTAATAAACAAAAAATGAAGACAAGATTGGAACCAGCAACCATTGTACCAGAAATTTGGGTGGGTGGGCTCTGTCCACAGACTGTACATAGCCTTTGGAATAGCCGAGGCTGTTCCACTAGCTGTACATGGTCTACCGGGTGGCCCATGCGTTTAAGGACAACTTAAAAATGATAAAATGTATATACATTTTTAATATAAAAACAACCAACAAACGAAAACTTTAACATTTTAACTGACCGCCATAATGTCTAGATGGCAACTAAAAATAACATTTACTCAATGTAGCCCCCCTCCGCTGCATACACGGCTTCAATGGGAGACCGAAACTTGGTACAGGCACCTCTGATGACGGCAGGGCCCTGAGCTGACCAGGCAGCACTAACAGCAACTTGGAGAGTCTCCACGGTAGCATAAGTTGTTAAACATGCAACGCGGGCCACGTTGTTCCACACAAAGTAATCGAGAGGGGAACAGTCTGGACTCGATGGTGGCCAAGTGGTCGCATCCCAGAAGTCCTCGCCGAGCTCCCGGCGAAGAAATTCTTGAGTAGCGACAGCCGTGTGGGCAGGAGCGCCGTCCTGCTGAAAAACAAACGTACCTGGGGCAAAGTTGTGTCGAATCCATGGCAGTACATGATCCTGCAGCATGCGGATGTACTCGGCTGAGTTGATTTTCACTCCAGATCGGGGGAGTCACCCTGCCGTCCGAAGCCACGACACCGAGAAACATGGCACCTTTGGCATGTTGCTGGCGAGGCATATAGCGGTGTTCCTCCGCAGCAGAGCTGGAGTCTCCTTTCAACTGCCGCAGCAGCTCCAACTTCTTCAATGTCGCTCTTGACGGCGTAAACAAACGACCTTGCAACATTGAGGTTCTCTGCTATCTGTGCTGGGCTTATACCCCGCGCGAGCTGGTCTACCACCATCAAACGTTTAGCGCGATTCATGGCTAATGCTAAGTTGCCGAAAATTTTCGCGGCAGCTACAGACTATATAGATACTATTTTGTCTATGACCAAAACTATTATGCTCTAGCTACCGCTGGCTTTGCTTTCTTCTATTTTTAAGGTTGTCCTTAAACGCATGGGCCACCCGGTAGGTACATGATCTATTCTATGCGTATGAGATTAACTTTTCACACTCAAACTTTATGGTCGCAACTGTTGCACTGGAACTACCAGGTGGAATCCTCCTGACAACTGTTTGTGCTGCACCCGAACGGAGCAACGCAAGCACACGAAACTAAAAAACACGGAGTTACCTAAACAATAATCAAATCGCCAGCTCTTCCGATCGTCGACATCTTCAATAGTTCTGGCCTAAGGTTGTATTTATCCAATATGCGCTAGTGTATTTCATGCACCCCCTATTCACTAATTGGCACTGCGCCTCAGTGTGGCCTTGCCAAACTTTATCAGCATGTCACCCGAAAGTGCCTGCATCATCACTGTCTTCGGTGGTCACCTACTTTTATCTAGACAGACTGCTGGACCTTTAACTCGTGGAACTAGGCCACTATGGACACCCGGTCGCGAATTTCTCCAAATTCACTGACGAAGCCTAAATATTTTGCACAGCTCAACCACAGGACACCATCGCCTAGTCTGTCAAGCTACCCAACGCTGTTAGAATTCAGGCACTGCCAAAAAATGTTTAGGGGGCGGGGTATAAAAACGGGCGGCAAAATAGCTTGGCAGTTCTAATGTTGAACTATTTTGCAAATAGAGTCGTTTGTTCAATATGGCACGAATTAACTGCCTTCATGGTATTCAAAATGACTGAAGGACAAGACAAGACATTTTTACATGTTAACTATAGCCAAATCAGCCAAAATGTAATTTTCGCTAAGCGTACGTAAAGCAAAACAATTCATTGGCACAAACAGTCAGCCGCTGTTAATCATTTTTGCCTCTTAGAGTTCACGAAGAAAAAAACATCAGTTACCTAATATAAATATTTTATGAATTAAAAAATTCTGGATAATCTGTCAAACATGGTAAGCCGCGGAGCAAAATCAACAAATACTTCAGACTAGCAGGTTAATGGGCGATCAAATTAACTCAATTCATTAAATGTTGTCTTAGACAGTCGGGCACATGTTCCAGTTTGAGTCTCCAAGGACGCCTGTTCGAGCCGGATCTCAAAGATAGCCGGTTAGAATTGGTCGCAGCTGAGCGAGCAGGCCGGCGGCCGCTTCAATAGCCGACTCTGGCAGGCGAGGCAGCAGCCAACGGCAGACCGGCAGGAGCCAGGCCTGTACTGAACTGCCGCCGGCCAAGTCGCCAGTCGGATGAGAGGCCAGGTCGACACAAGCAATGGGTAGGCCAGCTAGCAGCAGAGTTAGCAGGGCCAGCGCCAGGGCTACCAGGACCAGCTTGACTAGTACGGAGCAGCAGCGGCCTCCAGCCCGGGACGCAGCCTTCTTGCTAGCGTCGCACTCGCTGTCGCCGTCATCTTCGTCGTCAGCATTGTCGTCCAGAATGCTGCCGTCACCTTGGCCTTGCTTTCCTTTCTGCTGCTGCTGCTGCTGCAGTTGCTCGCGCCGGCGCTGCTTCTTCGCTTCGCGTCGTTCGGCCCGTTCGGCGGCCTCGCGGGCCTGCTGCTTGGCGGCCTCGGCGCGCTCCTCCGCTAAGCGCGCCTGAGAGAGAAAGAGAGGGTGATTAACATTAACATTTATAATTTTTCTGCCCAATCCGATAAAACAACTTTTAGAATCACTACAGTCAACTACAGTTAACTAGCATACGCGGGACATAAAACTTTCCTGAGTAGCTTAAGCTTTTGCCCTTTGGCCATCCTACTATACTAAATGTCTAAGATCTGCTCACCTGGCGCTCCCGCTCGAGACCAGATGACACCTGTCGCATGTAGGGCACCACACTGGCCGCGCAACGTCGGCAGCCGCGCTCGTCCAGACAGTCGCCGGCCGCCTTGGCGAGGCCCGGCTCCAGGCCGTCATTGTCTTTGAGGTCTAGCCAGCGCAGTCGCTCGAGATTGGCAAAGCTGGGCGGCAGGAGACGCAGCCGATTGCCGCGCAGGTCCAGGTGCTGAAGCGAACGCAGTCGGCCAAATGAGGCGGGCAGGTAAGTCAGGCGGTTCTTGCTCAGGTCTAGTCGGATTACCTGGTCGGCTAAGTCGCCGAAATCCTCCTGAGGGCGACGGAAACAGTCTATAATTAGACATGAGCACAGAGCACAGTTAAGTTTGTGTACACATGATACTTTATTAAGAATAAATATGATTTTTAATTGCATCTGCTTAGTTTTTACACTTTATTTTTTAACCACTAAGAAACATTTTCACATACAGGCAGCTGTTCGAGGTTGTTGCAGCTGAGGTCAATGGTGTCCACTTTTGCCAATGCCTTCTGAAAAAAATGATGCAGTAGGCATAATGGTAATTTACAGTGAATTACAAATACAAGCACAATAAAGACCTAGCAGACCAGTGCGGGAGACTATTTGATAGACTTTGATAAAGTCTGAATTCTGGCGAATGTCTTTCAGTCGGAATCGTCAACTCATTCGTCAATCTTGTGTGCCAGAATGCCAATTTCGCAATGATAAATGTACAGCAATCAGCCGCCAGAATAGTTCATCTACCGTCCTGCTTCTTTGGTCACGTTCAAAGCAGCAGGATGAATGAGGCTATGCCGGTGTTTAATATGAAACACACCAGCTGTACGCAAATCATAAGCACGGTCCTCGAAAATGATCATTTTTTCCTAGTTTACATCAACACAGCAAAAAAGACACAGTCCGTCTTGGATCCGCTAAGAAACTCTGGAGCAGCCAAGACACAGTGCAGTCGGTTTTTAAAGCTGTGGAATCAGTTCTGCAAGATGCAGGCTGTCCAGACTGGATTCGAGCTTGACAGGAATCTACCGTCAGACAGTCCACATCCGATCCTTCCAACCTGATGTTGTCAGCTGTGGAATTTTTGTGTACATGTACGCCAAAGTGATTGCAACATCTACAGATGATGAATTCAGAGGCTTGTGCATTCCGACTTCCACTGCCTTTCTTCAACGAGTGCGGTCGGTTATTTGGACTTTTTTGGAGAAGGACGCAGAGTCTGAACTTCCATCAGCATTCATTGACCATTCAAATGACAACTGCTGCAGCAGGTGCAGCAAGGAGGTGTCTAAAAAGAGTCGAGACTGGCTCCAGTGCGACCTTTGTGATGCCTGGTTTCATATTGACTGCGCGCCTGAAGAAATGCTGCTCTGTCACAAAGCAGATGGATTGGCTTGCTGCTGTGCATCTTATGTTTAAAAGTGAGAATGCGATGGTTGCATTAAATGTGCCAATTTAACCTGCAAATTACCACTCTATCTTTGTGAATGCTTTACTTCAGTATGTTTTGCTATCACAACCTGTATATATTTTGCTTCATTAACTTATGTCACATAACATGAATTCATAAGTACTGTGCATAAAAAATTGCAACTTGTATTTGACTCTAAAAACTTTGTAAAATCTAAAACTCGAGTGAAGCTTAAGACTTTGTGAAAAACTCTGCCAAAGCCAGTCCAAAGCCTGGTTAAAAAAGAGGAGGGTTCACAAATATTCTTGTAAAAAAGGAGATAACCGAAGAAAAAACCGATTTGAAATGAAAGCAGATAGAATTTGAGATTCATGAGAAAGCTTATGCCAGCCTGGTGCCTCAAACCTGACCCCCAGTGCTCCGTGATGCCAAGTCAGATGGCTCTGAAAGTCTAGTTACATACTAGTAGACAATGTTTCCTTCCGAGTCTAGAGTTTGAAGCGTCTAGCTTAATCAGAAGCTACCATTTGCAATGCAATGTACATGGGTTCAGTTTAGTACTGAGTGGGGGGCACTTGACCCCCAGTGCTCCGTGATGCTGAGTTAGATAGCTCTGAAAGTCTAGATATATACTAATGGACAATGTTTCCTTCTGAATCTAGAGTTTTAAGCATCTAGCTCAACCAGAAGTTACCCTTAATTATGTTACTGTACTTCAAAACTGTATAGCTATAGGTTCATAGTTGTGTAATAAACTTTATAACAAAAAACCAGTCACTGTAGCAAGTGATTGAAATAAAAACAAATGTCTCCAAAAAAATCTATGGTCATTTGCTTTTATTTTACTGTTTTGTTGTGGATAATTGATGGAATTGTTGATTTTTTAGTATTAGACTTTATTGGAGTTGGAGTTAGGCCTACTGGAAATGTACATGTATAGGCATGGACAATGACAAGAGGCTTGAAATACTGTCTTTTTATGATATAGAAACATATAGCAATGCAGCCAGCACAAAACACAATAGAGAGCTTGCCTTGGGCACAATTTGATGCCTGCCCCCTTTTTGCTACTTTGTGGTTGGTACATGACATTTGTATTAATATTATGACTGCCTATATTTATCTATAGAACCCTACTTTTTTTCTACAAAAGAAGCATAAAAAACATTAAATATTTAAAAGGTAAATAGTAGCTCAAAGCTATCTAAAAAATATTAGCTACATAAACTAAAACACATTAACAGTAAAGGATCTTACCAATAAAGCAATTAGAGCTTGGCTAAACATTTAAGAAGTATTATGAATAACCTTTATGAAGATACTGTACATAGGCCTATGGATATGATATTTAGATAGATTTTTTCAAGCAAAGTAAAATACAAATGGCAGCAGAAAGAAAACTACTTACAATGTCTTTAACACTAACTTCAGTTAGATTTGACATGCTCAGATCTAACTCGCGTCCATCCACATGTCTTTTATACATGTTTCTTTAAGAAAAATGTTATGTTATGAGAGTCCTGAAAATTAATATTTTAACAAATTATGCTAGACACAGACTGTATCAAGAAATTTTATATATCAGCAGTTGTTTCTTATAGTATCGAAGACAAAGTCAAAAGTATAAAATGAAGTATATATTATATAATTGCAGATGTGTATGAATAATGATTAAATCTCTCAGCTTGCAGACCACCAATGTAAAATAACACTAAGTATTTCTCTATACAACCACTGTGTGTAGAAAAATATGAAAATAATTTCTTGAAACTTGATATACTAACAAATTTATTTCAATGTAAGTCTGGAAAGGGGAGCTTTAGTTAGGTGGACCTATAATCAAGAAATAAAAAACGAATAATTGCTATCTGTTCTTTAGACGCAAACACAGGATGGTTTCGTTGCAAAAAATTCAGCACAGTAAAGAAAGAATAATAGAACACTTATTGTGAAATTAACGCTTGCGTGCAACAAAATTAAATTTGCTCCAAAAAGATAAATAAAGAGCAACTGTTTAAACAAAGTCATAAAAAGCAACTCGTGTTGTCAGATAAGCTGCGATAAAACCGAAAGCTTTTGAAAAAGTGGATTTTTATGCTTATGAACCTTCCATCATATTCTCATAGTCTTATTTTTTGTGGTTGAAGATCCATCCCTTATTGGAGGAATAGTTAAAGATCTCCTTTGTTGAGGACCCTTGTATCGATGATTAAACTAAGAGCATTATACTTACATGCGTATATTTTTTACTCGTGTCTTTAAATTTGTTTCAGTTAAGACTATTTTTACAGTTATAAGTGCTAAATTACAAAGAGAAATTAAACATTAAGTGCATATCTTAACTGTTTTATTCCTTATACAGCTAATGGACTGCAGACATTTGCAGCCGAACCAAAAGCAGCAACAAAAATAAGCACTGCATATTTATTTTTACCATTAAAGATACAGCAAAAAAAGTTGTACAAACTTTCACCAAAATAGCGCTTAGATTTGACGAAGTTTTGTTGAATAAAAATCCGGATAGAAACGAGGAAATTGGGATTCGTACAGTAGTTCATTTTGGCATCCAAAATACTTCCAAAATCCAAAATTTGTGACAATAAAATATTACGTTTCTTACTACTTGGTGAGCTATAACAAAGCTTTTTTACTAGTCAAGTTATACAGTATAGGGCCAATAAACAAGCTTAATATAAATATCGCCTTGCTGTAAAACTTTCACAAGCCCACTTTCGAGAGAAAACAAATAATCGAAAATATTACCATAAGCGAAATCTAAACCGCTATCAAACACAAAACAAAGGGAAAGCCAAAGACCTTTAAAATCTCGAGAATTATACACTGTATATAAGAAATTATATATGGCCAGAAGGCACAATAGCAGAGAAAAAGCCAAAATTAAGAAACACTTTATCGTAACGCGGCAATAAACATTCAACTCGCAATAATGCTCTGCACAAAAACACAAGTTGTTTTGAGCTATGAAGCGCAGGTAAACATGTACGTAAATTAGCTTAAATTAACACATCAGACAAGCAATGGGCTTCGTTAAAAACTGTGATAAAATCTATAGAAGCAGAGAATAAAGAAGCCTGCTACATTATTCTTAAAAGTAGGCTCACAATAGCGGAACCCAAAGCTCAGAAGTTGCACATTTGCAACGCAACAAAAGTTAAGAAACGAAGGCCAAAACGAATAACGCCTAGAAAATGATAAAAAGCGATACAACTGCCCAGCCGAGTAGAACCAGCTGCTTGAAAGTCTAGAAAGAGACATAAGCGCTCCTTAGCAACCGTAAATATTATAAGGAAGCAATGCTTAAATAATGACGAGCACAAGTTTGCTTAATAAAACGGCATAAGGAACAAATCACCGATCTCCTGCCTGTCTACACTGCCGTAAATTATCGACCTCCCGCCTGTCTACACTGTCTATAATCATCGACCTCCTGTCTGTCTACACTGTCTATAATCATCGACCTCCTGTCTGTCTACACTGTCTATAATAATCGACCTCCTGTCTGTCTACACTGTCTATAATCATCGACCTCCTGTCTGTCTACACTGTCTATAATCATCGACCTCCTGTCTGTCTACACTGTCTATAATCATCGACCTCCTGTCTGTCTACACTGTCTATAATCATCGACCTCCTGTCTGTCTACACTGTCTATAATCATCGACCTTCTGCCTGTCTACACTGTCTATAATCATCGACCTCCTGCCTGTCTACAAACTCTATAATCATCGACTTCCCGCCTGTCTCCAAACTCTATAATCATCGACTTCCCGCCTGTCTAAACTGTCTATAATCATCGACTCCTGCCTGTCTACAAACTCTATAATCATCGACCTCCCGCCAGTCTCCAAACTCTATAGTATATAGTCTTCACTGAAATTATGACGTCTGCCCTAACCACACGCCCGAACCCGGGCTTTTAATGCCTGGTTCTTCAGATCCCATCATATTCCATGTCTAGAATGAGACACAATTTTGGACATGTAGGAGTAAAACAACTTCAGAAAATACACGGCAGGGGCGACTGAGGAAACAGAAAAGAGAGGCAGATGAAGAGGATAGAAATGCACAAGCCTAACCCTAGCCAGTTTGCCTGGCCCCAGATCCAGATTATAGAAAGCAGCGCGCGCACTGATCTCCTTGGAACCTAGGTCGCTCTTACCTCGCATATTTTAGTTAATGCAGTTTTACTTGTCTGTCAGCCAGTGCAATCCGACTGGGACAAAGATAAAGCACAACGTAACTATTCGTATGTGTCAGTTGTCTAGCTCGGGGGCACACACATACAGACGAGGCGAGAGCAGCATGTCCTTTATGAAAACTTTCTATAAGGAATTATTTCCAATTGAACCTCGCAAAAATAATGCATATTTTAATTAACACAATGTGCTGCTAAAGAGCTATTAATAGACAGCGAAGTAAAAATCTAGAAAATGTATGTATTCATAAATACATAAATAATGAACTAGAACGAATTTAGATGGGGGTGAGGTGAAGCAATAAAAATAAACAAGTCGAATACACAGATAATTGTGTAAAAACAGACATGAACAACCGAACTAATAAATATAAAAAACATTAGAATTGGCAGCTCAGCTTCTTTACAGGGGATTCCTGTGCTCAATTCTTGATCTCTCCAATGAAACAAAGCAATAGTTAGTATATAAAATACTCGAATCTGCTAAAATAACAGTCGATTTACAGCAGCATCAGCTGCTCATCTATTTAAGATACGCTGCACTTCTTGTCATCCTTCACGTTGCCCATTGACTTCTCCACCTGAAGCAGGCAGCGCTCGAACACCGCGTCAACATTCTGCAGGTAACGAAGTGGAGCAATTGTGTTAGGCCTACATGTACTGCTGAAACGCCTGATCACTACACACTGGATTATGAGCTGTGATGCCTGATCACTACACACTGGATTATCAGCTGTGATGCCTGATCACTACACACTGGACTATGAGCTGTGATGCCTGATCACTACACACTGGATTATGAGCTGTGATGCCTGATCACTACACACTGGATTATCAGCTGTGATGCCTGATCACTACACACTGGATTATCAGCTGTGATGCCTGATCACTACACACTGGATTATCAGCTGTGATGCCTGATCACTACACACTGGATTATGAGCTGTGATGCCTGATCACTACACACTGGGTTATGAGCTGTGATGCCTGATCACTACACACTGGATTATGAGCTGTGATGCCTGATCACTACACACTGGATTATGAGCTGTGATGCCTGATCACTACACACTGGATTATCAGCTGTGATGCCTGATCACTACACACTGGATTATCAGCTGTGATGCCTGATCACTACACACTGGATTATGAGCTGTGATGCCTGATCACTACACACTGGATTATGAGCTGTGATGCCTGATCACTACACACTGGATTATGAGCTGTGATGCCTGATCACTACACACTGGATTATGAGCTGTGATGCCTGATCACTACACACTGGATTATGAGCTGTGATGCCTGATCACTACACACTGGATTATCAGCTGTGATGCCTGATCACTACACACTGGACTATGAGCTGTGATGCCTGATCACTACACACTGGATTATGAGCTGTGATGCCTGATCACTACATACTGGATTATCAGCTGTGATGCCTGATCACTACACACTGGATTATGAGCTGTGATGCCTGATCACTACACACTGGATTATCAGCTGTGATGCCTGATCACTGCACACTGGATTATGAGCTGTGATGCCTGATCACTACACACTGGATTATGAGCTGTGATGCCTGATCACTGCACACTGGATTATGAGCTGTGATGCCTGATCACTACACACTGGATTATCAGCTGTGATGCCTGATCACTACACACTGGACTATGAGCTGTGATGCCTGATCACTACACACTGGATTATCAGCTGTGATGCCTGATCACTACACACTGGATTATGAGCTGTGATGCCTGATCACTACACACTGGATTATCAGCTGTGATGCCTGATCACTACACACTGGATTATGAGCTGTGATGCCTGATCACTACACACTGGATTATGAGCTGTGATGCCTGATCACTACACACTGGATTATGAGCTGTGATGCCTGATCACTACACACTGGATTATGAGCTGTGATGCCTGATCACTACACACTGGATTATCAGCTGTGATGCCTGATCACTACACACTGGACTATGAGCTGTGATGCCTGATCACTACACACTGGATTATGAGCTGTGATGCCTGATCACTACACACTGGATTATGAGCTGTGATGCCTGATCACTACACACTGGATTATGAGCTGTGATGCCTGATCACTACACACTGGATTATCAGCTGTGATGCCTGATCACTACACACTGGATTATCAGCTGTGATGCCTGATCACTACACACTGGATTATCAGCTGTGATGCCTGATCACTACACACTGGATTATCAGCTGTGATGCCTGATCACTACACACTGGATTATGAGCTGTGATGCCTGATCACTACACACTGGATTATGAGCTGTGATGCCTGATCACTACACACTGGATTATCAGCTGTGATGCCTGATCACTACACACTGGATTATCAGCTGTGATGCCTGATCACTACACACTGGATTATCAGCTGTGATGCCTGATCACTACACACTGGACTATGAGCTGTGATGCCTGATCACTACACACTGGACTATGAGCTGTGATGCCTGATCACTACACACTGGACTATGAGCTGTGATGCCTGATCACTACACACTGGATTATCAGCTGTGATGCCTGATCACTACACACTGGATTATGAGCTGTGATGCCTGATCACTACACACTGGATTATCAGCTGTGATGCCTGATCACTACACACTGGATTATCAGCTGTGATGCCTGATCACTACACACTGGATTATGAGCTGTGATGCCTGATCACTACACACTGGATTATCAGCTGTGATGCCTGATCACTACACACTGGACTATGAGCTGTGATGCCTGATCACTACACACTGGATTATGAGCTGTGATGCCTGATCACTACACACTGGATTATGAGCTGTGATGCCTGATCACTACACACTGGATTATCAGCTGTGATGCCTGATCACTACACACTGGATTATCAGCTGTGATGCCTGATCACTACACACTGGATTATGAGCTGTGATGCCTGATCACTACACACTGGATTATCAGCTGTGATGCCTGATCACTACACACTGGATTATGAGCTGTGATGCCTGATCACTACACACTGGATTATCAGCTGTGATGCCTGATCACTACACACTGGATTATCAGCTGTGATGCCTGATCACTACACACTGGATTATGAGCTGTGATGCCTGATCACTACACACTGGATTATGAGCTGTGATGCCTGATCACTACACACTGGACTATGAGCTGTGATGCCTGATCACTGCACACTGGATTATATACTGAAATACTGGAATATAGATGATCCTGCAGGGTTAGTTAGACTACAGATAACCCGGGAGTGGGTAGACTAGTCAATAGATAATCAGTGAGGGGCAAGACTAGACTATAGATAATCAGTGAGGGGCAAGACTAGACCATAGATAATCAGTGAGGGGCAAGACTAGTCAATAGATAATCAGTGAGGGGCAAGACTAGACCATAGATAATCAGTGAGGGGCAAGACTAGTCAATAGATAATCAGTGAGGGGCAAAACTAGACCATAGATAATCAGTGAGGGGCAAGACTAGACCATAGATAATCAGTGAGGGGCAAGACTAGTCAATAGATAATCAGTGAGGGGCAAGACTAGACCATAGATAATCAGTGAGGGGCAAGACTAGACCATAGATAATCAGTGAGGGGCAAGACTAGTCAATAGATAATCAGTGAGGGGCAAGACTAGACCATAGATAATCAGTGAGGGGCAAGACTAGACCATAGATAATCAGTGAGGGGCAAGACTAGACTATCGATAATCCGTGATGGGTTAGACTAGCTTATCGATAATCTTTAATGGGTTAGACTAGCTTATAGATAATCCTTAATGGGTTAGACTAGCTTATAGATAATCCATGAGGGGTTAGACTACGAGTAGACTATAGATGATCTGGGAGGGTTTAGTCTATAGATTATACAGGAGGGTGTTTAATGTGCACAAGCATATCATTCCAAGCAATATGATAATTTGATAAACAATACAAAGCACTAAACTAGCCCTGACTTGCCTGATTGCACTTGGCCGATGCGAACACAACCGGGCAGCCCCACTCGCCTGCCAGTTTAGTTACCTCCTCAGGCGACACCTGGCATTCGTCAGTTAAATCTACTTTGTTGCCAACCAGCACCATTGGAAGGTTCTTATAGCCGGTACTCTCAACCAGGTTGTTTCTGGTAACACGCAGCTGCTCAAGTGACTTTCGGCTGGCCATGGAGAATACCAGAACCCAGCCATCGACATTCAGCATTGAGCTGGAGGAGCCAGGCGAACCAGACTCCTGCCCGGCTGTGTCAGCAATCTCCAGGTGATAGGACTGGCCCAAAAGTGTCACATCCTTGCTCATCTTGTCGTCAAGGGTTGGCATGTAATCATCGTAGAATGTATTCTGGGTGAATCGCATGCTGAGGCTGCTCTTGCCTATGATAGCAATTGGGATTTAGGCTTAGTTTTTGTGCTAAGGGTAACTAAGTCACAAACTATCAATTAGTCAATCAACCTTCCTATGCCAGTTTTCTAACTCTGTTCTATTGTTTATATTAAAAAGGCAAACTTTGTGCAACAAAATACACTGATTGTAGCAAGACTGAAAATCTATTAGTTTGTATAAAATAAACAAACAATATGTAAAAATATTGGTATTTTGTCATTTTAACAATGCTTAAAAAGCTTGGTCATATAAAAGGTTTGAAAGAACTATGTATCACTATTTGTATAGAAGTTCTTACTGGGTCTTACACTATTTGGATTGTCATAAATACTGAAGACAGATTTCTTTGTTAAAACAAAATAAAAAGAAAATAAATGATAATAATAACAGCTAATAATTTATTCTTTACTGTAGATCATAAACTCTATATATATGAAATACCTATGTAGAACTCACATGGTGTAACCTATTCATATTTATTGTAACAGGGCTTATGACTCTACTTTTCTCTCTCTTGGTAGCGTATCTCTTGGCACAAGCGGCTTATCCTTCTAAGGCACTGGTCTCTTATTCTCCAGTCTTTGCTGGGCGTTTTCCGTGGATCAGAGGGTCACAGCCTCAAATAACCAACTCAACACTTGAACACTTTCTTACTCAGTTATAGCTTATTTGCTTTTCGCCACACTGGCATGTTGCTTTGTTTCATAGGAATTGCACTCGTTTATATACACAAAAAAGTTTGTTAAAATGAATGAATTTGACATAATATTTATAATATTTTGCATATAAAAAGTATTTAGCACATTAAAACAAAGAGCATAGGTATGAAATTGACTTAAAAAAAAATTATAAAAGCATCCCTACTACATTTTGAATGAACAAAGCTAGTTTCTTTATACATATATATATATAAATAACTAACACAATAAGTTTGTTTAGCTAATTTACTACAAAAATTATAATATCTTTGCATAGAGACAAATCAATTTTAACAATTTAATTCAATAATGTGGACATTAAAATATTTATAGTATAGGTATGCATTTTATATTTGTATATAAACTTTTGTTTAAAATATCATGCCAAAAATATTATTTTATGTTTGAAGAACAAATAAAAACATAGTAAGTTGAGTTTTTATTTGATTCTACGTTAGCTAATTAGCAATTCACAATAATAGCTAGTCTAAAGTTATTGTTACACTCAGACAAAGACTAGCAAATTAGCAATTATAATTAGCACACAAGAATATAGTTTTGGAATTAAATATAAATGCCTAACTAAAACACATATTATGCCTAATAATATAGACAATAAGATTATGAAAAATAACACAATAAAGTGGCCTTGTTTAGGCATAAAAATATTAGAGCAGGAAAAATGTTTCAGAGGCTTTAAAAAATTACTTACCAACAGATCTACAACCCAGGACAGCAATCCTTCTACTTTTTGATGCCATTCCTATTGTTAATATTAATAATAATAGGTTCAATAAGAATTGCTTTCGTCTTGATATCAATCAATGAAGAAAGAACAAGTAATAATAAGTTCTTTCTTAGACTAGAAATGAACCTTATTGCTTGCAGTTAGACCAACCCAGAATTAATTCTTTAATAAAATTCTAAACTTTGTTCTTTAATAAGCTCTAAGCGGTATTTTGCTATTCAATAAAATAGCTAAAATAACAGTAACTTAGACACACTTCTACTCAACACTGCTAACAACTTAGCATTAAATTCAATTTAACCAGGGTAATAGACCAAATAATTTACAAGCGATGTTAATAGTAGCCAAGGTCAAGGATGAGTGATTACCTGCTTTAGCTTAAATATGATGATAGTCAATGATAGATGAGATAAGATAAGATATAAGATAGATAGATTATTTGTAAAACTAAGACTTGCCTTACGACACAGGCCCAAATTCTAACTCTAAGGATATTTAATATTTGTTTAGCACATAAGCATGTGCTCCAGGCATGCAATTCTACATGCGATTCTACTTGACAATCAGCTATATCTAATCACTATCGATTCGAATCTCGTGATCCAATTGTACGTAATTGTAAAACAGAATATAATTACCATTCATGTTGCAATATATTTTTACACAAGAAAATAGCTGAATAGCATTGCAATTACTTTAAAGCCTGTTTATCGCGTAGGTTTTGTTATTCATACATGTTACGTGTTACATGTAATATTCACAAATCTTACGGAATCATGCTTCGAGACATTTGGACATCGTTGAGAATCAATCGTGCTTTTAATTGCCTTAATTATATTTTATTGATTGCTTGTCAGCAGTTTAGTTTACCATCGCTTGCTTGTAGCCAAAGGTGTTATACTTTTCTACTTTTATTTTGTTAATTACAATATTAATTACAATGTTTTTTATACTTAATATGGTTAATTACATTACAAATATTAAGCTGTCTTTAGAACTTTAGGAGTCACATATAGACTCTGCAACAGACATTAAACTGTTTCTTGCGATAAGAAACGTTAATGCTGCGAATTAACGCATGGCGACCGTAAATAACTTGATTATAGCCCCCATTCAAATGGTGCCCGTGCTAGTGCATGTGCTTCACTGCAATTATAGAAGCCCAAATTGAAACGACTGTTTGGCCTACTAATTGTTCTCTGTAGTAGCTTTTGCAAGATTGCGCATAATTTTTGCTAGCTGTCACAGTAAATTTGTATATCTGTTATGCAAACGGCACTATAAGCAAGTGTGGGAATTCTACTTCCTTTTTTTTGTGAACTAAAAATCCATGAAACGGAGTCTTGTCATGCAAAAGTAATATCGTTTGACTTTTCATCAGTAATAGTGACATAATGACATAATGACATAATGGCAAACGCAGCGAGGGCAGCATCAAAGAAATCAGTTCTAAAACTAACTGAAGCAATCATGTGGACACTATAGGGCCTTGATCCACACCCCATGAAATATATAGGTCCCCTAGATGGAGAAAGGTCGGCACATAAATAATCTTAGATTTTACTTATGCCGAACGGGCTAAGAATCAATGGATTATGCATTAGTAACATTTGATTATTCTCTAAGCCGCTGCTGGATCCCAAACAGTATGATAAGCTGCCAGCGCACTCGGTACTGCATGGCTGGGAAAAAATCGTTCTTTGTGCACAAAATTTAGCATATAAATCGCTGCGGTGAACACTGTGACATAGAAATGCGACTGCTGACATGGCAGACTTATAGAGGCTTGTTTGATGCACCGTGATATGCACTTTGATGCACTATTGCCTGCGGAAAACTTCTCCTCGATATAGGAAACAGTGATTGATGATTAATTGATCTTTTATGATTATTTTATGATTTTTGGTCATGGATGGTGATTGACAGTACGATATTTGTAATAAAATGGCAGTGATTAGGGCTAATTTTAATGAAGCAGGTTGTTGTCTTTGAAGGGAAATAAATTGTCATTCCATATTGCTGGTTGTTAGTGTTTTTTGTTGATTGATGATGATTTTAGTTCGATTTGCGTTTCGTTGCTTTTGCCAATTTTGCCAATTGACTTGTCTATTAGTTAAGGCAACTTTAGTTTACTGCATAATGATAATTGGAATAATGATGCTGCAGACAACTACTACGAAGTACGCTCGTATGTTCAAATCAACATCTTTTGGGTTGCAGCATCCCAAACATTCACTGGAGCATCCCACAACCCTTCACTGCAGCATCCCACAACCCTTCACTGCAGCATCCCACAACCCTTCACTGCAGCATCCCACAACCCTTCAATGCAGCATCCCACAACCCTTCACTGCAGCATCCCACAACCCTTCACTGCAGCATCCCACAACCCTTCACTGCAGCATCCCACAACCCTTCACTGCAGCATCCCACAACCCTTCACTGCAGCATCCCACAACCCTTCACTGAAGCATCCCACAACCCTTCACTGCAGCATCCCACAACCCTTCACTGCAGCATCCCACAACCCTTCACTGCAGCATCCCACAACCCATCACTGCAGCATCCCACAACCCTTCAATGCAGCATCCCACAACCCATCACTGCAGCATCCCACAACCCATCACTGCAGCATCCCACAACCCTTCACTGCAGCATCCCACAACCCTTCACTGAAGCATCCCACAACCCTCCACTGCAGCATCCCACAGCCCTTCACTGCAGCATTCCAAACCTTCACTGCAGCATCCCACAACCCTTCACTGCAGCATCCCACAACCCTTCACTGCAGCATCCCACAACCCTTCAATGCAGCATCCCACAACCCTTCACTGCAGCATCCCACAACCCTTCACTGCAGCATCCCACAACCCATCAATGCAGCATCCCACAACCCTTCACTGCAGCATCCCACAACCCTTCACTGCAGCATTCCAAACCTTCACTGCAGCATCCCACAACCCTTCACTGCAGCATCCCACAACCCTTCACTGAAGCATCCCACAACCCTCCACTGCAGCATCCCACAGCCCTTCACTGCAGCATTCCAAACCTTTACTGCAGCATCCCACAACCCTTCACTGCAGCATTCCAAACCTTCATTGCAGCATCCCACAACCCTTCACTGCAGCATTCCAAACCTTCATTGCAGCATCCCACAACCCTCCACTGCAGCATTCCAAACCTTCATTGCAGCATCCCACAGCCCTTCATTGCAGTGTCCCACAGCCCTTCACTGCAGTGTCCCACAGCCCTTCACTGCAGCATCCCACAACCCTTCACTGCAGCATCCCACAACCCTTCACTGCAGCATCCCACAACCCTTCACTGCAGCATCCCACAACCCTTCACTGCAGCATCCCACAACCCATCACTGCAGCATCCCACAACCCATCACTGCAGCATCCCACAACCCTCCACTGCAGCATTCCAAACCTTCACTGCAGCATCCCACAACCCATCACTGCAGCATCCCACAACCCATCACTGCAGCATCCCACAACCCTCCACTGCAGCATTCCAAACCTTCATTGCAGCATCCCACAGCCCTTCATTGCAGTGTCCCACAACCCATCACTGACGCATCCCACAACCCATCAATGCAGCATCCCACAACCCATCACTGCAGCATCCCACAACCCTTCACTGCAGCATCCCACAACCCATCACTGCAGCATCCCACAACCCATCACTGCAGCATCCCACAACCCATCACTGCAGCATCCCACAACCCTTCACTGCAGCATCCCACAACCCTTTACTGCAGCATCCCACAGCCCTTCACTGCAGCATCCCACAGCCCTTCACTGCAGTGTCCCACAATGATTCAACGAAGGCTTTGGTATTGTTTATTGACAAAGGAAAGCTTTAGAAGCTATACGGATTAAGTCTATTTACGATTATAAAGAAATTTTTAAAAATGATTTGCACGCTAAACCTGTCGGTCGCGCCTCTTCTTTTATGGAGATGGGTAGTTTCGCTTTATTAATATAATGATTTATGAATTACAGTAGTAGATAGCTGATTCCGAGCTGAATAGTGCAGTGCTATTCAACCGAATATCTCTCATTTGAAGGGTTGAAGCCAATTCTATAAAGCCATGGATACAAGTGTTAACAGAGATAGTTGAGACACTGTGGAATTCAAATGTTGTTATTATAATAATTAACAATCGCGCGAAATAGGAAGCGGCACAATTCGTAAGAGCAATTGTAAGTTAATTAGGACAGAAATACAAAGGAATCGAGGATTACTCAAAGACGGCGATCCTATACAATAATCGGATGAAAATGATGACAATGCTATAGATGCGATATACACGAAAAGAGATCGCTTCTCGACCGCTCCGCTGACCGGAGATTAACGGCTGAAGTGGCAGACTATGCTTAGCTTTTGAATAAAAAAGCGAAAGAAAAAATTTGCTTTTAGCTGAAGCGTTAGCCAAGAAGCAAAACGATACAAACGTCTGACGCATGATTTGTTCTAAACTGGTCATCAGAACTCTGACACATTCAGGTGAGTGTCCGCATCTTCTTCGTTTCCGCAGCGAGTCTCGCACGCCGATGCCCTCAACGACTTGGCCTTCTCAGCCGCCCTGGTCTGGCCGCGGCCATTCCAGGCCTCCAGGCAGATGTTGTGCATCAGCTCGAGCAGCTCGCACAGGGTCAGCATGCTGCAGCCGATGTAGAAGCCCAACAGGCCGCCCGTGTCAGCTAGCAGGGAGGTCAGTGAGTAAGCTGGCACCATCAGGATGCGGGGGCTCATGGCGCTCTCGGACCGAATCACCACCTTCAGCATGCTCTCCGACAGGTAGGCTCGGAACAGGTTCTCCAGGTGATTTGAATCATTTTCTTGTAAAGGAAATAGGTTGGTTTTGGAATGGAAAGATGCTTTTTGTGTCAATCGGTAGTAGCTCGTATTTAAAGAATTTAAGATTTCAAAAGAGCTTTCAAACTCCATCATACTTGACAGCTCGCTGGCCATGTCTAGCAGAAACTTCCAGGCTGGCAGGTGATTGCCATGCTGCCGCACCTCGTGCTGGTACTGATTTCGCAGGAAGACGTCAACAAATCTAATAGCGGAGCCGTAGCTCGGCCAGTTGCCAAACGAGTACGACCGACTGTAGTGCCGGCTGCTGCAGCGGTGCTCCGTTTTGCACAGCTTCTTGGCCTCGGTCAGAACTCGCAAGTTTTGCTCCTCGTAGGCGTGATCAAAGCTGGGGTCAATGATCACACGCTTATTGGTGAGGTTGTAGCAGGAGGGCACGTGCCTCAGCAGCCACGGCTTTGGAATCTTTGGTAGCGAGCAGTTGTAGAGTTGGTACAGCAGTCGAGTGACCTGGTAGTTAAAGCAATAGTCTCCAGTGTAATCAAACTCATCAGAGCCGCCAGTGTAGGGGTTGTAGTACTGAATGCGCTGCACATCGCGATGACATTTTCGGCCCACCAGTTCTGGACTAAAGTCGCGTTCGTCCATTTCCAGCTTGATCTGATAGCCCCTGCCGGGAGCCAGCATGAAATTGGTCAGACCAATCGACGGGTAGGTGTTCGGCGGTGCCACAATTAAATTAACGGCGTTGGTCTTCTCCACGGAAGTACCGAACACTGGACTCCATTCAAAGACATCGTAGCTCGCGTTTGGCATCTCCTGGCTGGATATGACCGATATCGGGTGTTCCAGGGGATGGAAGTGTGCGAAGTACGGGTCCAGGTTAATGTAGAGGTACATGGCAAAGTCATCAGACCGCAGCTGCTCTCGCACCGACTGTTCCATTTGAATTTTGAAACAGTTAACAAACTGCGGATGGTGAAATGTCACGAGCTGCAGGTCCACAAAGCGATAATCGCTCTTGATGAAGGCTCGAACGTTGAATTGCTCGGCTCGATGGCCGAGTTTGTCCGCAAACAGACGGTAGGGCATGCTGTGGATTATGTTCAGTGCGTAGAACGAGTCGCACTTCGTCAGCTCCCGCCTGTGCTCGTAGCGCTGATGAAACAGCCTCTTTGAGCGCCGCTTGAAGTGCTCAATCTCTGCCACCTCCTCGCGGCTGAGTGTCAGCGGATAACTGCCCGAGATTGGATTCTCAGGGCACAGGTAGAGGTCTGGCCATTGAAACTCCACGCTGTCTGGCTCCAGGAATTTGGCCACATCGTCACGTAGTAGCTTCTGAACGAAGACCACTGCGTTTTTAGTGAACAATGCAAGAAAGCCGAGGAACAGCAGCAGCCAGGTGACTTTCACGTAGCGCTGACGGGCGCCGACCAGACGGGACACGCCGTGAGCCGTGGATTCCGCCAGGGCTCGATCAATAAGACCTTCGCGCACCATACGGCAGCTTGAAGAGTGCGTGCGTCTCTGGAGTTCTGTAGTTTATAGAGGTGCTGGGGAAAACCGTCTGGGCAAAGCTTGACGCGGCTTTTTATGCGCACAACTCTGACATCGCCTCCTCTCTGCCTACAAAGAAAGGAATGAAAACCTGTCATTGGACAGCAGTATTGGAGCCGGTACAGCCATTGCCAATAATTCTGGAGGCTCCACTCCACAAGCA
Organism: Macrostomum hystrix; assembly: GCA_950097015.1. Lineage (NCBI taxonomy): Eukaryota > Metazoa > Platyhelminthes > Macrostomidae > Macrostomum > Macrostomum hystrix. Next base: position 3,483,937 of record CATNEN010000012.1, read on the forward strand.
TTTACTGGGCTTAGTCTCAATTGCATCCCTGATCCACCAGTCTGGCCCAGTCCTAAAATATACCTATACTAAAACAACTAAGGTTCTGGAAGCCTGTGATTTTGAATTGCGGTATCGCTTGAAAGTGGTTTCGCAAATCATATATCAAATCATGCAGGCAACAATGCAAAAAAATTGTAAAAAACAGTTTCTAGACATCTAAAGTAAAATAATTCTCGAATTTATTGACAAGACAAGCACATCTTATCTCGGTCTCGTTTGTCCGAAAAAATTGGCAACGAGGAGCGAAGCGAGCTTCGACCTAACTAGAGTCTTCCAAATGATTAGAGAGTCCACCAAGCGATGTGACAGTCTAAACAGTCTAACTGATAAGTCTGTTGAATTGTTACTTAAATTACGTATCGTGTAATATTTGATGCAATTTGTCGCCAATTCGTAGTAAAAATTGACCTTCGTCGTAGCTTGATACACTGGATGGGAAATTTCTGTTGGCTGGCGAAATAGGGAAATTTCCAGACCAAGCGAGGAAAAAAACAGCTAAGCGAAGCGTGCTCAAACAAAAAATGCGGTTCACTATAGTACAAGTGTAGATTGACTCCGGTAAAACAATGAGTGCAAAAGGCGAAAAGCTAAAAATGCGTCATTTTTTTCCTGTGAAAAGCCGGACCGCTAATGGACGAAGCGGGTGCTACTGAATTTAATCCTATTGCCGCGACCGCAGTACTCGATTTTCAAACCCAAACTCAGTAGCTTCTGCATGCTTCATTCGACGTACTTTCTGATGTAAGAAATACAGTTTTATAGTGCTTTCGTGAAAACAAACTGTCAAAACGAATATAGTATTTCACTATTTAAATTAAAATTGGGAAAAAAATTCCATTTATGCATGCTACTGCCAACCCTGCCAAGCGATCAATCCAGCACATTGCTAGATCCATCCTACCAATCCAGCACATTGCTAGATCCATCCCACCAATCCAGCACATTGCTAGATCCATCCCACCAATCCAGCACATTGCTAGATCCATCCTACCAATCCAGCACATTGCTAGATCCATCCTACCAATCCAACACATTGCTAGATCCATCCTACCAATCCAGCACATTGCTAGATCCATCCTACCAATCCAGCACATTGCTAGATCCATCCTACCAATCCAGCACATTGCTAGATCCATCCTACCAATCCAACACATTGCTAGATCCATCCTACCAATCCAGCACATTGCTAGATCCATCCTACCAATCCAGCACATTGCTAGATCCATCCTACCAATCCAACACATTGCTAGATCCATCCTACCGATGCAGCCCGCACATTGCTAGAAAAGCATTTTGCAGCTCAGAAGTCATGCGGCATTGCACTCAATACCAGCAGCCACCCGATCGCTTTACTGTTTGCTGTAACATTCTAGAAGTAAACTTTATTCCATACTCGACATTCGTTAAAAAAATAGTACACATACTAGTTGGTGTCCTTCACACGATAGTCAGAATCGAATAATTACACGAATTTGTACTTACAAGTGCATTTGGTATCTTGTATTCTCGTGAGTTGGCCTGTGTCATTATAAAATTGGATAAAAATGTATAAATTTATGTATTTTTCGCTCTTCAGTATGTTTTAAACGCCAAGAACTGCACAGTTAAGAATTAATTTAGCAGCATAACTACGGAAAGGGCATTGCAATTATGGCAATAATTAAGTTCTCTCAGACCAGCCTGGTGTCCCCCTGTCTGAACTTCAAAAATGAGCAGTATTTCAGATGCAGCTCAAGTCTTTGAGTTCAATCGACTCGCGTTCCTCAACCATCAATCAATCCGTTTTCCTAATTTTTGGTCGAAGTCTGGGCCAAAAAAATTCACGGATTTCACCATGTAGGAAATTTTTTCGAATCGAGAATTATGTAGGGAGAACTCCTATTTTAGTCTTCGACAGAATCTCGTTCGCATTGAATTATGAATGATACAGAGCGAACTTCGGGTGTCCGGATGTCATGATAAACTTCTATGTTTTTGACGTATGTTTTAATATTTAAAACCGGCGACGCGATTGTCTCTCGCGCCAAGGTCCCTGAGCTCGATTCCGCGGCGAGGCCACATTCATTGGGAGAGAAGGCTTGGGGGCTAGGGCAATTTACGCCATTGAGGGCCAACCTCCAAGGCACGATGATAAAGTCAGGGCAGATGTATTCACCTGTGTGAGCGTATGCCTGCGTACGGTATCTGTGTGCCTGTGTGCTCAGGAGTCAGCGGAATGGGCAGAACTGCCTCCTCGCTGGCTGCGGGTCTAGTGTCCCCACAACCCTCTCTTAAAATATTTTTTTAAGTTTTTGAAGTTTTAGAAACCTAAAAAATGAGTTCGAATCTGAACTTCAGGACGACACTTTCAATTTGCTTCAGTTCAACCAACTGTGGGCTTGCAACATGCTTCTCTGCCGACTATAAGTAGTGTCACAAGTGTCGCGACGAAGCTATACTCGTTTCAGCTCTAGCAGCATTGAAAGCCAGTCAAGGTTATTTGGTGAAAATGCCAAACAACAGCACAATTCTCTCACTCTCGTGTCCAGAACAGGCATTTTTACGCTTAGACCATTTTTGGCAGTTTTTGCTAACTTTGATTGTTTATGCGAGGGATTATTTTGGTTGACTGCGATGGCTTAGCGGTACATCCTGCACTTTATTGAATCGTAGGGGAGTTATATATCATTTAGGCCTAATCAATCAATGAAATACGTCAGATTCAATATAATCAAGGAGCCACCAGTTTCGACTCTTGTGTATAACGGTTTTACGAATTCTATGGTTTACTTTTACACTGTTTAGTAAACAAAGGGCCGATTGGGCTACTATAAACTTGGCGAAGGGAGAGAAGGGGATCGAGCTAATCAGGGAATTGGGAAAAATTGAGAATAGTGGATTCGAAGAATAAAGAGGCAGAATAGGGAATGGGAGAAAGGGGAATTGGGAGAATGAGGATTTGGAGAGTACGCAATCCAGAGAATAGACAGATGAGAGAATGGGCAGTTCAGAGAATAGACAGATGAGAGAATAGGCAGATCAGAGAATAGGCAGTTCAGAGAATAGACAGTTCAGAGAATAGGCAGTTCAGAGAATAGGCAGATGAGAGAATAGACAGTTCAGAGAATAGGCAGTTCAGAGAATAGACAGATGAGAGAATAGGCAGTTCAGAGAATAGGCAGTTCAGAGAATAGACAGATGAGAGAATAGGCAGTTCAGAGAATAGGCAGTTCAGAGAATAGACAGATGAGAGAATAGGCAGTTCAGAGAATAGGCAGTTCAGAGAATAGACAGATGAGAGAATAGGCAGTTCAGAGAATAGGCAGTTCAGAGAATAGGCAGATCAGAGAATAGGCATTTCAGAGAATAGGCAGATCAGAGAATAGGCAGTTCAGAGAATAGACAGATCAGAGAATAGGCAGATCAGAGAATAGGCAGATCAGAGAATAGGCAGTTCAGAGAATAGGCAGTTCAGAGAATAGGCAGATCAGAGAATAGGCAGTTCAGAGAATAGGCAGTTCAGAGAATAGACAGTTCAGAGAATAGGCAGTTCAGAGAATAGACAGATCAGAGAATAGGCAGTTCAGAGAATAGGCAGATCAGAGAATAGGCAGTTCAGAGAATAGGCAGATGAGAGAATAGACAGTTCAGAGAATAGGCAGATCAGAGAATAGGCAGATCAGAGAATAGGCAGTTCAGAGAATAGGCAGTTCAGAGAATAGGCAGTTCAGAGAAAAGACAGATCAGAGAATAGACAGATCAGAGAATAGACAGATCAGAGAATAGACAGATCAGAGAATAGACAGATCAGAGAATAGACAGATCAGAGAATAGACAGATCAGAGAATAGACATATCAGATAATATTGTATTCTGAAGATATCGGCTTTTAAATCCATTTACGAAAACGGGCCATGATATTCGACTTCAGTAGAAATTTATATGTCTGTCAGTTTTCAGTTTTAATTTCGTTAATTTAGAAAAACTAGCAAATCCAATACTCTATGAAATTTTCAAATAATTACTAGCACTTGAACAAGAGACGGTCGTTATAATGATGTGTATTAAGTTGTCATCATATTTCCCAAAGCACAACTCATGATGCAGCATACGGTTTTTTGCCGCAAAGCGTTTTTTTAAATGGTTAAAATCGTTGACCACTCGCTCAAAAAACCTCTTCCATACCGAGACTTTTTACTGCACTCCGTGAAAATCCGTATGCTCAGCATGGCTGACCATAGAATATTTCATCCTTGGCCATCCAGAGTAACAGCGAGGAGGACAACGATGAGGCTGATGAGAATAGACCTGCTTGGAGGATCGTAAACGATGAAGCTGACGAACGATCTGGAGTACTGCCTGAGTTTCTCGGGACATCTGGCGGTGCGAATGGCCCCAATGGTCGGGCTTGGGAGGAACTGCGAAGCTTCGAAGAGCGCAGAGAAACTGATAACCAGCCATTGCCGCCTGGTCTGGCTGATTGGAAAGACTGCTCAGCAGCTGAAATAAAAAGGACACTTGCCATCATTCGCTATATGGGAATTGTGCGAAAGCCTGAAATCCAGAGCTACTGGGCTACCAGCAGATTCCATGACAGCCAGTTGTTCCAAAGCGAAAGCTGCCTGTCACGGAACCGATTTCAGCAGATTCTTTCATATCTGAGGTTCTATGATTACCGCGATGCCGACGCTACAGATCATCACAAAGAGGAACTAGTTCATCACAAAGGCAGACTGGCATTTAAGCAGTATATCCCGACCAAGCGTGCTAGGTATGGTATAAAGACCTACTGCCTGTGTGACTCGAAAACCGGCTACCTGTGGAATGTCCTAGTCCACTCAACATCTGAAGAAAACAACAAATTCGGCTCAGAGTTCAGTGGCCACAGTCTGTCCATTAGCGAGCGCATCGTCGCTGAGCTTTCCAAAGACGATCGATCTGTTCGATCTTGGTCATCGAATATTCGTTGACAGCTTTTTCTGTTCATATCGCTTAGCAATGTTCCTCCTTGAGCACAACACTCTGCTGACTGGAACCATTCGCTGCAACCGAGGCATCCCGCCGGAGCTCCTCCAACTGCCAACACCGGCTCCATCACATCGCTACATGCGTAGCGGCGATGTCCTGGCTGTCAAAGTATCGGACCGGAAGGCAAGCGGGGTTAAAACTCTGCACCTCATCGATACGTTCGGAACAGCAAAGAGCATTGAGCGTCAGCGAGTTCGAAAAGGAGGCCAGGTAGAAGTTATCCGCAAGCCAGTGACAGTGATTGATTACTCAAAGTCAATGGGCGGTGTCGACAGACTGGACTCTGCACTTCAGCCATACCATCCGACCAGGAAGATGTACCGCTGGCACCAGAAGCTCGGCATTCTTTTCCTGCTGCAGCTGGCGCACAATTCGTGGATCATTTACCACCTGTCAGGCAGCACACGCAAGTTTTTGCAGTTTATGGAGCAGCTGGTTGTTGTCCTCATCGACAGCACTGGGCCAGGCAAGAAGCGGTGCTTTCGCCCTGCGCATGCAGCAGCTGGGCCTGCTGGCTTGCATCTTCCCTTCAAGCTGCGACGCCTGAAGCAAGCGGCTTATCAAAACGGCAGAAGCAAGCGTACTGTCTTCTGAATGATTTCAAGGTCTCTAGTCTGTTCCACGTCGCTCCATTCACAGTTTTCTTACTTTTGCAAGTAAATTAACCCAATCCGTATTTCACTGCTACTCTTCGTACGATTTTTCGCTGGAGGATTTACACCCATTCACTGTTCCGCATTACTTTGATTTTGTTACATCTACCGATGCAAGATATGATAGGTATTGCAAACAGAACAAACCAGGAATGACTTTTTCGCTTTTTAGACTTTCGATCACTGAGTGCTGCTTGTGCATGGGGCAGATGAACCGCAAGTGCCATAGACTATCGGCTGCCCAGAAAAGCCTGGCCGACCATCGGATTCGAATGGGTTAAAAGTGTAGACCGGACGGGATTGGTTGGCTAAAGAGTTTTGCATCTAGGATTTGCCTCGTAAGTCAGACTTGGGCCAAATCGTACAGAACACAAGGAAATGTTTATCGACTATCAGCTGCTTCTACTTCTGGCTATCGCCGTTGACGAGGCCTTCAGCAGCGTCGTCTGCGGCAGCGAAGGCGGCAGTGGACTGCGACTGTTTTTTGTAGCCCCAAGAAATCCTGGCTACTATGCTAGCTTGCCAACTCTGCTGCCAGCCTACCAGCTCGCTTGGAACTCGGTACGACGGGTGTACTCTAGCCAACCTGCGCTGGCCTCGGCCAGAACCATCGTCATCTGCGAGGACGACAGGTGGGTCGACGCGGCTAGCAGTGCGGCTCCAGGTTGCAGTAGCAACGGATCCGATTTCAAATCGCAAGTCGATCCGTACTACCTCAGTTATAGAATGAGTCAGCACTTCCACAATGTTTCCACCGGGTGAGCACTTGCCGACTCCCACATGCTCGTAGATAACTCTTACAAGCTGATGGCTAAATTTCACAAGCTAGTAGATAACTGTCACAAGCTAGTAGATAACTGTCACAAGCTAGTAGATAACTGTCACAAGCTAGTAGATAACTGTCACAAGCTAGTAGATAACTGTCACAAGCTAGTAGATAACTGTCACAAGCTAGTAGATAACTGTCACAAGCTAGTAGATAACTGTCACAAGCTAGTAGATAACTGTCACAAGCTCGTAGATAACTGTCACAAGCTAGTAGATAACTGTCACAAGCTCGTAGATAACTGTCACAAGCTCGTAGATAACTGTCACAAGCTTGTTGTTTCGTATTAAAAGCTCGAGACCTTGTAATTGTTTTCTTTAACGAATAGTATAGTACCTTTTTTCAAGACTAGCAATAGGCGCACGTCCTGACGTTCTCATTTTGGCTTAAAGTGCTAAGTTTTTCTTAATCGGTAAATATACTTCGCCATAAAATTCGAGCTGCATGTTTTAAAAGTACATTTAGAAACTAACAATAAATAGGGGCAAACAAACGGATGGGCCGGCAGTCAGTTTTCGAGGCGAAATGAATAATGAGCACTGGGGTGATTTCTCCAAGCAATCACTCCAAAATGGCCTTCTTCCTCACTTAGTGAGTCACTAGAAAAAATCCTGGAATGCCATATAGCCTCAACAGCAAACAGCGGGAGCGAAACTGCAGGCTTGTGTCTTCTGTGCTCCCTATCTGATGAGGAAAGGCCTGCAGTGTCGACTTCTGGCAAATGAATCTTTGGCTGGAGTTGAGTTATGGAATCGGCCCTATCGATCGAGTATTTGAGGCTAGTTTTGAGCCAATGCATGGAACCCTCAATATATAGAACCTAAAGTGTTACATTAGAATGCTGAGTTATCTATTTACGCCCCACACATTTTATATCCGGAGCTTGTGTGTCTTCATCTTCGTTATAGAGGTTAGAGCCTAGTGTTTAGAGCGTCGGACTCACGATTTGAAGGTCGGGGGTTCGATTCCCGACTCCACTGAAACAATTTGTGTCCTTTAGCAAGACACTTAACTCGATCTGCATTGCTTCAGTTCACCCAGCTGTTAAATGGGTACTAGCGTCAGCTGGGATAATTGAAGGTGGGTGTGGCGTCCCCCCAGTCCATAGACTGAACAGCCGTACGCAGCCTTCAGATGCGCCGCGCATTAGCTGCGGCAGTGCTGTCGGCTGCTCATCTGACCCAATTGGGGCAGGTGTAATCAAATCTTCGTTATATTTAAAAGTTTACTGGTTTATTCAAAATGTATCGACTTCAGCTACATTGCGTTGAAATTGCGGACAATAATAAACGTTTTCTGCATTAAAAAATACCAATTTCTAAATTTCTAAGACGTCTAGAAAAAAAGCTTAAACAGTTAGACCTAAAAGCTTGTATGTAAAAATTACACATCATCAAGCTGTACAGCCATTTGTACAGTCAGTGACAGCACTTCAGTGTACATCTGTTCAGTCCATGGACTGGAGAGGCCACAACGCCCACGCAATTGGTTGATTTAAACCAAACCCGAATCCTCGCGCTCCAGCCGCAGCTGCATCCACGCCATCTCCGGGCCGGTCATTGACTACTCAGTAACGCAGCTGCATCCACGCCATCTCCGGGCCGGCCATTGACTACTCAGTAACGCAGCTGCTCTCTCTCGCCTACCGCATCGGCCGCGTCCCCATCCTGACTGTTGGCGCGGTGCAAGACGTCTTTGCCAACAAGTCCGAGAACACTCTGGTGCGCCTGACTCCGCTGCACACTCACGACTTGACTGACATCATCGACAACTTCGTGATCGCCAACGGCTGGCGAAGGCTGGTGGTGGTTCACAAGCTGAGCATGTTGTGGAAATAGCTGTTTGCTTAGATAAAACCGTCGAGTCATGCTGCAGTTCGCAGACCTTATATTTAAATAATATTGAACTGAGAGGGTGAGGAACAATGTACATATACTGGGGGGCAGGGGGTGTAGGCAGAGCAAAAAAACCAATAAGTCACCCACCCCACACGCGCAGGCATGGGGTACCAGAGTAAGAAACAAGTCTGAGGGTCGGATTTTCGCAACACTCCCCCCAAAAGACGTTGTCTTTTGAGCAAGGTAAAAAATACCATAGACAAAGTGAAAAAAATGAAAGGAATGGAAAAATAAGCAGCATGAATATTGAAACCCTAACCAAAATAGTGAGTTGCATTTTGCATGTATAAATATCAAAGAAAATGAGTATGCTTGCAGCTAACGATTAGCGTATAAGAAAAAAAACAAAGTTAAATAACTGAAGGATTGATTTCTACATTTATTTAAGTAAGTTTGTTCGCTGATTACTCTACTGAAAGAAAAATAATTTTAAATGAGTAGTACTTTACGAACATTCAACGTGTGTCGATTTTTTTGCAAAAAATGCAATTTTAAACCCGGCCCTTCATAAACAGAAAGAGAGGGAACCCGAAAAGAAAATAGGAAAATAACTGGCCTACTAAAATCCCCTCCCGAATTCCCACACCGGAAGTGCCCCAGCTGCACGCTTGGACGAACCAAATCCTCATCCTAGACTGCACTGGCGCAGCTTCCAGTCCAGCTCTATTCTTAATGAGGCTGCAGGATGCTGGACGCGGCTGAGTGGTCGAGATGAAGTGTGTGTGTGTGTGTGTGTGTGTGTGTGTGTGTGTGTGTGTGGTGCTCTGCGATAAAGCTCCCAAGCTTCCATTTTCTTTCAAAATACTGCTCAGTCTTCTGAGATCTGTTTTCGGTGCGTTTGTGCAACTTCCATCAAGCGTCACTTGATGTTGCAGATGTCTGCTTTTAATTCCGCCTTGAGATGCAGTTGCCAGACATCCAGACATTTCAGACACTCTCTAGAGACTCAACATACATTTCAGACATTCCCAGACATTCTAGAGACATTCCCAGACATTCTATAAACATCCCCACACATTCTATAACCATTCCCAGACATTCTATAACCATCACCAGAAATTCTATATCCATTCCCCAGACATTCTATAAACATCCCCAGACATTCTATATCCATTCCCCAGACATTCTATATCCATTCCCCAGACATTCTATATCCATTCCCCAGACATTCTATATCCATTCCCCAGACATTCTATATCCATTCCCCAGACATTCTATATCCATTCCCCAGACATTCTATATCCATTCCCCAGACATTCTATAAACATCCCCAGACATTCTATAAACATCCCCAGACATTCTATAAACATCCCAGACATTCTATAAACATCCACAGACATTCTATAAACATCCCCAGACATTCTATAAACATCCCCAGACATTCTATAAACATTCCAGACATTCTATAAACATCCCCAGACATTCTATAAACATCCCCAGACATTCTATCAGCATCCCCAGACATTCTATAAACATTCCCCAGACATTCTATATCCATTCCCCAGACATTCTATAAACATCCCCAGACATTCTATAAACATCCCCAGACATTCTATAACCATCCCCAGAAATTCTATAACCATCCCCACACATTCTATAACCATCCCCAGACATTCTATATCCATTCCCCAGACATTCTATAAACATCCCCAGACATTCTATAACCATCCCCAGACATTCTATATCCATTCCCCAGACATTCTATATCCATTCCCCAGACATTCTATATCCATTCCCCAGACATTCTATATCCATTCCCCAGACATTCTATAAACATCCCCAGACATTCTATATCCATTCCCCAGACATTCTATATCCATTCCCCAGACATTCTTTATCCATTCCCCAGACATTCTATTAACATCCCCAGACATTCTATAAACATCCCCAGACATTCTATAAACATCCCCACACATTCTATAAACATCCCCAGACATTCTATATCCATTCCCCAAACATTCTATATCCATTCCCCAGACATTCTATAACCATTCCCCAGACATTCTATATCCATTCCCCAGACATTCTATAAACATCCCCAGACATTCTATAAACATCCCCAGACATTCTATATCCATTCCCCAGACATTCTATAAACATCCCCAGACATTCTATAAACATCCCCAGACATTCTATAAACATCCCCAGACATTCTATAAACATCCCCAGACATTCTATATCCATTCCCCAGACATTCTATATCCATTCCCCAGACATTCTATATCCATTCCCCAGACATTCTATAAACATCCCCAGACATTCTATAAACATCCCAGACATTCTATAAACATCCCCAGACATTCTATAAACATCCCAGAAATTCTATTAACACCCCCACACATTCTATAAACATCCCCAGACATTCTATAAACATCCCCAGACATTCTATAAACATCCCCACACATTCTATATCCATTCCCCAGACATTCTATAACCATTCCCCAGACATTCTATATCCATTCCCCAGACATTCTATAAACATCCCCAGACATTCTATAAACATCCCCAGACATTCTATAAACATCCCCAGACATTCTATATCCATTCCCCAGACATTCTATAAACATCCCCAGACATTCTATAAACATCCCCAGACATTCTATAAACATCCCCAGACATTCTATAAACATCCCCAGACATTCTATATCCATTCCCCAGACATTCTATAAACATCCCCAGACATTCTATATCCATTCCGCAGACATTCTATATCCATTCCCCAGACATTCTATATCCATTCCCCAGACATTCTATATCCATTCCCCAGACATTCTATAAACATCCCCAGACATTCTATATCCATTCCCCAGACATTCTATATCCATTCCCCAGACATTCTATATCCATTCCCCAGACATTCTATATCCATTCCCCAGACATTCTATATCCATTCCCCAGACATTCTATATCCATTCCCCAGACATTCTATAACCATTCCCCAGACATTCTATATCCATTCCCCAGACATTCTATATCCATTCCCCAGACATTCTATAAACATCCCCAGACATTCTATAAACATCCCCAGACATTCTATAAACATCCCAGACATTCTATAAACATCCACAGACATTCTATAAACATCCCCAGACATTCTATAAACATCCCCAGACATTCTATAAACATTCCAGACATTCTATAAACATCCCCAGACATTCTATAAACATCCCCAGACATTCTATCAGCATCCCCAGACATTCTATAAACATTCCCCAGACATTCTATATCCATTCCCCAGACATTCTATAAACATCCCCAGACATTCTATAAACATCCCCAGACATTCTATAACCATCCCCAGAAATTCTATAACCATCCCCACACATTCTATAACCATCCCCAGACATTCTATATCCATTCCCCAGACATTCTATAAACATCCCCAGACATTCTATAACCATCCCCAGACATTCTATATCCATTCCCCAGACATTCTATATCCATTCCCCAGACATTCTATATCCATTCCCCAGACATTCTATATCCATTCCCCAGACATTCTATAAACATCCCCAGACATTCTATAAACATCCCCAGACATTCTATAAACATCCCCAGACATTCTATAAACATCCCCAGAAATTCTATTAACATCCCCACACATTCTATAAACATCCCCAGACATTCTATAAACATCCCCACACATTCTATAAACATCCCCAGACATTCTATATCCATTCCCCAAACATTCTATATCCATTCCCCAGACATTCTATAAACATCCCCAGACATTCTATAAACATCCCCAGACATTCTATAACCATCCCCAGAAATTCTATAACCATCCCCACACATTCTATAACCATCCCCAGACATTCTATATCCATTCCCCAGACATTCTATAAACATCCCCAGACATTCTATAAACATCCCCAGACATTCTATAAACATCCCCAGACATTCTATATCCATTCCCCAGACATTCTATATCCATTCCCCAGACATTCTATATCCATTCCCCAGACATTCTATATCCATTCCCCAGACATTCTATATCCATTCCCCAGACATTCTATATCCATTCCCCAGACATTCTATAAACATCCCCAGACATTCTATAAACATCCCCAGACATTCTATAAACATCCCCAGACATTCTATAAACATCCCCAGAAATTCTATTAACATCCCCACACATTCTATAAACATCCCCAGACATTCTATAAACATCCCCACACATTCTATAAACATCCCCAGACATTCTATATCCATTCCCCAAACATTCTATATCCATTCCCCAGACATTCTATAACCATTCCCCAGACATTCTATATCCATTCCCCAGACATTCTATAAACATCCCCAGACATTCTATAAACATCCCCAGACATTCTATATCCATTCCCCAGACATTCTATAAACATCCCCAGACATTCTATAAACATCCCCAGACATTCTATAAACATCCCCAGACATTCTATATCCATTCCCCAAACATTCTATAAACACCCCCAGACATTCTATATCCATTCCCCAGACATTCTATAAACATCCCCAGACATTCTATAACCATTCCCCAGACATTCTATATCCATTCCCCAGACATTCTATATCCATTCCCCAGACATTCTATAAACATCCCCAGACATTCTATAAACATCCCAGAAATTCTATTAACACCCCCACACATTCTATAAACATCCCCAGACATTCTATAAACATCCCCAGACATTCTATAAACATCCCCACACATTCCATATCCATTCCCCAGACATTCTATAACCATTCCCCAGACATTCTATATCCATTCCCCAGACATTCTATAAACATCCCCAGACATTCTATAAACATCCCCAGACATTCTATAAACATCCCCAGACATTCTATATCCATTCCCCAGACATTCTATAAACATCCCCAGACATTCTATAAACATCCCCAGACATTCTATAAACATCCCCAGACATTCTATAAACATCCCCAGACATTCTATATCCATTCCCCAGACATTCTATAAACATCCCCAGACATTCTATAAACATCCCCAGACATTCTATAAACATTCCAGACATTCTATAAACATCCCCAGACATTCTATAAACATCCCCAGACATTCTATCAGCATCCCCAGACATTCTATAAACATTCCCCAGACATTCTATATCCATTCCCCAGACATTCTATAAACATCCCCAGACATTCTATAAACATCCCCAGACATTCTATAACCATCCCCAGAAATTCTATAACCATCCCCACACATTCTATAACCATCCCCAGACATTCTATATCCATTCCCCAGACATTCTATAAACATCCCCAGACATTCTATAACCATCCCCAGACATTCTATATCCATTCCCCAGACATTCTATATCCATTCCCCAGACATTCTATATCCATTCCCCAGACATTCTATATCCATTCCCCAGACATTCTATAAACATCCCCAGACATTCTATAAACATCCCCAGACATTCTATAAACATCCCCAGACATTCTATAAACATCCCCAGAAATTCTATTAACATCCCCACACATTCTATAAACATCCCCAGACATTCTATAAACATCCCCACACATTCTATAAACATCCCCAGACATTCTATATCCATTCCCCAAACATTCTATATCCATTCCCCAGACATTCTATAAACATCCCCAGACATTCTATAAACATCCCCAGACATTCTATAACCATCCCCAGAAATTCTATAACCATCCCCACACATTCTATAACCATCCCCAGACATTCTATATCCATTCCCCAGACATTCTATAAACATCCCCAGACATTCTATAACCATCCCCAGACATTCTATATCCATTCCCCAGACATTCTATATCCATTCCCCAGACATTCTATATCCATTCCCCAGACATTCTATATCCATTCCCCAGACATTCTTTATCCATTCCCCAGACATTCTATTAACATCCCCACACATTCTATAAACATCCCCAGACATTCTTTATCCATTCCCCAGACATTCTATTAACATCCCCACACATTCTATAAACATCCCCAGACATTCTATAAACATCCCCACACATTCTATAAACATCCCCAGACATTCTATATCCATTCCCCAAACATTCTATATCCATTCCCCAGACATTCTATAACCATTCCCCAGACATTCTATATCCATTCCCCAGACATTCTATAAACATCCCCAGACATTCTATAAACATCCCCAGACATTCTATATCCATTCCCCAGACATTCTATAAACATCCCCAGACATTCTATAAACATCCCCAGACATTCTATAAACATCCCCAGACATTCTATAAACACCCCCAGACATTCTATATCCATTCCCCAGACATTCTATAAACATCCCCAGACATTCTATAACCATTCCCCAGACATTCTATATCCATTCCCCAGACATTCTATATCCATTCCCCAGACATTCTATAAACATCCCCAGACATTCTATAAACATCCCAGAAATTCTATTAACACCCCCACACATTCTATAAACATCCCCAGACATTCTATAAACATCCCCACACATTCTATAAACATCCCCAGACATTCTATATCCATTCCCCAAACATTCTATATCCATTCCCCAGACATTCTATAACCATTCCCCAGACATTCTATATCCATTCCCCAGACATTCTATAAACATCCCCAGACATTCTATAAACATCCCCAGACATTCTATATCCATTCCCCAGACATTCTATAAACATCCCCAGACATTCTATAAACATCCCCAGACATTCTATAAACATCCCCAGACATTCTATAAACATCCTTACACATTCTATATCCATTCCCCAGACATTCTATAACCATTCCCCAGACATTCTATATCCATTCCCCAGACATTCTATAAACATCCCCAGACATTCTATAAACATCCCCAGACATTCTATAAACATCCCCAGACATTCTATAAACATCCCCAGACATTCTATATCCATTCCCCAGACATTCTATAAACATCCCCAGACATTCTATATCCATTCCCCAGACATTCTATATCCATTCCCCAGACATTCTATATCCATTCCCCAGACATTCTATATCCATTCCCCAGACATTCTATAAGCATCCCCAGACATTCTATAAACATCCCCAGACATTCTATAAACATCCCCAGACATTCTATAAGCATCCCCAGACATTCTATAAACATTCCCAGACATTCTATAAACATCCCCAGACATTCTATAAACATTCCCAGACATTCTATAAACATCCCCAAACATTCTATAAACATCCCCAGACATTCTATAAACATCCCCAGAC
The DNA here is from genome assembly GCA_950097015.1 of Macrostomum hystrix. Lineage (NCBI taxonomy): Eukaryota > Metazoa > Platyhelminthes > Macrostomidae > Macrostomum > Macrostomum hystrix. The sequence continues at coordinate 3,499,572 of CATNEN010000012.1, forward strand.
ATTCTATAAACATCCCAGACATTCTATTAACACCCCCACACATTCTATAAACATCCTCAGACATTCTATAAACATCCCCACACATTCTATATCCATTCACGATTGAACAAGTGCGAATCTCGAATTGGCGAATTGGGCACTAGTTGATGTTCACGAGTCTACAGCCAAGACAGAAATTACCAGCAATTTAACCAATCCACCCATTTAGAGAGGGGATGCAGCAGCCAATAGAATAAGGGACATCGCTTCTTTAGTTAACATCTGTTTCTTGCGTCTTGAACGCGTGCAAAAAATTAAAGCAATTTAGATATTGGATGCGATTTACAGCTGCAAAAGCAGTTAAGGGCATTGGCTAATAGAACAAATGGAACAACAACATCAGAGTCCTTCATTTTATCCTTAATTTATCAGCATTTTATTCCCATATTATATAATCCTCCTTCCTTCACTGCTGTTTCCAAATTATAACTTTTTCTATACATATAGGCTTGTCCTTTAACTTCAATCTCACCAACCCCTCACCTATGCTTCTCACCAGCAAACGAATGTCCTTATTCTTTCTTTTTCTATTTCTTCTCTTCCCACACCGTCCTAGAGATTTCCCAAGCATTTCTCGCAACTTTAGTCCAGTAATTTTCATCAAAACTGTCTTAAGACCCGTGGCCGTCTCCAGTTTTATTGGTTTGCTGGTGCAGCTGCGGCCGATGGACGGAAAAGTGCAGCGCAAAGCCCGTGCTGGAATGCCTCAGGTAGCCCCCGCCTGAAGGAGAGTGGCGCGGTTGCTGCTGGGATCCGGCTAGAAATCAATCACTCCTGGGACAAGACGCAGAAAAATCCCTAGATGGGAAAATATCCAAATTAAAAATGGCGTGGGGAATAGAAAAGAAAATGCTTTAACTTATACCCAAGTCTGCGACGAGGGAAGATTAGGCAAAGAAGGCAAAGAAGGTCACGGATATTTTTCTCCAAAGGATGGCACATAGGGGAAGTTTTTTTATGTAAATTTGAAAATACCTTTGTACGAGTACACTGTGAGCCCGAATGCAGGAGTGAGAGTGACAAGGTGAGTTAAGGGTTACAAGGTGAATGAGGTTGACAAGGTGAGTGAGGGTGACACTGTGAGTTAAGGGTTACAAGGTGAATGAGGGTGACAAGATGAGTGAGGGTGACAAGGTGAGTGAGGGTGACAAGGTGAGTGAGGGTGACAAGGTGAGTGAGGGTGACAAGTTGTAGTGAACCATGAGACCATGAACTCCAATGTGCAGCAGGTTCTCACAGACTGGCAGCTGCATGAGCTGCAGAAAATCAGAGGCATGGAGACTTGACCATTGACAACTCCAGAGCGCCCGGATGGCCAGGGCGAGTAATTGGGAGATTCGGGGAGGACTTACTGGCACCGGGGAGGGGGTGGCTGGTTCCCTCCCATTCCTAATGTGCCCAATATCTCTTATCCTATCGCGGCTGGGCAGGGAGCCGAGTGACGGGCGGGGAAGAGAGTGAGAGGGGATTATTGGGAAGAAATGGGCGTTATTGAAAAAACGGGAGCAAGTTTTCAGTCGAGACGACGCTTTCATCGCCGTGTTCCGCTTCGACGCATTGGGCCGGGTGATTTCTGTTCGTAAATAAGAAATAGGCGGAATTTCAGTTTGTACTCAGACAGGGCAGGCAGACTCACATTCTGCCGCTGCCAGAACATGCCCGCTTGGAAGATTCTGCCGCTGCTTCTGTTGGCAGCCGGCCTAGCAACCGGCAGAGACCTGACCATCTCCGTGTTCCTCCCGGCACTGCGCCATCGAGTTCCGGGCATGAGTCTTGAGGCCGCCCGGCCAGCTGTTGACGTCGCCCTCGAGACGGCGAGGTCGATAGGCCTCTTGGCCGGCCTGAGGGTCCGAGTTGTTGCCAACGACAGCCAGTGCGACTACAAGGTGGCGCCCGTGGTGGGCCTTCTGCTGCTGCGAGAGGTTGACGTCATGCTTGGTGAGCTCAACCTACCCATCAATCTATCAATCTATCAATCTATCAATCTATCAATCTATCTAGCCGTAAATCTATCTAGGGGCAAGTGGAAGAACCGTTGACGCGTTTGTCTCTCGCACCCAGGTCCCTGAGCTCGATTCCGCGCGGCGAGGCCACATTCATTTGGGGCGCAGCCGCGGAGAGAGGGCTTGGCGGCTTGTCGTGCAATTTACGCCCTTGAGGGCCAAACTCTAAGGCACGATGACACTGCTTGACGATTAGAAAGTCAGGGCAGATGTATACACCTGTGTGAGTGTGTGCCTGCTTACGGTATCTGTGTGTGTGTATGTGTGTGTGTGTGCTCAGGAGTCAGTGCTAACTGCGGATCTACTAGCACAAAAAATTGTGCTAAGAACCGATAACGCTCCTCAAAATAAAATATTTAATTTCTATAATCTAGCTCGTATCTACCTGAATTCAGCTGGAGCACACGAATTGCTCTAATGCTTTTTCTGTAGATCTCAAAAGAAGTTGGTTGGCTAATTCGGCTGGGTCTGGAAGCCGTGGCATTGAATTGGTTGAATTGGACTCCTCGCGGCACTCCGCTCCCAATTCGGTTGTGCTTAGGGGGAGGGGGATTAGCAAGTGGGGCAATTTGGGGTTTAGGAAGTGGAAGCGAGTAACCAACGGGGCTGTACAGGCTCCCAAACGCCAGGAATTAGAGTTGGATTACGGCTTGGCCCCCAAAGCCGTACATTAGTACGCCGGTCAGCCCAGAACTACTACTGCTATTTCATGGACTTGCCGAGGAAAGCATAGTCCTGAGCAGCAAGGTCAGAGAGGCCTTCTATCATGGCCAGGATGAGATTGGAACTGTGAGGTCGGGATTGAGTAGGACAAAGCAACCCCCGAGGGCACGTTGAGAAAGCGATCATTACCCGCCTGTGTGTTTACTGCTTGCTTTTGGCATTATTTCTAGTCAAATCAGTTCTGATGCGGGCAGCTGTCTCAAAGACTGCTTCAACTGTCCTCATTAGCATGGAGGCATTTAAAAGACACACTCCATTTTAATTCTTTGCTCTTATGACTATCTGCTTTCAAGGAGGAGAAGATAATTAGCAGAAATTAAAAATAAAAGGCTAAGTGAGGTATTGGAAGGCCAAAACTTTACTTATACAGGAGTAGTCTAATTAAGTTAATTAAAAAGTGGACAAATATCCCCATGGGCCAGCTTTCAAATTAAAAAAAAGGACCAACCTCGCCAAAAACCGCCCCCGTGATTTCGCCACATTGCCAGGCCCATTCTGCTCATTTAGCCTGGCAGCGGTGGCCCGGTACAATGGCTATCCGCTGTACCAGAAGCCCATCATCTCGTCTGGCGGCGCGGCTAGCGCGTTAGACAACAAAGCCGAGTACTTTAACCTGGCCCGCATTGGCGCCATCAGTCAGAATCTGGAGCAAATGCTGCTGTCAATATTTAAATACTACAAGTGGTACGCTAGGCCGGTGCAGAACCTCCTGCTAGTTCACGTGCCGGACGAGGTCACACAGTCCTACAATTCGCAGGAACTGATGGCAGCCCAGGGAAGGCTGATGTGCAACGCTATAGAGAAACAGTTCAGTCATCAGAACAATTATATCATTCGGAAGCAGCCCTACACCAGCAATAATACGCACTTTCATCGGGAGTTCTTTCGAGTTCTGCGAGACGAAGTTCGGCGTGCGTCTCACTCGCTGGTTTGCTGGGATGGTGGTGTTTCTGGTTTTGTGGAATAAAACCCTGTGCGCTTGGTTTGGTTGCTGGGATGGTGTTTCTGGTTTTGTGGAATAAAATCCTGTGTGCTTGGTTTGGTTGCTGGGATGGTGTTTCTAGTTTGTGGAATGAAACCCTGTGTGCTTGGTTTGGTTGCTGGGATGGTGTTTCTGGTTTGTGGAATGAAACCCTGTGTGCTTGGTTTGGTTGCTGTGATGGTGTTTCTGGTTTTGTGGAATAAAATCCTGTGTGCTTGGTTTGGTTGCTGTGATGGTGTTTCTAGTTTGTGGAATGAAACCCTGTGTGCTTGGTTTGGTTGCTGGGATGGTGTTTCTGGTTTGTGGAATGAAACCCTGTGTGCTTGGTTTGGTTGCTGTGATGGTGTTTCTGGTTTGTGGAATGAAACCCTGTGTGCTTGGTTTGGTTGCTGTGATGGTGTTTCTGGTTTGTGGAATAAAATCCTGTGTGTTTGGTTTGGTTGCTGGGATGGTGTTTCTAGTTTGTGGAATGAAATCCTGTGTGCTTGGTTTGGTTGCTGTGATGGTGTTTCTAGTTTGTGGAATGAAACCCTGTGTGCTTGGTTTGGTTGCTGGGATGGTGTTTCTGGTTTGTGGAATGAAACCCTGTGTGCTTGGTTTGGTTGCTGTGATGGTGTTTCTGGTTTGTGGAATGAAACCCTGTGTGCTTGGTTTGGTTGCTGTGATGGTGTTTCTGGTTTGTGGAATAAAATCCTGTGTGTTTAGTTTGGTTGCTGGGATGGTGTTTCTAGTTTGTGGAATGAAATCCTGTGTGCTTGGTTTGGTTGCTGTGATGGTGTTTCTAGTTTGTGGAATGAAACCCTGTGTGCTTGGTTTGGTTGCTGGGATGGTGTTTCTGGTTTGTGGAATAAAATCCTGTGTGCTTGGTTTGGTTGCTGTGATGGTGTTTCTGGTTTGTGGAATAAAATCCTGTGTGCTTGGTTTGGTTGCTGGGATGGTGTTTCTAGTTTGTGGAATGAAATCCTGTGTGCTTGGTTTGGTTGCTGTGATGGTGTTTCTAGTTTGTGGAATGAAACCCTGTGTGCTTGGTTTGGTTGCTGGGATGGTGTTTCTAGTTTGTGGAATGAAACCCTGTGTGCTTGGTTTGGTTGCTGTGATGGTGTTTCTGGTTTGTGGAATAAAATCCTGTGTGTTTGGTTTGGTTGCTGTGATGGTGTTTCTGGTTTGTGGAATAAAATCCTGTGTGTTTGGTTTGGTTGCTGGGATGGTGTTTCTAGTTTGTGGAATGAAACCCTGTGTGCTTGGTTTGGTTGCTGTGATGGTGTTTCTGGTTTGTGGAATGAAACCCTGTGTGCTTGGTTTGGTTGCTGGGATGGTGTTTCTGGTTTGTGGAATGAAACCCTGTGTGCTTGGTTTGGTTGCTGGGATGGTGTTTCTGGTTTGTGGAATAAAATCCTGTGTGCTTGGTTTGGTTGCTGTGATGGTGTTTCTGGTTTGTGGAATGAAACCCTGTGTGCTTGGTTTGGTTGCTGGGATGGTGTTTCTAGTTTGTGGAATGAAACCCTGTGTGCTTGGTTTGGTTGCTGTGATGGTGTTTCTGGTTTGTGGAATAAAATCCTGTGTGTTTGGTTTGGTTGCTGTGATGGTGTTTCTGGTTTGTGGAATAAAATCCTGTGTGTTTGGTTTGGTTGCTGGGATGGTGTTTCTAGTTTGTGGAATGAAACCCTGTGTGCTTGGTTTGGTTGCTGTGATGGTGTTTCTGGTTTGTGGAATGAAACCCTGTGTGCTTGGTTTGGTTGCTGGGATGGTGTTTCTGGTTTGTGGAATGAAACCCTGTGTGCTTGGTTTGGTTGCTGGGATGGTGTTTCTGGTTTGTGGAATAAAATCCTGTGTGCTTGGTTTGGTTGCTGGGATGGTGTTTCTAGTTTGTGGAATGAAATCCTGTGTGCTTGGTTTGGTTGCTGTGATGGTGTTTCTAGTTTGTGGAATGAAACCCTGTGTGTTTGGTTTGGTTGCTGGGATGGTGTTTCTGGTTTGTGGAATAAAATCCTGTGTGCTTGGTTTGGTTGCTGGGATGGTGTTTCTAGTTTGTGGAATAAAATCCTGTGTGCTTGGTTTGGTTGCTGTGATGGTGTTTCTAGTTTGTGGAATGAAACCCTGTGTGCTTGGTTTGGTTGCTGGGATGGTGTTTCTGGTTTGTGGAATAAAATCCTGTGTGCTTGGTTTGGTTGCTGGGATGGTGTTTCTAGTTTGTGGAATGAAACCCTGTGTGCTTGGTTTGGTTGCTGGGATGGTGTTTCTGGTTTGTGGAATGAAACCCTGTGTGCTTGGTTTGGTTGCTGGGATGGTGTTTCTGGTTTGTGGAATGAAATCCTGTGTGTTTGGTTTGGTTGCTGGGATGGTGTTTCTAGTTTGTGGAATGAAATCCTGTGTGCTTGGTTTGGTTGCTGTGATGGTGTTTCTAGTTTGTGGAATGAAACCCTGTGTGCTTGGTTTGGTTGCTGGGATGGTGTTTCTGGTTTGTGGAATAAAATCCTGTGTGCTTGGTTTGGTTGCTGGGATGGTGTTTCTAGTTTGTGGAATGAAACCCTGTGTGCTTGGTTTGGTTGCTGGGATGGTGTTTCTGGTTTGTGGAATGAAACCCTGTGTGCTTGGTTTGGTTGCTGTGATGGTGTTTCTGGTTTGTGGAATGAAACCCTGTGTGCTTGGTTTGGTTGCTGTGATGGTGTTTCTGGTTTGTGGAATGAAACCCTGTGTGCTTGGTTTGGTTGCTGGGATGGTGTTTCTGGTTTGTGGAATGAAACCCTGTGTGCTTGGTTTGGTTGCTGTGATGGTGTTTCTGGTTTGTGGAATGAAACCCTGTGTGCTTGGTTTGGTTGCTGTGATGGTGTTTCTGGTTTGTGGAATGAAACCCTGTGTGCTTGGTTTGGTTGCTGTGATGGTGTTTCTGGTTTGTGGAATGAAACCCTGTGTGCTTGGTTTGGTTGCTGTGATGGTGTTTCTGGTTTGTGGAATGAAACCCTGTGTGCTTGGTTTGGTTGCTGTGATGGTGTTTCTGGTTTGTGGAATGAAACCCTGTGTGCTTGGTTTGGTTGCTGGGATGGTGTTTCTGGTTTGTGGAATAAAATCCTGTGTGCTTGGTTTGGTTGCTGTGATGGTGTTTCTGGTTTGTGGAATGAAACCCTGTGTGCTTGGTTTGGTTGCTGGGATGGTGTTTCTAGTTTGTGGAATGAAACCCTGTGTGCTTGGTTTGGTTGCTGTGATGGTGTTTCTGGTTTGTGGAATAAAATCCTGTGTGTTTGGTTTGGTTGCTGTGATGGTGTTTCTGGTTTGTGGAATAAAATCCTGTGTGTTTGGTTTGGTTGCTGGGATGGTGTTTCTAGTTTGTGGAATGAAACCCTGTGTGCTTGGTTTGGTTGCTGTGATGGTGTTTCTGGTTTGTGGAATGAAACCCTGTGTGCTTGGTTTGGTTGCTGGGATGGTGTTTCTGGTTTGTGGAATGAAACCCTGTGTGCTTGGTTTGGTTGCTGGGATGGTGTTTCTGGTTTGTGGAATAAAATCCTGTGTGCTTGGTTTGGTTGCTGGGATGGTGTTTCTAGTTTGTGGAATGAAATCCTGTGTGCTTGGTTTGGTTGCTGTGATGGTGTTTCTAGTTTGTGGAATGAAACCCTGTGTGTTTGGTTTGGTTGCTGGGATGGTGTTTCTGGTTTGTGGAATAAAATCCTGTGTGCTTGGTTTGGTTGCTGGGATGGTGTTTCTAGTTTGTGGAATAAAATCCTGTGTGCTTGGTTTGGTTGCTGTGATGGTGTTTCTAGTTTGTGGAATGAAACCCTGTGTGCTTGGTTTGGTTGCTGGGATGGTGTTTCTGGTTTGTGGAATAAAATCCTGTGTGCTTGGTTTGGTTGCTGGGATGGTGTTTCTAGTTTGTGGAATGAAACCCTGTGTGCTTGGTTTGGTTGCTGGGATGGTGTTTCTGGTTTGTGGAATGAAACCCTGTGTGCTTGGTTTGGTTGCTGGGATGGTGTTTCTGGTTTGTGGAATGAAATCCTCTGTGTTTGGTTTGGTTGCTGGGATGGTGTTTCTAGTTTGTGGAATGAAATCCTGTGTGCTTGGTTTGGTTGCTGTGATGGTGTTTCTAGTTTGTGGAATGAAACCCTGTGTGCTTGGTTTGGTTGCTGGGATGGTGTTTCTGGTTTGTGGAATAAAATCCTGTGTGCTTGGTTTGGTTGCTGGGATGGTGTTTCTAGTTTGTGGAATGAAACCCTGTGTGCTTGGTTTGGTTGCTGGGATGGTGTTTCTGGTTTGTGGAATGAAACCCTGTGTGCTTGGTTTGGTTGCTGTGATGGTGTTTCTGGTTTGTGGAATGAAACCCTGTGTGCTTGGTTTGGTTGCTGTGATGGTGTTTCTGGTTTGTGGAATGAAACCCTGTGTGCTTGGTTTGGTTGCTGGGATGGTGTTTCTGGTTTGTGGAATGAAACCCTGTGTGCTTGGTTTGGTTGCTGTGATGGTGTTTCTGGTTTGTGGAATGAAACCCTGTGTGCTTGGTTTGGTTGCTGTGATGGTGTTTCTGGTTTGTGGAATGAAACCCTGTGTGCTTGGTTTGGTTGCTGTGATGGTGTTTCTGGTTTGTGGAATGAAACCCTGTGTGCTTGGTTTGGTTGCTGTGATGGTGTTTCTGGTTTGTGGAATGAAACCCTGTGTGCTTGGTTTGGTTGCTGTGATGGTGTTTCTGGTTTGTGGAATGAAACCCTGTGTGCTTGGTTTGGTTGCTGGGATGGTGTTTCTGGTTTGTGGAATGAAACCCTGTGTACTCGGCTGGTTTTCTTACTGGAGTATTGTGAATCATGTCGTCGACGTAGAATCCTGTTAAAGTAAGCTGCCGTATCTGCAGGTTTCAAGCGAGTGGTAGCCCTGAAACAAGTTTGAAGGAAATCCGGCCTGCTTGTCGGAGCATAACATGTTCCAGATGTAATTGCGGATGACGGGCGGGCTAAATCTGTTGCAACTTCCCATTCCAATCCAATCGCGGCATAAGTTTTATTTCCTGATATTCGCTCGCTCAGTCACTGGCTGTCTCTTATTTGTCTCGTGCCCAGGCGTCCCAAGGCTAATCCGATTTGCCATCTTCTCATTACTTCGCGGCTAATCTTCCCTTTCTGGCTGATGGTTGGATGGGTCAGTGAGGGGGTTGGTTGGATGGGTCAGTGAGGGGGTTGGTTGGATGGGTCAGTGAGGGGGTTGGTTGGATGGAAGGTTTGGTACGCCGGTCGCAGAAATGAGGTGTCGACCCCATGGGGTTTGCCGATAGCCCGGCGCTCCGCTTTGCGTGTGCTTCCGGACTACCCGGCGTGAACTTTAGCTCGTGTGTGCGGCGCGTGTCCGTATCGAGCCAGTGTCATCCATTCTGTCCTCCCATTCTCTTTCAGCCAGTTCCTCCAGCTGAGTGAATAACTCACTCCCTTCATACGGCCTGAACTAGAGTATAGTGGGCCGACATATGGCCCTGATGTATCGGCCACTTTTGCCAGCGCCTGCCCATCTGTCTCTGCTTCTCTGCCATGCTCCCCTCATTCCCCATGTAATTTACCGGCTTCCTGACCGGGCATTCGTGTCCATTTGATTCCCAAATTGCATACTTAATCATTCATAGCTATATAATAAGGTATTTGTTTTAATGAAAACAGAATTATCTTTCGTCGAAAAATGAGAAGAGTATCAGTCTTAATAGTGTAAACAATGAGGAGAGTAAGTCCCGTTGTCGGACCTAATTAAATTCTATTCTAGCATGCCAGCTCACCGCAGCAAAACTGTGCGGTGCCAACTTGACCTTTGATAATACTTGGTAAACAAAAAACAAATCCAGTGCACAGGCCACACACACTTTGCCAAGTACGCAGATTTTATCAACTATGGTCGCGTCTTCACAACTGGACTTGTAAACAACAGGCTAGAATCTCAAATATTTCCCACAAGCACTCATTTTTTAACCTGCAGTTGTCGTCCTGTGCGCTGATCCGGACACAGTCAGGGAGATCATGATTAAGGCCTATGAGAATGGCTTCATTAATGGAGAGTACGTCTTCTTTAACATCGACCTATTTAGCAGGTGAGTTTCACTTTCGGATGATCAGAGTAGGCATTTAGTCACGAATAACAACTTTTGACAGTCTCCAATGAAAACGTGCTGAAAAGGCATCTGATGGCATATTGGTTTTTCAGATCTAATTTTTGTTGCAAAAAGCAAAATATTTCCTGTTTGTTGCACTATGCTGGCCTATGCTGGCTAATTGAAGTTTAAATAGTGAATGTCGTCAGCGATTTTAAGCAAAACAAAACAACCGCATTGCAAGAGCAGACCGAAATGTTTTTAACGCGTTTCTTCCCCCTCCCCTCCCCTAGGACATCTGTCAGCAGCTGAGGGAGACAGAAAGAGGTATCCTATCTACCCTGCACTCTTAAGACTTCCTTCTCCTCTCTGATTCCCTAAAAAGTGAAAGAAGCTTTCCCGACCATCCATTATGCGTCTGCCGTGTTCCTTACTTTCAGTTTTTTCGGAACCCATCGCCAATCCACGCTCAAGTCTGGGATCTGTTGGATGAGAGACAGGAAAAACTTGGAAAACGAAACCATGTTGTACTGCAGAAGCGACGGCTTCCAAAGCGTGGCGAGCCTTTCTGTTTCGGAACTTAAAATCGGGAGCCGAAGCACTTGAAGCTAGTCTAGGCGGCAGGGAGATCAATAGACATCTGGATCGGACTTCTGTCCAATTTGGGAAATAGAGTCAGACTGAACACTGTCGGCTGGGTTAGCAGCGCAAACAGCGTTGCTAGCCCAGTCACTCCCAATGGATCCTTGTTGCCAAGCTGCCACCAGTCCTTACAAGCTGCCGTGCTGCAGGAAGAAATAAGGGGACAGCAAGACAGCTAAAAAAACTCAACAAAAAGTCTAATTTCCTTTTTTGAGGGTAGGGACAGTCTGGCGTTTTTCTATCAAATGTCATTTTGACAGACGGGAAATGCTTATCTAGGAAATTCTTCTCCGTCAATTTTCACGGAACAGTTCAGGTTAGAGAACAAGGGAATCAGGCCAATTTTCTGCGTCCCACCGCTGCCACCATACAAAAAATTGGTGTAATTTATTGGCTTAAAGTATTTTCTCATAAGCAGTGCTACCGAAAGTAATTAGGACCTTCACAAAAATGTAAATAGTTTTCAAATGGTGCCTTACTTTCATTACTGTAAAATGAAAAGTTTTCTACTTGCTAAAAAAATTTGCGTGCAAGAAGAAACAAGACAGAGGATTGTCGTAAACACAGTAAGTTCTTAAAATATGAGAATATATAAAACACGATATTTGCATGTGATCTGCTAGTCTCGTACCGGCTGCTCGTAGCAACGAGTCCAACGTTAAGCAAGCAATCGCCAAGGAGGAAGGAGGCATCAATCAGGGCCAAGTGAAGGATGAGAGGGAGAGAAAGAGGATAGGAGAAAGAGAAGGGAGAGCCATAAAGCGACCACCGGTGTTTAGGCCATAAATGCGGTGCCCGCGAAAAGCCAATGCCTGCCCATGGAAGCGAAGCATCTTAAACCGGAGAGCTATGTTTTATTACTGGCCCATCCGACCTGGAAGACGCGGGTCAGGAGCCGTGCTGTGGCGCCGTCTATTGAGAACTTCTTATAATGTGGCTTCAGGCGAGTAGTGCCGATCGCAAGCGATTAAAACGCGGAACTGGCATATGAGAGGAATGCTGGGAGCCCTCACAGAATGCTAAATATAAACCTACCTAGCATGCGAGCAGGGATTACGAGTATTTAAGACGCTATTTAGATTGACGCTGGCTGTGGCACCGAGGAGTACAAAGAGGAAGCTAGGGATCTGGAAAACTCTGCACGCAACACAATGAAGATGACGGTTACGAAAAGACGAACGCCCAGTAGAAGTTTCCTGTCCTGTTGTCGTTCGTGTCTGGGAAGATTGGCAAGCTCAGCTTGAAGGTTCCGAAAAAATGTGCGTAGCACATTATGAAACTTTTAATGCAAATCATTTCTTCTGACAGGCTTAAACTACCTGCCACAAATGAGGTATAAGCTTAATTAAATAAAAACGTCATTTCCGTTTCCAAAGTTTAATAGCTGTTCTGAGCAATTCTGTTCAATTCAGCTCTGTGCGGTTTTAAGCAGTGTTGTTGTGAATGCTATCGATAGACCATGTTGCCTTTTCTCAGCTAATCCTGATTGACTCGTGGAGAGGTTCAATATGAGTATCAGGATCAATTTAGTCAATCATATCTTGAAATCCACTACATTAAAGCTTGATACCTCCATCCTCAACTGTCCTCAGCGAACAGCTGACTGTTCAGCCCTGGTACCGCAGCAACGACTCGGATAGCAACAATCGGGCAGCCGCGATCGCTTATCGGACGCTACTGACCGTTACCCTTCGTAGGCCGAGCGGTGATCGCTACAATGAGTTCAACCGGCGAGTGCGTGAGCGCGCGAAAGCCGATTACGGTCTGAATGATTATCCCGACGGCCAGGTGAACAGCTTCGTAGGCGCCATCCACGACTCTGTGCTACTCTACGCTCTGGCTGTCAACGATACCCTCGCCGAGTTCGGACCGGCCGGCCTATCCAACGGCTCGCTGGTCACTGAGCGGATGCGCAACCGCACATTCGAGGGCATCACCGGCCAGGTGAGCATGAACGGTAACGCTGACAGGGACGCGGACTACTCTCTGTTGGACATGGATCCGGCGACGCTAAACTTCACCGTGGTAGCCAATTATCATGGGAGCAAGAAGCTCTACGTGCCCGTGGACAATCGACAAATCGATTGGTTCAACAAGGACAACAAGCCACCGCCGGATGTGCCCCTGTGCGGATTCAAGAATGCAAAGTGCAAAAAAGGTGCGCTCCGTGTTGGATCACTTCATACAGTACAGACGTACAGTAGACAATCTAAACTCGCCATCGAGCGCACTCGAACTGTTAATTCGCTTCGAGTGTCGAGCCGAGTATTCAGCGATGCTTTTTAGCCACGAATTTATCGATTGTAGCTTCGATTTTGAAGAGACGCTAATCAGAAAGTTTTAATTGGGACACTTGCCGAAGCTTTACGAGTAGATGTCTAACATGGAAACTAGCTACAAAGCGTAGGGCGACAGTAGTGCAAACGCCCACATATTTGGCGGCAGTTGCTTATCAGTACATGTCTGTTCGCTTGTCTGTCAGGGTGCATCGATAAAGTCTTCTCCGGTCCGTCGTAAATGTCAGTTAACAATTACCAATTGGAGAAACAGCTGCAAAATACTAGACAATGGACAGTCAGCAGCCCCAGAATTTTTTCTGCTCCCAAATTTGAGTCGCTTAGACTCAAAGGAACCGCCGCATTCTTGCGTAAACAAAGCGAGCCTATCTCTACCCGTTTTTCTATTCTACTTTTACGACTAGAAATCTCTATCTCTGCGAGTTTCTAGGAAGGCATTTGCTACGTGAATAACACAATAACATCGAAGCGATTGAAAGATTGCAAGAAGTGTGGGATAGGAGTGGCGCCAATCTTCCACCTAATTAACTGGGGATTAAGCCAGATCTCTCACTTCGATATTTCAAAAGGCTTCGTGCCGGGGGGATAGGTGTCTGAGCCGAATTCATTCTTCCAGATATTAAAAGACACACTCGATCTATGACTGTCTCTTTCATCCTCTGAGGATATCAAAAAAGGGATATTAGTTAGGACGTTGAAATCAAAAGAGGGGCATTCACTGGTTTGCGTTGCGTCAACTGGCACGCGAGCGCACGGATCAGTTTCAATTGATATTACATATTCTGGCTCAAAATTTGCTTTCAATCTAATTATTTTGATTGAAATATCATCTGTTTTCCAGGGCCAACTCATTTGAGTAGTCATTATGCTTTTCCTGGATAAAACTGAAATTTTAGCCGGTTTAGATGTTTGGTTACAAAATGATTCATTAAAATTTGTACAATTCAGCTATGTGGGATGATTCTTAACTAAATAAATTCGATCGTGTTGAAATGCATGGCAAGAAAGGATTTGCAAAGGATTAGATCCCATAGGATGCAAGAGATAGCTGGGAATGCATTTGGACAGGATGCGAAGGATCTGATGGAATGAGATGGGATGAGATGGGATGGGATCAGATGGGATGGGATCAGATGGGATGGGATGGGATGGGATGGGATCAGATGGGATGGGATCAGATGGGATGGGATGGGATGGGATGGGATGGGATGGGATGGGATGGGATCAGATGGGATGGGATGAGATGGGATGAGATGGGATGAGATGGGATGGGATGGGATAGGATGGGATGGGATGGGATGGGATGAGATGGGATGGGATGGGATGGGATGGGATGGGATGGGATGGGATGGGATGGGATGAGATGGGATGGGATGGGATGGGATGGGATGGGGTGAGATGGGATGGGATGGGATGGGATGTGATGGGATGGGATTGGATGGGATGGGATGAGATGGGATGGGATGGGATGGGATGGGATGGGGTGAGATGGGATGGGATGGGATGGGATGTGATGGGATGGGATGGGATGGGATGGGATTGGATGGGATGGGATGGGATATGATGGGATGGGATGGAATGGGATGGGATGGGATGGGATGGGATGGGATATGATGGGATGGGATGGGATGGGATGAGGTGGGATGGAATGGGATGGGATGGAATGGGATGAGATGGGATGGAATGGGATGGAATGGGATCAGATGGGATGAGATGTGGGATTGGATGGAATGGGATGGGATGGGATGGAATGTATTGCGATGGGATGAAATCTAATTGGGTCCAGTGCGATGGAATGGGGTGAGATGTGAATGGATTTGAGGGAGCATATTGCGCAGATGTAACCATAAGTAAAGCAGCTGTTTACTTTGCAGATTGAACCATATTGACTGAGGCTAGTTACGCAGAGTGCAACAGCAAAGCAAAATGAATTCTGCGAGCAGCGCCAAACTAAAAGCCGTTTAGAGTTCAACTAGATATCAGGATAATCGATAACTGCCGACTCGATAGAGCCGAATAATATGGGAGGACGGATGTGAAGTACATTCAGATGTTTTGTGCGCAAGTATCTGTGTTAGGGGATGAGTGGCAGTGCGATTGTGTAATTGACGCCATTGAGGGCCAGCACCCAAGGCACATCAGAGTGTACGCTTCCTTAGAAGTCAGGAAAGTCAGAACAGATGTACACACTTGTGTGATCACTGGGTGCCCCTGTGCTCAGGAGTCAGCATTGTAGGTCTACTGTCACCAAATATTTAAACAAAGCAAGGACTTATAAAGGGGGTCGGTGGCAGAGCGGTTTGCCTCTCGCACCAAGGTCCCTAAGTTCGATTCCACGGCGAGGCCACATTTATTTGGGGCGCAGCCGCGGAGAGAAGGCTTGGGGGCTTGTCGTGCAATTTACGCCCTTGAGGGCCAACCTCCAAGGCACAGTGAAATGTACACTGCCTGACGATGAGAAAGTCAGGGCAGATGTACACACCTGTGTGAGCGTGTGCCTGCGTACAGTATTTGTGTGCGTGTGTGCTCAGGAGTCAGCGAAATGGGCAGAATTGCCTCCTCGCTGGCTGCGGGTCTAGTGTCACCGAATGATGTGCCATTGCCCGCAGCCCTCCTGCAATTATTATTATTATTATTTATTAGGACTTATAAAGAGATGATATTTTTAGTAGTCCTTGATTGAAACAAAGACGGTCGCCAAACCGCCACCAATTGCCGCAGATCTGTCCCAGGTAGCCAAGTACGCGGTGGCCGTGCTTCTCGCTCTGATATTTGTGCTGGCCGCAATGGTGCTTCTCATCTATCGACGACTCAGGCTAGAGAGCGAACTCCAGAGCATGAACTGGCGCATCGCCTGGAGCGAGCTCGTCCACCCGGGCGACCGGCTGGCAGCCCTAGCCGCCGCGGCAGCCGCCGAAGATGTCGCCGAGACAACAATGACGGCAGCATCGAAGCGGAGGCGGCGGCATTATCAGAATGACATGGACGGTCGAGGCGGCTGCGCCAGCGACTTCGACGGCGCTGATGATCACGTGGAAGTGGCGAGCTTGGTGTCTCAGGACACAATCGCCGGTGTGCCCATCAGCCGGGTGCCCGCCACCCAGCTGTTCACGAGGACTGCTTATTACAGGGGCTGCTTGGTGGCTTTGAAGAAGCTGCCATCGAGAAACAAAAGACTGGAGTTGAGTCACAGGTGGGTGAGGTCTGATGCTCTCTGATTGCTACTGAGTTCAGGAATCTGTCACTCCACAGACTCTGATTGCTACTGAGTTCAGGAATCTGTCACTCCACAGTCTCTGATTGCTATTGAATTCAGGAATCTGTCACTCCACAGTCTCTGATTGCTATTGAATTCAGGAATCTGTCACTCCACAGTCTCTGATTGCTATTGAATTCAGGAATCTGTCACTCCACAGTCTCTGATTGCTATTGAATTCAGGAATCTGTCACTCCACAGTCTCTGATTGCTATTGAATTCAGGAATCTGTCACTCCACAGTCTCTGATTGCTATTGAATTCAGGAATCTGTCACTCCACAGTCTCTGATTGCTATTGAATTCAGGAATCTGTCACTCCACAGTCTCTGATTGCTATTGAATTCAGGAGTCTGTCACTCCACAGTCTCTGATTGCTATTGAATTCAGGAATCTGTCACTCCACAGTCTCTGGTTGCTATTGAATTCAGGAATCTGTCACTCCACAGTCTCTGATTGCTATTGAATTCAGGAATCTGTCACTCCACAGTCTCTGATTGCTATTGAATTTGTGAGATGAAATTTCGCGAGGGATATAGGTGTAAGGCGAGATGCTTTCAGTGCGAAACCTGTTAGTCGGTAGCAAATGCATTCGCGTGGAATAGCTTTAAACAGGGAAGCGACATTATTCCCCTTAAATTACGAAATTAAAAAAATTCTTACACTTCGTCACTCCGTCACTCCGTCACAATTTCACTTTGTCACTCCGTCACTCCTCTCCTCTCAGGTTATTACTGGAAGTGAAGCGGGTCAAGGACCTGGCTTCAGACAACATTGTCCGCTTCATCGGCGCGTGCCTCGATCCGCCGAACGAATGCCTGGTGACAGAGTACTGTCCCAAGGGCTCACTGCAGGACATCCTGGAGAATGACAACATCAATCTGGACTGGATGTTCAAGCTCTCCTTGATGCTCGACGTCTGCAGGGTGAGAAGAGAGACTACTACCGCTTGAGAGAAAAATAGAGAATGGGAGACAAGAGAGAGGGAGAGAGAGAGTGGCTTGTGTAGATGTCGCAGTGTAAATAGTTTTATAAAGAACAGAACCTTCTACTTTCAGGGCATGATCTACCTGCACCAGAGCTTCGGGCCGCACGGCAACCTGAAGTCGTCGAACTGTTTGGTCGATTCCAGATTTAGCCTGAAGATTGCCCACTTTGGATTGCAGACATTGCGCGGCTGGCGGGAGCAGAAAGACAATGAGGCAGACACGTATGCGGCATATAGAAGTGAGAAATTCACCTTGTAATTATACTCGTATATATTTAGTTAAATTCCGAAAAACGTAGATCCCAAAGTAAGTAGATCCCAATATAAGTAGATCCCAATATAGTTAAATCCCAATATAGATAGATCCCAATGTAGGTAGATCCTAATATAGGTAAATCCCAATATAGATAGATCCCAATGTAAGTAAATCCTAATATAGGCAGATCCTAATATAGGTAAATCCCAATATAGGTAGATCCCAATATAGGTAGATCCCAATATAGGTAAATCCCAATATAGGTAAATCCCAATATAGGTAAATCCTAATATAGGTAGATCCTAATATAGGTAAATCCCAATATAGATAGATCCCAATGTAAGTAAATCCTAATATAGGTAGATCCTAATATAGGTAAATCCCAATATAGGTAGATCCCAATATAGGTAGATCCGAATGTAGGTAGATCCCAATATATGTAAACTCCAATATAGTTAAATCCCAATATAGGTAAATCCCAATATAGGTAGATCCCAATATAGGTAGATCCCAATATAGGTAAATCCCAATATAGATAGATCCCATTATAGATAGATCCCAATGTAGGTAAATCCCAATATAGATAGATCCCAATGTAGGTAGATCCCAATATTTGTAAATTCCATTATAGTTAAATCCCAATATAGTTAGATCCCAATATGGTAGATCCCAATATATGTAAATTAAAATATAGGTAAATCCCAATATAGGTAGATAAAAAAGAAAATAAAAGTAAAAGCAAATCCAAAATTGTTTTTTTAACTAGTCAATCAGTAATTAATATAGGTAAAAAGACGTTTTTGACCATCGTTTAAAATGACTTATGAAAATCTTCAAGGACGATCTTTCGAATTTGCGTTCAAGAAAGAGAATAGCAAAAATTACCGCATTTTAAATCGACAGTCTAATACCTGTTCCAGTCTAATACCTGTTCCAGTCTAATACCTGTTCCAGTCTAATATCTGTTCCAGTCTAATACCTGTTCCAGTCTAATACCTGTTCCAGTCTAATATCTGTTCCAGTCTAATATCTGTTCCAGTCTAATATCTGGATAATAATATAAGCAGCAATGATAGCCGACTTGAGGTTACATGATGAAATTTTGCCACTAGACACTCCGACGAGAATCTTTGAATATCTGGACGACGCCGATGTTTTGTGACTCTGGAAGTTGTTTAATCGGATAGAGCGGATAGAGCGTGTTCTGGATTTTCATGGCCATTGGTTGAATATTTTGTGAGATTTTACAGAAAAAAAATGCGGGCATAGAAAATAGCCCCCCCGGTGGTGTTTCTACCGTTAACCGACAGAACACCCTAAATCTACACCAATGCAGGCAAGCTGTGGACGGCGCCCGAGCTCCTTCGCGCATCCGCCACCGATTCGACATTCGAAGGCACAAAGGAGGGCGACGTCTACAGCTTCGGCATCATCGCCCAGGAGATTGCGTACAGGAAGGGCGTCTTCTACTTAACAGACAGCGATGACTGCATTGAGCCGAGGGGTAATGACAGGCCTGCATGTGAACCTTATGGCTGATCAGATATTAAACCGGCTATCGATACACTCATAACTCCATCTAGCACCCACAAACCCACCATCCTCACCTAGAACCCAACACCTCATCCAGCACCCACCACCCCATCCAAAACCCACCACCCCATTCAGCACTCACGACCACATTCAGCACCCACAAACCCACCACCCTCACCTAGAACCCACCACCCAGTTCAGCACCCACCCCCATTCAGCACTCAACACCCCATCCAGCACCCACCACCCCATTCAGCACTCAACACCCGATCCAGCACCCACCACCCCATTCAGCACTCACTACCCCATTCAGCACCCACCAACCAATCCAGCAGCGCCTCTCACTGTTACTTCTGCAGAGCTGGTGTCGCAGCTGCGTGAGCCGCTGGACCCGCAGCAGCCTCTGCGGCCCAGCCTGAGCCTGGAGGAGCTGCCACCGGGCCTGGACCCGGATCGAGCTCACGCCCTTCTCGGCCTAGTCGGAAGCTGCTGGCGGGAGGAGCCCAGCGCTCGGCCAACATTTAACAGCGTGAAGGGCCGGGTTAGCCGGCTGAATAAAGAGGCGGCTGGCTCTGGGAACATTCTTGACAATCTGCTGCAGCGAATGGAGCTCTACTCAAACAACCTGGAGACTCTAGTTGCTAAGCGGACCGATCAGTACCTGGAGGAGAAAAAGAAAGCCGAGAATTTGCTCTACTGCATGCTGCCAAAGTCTGTGGCCACAACGCTGTTGCGAGGCGAATCAGTGGCCGCCGAATGGTTCGACTCAGTCACTATCTACTTCTCTGACATCTGTGGATTCACCGCGCTGTCCAGCGAGAGCACGCCAATGGAGGTTCGGCTTCATCTCAGCCAGATGGGGTGGCGGTGCACAGAAGGCGTGGCGGGCGCACAGAAGGGGTGGTGGGTGCACAGAAGGGGTGGTGGGTGCACAGAAGGGGTGGTGGGTGCACAGAAGGGGCGGCGGGTGCACAGAAGGGGTGGTGGGTGCACAGAAGGGGTGGTGGGTGCACAGAAGGGGTGGTGGGTGCACAGAAAGGGGCGGCGGGTGCACAGAAGGGGTGGTGGGTGCACAGAAGTGGTGGTGGGTGCACAGAAGGGGTGGTTGGTGCACAGAAGGGGCGGCGGGTGCACAGAAGGGGTGGTGGGTGCACAGAAGGGGTTGTGGGTGCACAGAAGGGGCTTGTTAACAACGGAAAGTTATTTCTTGGAATAACAAAAATCTCGCCGTAATTCTCAAGTGCCAAATATGTTTTCCATCTTCAACCTAAACACCTGGCAGGTCGTGACCCTGCTAAATGACCTGTACACTCTGTTCGACTGCATAATTGAACGCTACGACTGTTACAAAGTGGAGACAATAGGCGACGCCTACATGGTTGTGTCAGGGCTTCCGGTTAGAAACGGCAACAATCACGCCAGGGAGATTGCCAGGATGGCGCTTAGCTTTCTGGAGCACATTTTCACCTTCAAGATTCGGCACATGCCGGATCAGAAGCTCAAGCTGCGAATTGGCATCAATTCTGGTGAGGATATGGATGGCTGCATCTTGGGTAGCTCTTGAAGGATTGTTGGCGTCAAACGGAACTTGAAGGGCTGATAGTGTCAAACGGAACTTGAAGGGCTGATAGTGTCAAACGGAACTTGAAGGGCTGATAGTGTCAAACGGAACTTGAAGGGCTGTTGGTGTCAAACGGAACTTGAAGGGCTGATAGTATCAAAGGGAACTTGAAGGGCTGTAGGTGTCAAACGGAACTTGAAGGGCTGATAGTGTCAAACGGAACTTGAAGGCTGATAGTATCAAATGGAACTTGAAGGGCTGATAGTGTCAAACGGAACTTGAAGGGCTGTTAGTGTCAAACGGAACTTGAAGGGCTGTTGGTGTCAAACGGAACTTGAAGGGCTGTTGGTGTCAAACGGAACTTGAAGGGCTGTTGGTGTCAAACGGAACTTGAAGGGCTGATAGTGTCAAACGGAACTTAAAGGGCTGATAGTGTCAAACGGAACTTGAAGGGCTGTTGGTGTCAAACGGAACTTGAAGGGCTGATAGTGTCAAACGGAACTTGAAGGGCTGATAGTGTCAAACGGCACTTGAAGGGCTGATAGTGTCAAACGGAACTTAAAGGGCTGATAGTGTCAAACGGAACTTGAAGGGCTGTTAGTGTCAAACGGAACTTGAAGGGCTGTTGGTGTCAAACGGAACTTGAAGGGCTGTTGGTGTCAAACGGAACTTGAAGGGCTGTTGGTGTCAAACGGAACTTGAAGGCCTGTTAGTGTCAAATGGAACTTGAAGGGCTGATAGTGTCAAACAAAACTTGAAGGGCTGATAGTGTCAAACGGAACTTGAAGGGCTGATAGTGTCAAACAAAACTTGAAGGGCTGATAGTGTCAAATGGAACTTGAAGGGCTGTTGTTGTCAAACAAAACTTGAAGGGCTGATAGTGTCAAACGGAACTTGAAGGGCTGTTGGTGTCAAACGGAACTTGAAGGATTGTTGGCGTCAAACAGAACTTGAAGGGCTGATAGTGTCAAACGGAACTTGAAGGGCTGATAGTGTCAAACGGAACTTGAAGGGCTGATAGTGTCAAACGGAACTTGAAGGGCTGATAGTGTCAAATGGAACTTGAAGGGCTGTTGGTGTCAAACGGAACTTGAAGGGCTGTTGGTGTCAAACGGAACTTGAAGGGCTGTTGGTGTCAAACGGAACTTGAAGGGCTGTTGGTGTCAAACAGAACTTGAAGGGCTGTTGGTGTCAAACGGAACTTGAAGGGCTGTTGGCGTCAAACGGAACTTGGCCGATTAAAGAAGCAGCATTATCATCCGCAGGTCCCGTGTGCGCTGGTGTTGTCGGCCTGAAGATGCCACGGTACTGCCTCTTCGGCGACACGGTCAACACGGCCTCCAGGATGGAGAGCAACGGCCTGCCGCTAAAGGTCCACATCAGCGCCAGCACCTTCACCATCCTGCAGTCCATCGGTGGATTTGTCACCACGGTTAGGGGCGAGGTGGAAATGAAGGTGAGGGGGGAAGTACAGAGAGTGGTGAAGTGGAGAGATTGGGAAAGTGGAGAGAGTGGGAAGTGGAGAGATTGGGGAAGTGGAGAGAGTGGGGAAGTGGAGAGAGTGGGAAGTGGAGAGAGTGGGAAGTGGAGAGAGTGGGAAGTGGAGAGAGTGGGAAGTGGAGAGAGTGGGAAGTGGAGAGAGTGGGAAGTGGAGAGAGTGGGAAGTGGAGAGAGTGGGAAGTGGAGAGAGTGGGAAGTGGAGCGATTGGGGAAGTGGAGAGATTGGGGAAGTGGAGAGAGTGGGGAAGTGTAGAGAGTGGGGAAGTGGAGAGAGTGGGAAGTGGAGAGATTGGGGAAGTGGAGAGATTGGGAAGTGGAGAGAGTGGGAAGTGGAGAGAGTGGGGAAGTGGAGAGATTGGGGAAGTGGAGAGATTGGGGAAGTGGAGAGATTAGGGAAGTGGAGAGAGTGGGGAAGTGGAGAGATTAGGGAAGTGGAGAGAGTGGGGAAGTGGAGAGAGTGGGAAGTGGAGAGAGTGGGAAGTGGAGAGAGTGGGGAAGTGGAGAGAGTGGGAAGTGGAGAGATTGGGGAAGTGGAGAGAGTGGGGAAGTGGAGAGATTGGGGAAGTGGAGAGATTGGGGAAGTGGAGAGAGTGGGGAAGTGGAGAGAGTGGGGAAGTGGAGAGATTAGGGAAGTGGAGAGATTGGGGAAGTGGAGAGAGTGGGGAAGTGGAGAGATTAGGGAAGTGGAGAGATTGGGGAAGTGGAGAGATTGGGGAAGTGGAGAGAGTGGGGAAGTGGAGAGATTGGGGAAGTGGAGAGATTGGGGAAGTGGAGAGAGTGGGAAGTGGAGAGATTGGGGAAGTGGAGAGATTGGAGAATTGGAGAGAGTGGGAAGTGGAGAGAGTGGGAAGTGGAGAGATTGGGGAAGTGGAGAGAGTGGGGAAGTAGAGACAACCTATTCACACCCAATCCCCATCCTGCAGGGCAAGGGCAGGCAGTTGACCTATTGGCTGCACGGAGAAGGTGATGCACTCGTGGATCCGCCAGTGCCCAACCTGTTTATGACTACGGTCACGCTATGACCATAGTCATAGTATGACGTCATATTTCATCCGCCACAGTCATTCATTTTTTGTTCGATTTTCAGAAATCAAGTTCCTTTCTGTTCAACTCGTTCTTGAAATAGGAAAATCTTTTGTTGCTGAAATTGATTACCTGTAATTTTTTGTGGAAATGCAGACAGCAAGCATTCTATTTTTTGTTTGAAAATGAACTTTAATGAACATCGAATAGAGCTGAAAACTCGAAGTGCGAATTCCAGAGATTTTAACGATGGTTTTTCCAGATTCCAGATAATTTTTGCTGTCTTTCTTTTTTATTTAATTTGTAATGTGCGTCATATTCTACTTACAGGCGTACTATTTGTAAAATCCTAGGCGTTTGTTGCACCCATTCAGGCGAAATGAATTTCTTAAATAGGTTATTGAACTGGTTAGAATTAAATATTTTTTGCTTTATGGAATAATATCTATAGTTTAGACCAGGCGTCGGCAAACTCCGGCCCGCGGGCCAGATGCGGCCCTCGAAGCTCCCAAATCCGGCCCGTTGCCCCTTCCAACACCTAGAGTATACTGCCTCATCTCTCTCATCTGCAGATGAGAGTCTTATCTCTCCCGTGTCTCATCTCTCCTCTCTCTCATCTCTCCTCTCTCTCATCTCTCCTCTCTCTCATCTCTCCCGTGTCTCATCTCTCCCGTGTCTCATCTCTACCGTGTCTCATCTCTCCTGTCTCATCTCTCCTCTCTCTCATCTCTCCCGTGTCTCATCTCTCCCGTGTCTCATCTCTCCCGTGTCTCATCTCTCCCGTGTCTCATCTCTCCCGTGTCTCATCTCTCCTCTCTCTCATCTCTCCCGTGTCTCATCTCTCCCGTGTCTCATCTCTACCGTGTCTCATCTCTCCTGTCTCATCTCTCCTCTCTCTCATCTCTCCCGTGTCTCATCTCTCCCGTGTCTCATCTCTACCGTGTCTTATCTCTCCCGTGTCTCATCTCTCCTCTCTCTCATCTCTCCCGTGTCTCATCTCTCCTCTCTCTCATCTCTCCCGTGTCTTATCTCTCCCGTGTCTCATCTCTCCTCTCTCTCATCTCTCCCGTGTCTTATCTCTCCCGTGTCTCATCTCTCCCGTGTCTCATCTCTCCCGTGTCTCATCTCTCCCGTGTCTCGTCTCTCCCGTGTCTCATCTCTCCCGCGTCTCATTTCTCCTCTGTCTCATCTTTCCAGTGTCTCATCTCTTCCCTGTCTCATCTCTTCCCTGTCTCATCTCTTTTCTGTCTCATCTCTCCCCTGTCTATCCTGTGTCTCATCTCTCCCCTGTCTATCCGGTGTCTCATCTCTCCCCTGTCTCATATTACTAGTCAATGCGGCCCGCTGTCGTCTTTTAGGTTCTCTCCGTGGCCCGCACGCTTATAAGTTTGCCGACATTCAAGCAACAACTGGCCATAGACATCTCGACCAATAAAGCTAAGTGAAACTGTTACAACTTCAAAATTTCAAAATATTAACACCATAGTCTATGGTAAAATCAGTATGTTTATGGCAATTTTGCACAGCCGCGGAGACAAGCATTGGGGACTTTTTGCATCGAAACGTCCATGATGACCAAACCCAAAGGTACAGTGAAAGTGTACACTGTCCGATGATGAGAGAGGTCAGATGTACACACCAGTACAGATACTGTACGCAGGCACACTCACGCCTGTGCTTTTTGGGGCTGGCACTCGAGGGCGTAAATTGCACGACAATTAGCGTCCAAGCGTTCGCCCCAAATTAATTCGGCCTCGCCGCGGAATCGAGCTCAGGGGGCAAGTCAGGGGGATTAGTAACAGTTACCTGCTATATGATACCTGCTGCGTGAGGTTGTAGCCTAGTGGTTAAGGCGTCGGACTCACGACTTGAAGGTCGGGGGTTCGATTCCCGACTCCACTGGAACAATTTGCGTCCTTTAGCAAGACACTTAACTCTGCATTGCTTCAGTTCACCCAGCTGTTAAATGGGTACCAGCATCAGCTGGGATAATTGAAGGTGGGTGTGGCGTCCCCCCAGTCCGTGGACTGAACAGCTGTACGCAGCCTTCAGATGCGCCGCGCATTAGCTGCGGCTGTGCTGTCGGCTGCACATCTGACCCAATTGGGGCAGGTGTAATCAATTATTATTATTATTACCTGCTATAGCATTCTCCAATCTCAAATAATGTGACTTTGCTCCTAAGAAGAGCACCATTAAGACACACTAAGCCTTTCAGGGCTGCTTCATTGAAGCGATGAATCTCATCTAGATGTCTATTTCTATTTGCAAAGCAGAGTACTTCGTGTTACAGTTTTTTAAGCCGGTTCTGTCTGTGGCATGTACTGCACCAACCTCACATCCAGTCAGCTCATTCTCTGCTTCTTCTCTTTACCGTCACATTGCTTTCCTTCTCTCCTTTGTACTGCCCTGCCTCTGTCTCTCCCCCCTGCCTGTCATTTAAGAGCTCTGGCGTACAGTTTTGCTTCTCAATAGTACTGCAGATGGACCAGCTGACTGTAGTTGCGCTAACGGTAGCGGCTTCATTTTCATTTACTATATACAAGCCAGTTCTGCGTCTATTTTTGTTTTAAACAAGAATCCGCATTTCCGGACCATTCTATGCGAAATGAATTGATTAACAACTTGATAAAAAAACTTCACTTTTCAAGTCAGCCGGCGTCTTCTAAAACTATTCAGTAAGTGTATTTCAAACAGATTAACAGATTTAAAAAATGGAGCCAATATTTTTGAACGGATTGTACACAGGCTGTACAGTGGCTGTTGCTGCACGCAGAGCTTTGCCAGTTGTAAAAAAACTGGTGTACTTCAAATGTAATTCTGCGCCAGCATGACTAAATGGTCTGGCGTGGCGTGGAAAATCCCATATGCTACGCACCAATGGGCAGGGTTGGGTCAGCTATCCGGGTGGGTGCGCAGGGTACAGGATAAAAATTTCCACTGCAATCCAAACAGCTGCTTACTATTAGGAAATTTGTAAACGGAATTCAAATTACTTCTGCCGGATGTCAAGGCCGTCTTGCGTATCAGACCAGAGACAGCGCTAACCTCATGTTGCCTCAGGATGTGAACAAAGTGTTCGAACAAACTGAGAATCATCAAATGGAGAATTGCGAGCATGTGAGAAACACTGCTGTGGCATCATCTGTGATAAAAACTGGTGTTTATATTTTAGATAGTTTCATTTCTCATCTGAGTACTTCAGGAAGATTTAATCCCATCTGAGTACTTCAGGAAAAATTTTTCCGGTCTGAGTACTTTAGGCAGTTTTTTAGACTATGTGAGTACCTTAGATAATGTTTATCCCATCCATATGCTGAGCAAACGATAATGAAAGTACTAAAAAGCGAAATGCAAGATAAAATCTTTCTGATTATTTTGATTGTTTAAATCGAATCCCACCCGTCTAGGTAACCATATTCCAGTAAAATTACCAATAAGCGAGAAAAAAAAGAAAGTTAAGTGTTTCCTTTCGCAGAAATCTAATCCAATCCAATCCAATCCAATCCAATCCAATCCAATCCAATCCAATCCAATCCCATCTAATCTAATCCAATCCAATCCAATCCAATCCAATCCAATCCAATCCCATCCAATCCAATCCAATCCCATCTAATCCAATCCAATCCAATCCAACCCAATCCAATCCAACCCAATCCAACCCAATCCAATCCAACCCAATCCAACCCAATCCAATCCAATCCAATCCAATCCAATCCAATCCCATCTAATCCAATCTAATCCAATCCAATCCAATCCAATCCAATCCAATCCAATCCAATCCAATCCAATCCAATCCAATCCCATCTAATCCAATCCAATCCAATCCAATCCAACCCAATCCAATCCAACCCAATCCAACCCAATCCAATCCAATCCAATCCAATCCAATCCAATCCAATCCAATCCAATCCAACCCAATCCAATCCAATCCAATCCAATCCAATCCTATCTAATCCAATCCAACCCAATCCAATCCAATCCAATCCAATCCAATCCAATCCAATCCAATCCAATCCAATCGAATCCAATCCAATCCAATCCAATCCAATCCTATCTAATCCAATCCAATCCAATCCAATCCAATTTTCTCAGGCGATGATCCGGCTCGGGCTGTGCGCCATGGAGAAGAAAGTGAAGTCGAAGCCGATGACGGCCATCCTTGGCCGGCTGCAGCGCTTCGGTCACATCGAGATCGTGCCCTTCCCTGAGTCCGTCATCCTTGAAGAGCCTGTCGATCGCTGGCCAACCGTGGACGCGTTGATCGCCTTCTACTCGCACGGTTTCCCACTGGACAAGGCCATCGCCTACTCTGAGCTTCGACGGCCGTTTCTCATCAACGACCTCGCCGCCCAGCGCCTCCTGATGGACCGTCGGCTGGTCTACCAGCGGCTGCGAGAGCGCGACATTCCCGTTGTGCGCTATGCGGTGCTTCACCGCGGCGACGAAGACTGCGATAGAGAGGACACGGATCTGACCGAGGCAGACGATCAGATCAGCCTGCGAGGCCTGACATTTCACAAGCCGTTCGTTGAGAAACCGGTGGACGCTGAGGACCACAACATCTGCATCTACTTTCCTAGCGCGGCAGGGGGCGGCAGGGTGCAGCTGTTCCGGAAGGTCGGCAACTGCAGCAGCGTGTACAAGAGCGCCGAGAGTCGGGTTAGACGCTCCGGCAGCTTCGTGTACGAGGACTTCATGCTGACGGATGGCACTGATGTCAAGGCGAGCTGAGAACTGATTGTCAGGGATTGAGGGTTCAGCCTCTTGAAATTCGACTCAAGTCCCAGTTTATCTTAGTCTCTGACACTAGATCAGTGCTCAGTCTCTGACACTCAATGCTCAGTCTCTGACACTCAATGCTCAGTCTCTGACACTCAATGCTCAGTCTCTGACACTCAATGCTCAGTCTCTGACACTCAATGCTCAGTCTCTGACACTCAATGCTCAGTCTCTGACACTCAATGCTCAGTCTCTGACACTCAATGCTCAGTCTCGGACACTCAATGCTCAGTCTCTGACACTCAGTGCTCAGTCTCTGACACTAGATCAGTGCTCAGTCTCTGACACTCAATGCTCAGTCTCTGACACTCAATGCTCAGTCTCTGACACTCAATGCTCAGTCTCTGACACTCAGTGCTCAGTCTCTGACACTAGATCAGTGCTCAGTCTCTGACACTCAATGCTCAGTCTCTGACACTCAATGCTCAGTCTCTGACACTCAATGCTCAGTCTCTGACACTCAGTGCTCAGTCTCTGACACTCAATGCTCAGTCTCTGACACTCAATGCTCAGTCTCTGACACTCAATGCTCAGTCTCTGACACTCAATGCTCAGTCTCTGACACTCAATGCTCAGTCTCTGACACTCAATGCTCAGTCTCTGACACTCAGTGCTCAGTCTCTGACACTAGATCAGTGCTCAGTCTCTGACACTCAATGCTCAGTCTCTGACACTCAATGCTCAGTCTCTGACACTCAATGCTCAGTCTCTGACACTCAGTGCTCAGTCTCTGACACTCAATGCTCAGTCTCTGACACTCAATGCTCAGTCTCTGACACTCAATGCTCAGTCTCTGACACTCAATGCTCAGTCTCTGACACTAGATCAGTGCTCAGTCTCTGACACTAGATCAGTGCTCAGTCTCTGACACTCAATGCTCAGTCTCTGACACTCAATGCTCAGTCTCTGACACTCAATGCTCAGTCTCTGACACTCAATGCTCAGTCTCTGACACTCAATGCTCAGTCTCTGACACTCAATGCTCAGTCTCTGACACTCAGTGCTCAGTCTCTGACACTCAATGCTCAGTCTCTGACACTCAATGCTCAGTCTCTGACACTCAATGCTCAGTCTCTGACACTCAATGCTCAGTCTCTGACACTAGATCAGTGCTCAGTCTCTGACACTAGATCAGTGCTCAGTCTCTGACACTCAATGCTCAGTCTCTGACACTCAATGCTCAGTCTCTGACACTCAATGCTCAGTCTCTGACACTCAATGCTCAGTCTCTGACACTCAATGCTCAGTCTCTGACACTCAATGCTCAGTCTCTGACACTAGATCAGTACTCAGTCTCTGACACTAGATCAGTACTCAGTCTCTGACACTAGATCAGTGCTCAGTCTCTGACACAAGATCAGTGCTCAGTCTCTGACACTAGATCAGTACTCAGTCTCTGACACTAGATCAGTGCTCAGTCTCTGACACTAGATCAGTACTCAGTCTCTGACACTAGATCAGTGCTCAGTCTCTGACACAAGATCAGTACTCAGTCTGACACTAGATCAGTGCTCAGTCTCTGACACTAGATCAGTGCTCAGTCTCTGACACTAGATCAGTACTCAGTCTGACACTAGATCAGTGCTCAGTCTCTGACACTCAATGCTCAGTCTCTGACACTCAATGCTCAGTCTCTGACACTAAATGCTCAGTCTCTGACACTAAATGCTCAGTCTCTGACACTAGATCAGTACTCAGTCTCTGACACTAGATCGGTGCTCAGTCTCTGACACTAGATCAGTGCTCAGTCTCTGACACTAGATCAGTACTCAGTCTCTGACACTAGATCAGTACTCAGTCTCTGACACAAGATCAGTGCTCAGTCTCTGACACTAGATCAGTGCTCAGTCTCTGACACTAGATCAGTGCTCAGTCTCTGACACTAGATCAGTGCTCAGTCTCTGACACTAGATCAGTGCTCAGTCTCTGACACTAGATCAGTACTCAGTCTCTGACACTAGATCAGTACTCAGTCTCTGACACTAGATCAGTGCTCAGTCTCTGACACTAGATCAGTGCTCAGTCTCTGACACTAGATCAGTACTCAGTCTCTGACACTAGATCAGTGCTCAGTCTCTGACACTAGATCAGTACTCAGTCTCTGACACTAGATCAGTGCTCAGTCTCTGACACTAGATCAGTGCTCAGTCTCTGACACTAGATCAGTGCTCAGTCTCTGACACTAGATCAGTGCTCAGTCTCTGACACTAGATCAGTGCTCAGTCTCTGACACTAGATCAGTGCTCAGTCTCTGACACTAGATCAGTGCTCAGTCTCTGACACTAGATCAGTGCTCAGTCTCTGACACTAGATCAGTGCTCAGTCTCTGACACTAGATCAGTGCTCAGTCTCTGACACTAGATCAGTGCTCAGTCTCTGACACTAGATCAGTGCTCAGTCTCTGACACTCAATGCTCAGTCTCTGACACTCAATGCTCAGTCTCTGACACTCAATGCTCAGTCTCTGACACTCAATGCTCAGTCTCTGACACTAGATCAGTGCTCAGTCTCTGACACTAGATCAGTGCTCAGTCTCTGACACTAGATCAGTGCTCAGTCTCTGACACTAGATCAGTGCTCAGTCTCTGACACTAGATCGGTGCTCAGTCTCTGACACTAGATCAGTGCTCAGTCTCTGACACTAGATCAGTGCTCAGTCTCTGACACTAGATCAGTGCTCAGTCTCTGACACTAGATCAGTGCTCAGTCTCTGACACTAGATCAGTGCTCAGTCTCTGACACTAGATCAGTGCTCAGTCTCTGACACTAGATCAGTACTCAGTCTCTGACACTAGATCGGTGCTCTGAAGTCATTTTGTGTAAGGTTGCTTCTGACAATAAATAATTCATCGCATTAGTCGGGTTCAGTGAAGCAAAAACAACAGCTGAGACACAGAAAGCGTTTTGTCTGAGAGCCAAACGGGTTAAACTAGCTGCCTCCAGTTACGCATTTGTACTCTCGTTATTAATAAAGCTTGGGTCTCCATAACCCCAGAACCACTGTCACTAACTGTACCCAGAATGATACTAGGGGTGGGCACAGTGGTAGGCGGGGTGGCTACCAGTTCAACTTGGTTTCATTTCTGAACGCTTAGACTTGCCATTTTGTACTATTATTCTTCAGAAACAGACGATAATAGCTATTTCGTTTTTTATAGGCAGTTTTTAGGTCGGAAAACAGTAGAAGCACCACGGGGGAATTTCAAATACCCACATTTTTTCAGTAGTTTCACAAAATATTCAACCATATTTAATATAAATATCCAATCATATCTCGACGATTCTGCAACGTCGGACGGCTGAAAGTTGAATTCATCGTAAAGGGTGGAAAAAGAAATGGACTTTCACGAAAATCGGTCATTCGGTCATTTTTTAATTCCCTCGTTCTATTAGGACCCGAGAAATCATTGTCTCTATGGAAATTACGAGGGTGCGCATGCAGAGGCCAAGATGGTTAGGGTTAGGGTTAGGGTTAGGGTTAGGGTTAGGGTTAGCTGTCGTACAATAGAAATTTCTTTCATTCTAAGGTCAAAGCAGAGTCGCCTCACCAGCCAATGAAATCGCGTGACAGTTGACCATATGGCGAAAATAAGAACCTTGCATGGCATGCCATGGCACCAAAAAAAGTTCATATCTGTAAGCCTTCGAAAATCAAGTGTCTTGGTAGATTCAGATGATTGAATATATACTCGTAGAATGTACACAACCACATAAGTGACGTCACTAATGGGCAAATGACGAATTGACAAAGCTGGGCACTTGGTGCTATAAATAGCAACGTAACAAACCCCCCTCAACGTCAGGTCTACGCAATCGGCAAGGACTATGCCCACGCAGAGGCGCGCAAGTCGCCAGCTCTGGACGGCAAAGTGGAACGCGACCTCGAGGGCAAGGAGATGCGCTGCCCAATCATCCTGACCGCTAGGGAGAAAATCATTGCCAAGAAGGTGAGGCAAGTATTTTGTAAGTTTTAGGACTATTTAGCCTTTTTGCCGCCCGTTTTTATACCAATCGGGATTTCCCTATCCTGCCCTGAAAATGCCACCCACCGAAGACGGAGATTATGCAGGCACCCTCGGGTGACATGCTGATCAATTTCGAAGGCCTGGCAAGGCCGCACTGAGGCGCAGTGCTAATTAGTGTATAGGGGTGTATGAAATACACTAGCGCTTATGTGAAAAATCGGACCTTCGGCCAGAACCATTGAATATATCGACGGTCATGAGAAATTAGTAGTTCCACTGTTAAACTAAAAATGAAAGTACACAAGCCGCATACAGAAGCACCCTTATCGACGCACCGACGCAAAAATAGGTGGTTGAAGCCTTCAGCCAGACGGTCTGCGGCTTCGATCTGCTTCGCGCCAACGGCGCCTCTTATGTCTGCGACGTCAACGGCTTCAGCTTTGTGAAGAGTTCGGAAAAGTACTACGACGACTTTGCCTATATCCTCGGCGTGATGGTCACCCAGGCCATCGCACCATCGCTGTCATTGTCCATCAGCTACCCGACGATGGACAAGCCGCCGCTCATTCTAACCACATTCGGCACAGTCATGGAGCTGCGCTGCGTGGTGGCCGTCATTCGACACGGCGACAGAACGCCCAAGCAGAAGCTCAAAATGCCAGTGTACAATCCGGCCTTCTATAGCCTGTTCCGCAGGCATCGGACCAGCCCGGAGGCGGTCGAAGTGAAGCTGAAGAAGCCGACAGCGCTGCAGGAGCTGCTTGACATCGCCAGGGAGCTGCTGACGGAGCAGCCGGGCGGTGAAGGCGCGGCGCAGGAGAAACCGCGGGAGAACCGGCAGAAGCTTGAGCAGCTGCGAATGGTGGGGCCACTTAGTTTTCCTATGAGATGCTGCCACCTTCTCATTCTGTCTGACAGATAACAGATCTGCTGACAATAGACACAACAGCCCGCGAGGAGGCAATTCTGCCCATTTCCGCTGACTCCTGAGCACACACGAACACAGATACTTTACTCAGGCACACACTCACACAGGTGTGTACATCTGCCCTAACACTCTCATTGTCATGCAGTATGCACTTTCACTGTGTCTTTAAGGGCGTAAATTGCACGACAAGCCCCCAAGCCTTTTCTCCGTGGCTGCGGCCCAATTGAATGTGGCCTCGTCGCGGAATCGAGCTCAGGGACCTTGGTGCGAGAGACAAACGCGTTAGATCGCTGTGCCGCTCACCCCTAGGCCAGTCTAAGAGATAATCCCACCATGATAATCCTCAGAGCCACCTCTTTACACGGTTTCAAAACGATAATCCTTCTTTCCAACTCATCCTCAGAGATAATCCCAACTTCTAACTAACCTCAGAGATAATCCCAACTTCTAACAATCATCAGAGATAATCCCAACTTCTAACTAATCTCAGAGATAATCCCAACTTCTAACTAACCTCAGATATAATCCCAACTTCTAACAATCATCAGAGATAATCACAACTTCTAACTAACCTCAGAGATAATCCCAACTTCTAACTAACCTCAGAGATAATCCCAACTTCTAACTAACCTCAGAGATAATCCCAACTTCAAACTAACCTCAGAGATAATCCCAACTTCTAACTAATCCTCAGAGATAATCCCAACTTCTAACTAACCCTCAGAGATAATCCCAACTTCTAACTAACCTCAGAGATAAGCCCATTTTTAAACTCAACAACCGACGCACAGGTCCTGGAGCGGCACGGCAGATTTCGTGGCATCAACAGAAAGGCGCAGCTGAAGCTGCTGACGCAGCCACATGATGGCGGCCCAGTTGCCAGCGAGGTCGGTTCCACCGATGGCGCACTCCTTCTGGTGCTGAAGTGGGGCGGCGAGCTCACCCAGGAGGGACGAGAGCAGGCCGAGAGGCTCGGTCGGGCGTTCAGGTGGGGTGTCAAAACATTTTTATTGGGTGTCCTAAAATGAAAATAAACTGAAACAAAGAAATCGCTGGGCGAAACTACAGCTGTTCATAGAAAGACCCACAGTGATTCCTAGAAAAACGAGTCCGAAAATCATTCCTAGAAATGATTCCTGTAAACACGAGTCCCAAATGATTCCTAGAAACACAAGTCCCAAATGATTCCTGGAAACACGAGTCACAAATGATTCCTAGAAACACAAGTCCCAAATGATTCCTGGAAACACGAGTCCCAAATTATTCCTAGAAACACAAGTCCGAAATGATTCCTGGAAACACGAGTCCCAAATTATTCCTAGAAGTACGAGTCCCAAATGATTCATAGAAACACGAGTCCAAAAGTCTGTCATTGAAACACGAGTCCCTAAATGATTCCTAAAAATTATTCCTGGAAACACGAGTCTCACAATGATTTCTAGAGATACGACTCCTAAAAAGCGCCGTCCCCACACCGTGCAGGGTGCTCTACCCTGGCGGCGAGAGCTACCCACAGCGGGACGGCCTGGGCCTGCTCCGCCTGCACTCAACCTACCGGCACGATCTGAAAATCTACGCCAGCGACGAGGGCCGCGTCCAGACCACGGCAGCCGCCTTCGCCAAGGGCTTTCTGGATCTCGAGGGCCCTCTGACGCCGATCCTAGTCCAGATGGTTAAGTCGGCCAACACCGACGGCCTGCTGGACTCCGGCGCCAGCGATTGGCGTCGATTCATGGCCGTGGTGAAGGCTCGCATCCAGGCCTGCCTCAGCTGCGACCGCGAATGGAACGAGGCCGACCTGCAGCGGGTGGCGCCCACCGGGGCCACTTCGGTGCTGCGCGCAATGTACCGAGTGCGCAACCCGGGGCAGGCCTGCAAGCGGATGAGCGCCTGCATGGAGTCCATGTGCAGCAGGCTGGCAAAGCTGTGCGAGGATCAGCAGCAGCACCCAAAGCAGCTCTACCATGGCGAGAGCTGCGACTTGGCTCTGGGCCGTTGGCGAAAATTGGCCAAAGATTTTCACCAGGTCGCCGGTAGCCCAGCTACTAATGGCGAGAAATTCGCCTTCTCTAAGGTGCGCAATCAGTCTACGGGTAGATGAATGGGGATTGATAAGTATAGACAGTGCATTGATAAGTATAGACAGTGGATTGATAAAGAGAGACAGTGGATTGATAAGTATAGACAGTGGATTGATGGGAAGAGACAGTGGATTGATAAAGAGAGACAGTAGATTGATAAATGGAGACAGTGGATTGATAAAGAGAGACAGTGGATTGATAAAGAGAGACAGTGGATTGATAAAGAGAGACAGTAGATTGATAAAGAGAGACAGTGGATTGATGGGAAGAGACAGTGGATTGATAAAGAGAGACAGTGGATTGATAAATAGAGATAATGGATTGATAAAGAGAGACAGTAGATTGATAAAGAGAGACAGTAGATTGATGGGAAGAGACAGTGGATTGATAAAGAGAGACAGTGGATTGATGGGAAGAGACAGTGGATTGATAAAGAGAGACAGTGGATTGATGGGAAGAGACAGTGGATTGATGGGAAGAGACAGTGGATTGATAAAGAGAGACAGTGGATTGATGGGAAGAGACAGTTGACAGATTTCTATCAAATTCATGCTCAAAATTCATCCTTGTTCAGATACCGGACATCTATGACAACATCAAATACGACCTGCTGCACAATCTGGAAGTGTTTGCTGATCTAGCCCAGTCGCGTGAGCTGTACATTCTAGCCAAGAACATGGCGGACATTGTCGTGCCCAGCGAGTACGGCATCACCAGAGAGGAGAAGCTGGCCATTGCTCAGCAGGTCTGCAGTCCGTTGCTACGGAAAATCCTGGCGGACACTCAGTACACCAGCTCACTGGAGTTGGACGACTGCGGCAGCACCAGGCTTAACACAGAGTGAGTCGCTGCGGCCCCTGAATAATTGAGCCTGTGTGAGTCACTCCTGATAAGACCATAGCCTGAATAATTGAGACTGTGTAGAGTCACTCCTGATGAGACCATAGTCTGGATAATTGAGACTGTGTGAGTCACTCCTGATAAGACCATAGCCTGAATAATTGAGACTGTGTAGAGTCACTCCTGATGAGACCATAGTCTGGATAATTGAGACTGTGTGAGTCACTCCTGATGAGACCATAGCCTGAATAATTGAGACTGTGTGAGTCACTCCTGATGAGACCAGAGTCTGAATAATTGAGACTGTGTGAGTCACTCCTGATAAGACCATAGCCTGAATAATTGAGACTGTGTGAGTCACTCCTGATGAGACCATAGTCTGGATAATTGAGACTGTGTGAGTCACTCCTGATAAGACCATAGTCTGAATAATTGAGCCTGTGTGAGTCACTCCTGATAAGACCATAGTCTGGATAATTGAGACTGTGTGAGTCACTCCTGATGAGACCATAGTCTGGATAATTGAGCCTGTGTGAGTCACTCCTGATAAGACCATAGCCTGAATAATTGAGCTGGTGTAGAGTCACTCCTGATGAGACCATAGCCTGAATAATTGAGCCTGTGTGAGTCACTCCTGATGAGACCATAGTCTGGATAATTGAGACTGTGTGAGTCACTCCTGATAAGACCATAGTCTGAATAATTGAGCCTGTGTGAGTCACTCCTGATAAGACCATAGTCTGGATAATTGAGACTGTGTGAGTCACTCCTGATAAGACCATAGTCTGAATAATTGAGCCTGTGTGAGTCACTCCTGATAAGACCATAGCCTGAATAATTGAGCCTGTGTGAGTCACTCCTGATAAGACCATAGTCTGAATAATTGAGACTGTGTGAGTCACTCCTGATAAGACCATAGTCTGGATAATTGAGACTGTGTGAGTCACTCCTGATAAGACCATAGTCTGGATAATTGAGACTGTGTGAGTCACTCCTGATAAGACCATAGTCTGAATAATTGAGCCTGTGTGAGTCACTCCTGATAAGACCATAGTCTGAATAATTGAGCCTGTGTGAGTCACTCCTGATGAGACCATAGTCTGAATAATTGAGACTGTGTGAGTCACTCCTGATAAGACCATAGTCTGAATAATTGAGACTGTGTGAGTCACTCCTGATGAGACCATAGCCTGAATAATTGAGCCTGTGTGAGTCACTCCTGATGAGACCATAGTCTGAATAATTGAGACTGTGTGAGTCACTCCTGATGAGACCATAGTCTGAATAATTGAGACTGTGTGAGTCACTCCTGATAAGACCATAGCCTGAATAATTGAGACTGTGTGAGTCACTCCTGATGAGACCATAGTCTGGATAATTGAGACTGTGTGAGTCACTCCTGATAAGACCATAGTCTGAATAATTGAGCCTGTGTGAGTCACTCCTGATAAGACCATAGTCTGGATAATTGAGACTGTGTGAGTCACTCCTGATGAGACCATAGTCTGGATAATTGAGCCTGTGTGAGTCACTCCTGATAAGACCATAGCCTGAATAATTGAGCTGGTGTAGAGTCACTCCTGATGAGACCATAGCCTGAATAATTGAGCCTGTGTGAGTCACTCCTGATGAGACCATAGTCTGGATAATTGAGACTGTGTGAGTCACTCCTGATAAGACCATAGTCTGGATAATTGAGACTGTGTGAGTCACTCCTGATGAGACCATAGTCTGAATAATTGAGACTGTGTGAGTCACTCTGATAAGACCATAGTCTGAATAATTGAGCCTGTGTGAGTCACTCCTGATAAGACCATAGTCTGAATAATTGAGACTGTGTGAGTCACTCCTGATAAGACCATAGTCTGAATAATTGAGACTGTGTGAGTCACTCCTGATAAGACCATAGCCTGAATAATTGAGCCTGTGTGAGTCACTCCTGATCAGACCATAGTCTGGATAATTGAGCCTGTGTGAGTCACTCCTGATGAGACCATAGTCTGAATAATTGAGCCTGTGTGAGTCACTCCTGATAAGACCATAGTCTGAATAATTGAGACTGTGTGAGTCCCTCTTGATAAGACCATAGTCTGAATAATTGAGCCTGTGTGAGTCCCTCCTGATGAGACCATAGTCTGGATAATTGAGACTGTGTGAGTCACTCCTGATGAGACCATAGTCTGAATAATTGAGACTGTGTGAGTCACTCCTGATAAGACCATAGTCTGAATAATTGAGCCTGTGTGAGTCACTCCTGATGAGACCATAGCCTGAATAATTGAGACTGTGTGAGTCACTCCTGATGAGACCATAGCCTGGATAATTGAGCCTGTGTGAGTCACTCCTGATAAGACCATAGCCTGAATAATTGAGCCTGTGTGAGTCACTCCTGATAAGACCATAGTCTGAATAATTGAGCCTGTGTGAGTCACTCCTGATAAGACCATAGCCTGAATAATTGAGCCTGTGTGAGTCACTCCTGATCAGACCATAGTCTGGACAATTGAGCCTGTGTGAGTCACTCCTGATGAGACCATAGTCTGAATAATTGAGACTGTGTGAGTCACTCCTGATAAGACCATAGTCTGAATAATTGAGACTGTGTGAGTCCCTCTTGATAAGACCATAGTCTGAATAATTGAGCCTGTGTGAGTCACTCCTGATGAGACCATAGTCTGGATAATTGAGACTGTGTGAGTCACTCCTGATGAGACCATAGTCTGAATAATTGAGACTGTGTGAGTCACTCCTGATAAGACCATAGTCTGAATAATTGAGCCTGTGTGAGTCACTCCTGATGAGACCATAGTCTGAATAATTGAGACTGTGTGAGTCACTCCTGATAAGACCATAGCCTGAATAATTGAGCCTGTGTGAGTCACTCCTGATAAGACCATAGCCTGAATAATTGAGCCTGTGTGAGTCACTCCTGATCAGACCATAGTCTGGATAATTGAGCCTGTGTGAGTCACTCCTGATGAGACCATAGTCTGAATAATTGAGACTGTGTGAGTCACTCCTGATAAGACCATAGTCTGAATAATTGAGACTGTGTGAGTCCCTCTTGATAAGACCATAGTCTGAATAATTGAGCCTGTGTGAGTCCCTCCTGATGAGACCATAGTCTGGATAATTGAGACTGTGTGAGTCACTCCTGATGAGACCATAGTCTGAATAATTGAGACTGTGTGAGTCACTCCTGATAAGACCATAGTCTGAATAATTGAGCCTGTGTGAGTCACTCCTGATGAGACCATAGCCTGAATAATTGAGACTGTGTGAGTCACTCCTGATGAGACCATAGCCTGGATAATTGAGCCTGTGTGAGTCACTCCTGATAAGACCATAGCCTGAATAATTGAGCCTGTGTGAGTCACTCCTGATAAGACCATAGTCTGAATAATTGAGCCTGTGTGAGTCACTCCTGATAAGACCATAGCCTGAATAATTGAGCCTGTGTGAGTCACTCCTGATGGGACCAGAGTCTGAATAATTGAGCCTGTGTGAGTCACTCCTGATAAGACCATAGTCTGAATAATTGAGCCTGTGTGAGTCACTCCTGATAAGACCATAGCCTGAATAATTGAGCCTGTGTGAGTCACTCCTGATAAGACCATAGTCTGAATAATTGAGCCTGTGTGAGTCACTCCTGATAAGACCATAGCCTGAATAATTGAGACTGTGTGAGTCACTCCTGA
The DNA here is from genome assembly GCA_950097015.1 of Macrostomum hystrix. Taxonomy (NCBI): domain Eukaryota; kingdom Metazoa; phylum Platyhelminthes; family Macrostomidae; genus Macrostomum; species Macrostomum hystrix. Next base: position 3,538,713 of record CATNEN010000012.1, read on the forward strand.
TAAGACCATAGCCTGAATAATTGAGCCTGTGTGAGTCACTCCTGATAAGACCATAGTCTGAATAATTGAGACTGTGTGAGTCACTCCTGATAAGACCATAGCCTGAATAATTGAGCCTGTGTGAGTCACTCCTGATAAGACCATAGCCTGAATAATTGAGCCTGTGTAGAGTCACTCCTGATGAGACCATAGTCTGGATAATTGAGACTGTGTGAGTCACTCCTGATCAGACCATAGTCTGGATAATTGAGACTGTGTGAGTCACTCCTGATAAGACCATAGTCTGGATAATTGAGCCTGTGTGAGTCACTCCTGATAAGACCATAGTCTGGATAATTGAGACTGTGTGAGTCCCTCCTGATGAGACCATAGTCTGAATAATTGAGCCTGTGTGAGTCACTCCTGATCAGACCATAGTCTGGATAATTGAGACTGTGTGAGTCACTCCTGATAAGACCATAGTCTGGATAATTGAGACTGTGTGAGTCACTCCTGATAAGACCATAGTCTGGATAATTGAGCCTGTGTGAGTCACTCCTGATAAGACCATAGTCTGAACAATTGAGACTGTGTGAGTCACTCCTGATAAGACCATAGTCTGAATAATTGAGCCTGTGTGAGTCACTCCTGATAAGACCATAGTCTGAATAATTGAGACTGTGTGAGTCACTCCTGATAAGACCATAGTCTGGATAATTGAGACTGTGTGAGTCACTCCTGATAAGACCATAGTCTGAATAATTGAGCCTGTGTGAGTCACTCCTGATAAGACCATAGCCTGAATAATTGAGCCTGTGTGAGTCACTCCTGATAAGACCATAGTCTGAATAATTGAGACTGTGTGAGTCACTCCTGATAAGACCATAGTCTGGATAATTGAGACTGTGTGAGTCACTCCTGATAAGACCATAGTCTGGATAATTGAGACTGTGTGAGTCACTCCTGATAAGACCATAGTCTGAATAATTGAGCCTGTGTGAGTCACTCCTGATGAGACCATAGTCTGAATAATTGAGCCTGTGTGAGTCACTCCTGATGAGACCATAGTCTGAATAATTGAGACTGTGTGAGTCACTCCTGATAAGACCATAGTCTGAATAATTGAGACTGTGTGAGTCACTCCTGATGAGACCATAGCCTGAATAATTGAGCCTGTGTGAGTCACTCCTGATGAGACCATAGTCTGAATAATTGAGACTGTGTGAGTCACTCCTGATAAGACCATAGTCTGAATAATTGAGCCTGTGTGAGTCACTCCTGATGAGACCATAGTCTGAATAATTGAGACTGTGTGAGTCACTCCTGATAAGACCATAGTCTGAATAATTGAGCCTGTGTGAGTCACTCCTGATGAGACCATAGTCTGAATAATTGAGACTGTGTGAGTCACTCCTGATAAGACCATAGCCTGAATAATTGAGCCTGTGTGAGTCACTCCTGATAAGACCATAGCCTGAATAATTGAGCCTGTGTGAGTCACTCCTGATCAGACCATAGTCTGGATAATTGAGCCTGTGTGAGTCACTCCTGATGAGACCATAGTCTGAATAATTGAGACTGTGTGAGTCACTCCTGATAAGACCATAGTCTGAATAATTGAGACTGTGTGAGTCCCTCTTGATAAGACCATAGTCTGAATAATTGAGCCTGTGTGAGTCACTCCTGATGAGACCATAGTCTGGATAATTGAGACTGTGTGAGTCACTCCTGATGAGACCATAGTCTGAATAATTGAGACTGTGTGAGTCACTCCTGATGAGACCATAGCCTGAATAATTGAGACTGTGTGAGTCCCTCCTGATCAGACCATAGTCTGAATAATTGAGCCTGTGTGAGTCACTCCTGATAAGACCATAGTCTGAATAATTGAGCCTGTGTGAGTCACTCCTGATGAGACCATAGCCTGAATAATTGAGCTTGTGTGAGTCACTCCTGATGAGACCATAGTCTGAATAATTGAGCTTGTGTGAGTCACTCCTGATGAGACCATAGCCTGAATAATTGAGCCTGTGTGAGTCACTCCTGATGAGACCAGAGTCTGAATAATTGAGACTGTGTGAGTCACTCCTGATGAGACCAGAGTCTGAATAATTGAGACTGTGTGAGTCACTCCTGATGAGACCATAGTCTGAATAATTGAGCCTGTGGGAGTCACTCCGGATGAGACCAGAGTCTGAATAATTGAGACTGTGTGAGTCACTCCTGATGAGACCATAGTCTGAATAATTGAGACTGTGTGAGTCACTCCTGATGAGACCATAGTCTGAATAATTGAGCCTGTGTAGAGTCACTCCTGATGAGACCAGAGTCTGAATAATTGAGCCTGTGTGAGTCACTCCTGATGAGACCAGAGTCTGAATAATTGAGCTTGTGTGAGTCACTCCTGATAAGACCATAGTCTGGATAATTGAGACTGTGTGAGTCACTCCTGATGAGACCAGAGTCTGAATAATTGAGCTTGTTTGAGTCACTCCTGATAAGACCATAGTCTGGATAATTGAGACTGTGTGAGTCACTCCTGATAAGACCATAGTCTGGATAATTGAGCCTGTGTAGAGTCACTCCTGATGAGACCATAGTCTGAATAATTGAGCCTGTGTGAGTCACTCCTGATGAGACCATAGTCTGAATAATTGAGCCTGTGTGAGTCACTCCTGATAAGACCATAGTCTGAATAATTGAGCCTGTGTGAGTCACTCCTGATAAGACCATAGTCTGGATAATTGAGACTGTGTAGAGTCACTCCTGATAAGACCATAGTCTGAATAATTGAGCCTGTGTGAGTCACTCCTGATGAGACCAGAGTCTGAATAATTGAGACTGTGTGAGTCCGTCCTGATCAGACCATAGTCTGAATAATTGAGACTGTGTGAGTCACTCCTGATGAGACCATAGTCTGAATAATTGAGCCTGTGTGAGTCACTCCTGATGAGACCATAGTCTGAATAATTGAGCCTGTGTGAGTCACTCCTGATAAGACCATAGCCTGAATAATTGAGACTGTGTGAGTCACTCCTGATAAGACCATAGTCTGGATAATTGAGACTGTGTGAGTCACTCCTGATGAAAATGATGCTTTTTACTGTAATTGAAATCCATGTACATAAATGTAACTTTCAGTTTGACTGATAGCTCAGACGATCGCATCAGGCGTCAAATGTAAGCCTGGCTAACCAGTGAAATTTGCTTGCAATGACAAAAATCATTAGCATACTACTAACTTAGTGAGTAGCACAACAATACGACTTACTAGACTGGTTAATCAGAAATCTCAGAAAAATTTGTTCATGAATGAGATTGAAATAAACAACTTCTTCTAGTGTCTTTCTACTAGTGGCATAAATTTACATTATATGAAATTTATTTTATTTTCCGTACTAACTTCAACTCTATCTGATCCCACAAAGCATCATCTGATCCCTTATCTAATCCTACCTGACCCCTTATCTATAAATCCTTCCTGATCCCCTATCTCATCCTACCTGACCCCTTATCTATAAATCCTTCCTGATCCCCTATCTCATCCTACCTGACCCCTTATCTATAAATCCTTCCTGATCCCCTATCTCATCCTACCTGACCCCTTATCTATAAATCCTTCCTGATCCCCTATCTCATCCTACCTGACCCCTTATCAAATCCTACCTGATCCGCTATCTAATCCTACCTGACCCCTTATCAAATCCTACCTGATCCCCTATCTAATCCTACCTGATCCGCTATCTAATCCTACCTGACCCCCTATCAAATCCTACCTGATCCCCTATCTAATCCTACCAGATCCGCTATCTAATCCTACCTGATCCGCTATCTAATCCTACCTGATCCCCTATCTAACCCTACCTGACCCCTTATCTAATCCTTCCTGATCCCCTATCTAATCGTACCTGATCCCTTATCAAATCCTACCTGATCCGCTATCTAATCCTACCTGACCCCTTTTCTAATCCTACCTGATCCCCTATCTAATCCTACCTGATTCGCTATCTAATCCTACCTGACCCCTTATCTAATCCTTCCTGATCCCCTATTTAATCGTACCTGATCCCTTATCAAATCCTACCTGATCCCCAATATAATCATACCTGATCCCTAATATAATCCTACCTGATCCCTTATCTAATCCTACCTGATCCCTTATATATTTCTAATCCTACCTGATCCCCTATCTAATCCTACCTGACCCCTTATCTAATCCTTCCTGATCCCCTATTTAATCCTACTTGACCCCTTATCTAATACTTCCTGATCCCCTATCTATTTCTAATCCTACCTGATCCCCAATCTAATCCTACCTGATCCCTTATCTATTTATAATCCTACCTGATCCCTTATATATTTCTAATCCTACCTGACCCCTTATCTAATCCTTCCTGATCCCCTATTTAATCCTACCTGACCCCTTATCAAATCCTACCTGATCCCAATCTAATCCTTCCTGATTCCCTATCTAATCCTACCTGATCCCCTATCTAATCCTTTCTGACCCCCTATTTAATCGTACCTGATCCTTTATCTAATCCTACCTGATCCCCAATCTAATCATACCTGATCCCTAATATAATCCTACCTGATCCGCTATCTAATCCTACCTGATCCGCTATCTAATCCTACCTGATCCGCTATCTAATCCTACCTGACCCCTTATCTTATCCTTCCTGGTCCCCTATTTAATCGTACCTGATCCCTTATCAAATCCTACCTGATCCCCAATCTAATCATACCTGATCCCTAATATAATCATACCTGATCCCTTGTCTAATCCTACCTGATCCGCTATCTAATCCTACCTGATCCGCTATCTGATCCTACCTGATCCGCTATCTGATCCTACCTGATCCACTATCTAATCCTACCTGACCCCTTATCTTATCCTTCCTGGTCCCCTATTTAATCGTACCTGATCCCTTATCAAATCCTACCTGATCCCCAATCTAATAATACCTGATCCCTAATATAATCCTACCTGATCCCTTATCTAATCCTACCTGATCCCTTATCTAATCCTACCTGATCCCCAATCTAATCATACCTGATCCCTAATATAATCCTATATGATCCCTTATCAAATCCTACCTGATCCCTTATCTAATCATACCTGATCCCTAATATAATCATACCTGATCCCTTATCTAATCCTACCTGATCCCCTATCTAATCCTACCCGATCCCTTATCTAATCCTACATGATCCCCTACCTAATCATACCTGACCCCTTATCTAATCCTTCCTGATCCCCTATCTATTTCTAATCCTACCTGATCCTCAATCTTATCCTACCTGATCCCTTATCTTATCCTACCTGATCCCAATCTAACCCTTCCTGATTCCCAATCTAATCCTACCTGGTCCCCTATCTGTTTTCACCTGGCCCCTATATGATAAAGTCTTGTCTAATCCTTCCTGAGCCCAGTCAACTCCCCCCTGACCTCCATCTGATCCCAATCTGCAAGCAACCCAATCTCCATTCCACTCCGCCAGCTATTCTCTAAACGTAGCCTCACCGGAGCGGTTCGTGCGCACCCGGCTGTACTTCACTTCCGAGTCGCACCTGCACACCCTGCTGGCGGCGCTGCGCTTCGGCGGGCTGGCCGAACCCGCCTCAGACGAGCAATGGGCCAGGGCTTTGGAGTTCTGCGACGCGGTGCCAGAGCTGGGCTACCTCACCCAGATTGTCTTCATGATCTACGAGGATCCCACTCAGGACACCGGCTCGCAAGGTCGCTACCATGTCGAGCTGCACCTGTCGCCTGGAAATGTCTACCGCGGCCTGCCGCCGTCTGGCGACGAAGACCCTGACGGCGAAGTTCGGGACGCTGACGCAACGCCGACAGCGCCGCCGCCGCCGCCACCGCCATCGCCACCGCCACCGCCACCGCCACCGCCGCCGCCGCCGCCGCAGAAGCAGCCGTCGCCGTCAGTTCTGCGCGTTGGCCGCTTCGAGATGTCGCGCACAACGGAGCCGCCCGTACAGAAACAGCCGCTTTTGCTGCCATCCAGCTCGATAGACATCAACAGCGGTGAGAGAAGCACTTTCTGGGATGCGAGTTTCTTGATACTTGGAAATTTAAAACTCTTGAAGTTTTTACTCTTGACAGTAGAAAGATCATGGGGATATTTCAAATACTTTCTGCCAACTCCACGATAGCTCCCAAGCCGAACGACCGATTCTCGTGAAAGTTAACCATCTGAATCTAAATTTTCCGCTCTTTATGATGAAATAACTTTTAAAGCTGTCCGATTCAGCATCGTCAAGATGGCGAATCTCTATGGGGATCCAAGTCAATCCAAAATAGTCAACGAGAATTGTTGACTATCTTGATGACGACGATGTTTGCCAGCCGATGTCTGTTCAGTTTCAGCTGGCTGAACTGAAGCTCAAACCGTAGCTTGCCAGCTGCTTTTAAGATGATAACAAACGCTCTGAAGGTACGCTTCCTTCCTTCAGGCGGAGGCATGCGACCGCGGCAGAACACCTGGTCACACCAGCAGGGACGCCAGCGGACTAGAACGCCACAGGCGGATGAGTCAGCCATAGCAGATGCCAAGCAGCAGCAGCAGCAGTCTTTGCTGACGCCACAGCAGCAAGAACAGCAGCAGCAGCAGCAGCAACGAACCATCAGCGAAAATGACACGAAGCCGGATACCTCGCTAGTCTATGGCACCTATCACGGTTCGGCCGATTTTCGGCGCATCTTCAGCAACATCAGCCTGAAATGCCTTCTGAGACCAGGTCAGTGAGACATCTCTCCTGTCTTCTGATTACATTTTTTTCGTTCTAAGAATCGTTGACTTTGACTCAGAAGATAGATAAGATATAGACAGATAGGATACTCGTAGATATAAAAATAGGACCAGATGTGCGTCCAACTGTCCAGTCCATGGACTGGGAAATCGATGCCTAGTACCCATTTCACAGCAGGATAAACTGAGGCAACAGAGAATTAAGCGTCTGGCTCTGCATAGATACTAGGCTACAAGTTCTCTTAAATGGGCGTGAAAGATTTCGATAAAGGAGCTCCTCACCCCTTCTCACCACATCCAAGCTCCAACAGCGGGCGCCGAGTCCAGACACCTCATCTCCACCAGCCTGATTCGCGGCTCCGATCCCGACTTTTATCCGATCGCCGCGGACAACGACGCGCTATTCTCCTTGCCAACACTGCCGAGCGTCGCCACTTTCGCTACGGCGCCTTCGCCGACACCGGAGACTGCCGACGGCGGAGGCGGCGAACAGACTAGCCAGCTGGCCACGGCGCCCCGGGTGCCGGAGATTTACCCGCTCGAGACGCTGCACAACTCGCTGACTCTGCACCAGCTGGAGACGTTTCTGCACACCTTCACCAGCGGTCGGGTGCGAACTCCGTGCACCAGCAGGAGCCAGTCCTGCAGATCCGACACTGCCTGACAGCTTGAGTCTACTAGACTTCACAATGGAGATTTATTCATTAGGAACAAAATCATTTGCACCTGAGCGTATACCCATAAATTAACTAACCAATTCTCCAAGATTTCTAACCAATTGTTTAGTCTTTCCACGGAAACTGAAACCCTAAAGCCAAAGCCAGTTCATAACGTGCCCTACCTAAGTATTAATAATCCCTATTTTGCTGCTCTGAATCTAATACGAGCGTAATGTGCTATTTTTTTTTATTGCAGCTGCTTACGTAACTTGGTATTCTAACCCAAATTAATTTGTGGATTAAAGTGCGAACCGTATTATCAGAATAAAATAATCTCAGGCTAAAAGCGACTAGAAGGTAATAAACTTTCGAGCTATAATTGTCTTGAGCTATAATACTTTATGGTGCAAGAAAATAAATAAACTGCTTCAATCTAAAAAAAATTAAAAAATTACAAACATTTAAAATGTATCCTAGGAGCCACAGAAATTGTTTATTATTATAAATAAATACAAGTACTAGTATCTCCGGTACTATAGGAGACGAGGACGAGAGACGTAGTATAAGTAGTAAAATTGTACTTATACTACAGTGGCCCTTGTCAATTGCAGACGTAATAGACCAAAAGTACAGCGGTTGTTTATAAGTATTCGTTTTATAATTTCATATGCTAGAAACATAACAAAACTGAACAAAAATATATGCAAATGATAATTTGAAACGAGAAAAACCATGAACAGGCAAACATTTATCTTAATTGATTTGATTTAACTTAAACTGCCTGATTACGAAAAAAGAGCCCTGCATACAATTCTGTGCAACAAATGAATCTAAACACTTACCAAGAACAACAAAGACTGGATGTTGCGCAATACTTTACTTTAACAATAAAACTGTTAACTTGTTAATTCTCAGTTAGGCTAGGGAACGCAAAATTTCGTGCTGTTACATGGGTTGCTATAAAAATGCGTAAATTAGCAAACTTAAATTCTTTACAATCCATTATTATTTATAAAATTTTGACAGCCTAAAAATTAAAGAAATTTGATTACTAAAACCGTTTTTTCTCACGAATTGTTTCGGCTTTACATCAATCTTATTAGTAAGATATTGTTATACTAGGTGATTGAGCGAAATTAAAAAAATGGCTCAGATTCGAGTACAACGAGGACGCACTTTCGGATCGACTTTGCTGCTTAGTATCCACGAAATCTATCAATAAAATTTAGAAGCAAAAACACATGGACATGTAAGCGCTCAATTTGTGCTTTATTTTCTCAACAAAGACTGAAGTGTACGCCAAAATAGCTGATATGGAAAACGTTGAAGAAGTGCAGATCCTGCCTCTTAAGTCTGTCTCAGGTAAGGATTATCAGTTAGGGTTATTGTAGCTATATTGTGCAAGGTAACAATGCTAAATTATATGTAAATTTATAGATTCATAAAAAATAATTGAAGTTATCAAATCTAAAAAAATCATAGGGATAAAATGTTGTGTTTCTACTTTATCAGACTACCGAGTTTGCTTATTTTAGATGGCGGCGAGAATCATGTTGCTGCAGGTAAGAATAAAAAATTCTTTTTTGCTAATTTAAATAACAGTAGTATACATTTACACAAAAACTAAGCAATAAAAGAAATATTCCTAAAATATAGAAAGTTTTTTATAAACAATAATTTGCACACTTGAAACATTTTATGCATTGTTATTTCCGTTAAAATATTTTCATATGCATTTCTATATGCATATGAATACGTGCACATAACTTTACGCTTAAAAGTTTTCTACTCTTAAATATATTTCTAAATTAAAGCAAGCATTGTTATTCGCTAGTCGATAAATTTAGTCAATAATTCTGCATGCAGTAAAACAGCGAAGCCTTTGTTAAAATGTTCCGTATTTTAACATTTCACAAGACACCCAATTAACCTATAGCACATATCTGCATATTTTCATACTTGCATGAGTTATTACACAGCTTTTTAAAAATGATATTATAATTTTCAATACTTTTTTGCATTGCTTTGAGGGCCGCATGAGTCAATGAAAAGGCATGAATTTTGACATATCATACAGCTGGCACTACTCAAGCCTTCATGATTGGTGTGCTCAAACATAGCAGTTTGTTGAAATTACCTAACATCTTCTGCTGGACCACAAGTGCCTCGGTTCAGCTCAGAAGTACTCAAGCCTCTCTATGCCAGCACCAGCCCCAGGGCGTTGTCTTAATTCGACTGATAAATTGCCAATCGCCCAGCTACCCCTGAATCTCCTTCCCTTCTTTCCTTTCCACTCACAATCTGCCTTCGCACTGTGCTCATCTGTCTCAAGCAAATTTGCCAAAGGGATTATAGACCAACCCAAATATCCTATTTTTCCTCGTAAACCACTTTTCGTCTAGTGTTTGTCCAGCAGCAAGCCAATCTTCCACTTTGTTCTGCCTAGCAACCGCTCCGACTCACTGATATTAAATCCCAGAGCAGCTGAGATGCTTCATCTTGACTGAGCTGCTGCTTTCAGCAATGCAATCTCAAGCAGAGCGCCTGAAAATGGGCAGATTGGGAGAGATAGCGTAGACCATGAGTGGCCGACCTCCGGACTGAAGTTCAGACGCCTCTGAATCTGCCCTTGGCCCGTACTGACAACTACTCTCTGTGTCTTACCTCCGTCTTAGCCATCTATCTCGCAATCTCCCTCTCATCTCAATATTTCCCTCTCCCATCTTCCCTGCCTCATTCCTCCCCTGTCTCATCTCTCCCCTGTCTCACCTCTCCCGTGTCTCACCTCTCCCCTGTCTCATCTCTCCCGTGTCTCATCTCTTCCCTGTCTCATCTCTCCCCTGTCTCATCTCTCCCCTGTCTCATCTCTTCCCTGTCTCATCTCTCCCCTGTCTCATCTCTCCCGTGTCTCATCTCTCCCCTGTCTCATCTCTCCCCTGTCTCATCTCTCCCGTGTCTCATCTCTCCCCTGTCTCATCTCTCCCCTGTCTCATCTCTCCCGTGTCTCATCTCTCCCGTGTCTCATCTCTCCCCTGTCTCATCTCTTCCCCGTCTCATCTCTCCCCTGTCTCATCTCTCCCGTGTCTCATCTCTCCCGTGTCTCATCTCTCCCCTGTCTCATCTCTTCCCTGTCTCATCTCTCCCCTGTCTTATCTCTCCCCTGTCTCATCTCTCCCCTGTCTTTCAATCTGGCCCGCTGTTTCGGGCCAGACATCTAGACTGTTTCTTTGGCCCGTGAGGTACACAAAGTTGTCGAGCCTAGTCATCGATCTGTTGCCTCGTTTTCGTTTGTCACCTTGTTTGAAACGCTGGTTTTTAACGCAATTCAATTAATGCTGCTTGGTCTTCATAAAAATAAATGCTTCAAAGACGGCAGAAGGCACGGCACTTAAAAGTTGAAGAGAAAAGATAAATCTGGTCTATCTATCTGTCCCTCTCCATTGTGCCTATTCAGTCGGCGCACTTCAGTGACACTTATCACTTGCGATCGAAATTAAACCAAGCCCTCTAAATAATTCAGTTTTCTTTTTTCTTCAACGAACTTCTACGCAATAAACTGAAGACATTACGAAATTAATGGAATTCTGGTTCTGAATATATTGTTGTGGTTCATAGACCTTACAGGCCTTCTCAATTCTCCTAATGGACAAACGCCAATTTTGAAATCTGGGGTCCCTGTGGATTGGTATGCTGGTTGAGGTAGCTCAGCTGCAACTTAGGGCTATAATCTTCCTCAGTTTAATCAAATTTGTCTTGGCTCTAGTTGAAGGATTTACATTCAGTCATCATTGATAAATCCAGATGCTGATAGCCGTCCCATAGGGAATAGATTCTGCAATCGGATTTGCAAATGCAATGCGAACTATTCAAACTTCCCAGACCTTATGATTTATGTACCTGCTGTCCAGTCCTGAGTAACTGAGCAGTTGACTCACTGAGCAGTTGACTCACTGAGCAGTTGACTCGCTGAGAAGTTGACTCGCTGAGCAGTTGACTCACTGAGACGTTGACTCACTGAGCAGTTGACTCACTGAGCAGTTGACTCACTGAGCAGTTGACTCACTGAGCAGTTGACTCACTGAGCAGTTGACTCACTGAGCAGTTGACTCGCTGAGCAGTTGACTCACTGAGCAGTTGACTCACTGAGCAGTTGACTCACTGAGCAGTTGACTCACTGACCTTGCAGAAAAACCCTCACAGCAGCAGTCGCACCTGAGACAGGCAAAGCCCAGCTTCGCGGCAAAGCGGCTGCTGGCTCTCACCTGTCTGCTGCTTCTAGTAGCTCTGATTGCCGTGTTCGCCCTGCTGGCTGTCCTGACAACGAGGCGATGCAGCGGCACCCCCGGCCGCGGAGTTTCCGATGCCGGCGAGTCAAACGAAGACAACGCTCAGCTGCGCCCGCCGAAGCCGCCGATGCCGGCGCCGACGCCGTTGGTCCACCTTGACGAGGCCGGGCGGGCCTGCTGGCACCAGGACATCCGGCTGCCCAGGGCCCTGGCGCCCATCAGTTACCGCCTGCTGGTGCGCCCGCTGATGCCGGCTGAGGGCGCGGAGCTGGGCAAGTTCGAAGCGATCAACTTCGGCCGGGTTGAGATGCAGCTGAACTGCACGGAGGCGACGGACTCTGTTGTCTTCCATGCTGGCGCGGCCATCCGCATCACCGGCCTGACGGTGGCTTCGCTCAGGCCCAACGGGCCGTCCCTGACGGAGCTTGAACGACAGCGCTGCCCCGGCCTCTCGCTGGTGCACATCCGGCTCAACCGACGGTGCGAGGCCGGCGAACAGTTCAACGTGACGCTGGAATTCGAGCGTGTGATTGACATCGACAGACTGGACGGCTTCTATCTGGGCAGCTACAAGGATAAGAACATGAATACCAGGTGAGACAGCCGCGATTCCTGCACCAACCCCTGTCTCATCTCTCCCGTGTCTCATCTCTCTCATGTCTCATCTCTCCCCTGTCTCATCTCTCCCGTCACATCTCTCCCGTGTCTCATCGCTCCTGTGTCTCACCTCTCCACTGTCTCATCTCTCCTCTGTCTCATCTCTCCCCTGTCTCATCTCTCCTCTGTCTCATCTCTCCCCTGTCTCATCTCTTCTCTGTCTCATCGCTCCTGTGTCTCCTCTGTCTCATCTCTCCCGTGTCTCATCTCTCCCGTGTCTCATCTCTTTCCTGTCTCATCGCTCCTGTGTCTCCACTGTCTCATCTCTCCCGTGTATCATCGCTCCTGTGTCTCATCTCTCCCGTGTCTCATCTCTCCCCTGTCCTGTACAATCTTACTTTGTACATGTATTATGTGTTAATATTAAGCAGTATTTTAGATTCTGTATTTGTCTTTCGAGCCGTTAGGTCTGATGCCTTAATGTGGTTGTGTGGTTTTGAAGCCAGACTCAAACATAGGATAAAAGTGTTTCGTACATACTTTTATATATAGAGTTTTAATATATATGTCAAATACTAGATAACTAATAAAGGATTGCCTCCAAAGTAGTGAAATTCGTTAATAAACTTAGCGTAAATTTACAATCGAGAACAGCGTCTTCTAATTAGTGTGACAGACCTGGAGGAAGAGGCTAAATATAGATTTCCAGGAATTCACCATTTCCTGGAAACATCGCGGGCTTGGCATTAATAATTGAAACAAAACCTGTAGTTGCAAAAATGCAGCAATGCCCCTCTTCCCATCAAAGCTTTTTCAGTTTTTTTTTCTAAGAAAATTAAACACGTGTCAGCTTCTCTGTATGTTTGTGTCTCGTGTTTTATGAGTGATCCAGAACCTTTGTCCCTCTTGCCCACTGTCTCCCTAGTCTGCTTGCTGTCTCGTGTTTTTAGTCCCACAGGATTAATACAAATGTCTATGAGCAGAATGGCTTGTGCCCGTTGTACTCGTAAATTATTAAAATAATATGACACTGAGCTCTAGTTCAAAGGAGTTTGGCATGCAATCATTATTCGCACTTTTGTCACAGAAACTTTGTACACTGCCTGATGATAAGACACCCTCATATCACAGAAACTGTGTACACACTGCCTGATGATAAGACACCTTCATATCCCAGAAACTGTGTACACTGCCTGATGATAAGACACCTTCATATCCCAGAAACTGTGTACACACTGCCTGATGATAAGACACCTTCATATCACAGAAACTGTGTACACACTGCCTGATAATAAGACACCTTCATATCACAGAAACTGTGTACACACTGCCTGATGATAAGACACCTTCATATTCCAGAAACTGTGTACACACTGCCTGATGATAAGACACCTTCATATCACAGAAACTGTGTACACACTGCCTGATAATAAGACACCTTCATATCACAGAAACTGTGTACACACTGCCTGATGATAAGACACCTTCATATTCCAGAAACTGTGTACACACTGCCTGATGATAAGACACCTTCATATCACAGAAACTGTGTACACACTGCCTGATGCTGAGACACCTTCATATCCCAGAAACTGTGTACACATTGCCTGATGATAAGACACCTTCATATCCCAGAAACTGTGTACACTGCCTGATGATAAGACACCTTCATATCCCAGAAACTGTGTACACACTGCCTGATGATAAGACACCTTCATATCCCAGAAACTGTGTACACACTGCCTGATGATAAGACACCTTCATATCCCAGAAACTGAGTACACACTGCCTGATGATAAGACACCTTCATATCACAGAAAACTGTGTACACTGCCTGATGATAAGACACCTTCATATCCCAGAAACTGTGTACACACTGCCTGATGCTGAGACACCTTCATGTCACAGAAACTGTGTACACACTGCCTGATGATAAGACACCTTCATATCACAGAAACTGTGTACACACTGCCTGATGATAAGACACCTTCATATCCCGGAAACTGTGTACACACTGCCTGATGATAAGACACCTTCATATCCCAGAAACTGTGTACACATTGCCTGACGATAAGACACCTTCATATCCCAGAAACTGTGTACACACTGCCTGATGATAAGACACCTTCATATCCCAGAAACTGTGTACATTGCCTGATGATAAGACACCTTCATATCCCAGAAACTGTGTACACACTGCCTGATGATAAGACACCTTCATATCCCAGAAACTGTGTACACACTGCCTGATGATAAGACACCTTCATATCCCAGAAACTGTGTACACACTGCCTGATGATAAGGACACCTTCATATCACAGAAACTGTGTACACTGCCTGATGATAAGACACCTTCATATCCCAGAAACTGTGTACACATTGCCTGATGATAAGACACCTTCATATCCCAGAAACTGTGTACACACTGCCTGATGATAAGACACCTTCATATCCCAGAAACTGTGTACATTGCCTGATGATAAGACACCTTCATATCCCAGAAACTGTGTACACACTGCCTGATGATAAGACACCTTCATATCCCAGAAACTGTGTACACACTGCCTGATGATAAGACACCTTCATATCCCAGAAACTGTGTACACACTGCCTGATGATAAGACACCTTCATATCCCAGAAACTGTGTACACTGCCTGATGCCGAGACACCTTCATATCACAGAAACTGTGTACACACTGCCTGATGATAAGACACCTTCATATCACAGAAACTGTGTACACACTGCCTGATGATAAGACACCTTCATATTCCAGAAACTGTGTACACACTGCCTGATGATAAGACACCTTCATATCACAGAAACTGTGTACACACTGCCTGATGCTGAGACACCTTCATATCCCAGAAACTGTGTACACATTGCCTGATGATAAGACACCTTCATATCCCAGAAACTGTGTACACTGCCTGATGATAAGACACCTTCATATCCCAGAAACTGTGTACACACTGCCTGATGATAAGACACCTTCATATCCCAGAAACTGTGTACACACTGCCTGATGATAAGACACCTTCATATCCCAGAAACTGTGTACACACTGCCTGATGATAAGACACCTTCATATCACAGAAACTGTGTACACTGCCTGATGATAAGACACCTTCATATCCCAGAAACTGTGTACACACTGCCTGATGCTGAGACACCTTCATGTCACAGAAACTGTGTACACACTGCCTGATGATAAGACACCTTCATATCACAGAAACTGTGTACACACTGCCTGATGATAAGACACCTTCATATCCCGGAAACTGTGTACACACTGCCTGATGATAAGACACCTTCATATCCCAGAAACTGTGTAACACATTGCCTGATGATAAGGACACCTTCATATCCCAGAAACTGTGTACACACTGCCTGATGATAAGACACCTTCATATCCCAGAAACTGTGTACATTGCCTGATGATAGACACCTTCATATCCCAGAAACTGTGTACACACTGCCTGATGATAAGACACCTTCATATCCCAGAAACTGTGTACACAACTGCCTGATGATAAGACACCTTCATATCCCAGAAACTGTGTACAACACTGCCTGATGATAAGACACCTTCATATCACAGAAACTGTGTACACTGCCTGATGATAAGACACCTTTCATATCCCAGAAAACTGTGTGCACATTGCCTGATGATAAGTCACCTTCATATCCCAGAAACTGGTGTACACTGCATGATGATAAGACACCTTCATATCCCAGAAAACTGTGTACACTGCCTGATGCCGAGGACACCTTCATATCACAGAAAACTGTGTACACACTGCCTGATGATAAGACACCTTCATATCCCAGAAACTGTGTACACTGCCTGATGCCGAGACACCTTCATATCACAGAAACTGTGTACACACTGCCTGATGATAAGACACCTTCATATCACAGAAACTGTGTACACACTGCCTGATGATAAGACACCTTCATATTCCAGAAACTGTGTACACACTGCCTGATGATAAGACACCTTCATATCACAGAAACTGTGTACACACTGCCTGATGCTGAGACACCGTCATATCCCAGAAACTGTGTACACATTGCCTGATGATAAGACACCTTCATATCCCAGAAACTGTGTACACTGCCTGATGATAAGACACCTTCATATCCCAGAAACTGTGTACACACTGCCTGATGATAAGACACCTTCATATCCCAGAAACTGTGTACACACTGCCTGATGATAAGACACCTTCATATCCCAGAAACTGAGTACACACTGCCTGATGATAAGACACCTTCATATCACAGAAACTGTGTACACTGCCTGATGATAAGACACCTTCATATCCCAAAAACTGTGTACACACTGCCTGATGCTGAGACACCTTCATGTCACAGAAACTGTGTACACACTGCCTGATGATAAGACACCTTCATATCACAGAAACTGTGTACACACTGCCTGATGATAAGACACCTTCATATCCCGGAAACTGTGTACACACTGCCTGATGATAAGACACCTTCATATCCCAGAAACTGTGTACACATTGCCTGATGATAAGACACCTTCATATCCCAGAAACTGTGTACACACTGCCTGATGATAAGACACCTTCATATCCCAGAAACTGTGTACACACTGCCTGATGATAAGACACCTTCATATCCCAGAAACTGTGTACACACTGCCTGATGATAAGACACCTTCATATCCCAGAAACTGTGTACACACTGCCTGATGATAAGACACCTTCATATCCCAGAAACTGTGTACAACTGCCTGATGATAAGACACCTTCATATCACAGAAACTGTGTACACTGCCTGATGATAAGACACCTTCATATCCCAGAAACTGTGTACACATTGCCTGATGATAAGACACCTTCATATCCCAGAAACTGTGTACACACTGCCTGATGATAAGACACCTTCATATCCCAGAAACTGTGTACACTTGCCTGATGATAAGACACCTTCATATCCCAGAAACTGTGTACACACTGCCTGATGATAAGACACCTTCATATCCCAGAAACTGTGTACACACTGCCTGATGATAAGACACCTTCATATCCCAGAAAACTGTGTACACACTGCCTGATGATAAGACACCTTCATATCCCAGAAACTGTGTACACTGCCTGATGATAAGACACCTTCATATCACAGAAACTGTGTACACACTGCCTGATGCTGAGACACCTTCATATCACAGAAACTGTGTACACTGCCTGATGCTGAGACACCTTCATATCACAGAAACTGTGTACACACTGCCTGATGCTGAGACACCTTCATATCCCAGAAACTGTGTACACTGCCTGATGCTGAGACACCTTCATATCCCAGAAACTGTGTACACACTGGCTGATGATAAGACACCTTCATATCCCAGAAACTGTGTACACACTGCCTGATGATAAGACACCTTCATATCCTAGCAACTGTGTACACTGCCTGATGATAAGACACCTTCATATCCCAGAAACTGTGTACACTGCCTGATGATAAGACACCTTCATATCCCAGAAACTGTGTACACTGCCTGATGCCGAGACACCTTCATATCACAGAAACTGTGTACACACTGCCTGATGATAAGACACCCTCATATCCCAGAAACTGTTACACACTGCCTGATGATAAGACACCTTCATATCCCAGAAACTGTGTACACTGCCTGATGATAAGACACCTTCATATCACAGAAACTGTGTACACACTGCCTGATGATAAGACACCTTCATATCCCAGAAACTGTGTACCACTGCCTGATGATAAGACACCTTCATATCACAGAAACTGTGTACACTGCCTGATGATAAGACACCTTCATATCCCAGAAACTGTGTACACCTGCCTGATGATAAGACACCTTCATATCCAGAAACTGTGTACACTGCCTGATGATAAGACACCTTCATATCACAGAAACTGTGTACACACTGCCTGATGATAAGACACCTTCATATCACAGAAACTGTGTACACACTGCCTGATGATAAGACACCTTCATATCCCAGAAACTGTGTACACACTGCCTGATGATAAGACACCTTCATATCCCAGAAAACTGTGTACACACTTGCCTGATGATAAGGACACCTTCATATCCCAGAAACTGTGTACACACTGCCTGATGATAAGACACCTTCATATCCCAGAAACTGTGTACACACTGCCTGATGATAAGACACCTTCATATCCCAGAAACTGTGTACACACTTGCCTGATGATAAGACACCTTCATATCCCAGAAACTGTGTACACACTGCCTGATGATAAGACACCTTCATATCCCAGAAACTGTGTACACTTGCCTGATGATAAGACACCTTCATATCCCAGAAACTGTGTACACTTGCCTGATGATAAGACACCTTCATATCCCAGAAACTGTTGTACACACTGCCTGATGATAAGACACCTCATATCCCAGAAACTGTGTACACTGCCTGATGATAAGACACCTTCATATCCCAGAAACTGTGTACACACTGCCTGATGATAAGACACCTTCATATCCCAGAAACTGTGTACACTGCCTGGTGATAAGACACCTTCATATCCCAGAAACTGTGTACACACTGCCTGATGATAAGACACCTTCATATCACAGAAACTGTGTACACACTGCCTGATGATAAGACACCTTCATATCCCAGAAACTGTGTACACACTGCCTGATGATAAGACACCTTCATATCCCAGAAACTGTGTACACACTGCCTGATGATAAGACACCTTCATATCCCAGAAACTGTGTACACACTGCCTGATGATAAGACACCTTCATATCACAGAAACTGTGTACACTGCCTGATGATAAGACACCTTCATATCCAGAAACTGTGTACACATGCCTGATGATAAGACACCTTCATATCCCAGAAACTGGTACACACTGCCTGATGATAAGACACCTTCATATCCCAGAAACTGTGTACACACTGCCTGATGATAAGACACCTTCATATCCCAGAAACTGTGTACACACTGCCTGATGATAAGACACCTTCATATCACAGAAACTGTGTACACACTGCCTGATGCTGAGACACCTTCATATCCCAGAAACTGTGTACACACTGCCTGATGATAAGACACCTTCATATCCCAGAAACTGTGTACACACTGCCTGATGATAAGACACCTTCATATCACAGAAACTGTGTACACACTGCCTGATGATAAGACACCTTCATATCACAGAACTGTGTACACACTGCCTGATGATAAGACACCTTCATATCACAGAAACTGTGTACACACTGCCTGATGATAAGACACCTTCATATCACAGAAAGTGTGTACACACTGCCTGATGCTGAGACACCTTCATATCACAGAAACTGTGTACACTGCCTGATGATAAGACACCTTCATATCACAGAAACTGTGTACACACTGCCTGATGATAAGACACCTTCATATCACAGAAACTGTGTACACACTGCCTGATGATAAGACACCTTCATATCCCAGAAACTGTGTACACACTGCCTGATGATAAGACACCTTCATATCCAGAAACTGTGTACACATTGCCTGATGATAAGACACCTTCATATCCCAGAAACTGTGTACACACTGCCTGATGATAAGACACCTTCATATCCCAGAAACTGTGTACACTGCCTGATGATAAGACACCTTCATATCCCAGAAACTGTGTACACATTGCCTGATGATAAGACACCTTCATATCCCAGAAACTGTGTACACACTGCCTGATGATAAGACACCTTCATATCCCAGAAACTGTGTACATTGCCTGATGATAAGACACCTTCATATCCCAGAAACTGTGTACATTGCCTGATGATAAGACACCTTCATATCCCAGAAACTGTGTACACACTGCCTGATGATAAGACACCTTCATATCCCAGAAACTGTGTACACTGCCTGGTGATAAGACACCTTCATATCCCAGAAACTGTGTACACACTGCCTGATGATAAGACACCTTCATATCACAGAAACTGTGTACACTGCCTGGTGATAAGACACCTTCATATCCCAGAAACTGTGTACACACTGCCTGATGATAAGACACCTTCATATCACAGAAACTGTGTACACACTGCCTGATGATAAGACACCTTCATATCCCAGAAACTGTGTACACACTGCCTGATGATAAGACACCTTCATATCCCAGAAACTGTGTACACACTGCCTGATGATAAGACACCTTCATATCCAGAAACTGTGTACACACTGCCTGATGATAAGACACCTTCATATCACAGAAACTGTGTACACTGCCTGATGATAAGACACCTTCATATCCCAGAAACTATGTACACATTGCCTGATGATAAGACACCTTCATATCCCAGAAACTGTGTACACACTGCCTGATGATAAGGACACCTTCATATCCCAGAAACTGTGTACACACTGCCTGATGATAAGACACCTTCATATCACAGAAACTGTGTACACACTGCCTGATGATAAGACACCTTCATATCACAGAAACTGTGTACACACTGCCTGATGCTGAGACACCTTCATATCCCAGAAACTGTGTACACACTGCCTGATGATAAGACACCTTCATATCCCAGAAACTGTGTACACACTGCCTGATGATAAGACACCTTCATATCCCAGAAACTGTGTACACACTGCCTGATGATAAGACACCTTCATATCCCAGAAACTGTGTACACACTGCCTGATGATAAGACACCTTCATATCACAGAAACTGTGTACACACTGCCTGATGATAAGACACCTTCATATCACAGAAACTGTGTACACACTGCCTGATGATAAGACACCTTCATATCACAGAAAGTGTGTACACACTGCCTGATGCTGAGACACCTTCATATCACAGAAACTGTGTACACTGCCTGATGCTGAGACACCTTCATATCACAGAAACTGTGTACACACTGCCTGATGCTGAGACACCTTCATATCCCAGAAACTGTGTACACTGCCTGATGCTGAGGCACCTTCATATCCCTGAAACTGTGTACACACTGCCTGATGATAAGACACCTTCATATCCCAGAAACTGTGTACACTGCCGGATGATAAGACACCTTCATATCCCAGAAACTGTGTACACTGCCTGATGATAAGACACCTTCATATCCCAGAAACTGTGTACACTGCCTGATGCCGAGACACCTTCATATCACAGAAACTGTGTACACACTGCCTAATGATAAGACACCCTCATATCCCAGAAACTGTGTACACACTGCCTGATGCTGAGACACCTTCATATCACAGAAACTGTGTACACACTGCCTGATGATAAGACACCTTCATATCACAGAAACTGTGTACACTGCCTGATGATAAGACACCTTCATATCCCAGAAACTGTGTACACACTGCCTGATGATAAGACACCCTCATATCCCAGAAACTGTGTACACACTGCCTGATGATAAGACACCTTCATATCCCAGAAACTGTGTACACACTGCCTGATGATAAGACACCTTCATATCACAGAAACTGTGTACACACTGCCTGATGATAAGACACCTTCATATCACAGAAACTGTGTACACACTGCCTGATGATAAGACACCTTCATATCACAGAAACTGTGTACACACTGCCTGATGATAAGACACCTTCATATCCCAGAAACTGTGTACACACTGCCTGATGATAAGACACCTTCATATCACAGAAACTGTGTACACACTGCCTGATGATAAGACACCTTCATATCACAGAAACTGTGTACACACTGCCTGATGATAAGACACCTTCATATCCCAGAAACTGTGTACACATTGCCTGATGATAAGACACCTTCATATCCCAGAAACTGTGTACACTGCCTGATGATAAGACACCTTCATATCCCAGAAACTGTGTACACACTGCCTGATGATAAGACACCTTCATATCCCAGAAACTGTGTACACTGCCTGATGATAAGACACCTTCATATCCCAGAAACTGTGTACACACTGCCTGATGATAAGACACCTTCATATCTCAGCAACTGTGTACACACTGCCTGATGATAAGACACCTTCATATCCCAGAAACTGTGTACACTGCCTGATGCTGAGACACTTTCATATCATAGAAACTGTAACCTTTCTAGTGTCTCCATGTCTCCCTTCTTCTTTTTCCAAGCAGCGGGTCGCAGTTTTTCAACGCTCTGTTTATGAATAGCAGTCACCAACGCTAGCATTTTAAAATGGATCGTTTTTAGTCATTCTTCTGTGCACTTCTGCATCGAACATTCTCTTTCGGGTTTATTCCCACTCTGTAAATCTGTCAAGTCTTTAGGCGCTTGTGTGTGTGCGCTTCGTTTGTAGAACTGTACGCAAATTGCACGCTAAAATATACTGAGAGAGAGAGAGTTTGGGAGAATGGCTTTAACAGGAAGTGTTCGAACAGCCAATCAAGGTCAAATAAACTGTTGGGATCTAGGTACGACCAAGGGGTGTCACATTTCAGCGACAGTATTGCAACAGCCGGCAACTGTTGCTGCTGCTGCTGCTGCTGCTGCTGCTGCTGCTGCTCATTGACCGGGGTAGTTTGGAGTGGGTGGACTGGGGTTTTCAAGTTGCGGGGGGAGGAATCACCGCCATGCGACTTCTCGGCATTGTAGTCCCCTGAGATGATGTTTAATGGCGGGCCATTAAACATCCCCAGAGACAGCGAACATGCCAACAGTACAGCGCGAAAGTACTCACAAATGCAACTCTGACAATTCTAATCCCGAGTGTAGATATTAAGTAACGTTTTTATTATGAATTAGCCCGAAAATATTTCGATAAAAGGGGAGTGAGTAGCATAGCGGTCTTACGCGTTTGCCTCTCGGACCAAGGTCCATGATCTTGATTCCGCGGCGAGGCCACATTCGTATGGGGCGCAGACACGGAGAGAAGGCTTGGGGGCTTGTCGTGCAATTTACCCCCCCCCTTGAGGGCCAACCTCCAAGGCATAGAGTATACACTGCCTGACGATGAGAGTGTCAGGGCAGATGTGTGAGTGTGAGTGTGTGCCTGCGTACGGTATCTGTGTGCGTCGTGTGTGCTCAGGAGCCAGCGGAATGGGCAGAACTGCCTTCTCGCAGGCTGCGGGTCTAGTGTTACCAAATGATGCGCCATTGCCGCACCCCTCATGCCAATAGTTATATAAATATTACCTACGACAAAAAACTGTGGGGAGAAACTCAAATTCAGCGAGATATACTGCTCGTTTGAATTAATACAGACCGAGTGGCCTTGTTGCCTCTTTAGTGATGCTAGAGGCTCCTGCCGCTACCCCGCAGGTTCCTGGCCTCAACTCACATGGAGCCCGTGTCGGCTCGCAAGGCTTTCCCCTGCTTTGATGAGCCGGATATGAAAGCCACCTTCTATTTGGAGGTTATTCGCGATTCGCGCCACCGGAGCCTGTTCAACATGCCGCTGGTGACTAACTGGTGCTGGGACTGGTGGTGGGACTAGGGGTGGGACTAGAGGTGGGACTAGGGATGAGACTAGTGGTGGTACTAGGGGTGGGACTAGTGGCAGGACTAATGATGGGACTAGTGATGGGACTAGTGATGGGACTAGGGGTGGGACTAGGGGTGGGACTAGGGGTGGGACTAGAGGTGGGACTAGGGGTGGGACTAGGGGTGGGACTAGGGGTGGGACTAGGGGTGGGACTATAAGGTGGAACTAGGGATATGACTAGTGGTGGTACTAGGGGTGGGACTACTAGTGGGACTAGTGATGGGACTAGGGGTGGGACTAGTGATGGGACTAGTGATGGGCACTAGTGGCGGGACTAGTGATGGGACTAGGGGTGGGACTATAAGGTGGAACTAGGGATATGACTAGTGGTGGTACTAGGGGTGGGACTACTAGTGGGGCTAGTGATGGGACTAGGGGTGGGACATGGGTTTGGGACTAGAGGTGGGACTACTAGTGGGACTAGTGATGTGACTAGGGGTGGGGCTAGTGGCGGGACTACGAGAAAAAGTGGGACTAGTAGTGGGACTGATGTGGGCCTCGTGATGGGACTATTCGGATGTGCTAATAATGTAGCTGCACCAATTTATTAGCTAACTAGCCGCAGCTGATGCTCAGTAGTTAATCGCTGCTCAATCTTTATTCCAGGCGTCCACAGTTTCTGACAATCGATGCAGCCACCTGAGCAACCAGTCTGATTGCTACAGAGACATATTCAAGACCTCTGTAATTATGAGCACCTACTTAGTGGCCTATGCCGTGCTGCCGCTAGACTATGTCTCACTGCAGAAGGTCGTGAAAACCAACCGCGGCTCTATTGAAGTGAGCCGGCACTGCTCTTCTGGGGCTGGAAACCTGCGGCCAGCGGGACTGATACCACAGCAGATGTACAGCTAGCAAACCTATTGTATCCAGCACTCAACCTTCCCTGTCTCATCTCTTAACTGTCTCATCTCTCCCCAGTCTCACTCTTCTCTGTTTTTTCTTTTCTCCTTTGTCTCACACCTCTAGGGGTGTGACTCACACCTCTGTCTCATCTCTCCCCTGTCTCATCTCCCCCCTGTCTCATCTCTCCCCTGTCTCATCTCTCCCCTGTCTCATCTCTCCCCTGTCTCATCTCTCCCCTGTCTCATCTCTCCCCTGTCTCCCCTCTCACCTGTTCCATCTCTCCCCTGTCTCATCTCTCCCCTGTCTCCCCTCTCACCTGCTCCATCTCTCCCCTGTCTCATCTCTCCCGTGTCTCATCTCTCCCCTGTCTCATCTCTCCCCTGTCTCCCCTCTCACCTGCTCCATCTCTCCCCTGTCTCATCTCTCCCCTGTCTCATCTCTCCCCTGTCTCATCTCTCCCCTGTCTCATCTCTCCCCTGTCTCATCTCTCCCCTGTCTCATCTCTCCCCTGTCTCATCTCCCCCCTGTCTCATCTCATCTAGTATTATATCTCCCGTGTATTATCCCCCATTTTCTTTAACTCTTAACAAACAAAACCGGGACAACATAGGATTTTAGTTTCCATGCTAAGGCAAAGACAGCACAGGACTCGCGATTCAAGATGATAGTCACTAAAAATTTTTACCCGCTCCGCAGGTCGGCATTTGGGCTCCGTCGCACGCTCAAAACCAGCTTGACTTCGCCATGAGCGTCACGGAGAAAGTGCTGCCCTACTTTGAGGATCTCTTCAATCTGTCGTATCCTCTGCCGAAGCTCGGTGAGTAGCTTTCTTGGGAGGGCGGGTGAATTTCCCATGGCTTCTGAGTACTGAACTCAGTTGATCCAGATAGGACCTGAGCAGTCTACTCATACCGAAAACGGATATCTCAAGATTTGTTGCCCTCTTAAAGGTTCGACTTAATAAACGACGTTTCAAGTTAAACTACTCGTATAATCGATGCTTCCTGTCTAAGATTTGCTTCCTTCATGAAGACAGAATTGAGAACTACTCAACTGAGCACAGCAGCTTCAATTATCGCCTGATATTTTGCAAGCCGGCAGCGAAATGGAGACGGCTCTGAGAACAGCCAAACGAGGGGATCAATTTCCCATTTAGTTCGTGCCTCGATGCATCCCAGCGACTAAAATTTCTCCCCTTCCAGGTCCCCTTACTTTCTTTTGCGAAAGAATCCCCGAGGCATTAAACTGAAGTCTCCCATCTGTGAATTGTTCTCCACTTTCAGACATGATTGGCGTGCCAGACTTTTCAGCTGGCGCTATGGAAAACTGGGGCCTCATAATCTACAGGTTCGCCACGCTTCTGTACGACCCGGCCTACACAACCACACTGGAGAAGCAGAACGTGGCCGAGGTCATCGCGCACGAGATTGCGCATCAGGTGGGGGATGCAATTTATACTCGTACAGAAACTCGGCTGCTGAACTGGAGGCCTTGAGATGCTGTACTCACATTATAGGATGATATGCTAGATACATAGAAATGGCACTCCTGATGAGTTCCTCCATGAACTGGAATTGAAATGAGAAATGAGGCAGGAGAGAGATGAGACAAGTGAGAGATGAGACACGTGAGAGATGAGACAGGGGAGAGATGAGACCGTTAGGAGATGAGACAGGGGAGAGATGAGACAGGGGAGAGATGAGACAGGGGGAGAGATGAGACAGGGGGAGAGATGAGACAGGGGAGAGATGAGACCGTTAGGAGATGAGACAGGGGAGAGATGAGACAGGGGAGAGATGAGACAGGGGAGAGATGAGACAGGGGAGAGATGAGACACTTAAGAGATGAGACAGGGGGAGATGAGACAGTTAAGAGATGAGACACGGGAGGAGATGGGACAGACTAGAGATAAAATACGGGATAGATGAGACAGGGGAGAGATGAGACAATTAAGAGATGAGACGCTGGAGGGATGAGACATGGGGGAGATGAGACAGTTAAGAGATGAGACGCTGGAGGGATGAGACATGGGGGAGATGAGACAGTTAAGAGATGAGACGCTGGAGGGATGAGACATGGGGGAGATGAGACAGTTAAGAGATGAGACACGGGAGGAGATGGGACAGACTAGAGATAAAATACGGGAGCGATGAGACAGGGGAGAGATGAGACAGTTAGGAGATGAGACAGGGGAGAGATGAGACAATTAAGAGATGAGACGCTGGAGGGATGAGACATGGGGGAGATGAGACAGTTAAGAGATGAGACGCTGGAGGGATGAGACATGGGGGAGATGAGACAGTTAAGAGATGAGACGCTGGAGGGATGAGACATGGGGGAGATTAGACAGTTAAGAGATGAGATACGGGAGGAGATGGGACAGACTAGAGATAAAATACGGGAGAGATGAGACAGGGGAGAGATGAGACAGTTAGTAGATGAGACAGGGGAGAGATGAGACAGTTAGGAGATGAGATACGGGAGAGATGAGACAGTTAAGAGATGAGACACGGGAGGAGATGGGACAGACTAGAGATAAAATACGGGAGAGATGAGACACGGGAGTGATAAAACAGGTGAGAGGTGAGACAGGGTAGACAGTGTAGATTATGAGAATGGGTAGAGATAAGACATTAGAAGAGTTGAAACAGCTGAGACAGGGAAGGAAGCTCAAAGGCTCAGAGGTTAAAAGCTGTGCATGTGCTATAAACTATTACATGAATGCTTCGAACTTCACAGTGGTTCGGCAACATTGTCACAATGAAGTGGTGGGATGATCTTTGGCTTAATGAGGCATTCGCCCTGTTCACTCAGTACATCGGTGTCGACGCCTTCAAGCCGGATTGGAACATGGTGAGTTCAATTTCAACTGAAGTGAAACGTGCAGCTCGCCACCTATCATTTGCGCTCATCTCAACCGATTTCATGCTCAGATGGACCGGTGCTACGTGGAGTTCGTGGCGAACGCCCTTCAGACAGACAGCCTGATGAACTCGCACCCGATCATTGTGGCCGGCGTCTCCGACACCAGCGACATCGAGTCAATCTTTGACGATATCAGCTACTTTAAGGGCAGCGCCCTGATTCGCATGCTTGAAGGTGTGATTGGCAGGCGAGCTCTCAAGCAGGGCTTAATTATCTACCTGAACAGGTTCGCTTGGCAGAATGCGGCCAGCTCCGACCTGTTTACTGCATTCAGTGAGGTGAGATTAGGCGCATAAAGTTTGCGTGGCCTTTGACTATTTCGTCAAGCTGATACTTCCTCTATAGAACCCAAGGTCATTTGCCACGCGCCATTCGCGTGATTACTAAATAATTTTTTTGCATGGCCAGGCCTTAACAGTAGGACCACCAAGCCATTTCGCGCCCGTTTTCATTCCAAGTGGGGCATTTCCCCCAATCCCTTGACATTTTTCTTGGCAGCGACTGAATGCTAACAGCGCTAGGTTGACAGACTAAGCAATGGTGTCCTGTGGTTGAGCTGCCCCTAATATTATGGCTTAAGCTGTGATATTGAAGAAATTCGCGTCAGGGTGTCCAGAGTGGCCTATTTCCACCTGTTGTAGCCCTTGAAGGTCCAGCAGTCCGTCTAAATAAAGCTAGGTGACCACCGAAGACGGAGATGATGCAGGCACACTCGGGTGACATGCTGATCAATTTGAAGGCCTGGCAAGGCCGCACTGAGGCGCAGTGCTAATTAGTGTATAGTGGTGTATGAAACACACTAGCGCTTATGGGAAAAATCGGACCTTCGGCCAGAAACATTGAATATATCGACGGTCTGTAGGGCTGGCGACTCGATTTTTGTTTCAGAAGTTGCGCAACAAAAAGTTGGCCTGCATTCTTGAGTTTCATGTGCTTGCGTGTGCTTGGTTTTCTCAGATATTCCTTCGCAGGCACTTCTTTGCAACACCAATCTGCCTATCACGTGATGTTTACTTATGTACTCGTAAAATTGCACCTATGGCTATTTGTCACGTGATGTTTGCTGAACTATCTGATTGGCTTTCTACTCGTAATAATAGCACCGAGGCCACTCGCTGCGCGATGGAAATTTTTTATAGTCTCTAATCTACTATTTTATTGGGCTATAAGGTCGAGTCAGTATTGTAATTCGTATGTTAATATAAAGCTCTTACTAACATACGAGTACTATAGTATACCTGGATTTAACTAATTACTTTCCGCGCAGAGTTTCCGTAAGGCTTGTGTGGCTGATCGCTTGAAGACAAATATATAAATCTGATTCCCCCTGGGCAGTAGCCAGTAATTTCAGCGAGCACAGAGTACATTCAGCCGCAAATAGCAGACGTCAGGAGAATGGAAAACTCGATTAAAGCATCAATCATAATCTAAGCAAGCCTCGTTCGCACAGGCCTACATGAAAGTCAACAACAAGTCCGGCCCGCACGCCAATAGCCCGGTGCAGAATCTAACTCGCGTGATGGACACCTGGACAACTCAGGTGAATTATCCGCTGGTGACTGTGCGGATTCGTGGCGCAAAACTGCACTTTAAACAGGAGAGATTCCTGTTGGTGGCCAACACCAACGACTCCGCGGCACTACCGACTCTGCCTGACAGCAAGGACGCTGGGTGAGCCGCGAGTGTTCCATAGGTGACCCACACACTCCCGAGTGATCTAGAGCAAACCCACACTCTCCCGAGTGATCTAGAGCTAATCCACACACTCCCCGAGTGATCTAGAGCTAATCCACGCACTCCCCGAGTGATCTAGAGCTAATCCACACACTCCCCGAGTGATCTAGAGCTAATCCACACACTCCCCGAGTGATCTAGAGCTAATCCACACACTCCCCGAGTGATCTAGAGCTAACCCACACACTCCCGAGTGATCTAGAGCTAATCCACACACTCCCGAGTGATCTAGAGCTAATCCACACACTCCCGAGTGATCTAGAGCAAACCCACACTCTCCCGAGTGATCTAGAGCAAACCCACACTCTCCCGAGTGATCTAGAGCAAACCCACACTCTCCCGAGTGATCTAGAGCAAACCCACACTCTCCCGAGTGATCTAGAGCAAACCCACACACTCCCGAGTGATCTAGAGCAAACCCACACACTCCCGAGTGATCTAGAGCAAACTCACACACTCCCGAGTGATCTAGAGCAAACTCACACACTCCCGAGTGATCTAGAGCAAACCCACACACTCCCGAGTGATCTAGAGCAAACTCACACACTCCCGAGTGATCTAGAGCAAACCCACACTCTCCCGAGTGATCTAGAGCTAATCCACACTCTCCCGAGTGATCTAGAGCAAACCCACACTCTCCCGAGTGATCTAGAGCAAACCCACACTCCCCGAGTGATCTAGAGCAAACCCACACACTCCCGAGTGATCTAGAGCAAACCCACACTCTCCCGAGTGATCTAGAGCAAACCCACACTCTCCCGAGTGATCTAGAGCAAACCCACACTCTCCCGAGTGATCTAGAGCAAACCCACACTCTCCCGAGTGATCTAGAGCAAACCCACACACTCCCGAATGATCTAGAGCAAACCCACACTCTCCCGAGTGATCTAGAGCAAACTCACACACTCCCCGAGTGATCTAGAGCAAACCCACACACTCCCGAGTGATCTAGAGCAAACTCACACACTCCCGAGTGATCTAGAGCAAACCCACACTCTCCCGAGTGATCTAGAGCTAATCCACACTCTCCCGAGTGATCTAGAGCAAACCCACACTCTCCCGAGTGATCTAGAGCAAACCCACACTCCCCGAGTGATCTAGAGCAAACCCACACACTCCCGAGTGATCTAGAGCAAACCCACACTCTCCCGAGTGATCTAGAGCAAACCCACACACTCCCCGAGTGATCTAGAGCAAACCCACACACTCCCGAGTGATCTAGAGCAAACCCACACTCTCCCGACTGATCAACGGCTAAACATCTCATAATGGTGCCAATGGTGAATATCTATCCTTCAGACCCTACGGCTTCAAGTGGATCATTCCCATCAGCTACATCACAGACCGACTGTCGGAGCCCCAATGGGTCTGGATGGATCTCCAGGAGGAAGTCACCCTAGAGCTGGATCATCGGCCGAAGTTCGTGAAGATCAACTATAACCAGACGGGACTGTACCGCTGCAGCTACGAGACATCAAACTGGTTGGAGCTTATCAGATTGAGCCGGGAGGTGGGTGATGTTTCAAGTGCTATTATGTAATATATATACCTTTGTTATCAGTGACATTTTCCAACCTGATAATTATTGCCTGCACACACTAGGGCTACTTCGATAGTACCGACGTGGCCGGCCTTCTAAACGATGCGTTTACAATGGCTTAGTGAGTAATTGTGATGCTACAACTACAATAATTCTTGTACTGTCTACAACTTGCAGCTACCAACGATATTAATATTCTTGCATCAAATAATATAACTAGAACTATAGTAAAAAATGCATCACTACTAATACCAAAGGGGCTGAGTGGAAGAGCAGTCTAATGTGTTTGCCTCTCGCATCACTGAGCTCGATTCCGCGGCGAGGCCACATTAATTTGGGGCGCAGCCGTGGAGAGAAGGCTTTGGGGCACGTCTTAAAGTTTTCGCCCTTTGAGGCCCATCTGCGAGGCACAGTGATGAGAAAGTCAGGGCAGATGTGCACACCTGTGTGAGCGTATGCCTGCGTACTACTGCTACTGCTACTGCTACTGCTGCTACTGCTACTGCTACTGCTACTGCTACTGCTACTGCTACTGCTACTGCTACTGCTACTACTGCTACTGCTACTGCTACTGCTACTACTGCTACTGCTACTGCTACTGCTACTGCTACTGCTACTGCTACTGCTACTGCTACTGCTACTGCTACTGCTACTACTACTGCTACTACTACGGCTACTACTACTAGTAACACTGCCACGCCTGCTTCATTCGCCCATCCCAGTATCAATAGGTTGAACATCTCGGTGCCCATGGAGCTGTTTGAAACTCTTCAAGACGACCGTCTTGAATCCGCCACGCCCTGGTCCATAGCCATGCGCAAGGTGAGCGAAATTGTGCCCCTGCTGGCGGACGACCCCGAATCCGAGATCAACCTGGCCAAATTCATTGTGAAGATTCTGAACAAACCGTTGAGGAATATTCTCGGCAAACGGGAGGCCGACCTCACCCACATGGAGCGGTGAGGAAAGTTATCATATTCCAGAATTCATAAACGTCTTCTACTAAGTACACAAATTAACACGTGCAGGATTAAGCGACAAACTCTAAATCAAATCGCCGTGATGGTGGACGAGCCGATGGTCACAGATCTACTCTGGAGGCGCTACCAGGATTGGCGGGCGAACAGCAGCATTACGTGAGGGGTCACGTGACTGAATAAAATAGTCACAACAAACAGTCAAAACTCAGACACGAATCCATCCATCTGCTATCCAAATCCATCTGCTATCCAAATCCATCTGCTATCCAAATCCATCTGCTATCCAAATCCATCTGCTATCCAAATCCATCTGCTATCCAAATCCATCTGCTATCCAAATCCATCTGCTATCCAAATCCATCTGCTATCCAAATCCATCTGCTATCCAAATCCATCTGCTATCCAAATCCATCTGCAATCCAAATCCATCTGCTATGCAAATCCATCTTCTATCCAAATCCATCTGCTATCCAAATCCATCTGCTATCCAAATCCATCTGCTATCCAAATCCATCTGCTATCCAAATCCATCTGCTATCCAAATCCATCTGCTATGCAAATCCATCTACAATTCAAATCCATCTGCAATTCAAATCCATCTGCAATCCAAACTTGCAGGCTTCCCCCGGACGAGATCGATCTAGTATATCAAATCGGAGTGACTAAAGGAAATGTCAGCGATTGGGAATTCTTCAGGAAGAGACTTGGCGAAACATCTTCTTATTCTGAACTGAAGCATCAGTACTCCGCTTTGGCAACGTCCCCAGATTTAAGCATCAACTACCGGTACGGGACTTGGGGTGGCGTTTAGCGTTAGTGAGTTTAGAGTCGAGAGCCGACCAATGGGGTGGCGGGTAAGGGAGTGAGTGGAAAGTTGAGAGCGGACCAGTGGGGTGGCGGGTAAGGGAGTGAGTGGAAAGTTGAGAGCGGACCAGTGGGGTGGCGGGTAAGGGAGTGAGTGGAAAGTTGAGAGCGAACCAGTGGGGTGGCGGGTAAGGGAGTGAGTGGAAAGTTGAGAGCGGACCAGTGGGGTGGCGGGTAAGGGAGTGAGTGGAAAGTTGAGAGCGGACCAGTGGGGTGGCGGGTAAGGGAGTGAGTGGAAAGTTGAGAGCGGACCAGTGGGGTGGCGGATAAGGGAGTGAGTGGAAAGTTGAGAGCGGACCAGTGGGGTGGCAGGTGGGGGGAGTGTGTGAGACGTCGTTATAGGACCCATCGGATGGCTGGTTGTTATAGTGAGTGTAGAGTTGAGAGTAGATAATTTGAAGGCAGTTACGTGGGCTAAAAATGTTCTGTGACTCTCGTAAAAATTAAATAAATATATATTGCAGTTTGATCCAGAACCTTCTGGCCATGAAACCGATGGAGTCTCTAAACATAGCAGCCAAGCTAGCTAAGCGCAGTGGCACGATGGAGCTGCTCTGGGGCTACTTTGAGCGCAACTGGGACACCGTAATTAAACAGTTCGCAGCCGCCTTCATGTTGAGCGAGGTCACCAAATTACCAGCCGACTTTCACAGCGAGTACGACTATGAACGGGTGAGCCAGCTAGTAACAAACCAAAACTACTCATATTAGCCAGCCAATATAACCCAACCAACAGACTCTGATTGGTCAGCCATAATTCACCCCGAGCGACTCTCTTTGGCCAGCTAATAACCCACCTCACCGACTCTCATTGGCCAGCTAATAAACCACCTCACCGACTCTCATTGGCCAGCTAATAACCCACCTCACCGACTCTCATTGGCCAGCTAATAACCCACCTCACCGACTCTGATTGGCCAGCTGATAACTTACCCCACCGACTCTCACTGGTCAGCCAATACAACCATACCAACAGACTATGAGACTTAGCTATAATTCACCCCACCTTCTCTGATTGGCCAGCTAATAAAACACCCGCGGAGCCGCGGCGCAGCCGCGGAGAGAAGGCTTGGGGGTTTGTCGTGCAGTTTACGCCCTTGAGAGCCAACCCCCAAGGCACAGTGAACAGTACACTGCCTGACGATGAAAGAGTCAAGGCAGATGTACACACCTGTGTGAGTGTGTGCTCAATCAGCGAAATTGGCAGAATTGCCTCCTCGCTGGCTGCGGGTCTAGTGTCACCAAATGATAGGCCATTGCCTTCAACCCTCTTGCAATTATTATTATTATTATTAACTCTCATTGGCTAGTCAATAACCCAACCAAGTGACTCTGATTAGTCAGCAATTATTCCATACATTCAACCAGCAACTCGCCTGCAACTTCGCCCTCAGCTGTACAACTTCTTCACAAGCCAGCCGCTGCTGTCTGGCAAGCGCAATGCCTACCAGAGCCTCGAGATGGTGCGCGCCAACATCAACTGGATCAAGCACAACATGGCCAGCTTTAAGACCTTCATCAGACAAAAGACTAGCGGAATGTAGCACAGCACAGCTAAAATACTCCTACATTATATTATAGACTGAGTGCCTATTCAAGCCTAGCATTACTTGCGGCACGAATGGAGAACTCATCTTCCAGATGTGCATCTTCGACATGCCTATTCGTTTGTCTTGCGTGAATCCATTATAAGTCCAATGCCGATTCTACTACTATAGTAGTAAGGCTTGCAACTGAATTTAGGTAGGAAGATTCCTAAATCGAGCTCGCTTCAATACCTTGAATCTACAGATATTTGTTTTTAATCTAAATCATGGTCATGTGATTCTGTTCGATGGTCATTGGCCCCACAATTAGTTAATCTTCTAGTTAGCTGAGAAATCATCAGTTTTGTCATACCTAATTTGCCGCCTTGTCCTCTGTCCCCAGTCCCTCAGCCATCACCCCCTGTCCCCAGTCCCTCAGCCATCACCCCCTGTCCCCAGTCCCTCAGACATCACCCCCTGTCCCCAGTCCCTCAGACATCACCCCCTGTCCCCAGTCCCTAAGCCATCACCCCCTGTCCCCGGTACCTCAGCCATCACCCCCTGTCCCCAGTCCCTCAACCATCACCCCCTGTCCCCAGTACCTCAGCCATCACCCCCTGTCCCCAGTCCCTCAACCATCACCCCCTGTCCCCAGTCCCTCAGCCATCACCCCCTGTCCCCAGTACCTCAGCCATCACCCCCTGTCCCCAGTCCCTCAGCCATCACCCCCTGTCCCCAGTACCTCAGCCATCACCCCCTGTCCCCAGTCCCTCAGCCATCACCCCCTGTCCCCGGTACCTCAGCCATCACCCCCTGTCCCCAGTCCCTCAACCATCACCCCCTGTCCCCAGTACCTCAGCCATCACCCCCTGTCCCCAGTCCCTCAACCATCACCCCCTGTCCCCAGTCCCTAAGCCATCACCCCCTGTCCCCAGTACTTCAGCCATCACCCCCTGTCCCCAGTCCCTCAGCCATCACCCCCTGTCCCCAGTACCTCAGCCATCACCCCCTGTCCCCAGTCCCTCAGCCATCACCCCCTGTCCCCAGTCCCTCAGCCATCACCCCCTGTCCCCAGTACCTCAGCCATCACCCCCTGTCCCCAGTCCCTCAGCCATCACCCCCTGTCCCCAGTCCCTCAGCCATCACCCCCTGTCCCCAGTACCTCAGCCATCACCCCCTGTCCCCAGTCCCTCAACCATCACCCCCTGTCCCCAGTCCCTAAGCCATCACCCCCTGTCCCCAGTCCCTCAACCATCAACCCCTGTCCCCAGTCCCTCAGCCATCACCCCCTGTCCCCAGTCCCTCAACCATCACCCCCTGTCCCCAGTCCCTCAGCCATCACCCCCTGTCCCCAGTCCCTCAGCCATCACCCCCTGTCCCCAGTACCTCAGCCATCACCCCCTGTCCCCAGTCCCTCAGCCATCACCCCCTGTCCCCAGTCCCTCAGCCATCACCCCCTGTCCCCAGTACCTCAGCCATCACCCCCTGTCCCCAGTCCCTCAGCCATCACCCCCTGTCCCCAGTCCCTCAGCCATCACCCCCTGTCCCCAGTACCTCAGCCATCACCCCCTGTCCCCAGTCCCTCAACCATCACCCCCTGTCCCCAGTCCCTAAGCCATCACCCCCTGTCCCCAGTCCCTCAACCATCAACCCCTGTCCCCAGTCCCTCAGCCATCACCCCCTGTCCCCAGTCCCTCAACCATCACCCCCTGTCCCCAGTCCCTCAGCCATCACCCCCTGTCCCCAGTACCTCAGTTATCACCCTGTCCCCAGTCCCTCAGCCATCACCCCCTGTCCCCAGTCCCTCAGTCATCACCCCCTGTCCCCAGTCCCTCAGCCATCACCCCCTGTCCCCAGTACCTCAGCCATCACCCCCTGTCCCCAGTCCCTCAGCCATCACCCCCTGTCCCCAGTACCTCAGCCATCACCCCCTGTCCCCAGTCCCTCAGCCATCACCCCCTGTCCCCAGTCCCTCAGTTATCACCCTGTCCCCAGTCCCTCAGCCATCACCATTAACTAATGCCTCGATCGCGCTCTCACAATGAACGTATAATAGCTCGTGTATATTTAATTGACACTGTGGCAGCTGAAAAGCCCCTAAACGTTATAAGCAAGAAATCATATTATTTAAGCTTTCCTCAGAATTCAATGCTGCTTTTGCTCTTGCTGTCTACAGCATCAGCCATCTTAAAGTGTGTTTTTTACTTGAAAATGTGAAATTGTTATTTTTTAACTCGGTC
Source organism: Macrostomum hystrix (assembly GCA_950097015.1). Lineage (NCBI taxonomy): Eukaryota > Metazoa > Platyhelminthes > Macrostomidae > Macrostomum > Macrostomum hystrix. The sequence goes on from CATNEN010000012.1 coordinate 3,575,134, forward strand.
TGTTATATTGATACCTGTCGTAACATTAGTGATTATTTAAATGGATATTTACCTAAACGTTGATAGTTTCATTAAACTGCTTAAATTTTTTTGTTCAGCTATAAAAAATTATAAATTAACAAAGTTTCTGCAGTTCAAGCAATTCTCTTGTTTGCTGATTATTGATAAAATATAAGTTAAATGCTCCAATTATTCTACCCTAAGTAAGCTCCCAGGCATCTTAACTGATCTTGTACTGCAACATTTTCAAAGTACCACAAGGGGGTTCTGAGTCTGATCTGATTTCATCAGCTAAACAAATTGGGGATCAGAGTTCATCAGCTGATTTGGGATCAGAGTTCATCAGCTGATTGGGGATCAGAGTTCATCAGCTGATTTGGGATCAGAGTTCATCAGCTGATTGGGGATCAGAGTTCATCAGCTGATTTGGGATCAGAGTTCATCAGCTGATTGGGGATCAGAGTTCATCAGCTGATTGGGGATCAGAGATCATCAGCTGATTGGGGATCAGAGTTCATCAGCTGATTGGGGATCAGAGTTCATCAGCTGATTTGGGATCAGAGTTCATCAGCTGATTGGGGATCAGAAGTTCATCAGCTGATTGGGGATCAGAGTTCATCAGCTGATTGGGGATCAGAGTTCATCAGCTGATTGGGGATCAGAGTTCATCAGCTGATTGGGGATCAGAGTTCATTAGCTGATTGGGGATCAGAGTTCATCAGCTGATTGGGGATCAGAGTTCATCAGCTGATTGGGGATCAGAGTTCATTAGCTGATTGGGGATCAGAGTTCATCAGCTGATTGGCGATCAGAGTTCATCAGCTGATTGGGGATCAGAGTTCATCAGCTGATTGGGGATCAGAGTTCATCAGCTGATTGGGGATCAGAGTTCATCAGCTGATTGGGGATCAGAGTTCATCAGCTGATTGGGGATCAGAGTTCATCAGCTGATTGGGGATCAGAGTTCATCAGCTGATTGGGGATCAGAGTTCATTAGCTGATTGGGGATCAGAGTTCATCAGCTGATTGGGGATCAGAGTTCATCAGCTGATTGGGGATCAGAGTTCATTAGCTGATTGGGGATCAGAGTTCATCAGCTGATTGGCGATCAGAGTTCATCAGCTGATTGGGGATCAGAGTTCATCAGCTGATTGGGGATCAGAGTTCATTAGCTGATTGGGGATCAGAGTTCATCAGCTGATTGGGGATCAGAGTTCATTAGCTGATTGGGGATCAGAGTTCATCAGCTGATTGGGGATCAGAGTTCATCAGCTGATTTGGGATCAGAGTTCTTCAGCTGATTTGGGATCAGAGTTCATCAGCTGATTGGGGATCAGAGTTCATCAGCTGATTGTGGATCAGAGTTCATCAGCTGATTGGGGATCAGAGTTCATCAGCTGATTTGGGATCAGAGTTCATCAGCTGATTTGGGATCAGAGTTCATCAGCTGATTGTGGATCAGAGTTCATCAGCTGATTGGGGATCAGAGTTCATCAGCTGATTTGGGATCAGAGTTCATCAGCTGATTGTGGATCAGAGTTCATCAGCTGATTTGGGATCAGAGTTCATCAGCTGATTGGGGATCAGAGTTCATCAGCTGATTGGGGATCAGAGTTCATTAGCTGATTGGGGATCAGAGTTCATCAGCTGATTGGGGATCAGAGTTCATCAGCTGATTGGGGATCAGAGTTCATCAGCTGATTGGGGATCAGAGTTCATCAGCTGATTGGGGATCAGAGTTCATCAGCTGATTGGGGATCAGAGTTCATCAGCTGATTGGGGATCAGAGTTCATCAGCTGATTGGGGATCAAAGTCTATCAGCTAATTGGGGATCAGAGTTCATTAGCTGATTGGGGATCAGAGTTCATCAGCTCATCAATCACTAAAAGTCGAAAGCTCTGGAAGGGAGGAATCGCTGAATATATTCAGCTGTTTGGTTTAAGCAGAGCCTCACAACAAAAGGCACCAATCTTAAGTTTCAGGTTCTCTTTATCAATAAAATCTGGCGCGCTTGGCGCCTGTCTGTTTAAAAAGTCGGTCCGTTTCGCGGCTCCTGCCGGCTCCGGCAACCCCCCGGGAGGCGGCAGCCAGATCCCCTTGTTTGATATCCCCAAAACTCTGGGAATTTTTGTTAGTAATACCCCGGGCGTTTTTAGTTACCGGGACAAAAGGCACAAACTGCGAGGGAAGAAGGGAGGAAAGCCTCAAAGATGAATCTAGATAGGTAATCGAAAGCCTTTTAATGTTTATAGGATTAGCAGTAGCAAATCAAACATTTTCTGTTAGCTGCAGATGAACTGTAGAGGCTCATTAGAGATGAACCAGAATTTGGGAGCCGATTCTGCGTGTTAGGACTTTACAGTCAAATTTTAATCATCTTAAAGCATTACAAAGCCTTAGAATCAGCTGTGCTTGCCACATAACCATTCACAGCACACATTACAGTACATCACAGCACATCACAGCACATCACAGCACATCACAGCACATCACAGCACATCACAGTACATCTCAGAACATTACAGTACATCACAGCACATCACAGTACATCTCAGAACTATACAGCACATCACAGCACATCACAGCACATCACAGCACATTACAGCACATTACAGCACATAACAGCACATTACAGCACACCAAAGACTTGAGGCAAACAGTTTAGCTCCCTAATTGGCGCCTTAGTCATTGTCTGCTTTGGGGTGGGGCTAGCATAGGACAGACTTGGCGGCACCGAACCACTTGCTAATAATAAAAATGGCACGCGCACTAAGCAATGGAACAAGTGGCCCCTGAGAGACAGACAGTGACACCATCGGACTTCAGAGTTTCCTGACAGGTTTATTTGCTTAATAAGATCCCCAAATGGCCTATAGCACCGGCTGTAATCCCTTTCTGGGGAGAAATTGTGTTGGATAAGGTAAGACAACCAGCTAGAGGAATGGGGGGAAAACTTTTTGTAGGCATGGTGCGTGTGTGTGCTTAGCTGGGGTTCCTCATAAATCAGTGAAGTCAGGGAGGTCGGCGGCACTCATCTTGATAAGACAGGCGGGTCCTGCTTTGTCTGGCCCTTCAGTCTGTGTCTGAATGGCCTATTAGCTTTGCAGTTTTATGTCCCATTAAAAGCCGACTTGAGAAACTGGAGACAAAACTCGCTTGGAGGGTCGGGCTTTGGTGAGTTGTACAAAATCAGCGAAAAGAAATAAAGAAAAAATATTTATTTACTCCGCTTACCGCTTTTCTAGTCCGTTTCATTCCATATCCGTTACATTTGATATTCGCTACAAACACTCGCCCTATCCCGCCAAATTACATTCCATAAACGAAAAATTCTCCATACCTTTAATTGTATGTCCGTTAAATTTGCCATTCGTTACTTTTCTCCCGTTACTATCCCTTTCCATTATATTTCCTATTTTTAACATCTTTCATTCGTTACTTTTCATTATTTAAGATTTCACGACTTGAAGGTCGGGGGTTCGATTCCGAACTACACTGGAATAATTCATTTCCTTTAGCAAGACACTTAAATCTGAACTACTTCGGTTCACTCACCTGCTAAATGGGTGCCAGCATAGCTGGGGTAATTACTCGTAAGGGTGGGTGTGGCTTACCTCCAGTCCATGGACTGGATAGCGGTACGCAGCCTTCAGGTGCGCCCTACGGCCAGTGACAGCCGCTGTGCTTAGCGCTTCCAAAAGCTGTGTGTACAGCTGTTCAGTCCATGGACTGTGGAGACCAGCAAATTTTCTACCCTAGCTAAAGCTGGTACCATTTTACCAATGGTTGAACTGAATTACCACGAGTTAAGTAAATAAAGTATTCTATCATTTTACCATACTCAACAATTCACACGGCCATTCTGAGGTATAAGCTCTCAAATTTTATAATATAGCATAAAGAATAGACATTTGAGTCCTTAGACTCATGCATCTTTGTGTTGCCCTTTCTGCCATTTTTACCATTCCCAAGCAGAAGTGGATTGCTTAGAATTACAGTCAGCCTTAGGTGGTATCGTCATATTTCTGCAGAATCAGCACAATACCTTGATAATTCGAAAGCTGGGAGTTGGGATGCTTGATAGAAACCTGATAGCTGGGGCGCGAGTGGGATGAGGGCGCGGCTCTTAACCCCACCCCAGCCTCCCCGGGGCTTCATGGCTTCATCCGCAGCATCCTAGTATGTGCCAGGAGGAAACCAGCTTCTACTTTGAGACTGATTAGTAGGTGAATTTTAGGCCCTGTCTTGGCCTAGCTCTCTATCAGAGCTAATGACTAATGAGCCTTCATGTCTTCTTCATTTTGTAGATTTGCCTGTCTATTTGCTTCTGCGAGTGACGCGACACGGATTCGACTCAAGAGAAACAATTGTCTCTAGATTATTAATAAGGCCATGACGAACAGGGCGCGTGGTTTCACCCACAGGGTGGGGGAGCGAAACTTGTCAGTCAAGGTTCAGCTATAGGATTTATATTATAGCTACTCGTAGTAATGGGATTTAAGATAAGAAATTGGCGTGACTGATGTGCCCGAAGCGCTTTGCTTTCTTTGTTGGCGGCTTTCGGGTGGCCTGAAGATCCACCGCTTGTTGCCATGTGGCCAACGAGTAACGAGTTTTCCCAGCCCCCAGAGATTGATATTATCAAGTGGCTGAGCGCCACTTTGCAATAACATCGGCTGCATAATTGGGTGAACAAATCTTATCAAAGTCTGTCTGTGTAGATTTGATAGACTGGGCAGACTGGGTAGACTGGGTAGACTGGGTAGACTGGGAAGACTGGCTTGACTGGGTAGACTGGGTAGACTGGCTTGACTGGCTTGACTGGGTAGACTGGGTAGACTGGGTAGACTGGCTTGACTGGGTAGACTGGGTAGACTGGGTAGACTGGGTAGACTGGCTTGACTGGGTAGACTGGGTAGACTGGGTAGCTAATACTGGCTTGACTGGGTAGACTGGGTAGACTGGCTTGACTGGGTAGACTGGGTAGACTGGCTTGACTGGGTAGACTGGGTAGACTGGGTAGACTGGGTAGACTGGCTTGACTGGGTAGACTGGGTAGACTGGGTAGCTAATACTGGCTTGACTGGGTAGACTGGGTAGACTGGCTTGACTGGGTAGACTGGGTAGACTGGCTTGACTGGGTAGACTGGGTAGACTGGGTAGACTGGGTAGACTGGGTAGACTGGGTAGACTGGGTAGACTGGGTAGACTGGGTAGACTGGGTAGACTGGGATTGACTGTCTGATTGCTCAAACAGAATCACAACTGTACAGTCTCTCAGTGCACAGTGGGTGGCCCAAATTGGTATGTTGGTAATAAAAGTCATTAGTCATGATGTAAACAATAACTTGGAAAATTGACAAAGCGAAAAAAATTTTATTGCGCAAAGCCAAGTTTAAAATGCGCACTCCAGCTGTATATTTGATTTCCCACGCTCTGTCCCACTAGGAGACAAAGACTGCGCAGCAGGGACACGGAACACGCGGCATGGTGGCATGCGTGGCCTTCTCAGTAGAGAGCGCCGGAGTTAACGAGGAATCCGACCCATTGTTGACCTAACTACAAAGAATAGGTGTGCATGGGAGTGTATACGGAAACTGGAAATTAGGCAAGGCAATTCCTACTAAAAATAATCGAAAGCAGAATTTCTAGGAATTTACTCTGCAAGTCTTTGTTCAAACGGTGCGCGTGGGAAAAATGTTTAAAAAAAGAAGTAATGCACAAAGCTTAGCTAGTTGACCTTGGCACGTGACTTGGCGCGACTCAACTTGCGGCTGGACTGGATGCCAGAAAGGTTAAAAAAACTTTTTTGTTTTTAGCTGCTCTACTACTAAAAACTGCACATGAAAGTTTGGATAAATAGCTAGCGATAATGGTGAAGTTGTGACAGGAATTTGGTGACACTAGACCCGCAGCCAGCGTGGAGGCAGTTCTGTCCATTCCACTGACTCCTGAGCACACACGCACACAGATACCGTTCGCAGGCACACGCTCACACAGGTCTGTACATCTGCCCTGACTTTCTCATTTCTCATTTCTCATTCTCAACCTTCTCTCCGCGGCTGCCTCCGAAATGAATGTGGCCTCACCGCGGAATCGAGCTCAGGGACCTTGGTGCGAGAGGCAAATGCGTTAGACCGCTCTGCCCACTCACTCCCTTCAATGGCAAGGGAAACTTAGCCCTATTGGGAGAGTGGTCAAGAGTTCGAATCTCAGCCATAGATTTATTAAAGTTTTAGATTATAGCGAATTTCGAGTTTCATGAAAGTTTGTTGATTACTGAGCTTATGATATCAGAATATTGGGGATAATGATTAATGAAACTCAAATTTTGCGCAAATGAACCTGCATCCCACATGACCTGGAACAGTTCATGGAGATTATTTTATGCAGTTAAACTCCCGCCCCTCCCCCAATATTGCAGCCAATAAGAGCACTCGACTAAAATACCAGCAGCATGATTTCATTGGCTATCAGCCGCTGATTGAACACGAATTGCACAGGTGAGAGCCTCCTATGAAATTTATATAGCCAAGAAAAATGTTTAACGTGTTAGAGCGCTTCGTTCGAAAGAGAAACCGCCTGCTTAGCCGGCTAATTAAACTAATCATGCACCAACAACGAAGCATAGCAACCGTATTGTTCATCGTGCAGCTGCTGCTGCTGTTGCTGATCGCGGCCAGTGTTAGGCCGCCCTGCCCGGTCCGCCTGCCCTGTCGCTGCACCGATGTTCGCATCAAGTGCGTCCAACCAGACCAGCCCGCAGCAGTGCGGCACTACCTGGCCAGGGTGCCATACTTTGCTCCGCTGGCCAACCAGCGAGACATCCGGTGGCAGTTCGGCTACCATGAGCTTCGGGTCCGCGGACAGGCCATGACCAACCTGAGCCTGCGCTACAACTGGGGCCTGCTGCGAGTGGTCCGGGTCGAGGTCACCGACTCCCTGGTGCGCAGCCTGTCTCCGGACGCGTTTCACGGCCTGCACGGCATCGAATCCTTGAACTTGTCTCACAACCTGCTCACCAGCATTGGCCAACGTGAGCTAGAAGGCCTCGTGTCGCTAAGGGAGCTGGTGCTGCATGGCAACCGAATAAAAATGCTACAGCCGGGAGTGTTCAGGTGCGCTTCGGAGGGACTGCTCGATAATAGGGTTTAGCGCCAAGACTGAAGGAGTTGGTAGCGTTCAGAAGGACCAAGACTGAAGGAGTTGGTGGCTATCAGAAGGACCAAGACTGAAGGAGTTGGTAGCTATCAGAAGGACCAAGACTGAAGGAGTTGGTAGCGTTCAGAAGGACCAAGACTGAAGGAGTTGGTGGCTATCAGAAGGACCAAGACTGAAGGAGTTGGTGGCTATCAGAAGGACTAAGACTGAAGGAGTTGGTGGCTATCAGAAGGACCAAGACTGAAGGAGTTGGTAGCTATCAGAAGGGACCAAGGCTGACTTAGACGACTGAAGAAATAAGAAGAATAAGAAATAAAGAAGAAAATTCGTAACTGACAGAAGTAAAAAGTAAAATTCTCCTTGTTTGAGCCCCCTAAAAGTCCCAGAGTAGAACATTTGCTGACATAGGTCGTTGCTCCGCCGATTTTCATTCGCATGTGCTTAGCGAGACTCCGGGACTGGCTAGACTCTACCTGAGCGAAAATAACCTGGACGAGTTGCCACCCGACCTCCGCCGCCTGACGGGCCTGACGCATCTTTACCTGCAGCGCAACAACCTCTCGCATCTGCCCGACTTCGCCTTCGATGGCCTTCGCCGGCTCATCATCCTGGACCTCGGCGGCCAGAGGCCCGGACTAGACATTCGGCCGTACGCCTTCTGCGGACTGTCGGGCGGCAGGCGAAGGGCAACAATCCGACGGCATCAGCAGCGGCGGCCTGATGGCTCTGTTCCTTCGCGACAACTGGCTGCCCCGGCTTGACCTGTGCGCCCTGGGACGTGTGCGAACTTTGAGAGGCCTCAACATGAGCGGCAGCCGGTTTCCATGCGACTGCCAGGCTGCCAGGCTCATGTCGGCGGCCGCGGGCGACGCTGGCGGCGCCGACTGGGCCGAAATCTACGGCTTCGCGCCGCGATTCGTCGGCTATAATGTCGGCGCGGCGGCGACGGGTCAACCGGATTGCCTGTCGATTGCCGGCCGTTGCACCCGTGAGGCGTCGGCTTGTCCGCCTGAGGCCGTCTGTCCGATCCGGACAGCCAGTTCGTCAGTGAAGCCGTCAGCGACTCGCCTAGATCCACAGCTGCCGCTGTCAATCCCGCCAGCTGGCGCCTTCAGCTGGGACAGTCAGGGCCACCACCGGTGGAAAATTGATAGCAATGACGGGCAGCTGAATGCAGCAGGTGAAGACAGACCGCTGCCGCTGCTGCTGCTGCTGCCGTTGCTGCTTGTGTTGCTTCTGTTGCGGTAGCTTGTAAGATTTAATGTAAATTTCTTTGTAAAAGAATGCAAATTGGATAAAACCTTTGCCAAAATGTACATTGCAAAATGGCTGGAATTTGGCTGTGCTCGCGTCACTTTTGTGAATGTTTTTGTCTCATGCTGTCAAAAATACGTGAACCCACATAACACAGAATTGTTATCAATGTCCAGTGCAGCATGATCGTTTCATTCAAGTATTTACGAGTTATTTTGAGGCCTGTGAATTATCGGATGCATCGATTTAAAGAGCGATTTCATTTTGAGGTAGATTTTTCAACTCCAGAAAACTGCACCATCATTTTTGTAACGTAATATTGCAAAAACTAAGTCTTGTAGACCGTATTGCAGGCACCAAAAGTGTGGCCGAAACATTTAAATCAATAAAGCAACAACTTAACATAAATTACCTTGCTAAGCAGCAGAAGAAAAAACTGTTTAAGTATGCTTCTTTCAAGTGACTAGTTTTGCTGGAATTTTTTAAGAAAATGTAGGCCTCCAACAGGCTGAAAATTATTTATCTGGAAATTGTTTGGGGATTCTTTGGTGCTGGGATTCTTTGGTGCTGGGATTCTTTGGTGCTGGGATTCTTTGGTGCTGGGATTCTTTAGTGCTGGGATTCTTTGGTGCTGGGATTCTTTGGTGCTGGGATTCTTTGGTGCTGGGATTCTTTGGTGCTGGGATACTTTGGTGCTGGGATTCTTTGGTGCTGGGATTCTTTAGTGCTGCGATTCTTTAGTGCTGGGATTCTTTGGTGCTGGGATTCTTTGGTGCTGGGATTCTTTGGTGCTGGGATTCTTTGGTGCTGGGATTCTTTAGTGCTGGGATTCTTTGGTGCTGGGATTCTTTGGTGCTGGGATTCTTTGGTGCTGGGATTCTTTGGTGCTGGGATTCTTTGGTGCTGGGATTCTTTGGTGCTGGGATTCTTTGGTGCTGGGATTCTTTGGTGCTGGGATTCTTTAGTGCTGGGATTCTTTGGTGCTGGGATTCTTTGGTGCTGGGATTCCTTGGTGCTGGGATTCTTTGGTGCTGGGATTCTTTGGTGCTGGGATTCTTTGGTGCTGGGATTCTTTAGTGCTGGGATTCTTTGGTGCTGGGATTCATTGGTGCTGGGATTCTTTAGTGCTGGAATTCTTTGGTGCTGGGATTCTTTGGTGCTGGGATTCTTTGGTGCTGGGATTCCTTGGTGCTGGGATTCCTTGGTGCTGGGATTTTTTGGTGCTGGGATTCTTTGGTGCTGGGATTCTTTAGTGCTGGGATTCTTTGGTGCTGGGATTCTTTGGTGCTGGGATTCTTTGGTGCTGGGATTCTTTGGTGCTGGGATTCTTTGGTGCTGGGATTCTTTGGTGCTGGGATTCTTTGGGCTGGGATTCTTTGGTGCTGGGATTCTTTGGGCTGGGATTCTTTGGTGCTGGGATTCTTTGGTGCTGGGATTCTTTGGGCTGGGATTCTTTGGTGCTGGGATTCTTTGGTGCTGGGATTCTTTGGTGCTGGGATTCTTTGGTGCTGGGATTCTTTGGTGCTGGGATTCTTTGGTGCTGGGATTCTTTGGTGCTGGGATTCTTTGGTGGTGCTGGGATTCTTTGGTGCTGGGATTCTTTGGTGTTGGGATTCTTTGGTGTTGGGATTCTTTGGTGCTGGGATTCTTTGGTGCTGGGATTCTTTGGTGCTGGGATACTTTGGTGCTGGGATACTTTGGTGCTGGGATTCTTTGGTGCTGGGATTCTTTGGTGCTGGGATTCTTTGGTGCTGGGATTCTTTGGTGCTGGGATTCTTTGGTGCTGGGATTCTTTGGTGCTGGGATTCTTTGGTGCTGGGATTCTTTGGTGCTGGGATACTTTGGTGCTGGGATACTTTGGTGCTGGGATTCTTTGGTGCTGGGATTCTTTGGTGCTGGGATTCTTTGGTGCTGGGATTCTTTGGTCCTGGGATTCTTTGGTGCTGGGATTCTTTGGTGCTGGGATTCTTTGGTGCTGGGATACTTTGGTGCTGGAATTCTTTGGTGCTGGGATTCTGACATGGGGATTCTCTGGTATGGGGATTCTCTGGTATGGGGATTCTCTGGTATGGGGATTCTCTGGTATGGGGATTCTCTGGTATGGGGATTTTCTTATTTGAGGATTCTCTGGTATGGGGATTCTCTGACATGGCGATTCTCTGGTATGGGGATTCTCTGGTATGGGGATTCTCTGGTATGGGGATTCTCTGGTATGGGGATTCTCTGGTATGGGGATTTTCTTATTTGAGGATTCTCTGGTATGGGGATTCTCTGACATGGCGATTTTCTGGTATGGGGATTCTCTGACATGGCGATTTTCTGATATGGGGATTCTCTGGTATGGAGATTCTCTGGTATGGGGATTCTCTGGTATGGGGATTCTCTGGTATGGGGATTTTCTTATTTGAGGATTCTCTGATATGGGATTCTCACTCTCAGGAATGGGATTCTTTAGTCTGACTAATTCTTTGGAAGGGATTATTCGGTATGGGGACTATTTGGTTTAGGGATTCTTTTTTTCGTCTGAAACTTTCGGAGTTACTCACTTTTTTATTTTGTGACCCAGGACACAGGAGTTTTTTTATATCTTCGCAACAGAATAGTCCGAAACAAGGTCAGATTTCAGTCTAAGCAGAGTAGTTGAATTGGTCCACAAGCCAAAACATTTTCCCGAGATTGACCCAATATTCCCCGCAAAACTCCCAGAAGAAGAATTTAAAATACCGAAGACAAAAAGCTGCAGGCGGTGGTGAAAGAAAGCCGAATGAAGGACTAGAGAAGCCCTGCTACAAATAAGACAAGACAATTTGACTCTCTACATTTTCATGCTTATTTGGTCACATTCGCGAGCGTTAGCAACCAAACAATTAGTTGAATTGTAGCGATTAGCTCTGATTCGCACGGCTGATCACAAATGCGACATTAGCAGTCCACGGCTGTGCCGAAGAGTTTGTGCAACAATATTCATACTTCGCTACAGTTATTATAGGCTAACATTGTAAGACAATTTCCTGCCTAAAGCAAAGAAAAAAATGCATCGGACAAGACAGAACATGTTTTAACTGTAAACGTTGTTCTTTTGCCAAAAAATCTGGACCAAAACAGACTGCATGGCGCAGAGAAAAAGATTACTTTATTATGAAGGTCACCAACCAATTTATGGTGAGAATACTATAATTGAAATACATTTACTGATGATTAGAACCAAACATGGATGTCAAATCTACGCTATTAGATCAATGAAACTTTTGTAAATATGTACTACGAGTAGCAACTATAGCCCCCTTTCGGTGAAGCAGTTCAGTTCTCTTCCAATCTTACCTAGCCAATCAATCCAATGATTTACACCAAAAATTGCTTTGCTTAGACACTAATTGCTTAAGGGACTACGAAGCCATTTTACCACCAGTGTTTCTACCAAGGGGTCTCCCCTGACATTTTTTGGGCGCTTGGGCGGTGACTGATTGGTTGACAGACTAGGCCAGGGTGTCCTGTGGTTGAGCTGCGCCTAGTATTTGACCAGTGAAATTAGAGAAATTTGTATGGCTTATGTCCACCTGTTGTAGCCCTTGAAGGTCCAGCAGTCCATCCAGATAAAGGTAGGTGACCACCGAAGACGGAGGTGATGCAGGCACATTCGGGTGACATGCTGATAAATTTTGAAGGCCTGGCAAGGCCGCACTGAGGCGCAGTGCTAATTAGTGTATAGTGGTGTATGAAATACACTAGCGCTTATAGGAAAAATCGGACCTTCGACCAGAAACATTGAATATCTCGACGGTCTGAAGAGCTGGCGACTTGATTATTGTTTCAGAAGTTGCGCAACAAAAAGTTGGCCTGCGTTCTTGAGTTTCGTGTGCTCCGTTCGGGTGCAGCACAAAAAATTGTCAGGAGGTAATCCCCTTGGTAGATCTAATATTAATATATCAAGCTTTTATAAAAATATTCCATATCAGTTACCCATCACCTACTGTTAGTAGTCATCTAAAATAGTTTCTTGCTGCTTAAAAAACCTAAAAAATAATTTGTGCTGTAAAGATAGAGATGAAGCACGCTATATTAATACGGGAACTTTTCTCAAAGTGAATTATATAGCATCAACCTTTAAATAATTACCAAATAAATGCGAGCAAATTTTAGCACAGTAAAATTTCAGCCGGTTGCCAGGGACACATAAGAGGACAGAAGCTCCTCGCCGGCGTTGATGACCCGGCAGGTCACCAGGGCCACTAGCGGCACCTGACCGGCTGTGAGCGGCCACCTAGCGCAGGTATCAGAGCTGTAGAAGGCGCAGGGCAGTCGGCTCAGCAGTTCGTGTTTGTCCGGTCCGCACGGAACGGGCCAGCCGAGCTCCTTGTAGCGCACATTTGCCGGCCGAGCTTCTCCCGTCTCATTGTTCACGATGTGTCCAGTTGCTAGGGCGTTGCTAGGCGTTATCGCTGCTGGCTTTTTGCGCCGGCCATCCAGCCAATCAGAGCCGTCCAAGCTCCAGCCAGTTAGCCGGTCGCGATTGGCGCAGGACTTGAAGACGGACCGGCTGAGCCAGGAGTCATTGGCGTCAACAAGAAGACCGTCCGCTCGACGAAGGATAAACTGATTGCCGATGGACGCCAGTAGAGCCGGCTCGCCCGGACTGTAGATTGTGCCCGGATACAGGCCGACCTTAAGGACAAGTTCAAGAGTAAATCTAGAACCTCTTTGACTATGTTCTCATATTGAGAAGCTGAGAACTCTTACAAGCGAGCCCGGCTCTGCGCTGCCCTCGGCCAGGAAAACCCCGAGCCCGGCACCGCCAGGAAGGCTGCTGGGGCCCAGGTTCAGCCGATAGCCGAACAGTCGGCTAAGGCACTCGTTGCCATGACAACCGCTGCTGGCCAGACAGCGAAGGTAGCTAGTCAGCTGAGTGCAGAGCTGGCTATGCAGCTCGGCTTGGGAATTGAATCCAGCCAGTTGGGCAGTCAGCAAGTCGCTGTCGCCGCCTCGCCTTGTAAGCTGGCGGAAGTGTGAATCCCCAGTGGCTGCTTCGGTAGACCGACGGGTCGCATTGCGCAACAGCCAGGGCACAAACCGGTAGCGGTAGGAGCGCCACCATGACTTCCAGCAAGCCATTGTGGATACAGCTTAAACTGGCTGGGCGAGGCTGAAATAGCTATTTATGCATTTGCAGCACGTGAACTTGACGAAAAAACCATCTTCATTTCTAATGTTATATAAGTAGCCTAAATGCTTATTTGTGCAAGCGTAGGCTAAGTTTCAAGTAAGCAATCATAAGCCTCATCGTCATCATGGAGTATATATGCACATTTTACAACATGTAAAATTATTTTGGGTGCAATCATCAGATTCAAAAGGTAGCTTTAAGGTAATTTTATTTTTAAGAAAAAACATGAATAATAAAAGAAAAAAGATTCATAAGAACTTTTAGCATAGCATTGACTGGTATGTCATTCTAAAATCTATAAAGTAGGCAGTTATTATCTAAAGAAGTTAAGGCAGCTTTGTTCTTGTGAATATTTATATAGTATAGCATGTAGGTTGTAAATTAAACAAAATAACTAAAAAGAGAGTTTGGCCTTAAAGCTATAGTTTTGTAAAAAAATGTATGCTAAATAAGATATGCTTTTTTATATTATATTATTTTTTGTAAGACCTGTATTCTTGTTAATACTGAAGATAAAGAGACGACGTAGAGAATATATATTATGAAACCGAAGCTGCATAAATGGAAAAATTGAAAGATATTTGAAGTTCACAATAATTTTCACTGCCGATTAGCACATTAGTTTTGCAGGTTTCCCATAATTTTCTGCTTCCTTGGCCATTCTGACTTTTTTGGTTTCGTCGTGAATCAAAATGATTCTTAGAAGTTTCTGTCTTTGAATACTTTATGTTTAAGCAAAAACAAAGCAATAATCAAGTAATTGCTTCTATTTGCCTATTGCAGAATAAAAACATACATCAGTATATTAAAATACGGTACACCTTTCGATTTATCTAAAAGTTGATATATTTTTCTTTAGCAAAGCTGTTTGACCTGTTCTTTTTAATTTTAAACCCATGATGTAATGATATCGAGTTTGTGGAATGATAGATTAATGATATAGTTAAGTATAAATATGCCTATGCTTACTGACTTCATTTGTAGCTTTCTTAGGACCACGTGACCTAATTTATTCTTTGCACTGTTTGTTTTAACGCATAAAAGTAACTGAGTCTGAGAAGGACTTTTTTAGTATAAAATATGCCAAGTTGGGCTATATTTATTGACTTGTTTGTTACTTCCTGCGACTATGTGACCTCGATAATTTCTTATTTAAGTGGCTTAGTTAGTATATAGGAAAAAAGTACTGAGTCTGAGAAAGACTTTGAAAACTCTTAATTTAAACCACATGTATTCACAGCTTTTTGGCTAAAAAGCAAAAGCTCTTTTAAAGAGCTTTGAGAAATGATGGCTAGGTCCTAATTTATTTTTAATTGACCTTAAAGGCTACATATGTAACTTAGTATAATGTAATGTAAGTAGACTTTATTAGCTATTTATATGGAATGGTATTGCCTATTCTTTTTTCAAGTTTTGCCTAGCAAACCACATCACATTTGTGCCTATGACCATGTTTTCTATTTTATTTATTTACTTCATTAAGTAAATATGTTTTAATAATTTCGGTATGATTCACAGTATTCTGTGGTGTAATGTGTTATGATTGACATTATCAAGTTGTAAAAATTGATGAATCCTTTCAGCTGTGTTGTTGACTAGCTGGTGCCATGTCTTGCAGTAAAAAAGAAATTCACAACCGACCACTGATTGGAAAGCACTTCGGGCAGATGGCACAGATTTCAGAGCACTTATTTTTAAGCAGTGCGCATCCTCTGCGAGATCCTCGAATCAATGACATGAAGCTTGACTTGCTTATTAGTGCCACCTTGGAGCCTCCTGTTCGCCTGAAACAGGTAGAGATGCTACAGGTAAGATTTTATGTACTAGGAAACGAGCAAATGAAGGAAACAGCCAATGCACTAAAGTACAGAAAGCAAACAGGCAGTGCACTGAAGTACATGAAGCAAACAGGCAGTGCACTGAAGTACATGAAGGAAACAGCCAGTGCACTGAAGGACATGAAGGAAACAGCTAATGCACTGAAGGACATGAAGGAAACAGCCAGTGCACTGAAGGACATGAAGGAAACAGCTAATGCACTGAAGGACATCAAGGAAACAGCTAATCCACTGAAGGACATGAAGGAAACAGCCAGTGCACTGAAGGACATGAAGGAAACAGCTAATGCACTGAAGGACATCAAGGAAACAGCTAATGCACTGAAGGACATGAAGGAAACAGCCAGTGCACTGAAGGACATGAAGGAAACAGCCAGTGCACTGAAGGACATGAAGGAAACAGCCAGTGCACTGAAGGACATGAAGGAAACAGCCAGTGCACTGAAGGACATGAAGGAAACAGCCAGTGCACTGATTATCTTTATCTTTATAAGCAACATGTGAACCATGCAATTCCTTAAATCAGATCCCAGTAGACGACACGCCACAATCGGACATTGGTCAGTATTTCGACCCGGTTGCAGATCGAATCAATTTCGAGGCAATCAATGGTCGCCGTGTTCTAGTTCACTGCATGGCAGGTGTGTCTCGGTCAGCCGCGCTGGTCTTGGCCTACTTAGTAAAGTACACCGGTGCCAGTTTGAAGCAGGCCTACACAATCTGCAAGCGTCAGCGGCCGTATATAAGACCCAATGCCGGGTTTTGGCGCCAGCTGTGCGACTTTGAGTTGGCCCAGCGCGGCGCACAGTCAGTTAAAATGGTCCCATCGGCTAGCCAAGGCATCATACCGGATCTGTACGAAGCGGAAACGACGAACAGTTCGGGTGGACTCTGCTGGATTTATTTAAATAGCGATGACAATTAAACCTGATTTAGTTGCTTGGCTAGTTTGGAAACCTGACTATTAAGCTCCACTTATACATGTGGGAAATCATAACTCAACTTTAGTGAAAAAATAAGCCTTCCAAAATTTAGATTGACAATTGTGATTATCAGGGTTTTTGTCTATATTTTCATCATACTAAAATTGTGCATGGAAACAGTTCGACGCTTGTGGATAAAAAGTGGAGATTAGAAAGTATTTCCTGTAACGAATCTCCAATTTATTTATCGCTTGAACTATCACACAAGGTTTAAGAACTGTCTGCTGGTATCTACTTAAACTTACTAACAAATTAGAATCATTCTGATCATTACTGTGCTTTAGCATTTCTCAGTTTTATTTTGCCTGTATAAATTATTTGTATTTATGATAATGTGGCAGTAGAAAATAAAGTCAACATAAACCCGGGAGCGCCAGCTTGCCTGTCTGCAGCTGCCATAAAAGCATAATAGTTTGCTCTTTGAGTGCTGCTCTTTTTAGTATTCAACCAATGAAGGCTACCTCTATAGGTATTTGCATATGGTTTTTTTCATTTATATTTCAATTTTTTTGAAGACTCCTACAGGTTTTTCCGAAATATAAATGTATTTTATCTAAGATACAATACTTTCATTTCCATTATCCGTTAAATAGACCAGAAAATAATTAGCTTTATCAAAATGTTCTGTTAATTCTTTATTTTGCTATATATATTTCTTCTATGTGGAAGTTTCTTTACTAAAAATAAATGCAGCTGCACTCTACAATAGTATGATTCATCAATTCGAGTCGATATAGATCACAGCAACAAACTGCTATTTACGGATTTAAACACGGTTTTTTATTAAAAACAAATCTATAAAACTTACCTTGTTAATAATCAAAATGTAAAGAATTGTAATGTAAGATTTTTATAATAATGTTTTTACGGATACGTTTATATTTTTACACTTGCCGTACATTAATAATAATTGTTGTAAATATAGACTCATACGAACTTTTAATTTCACTCTCACTTATATTTTCTATTTTTTAAACAGTTTCAATAAGCTTTATCGCCTCCTGTCAGAATAATTCGAGTGTGTAGTATACCAAACGGTTAATAGTAAAAATACAAATCAAAATGTTTATACCCATTGTTAATAAATCTAAGTATTAGATATTATTTATATTTAGGTAATTTGAGTAGGTATGTAGACCATTTATAAACCTAGCTCCATTAAACTTTGCTTATGTTTTATCAGCAAGAGAAAGGCAACATCCTCTTCTTTGTTTTATAAACTATCTTTATCTATTCTTCTTTCCTTATTTTATTCACTTATTCTTTATTAAGTATTTATTTCATTGTGCCACCAAGCTTTACACGAATGTATCGTGATTTTGTTCAAAGAACTTTTCAAAGACCCTTTTGTACTGCTTATGTACAGCTTCTGGAGTTAAGAAAGAGCTGTAAATTAATATTTTTCTGTTTCAATTACAAATCACTTCTGTGCACTCTCTAAATTTACAGAGCAAAAGTTTAGGCGCCTTTAAAAACCAAAAATGGTAAAATTATTTTATACTTCTTTATTATATTACATCTTTTATTCTATTTCAGTATTTAGTATCCCCTAGATAGATAATTTAAATTTTTGTCTCTTTCTATTTTTCCTATTCTATTTAGAATCATTCTACATCAAGTGTTTATCCGAATTTATCATTAAGTGTTTAAATAACAATAAGAATGTGATTTGTTTATTATTTTCTATTTATAAATGAGTAATAAAAGCATTAATAAGGTACAGTTGTTCATGTCCTTATTCAATATGGATCAGTTGTTGTTTACAAAAGCTTTGTAGTCAATTATGTTCCAAAACAAGTTAGAGTGGAGTAACTTCTTGTAAAATAACCTGTCTCTAGATAAATTACTGTCAGGATAAAACCTTTCTTCGCATGGACATTATAAAATCATAAGATAAAAGTAAGGTTCATTCTAAAAAATCGCTCTTGTTTTAACACGGAATATCACGTTAGATGATGTTTAATATCGCGGGAACGTATAAAGTTGCCGCAGACTAAATGAAATGAAAACAATGCATGTTTAAAAATCACATAGCTAAAAACTTAACAGCGCGTGGACTCATGATAGCAAGTCCGCGCGCCGATTCCGAAGCATACAGTGACTACACTGATGACGATGACTATGCGACCGCCAAACGACGAGTCTACGTTGATTATCCCGGCCACAGTGACGATGAATTTGACTACCTCTTTGTCAGCAGCCGGGCCGTCAACAGAAGCAACGACAGCAGCGGTAGAGCCTGGCAGCTGTGGGAGCGAAGCCTGAATGGCAGCCAGAATCCTGGCTCCGATGGACACTCGTTTCCTCAGCCACCGCAGCCGCGTCGCGCTGTTGTCTTCGGTCCAACCGAGGTGGCCGCCGGTCTCGTTCGAGACTCCCGCGCCGCAGAGCGCGAGCTTCGCCATGAAGTTCGCTACCAGCGCCGTCTTCGTCGCCGGATGGACCGCATCGCCGGCGATCTGGCCGAGCTTGAGCGCAGCCAAGTTCCACCGCTAGACTTGCTAAAGATGTCGGAGCCCAGCGAGTCGCAGCTGCTGATGCGCGGCACCATCGAGTTCGACCTGCGATCATCAGACGATGAAGGCGAGGTAGAAGAAGACGGTGCTATTGCCGCAGCTGCCTCTGAAGCCGAAGTCGGCGGCGACAGTCCTGCCACGCCCGGCCAGCTGGCCGAGTTAAGTCGTCTTCGTCAAGATCTCGACTACGGAGGCGACCGGCTACCGCCACTTCCGCCCAGGCCGCCGCCGCCGATGTTGCCCCCGTTAGCGCCCGTCGCTAGAGGCACTGGCCTGAACCGCTCCTGGCCGACTGAAAAGCGACTGCCGCCACCGCCTCCACCTTCGTTCCAACCGCAGTCGCTGCCGGATCCGCCGCCGCAGCGGGGCGGCGCCTCCGTTGTGCCTCGAGTGCGCAGCGATGATGCTCTGGTTAGACATAGATTTTGTCTGTTTCCAGTTTTTTTCTGGATTCCATAATAAATACTAATAATAACAATATTAATAATATTTCTCTAGCCGTCGCTGCCGCAGCATCGCCTCTCAGTGCCGCCTGAGCGAATGGTGCTGATTGGCGGCGCGCCAACTCAGCAGGCCTATTGGCTGTCGCAGTCGGTGGCTTCTCATCCACCAGCGGCTGGCTATCTGATCAACGGCGGCGCCTTTGCGCAGCCTCTAATCATGCCAGTATATCCCCAGATGATTCAGCAGCAGCAGCAGCAGCAGATGGTACTGGCTTATCAACAAGTGCTGCAGCCGCCACCGCGACCTCTGGCGCCGGAACCAGGACAGGTTAGTAAACACTAAAATTTCCGGTTTTGAACTTCAGCATCAAGTTAAAAACATCTCAGTATAGTTATTTCACAATCAAAGAAACAGCAGTCTCATCACGAATTCCAACGGCTTGGCCCGGCGATTCCAAGGCATCCAATTGGAATGACGTCACTACCGCCAATAACCGCCAACCCCACCGCCACCGTGTCAGCCAATCAGACGTCGCCGCCGGGTCTGCCAGCGCATCCGCAGCCGCTCAGGGCGACATCAAAGATGGCCAAAATGATCGACACTCGCGAGTTGAACAAAGTGAGCACAGATCGCGGAGTAAATCATGTTGAATGAGATTATTTTTTCACATCTTAGCAAGACCATACATGCTATACTCTCAAAATCATCTATCTCGTATACTTTTTTGTAGATCTATTTCGGTGCAGGATTAAAGGCAGCTTTGAAATGTAAAACATTAAATAGCGAAATTAGTCCACTGTGCGCTAAACTTTCGTTACTGTAGCTCATTGTAGTATCATTACTTAATTCGTATGGTCCTCGATTTGACGAGGAAGGGGTTGTTGCTATTTTTTAGAAAACCTTTGTTAACCGGTAACACCACTTCACAAAATCACATGACTAAACCTCAACTAATACAATAATATTTCAGCATTATTTCTCTAACAATTAATTCAATAGTGGATGAGCCCGAAGTTGTAAAAGGCTTTTAATCTTCTAACTTGCTCGT
Source organism: Macrostomum hystrix (assembly GCA_950097015.1). Lineage (NCBI taxonomy): Eukaryota > Metazoa > Platyhelminthes > Macrostomidae > Macrostomum > Macrostomum hystrix. The sequence continues at coordinate 3,595,540 of CATNEN010000012.1, forward strand.
TCATATAAAAGTGCATGCATAAATTAATTTAAATTTCCCTAATCTGTCATACTTTCTGTAAATCTTCACAACAACACAATGTACCTAAGCGGAGACAAATTGTTCAAAATCACCAAAACGATAAAATAATTTTAGTTAACCAACGCAATGGCGGGTTTTGGCTCGAGACAGCAGGCAACATATCAGGTAATTTTGATTGTTCAAAATACAATAAAACATTTTTAATATTATATTATGTCGTTATATCAGGCTTCCAATGGCTTTCAATCGAAGTTGAAATGGGCGCCATTAGAGGAGTCGTTCTCATCCGGTGGCAGCGGCGTAGCGGAAGGCAAAAGCTATTTACATGCTGTGAGTCTCTTGATCAATTTTCTCATGACCTGATTTTGTTTCGATAGTTTCCACTGTGAGCACTTCAGGATGTGACTCCCGGGTTTCAAATGAGGCTTCAATACACATTGCACCCACAATTTCCTTGCAGCACAATCTGCAGAGATCAAGGCAGCAAAACCGATCCACTCCAGCCAATCGGGGCAGATCTAATTTGGCCAATAGCAGCGGCGCCGGCCAATATCAAAGGCTGCATCAGCCGAATGACGCATCACGGACGTTATTAAATCCAGGTTGCAAAAAAGACAAGCAGGTGACACTGGAAGGTCAGGAGAAGCGCAAGCGAGTAAGCTAAATCAGTTCCCGTTACAATTGCATGTCTATTTCGTATCTCTGGTATGCTTGAATTCTATCTAAAAAACGAAACCCATTTCAGATGCTCAAGAACTCAAAAGGTGTGCCGCCGCCAAACTGAAACACAATAATTAGATTTTGAACGTTTCCTAACATCTTATATCCGCGTATAATATTGCTCGTACACATGTTTTGATAAATTTATTTGCATGTCCCAAATGTTTTAATCTCTACTTTTTGTGCCGAAATAAACGCCAAAACTCAGCGCAATTATCAGTGCATTTTATATAATAAATTATTTGTTCTTTATAATGTTTGCTTATAAAGTTATAAGTCAGTTTGATTCTAGATCAGTAAATAATTTTGTCACAAAATTACCTTTGTCGTTATGTTTTTTTTTGTAAAGTGATGTAATGTGATAAATTATATTTTGACTGATTGCTTTTACTAGACGTTTTTTACTAGCAGTTGTGAGTAAATATAAATCTAGAAAAATACGCAAAAATATATGAAGCTATAGTCATTTTATCTGAAGTTTTTTTATAAACGGAGAATTACATAACTTTTTGACAATTTTGTTGTTCTCATTTATGAACCCTTCAGTACTATTATAATAATAATTACCACACAATTACCAACAGTACCACATAAGTTTAGAAACTCTTCTTTAGAAGAGAAAGATAACGAGAAAGAGAAGAGAAGAGAAACTCTTCTTTATAGTTTAGAAGCAAATCTTCAAACTTGTATATTACGTTACAAAGAGAGAATCCTAGATATGACAACGGGATGAATTAAATGTGATGAGATAAGACAGTTGAGGGAGGATACAGAAGATAGATGAGACAGAGGAGAGATAAGACAGAAGAGAGATAAGACAGGGACTGAAGTCGGACGTGAACGACTTAAAAATGGAAAGCAATGACATCGTGTTATGCATTCATGAGCGTAAATATTCTTGGAGTACTCCTATTGGTCATTATATATAAATGCGAGGCACTACACGAAACTCGGCAAGGATGCAACCGAAATAGCGTTTTCAACAACTTGTCACAGCAAACAAGAAAATTTGTTTAAGAACAGAGCATTAGATGCATGACATCGTAATATGTCGTTTCCTTATCGCCATTTTAGCTTTCTGCGCAGAAATTTAAATTATATTTCTTTCGTCACGTGCAGCTAGTCCTTCAGTAGGCTTTGCCTGATACTGAGAGTGATATATGTATTGTATTGTGTGGGTTTGCATTTATAATTTTACGATTGTTATACAGAGTAGTTAGACAGACAGTAGTAGTATTATTTAGATGTTGAATTGACAAAGAAACAATGTTTATATTAGGCCTAGTATAAATTTCATATACTAATCAAATGACTATTAATTTTAATAATTTATCGATCATTTGACTATAATGTTAATTATTTAATTATTCTAGCTTATCTTCTGAATAACTATGAATATTGTTTCTTTAAAGAATAAAAAAATGAAAGTATAATTTTTTATAGCATCTGTAGCAGATGTTCTGGCTGTGCGGTTTCTATTTGCCCTAATTTCTGGTATTTGCACTTTGGTCTCACGTGAGTAATGTGTTACCTTGGTAGCTGAATGTGCCCGAGCAGTAAGGCACTCCCTAATATTTTAATTCCAGCCTTCCGGGGCTTTACGCAGTGGATTGAAGCTGCCCAGTATTCACGATCAGGAGAGTGAAAGAGGGAGAATTCCTTCTTAATACAGTCGGGAATTGTAGGCTTAAACTTTACTGGCCATACATTATGAAGGACTTCAGTATATATGTCTGTCTCGAGTAGTACACACTAAACAGTAAAGACAATACGCCTTAGTTAATTCAACAGTACGTTGGTACACCCTAAACAATAAAGACAATATGCCTTTTAGTCAATTAAACAATATGATTAGCCTATTCATTGTCAACAACAACAATATACGCCAGGTCTCTGCATGGTCCATGGCGTCAGAAGGCATGTTTCAAGGCCTGGGCGCGAACAAAAGCAGGACCCCCGGCAGTATCCGGGGCGCCGGCGTCGGCTAGCAGGCAGTCGACGAAACGCTGAGTTTGCGCTTGCCCCCTCCGGTAGGGTGCTTGCATCGTCAGCAGAAGTACCTCTTGCACGGGCTGGGGGCAGTACTCCTCAGCTTGGATTAGGTGGCCTGCCAGCTGTAGCCGCCGACGGCGCAATAGCTATTCCTTGTCAGTAGTAGCCTATAGAACTAGTACAGCTCGATACTTTATTCACAGTGTAATTTAGATAGAACTAACACAGCTCTGGTCCCTTTTGAAATAATTAACACTACATTATTGATTTAAAGAACACTAGTCATATATGGCTTTAACTCTGATTGGTTTGAGCACCAAATACAGTTTGTATTTTTTAAGACACAGAAGCTACCTCTATATATTATATATCATAAAAATGGGGGCAGTGGCAAAGATTAAAACAAATTGTTGCAAGTGATTTTTTAAAGGAAATTTACTAATTGTTGCATAAAGGATTAGTGGCGCCTAATATAAAAAAAAATAATTCCTTAGTATAAATCCATACACAAGTTTTGGCAATGTTCTACTTCCATTCGTTTTATTATTTTTTTGTTTTCAAACGACAGATAACAACAATTAACAAGTTTAACGGTAACAAAAAGTCAGTCGTTGGTCAGTCTTTCTTCCCTCAAACCGGGTAATAGTGCCTAATCCAGTTGAGGAGGGCACTGAAGCTATACTTGGGGTATAGACAGCACCATAGGAATTCTTTGAGGTGGCTTTCAAATAGAGCAGCACTTGTGCCATGCATTTGGTGCAGCTTGGCCTTTGCATGGGCCCAGGTGCCCTCGATGGTATTCATATAGAGTGTCGGATCGGCCAGGTCCACAAAGTGGAGCCTGTGGTTGACAAATGCGTGGTTCTGCAAGCCAGCATATGCGAGCCACCCATCGGTCAAGATGCGGGTCCCTGGCAGGCTTACATGTGCAACACCCAGCCGACCCGGCCAAACCGGCCGGGTGAAACGAGGGCCAAGCAAGGTAAGTTGCAAAAACCAATCAACCAAACGCAAAAAAATCAAAGGGAGGACCAAGGGACAAAAAAGGAAGGCGTGAAGAAAAGGAAAAAGGGGAGAGATAAAGAGAGCAAATGAGAGAAAACTAAGTCGTAAATTTCTCAAAAGAGCAAAAACTAAGTTGCATGGCTGGCTAAGATTTGGTAGGTTGCGCATGTATGCTGGCAGGATGTGGCGCTGCAGAATGGGTGTCAATGTTGCAGCCGACCTGTCCTCGACGATGGCCATCATACAGTTACCAGTTCCTCGCTCGACCATTCCGAGCACCCAATGGCCTTCCCTCCAGGCTCCGCGGTGATATTTTTGATGCATGAATTTTGACTTGTCGACCTCGACAATGATGCCTGGGCCACCAAGCTGGACGGGATGGTCAAGCAAATATTGTTGGCAAATGTCCCGAAGAAATTGCTGCCAGTCAACCGCAGTCTGGTGGGACAAGTGACAACCCTCTCGAATGGTGATTGATGGGTGTCCAATTGCCCAGTAATAGGCCAGCTCAACCAGCTGGGACAGGGTGCAATGGGACCCTTCCCAGAACGACCCTTTCCACACCGACACTTGGGCATTGCAGTTGCGGCAGCCCTAGGCATACCCATCCATAAAGTGGTCACCATCTTGACGCTGCACCTGCATCTCGATGTTGCAGCGACTGCAGTGCATTGTGTTGGCGAGCAGCCTGTACTTAACAAGCCAGCGCAGGGTTGCCTGGACATCTGCGGTCGCCGCACACATGTCCTGGATCTTAAAACTGTCCACAGTCAGGTTGAGCAGCTCTGCAGCATTCAGTATTCCATTTGGTGGCATAAATGCAGATGGGGCTGTAGGTCGTCCAGCCATATAGTTATTTGAATTATTTGAATTATACTTATTTGAATGCAAGGTCTTGCAAAATCTTCAGCTACAGAATTCTGTGCTTCCTGTTCCCCCATATTTGCCAGATTTTGCCATAGACATAGATCATAGCCATAGACAAGTCAAGTCACTGCAAAGCCACGTTAGCATAACTTTTTCAAACTCAGAATGCATGTCAGCACAACTTTTTCAAACTCAGAATGCACATGTGGCACAAATTCAAACGAAAAATAATATAACAAACAGAAGTAGAACATTGCCTAAGTTTTATATATATATAGAAAAATTAGACTTTGGTGAAAATTAATAATAATAAAAACGCAATCTATTACACACATCAACATAATACTGTCATGAAATGCTTTTGACTATAACCTATGGCAATGTTTATACTATATAGGCCTAATAATTTAGTAATTATAGTTTTTACTGATAATTAAATTACTAATAAGATACTGTTCCTTGGTAGCATATTTCTTACTTCACTTTTCACTAATTTTATGGCATGAGGTAACTGCCCTATTTGGGTTTAGCTGTTTAATTTTGTATACAAATTCTTCTGACCTAACAGTTTTAAAAGGCACATGTTTACAATGATGCAATTTAGTATGTGACTGCTGGCTTCTTTTTGAAAAAATCCTATACATTATAGCTGAAGGACTGACTTAGACTTGTTGCTTTAGATAAAATTGTTGGGTTGGGCATAGGATTGCCAACTTTGCCAGAGTTGAAGGTGAAGCTCAAAGCCAGTTTTGGAGTGACAACATAATCAGCAGGGATGTAGTTGCAGTAGTTTTTGAAGGCCAAGCATGCAGACTTTGCCTTAGGCTACACTGAGGCTTCTTTTACATTGGAATGCTTGCCTCAAGCTGCTCTGCTTTGGCCTTCATAGAGGTGCACTGGCTACTGAATAAAAACAATAGAATCTAGTTTTGAAAAAAAACTTGTGATGCTGGCTACAAAAAACTACACACATTACTGGCTGACTATAGCATCAATGTCCAGCTCCATAGACAGTTGTGATGGTGACTATCAAGAGTTATTCCCATGGTCTGTCTGCAAAGCCATTGTGGCAGAAAGTACTTCCCCAACTTTGATTGCTCCCTTGTACCAAAGTCAAAAGACTAAGGTTATTGCTCTGAACTAATTGGCATTACATGGCTTCTATGCACTTTAAACAGACCTATTCCTTAGAATTCTTAAACTATTGAAAGCTCTCTGAATCTCAAAAATATTGCTGACATTCCATTCTTTAATCTGCATAGTATTGGCACCCTAGAAAGCACATTCAACTGTCAATCAGGTTTTCTCTAAGATTTTTTACTTTGTCAAGGTAGCAATGTTGCCTCATTGTGTCTTCACATCATTAGTGCTTTTAGCTTGAATAGGACACCACAACATATTATACCACTGTTATGAATTCGTTGTGGCACTTTTTGTAGCTGTATGGAATAAACATTTATGTTATGAAAAAGGCACTAAAGAAATTAAAGCTGCACTGTAGTAGCTTACCTATTAAACTTCACAGGTTCAATGTTGTGAATGCTAGTGAGTGTGTGGTTCCTCTTCTAATATGACCTCAATTGCTATTACTATTAGCTCAATGGGTGTCTAAAATGGTTAGATGTGCTCATTTTAAAGTATTGTTATACTTAATATTATAAAACTTGATCTCACCCCTAGAAATTAGAGAAATGTGCATTGACTTTGTCTGTCTCACACATACAACAATGTGATTCTAGATCCTTACTGATAATGATACATAAGAGTCCCAATAAATAGATATAATTATATTTTGTTTTTATAAAGCTCAAAGTTTACAGTCAATCGATGTGAAATGAGTACTAATTATAGAATTTTTTAACTATTATACTCTGTATATTGTTATTAGGGTAATAAAGATTTGTATAACTGCCATTGAGTTATTTACTCACACTTTTTTTGATACAATGTACCAAAGTACATTAAAAAACTGAATAATACCTTTCAGAAACTAATGGCACCATCATCAGCTTCTACTGAGCATATCAAGCTAATCCTTGCTAAATTAGAGGATGTATTGAAAGCATACAACTTTGGTGAGTTATATAATTATCCTTTATTTCACTTAGCTAATGCCTGGATTAAAAGGTGAAAATGTGATTAAGAGTAACAAATTGACTAAATGTAGTATTTAAAGCTGCTTTTGTTGAAAGAACAACAATTGTTGTTGATTGACCTGTCCACCTGGTTAACTTACTAATACTATTTGCTTCTCAATTACTCTTAGATTGTCAGCAGCAGCAACAAAGACAGCAGCAGCTGGCCAGGGCAAGACTGTCGGCATCAACAACAAAACAACAACGAAGTAATGAATCAGTTGCTAAAGTGCAACAGCAACAGCAGCAGCATCGATCATCACCAACACGTACATTGGCTTCGTTTAGCTGTGAGGAAGCGGTCCAGACGCCTCAGCAGTCGACATCCGCTGCGCCAACAGGCAATAATAGCATTCTTGGCAGCGTCTTGGGCAGTCGGCGCAGGCGACGGCGCGGTCTCCTTGGCCGCCTGCTGAGGCAATGCCTGCCTGCTGGCTTGGGGACAAAGGGCAGCGGCGACAGCAAGCCAAAGATACAGGTACAAATCATTTCACTAAAATATTTTCAGGACACGCCCTCTGTAGTGTCTGGGATTCGATACCAGGAGGTCCGATATCTCGTATTCGGGGCTTCTTTTTCTAGTATACTTGGCTTCTATATCTTGCATCCAAGGATTATATATCTAGTATTCAAAGATTCGGTACCTAGAGAATTCGTTACCTAGAATTGGCACTTATCAAAGCCACCGCAGCAGTTCGCTAGGTATTCGATATCTAGTACCATAGAATTCGTTACATAGTATTGGGGCATTCAGTACCTAGTACTATAGAATTCGTTGCCTAGTACCAGAAGGGTATTCAGTACCTAGTACCATAAGGGTATTCAGTACCTAGTATCAGGGAATTCGATACCTAGTACCAGTGAATTCGTTACATAATATCAGGGAATTCGTTACCTAGTATCAGGGAATTCGTTACCTAGTATCAGGGAATTCGTTACCTAGTATCAGGGAATTCGTTACCTAGTATCAGGGAATTCGTTACCTAGTATCAGGGAATTCGTTACCTAGTATCAGGGAATTCGTTACCTAGTATCAGGGAATTCGTTACCTAGTATTAGGGAATTCGTTACCTAGTATCAGGGAATTCGTTACCTAGTATCAGGGAATTCGTTACCTAGTATCAGGGAATTAGTTACCTAGTCTCGATATTTCTATTTTTGTAATTTATTTTCATCGCTCGCCCCTTCCCAGGTGCCTCTCGGCTGGGCCTCGGCCGTCACTTTTAATTGGCGGCGTCAGACTTCAAATGTCAGCGGCGTTTCCGCAGATGTCGACAAAATCAATGACAACAGTGGCGGAGGCGGTCGGCTGCTGCACAAGCGCCTGAAGCGCTGTGGCTTAAGTAGCTTCGGTCATCACGAACCGGTTGTGCTAATCGGCCGTCGGGCTCGGCACAGCACCATTCTGATGGCGCGCGCCCGCCGACTAAGACGAAGTCTGCCGGCTAAACTGCGGCGCCAATTGGAGGGCCTAGGCAACGATCAGGCTGATGACGAGGAAGATGACGAAGAACAACAAGACAAAGAACTGGAGGAGTTCAAGCAGCATTTTGCTAACAATGCTCAACATAGTCAGGACGACCTGCTGATGGCTCCCATCGCGCCAGTAGATTCCGTTGACGTCATTGAAAGCTCCCTTGTAACTGACGAAGGCGCCGGTGTTGCCTCGTGCGCGGCCTCCGCTGCCGGCGTCGCATTCGCGCCAGACTCGGAGCAGTTGTCTGTGATTCTGGCCACACCGCAGCGTCGCGAGTTGGATGCCGAAGTGCGAAAAATTGAAGAAGAGATTAAAAATGTCCGGCAGCAGCTGGAGCAGCCGGAATCCGAATCGCCGCTGATGCCAACGACGCCGCCGCCAAGGCGTCAGCTGCTTGTAACTAGCAGCGGCCTGGATCCCAGCGAAGTGGCCCAGTTAAGGCGGCTATGCGAGAATCACTCCGATTATTGCGCCTATCAGGCCAGGTTCCAGTTTGATCCGGCCTGTCACACTACTCACGTGGTCATCAGGGAGAGCGGTGCGGTCAGGGTTAGCGAGAGAACGCTAAAATACTTTCAGGTAATTTTACACTTGACATCTGCAGTGATGGTGGGGTGACAATCAATGCTCCCCGAAGTATCATTGGTACATTAGCAGTGCTCCCTGAAGTATCATTGGTACTAGCAGTGCTCCCTGAAGTATCATTGGTACTAGCAGTGCTCCCTGAAGTATCATTGGTAATAGCAGTACTCCCTGAAGTATCATTGGTACTAGCAGTACTCCCTGAAGTATCATTGGTACTAGCAGTACTCCCTGAAGTATCATTGGTACTAGCAGTACTCCCTGAAGTATCATTGGTAATAGCAGTACTCCCTGAAGTATCATTGGTACTAGCAGTACTCCCTGAAGTATCATTGGTACTAGCAGTACTCCCTGAAGTATCATTGGTAATAGCAGTACTCCCTGAAGTATCATTGGTACTAGCAGTACTCCCTGAAGTATCATTGGTACTAGCAGTACTCCCTGAAGTATCATTGGTACTAGCAGTACTCCCTGAAGTATCATTGGTACTAGAAGTGCTCCCTGAAGTATCATTGATGCTAGCACTGGTCCCAGAAAGACCTTAGTTACTTGCAGTGGTCCCTAAGGAGTCAAGTTAAAAGCAGCAGTTCCTATAATATCTGACAGCTCTCGCTAAAAGTGCATAAAAAGCATTTCTACAAAAACATTTTTCCACTCAATCTTAAACGGGTTTCCCGCCCTTTCTCCCCCTCTCCGCAGGCGCTGGTGTCTGGCGCGTGGCTGCTGAGCTTCGACTGGGTGTCGGAGTCACTGGCCTCTGGCTCGCTGCAACCGGAGTCCAACTACGAGATCCAGGGCGACCTGTCGTGCGGCGTGAACCACATGGGGCCGGCCAGAAGCCGCCGAGGTCGCGCTCGCTGTCCCGGGCCGTCGCGTCTGTTGGAGCAGTTCAGCATCGCCCCAGTCGGCGAGTTCATCAACATGCCGACATTCGCACTGCAGACTCTGGTGCAGCAGTGCGGCGGTCAGTTCGTGGCAGAGCCGGAGCTGCTACCTCGGCGACAGCCCGCCGGCCGACTCAGCGTGGCCGTAGCCGATCAGGACGACGCCAGGTTCAGCGAGCCCCGCTGCCGCCACCTCGCGGCCTCCGGCGACATCGTCGTGCTGAACCGCGACTGGCTGCTGGACTCCATCAGCAAGTTCCGAGTGCAGCAGCTCGACAGCGCTGAGTACTGCATCGCTCCCGACTTCTCCGTTGTCATGCGGGTTCTGGCTCGCCAGAAAATCAGTTTGGCTGACCTTGCCGACTGTTAACCCTGCTTGACAGGAATCTTGTTTCGTATTCCAGGGTTTTTCTGACATACTTAAAGTACATAGTTTCATATCATTGTGCCTTCCTGCACTGAAATTAAAAATTTAAGCCAAAATAATATCGCAATTGCTAAATTGACTTATTTTACGAGCGTACTAATCCTCTTCAGGCCTTCTCCCCCACCCGGAATTTCTTTGGTTAGGATTTTAATAAACCTATGGGTCAGGAATCCTAATTAATTTAGAAATCCTCGCTGCTTTCTTAAATCCCTAGCTAAAAAATCCCACTGATTTGTAAAATCCCTAGATTAGAAATCCTCACTGATTTGTAAAATCCCTAGATTAGAAATCTTCACTGATTTGTAAAATCCCTAGACTAGAAATCCTCACTGATTTGTAAAATCCCTAGATTAGAAATCTTCACTGATTTGTAAAATCCCTAGATTAGAAATCCTCACTGATTTGTAAAATCCCTAGATTAGAAATCCTCACTGATTTGTAAAATCCCTAGATTAGAAATCTTCACTGATTTGTAAAATCCCTAGACTAGAAATCCTCACTGATTTGTAAAATCCCTAGATTAGAAATCCTCACTAATTTGTAAAATCCCTAGATTAGAAATCCTCACTGATTTGTAAACTGCCTAGGTTGGAAATTCCTACTGATTTGTAAAATCCATAGATTAGAAATCCTCACTGATTTGTAAAATCCCTAGATTAGAAATCCTCACTGATTTGTAAACTGCCTAGGTTGGAAATTCCTACTGATTTGTAAAATTCATTGATTAGAAATCCTCACTGATTCGTCAACTCAAGAGATTTAGATATCCTCTTCGATCTCCCGAATCCCACGGTTTAAAATATTGAATCGTTTAAAAGTGTAATTTCACTGTTTGTTTTTTTGCGCCTAAGCCGCAGCCCTATTTGTCATTTCTGTTTACGTTTATGCTTTTTTCTCTACATTTTCTTGATAGAAGGCTTTCTATTTGTATTGGGGAATCGATTTGCACCTTTTACCTATCTTTGCTTACTTTTATACCAAGAAGGTCAATTTCTTAAGGCACCCAATATCCTTCAATCCTGGCATTTCATATGTTAGGGGTTATTGTAACTGTTCATTAAAAAAACCCCACTTCCTATTTTATAATTCCTGCATTTTTAAACTAGTTTCTGCTTCCACAACGGCATGTACCGCAATGCAATAAGCATCTAGTTTAATTGCTTTTACTTTATTCACATTTTCTATTTTAAACTACTTTCGTTCTGGCTAGCTCCTAATTTTGCTAAATAATCTATTTTCTACTGTTTAATATGCCTGTTAAATATTTATTTAGTGCCTAATGCGCGGAGTCTTATGTGCACGAGTAAAACGTTTTATCGCTCGGGACCTTGTTTATTAAAGCACTTTTCTGTTTCGAGATTTTTTTATTTAAATAGAAACTTAAGTCACCCCTGTAGTACTGAAGCCACACCCCTAGGGCTGAAGCCACACCTGATTATCTGAATCCACACCTGTACTGTTGAAGCCACACCTTGGGGACTGTAGGAATACCATTAGGACTGAAGTCAAACTTTCAAGACTGTAGGACTAAAGCCACACCTTCATGACTGTAGGACTAAAGCCACACCTTCATGACTGTAGGACTGAAGCCAAACCTTCAAGACTGTAGGACTAAAGCCACACCTTCATGACTGTAGGACTAAAGCCACACCTTCATGACTGTAGGACTGAAGTCAAACCTTCAAGACTGTAGGACTAAAGCCACACCTTCATGACTGTAGGACTAAAGCTACACCTTCATGACTGTAGGACTAAAGCCACACCTTCATGACTGTAGGACTAAAGCCACACCTTCATGACTGTAGGACTGAAGCCAAACCTTCAAGACTGTAGGACTAAAGCCACACCTTCATGACTGTAGGACTAAAGCCAAACCTTCAAGACTGTAGGACTGAAGCCAAACCTTCAAGACTGTAGGACTGAAGCCACACCTTCATTACTGTAGGACTAAAGCTACACCTTCATGACTGTAGGACTAAAGCTACACCTTCATGACTGTAGGACTGAAGCCAAACCTTCAAGACTGTAGGACTAAAGCCACACCTTCATGACTGTAGGACTAAAGCCACACCTTCATGACTGTAGGACTAAAGCCACACCTTCATGACTGTAGGACTAAAGCCACACCTTCATGACTGTAGGACTAAAGCCACACCTTCATGACTGTAGGACTAAAGCCACACCTTCAGGACTGTGGCTGCATCTGAAGATCTGAAGCTACACCCCTGGGGCACAAGCCACACCTCTTAGGCTTAGGCCTTGTACTTTTCAACATTTCGTCGCAATCAACGCAAGAATAAATTACGATATTGGGAAGCTTAACCATAGACAGCTGGAGCATTCCGTCTTGTTTAGGCTAGATTAAAATATTTGTCATGCGGTCTGTTGTTAATCCACAGGTTTAAAAAATGCACGCAGCACAAACTGCAACACTGTCCGTAAAACAAAACCCGCAGTTGCCATGAGCGATCGACGCGAGAAGCTCGGCAAAATCATCTCACTCATTGAGGACGTTATTGGCACTTACGATAATAGTGAGTCGTTTTTGGTCACTGCGCGCATTTTTGTGTTTTGCAGTCCGCGGGGATTAGGCAAACAGCTTAGCTAAGTAAACTGCTTTGAATTAAACAGTGTGATTGTAAAATTAAAACGGCAATAAAACCGCACATTTCAGCTATCTCGGTAGGCATGGGCGCAGGGCAGACCAAGTCTACTGCAGCGGCAGGCGACGGTGCCATCGCCGACAACCGTAGACCCCAGGCATCTACTAAAGCCATCGCCGATGACAATGCGGAAAATGTTGAAGTCGGTTTGAGTGTACCCGGCGCTATAAACAGCGGATCACGTTCGCCGCTCGAGCCCTTCAACAAGACATTCTCTAATAGGAAGGCCCACAATCAGCAGCAGGCTGTCAAATCGGAAGATTCGGTCCCGCCTACACCGCCAAAGCGAGCAAAACCTTCTGGGCCTTCTACAACTAGGCGCAGTCATCCCACCGCGTCGACCAAGTCGAAGCGTGAACAGGGCGAACGCGAGATGGCAAAGTTTTTGCGCGAAATGGCGGAAGTGGAGCGCTTTGTACTTGTAATTGAGGAGCAAGGCAGGAAATCGACAGAAGGACTAACTGGCACCGGGGAGAGAGAGGCGGCGGCTGCGGTCTCGACGAGTAGGAGACACAGTGCTCCAGAGGCTCATATGTGAGTTTAGTTTTATAATGCAGCGATTAGCTTACAATTGCACCGTTTTCAATTTAGTATGTTGGACTAGCAACTTTGCCCCCAATATTTGTTCATTTGGATAAGTTAAAATACTACATACCTGGCAACTATAACTTACTTTCTGCAACTCTGAAGTGTCCAGGGAGGCAAAATATAAAAAAATGGACCTATGAAATTTAAAGTTCACAGTGCTCCTAGGTAAAATGCTTTAAAGCATTCTCAAATCCGTCACGTGACTATTAAGGTCTTCAGACTGATAAAAAAATGACAATAATAACTGCAAGAGGGCTGTGGGCAACGGCACATTTGGTGACACTAGACCCGCAGCCAGCGAGGAGGCAATTCTGCGCATTTCGCTGACTCCTGTGCGCACACGCACACGGATATCGTACGCCGGCCCACGCTCACACAGGTGTGTACATCTGCCCAGACGTTCTCATCGTCCTGTAGGTTGGCCCTAAAGGGCGTAAATTGCACGACAAGCCCTCCAAGCCTTCTCTTCGCGGCTGCGCCCCAAATGAATGTGGCCTCGCCGTGGAATCGAGCTCAGGGACCTTGGTGCGAAAGGCAAACGCGTTAGACCGCTCTGCCACTCACCCCTTCATCGATAGTATAGATTCTAGATAGAAATTACTTATAGCTCTTTTGTGTTCAGCCAGTGGCACAGCCGCAGCCATTGTGCGGCGCTTCCAAAGGCTGTGTACATGCTGGGCTACAAGCTCCCCATCATCTTCAACCTTCAGTTGACCTTTAGGCGAATTCCCTATCGAGATTTCATCACATATTTTTACTTTTAATTCAGAATGAAGCCAACAGAAGCGGCAGACGACACAATGGCGTCGACAGTTAAGAAGGCCGCAGGTGACAATCACTGCCAACCATCAGCAGCCGAAGAGTCGACCAAGCCCAAGGCGGAGAAGGCGGTAACCTTCGCCACGGCCGGCAGCGGCCGCAAGCGCCACCTTGTTCTAGCGGACAATCCACGAGCAGATTTCAATGTCGACCTCGACATTGACGTCACCGACGATGAAGATAACAACATAGAAGATCAGGAAAGCGAGGCGGAGGATAACCCGGCGTCCACCTCCATGTCTGGCGTCGGCTGCGCGCCACTGCGCGGCGGCTGGAAGGCCACCGTCAAACGATTGAAACGGCCGTTTGCTCGTCTGAGCCGATTTCGTCAGACAGCCGCCACAATTGAAGATCCCGACGACCCCGTGGCGGACTCTGGACCAGTGGTGCTGACTTCGCGAAGGCCGAGGCGCAGCACGGCCATTTTTCGTCTGTCTCGTAAGCCACAAAAGGCTCCACAGCCAATTGCCAAGGTGAGCGAATCGGTAGTCATGTTTTAACCAGGAAATTCACTCACCGTGCTCAGATCAGAATCTCAAAAGGTCTCTAGGGAATCTCATCCTACTTAAGAGAGAATCTCACCCTACTCTCTAAGGAATCTCATCTCACTTTATAGAGAATCTCACCCCACTATCTAAGGAATCTCATCCTACTTTAAAGAGAATCTCACCCCACTCTCTAAGGAATCTCGTGCTACTTTAGAGAGAATCTCACCCCACTCTCTAAGGAATCTCATCCTACTTTAGAGAGAATCTCACCCCACTCTCTAAGGAATCTCGTGCTACTTTAGAGAGAATCTCACCCCACTCTCTAAGGAATCTCATCCTACTTTCGAGAGAATCTCATCCTACTTTAGAGAGAATCTCACCCCACTCTCTAGGGAATCTCTCTTACTCTATTTCAGCCGCAGCCTGAAGTCCAGCAGTCACAAAAGCGTCGCCGTCAGCCAAAGCCTCCCGCTAGCGAAGAGGCCCCAGCACCCGACGGCGACATTGACTCCGTGCTGGCCGGCCTGCCAGAGTTCGCTACAGATTCGTTTCGTGTCCTCACAGGCCGCATGCTGCCGCCGCCGCCGCCCCAACCGCTGCCGCAGCCCTCGGAGTCCTTCGAATCATTGGCGGCTGTGCCTGAGCAACAGCCGGCACTGCCGCAGCCGCCAATGCCGCAGTCAATCCAGGTGACTAGCAGCGGCCTGGATCCCAACCAGATTGCTCAACTGAGGCAACTGTGCGAATTGCACTCGGACAAGTGCGCCTATCAGGCCAGGTTCCAGTTTAATCCGGACTGTCACACTACTCACGTGGTCATTAGAGAGTCCTCGGTGGCCAGGGTTGGCGAGAGGACGTTAAAGTACTTCCAGGTATGGAATTTTTTAATCATTTCGCTAACTAGCAGTGGATCCTAAGGAATCAAGTTAAAAGCAGCAGTTCCTATAATATCTGACAGCTCTCGCTAAAAGTGCATAAAAAGCATTTCTACAAAAACATTTTTCCACTCAATCTTAAACGGGTTTCCCGCCCTTTCTCCCCCTCTCCGCAGGCGCTGGTGTCTGGCGCGTGGCTGCTGAGCTTCGACTGGGTGTCGGAGTCGCTGGCCTCTGGCTCGCTGCAACCGGAGTCCAACTACGAGATCCAGGGCGACCTGTCGTGCGGCGTGAACCACATGGGGCCGGCCAGAAGCCGCCGAGGTCGCGCTCGCTGTCCCGGGCCGTCGCGTCTGTTGGAGCAGTTCAGCATCGCCCCAGTCGGCGAGTTCATCAACATGCCGACATTCGCACTGCAGACTCTGGTGCAGCAGTGCGGCGGTCAGTTCGTGGCAGAGCCGGAGCTGCTACCTCGGCGACAGCCCGCCGGCCGACTCAGCGTGGCCGTAGCCGATCAGGACGACGCCAGGTTCAGCGAGCCCCGCTGCCGCCACCTCGCGGCCTCCGGCGACATCGTCGTGCTGAACCGCGACTGGCTGCTGGACTCCATCAGCAAGTTCCGAGTGCAGCAGCTCGACAGCGCTGAGTACTGCATCGCTCCCGACTGCTCCGTTGTAGAGCGACTAGTCCTGGCTCAGCTGGGCTCGCTTTCGGCAGACTAAATTCACTGACGATTCTGTGCGAATTGATTTTTGCGAGTAATTTATTTTCTGAGCTGCTTTTTATTTGCCTGTTATTATATGTATGCTGTAGTGTTTAATATTGAAAGCACTGGATTGGCTTCAGTGGGGTAGACAATTCGAGGTGGTTGGTGCAGCGTTGTAGAGAATTTGTGGTGGATGGTGTGCAGCTTGGTAGAGAATTTGAAGTGGTTGTTGCAGCGGGGGTAGGGAATTTTGGGTAGTTGGTTTAGCGGGGGTATGGAATTTGAGTTGGTTGTTTCAGCGGGGGTAGGGAATTTGAGGTGGTTGTTTCAGCGGGGGTAGAGAATTTGAGGTGGTTGTTTCAGCGGGGGTAGGGAATTTGAGGTGGTTGTTTCAGCGGGGGTAGGGAATTTGAGGTGGTTGTTGCAGCATAGTAGGGAATTTGAGGTGGTTGTTGCAGCATAGTAGGGAATTTGAGGTGGTTGTTTCAGTGGGGGTTGGGAATTTGAGGTGGTTGTTGCATATAGTAGGGAATTTGAGGTGGTTGTTTCAGCGGGGGTAGGGAATTTTGGGTTGTTGGTTTAGCGGGGGTATGGAATTTGAGGTGGTTGGTTCAGCGGGGTAGGGAATTTGAGGTGGTTGGTGCAGCGGGGTAGGGAATGTGAGTTGGTTAGTGCAACATAGTAGAGGATGTAAACTACTTCTACATAGTAGAGGAAGTAGCTGGAAGTATCCTTCCCAGTGTTTTGAGTCTCATTTGTCACATTAAATTGCTATAGGAGTCACTGACTTTACAGGATATGTCTCCGCCGTCTCCAATCAGCAGCTAAAAATATTTCGAACTGTTTGCTCAACTCATTTGCTATAGTGTTGCCACCGTATTATTATCTGTTTTCCTAATCGAAAGTTGCACAGTTTTAGCACAATTCTTTTATATTTAGTTGTCACCTGTCTCTTGCAAGACATCACCTGCTATTGTTTGATACCTTAGTAAATTAGTTCGTACTGAAAGACATTCTGGCAACATGCACTCCCACTTTTTATGTTGCTATTTCTCTACATGTCGATTTTGCTGCAATTTCCAGCGATTTGTTCATATTCCTACTAATAAGTAGCGAGATTGGACTTTGTTAATATTTTTCCGACTTTCTTTTTATCAATAAGCCCACGAGTGGTAACTATGCATCATAGAGTTGTCAATCTTGTCAATGGTGCTATTTATTGCTAATGATTTCCCACCTGTTTTGAAGTCTACTTTTATTTGAGCCAATAGTGTAAGTGCATTTTTGGTTTATTTTATTTAATCTTAAACTGTATCTGGCTCATTTATTCTGCGCATATTTTAGTTAATTCTAACTGACTGCTAATTGGTCGTTCGGCAATGAAAATTTTTGTTCGCCAAAACGTGTTTTTCGCCCAAACGCCTGCTATTATTATCGGAGTTAATAATTTCTCTATTTTGCATATTATCTGTATATTATTGCAACAATGATATGCGTACCAGTAAAGCTATAACCAATTAGTCAATAAAATATATCATTGCAAGAATTTCCGTGCAATATAAGTCAGTCAATTAAAATATTTTAGTGGCTACCGAAGAGTCTACCATTGCTTGTCATTGATTTTCTATTTATCTGAAAACCACAGTAAAGAAATTGCACTTTTTGGGATGCTTGTCTTGACTCCTTGCTTCGATTCTGGCTTCGACTCCTTGCTGCGATTCTGGCTTCGACTCCTTGCTGCGATTCTGGCCTCGACTCCTTGCTGCGATTCTGGCCTCGACTCCTTGCTGCGATTCTGGCCTTGACTCCTTGCTGCGATTCTGGCCTCAACTCCTTGCTGCGATTCTGGCCTCGACTCCTTGCTGCGATTCTGGCCTTGACTCCTTGCTTCGATTCTGGCCTCGACTCCTTTCTGCGATTCTGGCCTCGACTCCTTGCTGCGATTCTGGCCTCGACTCCTTGCTGCGATTCTGGCCTTGACTCCTTGCTTCGATTCTGGCCTCGACTCCTTTCTGCGATTCTGGCCTCGACTCCTTGCTGCGATTCTGGCCTTGTCTCCTTTCTACGATTCTGGCCTCGACTCCTTGCTGCGATTCTGGCCTCGACTCCTTGCTTCGATTCTGGCTTCGAATCCTTGCTGCGATTCTGACCTCGACTCCTTGCTGCGATTCTTGCCTCGACTCCTTGCTGCGATTCTGGCCACGACTCCTTGCTGCGATTCTGGCCTCGACTCCTTGCTGCGATTCTGGCCTTGTCTCCTTTCTACGATTCTGGCCTCGACTCCTTGCTTCGATTCTGGCCTCGACTCCTTTCTACGATTCTGGCCTCGACTCCTTGCTTCGATTCTGGCCTTGTCTCCTTTCTGCGATTCTGACCTCGACTCCTTGCTGCGATTCTGGCCTCGACTCCTTGCTGCGATTCTGGCCTCGACTCCTTTCTGCGATTCCAGCTACCATTCCTGCTATTATTCTAGATTCTAGCTACCATTCCTGCTACTGTTCTAGATTCTAGCTACCATTCCTGCTACTGTTCTAGATTCTAGCTACCATTCCTGCTACTGTTCTAGATTCTAGCTACCATTCCTGCTACTATTCTAGATTCTAGCTACCATTCCTGCTACTATTCTAGATTCTAGCTACCATTCCTGCTACTATTCTAGATTCTAGCTACCATTCCTGCTACTATTCTAGATTCTAGCTACCATTACTGCTACCATTCTAGATTCTAGCTACCATTCCTGCTACTATTCTAGATTCTAGCTACCATTCCTGCTACTATTCTAGATTCTAGCTATCATTCCTGCTTCGATTCTGTGTATAATTGTCTACCTCTACATTTTTTCCTGTATATTGGAAGGGTGCAGTGTCACTGAAAATCAGCGGATCTAGGATCGTATATGGTGCAGGTAAGATTGAACTGTCGCTATGTTCTAAAAATGCGCCGCAGAACTTTAGGAGGCTAGCTGCCAGTCCAAGTTCCATTTTGTTCAGTTTCTTTCTCTCCCTTCAGTGCCAAGACAGCATAATCTTTATCCTATATCCATTCGCTATAGTGTATTGCCGAGTGACAGTGTGTTGCTATGCGCTCGCAACCAGAATAACCCCCCTACGGTCCATCCCGAATCCCCAGTGTTGCTGCACTCCTGCTGGAGTCAGAAATTTTATACTGCGCTCGCTCCCCTTTTCTTGACCCGGATGGCCAGGTCCCAGTTCCCAATGCTATACTTTTCTCCCCTATCCTTCTATCCTTATCCCTGACGATTCTACGTGTATAGGTCAGGGAGAAAGGGAAGAAATTGGTGTGTGCGCGCGTGGGCACTGAACTTGCGCTTGCGCGAAGAAGCTGACGTCCGTACAGACGTATAACTGCATCAGTGTGCTCCTCATGTGACAACTCATTCCATTTATACGAGGAAAGAATTGCCGGCCAATTCTGGTCCCTTGAAGAATTCCCTTGAAACCAGACGGGGACCCAGTGGGAATTGGGGGATGAAAGGGGAGAGAGGACACCGGAAATTAAGGCGTGATTTTCAAATATGGAATTTCGCGATTCTATGAAACGTTCCTTCACTCATAGTTCCGGTATTAGGCTATCTCGAGAATCCATCGGACAGGAAATCCCTTGTTTGAGTATATGTAATGTCTTGCTTAGGGGGAAACGGGGAATTCCGAGGATAAGGAATTCCTTGTTTTTACAATCCTCAATAAGAAGAATTCCCAGTATTTGAGAAAATCCCGCGATTTCCGAGGACGGTAAGTTCCTTCCTTATGGAATCCTGAGTATAGGAATTCCTTTGTTGGGGAATTGCCAGGATATGAAACCCTTGCTTGGGGAATTCCGAGGATAGGAAACCCCATGTGTAGGCAATTATGAGGATAGGAAACCCCATGTGTAGAATCTGTCCTTTTGCACCAGCTTGCGCAGGAGAGACGTATATGCTATTATGAGGATAGGAAACCCCATGTGTAGGCAATTCCGAGCATAATGAATCCCCATTTTAGGGAATTCCGAGGATAGGAAACCCTATGTGTAGGCAATTCCGAGCATAATGAATCCCCATTTTAGGGAATTCCGAGGATAGGAAACCCCATGTGTAGGCAATTCCGAGCATAATGAATCCCCATTTTAGGGAATTCCGAGGATAGGAAACCCCATGTGTAGGCAATTCCGAGCATAATGAATCCCCATTTTAGGGAATTCCGAGGATAGGAAACCCTATGTGTAGGGAATTCCGAGGATAGGAAACCCCATGTGTAGGGAATTCTGAGGATAGGAAACCCTATGTGTAGGCAATTCCGAGGATAGGAAACCCTTTGTTTGGGGAATTCCGAAAATAAGAAAATCCCTCATTTGGGGAATTCCGAAGATAAGAAAACCCCTTGTTTGGGGAATTCCGAAGATAAGAAAACCCCTTGTTTGGGGAATTCCGAAGATAAGAAAACCCCTTGTTTAGGGAATTCCGAGGAAAATAAATCCCTTGTTTATGGAATTAACAAGGGATTTATTTTAATATGCATATCCTTATCTTTATCTTAATATCCTTATAATATGTACGAATGCACATAATTTCAATTACTATAGAAATCACGACTATTGTTAGAGGAAACATGGCCATAGAAGCGGCAGTCTTTGAAACACTGTGGAAGAAGGTCGAAGGCAGAAT
Organism: Macrostomum hystrix; assembly: GCA_950097015.1. NCBI lineage: Eukaryota > Metazoa > Platyhelminthes > Macrostomidae > Macrostomum > Macrostomum hystrix. The sequence goes on from CATNEN010000012.1 coordinate 3,616,452, forward strand.
TGCTTTCTTCGCTTCATTAATTCAGTTTCGTCTTCTTCACGGCGGTCCCCTGAAACCTCCGCCCCCTCGCAGTCTACTGGCACTGATTTATCTCTAGCGACTATCTATAAGCACTCTCTTCTACCCCTGACTTCTATCTGTACTCATTTCCTTATTAAGAAAATTTATTGCATTTGCCGTATTTTAAGCTTCAAAAAAGGCATACTAACGTTTGTAGAGTTATAGTAAACCTCCAATGTAATGAGTTTTTTTTCTTTTATAGTCAGGACACGGTCGAATTTCAACATTGTGAACTACAAGACTGCATAAAATTTCAAGGGCTTTGGGTCGAAATTGGGTCGGCATCGAGTTTATGGGATTCAGCATCGAATTTATGGGATTCAGCATCGAGTTTATGGGATCCAGCATCGAGTTTATGGGATTCAGCATCGAGTTTATGGGATCCAGCATCGAGTTTATGGGATCCAGCATCGAGTCTATTGGATTCGGCATCGAGTTTATGGGATTCGGCATCGAGTTTATGGGATTCGGCATCGAGTTTATTGGATTCCGCATCGAGTTTATGGGATTCAGCATCGAGTTTATGGGATTCGGCATCGAGTTTATGGGATTCGGCATCGAGTTTATTGGATTCGGCATCGAGTTTATGGAATTCGGCATCGAGTTTATGGGATTCGGCATCGAGTTTATGGGATTCGGCATCGAGTTTATGGGATCCAGCATCGAGTTTATGGGATCCAGCATCGAGTTTATGGGATCCAGCATCGAGTTTATGGGATCCAGCATCGAGTTTATGGGATCCAGCATCGAGTTTATGGGATCCAGCATCGAGTTTATGGGATCCAGCATCGAGTTTATGGGATTCAGCATCGAGTTTATGGGATCCAGCATCGAGTTTATGGGATTCAGCATCGAGTTTATGGGATCCAGCATCGAGTTTATGGGATTCAGCATCGAGTTTATGGGATCCAGCATCGAGTTTATGGGATCCAGCATCGAGTCTATTGGATTCGGCATCGAGTTTATGGGATTCGGCATCGAGTTTATGGGATTCGGCATCGAGTTTATGGGATTCGGCATCGAGTTTATTGGATTCCGCATCGAGTTTATGGGATTCGGCATCGAGTTTATGGGATTCGGCATCGAGTTTATGAGATTCAGCATCGAGTTTATGGGATTCGGCATCGAGTTTATGGGATTCAGCATCGAGTTTATTGGATTCGGCATCGAGTTTATGGGATCCAGCATCGAGTTTATGGGATCCAGCATCGAGTTTATGGGATTCAGCATCGAGTTTATGGGATCCAGCATCGAGTCTATGGGATTCGGCATCGAGTTTATGAGATTCAGCATCGAGTTTATGGGATTTGGAGCTCATTGCATACCTAATGTTGCAGCTCGTAGCGGGACTTTATGTAACTAGGAGAAGCTTTTAACCTTTCATTTCATTACAGGAAACGCAGGACTAATGCTAAGCATTAGATTAGCATTTTATAGTGACAAGTTTATGTATATCTCCACGCCCGTGTCCCGATCGTGTGATTAAATTGTGAGGCCTGGGATCGGCTGTGCTCAACTGGCCAGGGTGTTCGCTGGCGGAGGCAGAAAATCCTTTGAACTCCACTATAAAGTACATTTCCACTTAGCCTCAGTCATTACGAGCAGTGCTATGTAGCTCGGGTGAGCATTAATATAAATTATTATGATGTGCCATCTAGAGTTACAATTACATTGCTGCAAGCTATGAAAAGAAGCAACAAGATCAATTGTCAAATTAATCGAAATGTTTGCACATTCCTTAGATATACGCGCAGCTAGCATAAAAATATACTTTCATTACATTTTTGCTGTCCTTTTGCACCAGTTTGCGCATACGAGGAGAGACGTGTATGCTAACCTAATCATTCGTTGTCGCGTTGGTCAAGAGCTACGAGTAAGGAAGGGCCAGGAGAGGCCTAAATTACGGTCAGACAGACTCATTTAGAAAGCGTCACGAGCCTGAGCTCACAGTCGACTATCCGACTAATTTGTACATTAAACTGTTGAGCCCGACTGTGCCCTCGATTCCACCCAATTATAATCAGTCCACCCACATGTGCTCATGTCTGGCTAGAAAAGATATGCAGGCCATACGTCTGCTTATTTATACATATACTAAGCTCGCCGCGTGGCCAGACTGAGGAGGGTGGGTGGGTGGTTCATGTCTGATGCCGTAAGGCTAGCGCCCTAGAGCGTACGATGGATGGGCAGTTGGCAGTTGTACTTGATTGGCAGACCCCTTCCTGCGCGCTTGCTATTTAGCCAGCGGCTGCTTTGAAAAACAGTTTGTACATCTTGACTCTCTTACTAAAAATAGCCTACCCGAGCGTAAGCGGAGTGGGGTGGGCTTTCTCAGCCGCCTGGTTGGCTGGCCCAAACGGCCGATCCTTCCTTTCCTTCACTTTATAGATAAGGGCTTATAACCAGCCCGTGCTAGCGTTAAGTCTAAGCCCCAACCCCCTCTATCGTCCTTACCTTAACTTTTGGCCGAGAACGGGAACCGCGCAAGGACCAGCCAAATAATTAACAATTCGTACGCTCACGTTAGACATTTTTTCCGACGCTCAAATTAAAAAAAAGAGAAAAGTACACACTTTCTCACTGCGCAAGGTTTGTGGTGTGTACACACTGGATTACAAAAGATATTGTATATCCGTTTGATTGCGCCAAAACAGGCAAACATATTGCACTTACTTTGAATTCAAGCCAAGAAGCATCAATAAGAAACCCCATTATGGATCTAACAGTGTTCTTATCGGTTGTGCTCTTCATTGTAATAGCCCTCTTGCTGGGCTTACTTGTTTACTCTGGCCTACTAACCGACATTAGCGTTGAGGCCCGCAAGTCTCCGTACGACGAACTGCTAGTTTACTACAAGAGCCACATCGGGCCCTACGCCGATGTTGGTGACCTGTTTCGCGCCACCCAGCAGCTGGCGCCAAACAATCGTCTGGTTGGCATCTATCTGGACGATCCAAAGTACACACCGTCTGACTGTTGCCGCTCAGCTATTGGCGCCATTGTGCCTAATCCGACGGCTGATGCGGCGACTGTACAGCGGCTCGAGTCAGCTGGCTATGTCAGCAAGTTGTTGCCGAAGGCGGACAATGTTGTCTATTGTACTTTTCCGCTGATAAACCGGGTGTCGGTCTACATATCTGCCTGGCGAGTGTATCCTGCAATGCGGGACTACCTCATTGTGAGTGACTCGAGCATTCGGCCCTGTTAACAGCCGTATAGAACATTCGAACATAAAAACGGAGTGCTTTTAATTTTCTACCGAGCATGCTCGATAATCTTAGAACATAGCTGGTAAGACTCTCTCTAGATTTCGAAAGAGTTCTCTAGATTTCGAAAGAATTCTCTAGATTTCGAAAGAATTCTCTAGATTTCGGAAAGAATTATCTAGATTTCAGACGGAGTTCTCTAGATTTCGGAAAAAGTTCTCTAGATTTCGGAAAGAATTCTCTAGATTTCAGACGGAATTCTAAAGATTTCGTTTTTTTTAAAACTACCAAAGTCTGAAGGAAATTTTCGATTTTTTCAAAAGTGCTAGTTTCACTAGTGTCACTGCCTATAGAGGCATGAAGATTAAGATAGGTTACCCAAATTTAGGATGTGGTTCCTTAGACTCATATAGAGTAGTTTCAATTTCTGGGTGAAATATTTCTACTCAGTGAATAAATCCGAATCACCCTCGATTCTGAAGGGACTACCAACATTTTTCTTGTCATTGATAATCGATAATAGTCCCCTAATCCCAACACTGGATCGCGCAGGAGAACGGGCTGACCGCTCGGCCCTTCATTGAGATTTGCGAAGGCAGCCGTCTAGTGTTTCTGGCACCGTTGTCCCGCTACGAAGAATTCCAGCCAGATATTCAGTCGCCGTCAGTGCCCCGACAGGTGCAGGAACCGGTGCAGCCACAGGTTCAGGCAAAAGTGCAGGAACCAGTGCAGGGACAGGTGCAGCCACAGGTGCAAGAACCAGTGCAGGAACAGGTGCAGGAACCGGTCCAGGCACAGGTGCAGGAACCGGTCCAGCCACAGGTGCAGGAACTGGTCCAGGCACAGGTGCAGGAACCGGTCAAGCCACAGGTGCAGGAACTGGTCCAGGCACAGGTGCAGGAACCGGTCCAGCCACAGGTGCAGGAACCGGTCCAGCCACAGGTGCAGGAACTAGTGCAGCGGGAGCCGCAAGTCTCGGAATCGGCTCCTGAGCTGCCGACAGAGCCAACCGAAGTCGGCACCGAGGAGCTCATCAGCGATGCCGTCGCTGAGAACTCCGAGACGGTGGCTCCTTCCTCGCCGGCGGCTAGCGGCGGAGAGGTTGAAACGGTTTTCGAGAATCGGCAGGACCTGCTGGAGGCCATGGCCGACCGTCCTGACGAGGCAGATTCGAAGCCGGCCCACACTGCGGGCGCGCGCTCCGATGTCGCAGATTCTTCGGACGCTGGCGCCGAGTCGATGAGAGCGAACGCTGACTCGGAGGCTGGCCAGGAGGCCGGCGAAGGCATAGCCTTTAACGATGAGGCAGACGAAGAGGGCGGCGATGCCCATGCCAACGCCGACTCAGTCCAAAGTGTCGGCGAAGAGGCCGGCGAAGGCTTGAACTTTGGCGATGATGCACCTGGTGCTGAACCGGAAGGTGAGGGTGACGAAGCTCTGGAAGCTCTAGAGCAGCGTCTGGCCCAGCTAGAGGAGGACCTCACCGACAAGCAGAGCCGAGTGCGCAGCGATGTCAGTCAGTATAACAACAGCCTGGCTCTGGCTGAGATCGAGGAACACCTGCGGCGCACTGTGCCCGAGCCGGTGAGTCCTTCGGTTTGAGTAGTTGTCTTTAGATGTCAAGTGAGTCACCGTCAGAAATCCCCAATCAGTCGCTGTCAAAAATCCGCAATAATTCACTGACCTTTCACTGCGGCTGTCAACTTCGACTTTGATCTCAAGGAAATCACCCCTTCGAGAATGACCTCAGGGAAATCACAAATTCGAGAATGAATTTAGGAGAATGGCTCTCTGAGAATGAACTCAGGGGAATGGATCTCTGAGAATGAACTCAGAAGAATGGACTCTGAGAATGAACTCAGGAGAATGGCTCTCTGAGAATGAACTCAGGAGAATGGCTCTATGATAATAAATTAAAAAAATGCCTAAGTCGGTAAAAATGGCTCGTACATTTTTTACCATTTCCTTTCGATCCTCAAACTTTTAGCAGGCAACCGAACCGGCTGTTGCAGCCACCTCCGCCGAGTTTGCTATCTCACTATCCGAGGACGCGAAACCGGAATCGAGCAGCGACCTTCAGGTTCGATCCAATATAGAATTGATTTGGAGCTCTGAGAATGAACTCAGGAGAATGGATCTCTGAGAATGAACTCAGGAGAATGGCTCTCTGAGAATGAACTCGGGAGAATGGATCTCTGAGAATGAACTCAGGAGAATGGCTCTCTGAGAATGAACTCGGGAGATTGGATCTCTGAGAATGAACTTAGAAGAATGGCTCTCTGAGAATGAACTCAGGAGATTGGATCTCTGAGAATGAACTCGGGAGAATGGATCTCTGAGAATGAACTCAGGAGAATGGCTCTATGAGAATGAACTCAGGAGAATGGCTCTCTGAGAATGAACTCAGGAGAATGGCTCTATGATAATAAATTAAAAAAATGCCCAAGTCGGTAAAAAATGGCTCGTACATTTTTTACCATTTCCTTTCGATCCTCAAACTTTTAGCAGGCAACCGAACCGGCTGTTGCAGCCACCTCCGCCGAGTTTGCTATCTCACTATCCGAGGACGCGAAAGTCAGGGAGGGAGCGAGGGAGGGACGCGAGGGAGCTCTGAGAATGAACTCAGGAGAATGTATCTCCGAGAATGAACTCGGGAGAATGGCTCTCTGAGAATGAACACAGGGGAATGGATCTCTGAGAATGAACTTAGAAGAATGGCTCTCTGAGAATGAACTCAGGAGAATGGATCTCTGAGAACGAACTCAGGAGAATGTATCTCCGAGAATGAACTCGGGAGATTGGATCTCTGAGAATGAACTCGGGAGATTGGATCTCTGAGAATGAACTCGGGAGATTGGATCTCTGAGAATGAACTCGGGAGAATGGATCTCTGAGAATGAACTCAGGAGAATGTATCTCCGAGAATGAACTCAGGAGAATGGATCTGACAAAAATTTACGAGTAACGCGTTACAAACTTATCAGACCCAAATACTGATCCGAATTCTTAATTAGGCTCATAGATCGATGCTCGAGGTAATCGGTTGTCATAGCATAACAACTAAATCTACGTGATTTTCGCACGGGAAACAATATTTATCTATACAGAGATGCAGCAAGATTTTAGAACTCACTATGAGATTTTAGAACTGACCATGAGTTAGATAGAATTAGATGAATTAGATATGAAATTTGAAAATGTATTTTTTTCGCTAACTGTTCCAGGCCCAGCTTAGCAACACCGATGAGGACAAAGGGCACGAGGCCGAAGCCGTGCCACTCATAAAGCTCCAGCCTGCCGAAACCCTGCCTCAGGTGATTGGACTCATTGCACTTCATTTCCCTGGACTCTTTGGTCATCAATTCATTTTCTTAACATTCATTTTGGAATGTCTACTTTCCAACTCGCCTGCTGTTAGTACAGTCTGCCGAACAAATTGCATTAAGGAGCCGAATTCTCGTAACAAAGTAGCTTCCCCTGTCATTGGGTGACGATAGACTAGCCAACCAGCAATGGGTTTTCAATATAATATTCATCCAAAGCATTCCATTACTTATGATAAATCTTACTTTGCGGTGGAAAAATTTGCGTTTCCTAAATTTATTAGACATTTTCTGAGTCGTAAAGCTGGTCTCTCATCAATTACCAGGCCCAGGCTGATATGGCGGCTGACAAAAAGGCTGACGAGGCAGACGCCACCACCGAAGACGTTGATCAGGCGGTCGACTCAGCTGATGTGAATCAATTCATTCAGTCCGTTGTGCAACGCGCTCAGCAGATCTGCGAAGCCGAGGCCGCTACCGCCCTGACTGCCGAGGAGCGCTCAGGCGGCGACGCCGATCCCGGCACGGAGAGGCGAGAGAAGCGACTGCCTTCGCCGCTGCGGCACCAGACCAGCCGCTCCAGTCTGAGCGACTCGCCGGAGTCGCCTCTGCCAGCCAATGATTAACCAGACCAGGCGGACAGCGGATTCTGGAGTTTTTTTAACTTTTTTGCGTCTACTTTTTTGTTACAAATCACATAATAACCTTTATAGCGGCATTATTAAAAGCCGTATTTTTATTATTAAGTTTTACTATTTCAGATACGGTTGCTTAAAAATCGCGGCTTATAAGCAGACAGGTAGTCATCTATTTAACTTATTTGTAGTTGGGATCTTCAAATCATGATGTGAACAGGGCTGCTGGATCTTAATGTTCTCGAGAATTATATACTGCAACAACCCCTCATTTTATCTCTCTTTTCTCTACACGCGCCACCTTATTTTCCCTGCCATTCCTCTACACCCATGACCTCATTTTCTCTACCCTTCCCCTACAGGCCTGCACCCACCACCTCATTTTCTCTACCCTTCCCTTACAGGCCTGTACCCAACACCTCATTTTCTCTGCCCTTCCCCTGAAGGCCTGCACCCACCACCTCTTTTTCTCTGCCCTTTCGCTACAGGCTTGCACCCACCACCTCATTTTCTCTGCCCTTCCCCTGAAGGCCTGCACCCACCACCTCATTTTCTCTGCCCTTCCGCTACAGGCTTGCACCCACCACCTCATTTTCTCTGCCCTTTCCCTGAAGGCCTGCACCCACCACCTCATTTTCTCTGCCATGCCACATTTTCTACATCACATTCCCTCTTTCAGTTCCTTAAACTGCGCGTTATGATTGCTTTTTGGATGAATTCTAACAAAGCGGCACATAAAAACTACTCGCTTAATGCAATGAGCTGCTGAGTTGCAAGTAGCTTCTTTTCGTTCACTAACTTAACTAGGATGACCATTTTCATTTTTTGTAGAGTAAAATGTGTTTTTGAGCCGCTGCCAATCTTTCCCGGATTGTTTTGTATTTCAATCGATATTTTTCAGAACTAGAAGCACTTATCACAAATGGGTACTTTATACATTACCTTAGTAAACATTTAGATCTTCTGCTTTCGCCTTCTTCACCTCTTTCCCACTCTCTCTGGCGTTTGAGCAGCCTGTGAGTCGCCAGATTCTTACCGAATTCTTTTCTCTTTGAGTCCCTTATGTCTTATATATCTCCGCCATAGCTATAATAGGCCTTTTGCTTGGCTGGACTCTACTGCAACTGTTACAATTTTTGTTAGCTTTTTGCCCTGCGCTATCAAATAATAAAATAGTCATAAAATTCACAACATTTACGCATATCTGTGTCTCTTATTTTATAGCTTGTCGAATTGTGGGTAAATTTTGACCGTTTAAGTTTGCACAATTTTCCCCACTTAGCCCGTAGTTACTAAATTGCGCGCACTAATTAAAGAATCTTGCTATCAACTCTAAGCTTTCCTGAAGCCACTATTGCCTGGCATTCATTTGATTTAGCATACAAGCTAACTATTATTAGCATGCAATCGTATCGATCTGAAATAGAAAATATCCTGAATCCTTATCCAAACGGCTCTGCAATATCCTGTTTTGATGTCAGACACTCGAATACAACGAATATTGTGGATCTTTAGAGCACTATAATTCAAGGCTCTCGCTTGTGCCTTTTTGTCTTTTACGCTCCGGCTTGTTCTGTTCTACTTTTGTAGGGCCATCTCTTATTTTCTTCTCTCCTTCATTTCCGTCTCCTGTTTACCCTTTACTCAAGCATTCCCCCATTCTCCCATCTCTCTCATTCTCCATCCCTCCTATTCTCCCATCTCTCTCATTCTCCATCCCTCCCATTCTCCCATCTCTCTCATTCTCCATCCCTCCTATTCTCCCATCTCTCTCATTCTCCATCCCTCCCATTCTCCCATCTCTCTCATTCTCCATCCCTCCCATTCTCCCATCTCTCTCATTCTCCATCCCTCCTATTCTCCCATCTCTCTCATTCTCCATCCCTCCCATTCTCCCATCTCTCTCATTCTCCATCCCTCCTATTCTCCCATCTCTCTCATTCTCCATCCCTCCCATTCTCCCATCTCTCTCATTCTCCATCCCTCCCATTCTCCCATCTCTCTCATTCTCCATCCCTTACCATTCTCCCATCTCTCTCATTCTCCATCCCTCCTATTCTCCCATCCCTCTCATTCTCCATCCCTCCCATTCTCCCATCTCTCTCATTCTCCATCCCTCCTATTCTCCCATCCCTCTCATTCTCCATCCCTCCCATTCTCCCATCTCTCTCATTCTCCATCCCTTACCATTCTCCCATCTCTCTCATTCTCCATCCCTCCTATTCTCCCATCCCTCTCATTCTCCATCCCTCCTATTCTCCCATCCCTCTCATTCTCCATCCCTCCCATTCTCCCATCTCTCTCATTCTCCATCCCTTACCATTCTCCCATCTCTCTCATTCTCCATCCCTCCTATTCTCCCATCTCTCTCATTCTCCATCCCTCCCATTCTCCCATCTCTCTCATTCTCCATCCCTCCTATTCTCCCATCTCTCTCATTCTCCATCCCTCCCATTCTCCCATCTCTCTCATTCTCCATCCCTCCTATTCTCCCATCTCTCTCATTCTCCATCCCTCCCATTCTCCCATCTCTCTCATTCTCCATCCCTCCCATTCTCCCATCTCTCTCATTCTCCATCCCTTACCATTCTCCCATCTCTCTCATTCTCCATCCCTCCTATTCTCCCATCCCTCTCATTCTCCATCCCTCCCATTCTCCCATCTCTCTCATTCTCCATCCCTCCTATTCTCCCATCTCTCTCATTCTCCATCCCTCCCATTCTCCCATCTCTCTCATTCTCCATCCCTCCCATTCTCCCATCTCTCTCATTCTCCATCCCTCCTATTCTCCCATCCCTCTCCCGTTCTTCCATCCCTCCCCTATCGGTTCCCCATTTCCATATTCTTATCCTCCCTTCTTACTTTCTCCCAGCCTCCCAGAGTCGCAGCTCTGTCTGACACAGAAACTCTAGGCTATAGAGCTAGAGCGAACAGGAGCAAGTTGTCTTTGAAGCCCGGACTGCTTCCACTGGCATTCACTTCGGTTCATTTTCTTTTGTGCGCTGCTGGCGAGCCTAAGCCTTCATCAGACTTAGAAATCAATATAGTGGACGCGACACGCACCGCCCAGTGGGATTTTAGGCTGCGGGACTATTAGATACCTGCGCAGATAGCTCAGCGGGCGTGCTGGAATTGCTTTTAATTCCCAAGGCCGACTGAGGAATTAGTGTGGAAAAAATTCGATATTGGATCGCACGAGGGCCGCAGCGATCTGCTCTCAAACCTGCGAGTACACCCCGTCAAGAAATTGATCGGCTTTGACCGCTTCATCAGCAGAGTAGTGTATATGCAGCATCGAGAAACACAATAACTAGATATAAATACAATAAAAAAATTTACTCTGGAAATCTGGACATCCACTACAAATAGGAATTCCCAGAATTTAGAAATGAGAATCCCGACAATTCAGAAATGGAAATAACGAATATTTAGAAATGGGAATTCCGATTAGAAATGGGAATTTAGAAATGGGAATTTCGATTATTTAGATATGGTAATTCCGAGAATTTAGAAATAGGAATTCCCAGAATTAAAAAAAGGGAATCCTGAATATTTAGAAATGGGAATTCCGATTAGATATGGGAATTTAGAAATGGGAATCCCGAATATTTAGAAATGGGAAGCCTGACTATTTAGAATTGGGAATCCCGACTATTTAGAAATGGGAATTCCGATTAGAAATGGGAATCCCGATTATTTTTTGGAAATGGGAAGCCTAACTATTTAGAATTGGGAATCCCGACTATTTAGAAATGGGAATTCCGATTATTTAGAAATGGGAATTCCGATTATTTAGAAATGGGAATTCCGATTAGAAATGGAAATCCCGATTTTTTGGAAATGGGAATTCCGAGAATTTAGAAATAGGAATTCCCAGAATTAAAAAAAGGGAATCCTGAATATTTAGAAATGGGAATTCCGATTAGATATGGGAATTTAGAAATGGGAATCCCGAATATTTAGAAATGGGAATCCCGACTATTTAGAAATGGGAATTCCGATTAGAAATGGGAATCCCGATTATTTTTTGGAAATGGGAAGCCTTACTATTTAGAATTGGGAATCCCGACTATTTAGAAATGGGAATTCCGATTATTTAGAAATGGGAATTCCGATTAGAAATGGAAATCCCGATTTTTTGGAAATGGGAATTCCGAGAATTTAGAAATAGGAATTCCAAGAATTAAAAAATGGGAATCCCGAATATTTAGAAATGGGAATCATGATTGTTTCATAAAATTCGGATCAGATATTTCTCTGAACGTACTCGTAGAATTGGGAATCTGTGCAATTCATGCGAAAGCACAACATCGGACCGGCAGAAACAAAGTTAATTAAGATCGAGTTCCAGATTGCTAAATTAAATTTTCACGAAGTGCAAAGCATTTCTCTTTCATATAGCTTGCACAATATTATAATTATTAGCACGCTGCATCAGATACAGGTTTTTAATCATTAGCAATTCTATTTAGACTATTAAGGTGTTGGGGGCTTGCGGAGTTATTCAGTCGACGAATACGTACCCCAACTCACACAATCGTTTGTATATCTTTCCAGACTTTCTAATCAACTATCGGAGTGTAATCACCAAAAATAAAATATTGAAAAAACGACTTTGCCCAGTTAATTGCAACATTAAAGCTTACTGAAAAAACGGCCTTCAAATTTTAATTGGCTTCAGTTAGTCACATGCTTTTGCTCTTCTAAAAATAGCAACAACTCCACCCAATCAAAATTTAAAGGCTTCGTGTTTATAATTCTAAAAATAGCGAAACTCCACTCAATCAAAAATTAAGCCTTGTCTATAATTCTAAAAATAGCAAACTCCACCCAATCAAAATTTAAAGGCTTCGTGTTTATAATTCTAAAAATAGCAACAGCTCCACCCAATCAAAATTTAAAGGCTTTGTGTTTATAATTCTAAAAATAGCAAAACTCCACATATTAAAAATGTAAAGGCTTCGTGTGGTTAGTCCTTAACTTAGCAAAAACTCCTCTTCATAAAAATAAAAACTTTTTAGTACACATGTTTAAGAAGAAAGCAACATCCTAGAAAATATTTTTACGATCACAAGGATTTTTGAACTTTCATACGACCATAACTCAATGTTTCTACATATTTTATATTTTTGAACTAGGGCAGTGAGCTCCGTGTGTGCTGTGCGCTCAATTTCAGCTTCTTCATCCGAGGTCCTTCGACAGTTAATTTGCAGTCAGGCACAAAAAGTCCTCCTACTCCTATCCCCTTACCAATGCCTCATCGGAGCTCGATAAATCATTCGGACACTTGAAGTCACTCATTCCAGCCAGTCTCCCAGATCCACAGTTGCGGTCTCTATGCGGATCCCCACAGCTGGCATTTACCTTCGGCCTCCTTCCGTCTCCTCTCCTTCTTGCACCAGCTACTCGGCTCAATATGGGGGGTCGTGCGAACCTCGCTCAGTGTGAGAAGTCATAAATTAGATTCCAAACTGAGAACTGTCATTGCTCATGCCGGGACTGGGCGAGTCGGCGATCGCGAATGGGAGATGGCAGATGGGAAGGAAACGGTTTCTAAGAAACGATGCACTTTCCAGTTGACTCCGCTGGAATCCCTGTTTGGAATCTGGCATTGGCAAATTTCCTTCAAGCAGCCCAACAAAAATCTGCATGCAATTTTGCTAGCCTGATTTAATTACCGTTTCACGACCGCGACAGCTCAAGCTGGGCTGATGGCGAGAGTACATTAAGGGACCCTTGGCGAGAATCGGCTCGGAGGGCTCTAAAACCGCGATGCACTTTTCCAGGCCTCGCTTTCGAAGAGGCGAAAGGAGATTAGCGTAAACTGTCAGATAGTAATAGCAGCTGGGAGGTACTGCATTTGGGATAGAGTGACTGTCTATGGGATAGAGTGACTGTCTATGGGATAGAGTGACTGTATATGGAATAGATAGTAGCTGTCTATGGGATAGATAGAGTGACTGTCTATGGAATAGATAGTAGCTGTCTATGGGATAGATAGAGTGACTGTCTATGGAATAGATAGTAGCTGTCTATGGGTTAGATAGAGTGACTGTCTTGGGTTAGATAGAGTGGCTGTCTATGGGTTAGATAGAGTGACTGTCTTGGGTTAGATAGAGTGGCTGTCTATGGGTTAGATGGAGTGACTGTCTTGGGTTAGATAGAGTGACTGTCTTGGGTTAGATAGAGTGACTGTCTTGGGTTAGATAGAGTGACTGTCTTGGGTTAGATAGAGTGACTGTCTTGGGTTAGATAGAGTGACTGTCTTGGGTTAGATAGAGTGACTGTCTTGGGTTAGATAGAGTGACTGTCTTGGGTTAGATAGAGTGACTGTCTTGGGTTAGATAGAGTGACTGTCTTGGGTTAGATAGAGTGACTGTCTTGGGTTAGATAGAGTGACTGTCTTGGGTTAGATAGAGTGACTGTCTTGGGTTAGATAGAGTGACTGTCTTGGGTTAGATAGAGTGGCTGTCTATGGGTTAGATAGAGTGGCTGTCTATGGGTTAGATAGAGTGACTGTCTTGGGTTAGATAGAGTGGCTGTCTATGGGTTAGATAGAGTGACTGTCTTGGGTTAGATAGAGTGGCTGTCTATGGGTTAGATAGAGTGACTGTCTTGGGTTAGATAGAGTGACTGTCTTGGGTTAGATAGAGTGACTGTCTTGGGTTAGATAGAGTGACTGTCTTGGGTTAGATAGAGTGACTGTCTTGGGTTAGATAGAGTGGCTGTCTATGGGTTAGATAGAGTGACTGTCTTGGGTTAGATAGAGTGACTGTCTTGGGTTAGATAGAGTGACTGTCTTGGGTTAGATAGAGTGGCTGTCTATGGGTTAGATAGAGTGACTGTCTATGGGTTAGATAGAGTGACTGTCTTGGGTTAGATAGAGTGGCTGTCTATGGGTTAGATAGAGTGACTGTCTTGGGTTAGATAGAGTGACTGTCTTGGGTTAGATAGAGTGACTGTCTTGGGTTAGATAGAGTGGCTGTCTATGGGTTAGATAGAGTGACTGTCTTGGGTTAGATAGAGTGACTGTCTTGGGTTAGATAGAGTGGCTGTCTTGGGTTAGATAGAGTGACTGTCTTGGGTTAGATAGAGTGACTGTCTTGGGTTAGATAGAGTGGCTGTCTATGGGTTAGATAGAGTGGCTGTCTATGGGTTAGATAGAGTGACTGTCTTGGGTTAGATAGAGTGACTGTCTTGGGTTAGATAGAGTGGCTGTCTTGGGTTAGATAGAGTGACTGTCTATGGGTTAGATAGAGTGACTGTCTTGGGTTAGATAGAGTGGCTGTCTTGGGTTAGATAGAGTGGCTGTCTATGGGTTAGATAGAGTGACTGTCTTGGGTTAGATAGAGTGACTGTCTTGGGTTAGATAGAGTGACTGTCTTGGGTTAGATAGAGTGACTGTCTTGGGTTAGATAGAGTGACTGTCTTGGGTTAGATAGAGTGACTGTCTTGGGTTAGATAGAGTGACTGTCTTGGGTTAGATAGAGTGACTGTCTTGGGTTAGATAGAGTGACTGTCTATGGGTTAGATAGAGTGACTGTCTTGGGTTAGATAGAGTGACTGTCTTGGGTTAGATAGAGTGACTGTCTTGGGTTAGATAGAGTGACTGTCTTGGGTTAGATAGAGTGACTGTCTATGGGTTAGATAGAGTGACTGTCTATGGGTTAGATAGAGTGGCTGTCTATGGGTTAGATAGAGTGACTGTCTTGGGTTAGATAGAGTGGCTGTCTATGGGTTAGATAGAGTGGCTGTCTATGGGTTAGATAGAATGGTCTATGGGTTAGATAGAGTGGCTGTCTATGGGTTAGATAGAATGGTCTATGGGTTAGATAGAGTGGCTGTCTATGGGATAGAGTGGCTGTCTATGGGACTCTATTTATAAAGTAATGGATATATGTTAAGCTTCTCAGTACTGAGTCCTAAAAGTCCCGTAAGAGCTCAACCAAGCACTGCCAATCGAGAAGTTGTACACATTTTGCTTTAAATCTCAGGGTCATGGAAAAGTTCAGATCTTCCGAATATTAAAAGGAGGACCAGACTGGGTTATGGAAGACCAGACCTCAACTTGCAGCAGCACCCATTCAGTACTTTGGCCGATAAAAAAACTGCCGGGAACTTATGTGTGTCTGGGAATAATTCACAGCTCCACATCCACTGCCCCTTCTGTAGCAACTATTTATCTGCTGTGCACTGCGGCCTTTTCTTCGAATTAATATTCTGTGTCAGCTCATTCTCTCACTCACACTTTCTCACTGACTCACTCATTCACTCACAACCTTTCTCACTCATTCACTCACAACCTTTCTCACTGACTCACTCATTCACTCACAACCTTTCTCACTCATTCACTCACAACCTTTCTCACTGACTCACTCATTCACTCACAACCTTTCTCACTGACTCACTCATTCACTCACAAACTTTCTCACTCATTCACTCACAAACTTTCTCACTGACTCACTCATTCACTCACAACCTTTCTCACTGACTCACTCATTCACTCACAAACTTTCTCACTCATTCACTCACAAACTTTCTCACTGACTCACTCATTCACTCACAACCTTTCTCACTGACTCACTCATTCACTCACAAACTTTCTCACTCATTCACTCAAAAACTTTCTCACTCATTCACTCACAAACTTTCTCACTGACTCACTCATTCACTCACAAACTTTCTCACTCATTCACTCACAACCTTTCTCGCTCATTCACTCACAAACTTTCTCACTGACTCACTCATTCACTCACACTTTTTCACTGACTCACTCATTCACTCACAACCTTTCTCACTCATTCACTCACAACCTTTCTCACTCATTCACTCACAAACTTTCTCACTGACTCACTCATTCACTCACAAACTTTCTCACTCATTCACTCACAAACTTTCTCACTGACTCACTCATTCACTCACAAACTTTCTCACTCATTCACTCACAACCTTTCTCACTCATTCACTCACAACCTTTCTCACTCATTCACTCACAACCTTTCTCACTGACTCACTCATTCACTCGCAAACTTTCTCACTCATTCACTCACACTTTTTCACTGACTCACTCATTCACTCACAACCTTTCTCACTCATTCACTCACAACCTTTCTCACTCATTCACTCACAAACTTTCTCACTGACTCACTCATTCACTCACAAACTTTCTCACTCATTCACTCACAAACTTTCTCACTGACTCACTCATTCACTCACAAACTTTCTCACTCATTCACTCACAACCTTTCTCACTCATTCACTCACAACCTTTCTCACTCATTCACTCACAACCTTTCTCACTGACTCACTCATTCACTCGCAAACTTTCTCACTCATTCACTCACAAACTTTCTCACTGACTCACTCATTCACTCACAACCTTTCTCACTGACTCACTCATTCACTCACAAACTTTCTCACTGACTCACTCATTCACTCACAAACTTTCTCACTGACTCATTCACTCACAAACTTTCTCACTGACTCACTCATTCACTCACAAACTTTCTCACTGACTCACTCATTCACTCACAACCTTTCTCACTGACTCACTCATTCACTCACAAACTTTCTCACTGACTCACTCATTCACTCACAAACTTTCTCACTGACTCATTCACTCACAAACTTTCTCACTGACTCACTCATTCACTCACAAACTTTCTCACTGACTCACTCATTCACTCACAAACTTTCTCACTGACTCACTCATTCACTCACAAACTTTCTCACTCATTTTCTCACACTTCACTCACTCACACAAGATTTTTCTTCGGGCTTAGTGATGCAAACCGATTTGTTTTCTACATACATCTGACTACTGCATTCAGTAGCTTATTGTGATTTGCATGTAAATTTTTTGTTGGCCTGTTTTTTGTAAATATTGAACAAAAGCTGTAGAATTTACTTACTAGAAATAATCAATAGTTTTGGGAACTTTTTCGCTCTTGAGTGTTGGGCAAATTGAAACTTGACTGATTAATTGATCGGGTGGTTCATTAGTTTAGTGAGTTCCAAAACTCAACTGCTGAGAAGCCCAACCGTCTGCTGCTCAGCCTGAAATGAACAATAAATTAATAAACGGGGAGCCGGATAAGAAGTTGGAAGCACTTTAGTCCGAGCTTTGTTGCGTGCTCAGATTTTGAAAAGTCTGTATTTTACCCCCTATGCCTCTCTTTAGCCTCTATGCCTCTCTTTACCCTCTATGCCTCTCTTTACCCTCTATGCCTCTCCACCCTCTATGCCTCTCTTTACCCTCTATGCCTCTCTTTACCCTCTATGCCTCTCTTTACCCTCTATGCCTCTCTTTACTCTCTATGCCTCTCTTTACCCTCTATGCCTCTCTTTACCCTCTATGCCTCTCTTTACCCTCTATGCCTCTCCACCCTCTATGCCTCTCTTTACCCTCTATGCCTCTCTTTACCCTCTATGCCTCTCTTTACCCTCTATGCCTCTCTTTACCCTCTATGCCTCTCCACCCTCTATGCCTCTCTTTACCCTCTATGCCTCTCTTTACCCTCTATGCCTCTCTTTACCCTCTATGCCTCTCTTTACTCTCTATGCCTCTCTTTACCCTCTATGCCTCTCTTTACCCTCTATGCCTCTCTTTACCCTCTATGCCTCTCTTTACCCTCTATGCCTCTCTTTACCCTCTATGCCTCTCTTTACCCTCTATGCCTCTCTTTACCCTCTATGCCTCTCTTTACCCTCTATGCCTCTCTTTACCCTCTATGCCTCTCTTTACTCTCTATGCCTCTCTTTACCCTCTATGCCTCTCTTTACCCTCTATGCCTCTCTTTACCCTCTATGCCTCTCTTTACTCTCGATGCCTCTCTTTACCTTCTATGCCTCTCTTTACCCTCTATGCCTCTCTTTACTCTCTATGCCTCTCTTTACTCTCTATGCCTCTCTTTACCCTCTATGCCTCTCTTTACCCTCTATGCCTCTCTCTACCCCCTGTCTCTCGTCTACTTGCCATTGTCATTTTCATTAGAAATGCAAATATTAGTTTTCAGCAGTTTTGCCTTCAATAATTAGTCTGGGTAGGGGCCAAAAGTCCTTGTCTGCCAAAAACTTTTTTCGGCTCCAAGATTTATTGACAGCTTAAA
The DNA here is from genome assembly GCA_950097015.1 of Macrostomum hystrix. Classification (NCBI taxonomy): domain Eukaryota; kingdom Metazoa; phylum Platyhelminthes; family Macrostomidae; genus Macrostomum; species Macrostomum hystrix. The sequence goes on from CATNEN010000012.1 coordinate 3,634,784, forward strand.
AATAAATGTACAAGTTTAGAGTTAATTTACTTTAAAATCAGGTGGATTCGCGCCCAACTCCTGTCAGGTCCTACAATTCGCATTTATCCCTTCCCCACTAGCCCACAGATCTGGCCACTACCCCCCTAAAATCCCTTATCCCGCTATCACACAGACAGATCGAATCCCGGTCGATTTGTCTGATTGCATCCGCCCCTGCAAGCTCACCCGCCGGACTCGAGCAGTTTGAGTATAAGTTTTCCCTCTCCTGCTGTCTCTCGCTGAAGTGATTCAAAGAAATTGTTTTGCATGGTCGCCAACTAAAAGTTCGCTCTTGGCTTGGGCGGTGCCGGCAGTGGGCTCAGCAACAGGAATTGGAATTAGTTGATTGGCTAATGAATTGGCGTAGCCTATGGCGACAGATTCAGCGACACCAGGAGCCAATTATTGCACTGAAGTGGCCATTAGCAACTCGAGATAAGCAAATTCCCTGATCCCCTGTTCTAGTTATACCATTTGGCCAGCTATAATTAGCTCCTGAGACTGCACCTCATCAAGTGACAACCCCACGGGGACTGATCAGTTTAAGTTGATTCCACTCTCCCTATATCTGACAGGATTGCTAATTTGGCTGCGGTTTAGAAATCTGATCATCGTTTGAACGAAGTAGGCTGCATTCACTGCCTCTGCGCTTCACAAGTTTGAGTTCTCTTTCTTTTAAATTGCCTTTTAATTTAAATTGCTTCACTTATATTGCCTCGCATTTTCTCCATTTCTTAATCTTCTCCTCTTCTCATCTTGTCAATATTCTCCTCTTCTCATCTTGTCAATATTCTCCTCTTCTCAAACTTCTCCCCCTTCTCACACTTCTCCCTCTTCTCACACTTCTCCCCTTCTCACACTTCTCCCTCTTCTCACACTTCTCCCTCTTCTCACACTTCTCCCTCTTCTCACACTTCTCCCTCTTCTCACACTTCTCCCTCTTCTCACACTTCTCCCTCTTCTCACACTTCTCCCTCTTCTCACACTTCTCCCTCTTCTCACACTTCTCCCTCTTCTCACACTTCTCCCTCTTCTCACACTTCTCCCTCTTCTCACACTTCTCCCTCTTCTCACACTTCTCCCTCTTCTCACACTTCTCCCCTTCTCACACTTCTCCCTCTTCTCACACTTCTCCCTCTTCTCACACTTCTCCCTCTTCTCACACTTCTCCCTCTTCTCACACTTCTCCCTCTTCTCACACTTCTCCCTCTTCTCACACTTCTCCCTCTTCTCACACTTCTCCCCTTCTCACACTTCTCCCTCTTCTCACACTTCTCCCTCTTCTCACACTTCTCCCCTTCTCACACTTCTCCCCTTCTCACACTTCTCCCTCTTCTCACACTTCTCCCCTTCTCACACTTCTCCCTCTTCTCACACTTCTCCCTCTTCTCATACTTCTCACTCTTCTCACACTTCTCTCCCTTCTCACCATTCTCCCTCTTCTCAAACTTCTCCCGTTCTCAGACTTCTCCCCTTCTCATTTTTGTCTCCCTTCTCACACATCCACCCCATTTTCTTACCGTTCTCACCCTCATTCTCATCATTTTCTCCTAAATCTGAACTGTGCCCACTCTATCCTAGTTAACGGTGTCTAATTACTTTCCTAATATTTACTTGGAACTTCTCAAGCTCTTGCCACTCAAAAGGTCGCCTTGATCACCTGTTTATAACCACAAAATCATTCATCCTTCACTCCAAACTATTTTTAGCGACTATTAAGCCCGACGAAGAATAATCTAAGCGAAGCAGCTTCCGTGCAGACAGCTCATGAAGCTCCTAGCAGATGAAGCACGGATTTCCCGAATGGAGGATCAGAATCCTCCTTCGTCCTGATTGGCATTCATTCAGAAAAAGTGTTGCGGTGGAAAAAAACAGTTTTAATCGTATCTAAATCGGTTTGTTGAATAGTTTGGATTTCAGTTTAACAGAGTGGGTCAATGATTTTCGCAAAGTGTGGTCGGCAGTTAAAGTAATCATCTTCACTGAAGGTTCGACTGAATCACCGCTTTGCATAACGAAGTTTTCGCACCAACCAATTCTGCTGGAGCCAATTTGTGAGCAAATCATTTTAAGCTAATCCAGAGCGACTCAACACTGGTGCTGGCAGATCAGATAGGCTGCAATCAGACTGGCTGACCTGATGTCATGAGGGCTGCCCAGCGCCTGAGCTCCCCCTATAGACATCCGGCTGGAGATAGCACAGTCAAATTTAGCCTGGGAAAGATAATTATTTGTTCGGGAGTCTCCGTGATTGCGAGTTAGACAGAGATTGAGAAAGATTCGTGGGAGATTGGAGAGAGATTCGATGAAGATTTAAGAGAGATTTAAGAGGCATTAGTTGAAGATTTCAAAGTTTTAAGAGAGATATTAGGGACATTCGAGGGAGATTTGAGAGAGATTATTCGAAGATTTCAGAGAGATTCGAGGGAGATTCGAGAGAGATTCGAGGGAGATTTGAGAGGGATTCAAAAGAGATTGAAGGGACATTTGAGAGATATTAGATGAAGATTCGAGGGAGATTTGAGGAAGATTTAAAATGCGTAGAGGCTGCATAAAATTTGAATCATTTTAGACTTACTCGAGTCTGGCCAATGAGAGGAGACCGCAATCCATAATTCGGTGACTACTAAAAGGGTTGCCCCGGCCGAAACCCGAGTCTCCTCTCTGCTTCACAAAGTTGAGCACTGAACTCAAGTCCAAGACGAAAGGATCTGCTCACTAACGCATACTCAGATTTCTAAAGCAGAAGTTCGCTCGGCCAGCATGCGCCTTCTCGTAATGACCGGCTCGCTACTGCTGGCACTGGCCAGCCTCGGGACCGGAGGGGCAGCACCTCTGCCGCAGCCGCGGGAGCTGGAGCAGCAGCAACGGCAGCAGCAGCGGCAGCAGCAGCAGCAGCAGCTACTAGAGCGGCTGCTGTGCGCTACGGAGGCCGGGCCCTGCCGTTGGAGTATTCAACCTGCGGGCGGGTCAGCCGATGCTGCCGAGGAAGAATTCAACAATGACGCAAGCGGCGCGTTCCGTCGTGGCAAGAAGCAGCCGCCAAGGAAGCCGCCAGGAATCTGGTGAACAGCTGGAAGGTTCCCGAGCCTGCTGACACCGCTGACAGTGATCCCCTTATTTTCAGCTGAGACCCAGCCATTGGCCAGCGTGCGCCCGCATTAGTTTCTGCCGCGTTGCAAAGCCAAGGCCCGTAAATAAAGCACTGAACCTGAGAGTCAACAAGATTTCGTTTGTCTCCCGCAGTTCGTCCATTGACTCGCGTTGCTTCGGCAAATGTCGCTCGGCGATATTGTTTTGCTGGTCATCACTTATTTTTTGTCTTCTTTCAAGTTTAATTTAAATAATTGCACTAAAAAACCTTCAATGCTACTTAAAGTAGTTCTAATTAGTAGTATGTCACGAAGCGCACAAATGAAAGTACGATCTCAGTTTGTGTGTGAAAGACACATATGACTATGAGATTAAGATTGATAGCGATGAAAAACTAAGATTCATGAAGATTTAGAATTCGAGATTGATGAAGAATGATCGGGTGAAAAACTGAGATTAATGGAGACTGATGGGGGTGAGAAACTGAGATTGATGGAGATTGATCGGGGTGAGAAACTGAGATTGATGGAGATTGATGGGGGTTAGAAACTGAGATTGATAAGATATGAGAAGCTGAGATTGATGAAGATGAGAAGCTGAGATTGATGGAGATGAGAAGCTGAGATTGATGGAGATGAGAAGCTGAGATTAATAAGAGATGAGAAGCTGAGATTGATGAAGATGAGAAGCTGAGATTGATGAAGATGAGAAGCTGAGATTGATGGAGATGAGAAGCTGAGATTAATAAGAGATGAGAAGCTGAGATTGATGAAGATGAGAAGCTGAGATTGATGAAGATGAGACGCTGAGATTGATGAAGGTGAGAAGCTGAGATTGATGAAGATGAGAAGCTGAGATTGATGGAGATGAGAAGCTGAGATTGATGGAGATGAGAAGCTGAGATTGATGGAGATGAGAAGCTGAGATTGATGGAGATGAGAAGCTGAGATTGATGGAGATGAGAAGCTGAGATTGATGGAGAGAGAAGCTGAGATTGATGAAGATGAGAAGCTGAGGTTGATGTAAATTAGTCAGTAGTCTGGCAAATTCAACTCCGATTTATCCATGAGTTTTGTCCGAAGTCAAGCCGGACTCTAAATGGTACAGTTTAATTGAAGAGATAACAAATGATACATGAGTTACTTTAGCATAGCAAAAGGTGTCCAGGGCATATCAGGTAGTTACAAGAGAAATCAGGTGTGCCATCAGGCATGCAATATTGATCTGTGATCTGTGAAGTTACGCAATCAATTGTGATCCGTGTGCGGCTTTGCGCGCAATCAAAGTAGAGCAGCGATGAGAATTTCTTACAGTTTAATTTCTGTCCCTAGAATTAGTCAAATGTAAAATGGTATTGCTCCAGAACAGAAACAGCTACTAAAAACATTTAGGAGATTGAAGATGGGGCAGTGCTAGACAGCTTAGGCTAGATGTAAGAAGGACCAAGCAGGTGGTTTAAGGGTAGGAGACAGGGGCAGAAGGGTAGGAGACAGGGGCAGAAAGGTAGGAGACAGGGGCAGAAAGGTAGGAGACAGGGGCAGAAGGGTAGTTGACAGGGGCAGAAGGGTAGGAGACAGGGGCAGAAGGGTAGGAGACAGGGGCAGAAAGGTAGTTGACAGGGGCAGAAGGGTAGGAGACAGGGGCAGAAGGGTAGGAGACAGGGGCAGAAGGGTAGGAGACAGGGGCAGAAGGGTAGGAGACAGGGCAGAAACGTAGGAGACAGGGGCAGAAAGGTAGGAGACAGGGGCAGAAAGGTAGGGGACAGGGGCAGAAGGGTAGGGGACAGGGGCAGAAGGGTAGGAGACAGGGGCAGAAGGGTAGGAGACAGGGGTGGAAGGGTTGAAAGTACAGAGTGATAGTGGGTCAGAGAAGAATGACGAAATGATTCAGGAAACTTTGAGTGAGGTTTGAGTGTTCAAATTGCAACACGGAGCACTGCATAGTAACAAAAAGTGCATAAAATAGCACAATAATTGCACACTGACTAAATATAGAATTCCTGCAACAGTTAACTTAAGAGGGTCCATGAACAAATTTGGTGTAAAAAATAATCCTATATTAGGTAGTATAAGAGGCACTCATGCTAATAAGATGAAAATCGAGATTTCTGTTGCTCATTGTAGATGATTTAAAAAATTACGCAAAGTAGATAAACAAATCTGGAAATACAAAGATCAAGAGTAGCAGATAAACAGCTGACATCTAAACTGATGAGAAAAACAAATTAACAAATTCAACTTTCCACGCGCAAGTTAACAAATTAGGTTGCGAAAAGTTTTTGGTGTAAATGTTCCGACCACAGGTTTTTGGTTGCTGTGGCCAGTTATTATTTAAACTTTCATAATACCGTCTACTTTTATGAATTTTCTCTTGAGTGCTCAGATCATTGAGTACACCTGTATTTATGACGTGTTTTAAAATGTTAAAAAAGCGCAAAACACAAAGGCTAAACAAAGACTCGTCGACAAAGACACGGCTCACAAAGTGGTCAGAGGTCAGACACAACGCAGGCTAAAAATCAATGCAACAAAGACGACAACAAAGACTTTAAACACAGTTTTTTCAGTTAAAAGAATATAGATAGCGGGTGGGAATGACGGATGAGGGCTGGCTGCTTCACCGTCAGAGGCCCGGCTGCCTGAAGATCGGCGCGTAGCTCAACAGATCGGCTGGCGAGCTGGCGAGCGTGCCGGCTTCGGCTTTTCCAGCCGCGGCCTCGGACCGCCTGGGATGCGGCGGCTGCTGCGGCTGCTGCTGCTGCTGGTGCAGCTTCACATGGTGATAATGCTCCTCCGCACTCTTGGTAGTGTGGCCGCAGTCCTCGCAGACGTGCAGCTTCTCTCGGCGCTCCTTGTGGGCGTAGCTGAACACCCGATGGTGCACCTTCTTGCTGTGCGACTCTAGCGAGCAGCGCTGAGTGAAGGCCTTGCCGCAGTCTTCACACTTGTAGGGCCGAACACCTGCGAGTTTCCAGTTAGGGATTCGAAATATGTACGAGCGTATCACCAGAATAAAGTGGTCCCTTTTCTGCTCGAATCGATAAATTGATTTAATTTTATAAAATTTTATAGATTACCTACTCAAAAGTAGCATGAAAAACATTTTCATACAAAATTATCGAACTTTTTTCAAACAGCTTTCGGTAACGAAAATATGAAAACAACAAGCCGATGCAAGAAAGGCAAAAAGAAGCTGTTTAATTCAGCTTTCATCGTTTTTTCTCAAAGTTCGATAAGTGTTCTTCGCCTGTCTCGTTTCTCCCGTCTCATCTCTCCCGTGTCTCATCTCTCCTCTGTCTCATCTCTCCCGTGTCTCATCTCTCTCCTGTCTCATCTCTCCTGTGTCTAATCTCTCTTCTGTCTCATCTCTCTTCTGTCTCATCTCTCCCGTGTCTCATCTCTCTCCTGTCTCATCTCTCTTCTGTCTCATCTCTCTTCTGTCTCATCTCTCTCCTGTCTTATCTCTCCTGTGTCTCATCCCTCCTGTGTATCTTCTCTCCTGCCTCCTTTCTTCTGTCTCATCTCTCCCCCATCTGATCTCAGCAGCTCCAACCCGGCCCGCTGTCTATGGTTTCGGAGGTAGACGGAGGTTGCGAAGCCCCGACTGCAAGGCAGTAAAAAGCCAGTTAAATATAAATTAGTGAATGAGACGGGAAGCCATAAACACTGGGCACACCGAGTGGCGAGTTAGTCATCCAGTTTGAAAATCGAAATGTTTGCATTTGAAACGGGCCCAACATGCGGCTTGCAGGCAGTGTCAGCGTGCGGAGCCAGTTGTCAGTGAGACTGTTAATGGTCTCGCGTAAATAGAGACCCGGTCAGATTAATAAAATAAAGAAAATTTTCAAAAAAGCATCGTTAAAACTTTTACTGTGAGGCAGCGGCGTGCTTGTCTTGTTCTGAAACTTTCTTCATTCTTTTCATTGTTCACTTTGGTTCGCTTTATGGTTGGCAATGAAATTGAGGGCCAGTGAAACTGTAAAAACTGTATAAAGCCGACGTATTTTTATAATAATGCCGCTGCAGTATTGCCAAGATGCATTTATCTGATAATAAACTGTTGTGTTGTCAATGCTTTGACCGTCTTAGACCGTGAGACCAAACTCTGAGCACAGGCTGAGAATTCGAAATTAAAATAAATTTCTTGAAATTCTATGGCGCCACCAACACTAATTTGATAGTCGATTTTCGCTATTGTGCTAGCTATTTATCAAATCGAAATAAATAAAATATACTTAGAAATTCAGTTTCGAGTGGTCAAAAATTGTGTAATAATGCCTAAACCTTCTCTAGTACATTGACATGCAAGCTGCAGTAGCATGTGACAGTTCAATTGTGTAATGATGCCTAAACCTTCTCTAGTACATTGACATGCAAGCTGCAGTAGCATGTGACAGTTCAATTCAAGAAAATTAGACAATTAACATCTTTCTGCTTGTGTCTAGAAAATTTTTTAATCTGGGTACTTCTTAGCTATCATTGTGGGAACTTTAGACGATAGAGATTAAATCTGTCATTGACAATAGCGAATATACGCTCGTATATCACAGAGGGACACTGGGGCAGACTCATTCTCTCGTTATCTTCTACTCTATTGAATTTAGATCTATCTGTACCTCGCCTGATTGCAAAGAAAGTGAGCGGGTTGGAGCGGATTGTTGGTCGGAAAGCTCTGTTAGAAACCACTCTAACCATGCTTAAGTGGACCCGTTAGCACTCATTAGCTTTGAAGTTTGAGTTCTGCATTGAATTGAGCTCTAGAGTCTAGAGTGCAGTGCAAGGGGGTCGGCTACATTATAAAATGGCTGCCATTGTGCATCATATGAGCTTGAAGCTTGTCTAAAAGTAACAGTTTCTACTGTGAAAATAAACCCATAATTATTACAGCCCCCTTAAGGAAATAAAGAAGCTGCTTCTACATTACAGATTCACAGAATTATGAGCTCATACTGTGACAGGGATTCTGTGGCATTAGGCTGGCGATAAGGATGTGACTGTGGATTCTGTGGCATTAGGCTGGCGATAAGGATGTGACTGTGGATTCTGTGGCATTAGGCTGGCGATAAGGATGTGACTGTGGATTCTGTGGCATTAGGCTGGCGATAAGGATGTGACTGTGGATTCTGTGGCATTAGGCTGGCGATAAGGATGTGACTGTGGATTCTGTGGCATTAGGCTGGCGATAAGGATGTGACTGTGGATTCTGTGGCATTAGGCTGGCGATAAGGATGTGACTGTGGATTCTGTGGCATTAGGCTGGCGATAAGGATGTGACTGTGGATTCTGTGGCATTAGGCTGGCGATAAGGATGTGACTGTGGATTCTGTGGCATTAGGCTGGCGATAAGGATGTGACTGTGGATTCTGTGGCATTAGGCTGGCGATAAGGATGGCTGTGACTGTGGATTCTGTGGCATTAGGCTGGGGATAAGGATGGCTGTGACTGTGGATTCTGTGGCATTAGGCTGGCGATAAGGATGGCTGTGACTGTGGATTCTGTGACATTAGGCTGGCGATAATGATGGCTGTGACTGTGGATTCTGTGGCATTAGGCTGGCGATAATGATGGCTGTGACAGTGGATTCTGTGGCATTAGGCTGGCGATAATGATGGCTGTGACAGTGGATTCTGTGGCATTAGGCTGGGGATAAGGATGGCTGTGACAGTGGATTCTGTGGCATTAGGCTGGCGATAATGATGGCTGTGACTGTGGATTCTGTGGCATTAGGCTGGCGATAATGATGGCTGTGACTGTGGATTCTGTGGCATTAGGCTGGCGATAATGATGGCTGTGACAGTGGATTCTGTGGCATTAGGCTGGCGATAAGGATGGCTGTGACAGTGGATTCTGTGGCATTAGGCTGGCGATAATGATGGCTGTGACTGTGGATTCTGTGGCATTAGGCTGGCGATAAGGATGACTGTGACAGGGGATTTTGTGGCATTAGGCTGTGGCATTCTGTGGCAATTTCAATTTATTTGAAGGCAAAACTAACGCCTGCACATGCTAGCTGTTCTCAGTAACTGTCGCATCACGCAAGACTCAAACTATACAACCGTAGGCATATGCCCGCATGTGCTGTGTTGGCTTGTTAGTTTTGCGGCCTGTGTCTGTTTTTTGTATTCCTTAATCACGGCTGCGGGTCGTCTCTAAACTTTCATTATTATTGTCCTCTCAAAACTCCTTCTTCAAACTTCGCTAGCCGTGGGGTGCCATCGCGGTGGGGGCAGTTTCGTTATGCAATATCTTTTCAATAAATTTTTCTCTAAAATACGTCAGATTTCGAATTTGGCCCACATCTCATGGCTTGTGTGCATGGCATTCAGGAGACTCTCATTTTCAGCTATTTTGAGCACACTTCAAAACAACAAAGGAATTTTTATTAAATACTTCTATAAAGTTAAACATGTTTCTGATATAGGGGTGCCTATGGCTCACAAGCTATGTCAAGCTTGTGAACCAAAGCTTGGGATTCTTGGAACTTGGGATTCTTAGAAAATGGGATTGTTGGAACTTGGGATTCTTAGAAAATGGGATTCTTGGAACTTGGGATTCTTAGAAAATGGGATTCTTGGAACTTGGGATTCTTGGAACTTGGGATTCTTGGAACTTGGGATTCTTGGAACTTGGGATTCTTGGAACTTGGGATTCTTGTAACTTGGGATTCTTGGAACTTGGGATTCTTGGAACTTGGGATTCTTAGAAAATGGGATTCTTGGAACTTGGGATTATTGGAACTTAGGATTCTTAGAAAATGGGATTCTTGGAACTTGGGATTCTTGGAACTTGGGATTCTTGGAACTTGGGATTCTTGTAACTTGGGATTCTTGGAACTTGGGATTCTTGTAACTTGGGATTCTTGGAACTTGGGATTCTTGGAACTTGGGATTCTTGGAACTTGGGATTCTTAGAAAATGGGATTCTTGGAACTTGGGATTCTTGGAACTTAGGATTCTTAGAAAATGGGATTCTTGGAACTTGGGATTCTTGGAACTTGGGATTCTTGGAACTTGGGATTCTTGTAACTTGGGATTCTTGGAACTTGGGATTCTTGTAACTTGGGATTCTTGGAACTTGAGATTCTTGGAACTTGGGATTCTTGGAACTTGGGATTCTTGGAACTTGGGATTCTTGGAACTTGGGATTCTTGGAACTAAGGATTCTTGGAACTAAGGATCCTTGGAACTAAGGATTTCAGAAAACTATGGATTTCAGGAGACTTGGGATTCTTGGAACTAAAGATTTTAGGGAACTTGGGATTTAGGGAACTTGGGATTCTTCGAACTAAGGATTCTTGGAACTAAGGATTCTTGGAACTAAGGGTTTCAGAAAACTATGGATTTCAGGAGACTTGGGATTCTTGTAACTTGGGATTCTTGTAACTTGGGATTCTTGTAACTTGGGATTCTTGGAACTTGGGATTCTTGGAACTTCGGATTCTTGGAACTTGGGATTCTTGTAACTTGGGATTCTTGGAACTTGGGATTCTTGTAACTTGGGATTCTTGGAACTTGGGATTCTTGGAACTTGGGGTTCTTGGAACTTGGGATTCTTGGAACTTGGGATTCTTGGAACTTGGGATTCTTGGAACTTGGGATTCTTGGAACTAAGGATTCTTGGAACTAAGGATTTCAGAAAACTATGGATTTCAGGAGACTTGGGATTCTTGGAACTAAAGATTTTAGGGAACTTGGGATTTAGGGAACTTGGGATTTTAGGGACGTGGTATTGAATAGAGATAATATGCTTTTGTTTTCATCGCACTTGCTCTTAAAAGCAGGTGTGAAGTCACAAAACAGCTCAACATATTGCAATTTCGCTCGCAACATAAATGTCCATTAAAAATAAGAACTTCATTTCTACGAAAAATTATTTGATTTATAACTCAACCGAAACTTAAAATTCTAGAGAGCATTGGGCTGAACCTGCAGGGCAACGTTAGGAAATTGCCACCTGGCAAGCATCGTAGAAAATGCTAATTTATCATTTGCAGCTTAAAGCAGCGCAGCTTGTAGAGGCTTCGCAATTATATTTTTTAATTTCTATTCATCGGAGAATAATCAAGAGAAAGTAAAACTGATCAGAAATTCATGTAAATTTGTGAGACCATTTGCTCCGAGCGCCCTGTTGATATATTAGACAAAGTGAGCAGATACACCCTGCAACCCTAATTAGATATTCAGCAACACGGTTTTCAAACCTATTTTATTGAATTCTCATCGGATAGTTTCAGCTAGAACCTCACTTATACATATTGTTTTAAGTCCGCAAATCAGGGCAACCTAGATTTTCAAATACTGGAAAATTACTACAGTAGTATATATAACAGTCTGTAGCGAGCTGCAAGCCTGTTTAATGAAACTCTTCCATTGTCTTGGAATTTCTGCTGCTACTTTTATTCCAAGATTTGCTATCATATGATTCGATTAATCAGGGGTCAGCAACCTCCGGCCAAAGGGACAGTTTTATCACTCCCGTGTCCGTATCTTCTCTCTCTCCCTTCACATATAAGCTCTGTCTCATCTCACCTCTGCCCCATCTCACCTCTGTCTCATCTCACCTCTGCCTCATCTCACCTCTGCCCATCTCACCTCTGCCTCATCTCACCTCTGCCTCATCTCACCTCTGTCTCATCTCACCTCTGTCTCATCTCACCTCTGTCTCATCTCACCTCTGTCTCATCTCACCTCTGTCTCATCTCACCTCTGTCTCATCTCACCTCTGTATCATCTCACCTCTGTCTCATCTCACCTCTGTCTCATCTCACCTGTCTGATCTTTCCTGTCTCATCTCTCCTGTCTCATCTCTCCTGTCTCATCTCACCTGTGTCTCATCTCTCCCCTGTCTCATCTCTCCCCTGTCTCATCTCTCCCCTGTCTCATCTCTCCCCTGTCTCATCTCTCCCCTGTCTCATCTCTCCCCTGTCTCATCTCTCTCCTGAGCAGAGCCGTTCACAAGGTTGCAGGCTAGTACAGTAGACTGAGAAGAGGGCCAGAAGCAGCAAGGAGGAAGCAGCGAGAAGCATGTGAGCCATGGATGCACAGCGAGAATCAGGTACTCGTAAGTGGCTGAGTGCCCAACACCCATCGGGAGTATCTCATAAAGGTAGCGACACTCGCGGGTGGTCCGAGCCGAAATTCTCAGCGCGTTATGCAAACGTTGCTTTCTCTTTATTGTGAAGTGAGCTTTCTAATATAGCAGCGGTTATTAGTTCGCTACTGTGCGCTATTCTCAAAGTTTCTTCATCATTTCGTAAGCGCCTGCGTGCGGCACCGCCATTAGACAGTTGCTGAGTGAAATCGGGGAGGCACAGAAAGAAGAGATTAGAAGGAGGCGCCAGTCCTGAGTCTCATCATTTTAAACAAAAAAGATGAGTGAGTGGAAGAGAAAACTTTTACTTTAAACTTCCCGCCTACTGTAAGACGCCTTAAAGGACCACCCGGCCTTAAGCTATGCTATTGTAGAGAGAAGAAGAAATTATTAGTAAGTTTATTTGCTGCTGCTGTGGCACTACATCTAATATTTGCCTAAGCCGAATGTGGAAACACTTCAAATAGGTTCTCTTATAGTGTTAACAGTGTCTGCCTGTTCTCAAACTCTGCTTTATACAATCTATGGCCCAATTGAATTCCAAGATTTAGTGAGCAACTATGGGTTATATAGAAGTGAATTTTGTGGAATAAAAAATAGCCATAGTACGAGTAGATGATGCATCAGGGGGGGACTGCCGACTCAAAACCGTTAGCCTGTCTTAGCTGCTGCCTTCACCGAGCTATAGACAGCTGTCAAATTTGACAAGTGTGAGACACAGGGAACAAAACTGGCCTGTGTGCATAAAGAATTTGTATACAAAGAAAACAAAAAGGTATTTGAGAGACAGAAAAATACAGGACTGCAGATTGCTTTCAGAGATGAGACCCGGAATTCGCGTGAGACAGGTGAGAAAGGGGAGAGATGAGACAGATGAGACAGGTGAGAGATAAGACAGGTGAGAGATGAGACAGGTGAGAGATGAGACAGGTGAGAGATGAGACAGGTGAGAGATGAGACAGGTGAGAGATGAGACAGGTGAGAGATGAGACAGGTTAGAGATGAGACAGGTGAGAGATGAGACAGGTGAGAGATGAGACAGGTGAGAGATGAGACAGGTGAGAGATGAGACAGGTGAGAGATGAGACAGGTGAGAGATGAGACAGATGAGATAGGTGAGAGATGAGACAGATGAGACAGGTGAGAGATGAGACAGATGAGACAGGGGAGAGATGAGACAGGGGAGAGATGAGAAAGGTGAGAGATGAGACAGGTGAGAGATGAGACAGGTGAGAGATGAGACAGGGGATAGATGAGGACATGATGTGCATCCATGTGGGAGAGAGATGAGACAGGTGAGACAGAGGAGAGATGAGACAAATGAGACAGATGAGACAGGTGAGACAGGTGAGATATGAGACAGGTGAGAGATGAGACAGGTGAGAGATGAGACAGTTTAGAGATGAGACAGGTGAGAGATAAGACAGGTGAGAGATGAGACAGGTGAGAGATGAGACAGGTGAGAGATGAGACAGGTGAGAGATGAGACAGGTGAGAGATGAGACAGGTGAGAGATGAGACAGATGAGATAGGTGAGAGATGAGACAGATGAGACAGGTGAGAGATGAGACAGATGAGACAGGGGAGAGATGAGACAGGTGAGAGATGAGACAGGTGAGAGATGAGACAGGTGAGAGATGAGACAGGTGAGAGATGAGACAGGTGAGAGATGAGACAGGTGAGAGATGAGACAGGTGAGAGATGAGACAGGGGATAGATGAGGACATGATGTGCATCCATGTGGGAGAGAGATGAGACAGGTGAGACAGAGGAGAGATGAGACAAATGAGACAGATGAGACAGGTGAGACAGGGGAGAGATGAGACAGGTGAGACAGGTGAGATATGAGACAGGTGAGAGATGAGACAGGTGAGAGATGAGACAGTTTAGAGATGAGACAGGTGAGAGATAAGACAGGTGAGAGATGAGACAGGTGAGAGATGAGACAGGTGAGAGATGAGACAGGTGAGAGGTGAGACAGGTGAGAGATGAGACAGGTGAGAGATGAGACAGATGAGATAGGTGAGAGATGAGACAGATGAGACAGGTGAGAGATGAGACAGATGAGACAGGGGAGAGATGAGACAGGTGAGAGATGAGACAGGTGAGAGATGAGACAGGTGAGAGATGAGACAGGTGAGAGATGAGACAGGTGAGAGATGAGGACATGATGTGCATCCATGTGGGAGAGAGATGAGACAGGTGAGACAGAGGAGAGATGAGACAAATGAGACAGGTGAGATATGAGACAGGTGAGAGATGAGACAGGTGAGAGATGAGACAGGGGGGAGATGAGACGGGAGAGATGAAACAGGGGAGATATGGGATGGAGAGAGATGAGATGGGAGAGAGATGAGACACTGGAGAGATGAGACACTGGAGAGATGAGACACTGAAGAGATGAGACACTGGAGAGATGAGACACTAGAGAGATGAGACACTGGAGAGATGAGACACTGGAGAGATGAGACACGGGAGAGATGAGACAGGGGGGAGATGAGACGGGAGAGATGAAACAGGGGAGATATGGGATGGAGAGAGATGAGATGGGAGAGAGATGAGAAATGGAGAGATGAGACACTGGAGAGATGAGACACTGGAGAGATGAGACACTGGAGAGATGAGACACGGGAGAGATGAGGTGGGTGGAGATGCGGCAGCCCCTGGTGTAAATCAAGCAGGTGAGCATTGGTGGTGAAGTCATGAAGTGGCGCTCCAGCAGCCGAGGGCATGACAAGCATAAATATGTCATGCAGCATGAACTCATGTCTCATGGCATGGTCTTACATAATCCAAAACGTAAGTCACCTCAATCAGCTCAGTGGCACCGCAGCTTCAAGCATCATCCAATAAGTCAGTCACCAAACCAATGATGCCATCAATTGCAGTCAGAGTTTATCAGCGAAGGCGGCACACTTGTGAAAACTCTTGTCAACCGGCGACTAAACACGCATAGTAACTAATATACTGCGGAGAGACTCAGACACTGTGCATGATTGACTGGCTCTGCTAAAAAAATGTAACACCCAATCTATTTATTTATCTATATATGCTCACCTGTGTGAGTTCTCGTGTGCCTCTTCAGGTCGAAGGTGTCGTTGAAACCCTTGCCACAGTAGCGGCACAGGTATCGCTTCAGGGTTGAGTGGCACTTCAGGTGCCTGTTGAGCAGTCGCTGCAGTGAGAACCGCTTGCCGCAGATCCTGCACTCGAAGTCATTCTCACCGACCTGCTCGCCTGCAGATGGAAGTCCGGTTGCTACTGAGGGATTGAAGGAGTTTGCGAGCTCAAAGTCACGTGACCTTTGCGTTGCCGTCAATATGGCCCCATTAAGTGTAAGCTTATACAGTGTCCAATCACCCATGTGAAGCAGCATTAATCTCATCTATCTATCCCATCTATCTATCCCATCTATCTATCCCATCTATCTATCCCATCTATCTATCCCATCTATCTATCCCATCTATCTATCCCATCTATCTATCCCATCTATCTATCCCATCTATCTATCCCATCTATCTATCCCATCTATCTATCCCATCTATCTATCCCATCTATCAATCCCATCTATCTATCCCATCTATCTATCCCATCTATCTATCCCGTCTATCCCATCCATTTATCCTATCTGTCTCATGTATCCCCTGTCTCTCATATGTTAAATCTGTTCCATCTATCTCTACCCCATCCTTCAGGTCAAGTTGTCTCACCGAAGCCTTGCATGAGGCTGTCACGATGGCCTTTGTCAGAGTCAACTAACGGATTCTTGATGCCGTTGCCATTGTTGACAAAGTTCAAGTCAGACTGGCGATGGCTCTGCTGCTGTTGCTGGTGAAGCTGCTGCTGTTGCTGCAGGTGCTGCTGTTCTTGGAACTGTTGCTGCAGGTGTTGCTGATGATGAAGGAAGCTGCCATAGTGTGGTGGCATCACTCCGAACTGCATCAGAGGTGCATGTAGGTGTAGCGAGTCGTAAATATAATTTAATTTTTACCATAGACGAAGTAGCAATAGATAGAATAAGCAAATTAGTTTGGCTTGCCATTGTAGGCATGCAGGCAGTGACTAACTAATTAATCTGGTTATAAATCATTTAATACTTAAATTAGGTTTATGCGAATGGCTTATATAACACCCGCATTCTTGTAAATGTTAGACCAATTAAATCATGCAACTAATACGCGCGCGCCATTATAGCAAAATATAAAAATATATTGGTTGCCTATAGTCAATGGGTACAGGGCAGTTCTTAGCTTAAATCAGATTTTACAAGTAATAGATTTCGATTCAAAAGCTAAAGGTGTGATGCAACCGATAAAAAATCGTGTATAGGCGTAAATGGAGTTTAGTATAGTTTCTACTGGACCATTTAAGGCGAACGTATAGCAAACTCACCATTGCAGCAGTCTGCGCTGTCTGCAGCCATGACGGTGATACAGCAGCGGAGGCGGCGGCAGCAGCAGCGGCGGCGGCCGCGGCAGCCGCTTGGCATTGCAGCAGTGTGGACATTGATGCCACAGTCGGGAACGAGTTGGCTGACTGTTGTCCGCGTTGGAGTGGCGCAGGCAGCTTAGCCTGGACCCTGGGACTCGAGGAGCTGATCAGCTGGGCGAAGCCGCTGTCTTCGACATCGAGCTCGGCGTCAACTCGATCGTCGTCCGAGTCGTGATCATCGGCCTGATCCCGTCTGGCCGGGAGACGGTCTCCAAGGATGCTGGTGATGCCAAACTTGAGTACAGCGGCCTTCATTGGGACGTTGACCCGCGCGACGCCGCCGCCAACGCCGCCACCGCCGCCGCTTAGGTCGATGGGCGAGTTGCAATTCTCGCGTTCATTGCTGCAGACATCGCCAACGACGCCGCCGCCGCCGCCGCAGATCGCAGAGTCGGCAGCGGATTCAGCCTCCGTGCAGTCTTCTTCGTCAGGCTCTGACCAAGACTTCTGCAACTTCTGTTTACAATTGCTGCCGCTGCCGCTGCTGCTCACCCTTCTCGCCCCTGTCCCGGTAGCTGTTTGCAGTTGCATCTGTTTGACTGTTACAAAAAAAAGAGAATAAAAGGAAGCGAAATTGAATTCTCTTTTGCTTAAATTAGTTTCGTTGGGCAATGCAATTATTTGGCCATTGGCAAGAGCCACACTCACTTGTTGCCGAATAGATGGGACGCGCACACCGCTGATCGAGGCAATTCGGACAGTTGAATAAGATTCAATAATGTTCTCTTGTCCTCCTTCCCCAAGTGTTTTCAATTTAATACGGTAACCGGCCGACACCCACCTCCCACCCACGAAAATTCCAACACACACCCTCCCCAATCGACGGGTCGCCTTGTCAGCAAATTTCCGAATGCCCACACTGGCGCCAACCCCACCCTACCCTGCCAGTGAGCGGGACCAATACGGGCTACGGTCTTCTCTGATTGGCTGGGAGGCTTTGTCAATGTATTTGCAGAGCCCTGGCATTGAAAATTGTCACTTAGATTCCGTTTGAGATAAAAAACTTCTTTATTACGGTTTATGGTTATTTTTTATAGAAAACATGCAAACAGCTGACCGTGATTTATCGATTATATCTGAAGTCACCCATTGTCTTGGTGTCTCATTCTCAGATAAATTCTAATTATAACAAGTAGACATGAAGTATTGAATCAAAGTTACACCATTTTCTAACGCTTGGGTACAGTACCACAGTTGCATAGTGGCACAAAAGTTGAACTAACTGTCAATTGAAATACATAATTTGCTTTCCTTGTTGCAAAATTTGTTTTTTTAGATTTTTATTTGTTCGATGTATATAAAACCTAATTTTACAGAACTTTTAATTCTGAGCCTAGAATTATCAATGATGATCCCACAATTCCTTTTTTTGATCCCACAATTCCCTATTCTGATCCCAGAATTCCCTATTTTGATCCCCGAATTCCCTATTTTGATCTGAGAATTCCCTATTTTGATCTGAGAATTCCCTATTTTGATCTGAGAATTCCCTATTTTGATCTGAGAATTCCCTATTTTGATCTGAGAATTCCCTATTTTGATCTGAGAATTCCCTATTTTGATCTGAGAATTCCCTATTTTGATCCGAGAATTCCCTATTTTGATCTGAGAATTCCCTATTTTGATCTGAGAATTCCCTATTTTGATCTGAGAATTCCCTATTTTGATCTGAGAATTCCCTATTTTGATCCCAGAATTCCCTATTTTGATCCCCGAATTCCCTATTTTGATCTGAGAATTCCCTATTTTGATCTGAGAATTCCCTATTTTGATCCCAGAATTCCCTATTTTGATCCCCGAATTCCCTATTTTGATCTGAGAATTCCCTATTTTGATCCCAGAATTCCCTATTTTGATCCCAGAATTCCCTATTTTGATCCCAGAATTCCCTATTTTGATCCCAGAATTCCCTATTTTGATCTGAGAATTCCCTATTTTGATCCCAGAATTCCCTATTTTGATCCCAGAATTCCCTATTTTGATCCCAGAATTCCCTATTTTGATCCCAGAATTCCCTATTTTGATCCCCGAATTCCCTATTTTGATCTGAGAATTCCCTATTTTGATCTGAGAATTCCCTATTTTGATCCCAGAATTCCCTATTTTGATCCCAGAATTCCCTATTTTGATCTGAGAATTCCCTATTTTGATCCCAGAATTCCCTATTTTGATCTGAGAATTCCCTATTTTGATCCCAGAATTCCCTATTTTGATCCCAGAATTCCCTATTTTGATCCCAGAATTCCCTATTTTGATCTGAGAATTCCCTATTTTGATCTGAGAATTCCCTATTTTGATCCCCGAATTCCCTATTTTGATCCCAGAATTCCCTATTTTGATCCCAGAATTCCCTATTCTGATCCGAGAATTCCCTATTTTGATCCCAGAATTCCCTATTTTGATCCCAGAATTTCCCACTGTAATTCTAGAATTTCTAATTCCAACAGCTCCCACAAGCATACCATTAACCTGGCAGTCAGCTTTCCATTGACAATCTTGACTCAAGCTATGCAGCTTTAGGTTTTTCTGCGTACGGGAGTCATACAGTCATACAGTCTTGCCGCACGCACCTGCAGGCTTCAAGCAGGCAAACTGTCATATTAAACAAAAACAAAGCTATGGAAACGGTAGGTACGGTACGCCTCCTTAGCAGGTCCCCCGCGTGTTCAGCGGACCGAGAAAGTCCGCGCCACCATTGCATATTGGAGACAGCAGCAGCAGCAGCAGCAGCAGCAGCAAGAAGTTAAGAATGCGCATTGGATGGCAAGACAATTAAAGGCTTGAATATGAAGGTAAACTATAGCTTCATCGTGCATCTCTTAAAAAGCGTGTTGCCCTTATGAGAAGCACGCATAGAAGAATCACTATATTCACGGCTTTGCTTGCTTGACCCTGGCAGGGGGTCGCTCGCTTCTCTTCTTCAAGTGGCGGTTGGGGGGACCCGCCATAGTGAAAACAATGACAATCACGACACGGACAGGTCTGTGTATAAAAAATAACTTTGCCCCTGCATGGTTGCTCCGCACAGTTTGACAGGGCCCGCATCGCAACTCATGCTGCACTTCACTTTCCATTTTTTTCAATTCGCTTTTTCATTTTCTTGTGGGAACTTTGAAATTTGATGAATATATATAGACAAGATGCATACAGGTGGATACAGACACTTATTTACACCTTGTCAATGAAAGCAGCAGAATTCGAAGCTATTGATATAATTTTTGGATGCGGGTTGGATATAAGGCCGGGAAATTTCTACTTATTTTGATGCGGAATTATTGGCTGAATTAGCTTCATCACCCATGTACAATGGATGGAGCACATGCAATTTCTTGAAATATCCGGGCATACCCCCTGCAGTTTTGGGAATTGGGCTGTAATATCCCTGTTTGTCACGCTAGACGATATAGAGCTAAAGACACGAGGAATCAAGATAGGTTATTTTGAAAATAAGTGCTTTAAGGTGTGTGATAAAGGCTGAGACTAGAGATAGACGTAGGGGGGAGAATTGATGGGTGGGGTACACTAGATGGAGGGTGAGATAGATAGACGGAGGGTGAGATAGACGGAGGGTGAGATAGACGGAGGGTGAGATAGACGGAGGGTGAGATAGACGGAGGGTGAGATAGACGGAGGGTGAGATAGACGGAGGGTGAGATAGACGGAGGGTGAGATAGACGGAGGGTGAGATAGACGGAGGGTGAGATAGACGGAGGGTGAGATAGACGGAGGGTGAAAGAGTGAGGGAAATGAAAGTTAAGGGAGTGAGCACTGGGGAGGAGACCTGAGACCGGTGAGTCCACCTCACAGGTGGGACCCATAGGCGCCCGCAGGTCGATAGCTAGCTGTTATTCATGCTAGAATGAGTAGGCAAAATTCAACTAAACATTTTAAAGCAGCAACAAAGAAGCAGCTCAGCATTTTGCGCATTGCTTTAGAGAATAGGCAGGAATCCCGCTTCTCAAAGCTATAGCTCGCTGCTGCCGAGAAATGGCATTGTCTAGCCGCTGCAGAGTCCGGGCCATCGGTCTCAGGGCCACCTCTGATCCCCGTGGCCTCCATCCACTCAGCCCAACACCTCAAGCTCAGGAAGAAATCAACCAGCTGTGACCGGCCAACTGAGACTTCAACAGTTCCAAGTCTGTATAATGGCCTCCCTAACTAATCAATCCTTTAAAATGCGGGAATGACAGAAAGGAATTATAGAACAGCAGAGAGTTGGAAAGAAAAGATGGTATTAGTGCAGAAGCAGCTGCAACAGTTCCATATCGACCCAGCAATAGACTAGATGCATTGTCATGTTACTACTCTGCCTCACACTTGAAGTGGGCTTCGGTTTGGGAAAATGGGAGCATTGTTTAAGAGGAGTGAGAAGACATCAGAGTGGCACTACTCAAGTCTATAACTGTTCCCAGAACCTCTATTCAATCGTGCCACATTATCGACCTTCGATGGCTGGCTTAACATTGAAACTGAAACCAAGTAGACAGGTTAACACCTGTCTATCTCCGCATTTTCTGATTTGCGCGAGACTGCAGATGTGGCTGCTAATTTTCTGTTCTGAAGCGTCTCTGATTTGACACTTTCAGAAAGCTGAGATTTGAGACTGACTCAAAAATTCCGCTGAGATTTGAGACCGACTCAAAAATTCCGCTGAGATTTGAGACTGACTCAAAAATTCCGCTGAGATTTGAGACTGACTCAAACAATCAATCAGCTGAGATTTGAGACTGACTCAAAAATTCCGCTGAGATTTGAGACTGACTCAAACAATCCATCCGCTGAGATTTGAGACTGACTCAAAAATTCCGCTGAGATTTGAGACTGACTCAAAAATTCCGCTGAGATTTGAGACTGACTCAAACAATCCATCAGCTGAGATTTGAGACTGACTCAAACAATCCATCAGCTGAGATTTGAGACTGAGTAAAACATTCCGCTGAGTTTTGAGACTGACTCAAACAATCCATCAGCTGAGATTTGAGACTGACTCAAACAATCCATCAGCTGAGATTTGAGACTGACTCAAACAATCCATCAGCTGAGATTTGAGACTGACTCAAAAATTCCGCTGAGATTTGAGACTGACTCAAACAATCAATCAGCTGAGATTTGAGACTGACTCAAAAATTCCGCTGAGATTTGAGACTGACTCAAACAATCCATCCGCTGAGATTTGAGACTGACTCAAAAATTCCGCTGAGATTTGAGACTGACTCAAAAATTCCGCTGAGATTTGAGACTGACTCAAACAATCCATCAGCTGAGATTTGAGACTGACTCAAACAATCCATCAGCTGAGATTTGAGACTGACTCAAACAATCCATCAGCTGAGATTTGAGACTGAGTAAAACATTCCGCTGAGTTTTGAGACTGACTCAAACAATCCATCAGCTGAGATTTGAGACTGACTCAAACAATCCATCAGCTGAGATTTGAGACTGACTCAAACAATCCATCAGCTGAGATTTGAGACTGAGTAAAACATTCCGCTGAGTTTTGAGACTGACTCAAACAATCCATCAGCTGAGATTTGAGACTGACTCAAACAATCCATCAGCTGAGATTTGAGACTGACTCAAACAATCCATCAGCTGAGATTTGAGACTGACTCAAACAATCCATCAGCTGAGATTTAAGACTGATTCAAACAATCCATCAGCTGAGATTTGAGACTGACTCAAACAATCCATCAGCTGAGATTTGAGACTGACTCAAACAATCCATCAGCTGAGATTTAAGACTGATTCAAACATTCAGCTGAGATTTGAGACTGACTCAAACATTCAGCTGAGATTTGAGACTGACTCAAACAATCCATCAGCTGAGATTTAAGACTGATTCAAACATTCAGCTGAGATTTGAGACTGACTCAAACAATCCTATAGCTGAGATTTGAGACTGACTCAAACAATCCATCAGCTGAGATTTGAGACTGACTCAAACAATCCATCAGCTGAGATTTGAGACTGACTCAAACAATCCATCAGCTGAGATTTGAGACTGACTCAAACAATCCATCAGCTGAGATTTAAGACTGATTCAAACATTCAGCTGAGATTTGAGACTGACTCAAACAATCCTATAGCTGAGATTTGAGACTGACTCAAATAATCCATCAGCTGAGATTTGAGACTGACTCAAATAATCCATCAGCTGAGATTTGAGACTGATTCAAACAATCCATCAGCTGAGATTTGAGACTGACTCAAACAATCCATCAGCTGAGATTTGAGACTGACTCAAACAATCCATCAGCTGAGATTTGAGACTGACTCAAACAATCCATCAGCTGAGATTTGAGGCTGACTCAAACAATCCATCAGCTGAGATTTGAGACTGACTCAAACAATCCATCAGCTGAGATTTGAGACTGACTCAAACAATCCATCAGCTGAGATTTGAGACTGACTCAAACAATCCATCAGCTGAGATTTGAGACTGACTCAAACAATCCATCAGCTGAGATTTGAGACTGACTCAAACAATCCATCAGCTGAGATTTGAGACTGAGTCAAACAATCCATCAGCTGAGATTTGAGACTGACTCAAACAATCCATCAGCTGAGATTTGAGACTGACTCAAACAATCCTATAGCTGAGATTTGAGACTGACTCAAACATTCCTTTAGCTGAGATTTGAGACTGACTCAAACAATCCATCAGCTGAGATTTGAGACTGACTCAAACAATCCATCAGCTGAGATTTGAGACTGACTCAAACAATCCTTAAACTAGGCTAATTAGAAAAAAATTATCAAGATTTAACGCAGCCTGATGGGATCATTCGCTAAAAATCCTTTCTATATGTAAACAAAGCTTTACTTATAAACAAACAACTCGTAGCGGACCGGATGCTGCTAACCTGGCTTGACAACAAGTTTATGTTCTGCTCTATAAGATTTACTTTTTTTAATTCGCCATTATGCATGCCTGCAAGTTGGTGTTCAAAAATGCATAAATAGTTAATGAAGTTCTTAGAGTAAAATAAAATTTAGATTTATTATTTTTTCGTGACTTGTTAATAATAAACAAGCTAAATGCATAGGATTGGATTTAGAATAATGGTACACAGAACTATTCAATGGATCGTTTAAATACTCGATCGGTGCAGGTGAACTCACTGCTAATTTCAAATTGATGTCCATCTTGAATTGACTAACTTGGGTAGAAAGGCTATATTTGTTACCTTTGCGTGTATGATTATTACAGCTATAACACTTCTATTTTTAACGCATACTAAACCAAACCCTGTGGATCCCATTGTTCACCACATGCAAATCCCATTTTTCACCCCATGCAAACCCCATTGTTCACCACATGCAAATCCCATTTTTCACCCCATGCAAACCCCATTGTTCACCACATGCAAACCCCATTGTTCACCACATGTAAATCCCATTGTTCACAATTGCAAATCCCATTGTTCACAATTGCAAATCCCATTGTTCACAATTGCAAATCCCATTGTTTACACATGCAAATCCCATTGTTTATACATGCAAATCCCATTGTTTACACATGCAAATCCCATTGTTCACAATTGCAAATCCCATTGTTCACAATTGCAAATCCCATTGTTCACAATTGCAAATCCCATTGTTTACACATGCAAATCCCATTGTTTATACATGCAAATCCCATTGTTTACACATGCAAATCCCATTGTTTACACATGCAAATCCCATTGTTTACACATGCAAACCTCATTGTTCACCCCATGCAGATCCCATTGTTCACCCCATGCAGATCCCATTGTTCACCACATGCAAACCCCATTGTTCACCACATGCAAACCCCATTGTTCACCACATGCAAACCCCATTGTTCACCACATGCAAACCCCATTGTTTACACATGCAAATCCAATTGTTAACAAATGCAAATCCCATTGTTTACACATACAAACCCCATTGTTTACACATGCAAATCCAATTGTTAACAAATGCAAATCCCATTGTTCACCACATGCAAACCCTATTGTTAACTTACACAAACCCTATTGTTCACCACGCGAAAATCCCATTGTTACCACATGCAAATCCCATTGTTCACACATCTGTACAACTCTAATTCTTACACACGTCTCACACAAGCAATTCCGAAATATAATTGAAGCTTTTCTATTTCGCTGGCAGAATTGGCAGCGAATGCAGGCAAGGATTGGACTCAAAAGACAATTGCAGTTACGGAATGACTTGCTATAACTGCTCATTATCTTAGTTATTGTATTTTAGTGGGGCCGCTAAGACTAATGTAAGTGTATATCCTTCACAAGTGAATTCTGAATTTGCCCGTTTTCGTGTCCGTGTGCTCGGAGGCAGACACAGTCACGGCCGCCAGTGGAAATTTGAATTGAAAGTTGAAGAGAGAGAGAAAAAAAACGACACATTTTATAACTGTGCTCTCACAATGGAGTTTAGAATTAACAGACAAGCAGATATACACATTTCACCCCTCCGCATAGTGAATTGGATTGGCACAGTAAACGGAGGGGATAAGCCAATTCGAGAATGCGTTAACTACAGCTGTTTCTCTTTATTTTTTTAGCAATTTTCTAGCACTGACCACCAGCAGATTTTGAGCACAATACAACTAGAGGCTAACTGTGCCAATGAAGGGTGTCTCTACACGCCAAAAATGCTCAAGGGGTATTGGTCACCAGTTAAGCTTCTTTAAGTTGGAATTAAATATGGTTAATATCCCAACAGAAATGCTCTCTAGAGACGCACAATAGCTAAGCCTATTAAATACTTGCCGTTTCTTATTGCGTCCCTGGTGCAATTTACTAATTCATTGTCTAAAGTTATTCTGTTGTTGCTAAGCGAAGGTTGACTGGCTAAAGACGGAAAGTGGTCTGAGATACACCCCTGCATTGTATTCAGAGGCCTGTATGCGGCTTATAATGCTCAGAATATGGGGCAATAAATGTTTGCTGCCTGTTTGAGCACAATGTCCGCTCAGCAACTGCGGGCTGGGCTGCTTCGCTACTGAGGAAGCGGCGGCAAACGGTCATAAAAATTGTTTACGAGGACCAGGCTAAAATGCTCAAAGACTTGTTATAAAATTTGAGCCCGAGGCTTTAAAACCCGTTCGAATTCGTGTTCCATACTGCCCAATGTCCAGGTGTCATCCGTAAGCCCGATATAGGTTGTGGCCATAGACATGAGGTTAGGTGCAGGGTTAGTCTGCTCAAGCAAATGCGTGGGTGGCACCAAAACTGTTTGGATCTATAGGAGATTAGATTGACTTTTCCGGTAATATCTGACAAGCCATTCTCAACCAATCGTTGACCCCACTCAATTTTCATGAGTTCTCTAATGAGATTCGTCAGAATTCTCCAGTGAGATTCGTCAGAATTCTCCAGTGAGATTCGTCAGAATTCTCCAGTGAGATTCGTCAGAATTCTCCAGTGAGATTCGTCAGAATTTTGCAGTGAGATTCGTCAGAATTCTCCAGTGAGATTCGTCAGAATTCTGCAGTGAGATTCGTCAGAATTCTGCAGTGAGATTCGTCAGAATTGTCCAGTGAGATTCGTCAGAATTCTGCAGTGAGATTCGTCAGAATTCTCCAGTGAGATTCGTCAGAATTCTGCAGTGAGATTCGTCAGAATTCTGCAGTGAGATTCGTCAGAATTCTCCAGTGAGATTCGTCAGAATTCTGCAGTGAGATTCGTCAGAATTATCTTTTGAGCCAGAGTTTTAATTAAGCCGGTGGGACTGGCTGTATTGCCCTGAAACGCACGAACAACTGCCTGATTGTCAGCTCATTTAAGACCCTCAGGTGGGAAATCAGTTTTGCGTGGCGTTGAGGATTGCACACCATCAGAGTGTGGGCTGAGGGTCTGAGTCGAGGATCAGTGCTCAAACTCTGCGCGCCCGCATGGAGGTCGAGTTGAGTGCGCCGCCCTCGGCCCACTTACACGGATGGGGGAAAACTGTGATGAAAGTGACAGTAAAGAATGGCCCAGCTCTCGCTCTGTGTCGACCATGCTCTTTCAGCGCTTGTCTGTTTTTTCTCGCGCGCCTAAAATTCTACTGATCCACTTCAAACGGCTTTGCCCCGTGCCGACTGCTGCCCGCTGGCGAGTGGCGACAGAGGAGCTCGCTGAGCCGTGACAAAGGCACCGCGGAATAGATAGATAGATAGATAGATAGATAGATAGATAGATAGATAGATAGTTAGATAGATAGATAGATAGATAGATAGATAGATAGATAAATAGATAGATAGATAGATAGATAGATAGATAGATAGATAGATAGATAGATAGATAGATAGTTAGATAGATAGATAGATAGATAGATAGATAGATAGATAGATAGATAGATAGATAGATAGATAGATAGATAGATAGATAGATAGATAGATAGATAGATAGATAGATAGATAGATAGATAGATAGATAGATAGATAGATAGATAGATAGATAGATAGATAGATAGATAGTTAGATAGATAGATAGATAGATAGATAGATAGATAGATAGATAGATAGATAGATAGATAGATAGATAGATAGATAGATAGATAGATAGATAGATAGATAGATAGATAGATAGATAGATAGATAGATAGATAGATAGATAGATAGATAGATAGATAGATAGATAGATAGATAGATAGATAGATAGATAGATAGATAGTTAGATAGATAGATAGATAGATAGATAGATAGATAGATAGATAGATAGATAGATAGATAGATAGATAGATAGATAGATAGATAGATAGATAGATAGATAGATAGATAGATAGATAGATAGATAGATAGATAGATAGATAGATAGATAGATAGATAGATAGATAAATAGATAGATAGATAGATAGATAGATAGATAGATAAATAGATAGATAGATAGATAGATAGATAGATAGATAGATAGGCGTGGCGCATCATTTCGTCAGTCGCAGGCCAGTGCCCACACCAACTTAGCTGATCGTGCAGCGCTCAGTATTAACTCCGGATTGCCTTGCAGCTTAGATTGCTGCGGCAGGTCTGGCAGTCGCACAGGTGAGTAGCGCAGGTATTCTCGCCCAGCTGGACTATCGGGTTTCAATCCCATCAGAAGAAAGCGAGGCACGCAGCCTGGAATTCGTGCGGTCACGCCCACCAGGCTGCAATTGCTTCTTCTACTCAGCCCCGCTCGCTCCGCGGTCTTACCGATGGCGACGAGGTGGGAATTTCAGGAGGCTCGCGTTCGCCCTGTCAAAGGATTTGACGGGTTTGACAGAGCGGCATAGTGTGGAGCTTTTATTTAAGCCCCCCTCTTTAACGATGTCTGTTCGGGAGGTCGGTAAGGAACACTGGTATAAAGTAGGAGAGGTGGGCGTGGCTGCATGGGTGCGAAACAGCAGAAGTTTAAAGCGAGCATCGCCGAAATCTGAGCTCTGGATTCGGGCCTGCTGAGTCGATATACCGGCTGGAGTTGCTCGACGGGCTTGACACAGC
Organism: Macrostomum hystrix; assembly: GCA_950097015.1. NCBI lineage: Eukaryota > Metazoa > Platyhelminthes > Macrostomidae > Macrostomum > Macrostomum hystrix. The sequence goes on from CATNEN010000012.1 coordinate 3,662,927, forward strand.
GATGACAGTTCGGTGAGGGGCTTTCGCTGGCGAAAGTGAGGAATTAAGACCCGGCGCTATGTGCATTTGCGTGAGTGTGTGTGTGTGTGTGTGTGTGTGTGTGTGGGTGTGTGTTGTGCAGTTGCCACGCCACCCACTAATTAATTTTTGAGAGCTTCTAACATGCATGGAGCGACTCCATAATTTAGCAAGTGTATAATCTACTCGGATAATTGCTCCCCCCTGATATCCCAGAGACACCGTATAATATGGTTCGCTGTTTGGAGCAACAGGTAGTTGTCAAGATATTCAACTCAATAACACACAAAATTCCCATCTTAAATTCCTAATTGGGTCCTCTGAAATCCATGTGAATTATAACCACGCATTTTATGCGAGCTTGCTAATATATATCTTTGCAGCGAGACGATCCCATAATGATAGAAAAATTCAGATTTACAGTGGAACGACTGCGTTACAACTTGGTTTCTTGGGTCAATTAAATACGATTGTGCTTTCTTACACATAACATTGACTTATATGAATAAATGTTAAATATTGAGTAGATGTGGGCTTCGATTGCAAAAAAAGCGGATCGAGCTCATGGAATTTGGCTTCTTTGTTTACCAGCCACCTGCGACGACCAAATTATTTAGCCGTTCAGTTGTAGTGCTTAAGAATCAGATCAGTTTTAAACTCGATTATAGCTCGATTGGGACATATTGCCAGCATTCCCACCATTTATTTTACGTATTTTACGTATAAACTTATCTAGCGGCATTTTTTTACTTTTTAAAACAAAACGAATATCTTTCGCTATGTAGGTAGCAGGCTTTGCGATTCCTAATAGCAGCTCACACAATGAAATTTTATTTTCTAAAGCATAATCTAGACTTCAGTTGTAAAGATATTAAATAAGTGCATCGGTCTACCTTTTAAATGACTAAACAGCATATTTTTTCATAACTGTCTTACAATATACCATTGTTCTCTTTTGCCTCCTGTAAGGCTGTAACGTTGTAAAACAGCGGCTTATAAAGTATACACCCATTACTATTAGTTCAGTTTGCTCAACATCCTACCAATACTTTTGTGTCAAAGTTAGGATTGGCACTATGAATCCTTATTCTAGATCAAAGTGTCTTATGCTTCTAAAAGTTCTAGTTGCTTTAGCAACTCTCAAAACTAGCTATGCATCAACTGAGTGTGTGAAACAGCAAACGGAAATTCAGAAAAAGCTCGGGGAAGAAGCTATCCGTTCGAAATTTGTTTCAGAAGTAAGTTCTAATCGATTTTCTCAGTCGTTGCTTTTGTATTTTTTCTTCAACGTAAACACTAACAGTCCACTCCGGTAACAAATGATCTGATTAAGAGTAGGACTACCAAGCCATTTTGCCGCCCGTTTTCATACCAAGGGAGAGGGAAAAATGCAGAAAAATCCTCCTTGAAACTTTTTGGCAGCGCCTGAATGCTAACAGCGTTGGGTGGTGACTGATTGGTTGACTGACTAGACGATGGTGTACTGTGGTTGAGCTGCGACTAGTATTTTGGCTTGATCAGTGAAATTGGAGAAATTTGCGCCAAGGGTGTTCATAGTGTCCTATTTCCACCTTTTGTAGCCCTTGTTGAAGGTCTACCAAATGCGTCTAGATAAAGGTAGGTGACCACCGAAGATGGAGATGATGCAGGCACATTCGGGTGACATGCAGATAAATTTTGAAGGCCTGGCTAGGCCGCACTGAGGCGCAGTGCTAATTAGTGTAACCGGGTGTATAAAATACACTAGTGCTTATGGGAAAATGTAACCTTTGGTCAGAAACATTGAATATCTCTGAAGAGCAGGTGACTTAATTGTGGTTACAGAAGATGCACAAGTGTTTGCATTGTTCTGTTTGGGTGCAGCACAATTTTTTTGGGGAGGATTCCCCATTGGTAGTTCTACTAATAATTATCTCAAAGTGATCTAGTTATATGTGGCCTTTAATTAAAAAGCCAACATGTAAAAGTTGTTTTCTGCTTTATTTTGATATTAAACTATTTTCTCATTTATTAGTCTGATTATTTATTGACTATTTTAATATACTTATACAGTATACAATTATATATATTATAATGAAAGTAATAAGAAAGCACACATGTGTACTATGTATCCATATCCATATCTATTATTAAAAAAACTTCCTTTGCTGCCATCTATTAAATAATGTGATTTACTAACTCATATGCATATAACTCAGAAATGCAACAGACCTAAGGCCAAGGGCTAATATAGGTTGGGACTCAACAGGTTCCTAATGTAGCATTGAAATCTTTAGAACTCAAGTCCCCAACACCATACCAGGGAATTAAGATTTTCTATTGTAGGCAGTCTTAATTAGAGCATTTGTAATAAAATCTACAAAACCTTTCTCCCAACAGGCTGAGGACTAGAAAGCCCCCACCACACCATGTGCAATGTGGCATTGGATTTTTTAAAGGGCTTTATTGTATGGGAAGTAAGTTTTCGAACCCTTATCTATATCCTGTAACTTCCTATAGTCATATCTGTAACATATCATATTACTGTCTTTAATAATCAAACTATTATAATATTGGAACTTAATATTTGAATAGCTAACTAACTACCTTGTAATAAAAAATGTACAATGTTGCTACTAAAATATTTGAGATGCTAGGCTGTGGCTTCAGTTAATACACCCTACCAAATTACAGGATGTGATAGTTCAATGAGCGTTTTCACTTATGTTTTTGTATTCTTGGGACTATATTTGTTTATCATTTGCAGAAAATAAAATGCATATTATGAAACATTAAACTTTTATTACTTCTTTATTTTATAGTTCATTTTCACCAATGAGACCAAGCCAAAGCTTCTAATGACATGGGCAGGCAACCAGGTATGTCTTGCAAGCAAAGTTACAGTTCCGTGATTATAAAAAAAAGCTATGTACTGGTTTTTTTATAAATATAATCTAGTTTACATTCCTTTAACATCTTGCAGACACTCATCATGGTGACACTTCACACCCAAGGCATTCTCACGCGGGACTCTAGTGTCTATCGCAGCACTAATGATGGCAGAAGCTTTGTTGACATCACCGCCAAGATTAGCGGCACTACTGGCAACTCCTCGCTGCTTGTCTCCCAGTCAAATGGCCTTCAAAGAAATCCGACTAAGCCTGATCGAATCTACCTGGCCTGCCACGATCCAGCCAGTATTGGCGGTGCTGCTGGCCTTCTTTATTACACCTTCGATGGCGGCGCCACCTGGCACAGGTCCAGCCCCGGCTTCCCTGTGCAGTCAGCTGAGATTCAGTTCCACATGGACAATCCTGATCAGCTGCTGGCACTCTCTGGCTCTAGACTCTATCTGTCTAATAATTCAGGCCAGAATTGGCAGCAGATTAAGGAGCGCGTCTTAAAGGTAACTCATTCTGATCCCTGTCCTTCAGGTTGATCTGGTCATTGCAATCCCTGTCCTTCAGGTTGATCTGGTCATTGCAATCCCTGTCCTTCAGGTTGATCTGGTCATTGCAATCCCTGTGCTTCAGGTTGATCTGGTCATTGCAATCCCTGTCCTTCAGGTTGATCTGGTCATTCTAATCCCTGTCCTTCAGGTTGATCTGGTCATTGTAATTCCTGTCCTTCAGGTTGATCTGGCCATTCTAATCCCTGTCCTTCAGGTTGATCTGGTCATTCTAATCCCTGTCCTTCAGGTTGATCTGGTCATTGCAATCCCTGTCCTTCAGGTTGATCTGGTCATTGTAATTCCTGTCCTTCAGGTTGATCTGGTCATTCCAATTTCTACCAATCTAATCCCAGTTGTGAATCCTTGCTTCCCAGGCCTCCTGGGGAGTCAGCGCTGGGGACAAGGACGCAATCTACGCCACCTACAGAGCTGAAGACGCATCCAGCAGCTTTTTGTCCCTGCTGCGCGACACCAAAATCGGCGGCGGCAGTTCGTCAGCCAATCGGCGCGTGGCGGGCAACAGCCTGGCGAAGTCTACGGATCTGGGCGCCAAATGGCTGCTCATTGCTGAGAAGATCTACTCGCATACTAACAAGGACGGCTTCTTGTTTATCTCCAAATCGGATGACGATAGCAGTGACGCGCGGCATTTGGAGGTTCGGATAAGTTTTTTGCTTTTTTGGGCACTAAAATGCACTAAAATGGGTACCAGCATCAGCTGGGTTAGTTGACTGAACAGACTGAACAGCTGTACGCAGCCTTCAGATGCCCCTAGCAATAGCTGCCGCATAACAAAAAGTAATAATATTTGCTGGAGGGCAGTGGCACATCATTTGGCAACACCTAGACCCGCAGCCAGCGAGGAGGCAATTCTGCCCATTTCGCTGACGCCTGAGCACACACGCACACAGATACCGTACGCAGGCACACGCTCACACAGGTGTGTACATCTGCCCTGACTTTCTCATCGTCAGGCAGTGTACACTTCACGGTGCCTTGGAGGTTGGCCCTCAAGGGCGTAAATTGCACGACAAGCCCCCAAAGCCTTCTCTCCGCGGCTGCGCCCCAAATGAATGTGGCCTCGCCGCGGATCGAGCTCAGGCACCTTGGTGCGAGGGGCAAACGTGTTAACCGCTCTGTTACTCACTCTCCTAGCTGCAGCGTTATAACTTTACCTTAATTTCATCCCAATACCTGCCCAGGTGTCCACAGACTTTGGTAAGACATTCAATCGCGCCCTGCTGCCCTCGGCCACACCGGACAGATATTTTGTCATCTTGGGCACCAGCGACGGTCTGGCCTTTGTTCATATGGCAGCCGGTAACTTCAGGGGCTACGGCACACTCTACACCTCCAATAGCCTTGGCCGGGTGTTTTCCAAGTCTCTGGAGCGTCACTTCTACCCGCCATTTGAGGCTAACAGCGATTTCTACCAGGTTGAGTCCATGCGGGGCACCTTCGTAACCACCGTGCTGCACGAGGACTCCTCCATGCACACCGTCATCACGCACAACCGGGGCGCCGTCTGGAAGCATCTGGACAAGCCGGAGGGTGTGCCGTGTCCGATCACAGATTCCTGCCACCTGCAGGTGAGGAAGTTATTGCTGCGATGATGCCAATTCCAGATCAGTTTTAGAAGTTTTTATTGACTTTTTTACTCCTATTATTTAATTTGAAGCTCGTCTTGACATTTGAAATCCCATATAAATAACAATTTAAAATCCCAAATGAGTTAAGATTTGAAATCCCATAGTAATTAAGATTTGGAATCCCATATCAAGATTTGAAATCCCATATCAAGATTTGAAATCCCATATCAAGATTTGAAATCCCATATCAAGATTTGAAATCCCATATCAAGATTTGAAATCCCATATCAAGATTTGAAATCCCATATCAAGATTTCAAATCCCATATCAAGATTTGAAATCCCATATCAAGATTTCAAATCCCATATCAAGATTTGAAATCCCATATCAAGATTTGAAATCCCATATCAAGATTTGAAATCCCATATTAAGATTTGAAATCCCTTACAAAGATTTGAAATCCCATACAAAGATTTGAAATCCCATATTGAGATTTGAAATCCCACATTGAGATTTGAAATCACATTTTTAGATAAAAATCCCATATTAAGATTTAAAGTCCTATATTTATATTTCAAATCCCAAATGAAAGATTTGAAATCCCATATCAAGATTTGAAATCCCATATCAAGATTTGAAATCCCATATTAAGATTTGAAATCCCTTACAAAGATTTGAAATCCCATATTGAGATTTGAAATCCCACATTGAGATTTGAAATCACATTTTTAGATAAAAATCCCATATTAAGATTTAAAGTCCTATATTTATATTTCAAATCCCAAATGAAAGATTTGAAATCCCATATCAAGATTTGAAATCCCATATCAAGATTTGAAATCCCATATTAAGATTTGAAATCCCTTACAAAGATTTGAAATCCCATACAAAAATTTGAAATCCCATATTGAGATTTGAAATCCCATATAATTCCCATTTTGAAACCCCTATTTTAGGCTCCCGAAGCGCACACCCACATTACGGCTACAGTTAATGAATTATTAAACGCACATTGCAGGTTGCCTACCGTTACAGCCTCAAGCGAGGCGTACCCGCTGACCAGCCTAGGTCCGCGCCCAGCGCTGCCGGCCTGCTTGTAGTTCACGGCCACGTCGCGGCCAGCCTACAGTCCAGCCCTGCCGACGTGTTCGTCAGCAGCGACGGCGGCTATTCCTGGTACCGGGCCCTGACCGGGCCGCACATTGTCCAGATTGGCAACAATGGCAACTTTTTAGTGGCTGTTGAAAAGCCAATCAACGGCACATCGCCTCAGGTTGTGAAGTTCAGCACGGACGCTGGCAGATGTTGGCACAGTCACAAGTTCACCAACGAGAAGTACACTTTCACCGGTCTGCTGACAGAGCCGGGACACAGGGCCCTCACCGTGGCTATCTGGGGCTTCGATAGCGACTCGCACCTCTGGCGGGTGGGTGTTGAAGGTCTACCACATGCTTTTGCGTGCTGCTTGCGTAGGCGGTGGTGGTCGGTTGACTCCTTGAAGATGGTGGTCAGTTGACCCTTCAAGATGGTGGTCAGTTGACCCCTTTAAGATGGTGGTCAGTTGACCCCTTCAAAATGGTGGTCAGTTGACCCCTTTAAGTTGGTGGTCAGTTTTGACCCTTCAAAATGGTGGTCAGTTGACCCCTTCAAGATGGTGGTCAGTTGACCCCTTCAAAATGGTGGTCAGTTGACCCCTTCAAGATGGTGGTCAGTGACCCTTCAAGATGGTGGTCAGTTGACCCCTTCAAGATGGTGGTCAGTTGACCCCTTCAAGATGGTGGTCAGTTGACCCCTTTAAGATGGTGGTCAGTTGACCCCTTCAAGATGGTGGTCAGTGACCCTTCAAGATGGTGGTCAGTTGACCCCTTCAAGATGGTGGTCAGTTGACCCCTTCAAGATGGTGGTCAGTTGACCCTTCAAAATGGTGGTCAGTTGACCCCTTCAAGATGGTGGTCAGTTGACCCCTTTAAGATGGTGGTCAGTTGACCCCTTCAAAATGGTGGTCAGTTGACCCCTTCAAAATGGTGGTCAGTTGACCCCTTCAAAATGGTGGTCAGTTGACCCCTTCAAAATGGTGGTCAGTTGACCCCTTCAAAATGGTGGTCAGTTGACCCCTTTCGGATGACTTAACAATTTCTATAGAGTCGTTAAAAATTTTGATGGGCCACTAGATAGATCGAGTTTCAATGTGTTTAGAAAAATGGGTCAATGGATCCTTTTCAGGTAGATTATTGATGTGACAGGTGTCAGATGATATTAACTTCATATATCACATATTGATGTTTGTTTATTGATCACGGTAAAAATATAAAATATCAATTTGGCAGCATTAATCGTGACGAATTTTCCCCTACCGCTTTAGCATCAAGCGAGTATAATCTAAAAATACTATCTCTTACAGGTGAATAACAAGTTTTTGTATATCAGAAACTAGCGCCTAGAAGGCAGTAACAGAGGTCTGTACTTGAACTGTATATCCAGTTACCAGTTACTCAGTTATCTGAGCTGGCCATGTCTTGTATTAAGCTTTTACAGTTCTTATCTAGGCGCTAACACTGAATAAAGCAGACATTTTATTCTGAGTGAGTCATTGGGTTAGTGTACGGGTGTCGTTACTTATAAACAGTTATTTATAATTATATGTATCTGTCGACTCTGAATTCGCGTTCTTGCCTAATGATAATAGTGCGCTATGTTCTTTCCTGCACTGTCTGCTGTTCTATTCTTCTCTGAATGTTCCTTCATGTTCTCTGCTCACATATTTCTCTGCCCGTTCCTTCCTTCTACCCTATCTCCTCTACCCCATCTCTTCTATACCATCTCCTCTACCCCATCTCCTCTGTACCATCTCCTCTACCCCATCTCCTCTATACCCCATCTCCTCTACCCCATCTCTTCTATACCATCTCCTCTACCCCATCTCCTCTATACCCCATCTCCTCTACGCCATCTCATCTACCCATCTCCTCCACCTCATTCCTTCTACCCCATCTCCTCTACCTCATCTTCTCCACCCCATCTCCTCTACACCTTTTCTCCTCCACCTCATTCCTTCTACCCTATCTCCTCCACATCATTCCTTCTACGCCATCTCCTCCACCTCATTCTTTCTACCCCATCTCCTCCACCTTATCCCTTCCACCTAATTCCTTCTACCCCATCTCCTCCACTCCATCTCCTCCACTCCATTTTCCCACCCATTCCTTCCACCCATCTCTCACCCCATTCCTTGTCCCTATCTTATCTAGCATATTGTCTACTTCATCTGCAATCGTCAATGCCCCAGGTGTTCGTCATTGACCTCAGCGCTCTACTGGATCGTGCCTGCACTGATGCCGATTACGAATCGTGGCTAAGCAATGGCGATGTAAACTACGGCAACGCCAGTCACCAGGCGTGCGTGCTGGGCGCCAATGAGACCATCAAGCGACTCCGGCCCGAGAGCATGTGCTCAAGCAGCTACAGCTACACGCCCCAGGCCGCCTACTCGCCTTGCCTCTGCACCAAAGACGACTTTGAATGCGAGTACGGCTACACCCGGCCGGTGAATAGCATGGACTGCAAGCCGGATCCGGATGTGCCAACGCCAAGGATCTGCGACGCTGACACCGTTACAGAGATCATCACCGAGGGCTACAGAAAACTGCCTGGCAACCGTTGCGAGGGCGGCTTTAAACCCAAAGTTACTCAACAGGTGGGTTTTAGTTTACTGAAGTATTAAAGTTCATTTGCGAAAAAAGTAACTTCGTTTAACTATATAACAAAAACTTTTTTTTAAACTCAGTTAAAAAAGCATTTTCCGTTAAAAAAAACTAAAACTTCTGCTTACAAAAACTGAAACTCGTTTAAAAGTTTTTACAATAGAGGCGTTAGTCTTCATTAGTATTCGTTAGTATTCGTTTGAAATCGTTAGATTTCGTTATAAATCGTTAGATTTCGTTATAAAGCGTTAGATTTCGTTAGAACTCGTTAGATTTCGTTAGAAATCGTTAGATTTCGTTAGAAATCGTTAGATTTCGTTAGAAATCGTTAGATTTCGTTAGAAATCGTTAGATTTCGTTAGAAATCGTTAGATTTCGTTAGAAATCGTTAGATTCCATTAGATTTCGTTAGAAATCGTTATAAATTGTTAGATTTCGTCAGGCATTGTCAGTATTCGCAGGGATTGGACTTTTCAGTTTAAATAGTAACATTTTCCATTAAAAAATAGAAACTTTTCCGTTTGAGAAACTTGTGCTAAAAACTACTTTTTGTTTTATTTTTCCCCTTGATTCTCCACCCCCCCAGAAGGTGCTGAAATCTGCCAGGTGTCCCCAGCAAACTGAGGATCCCAGGAAGCGGGACAGTCAGCTGTTGATTGATGGCCTGAAGCAGCAGTATCAGCTGGCGGAGTCGGCCAAGGCTCAGCGCACAGTCGGCCTGCTGGTGCCGCTGGTCATCACCGTGGCCATCCTGCTGTCCATTGTGCTCAGCCTGGTCGTGCTAGCCCGCCTTAGGGAGCGCCGCCGCCGCCGACTGGCCTTTCATTATTCGGCCGTGTCCGCCGCCGGCCGTCGGGCCGACGCGTATGGCGAAGAGGACGTCGAGTACCAGCCGGCTGATAGTATACTTCCGCGAGGCGGCGGCGGCGGGGCGCCGCAGCCCGGCTTCTACAGCGCTACGGGTGCTACTAAGAGGCCGCAGCAGCAGCAGCAGCAGCCGATTGCTGGTGCACGCAAGAACAAAGCCGATGATAAGCTGGCTCTGGTGGGCGAAGAGGATGATGAAGCTGTGAGCTGCTGCCTTTTCTTTTTCCGTTTTCTTTAGTGTTTTATCTCCCCTGTTATTCTCTTATCCTCTGCTTATTATGTCACCTGTTATTCTCTTATCCTCTGCTTATTATGTCACCTGTTATTCTCTTATCCTCTGTTTATTATGTCCCCTGTTATTCTCTTGTCTTCTGTTTATTATGTCACCTGTTATTCTCTGATCTTTTGTTTCTCATCTCACCTGTTATTCTCTTATCTTCTATTAATCATGTCACCTGTTATTCTCTTATCTTCTATTAATCATGTCACCTGTTATTCTCTTATCTTCTATTAATCATGTCACCTGTTATTATCTTATCTTCTGTTTCTCATCTCACCTGTTATTATCTTATCTTCTGTTTCTCATCTCACCTGTTATTCTCTGATCTTTTGTTTCTCATCTCACCTGTTATTCTCTGATCTTCTGTTTCTCATCTCGCCTGTTATTCTCTGATCTTCTGTTTCTCATCTCACCTGTTATTCTCTGATCTTCTGTTTCTCATCTCGCCTGTTATTCTCTGATCTTCTGTTTCTCATCTCACCTGTTATTCTCTGATCTTTTGTTTCTCATCTCACCTGTTATTCTCTGATCTTTTGTTTCTCATATCACCTGTTATTCTCTGATCTTTTGTTTCTCATCTCGCCTGTTATTCTCTGATCTTCTGTTTCTCATCTCACCTGTTGTTTGTGAAAAGTAGTCCTACTAATTTAGCCTTATCCTAGCAAGTTTTTGGAAGTATATTAGTCACTTTGCTGAGCCAAAAGTTCATTAATATGTATTTAAAGAGTCTATTCTGTTTAGATTACTTTTATGTTGTATGGGTATAAAAACAGTCTAGGTCGTTTAGAATGGCAGTCAATTTTAATAGCAATTTGTCTATCTCGATCTCTTTAGAATGGCAACATTTCCTAATAGTGCCATCTTGTATACACCAGACCAGTTAGCGCCTATTACATGCATTTGATGAGTCATCCTTGCTTGGCGAAATGAGTTTTCAATTCGGATTGTTTATTTGGCAGTATTCCAAACATCTTAGATTGTCACAGGTGCGTTAATCATAAACTAATTTTAAAATAACCATGTAAATTACTGAGTATACAGGCACAGAGGTTATATTTGCCATTGGCGCTTTCAAAAGACAAATGCAGCGTTTCTGGCGCTCGACTGCTTTCCAGCGCACTGAATCTGAACTTGTCACCCGGCACTTGCCAAATATATTTAGATCGGTCTGTGACTTAAAATGGCTTCCAAGACCCCCTACTTTATTTTCTCACCCTGCTGCAACACACACCACCTCATTTTCTTACCCTGCTGAAACACCCACCACCTCATTTTCTTACCCTGCTGAAACACCCACCACCTCATTTTCTTACCCTGCTGAAACACCCACCACCTCATTTTCTCACCGTGCTGCAACACACACCACCTCGTTTTCTTACCCTGCTGAAACACCCACCACCTCATTTTCTCACCCTGCTGCAACACCCACTACCTCATTTTCTCACCCTGCTGCAATATCCACCACCCCATTTTCTCTCCCTGTGGCTACAACCCCATTTTTAACTGCAACGAAAATGAGAAAAGGCTACATTTTAAGGACGTCAAAATTTATTGTTTCTGAAAATGCATTTGCTTAAATTATTATCTAATCTAGCTCTCCTATCATTTTCAGCCTCTCTACTAATAGTCTACACAAGCTGAACTGCATGCAAGCAAATTGGAATGATTGCATGGATGGATCAGTGATTTTGTAAACAATCGAAAACAGTTTTTTTTGCCTAATTTTCCAATCTGCCGGTTCATTAACTACAGCATGTTGCATACTTTTTCTTTGAGTTTCTATAATTTCCTTCTTCGGGATGAGGCCAGCTTATTCCAATATAAAGCAACTTCTTCAGCAACTCATCCATTAATTACATCCAATGCTAGGTCACGTTGATCTATATATAATACGCTTCTTTGTCTAATATATTCATCGATCTCTGTAAGTTGTGTCATCGGATAGAGCGGAATATTCTGATGTGGATTTTCATGGCGATTGGTAAAATATAAAAAATAATAATAATATGGTATTTCTACTGTTAATAAATGCCTCAGTCCAATAAACAGACCCTTATAAAGCTTAAAGTTGTTTATCTGTGCTTATCCAGTCAAATTATTTGCCTGTTGACTTTTGCCACAAATAATATCGTACTACCAGTAGTGTTGATACCATAACAATAACTACCATAACTTACCATAACTAGCATTCAGTGTGTTGCTTTCTGAATTGCTGTAAGTGTTTTAATGTTTTAGTGTTTTAATTTGGTGTGTGTAAGTGAGTAAGCTTTTTTTAGTTTTCATTTTATTCTTTACTTTCTGGCTAATCTCATTTAAAGGACCCAATAATCGCATGACCTCATAAAATTTATTCGTGTTATTCCATTTTATTTCGTTATTTTTACCAAATTCATCCGCTAAGTTTTTTTAAACGGTTTTCTAATTGGTTTAAATCATTACATGCACTAACTTCTCTTTTTATTATAACACGAATGATCCAATATCCTGCTCTTTGTCAGATTTTTCAAATCTACGAGTATTTACATTCATTTGCGATATGCTGCTTTCGCTCAGCTATTTAACATGGCAAATAAAACTAAACCCATGAGTAGAATGAGAAGTATAGCTGAATCACTATGCCAAATTTTACATCTATAAGATCAATTCTTTATGGCATCAGGGCATCATAGTTATACAACATGATAAAACTATTTTGTAAACATAAAGTGTAAAGCATCCCATTTAGTGCCCACTACCCCATTCTCTCCCTTGCCTGCTTTTTCTCTTCTTTTTCCATAGTGCCAACCTCCCAATTTTCTCTTCTTTTTCCATAGTGCCAACCTCCCAATTTTCTCTTCTTTTTCCATAGTGCCAACCTTCCAATTTTCTCTTCTTTTTTCCATAGTGCCAACCTCCCAATTTTCTCTTCTTTTTCCATAGTGCCAACCTCCCAACCTTTTTTCTTTGTTCCCACCACCCCATTTTTCTCCCTTGCCTGCTGCGCCCACCACCTCGTTTTTTCTCCTTTGCCTGCTGCGCCCACCACCTCGTTTTTTCTCCTTTGCCTGCTGTGCCCACCACCCCAATTTTTCTCCCTTGCCTGCTGTGCCCACCACCCCATTTTTTCTCCCTTGCCTGCTGTGCCCACCACCTCATTTTCTCTCCCTTTGATGCAAGCAAGTTACTCTTAGATCATCTTAAACTGACGAGCTCGTATTTTTTTCGCCTTGTACTTGTTTAAAACACTAAGGTACTCCAAAATATATAATATTTTGCTGCACTTAAACAATCAGTGGTATAATATAATACTGAGTGTGCCAAGTGATAAAACTACAACGCATAGGTTAAGGTGAGAATGCTTGTAATGTTACTGCTTCACTCTTGGATAGAAAAAATCTATAAGTGGATCAGTAAAAATTGGTATTGTAAAACAGGGATTCTACAAAACATGCCAGTATCTAGTACACATATGTTGTTAGCCGCTTCGCCTGCATGTTTCAAACGCGAAATTCACAACTTCTCTACTATTAGTAGCAGTATTAGAAGCTGTCAATAAAATTTTTATTAAACTTGAAAATCGGTCACCGAGGCACCCTTCGTGAGCGCCAGCAGTTGCTGACTCACTCGGCGCCGGCCGCAGTCCTCGCCTGCGTCGCAGTCGCATCGGTCGGCATCGTCAGTTGTTGAATTGGTTGCGTGACGCCGACAATGTTTTGTGACTCCGCCGCGCACCGCCGCCACAGCAACTGCGGCGGCGACGCTTCTGCGAGCATTTTTTTCGACAAAAATATCCATAATGTACAGATGTCATTTTAAAAAAGAAAATAAAACTTCACATAAATCTCGGCAAATCTCTCCTTTCAATCCAAGCCAGAGGGCGTCATTAAACGAGAAACTTCTATAAACTGAGTAAATTTAAACAGAATCTCATCTTAAGAAAAGCCGGCACAATTACCTGGCAGAATTCGTCGACCGTTTAAACAATGTCGGCAGCCGCAGACTCGGACCACCGTGCTTTTGACCAGCAGTTCCAACTCCACTGGCTTCCAAAAGTTGCTGATGCTCCTGAAGGGGATCAGCTGGTGGCAGGCGGTACAGGTGGTGACTGCGATGCCGGTGATGCGGAAGCCGATGACGCCGGCTGGTCTCGCCGGTGTGGTCTCGACGACCCGACTGTGACTCATCTGTGGCCGCCTCCGGCTGCTGCTGTGTGGCGTCCAGCTTTGAAAAGGGGAGTCGATTTTAAGTCGGTTAGTATTTGTCTTTTAACAATAAGCATTGAATGCAATTTGTTCGTATTGCGAAAATGCTGTGTAAAACTGTGCATATTACTTGTAGTAGACAAATAAATTCGTAACTTAGTAAACTTTAACTGAGAAGTATAGGTTCTTTACTACTAGTGCCAAAAAGAATTTTTTATGAAGGTTTTTAAAGGCGAGTCACGCAGAATTTCTCTAAAAAATGCGAAAATATGTTTTTTAAAATCAATCAGGATTCGAGCCGGTGTCACCGCCACGCGACGACTGGCTACTGTCTTGGCCTCTAGGCTATTTCATAGATCAAGATAAACGTTAAGTTAAGGTCGATTTAAACCGCCATCCTACGACACAAAAAACACGAGATTTTTTTTACATTGTTTTTGACAATATACAGCAGAACAGACTCCTTTGAATATTAAAACACAACAACTGAAATTCCGCTAAAATTTCCGCTGAGGCTGAAATCTAAGGTTGAGTATAGCATAATTCCCCACACCTGCAATGTTAGGCCCATTTTTAGTCCCAGTTGTTATTATTAAAAAGCATGGCGCAATAATGAAATTGCGTTCCATTCCACCGCTCTACATCCAAGGTTAGAAGGGAAACTAAATAAACCATTACGTTTGTGTAGGACAGATCTATCAACGAATAATCTGCATGTCAGTGTTACGTCTAGAAAAATTAAAAATAGAAAAATATTAAGTCTAAAAATGCACCAATAAATAATAATTAATACTTTTAAAATATTAAATATCAAATAACGTGTCAAAGAACAATGGATAACAGAAGGAACAACATCTAATGGCTTTCCTGCCAGTGCCTACTTTAAGTAGAGTAAGGTATAATTAGTCCAATCAATACGTATCTTTTTACTAAAAAAGTACTTTCTAAGAGAAGAGCTGCAAAGAAACTAAAGAAACAGTGCGTATTATATTTTAAATAGTTAGTTTACAAGAAAGGATAACCAAACTAGAACTTTTCAACATAAGGCCCCACATCACAAACAAAAACAACATTCCACTACGATAACTAGGTATCTCAAAAACGCAATACATTCATTTCGATAGATTGCAATGTGAATCTACGTATTCAGTAACTCTGGTTTCTCTTCATTCCACGCTTAAATCTTTCGCCTTTTACTAAAGATTTCCGTGGAGAGGTACATTCATTGAGTGTTCCTTGATTTGTGCAACCCCATTCCTAGAAGGGGGTACTTTTAAAGTACACCAGTAAGCTCCCTATAGTGCTCCTTGTTCATTCTCACCTGTTTTAGTTTTATTTTTGCAGTCTCTCTCTCCCCCTGTACTTGTAGTTTTAGTTTTATTCTAGCAGTCCCCCACCCCCTCCCTTGAGTGCGCACTTTGTGTGCCACCTGCCCCCTTTGCTTATTTTGTTTACCTTGCACCAGTGAGAAATCACGCCATATGGCTGCGAATCGCGCCACAACTTCAAAAAAACACGACGGCCGCCCCTCGCTCGAGCATCGGTACGGCCGCACCGAAGACGCCAGTCGCAAGCTGCAGCCGAAGGTCGCGACAGCGCTGATGTCGACTCCGATGCCGGCCAGCGAGACCTCTGAACCGGCAACCAGCACCCAAGACCGCGGCTCGCTCAGCCCACCAGAAGGTCGGCTAGTGATAGTCGAGGACGAGTCTCAAGCAGTGACTGCGGCCCCCGAGACTGCGGACTCAAACGAGACGGCCGACAGAATGTCCGTCGATGAAGCCGAGGCAGCCGAGACGGCTGCTCAACAGACTGAGGCTGCGGCAGCACCTGCGACAGCGCCAACAGCATCCGAGTCGGCTGCGAGTGCCCAGACGACAATTCCGAAGCCCACCGCTGCACAGTCAGACGCCGACATCTCGCAGATCGTCTTCCCTGACGAGCCGGACTTCAGCGAGTGCCAGCAGACGACCTACGCGGGCGACTGCACCATCGTCTACGCGCCCTACTTTCTTGGCGAGGTCGCTGACCAAATATACCAGCGCCTGATGGCAGACGTGCTCCCACTCGCCTTCCGTCATCGCCCGCACGAGCAGCGCCGTGTCTTCTGGATCGGCCCGGCGTACACCTACAGCGGGGTTGAGCTGAAGGAGAATCAAACCTGGCATCCAGTAATCGAAGACATTCGTGACTTCCTTTACGACGATGCTGGGCTCGAGGTCCCGAAGTTCAACTCCGTTCTGGTGAACTTCTACACCGAGCCGGAGGACCGGATTCCGTGGCATGCGGATGACGAGGAGGAGCTCGGCGACAAGCCGACCATCGCTACAGTGTCGTTCGGCGCTGAGCGAACTTTTATGTTGCGTCGACGTGACGGAAACGTCACGCATCGATTTCAGACGCTCCCGGGATCGCTGATCCTCATGGGAGGCAATTGTCAAAAGCGGCTGCAGCATCAGGTGCCTGCAGTTCGCACCCAGACCGGCGTCCGCATCTCACTGACGTTCCGCGTCACCAAGCCGGAGCTGCGGCGCAAGAGGGCGGCGACCGACGACCCAACCTACAGCCAGCCACTGGACTGCGGTCCCTTCGGCGACCGGCAAGGCAACCCAGGCCAGCCCCAGGACCAGCAGGCAGAGCGCGGCGGCGGCGGTCAGCGCGGCGCACGTGGTCAGCGCGGCGGCGGCGGTCAGCAGCGAGGCAGCCGCGGTGGCGGCGGCGGCAGACAGCGAGGCACGCGAGGTGGCGGCGGCGGCCGAGGTGCGGCGGCTGGTGCGGCGGCAGCGTCGGCGACCGCGGTGACGGGTTCGTCGGCGGCGTCGGCGGCGGCGGCAGCGGCGGCTGCTTCAACGACCCAGGCTGCGACAGCGCGGCCCTATGCGCAGGTGGCTTCGGCCCGCGCTCCATTGCGAAGACCCCAGGCTGCCATTCCACCGGTGGTCTTTGAAGTGCACCGAAACGCGGCGGGCAAGCTGGTGGCCTTCATCACCTGGCTGCAGGCCAACTTTGCCGGCGATGCCCGTGCCGTCAACACAGCCGAAATGGCCAATCAGCCCGCCTACCTAGTATTCCCGGCCACTGAGCGGGATTACAACGTCTTCCTAGGCGGTGCTCTGCGTCAGGACAGCCTCCTCGGACACCGTGTCGAGCGTCGACCAGCACGATCACGGCCGCTGGACAACCGGACTGGCGCTGACAGAGTACGGCAGCAGCCACTGCTCACCTTTGTGGCGCTCGACGTGCCGTTTTCCTTCACGGAAGCCGAATTCGCCAGCATGCTCCGCGAGTCCCTGAAGCTCGACATCACGAGTGTGCATCGGATCCGTGCGCGAGCATCCGGGCAGGCCACCCGGTACATGCGCATCTTTACGAAGTCGAGAGCGACATTCGACCAGTGCCTTCGCGAAGGCATCTGCACTGACTTTCTGAAGTTCAGCTGCGAAGAGAGCCGCACCGACGAGCCGGTCCGCGCCCTGCAGTGCCAGCGCTGCCAGCAGTTCGGCCACCGTGCAGCTCAGTGCCAGGTGGAGCTGCGATGCCGAATCTGCGGCGGCTCGCATGCCTGGAAGGACTGCCAGCACGAAGGCCCGGCGACATGCTCCAACTGCGGTGGTCAGCACCGCACGACCAGCCGAGCCTGCACTGTTGCGCAGGAGGAGCACGCCAAGGCGACGAAGGCGGCAGCTGAGGCCAAAGCTGCTGCGGCGCGAGCTGCGGAAGCCGCGGCTACGGATGCTCCGCCTGCCTCGAGTGCGCCCGCCGACGTGTCCGACGCTTCGGACAGTGGCTGGCTGATGCGCCAAGGCCGCCGCAACGTGCCCGTCAATGCCGCCATCCGGCCGCTGTTCATCAGCAACGATGATGCCAGGAGCCGACCGGCTGCCGAGACTGTCAGCGCCAGGTGCACGAGCGCCAATGAGGCTGCACCCTCCCTGGACGCTGGCAGTGAGCCACAGCAGCAGCAGCAGACTGACTTGAAGCAGATGGTGAGCATGCTGTTGCCCCTGATCACCCGCTCTCTGACCCAGGTGATTGTGCGGGCCCTGTCCAGGCCGCCTGGTGAGCTCCTCACAGTGGAATCGACCAGTAAAATGGTTGAGGACATTGTGCGGGCTGTCCTCCAGGACGTGTCTGGCATGGCCTCCACCGCCACCGTGGTCGTGGGCCCAGGCAGCTAAACCAGAAAACTGTAAATTCCTCAATTTAAATGGGAACCCTATTACCCAGACAACGGGTCTGAAAATTATGCACCTCAACTGCAGAGGGTTTCACCCGAAAAGCAGAGAACTCACCCAATGGGTCATTAGTCAAGAGATAGACATTGCTCTCTTCTCTGAAACCATTCTCAAGAGTTCGCACACGGTCCAGATCCCTGGCTACTCCATCATCCGGTACGACACTCCGCAAGTCAGACGCGGCCTGCTCCTTGCTCACTCACCGCGCGTGAAACTCACAAATGTTCGCTTGCACTACGACAATGTGAACCATGAAGCCATCTCCTGCACCGTCAGCCTGTCTGACAACTCCCACGGTGCCGACTTTAATCTGGCTCTGGTGTACAGGTCTCCGGCACCTTACCACCTGAACCTGAACCTGCTCAAGAGCCTGGTCTCGCGCAGACGCAGTGTTCTCCTTGGCGACCTCAATGCCAGACACCGCTTCCTTGGCGGTGACAGCAGCAACAACAGGGCTGGCCATGAGCTGTACGACTGGCTCTCTGAAGGTCTGGCCTCGCCCACCATCCTCAATCAAGTTGGCCAGTTCACCAGAATCGCCACCAAAAATGGCGTCACTTCCAGGAATGTCTTGGACCTCGGCCTGGCCACGGAGGACTTTCTGCCCTTTGTGCAGGACTTTGCAGTCGGTCCCGACCTGGACAGCGACCACCTGCCAATCATCCTCACCCTCAACATTCAGTCGGCAAAGTGGGCAGGTCCCGCTAAGCCGAAAAACTTTTCCAAAACCGACTGGGATCAGTTCAGGCTGAAGATCAGTGAAGCCCTTCTTCCTGACCAGCCGACTCGCCTATCGAGTGCTCAGCAAATCGACGCCGAGGTCGAGCTCATCACAAAGGCCATCCACACGGTCATTGAGTCGACTGTGCCAGACTGTGGTGGCCGAAATGCTCTGCCCAAGCACATCCTTGAGCTGATTAGAGAGCGCCGACGACTCAGACGCCTCTTCAACAGCACCCGGGATGAAAACTTTAAAAGGCTGGCCAACCAAATGGCCAACAGGATCAAAAGGGAAATTACGTCCTTCCAGAGCGGCAAGCTCACCAAGCTGTGTGAGAATGTTGTCGAGAACAGCAAGAACAGCAAGGTCAAGAACTTCTGGCATGACACCAGGAAGCTGATGGGCAAGTTCAAGCCCAGCTCCATCCCAACCCTCACTTCGGGTCAAACCAGTGCGCACACTGATCTGGAGAAAGCGAACCTTCTCGCTGCCACTCTGGACTCAAAGATGCGCCCAGTCCCATCCACTTGCGAGCAGCTCAAACAGGAGGTGGCCGAAGTGGCCAAGTTCATCGCTTTCTATCCGATTCCGGCCGACATCAATGGCATAGCCACTCACCCGCTTGAAGCCGCATTCACTGTAGCCGACACAGTGTGGGAGCTTGAGCACCTCAAGCCTGATGGAGCACCCGGGCTGGATAAGATTCCCAATCGAGTGCTCAAACTCGGCCTTGAAGGCGTGGCGATCACCAGGATCACCAAACTCTTTAACGCCTGCTTCAGTCAAGGGATCTTCCCCAGCGCTTGGAAGAAAGCTGTGGTGACAATGATCCCGAAGCCTGACAAACCGCCAGACAATCCAAACTCGTACAGGCCAATCAGCCTGACCTCTTGCTTAGGCAAGGTGTTTGAGAAGCTGATTGCCAAGAGACTCTCCAAATACCTTGAGGACAAGAACATTCTTGGCGATGACCAATGCGCTTATCGCAAAGTCCACTCCACCTACGACAACCTGTGCCGACTGGTGCAGGACATGATGGTCGCAAAGTGCAAAGCAAAGAGGGCCGCTGCAGTCTTCCTTGATGTAGAGGCGGCCTTTGACTCTGCCTGGCACGACATGCTCAGGAGCCGCATGCTCAACGCTGGCTTTCCTTCAATGCTGACGCGCATCCTGTCTGACTACCTCAGGAACAGGTACATCCAGGTGCGAGTCAACAACTCGCTCAGTGAGCTGATCAGAATCCTAGCTGGCGTACCTCAGGGAGGCATCTTGAGTCCTCTCCTGTACCTGCTGTACGTCAGCACAATGCCGATTCCTGAGAATCCAAACGTGAAACGCAGTCAATTTGCTGACGACATGGCCATCTGGGCCTCCGCAGACACCTTTGCTGGTCTGCGGACATGCCTCCAGAGCTACCTCAGACAAGTCTGGGAGTGGTGCGGAAAGCAAGGCATCAGACTGAATGCCGACAAGAGCAAGGCCATCGCCTTCAACTACAAGCCGACAGCTCGCGCCGACTTGCGACCCAAACTGCAGCTGGGGCAGACGGTGGTCCCCTACTGTCAGGAAGTAAAATTTCTAGGTGTCCTCCTCGACGCCAATCTTTGCCTGAATAAACACGTCGACAACATGGCGAACACGTGCAGGGCCATTGTCATGTCCCTGTGCCGCATCGCCAAGATCACCAAACTGAGCAGCGTCACTCTCAGAATGCTGTACAGGGCCTACGGTGAGAGCGCTCTCACCTACGGCGCCCCAATCTTGACTCTGATCTGCGTCACCAATCAGATCAAGCTACAAAAGATCCAGAACCTTGCTCTGCGAATCTGCTACGGTGTGCCTTCCTACCTGAGCACCGAGTACCTTCACAAAATGGCCGGCATGCCAATGCTCTCGGCCAGAGTCAAACAGCTCGGTGTGGCCTGGCTGCTCAAGATGAGAGCAGCTCGACTGCACGGCTTCCACATCGAGCCGGAGCTGCCTCGCGCTCCGGGCCGAGTCCCCATCCTCAATGTCCTGTGGGCTACCCTGAGGCGGGGACAAATCAACAGGCAGAACCGACTCCAAATCCAGGGTTGAGCAGTCTCTGACAACTATGGCCCTGAAAGAAAAACCAAAATGAAACTCAAATAGCTGCCTGAGCTCAAGAGGGCTGGTGAGCAGTGCTCAGCTGCTATGATATTATATTCTTTACGTTTTTCAAACTGATTAACGTGATTTTATTGCCTAAAAAGTACTTTTTGCTTTTGTTATGTTGCTATTTGCTCATAAACTGCTAGCTCTTTACACACCAGAGTTTTTAATTCCCAAATAAATCCTTTCTTTTTACTTTTGCCTATTTTTATACGTAATATGTACCGCATTGCCTAGAAATGTTTTTAATTCGCATTTCATGGTTTAATTTACTATTTTTATTTTCTATTTTTGCTAACAAATATTCTAATTGCTTTTAATTGCGCTCACAAATATCTTGCATGCATGCCTTTTAGATTTCCCTTTTTTATTAGATCCCTTCTTTGTGCGGGATTCCCTTTGTATATTTCTCCCCTTTTATCTTCCAATGCGTGCCCAAATATTGCCAAATATTGAATTATTGTTTTATTGTTTTATTTTTATTTTCAATATTCGTATAATCCAGATCGAAACGCTTGTATATTTTAAATAAATTTCGATTAAATATATTAAAAAATATAGCGGCAGAGTTCCTCGGAACTGACCCGCTCCCCAGTACTTCGGGGAATTCGTTTTAACAACAAAGATTTCCGTGGAGAGGTACATTCATTGAGTGTTCCTTGATTTGTGCAACCCCATTCCTAGAAGGGGGTACTTTTAAAGTACACCAGTAAGCTCCCTATAGTGCTCCTTGTTCATTCTCACCTGTTTTAGTTTTATTTTTGCAGTCTCTCTCTCCCCCTGTACTTGTAGTTTTAGTTTTATTCTAGCAGTCCCCCACCCCCTCCCTTGAGTGCGCACTTTGTGTGCCACCTGCCCCCTTTGCTTATTTTGTTTACCTTGCACCAGTGAGAAATCACGCCATATGGCTGCGAATCGCGCCACAACTTCAAAAAAACACGACGGCCGCCCCTCGCTCGAGCATCGGTACGGCCGCACCGAAGACGCCAGTCGCAAGCTGCAGCCGAAGGTCGCGACAGCGCTGATGTCGACTCCGATGCCGGCCAGCGAGACCTCTGAACCGGCAACCAGCACCCAAGACCGCGGCTCGCTCAGCCCACCAGAAGGTCGGCTAGTGATAGTCGAGGACGAGTCTCAAGCAGTGACTGCGGCCCCCGAGACTGCGGACTCAAACGAGACGGCCGACAGAATGTCCGTCGATGAAGCCGAGGCAGCCGAGACGGCTGCTCAACAGACTGAGGCTGCGGCAGCACCTGCGACAGCGCCAACAGCATCCGAGTCGGCTGCGAGTGCCCAGACGACAATTCCGAAGCCCACCGCTGCACAGTCAGACGCCGACATCTCGCAGATCGTCTTCCCTGACGAGCCGGACTTCAGCGAGTGCCAGCAGACGACCTACGCGGGCGACTGCACCATCGTCTACGCGCCCTACTTTCTTGGCGAGGTCGCTGACCAAATATACCAGCGCCTGATGGCAGACGTGCTCCCACTCGCCTTCCGTCATCGCCCGCACGAGCAGCGCCGTGTCTTCTGGATCGGCCCGGCGTACACCTACAGCGGGGTTGAGCTGAAGGAGAATCAAACCTGGCATCCAGTAATCGAAGACATTCGTGACTTCCTTTACGACGATGCTGGGCTCGAGGTCCCGAAGTTCAACTCCGTTCTGGTGAACTTCTACACCGAGCCGGAGGACCGGATTCCGTGGCATGCGGATGACGAGGAGGAGCTCGGCGACAAGCCGACCATCGCTACAGTGTCGTTCGGCGCTGAGCGAACTTTTATGTTGCGTCGACGTGACGGAAACGTCACGCATCGATTTCAGACGCTCCCGGGATCGCTGATCCTCATGGGAGGCAATTGTCAAAAGCGGCTGCAGCATCAGGTGCCTGCAGTTCGCACCCAGACCGGCGTCCGCATCTCACTGACGTTCCGCGTCACCAAGCCGGAGCTGCGGCGCAAGAGGGCGGCGACCGACGACCCAACCTACAGCCAGCCACTGGACTGCGGTCCCTTCGGCGACCGGCAAGGCAACCCAGGCCAGCCCCAGGACCAGCAGGCAGAGCGCGGCGGCGGCGGTCAGCGCGGCGCACGTGGTCAGCGCGGCGGCGGCGGTCAGCAGCGAGGCAGCCGCGGTGGCGGCGGCGGCAGACAGCGAGGCACGCGAGGTGGCGGCGGCGGCCGAGGTGCGGCGGCTGGTGCGGCGGCAGCGTCGGCGACCGCGGTGACGGGTTCGTCGGCGGCGTCGGCGGCGGCGGCAGCGGCGGCTGCTTCAACGACCCAGGCTGCGACAGCGCGGCCCTATGCGCAGGTGGCTTCGGCCCGCGCTCCATTGCGAAGACCCCAGGCTGCCATTCCACCGGTGGTCTTTGAAGTGCACCGAAACGCGGCGGGCAAGCTGGTGGCCTTCATCACCTGGCTGCAGGCCAACTTTGCCGGCGATGCCCGTGCCGTCAACACAGCCGAAATGGCCAATCAGCCCGCCTACCTAGTATTCCCGGCCACTGAGCGGGATTACAACGTCTTCCTAGGCGGTGCTCTGCGTCAGGACAGCCTCCTCGGACACCGTGTCGAGCGTCGACCAGCACGATCACGGCCGCTGGACAACCGGACTGGCGCTGACAGAGTACGGCAGCAGCCACTGCTCACCTTTGTGGCGCTCGACGTGCCGTTTTCCTTCACGGAAGCCGAATTCGCCAGCATGCTCCGCGAGTCCCTGAAGCTCGACATCACGAGTGTGCATCGGATCCGTGCGCGAGCATCCGGGCAGGCCACCCGGTACATGCGCATCTTTACGAAGTCGAGAGCGACATTCGACCAGTGCCTTCGCGAAGGCATCTGCACTGACTTTCTGAAGTTCAGCTGCGAAGAGAGCCGCACCGACGAGCCGGTCCGCGCCCTGCAGTGCCAGCGCTGCCAGCAGTTCGGCCACCGTGCAGCTCAGTGCCAGGTGGAGCTGCGATGCCGAATCTGCGGCGGCTCGCATGCCTGGAAGGACTGCCAGCACGAAGGCCCGGCGACATGCTCCAACTGCGGTGGTCAGCACCGCACGACCAGCCGAGCCTGCACTGTTGCGCAGGAGGAGCACGCCAAGGCGACGAAGGCGGCAGCTGAGGCCAAAGCTGCTGCGGCGCGAGCTGCGGAAGCCGCGGCTACGGATGCTCCGCCTGCCTCGAGTGCGCCCGCCGACGTGTCCGACGCTTCGGACAGTGGCTGGCTGATGCGCCAAGGCCGCCGCAACGTGCCCGTCAATGCCGCCATCCGGCCGCTGTTCATCAGCAACGATGATGCCAGGAGCCGACCGGCTGCCGAGACTGTCAGCGCCAGGTGCACGAGCGCCAATGAGGCTGCACCCTCCCTGGACGCTGGCAGTGAGCCACAGCAGCAGCAGCAGCAGACTGACTTGAAGCAGATGGTGAGCATGCTGTTGCCCCTGATCACCCGCTCTCTGACCCAGGTGATTGTGCGGGCCCTGTCCAGGCCGCCTGGTGAGCTCCTCACAGTGGAATCGACCAGTAAAATGGTTGAGGACATTGTGCGGGCTGTCCTCCAGGACGTGTCTGGCATGGCCTCCACCGCCACCGTGGTCGTGGGCCCAGGCAGCTAAACCAGAAAACTGTAAATTCCTCAATTTAAATGGGAACCCTATTACCCAGACAACGGGTCTGAAAATTATGCACCTCAACTGCAGAGGGTTTCACCCGAAAAGCAGAGAACTCACCCAATGGGTCATTAGTCAAGAGATAGACATTGCTCTCTTCTCTGAAACCATTCTCAAGAGTTCGCACACGGTCCAGATCCCTGGCTACTCCATCATCCGGTACGACACTCCGCAAGTCAGACGCGGCCTGCTCCTTGCTCACTCACCGCGCGTGAAACTCACAAATGTTCGCTTGCACTACGACAATGTGAACCATGAAGCCATCTCCTGCACCGTCAGCCTGTCTGACAACTCCCACGGTGCCGACTTTAATCTGGCTCTGGTGTACAGGTCTCCGGCACCTTACCACCTGAACCTGAACCTGCTCAAGAGCCTGGTCTCGCGCAGACGCAGTGTTCTCCTTGGCGACCTCAATGCCAGACACCGCTTCCTTGGCGGTGACAGCAGCAACAACAGGGCTGGCCATGAGCTGTACGACTGGCTCTCTGAAGGTCTGGCCTCGCCCACCATCCTCAATCAAGTTGGCCAGTTCACCAGAATCGCCACCAAAAATGGCGTCACTTCCAGGAATGTCTTGGACCTCGGCCTGGCCACGGAGGACTTTCTGCCCTTTGTGCAGGACTTTGCAGTCGGTCCCGACCTGGACAGCGACCACCTGCCAATCATCCTCACCCTCAACATTCAGTCGGCAAAGTGGGCAGGTCCCGCTAAGCCGAAAAACTTTTCCAAAACCGACTGGGATCAGTTCAGGCTGAAGATCAGTGAAGCCCTTCTTCCTGACCAGCCGACTCGCCTATCGAGTGCTCAGCAAATCGACGCCGAGGTCGAGCTCATCACAAAGGCCATCCACACGGTCATTGAGTCGACTGTGCCAGACTGTGGTGGCCGAAATGCTCTGCCCAAGCACATCCTTGAGCTGATTAGAGAGCGCCGACGACTCAGACGCCTCTTCAACAGCACCCGGGATGAAAACTTTAAAAGGCTGGCCAACCAAATGGCCAACAGGATCAAAAGGGAAATTACGTCCTTCCAGAGCGGCAAGCTCACCAAGCTGTGTGAGAATGTTGTCGAGAACAGCAAGAACAGCAAGGTCAAGAACTTCTGGCATGACACCAGGAAGCTGATGGGCAAGTTCAAGCCCAGCTCCATCCCAACCCTCACTTCGGGTCAAACCAGTGCGCACACTGATCTGGAGAAAGCGAACCTTCTCGCTGCCACTCTGGACTCAAAGATGCGCCCAGTCCCATCCACTTGCGAGCAGCTCAAACAGGAGGTGGCCGAAGTGGCCAAGTTCATCGCTTTCTATCCGATTCCGGCCGACATCAATGGCATAGCCACTCACCCGCTTGAAGCCGCATTCACTGTAGCCGACACAGTGTGGGAGCTTGAGCACCTCAAGCCTGATGGAGCACCCGGGCTGGATAAGATTCCCAATCGAGTGCTCAAACTCGGCCTTGAAGGCGTGGCGATCACCAGGATCACCAAACTCTTTAACGCCTGCTTCAGTCAAGGGATCTTCCCCAGCGCTTGGAAGAAAGCTGTGGTGACAATGATCCCGAAGCCTGACAAACCGCCAGACAATCCAAACTCGTACAGGCCAATCAGCCTGACCTCTTGCTTAGGCAAGGTGTTTGAGAAGCTGATTGCCAAGAGACTCTCCAAATACCTTGAGGACAAGAACATTCTTGGCGATGACCAATGCGCTTATCGCAAAGTCCACTCCACCTACGACAACCTGTGCCGACTGGTGCAGGACATGATGGTCGCAAAGTGCAAAGCAAAGAGGGCCGCTGCAGTCTTCCTTGATGTAGAGGCGGCCTTTGACTCTGCCTGGCACGACATGCTCAGGAGCCGCATGCTCAACGCTGGCTTTCCTTCAATGCTGACGCGCATCCTGTCTGACTACCTCAGGAACAGGTACATCCAGGTGCGAGTCAACAACTCGCTCAGTGAGCTGATCAGAATCCTAGCTGGCGTACCTCAGGGAGGCATCTTGAGTCCTCTCCTGTACCTGCTGTACGTCAGCACAATGCCGATTCCTGAGAATCCAAACGTGAAACGCAGTCAATTTGCTGACGACATGGCCATCTGGGCCTCCGCAGACACCTTTGCTGGTCTGCGGACATGCCTCCAGAGCTACCTCAGACAAGTCTGGGAGTGGTGCGGAAAGCAAGGCATCAGACTGAATGCCGACAAGAGCAAGGCCATCGCCTTCAACTACAAGCCGACAGCTCGCGCCGACTTGCGACCCAAACTGCAGCTGGGGCAGACGGTGGTCCCCTACTGTCAGGAAGTAAAATTTCTAGGTGTCCTCCTCGACGCCAATCTTTGCCTGAATAAACACGTCGACAACATGGCGAACACGTGCAGGGCCATTGTCATGTCCCTGTGCCGCATCGCCAAGATCACCAAACTGAGCAGCGTCACTCTCAGAATGCTGTACAGGGCCTACGGTGAGAGCGCTCTCACCTACGGCGCCCCAATCTTGACTCTGATCTGCGTCACCAATCAGATCAAGCTACAAAAGATCCAGAACCTTGCTCTGCGAATCTGCTACGGTGTGCCTTCCTACCTGAGCACCGAGTACCTTCACAAAATGGCCGGCATGCCAATGCTCTCGGCCAGAGTCAAACAGCTCGGTGTGGCCTGGCTGCTCAAGATGAGAGCAGCTCGACTGCACGGCTTCCACATCGAGCCGGAGCTGCCTCGCGCTCCGGGCCGAGTCCCCATCCTCAATGTCCTGTGGGCTACCCTGAGGCGGGGACAAATCAACAGGCAGAACCGACTCCAAATCCAGGGTTGTGCAGTCTCTGACACCTATGGCCCTGAAAGAAAACCAAAATGAAACTCAAATAGCTGCCTGAGCTCAAGAGGGCTGGTGAGCAGTGCTCAGCTGCTATGATATTATATTCTTTACGTTTTCAAACTGATTAACGTGATTTTATTGCCTAAAAAGTACTTTTTGCTTTTGTTATGTTGCTATTTGCTCATAAACTGCTAGCTCTTTACACACCAGAGTTTTTAATTCCCAAATAAATCCTTTCTTTTTACTTTTGCCTATTTTTATACGTAATATGTACCGCATTGCCTAGAAATGTTTTTAATTCGCATTTCATGGTTTAATTTACTATTTTTATTTTCTATTTTTGCTAACAAATATTCTAATTGCTTTTAATTGCGCTCACAAATATCTTGCATGCATGCCTTTTAGATTTCCCTTTTTTATTAGATCCCTTCTTTGTGCGGGATTCCCTTTGTATATTTCTCCCCTTTTATCTTCCAATGCGTGCCCAAATATTGCCAAATATTGAATTATTGTTTTATTGTTTTATTTTTATTTTCAATATTCGTATAATCCAGATCGAAACGCTTGTATATTTTAAATAAATTTCGATTAAATATATTAAAAAATATAGCGGCAGAGTTCCTCGGAACTGACCCGCTCCCCAGTACTTCGGGGAATTCGTTTTAACAACAAAGATTTCCGTGGAGAGGTACATTCATTGAGTGTTCCTTGATTTGTGCAACCCCATTCCTAGAAGGGGGTACTTTTAAAGTACACCAGTAAGCTCCCTATAGTGCTCCTTGTTCATTCTCACCTGTTTTAGTTTTATTTTTGCAGTCTCTCTCTCCCCCTGTACTTGTAGTTTTAGTTTTAGTTTTAGTCTAGCAGTCCCCCACCCCCTCCCTTGAGTGCGCACTTTGTGTGCCACCTGCCCCCTTTGCTTATTTTGTTTACCTTGCACCAGTGAGAAATCACGCCATATGGCTGCGAATCGCGCCACAACTTCAAAAAAACACGACGGCCGCCCCTCGCTCGAGCATCGGTACGGCCGCACCGAAGACGCCAGTCGCAAGCTGCAGCCGAAGGTCGCGACAGCGCTGATGTCGACTCCGACGCCGGCCAGCGAGACCTCAGAACCGGCCAACAGCGCCCAAGACCGCGGCTCGTTCAGCCCACCAGAAGGTCGGCTTGTCATCGTCGAAGACGAGCCTCCAGCAGTGACTGCGGCCCCCGCGACTGCGGACTCAAACGAGACGGCCGACAGAATGTCCGTCGATGAAGCCGAGGCAGCCGAGACGGCTGCTCAACAGACTGAGGCTGCGGCAGCACCTGCGCCAGCGCCAACAGCATCCGAGTCGGCTGCTATTGCCCAGACGACAATTCCGAAGCCCACCGCTGCACAGTCAGACGCCGACATCTCGCAGATCGTCTTCCCTGACGAGCCGGACTTCAGCGAGTGCCAGCAGACGACCTACGCGGGCGACTGCACCATCGTCTACGCGCCCTACTTTCTTGGCGAGGTCGCTGACCAAATATACCAGCGCCTGATGGCAGACGTGCTCCCACTCGCCTTCCGTCATCGCCCGCACGAGCAGCGCCGTGTCTTCTGGATCGGCCCGGCGTACACCTACAGCGGGGTTGAGCTGAAGGAAAATCAAACCTGGCATCCAGTAATCGAAGACATTCGTGACTTCCTTTACGACGATGCTGGGCTCGAGGTCCCGAAGTTCAACTCCGTTCTGGTGAACTTCTACACCGAGCCGGAGGACCGGATTCCGTGGCATGCGGATGACGAGGAGGAGCTCGGCGACAAGCCGACCATCGCTACAGTGTCGTTCGGCGCTGAGCGAACTTTTATGTTGCGTCGACGTGACGGAAACGTCACGCATCGATTTCAGACGCTCCCGGGATCGCTGATCCTCATGGGAGGCAATTGTCAAAAGCGGCTGCAGCATCAGGTGCCTGCAGTTCGCACCCAGACCGGCGTCCGCATCTCACTGACGTTCCGCGTCACCAAGCCGGAGCTGCGGCGCAAGAGGGCGGCGACCGACGACCCAACCTACAGCCAGCCACTGGACTGCGGTCCCTTCGGCGACCGGCAAGGCAACCCAGGCCAGCCCCAGGACCAGCAGGCAGAGCGCGGCGGCGGCGGTCAGCGCGGCGCACGTGGTCAGCGCGGCGGCGGCGGTCAGCAGCGAGGCAGCCGCGGTGGCGGCGGCGGCAGACAGCGAGGCACGCGAGGTGGCGGCGGCGGCCGAGGTGCGGCGGCTGGTGCGGCGGCAGCGTCGGCGACCGCGGTGACGGGTTCGTCGGCGGCGTCGGCGGCGGCGGCAGCGGCGGCTGCTTCAACGACCCAGGCTGCGACAGCGCGGCCCTATGCGCAGGTGGCTTCGGCCCGCGCTCCATTGCGAAGACCCCAGGCTGCCATTCCACCGGTGGTCTTTGAAGTGCACCGAAACGCGGCGGGCAAGCTGGTGGCCTTCATCACCTGGCTGCAGGCCAACTTTGCCGGCGATGCCCGTGCCGTCAACACAGCCGAGATGGCCAATCAGCCCGCCTACCTAGTATTCCCGGCCACTGAGCGGGATTACAACGTCTTCCTAGGCGGTGCTCTGCGTCAGGACAGCCTCCTCGGACACCGTGTCGAGCGTCGACCAGCACGATCACGGCCGCTGGACAACCGGACTGGCGCTGACAGAGTACGGCAGCAGCCACTGCTCACCTTTGTGGCGCTCGACGTGCCGTTTTCCTTCACGGAAGCCGAATTCGCCAGCATGCTCCGCGAGTCCCTGAAGCTCGACATCACGAGTGTGCATCGGATCCGTGCGCGAGCATCCGGGCAGGCCACCCGGTACATGCGCATCTTTACGAAGTCGAGAGCCACATTCGACCAGTGCCTTCGCGAAGGCATCTGCACTGACTTTCTGAAGTTCAGCTGCGAAGAGAGCCGCACCGACGAGCCGGTCCGCGCCCTGCAGTGCCAGCGCTGCCAGCAGTTCGGCCACCGTGCAGCTCAGTGCCAGGTGGAGCTGCGATGCCGAATCTGCGGCGGCTCGCATGCCTGGAAGGACTGCCAGCACGAAGGCCCGGCGACATGCTCCAACTGCGGTGGTCAGCACCGCACGACCAGCCGAGCCTGCACTGTTGCGCAGAAGGAGCACGCCAAGGCGACGAAGGCGGCAGCTGAGGCCAAAGCTGCTGCGGCGCGAGCTGCGGAAGCCGCGGCTACGGATGCTCCGCCTGCCTCGAGTGCGCCCGCCGACGTGTCCGACGCTTCGGACAGTGGCTGGCTGATGCGCCAAGGCCGCCGCAACGTGCCCGTCAATGCCGCCATCCGGCCGCTGTTCATCAGCAACGATGATGCCAGGAGCCGACCGGCTGCCGAGACTGTCAGCGCCAGGTGCACGAGCGCCAATGAGGCTGCACCCTCCCTGGATGCTGGCAGTGAGCCACAGCAGCAACAGCAGCAGCAGACTGACTTGAAGCAGATGGTGAGCATGCTGTTGCCCCTGATCACCCGCTCTCTGACCCAGGTGATTGTGCGGGCCCTGTCCAGACCGCCTGGTGAGCTCCTCACAGTGGAATCGACCAGTAAAATGGTTGAGGACATTGTGCGGGCTGTCCTCCAGGACGTGTCTGGCATGGCCTCCACCGCCACCGTGGTCGTGGGCCCAGGCAGCTAAACCAGAAAACTGTAAATTCCTCAATTTAAATGGGAACCCTATTACCCAGACAACGGGTCTGAAAATTATGCACCTCAACTGCAGAGGGTTTCACCCGAAAAGCAGAGAACTCACCCAATGGGTCATTAGTCAAGAGATAGACATTGCTCTCTTCTCTGAAACCATTCTCAAGAGTTCGCACACGGTCCAGATCCCTGGCTACTCCATCATCCGGTACGACACTCCGCATGTCAGACGCGGCTTGCTCCTTGCTCACTCACCGCGCGTGAAACTCACAAATGTTCGCTTGCACTACGACAATGTGAACCATGAAGCCATCTCCTGCACCGTCAGCCTGTCTGACAACTCTCACGGTGCCGACTTTAATCTGGCTCTGGTGTACAGGTCTCCGGCACCTTACCACCTGAACCTGAACCTGCTCAAGAGCCTGGTCTCGCGCAGACGCAGTGTTCTCCTTGGCGACCTCAATGCCAGACACCGCTTCCTTGGCGGTGACAGCAGCAACAACAGGGCTGGCCATGAGCTGTACGACTGGCTCTCTGAAGGTCTGGCCTCGCCCACCATCCTCAATCAAGTTGGCCAGTTCACCAGAATCGCCACCAAGAATGGCGTCACTTCCAGGAATGTCTTGGACCTCGGCCTGGCCACGGAGGACTTTCTGCCCTTTGTGCAGGACTTTGCAGTCGGTCCCGACCTGGACAGCGACCACCTGCCAATCATCCTCACCCTCAACATTCAGTCGGCAAAGTGGGCAGGTCCCGCTAAGCCGAAAAACTTTTCCAAAACCGACTGGGATCAGTTCAGGCTGAAGATCAGTGAAGCCCTTCTTCCTGACCAGCCGACTCGCCTATCGAGTGCTCAGCAAATCGACGCCGAGGTCGAGCTCATCACAAAGGCCATCCACACGGTCATTGAGTCGACTGTGCCAGACTGTGGTGGCCGAAATGCTCTGCCCAAGCACATCCTTGAGCTGATCAAAGAGCGCCGACGACTTAGACGCCTCTTCAACAGCACCTGGGATGAAAACTTTAAAAGGCTGGCCAACCAAATGGCCAACAGGATCAAAAGGGAAATCACTTCCTTCCAGAGCGGCAAGCTCACCAAGCTGTGTGAGAATGTTGTCGAGAACAGCAAGAACAGCAAGGTCAAGAACTTCTGGCATGACACCAGGAAGCTGATGGGCAAGTTCAAGCCCAGCTCCATTCCAACCCTCACTTCGGGTCAAACCAGTGCGCACACTGATCTGGAGAAAGCGAACCTTCTCGCTGCCACTCTGGACTCAAAGATGCGCCCAGTCCCATCCACTTGCGACCAGCTCAAACAGGAGGTGGCCGAAGTGGCCAAGTTCATCGCCTTCTATCCGATTCCGGCCGACATCAATGGCATAGCCACTCACCCGCTTGAAGCCGCATTCACTGTAGCCGACACAGTGTGGGAGCTTGAGCACCTCAAGCCTGATGGAGCACCTGGGCTGGACAAGATTCCCAATCGAGTGCTCAAACTCGGCCTTGAAGGCGTGGCGATCACCAGGATCACCAGACTCTTTAACGCCTGCTTCAGTCAAGGGATCTTCCCCAGCGCTTGGAAGAAAGCTGTGGTGACAATGATCCCGAAGCCTGACAAACCGCCAGACAATCCAAACTCGTACAGGCCAATCAGCCTGACCTCTTGCTTAGGCAAGGTGTTTGAGAAGCTGATTGCCAAGAGACTCTCCAAATTCCTTGAAGACAAGAACATTCTTGGCGATGACCAATGCGCTTATCGCAAAGTCCACTCCACCTACGACAACCTGTGCCGATTGGTGCAGGACATGATGGTCGCAAAGTGCAAAGCAAAGAGGGCCGCTGCAGTCTTCCTTGATGTAGAGGCTGCCTTTGACTCTGCCTGGCACGACATGCTTAGGAGCCGCATGCTCAACGCTGGCCTTCCTTCGATGCTGATGCGCATCCTGTCTGACTACCTCAGGAACAGGTACATCCAGGTGCGAGTCAACAACTCGCTCAGTGAGCTGATCAGAATCCTAGCTGGCGTACCTCAGGGAGGCATCTTGAGTCCTCTCCTGTACCTGCTGTACGTCAGCACAATGCCGATTCCTGAGAATCCAAACGTGAAACGCAGTCAATTTGCTGACGACATGGCCATCTGGGCCTCCGCAGACACCTTTGCTGGTCTGCGGACTTGCCTCCAGAGCTACCTCAGACAAGTCTGGAAGTGGTGCGGAAAGCAAGGCATCAGACTGAATGCCGACAAGAGCAAGGCCATCGCCTTCAACTACAAGCCGACAGCTCGCGCCGACTTGCGACCCAAACTGCAGCTGGGACAGACGGAGGTCCCCTACTGTCAGGAAGTGAAATTTCTAGGTGTCCTCCTCGACGCCAATCTTTGCCTGAATAAACACGTCGACAACATGGCGAATACGTGCAGGGCCATTGTCATGTCCCTGTGCCGCATCGCCAAGATCACCAAACTGAGCAGCGTCACTCTCAGAATGCTGTACAGGGCCTACGGTGAGAGTGCTCTCACCTACGGCGCCCCAATCTTGACTCTGATCTGCGTAACCAATCAGATCAAGCTACAAAAGATCCAGAACCTTGCTCTGCGAATCTGCTACGGTGTGCCTTCCTACCTGAGCACCGAGTACCTTCACAAACTGGCCGGCATGCCAATGCTCTCGGCCAGAGTCAAACAGCTCGGTGTGGCCTGGCTGCTCAAGATGAGAGCAGCTCGGCTGCACGGCTTCCACATCGAGCCGGAGCTGCCTCGCGCTCCGGGCCGAGTTCCCATCCTCAATGTCCTGTGGGCTGCCCTGAGGCGGGGACAAATCAACAGGCAGAACCCACTCCCAATCCAGGGCTGAGCAGTCTCTGAGACCCATGGCCCTGAAAGTAAACTAAAATGAAATTTAAATAGCTGCCTGAGCTCAAGAGAGCTGGTGAGCTGTGCTCAGCTGCTCTGTCATTCCATTCATTACGCTCTTTGCCTACTGACTTAATGTCTTTTATTGCCTATGAGTACTAATGGCTGTATTGTCACTTTTGCTCTTTATTCACGAACTGCTCGCTTTTTATATACCAGAGTTTTTAATTCCCAAATAAATGCATTGTTTTTACTTCTGCTTATTTTTTCTACTTTAAATGTGCAGCATTGCCTAGAAATGTTTTTAAATTCGCATTTCATGTTTTCATTTACTACTTTTATCTTCTATATTTCTTTAACAAATATTCTAATTGCTTTCAATTGCGCTCACAAATATCTTGCATGCATGCCTTTTAGATTTCCCTTTTTTATTAGATCCTTTCTTTGTGCGGGATTCCCCCGTATATTTCTCTCCAGTATTCCAAATTCGTGCCCAAATATAGCGAAATATTGAGCAGTTTTATTTTCTTACTTATGACTTCTTTTTTAATATTCGCCTTATTAATCTAGATCAAATGGCGTGTAAATATGTTATTAAATTTGATTAAAAATATTTAACAACTGCGGCTGAGTTCGTCAGAACTGAACCGCGCCCCAGTCTTTTGGGGGATTTGTATTAACAACAAAGATTTCGGTGGAAATCCTGGGAAATTTCTGTTAAAGGAAATACCTCACAATCTTATTTTTGGGGAATAAATTGGCCAACTAACTGAGAGCGATTGCAGCCGATATGTATCGAAAAATCTATTGCGCTCACCTTTACCAAGTGCTTAGCAATCATTCGCCACCTGGGTAGCAGCAGGTGTCGCTGCAGAGTGAAAGCCAGAATGACCAATGGGAAGGCCAGGGCAGCGTAGGCCAGCTGCAGGAACTGCGCCAGGCAGTTCAGTGTCAGCAGCAGAAGCACGTGCAGCATCTGCAGGGTGGTGAAGGCTAGCAGGACGGCGCTGGGCACGTCCAGGTAGGACTTTGGCTGGCGATTCTTCTTTAACCGAAGCAGGTTAAATAGGCGATCAGTTAGCTGCAGATCAGACAGGGCTGATAGGCCCATGTAGAGAAACATACCTGGGCAGGTAGAGAATCGAGGATTGTAAATGTATTTGCTTTGCTATAAAAACAATGATTAGCTACTTCGTAATTAGTATTTGATTACACCTGCCCAAACTGAGCCACATGAGTTGCCGACAGATGTTCAGTCCATGGACTAGAGGGTCGCCACAGCCACCCTGAATTACCCCAGCTAATGCTGGCACCCATTTGCGAGTAACAGCTGGGTAAACTGAAGCAATGCAGAGTTAGGTGTCCCAATGAGATCAGGATTCGAATCCCCGACCTTA
Organism: Macrostomum hystrix; assembly: GCA_950097015.1. Classification (NCBI taxonomy): domain Eukaryota; kingdom Metazoa; phylum Platyhelminthes; family Macrostomidae; genus Macrostomum; species Macrostomum hystrix. Next base: position 3,698,461 of record CATNEN010000012.1, read on the forward strand.
AAGTCGTGTATCCGACGCTCTAACCACTTTACTACAACCCTTCGCTCAACCAATGTTATAGATAAAACAAGCAATATTTAAATCAAGCTCGCTACTATGAGTAGGCAGTCCAGCTCACCGTCCATAGCGGCTAGGGGAATGAGGCGCAGCAGGCTGGCAGCCAATACGGACGCGGCCAGCAGGGCTCCCACAGCCAGGCCGCTAGCCCGCTGCTCGGCCACGCCCAGGACCCGTCGCGGACAGCCGGGAATGGGATTGGCCGGGTCCGACAGGGTCAGCACCCGGACGTGCGTGTGCGAGCGGACGGTGGCGGCGGTGACCAGCGGCCAGCCGAGCAGGCCATGCAGAGGCGGAGCCAGAGCGGCGATCAGCGCCAGGTTGAGGTGATGGCCGGTGGGTTTGGCCAGCCGCTTGCCTAGCCCGATGCCGCATAGGCCAGTCTCTGTGAATAACACAACTGCGGTGCAGGCCCCGATGAGCAGGGCGATGAGGTGCCCGGAGGCTCCGATGGCGGCCAGCTCGGCGGTGCTGGGAAGGCGAGGCGACAGGCCGGACAGAAGCTGGCCGAGATCGCCGCTGAGCTGGTTGAGGTGAGACGGCGTTCTTAGAAACCGCAGTTCAATAGAAGGCGAGATGGAAATTGGGTGGAAAAAAGACAGGATGAGATTCAGATAAGACAGGATGAGATTCAGATAAGACAGGATGAGATTCAGATAACACAGGATGAGATTCAGATAACACAGGATGAGATTCAGATAACACAGGATGAGATTCAGATAACACAGGATGAGATTCAGATAAGACAGGATGAGATTCAGATAAGACAGGATGAGATTCAGATAACACAGGATGAGATTCAGATAACACAGGATGAGATTCAGATAACACAGGATGAGATTCAGATAACACAGGATGAGATTCAGATAACACAGGATGAGATTCAGATAAGACAGGATGAGATTCAGATAAGACAGGATGAGATTCAGATAACACAGGATGAGATTCAGATAACACAGGATGAGATTCAGATAAGACAGGATGAGATTCAAATAACACAGGATGAGATTCAGATAACACAGGATGAGATTCAGATAACGCAGGATGAGATTCAAATAACACAGGATGAGATTAAAATAACACAGGATGAGATTCAGGTAGTTCAGGGTGAGATTCAGATAACACAGGATGAGATTCAGGTAGTTCAGGGTGAGATTCAGATAACACAGGATGAGATTCAGATAACGCAGGATGAGATTCAGATAACGCAGAATGAGATTCAGATAAGACAGGATGAGATTCAGATAAGACAGGATGAGATTCAGATAACACAGGATGAGATTCAGATAACACAGGATGAGATTCAGATAAGACAGGATGAGATTCAGATAACACAGGATGAGATTCAGATAAGACAGGATGAGATTCAGATAAGACAGGATGAGATTCAAATAACACAGGATGAGATTCAGATAACACAGGATGAGATTCAGATAACGCAGGATGAGATTCAAATAACACAGGATGAGATTAAAATAACACAGGATGAGATTCAGATAAGACAGGATGAGATTCAAATAACACAGGATGAGATTCAGATAACACAGGATGAGATTCAGGTAGTTCAGGGTGAGATTCAGATAACACAGGATGAGATTCAGGTAGTTCAGGGTGAGATTCAGATAACACAGGATGAGATTCAGATAACGCAGGATGAGATTCAGATAACGCAGGATGAGATTCAGATAACACAGAATGAGATTCAGATAAGACAGGATGAGATTCAGATAACACAGGATGAGATTCAAATAACACAGGATGAGATTCAGGTAGTTCAGGGTGAGATTCAGATAACACAGGATGAGATTCAGATAACGCAGGATGAGATTCAGATAACACAGAATGAGATTCAGATAATACAGGATGAGATTCAGATAAGACAGGATGAGATTTAGGTAGTTCAGGGTGAGATTCAGGTAGGTCAGGTTGAGGATTCAGATAGGACTTAGGTAGACCTTACCTGTAACGCGGCGAGGCTGTGATGCCGCATGGCGGTGTTCGCCAGCAGGGTGATGACAGCAATGGCCAATGGCACGTTTAGTCCGGCGATAAGGTCCCGGGTTCGACGGCCCAGATAGTTGCCCCGCTTGAACTGCAGGATCCTCAGCGCCAGCAGCGCTGTCGCCAGCGTCAGGAAGGCGGCGCCGGCCGCGTCTCCGGCCAGCTGGGTGAACATTCGCACAGTTGGCCGCAGCAGGAAGAAGATGGCGACGAACAAGTTGAAGATCTCCTCAGTGGCTCGGGTGATGCGGCTGGCCAGTCCAGCGCCATTCAGCATCAAGATGGCCAAGCCGCACAAGCCGGTGTACACGCAGCAGACCGGGCGGAAGGCGCGCCAGGCCAGGCCGAGTGAGCCCGACAGGGAGCTGATTGCCTGCGGGCCGGCAGGGATGGGACATTGCTGGGAGATGGTGTGACATTTGCTGGGAGATGGAGTGACATTTCTGGGAGATGGTGTGACATTTTTGGGAGATGGTGTGACACTTCTGGGAGATGGTGTGACATTTGCTGGGAGATGGTGTGACAAAATTGTTAGTAATGTCAACGGGGTCGTTTCACAAACCCTAATTTTCACAACGTCGCAAGACACACATTTTCATAAGCCCTAAATTTCATAAACCCTAATTTTCACAACGTCGAAAAGCCGACACAGCCGCTCGTATGAAAGGATCTGGTTTAGACGTTGTGAAAATTAGGGTTTGTGAAAGCGACCCATGTCAACTTGATCCTGTCCTTCCTATTCAACTGGTCCATGACTGTCAAGAAAACTGAGAGAGACAGACTCAATCGTCTAGCTGGCCTGCAGGTAGCTTATGGAGAGTAGCGAAGTCCAGTGAAAAGTGAGAGGGCATTGTGCCCTGAACTATTTATTTAACCATAGTTAAGTTGGACAGACTGGAGGGGGTTAGCGGTACGATAACAAAAGAGTGCGCGACTGAGGGTAGGAGAGGAGGCTAGAATGTGAGCGGCGGACCAATCAGAAAGGAGGAAAGGAAGAATGGATAGAGAATGAGAGATCAGCCGCACAGATAAACGAGAGAGAAAGAACTATATTGAACTGGACGATGTACTCGTAAACAAGAAAAGTGCAGAGAACGAAAGAGTGAATAGAGGACAGAAGGCAAAGACGAAAGCCGCGACAATGACCATTAACCCCACCTGCTCCATGATGAAGACTGGGCCAGTGACTCCAACAAGCATCATCGGTTGGCCGCCGCCGACTGCGAAAGCCAGCTGTCCAAACCCGCTTGCCAGCATGGTCCGACTGACTGTCAGCTCGCCAGCTGTCTCATTGTGCAGCATTGCGCCGAAGGACACGGCCGGCGCCAAGCACGTGAAGAACACGAACAACAGGCCGGTTACTATTGGCAACGCGTGACGCTTTGCGTCAGTCAGATCGCTGTAGTACCGTCGACGCAGTTGGGCTAGATCGTTAAGGAGGCCGGCAGTCGCCCGCCAGATAGGACAGCGGCGATGAAGGGGAACTGCGGGTTAATGTGCCATTTTCTAAATGAATAAACCATATCTTAAACGGTTTCTTATCATACCGTTTTAGCGGCCTACGCCTGCAGCCCAGCGCGCACGCACAGATAGGAAGAAGGGAGATAGAAAATGGTGGGGTGGGGTTTGGCCAGAGGTAGGCCTGCAGCCCATCACGGACGCACAGACAAAAAAGAAGGGGGAGAGAAAATGGTGGGGTGGGGTTTAGACCAACGGCCCAGCGCGCACAGACAGCAGGGGAGAGAAAATGGTGGGGTAAGGTTTAAGCCAGGGGCCTACGCCTGCAGCCTATCCAAGGACCCCTGAATAGAAGCATCTGGACTGGAAGCTAAAAATCTGAGTCACATTTTATTTACCACTGGAGGCCACTGCTATGATATAGGAAATTTGGAAACGAGCAAGGGCTTTTGTGAAAAAAAAACTGGTTTGGGGGACCAACTAGGGGGTAAGAAAAACCGCAATGTACATTGAGAAACGAAGCCCCACGCGCAGTAGGAGGTGGGTTGCTTTTTGCCCTCCTTATGTACATTAGAAGGGAGAGAAAGAATAAGCTAGAATGTAGATGGACTTTAAGGCCTGACTAACGATAACTTGGCGTTTCTTTTTATTTCACAGTATATGATATTCCACTTTACACTAGAGTCCCAAAGCTCACATATCTACTTCTTTCAAGAGTCAAGACTATCTACAAGTTAGTCTTGTAGATAATCTACATTTCTACTAATCTACTAATCTACATTTATCATATAATTTCGTCAAAGTAAAAAATCGAACAAGACACAGAAGTATTGCAAATTAATTTCAAATCCATATAGACGAATAGAAACAAAGAATTATACTTCTGCTTTCATCGACTCATCATACTATGCAATGGTCAATAAGTGCTCCGCATTTGGATGTAAGAGCGGCTACAAGCACAGCACAACGCCGGATTCGATCACATTCCATCGCTATCCACTGCACGAGGCAAGCTTGTTAGAAAGTGGATTAAAGCGAAGCGAATCCTCGGAAGGATTTTAAGCCAACAGAGCATTGGAGACTATGCTCGCTTCATTTCACATCGCAGGACTTTGTTCAAGTGACAAAGGACAGCAATCCGACTCGGTGAAACTCTAAATGTGCAGGTCTTCTAGAAAGACCTTATCTGCAGCCTCAGGAAGTTCCTACAATCTTCCCGAATGCGCCTATTTATCTTTCTTCTCATGCGACTGTAGCACGCAGTACGAGCAAGGCATCGTCATTTTCGCGTCTTCAAAGCGACAATACTCGTCAGCAAAACCAAGAAGCCTGCTTTCTGTCCTCTGATTCACTCCTAGGCCGCTCCCTGCTAGACATCAAATTGCTTCTTGATTCTGAAGTCAGCAAGCCTACTAGGTTTTATGTGAGCAGTTGCAACGAGCATTTGTATATATATATGCTGGACGTAAGTCAGGGCTGTCAAATAGCTTGCTACATTCGGATAGCGTTGAACTACACTGTTTCCATCGGTATAAAAAACACAACAGTTGCTATGACTCAATTTTCCGATCTGATTGATGAAGATGGCTGTATGCCCTCTGTAAGTTGCATTCTTAATTTAATGTCACGATTGAAAAGCTTGAAGGAAGAGCTGGAGCCACTTTCGGATGAAAATTCTGTGACAAATGAGTTTAGAGAGCGACAACATCGTCAGTATTTAAACCTGGCTGAATCTAATCTAGAAAGTGCACTCGAGAGGCTGGATGACAGGTTGCTCGCATTCGTTCTGGAGCAGCTTCAGTTGAATCGAAGGGCTTCATCTAGGAGGATCTACTCCCAGGAACTGCTGATATTCAGCTACATGATTTACTCATCGAGCTCTGCTGCGTACAACATTCTCAGGCAACAAGTACTTTGCTTGCCATCTGAACGGCAATTACAGCTGCTGTGCCGCTTATTTGACGAGTTGATGGATGATGAGCTATATTCTTCAATCATGTGTTCGACCTCCTGCACTGAAGGACATGACATTAAACTCGCAGTTCAGAAGTCTTTTTTTAACTGTCTGATGAAGAATCTGGTGAATGATTTGTCTACGGATGGAGGCGCTGGCCGAAGGAAGAGAAAAGTGGCAAAGCTGACTGGTGCGATAAGTCCAAAATGAACAAGACAATTAAGTGACAATTTCGTTTGCTGCCATGAATTTTGACTAATCAATCATTTTAAACTTAGCACGAAATGCCATCATTTGCACGAATAGTCATTTTTTATTTGCGTGATTTTTTAGAAGCCATTATCATGTCTTGCTTTTTCACATGAATGCCAATTCATTACTTTTTATGTATTTGATTTGCACCCAACCAGGACTGCGCAGGAAAGACCTGATAGATGGATCAGGTAGGTTGAGTAGATGGATCATTTTATTCTTTTTGAAGTGCAAATTTTGTGTAAGTGTAGCTATTGTTTGGAATGAAATAAATGTTTTGTATGCTAATGCTATTAAATCACTTATCAGTGCAGGTTGTGACGTCCGTTCAATGGGTTTCAGAGAGCCAGAAATGAGAGAAAAGCAAAAGAAAAGCATAATATGGAGTGGCCTCCAGAGGTAAGGGGGGGGTTGGGGAGCTTCCAGTCCAGATGCTATTTATAGAAGTCCTTGCCTTACCCCACCTCATGCCAACCGGCAGTCCATGCGGACATGCGAGGCCTGCAAGTCATCCAATCAAATCCGAGCAAGGCACCTAACTCAGTTGAGGCCAAGATGAGAGCCAGTGGCACAGCCGCAGCTATTGTAGTCCCTGTTCATTCTATAGACTGGGGGAATGCCACAGCCTCAAAAATCTGTTAATAGTTGTCCTGAAGCTAGGTACAGTTAGGTGTCTTATTAAAGGACGCTAATAGCTCCAGTGGAGTCCAATTAAGTACAGCAACTAGAGAGACACAATACACTACTGACAAGAGTAGGAAAGTAAATACTTGGCTGTTAAAATCTTTCACTGTTGCAATTGCAATCGCTTACCAGCAACCACCGCAGCTTCGGTCTGCGCCGACAGGCGCTGCCCTGCGCTACCGTTGTCGTGGTGTCCATGTTCGCTGTCCTCTTCCGTCGAACTCGACGCAGCCGCTGCGGCTTCCTCGAATCTGACCAGCTCCTCGATGGTGTCCATTGTCCAGGCGGTCGGCGAGGGCAGCACCACTGTGCCGTCCAGGCTGCGATGGAGTGCGGCCACGAGGTCCCTGCGGCACCTGGCCGAGTAGAGGCCGGCTCGGAACACTGAGTCCATGCTCAGGCAGGCGAACACGCGCCCGAGCTCGTAGGCGAGCACTGGGTCCGGGTCTGTCGGCGATGGCGGCGGCGCCATGCAGAGCAGGACGAAGCGGACTCCGCGGCAGCAGTCGGAGAGGTCGGCGCAGGCCAGCGGGCGGGCCAGCCGGCAGAGGAGAAGGCGCGGGCGGGCGAGAGCGGGGTGGTGGCCGACCAGCACCAGGGCCACTTCAGCCGAGTCGGACAGGTAGAAATCGATTCGATTGTGCTTGCTGCTGCGGAGACATGCGCCACCGGATGACTGGGTGGAGGTCTAGGGCGATAGGCGATAGAGATAGGGATATTTGAGATTGGGATATTTGTGATTGGGTTATTTGAGATTGGGATATTTAAGATTGGGATACTTAAGATTTGGATATTTGAGTTTAGGATGTTTGAGATTGCGATTTTTCAAATTGGTGGCCTCACTCACCCGACGCTTGTAGCCAAATACCAGCTCGTTGTCGCCCACATGATGCACTCCGCATTTCAAGGCCTCTGCAATCACGACCGAATCGCTCTCGCTGTCGCCATCTTCGCTGTTGTTGTCGACGGATTCGTCGGCCAGCCACTCGGTAGCCGCATCGACAAACTCGTTGAAGGTGTCGACGCCGGTGGCGTCCAGACGGACGGATCCCAGCTCCAGCTGCCTACGGAAATGAATGATGGAGTGAAAGGACAAAGCGGACACGTGTGGCCTCGACCAGCGCTCGCCGCAGGCCTCTGAGCACTGCTCATAGCGAATCCAACGAGTGGTCTCCTCCCAGATGCGGACACAGCTGCGGTATTCAAACAGCTCCACGAAAGCCTGCGGGACAGTCAGGGTCGAATATTGTAGTCGAATGTGCCACCATCTCCTCCACCATCAACTTATTGACTCAGCCGTTTCAATAAAGAATCACATCAGCCACTTTTGTTACTCACCACCCCAGTCACCGCGTTCAAATCAACAGGCAGCCACCCCATGACTCATCACCTCAGCCACCCCATGACTCATCACCTCAACCACCCCATGACTCATCACATCAGCCACCGCATTACTCATCACCTCAACCACCCCATGACTCATCGCCTCAGCCACCTCAAGACTCATCGCCTCAGCCACCCCATGACTCATCGCCTCAGCCACCTCAAGACTCATCACCTCAGCCACCTCAAGACTCATCACCTCAGCCACCTCAAGACTCATCACCTCAGCCACGTCACCATCGTGGTTTTCGCATGCATCCCGCAGATGCTGCGAATCGGCTGAAGTCGCCAGCTCAGGAGGTTCTGTTCCCTTCTTCTCAGGGGGGATATCGCGGGCTAGGATCGCTCAAATGTTTCCGTTGATGGCGGCGTCGGCGCTGACGGTGGCGTCGACAGCGGCTTGGCTGCCTGGATTTCCCCCCGTCCGCCGGCGTCTCTATCTCTGAGTGACCTTCTTCTGACTTTAGGCCTGCTGCTGAACGATGGGAGGGCACATTGAAGTTCGAAACGAGATACAAACGAAATCGTAAAAACGAGATAAGAAACAAAGAAAGAAAATTTTAGAAATAAAATATTTAGAAGCGTTTGACTTGTTTGAGAAGCGTTTGAGTAGTTTGAGAAGCTTTTGGAGTCATTAGAGAAGCATTGAGTCGTTTGAGAAGCATTGAGTCGTTTGAGAAGCGTTTGAGTCGTTTGAGAAGTTTTTGGAGTCATTAGAGAAGCATTGAGTCCTTTGAAAAACGTTTTGAGTCATAGGCATTGAATTGTTTGAGCCGTTTGAGAATCGTTTTGAGTCATAGAGAAGTTTTTAAGCTGTAAATATATCGTATTTAGACTTTTCTAAAATGCCGCTTATCTCAGTAGCCTTTCACACGTTAGTGAGAGAAAATATTAAAAATATCGCTAAATATCGAGAACTTACTTGACAAATTGTAATTCTGAATTTTCAACATCCCGATAGTTCGAGACAAGGGGATTTGAAAGCTAAGATAGAGAATGATATTGAGTTGATGCTCACCCGATGCTCTGCTATCCTTGGCTCTGCTCTCGGTCCCAGCGGTGTTCGAACAGCTCTGTAATAGAGAATAAGTTTTCAAACCCGAGCTAGAAGCCTAGAGCCCGGTTGGTGAATTTTCACTGTGGCCAGAATGGGTACAGAATAGACAAATTTGTCGCATGGCCATACTGCAGTGCGGCTACAAACTTGTAGGACAGGTCGGACATTTCTAGGCGCGATAGTTAAGAACGAAAAATAACAAACCAATGTGCTAGTTAAAGTTTGTCTATGCATTCTTGGAATATCGAACAATGATGCCCTTTATTTACATGGAAAGTTCCACTATGCCTAAAGTACATAGTGCTTAGTTTGTGATTCTCAATATGCCAAACTCAAGGCCAAATTAAAAATATATAAAAGTAACAAAACAGAACTTCCATACAACGCACTGAAATATCACCAGCATTTTTTCGTGATCCGCAATTAGTTCCATTCCATTTCTGTATACTATATAGTCCATAACAGACACCTCCCTCCAATTCCAGTCCACTCCAGACACCTCCCTCCCTTTCCAGTCCATGTCAGACTCCTCCCTCCCCTTTAAGTCCATTCCAGACACCTCCTTCCCCTTCCAGTCCATGCCAGACACCTCCCTCCCCTTACAGTCCATGCCAGACACCTCCCTCCCCTTACAGTCCATGCCAGACACCTCCGTCCACTTCCAGTCCATGTCAGACTCCTCCCTCCCCTTTAAGTCCATTCCAGACACCTCCTTCCCCTTACAGTCCATGATAGACACCTCCCTCCACTTCCAGTCCATGCCAGACACCTCCCTCCACTTCCAGTCCATGCCAGACACCTCCCTCCACTTCCAGTCCATGCCAGACACCTCCCTCCACTTCCAGTCCATGCCAGACACCTCCCTCCACTTCCAGTCCATTCCAGACACATCCTTCTCCTTGCAGTAAGTTTTATTCCAGATCCACAGTAATTTTAGTAGCCTTACACTGATGCAACGATCGTCCTTTCTCGATTAGTTCCACATTCTTTTTTGGGCTTAATCTGTCTGCAATTTCCGTGACGACCGAAGTCGAAGGATGCGGTCGAGGAAATTCTCTACATCGTCTATCTGCAGATTTTCGAATGGGATTTATGACAAAACTCATTCAGCTATTCATTCTAATTACAGACTTAATTGCTGATGAAGATCGCGGGCGGAACTCTAGCCAATGTCAAGCATCAATGCAACTGATGATAGTTACAAACTTTATTCTCCATAGGAGTTCGTTGGTTCCCATAAACTCATTAGTCCAGTGTCCGCTATTTATATTTGCAAGGGATCAATAAGCTACTGAAATATGAGCTCGGTACCTCGTATGAACAATAGGAGAGTTGATTGAGTGAGTCCTACTAATGATGGATTCTTACCGTTGTCCTCTTCTCGACCTGGTCTCCGGGTCTCTTCGCTGAGCTGCCTTACCGGCGGTCCGAGATGGCTGTGGGCTGAAAAGTCCGATCAGATGGTTCCGCGGTTGCAGCTGACGCTGGAGCGGACGATTCAAAGACGATGGGACAGTTAAAGAGGCTGGTGGATGATGACATAGTTGACTTCCGGTTGGCTGAAGGTGCGAAGTTTGGATTTTTTATTTTTAAAGAAGTGACGAAATAATCGGATCGATATTTTACGATAAACTAACAACAATGATCTTATTAAAAACAAATCGGTAAAAATTGTGTTGATTGTTATGTAATTTTACGACAATATAAAAATAATATAGAAGTGACTTGGTCATTTGTTTGCATTTATTTCAGTTTCAATGAACATATTTAATTGAACACATTATAGTAGACCAGTGAAGCGATGTTTAAATGGAGGAGGAGGGGCTAACACACAGAAGCATAGACTGTGAGAAGTTACGTAACTAATGTTTAGAAGTTTTTTACCCCCCCCTGACGATTGACACGTGATTAAATGAAAGTACGAAGTGGTCAGACTAATTTTCGTCTAAAAAAACGATGCATAGGAGAGGCTGATCGACTTTTAAAGTAGAAACTTTTAAAGTGTGTTCTGACGGTTTTTTGGATGCGTCTCATGATCCTATTTCTGCCTCATCTAAAGGAATGGGTCAATTATTTCATCAGATACTGCTGCAACTGCTTGACGCATGTCCCTGCTACAAAATGACACCTCAGACAAACAAATTAGCCTAGTACTTTTTTAGATATTCTCATTTAAAGTGTACTTTCTCTTCGGTCAATGGGATTATTTAATAATAAATCAAAGCGTAGATAAACAAAACATAATATATAGCAGGCTGAAGTTTTACTATAGTGCAGTACATTTAATCTATTTCAGAAGTACTACTGTCTTGACGATCACGCATTGAAGAAGCGTGATGTGAATGTTGTTTCTAGGAAATGACTGCGAATAAAATATTCAATAATCGAGGATAATTATAAATTTGCGTAGTACGCTCATAACATGTTTAAACATTAACTCACGCAAATTGTGTTGCACATAGTGTAATAAAATGAATGTCCTAGCTGGAGCGTGAGGAATTTAAAGCTAGCGACTATTCACTATTCACCGGGGTCGGTGTCCTACCAATCGTTTCAATAGCAGCAGGGAAATCTGGAATTAAATAGCGTTAGAGACTGTGGTAGCGAAGCGGAATAGATAAGCGATGAGACCCGAGTGTCGTCCTCCGGCCCGGCGAAACGAATAGGGATTGATTTGAATCTCGTTTACTTGCTGAACTTGATTTAAAAGTTACACTGACAGAATGAGGATGTTCACACGGAAATAAACTATAGCGCGCTCACAGTGAAAAGCAAGTTTGGTCTAACAATTTGGATATAACAATTTTACTTAAACTGGCCAAATCCGCGCCCTACTCTTCCCGAGAGGCTCCGGTTGTCTCTGCTTTCAGCGCTGCCCCGACAGATCCTATCGGTTGGCACTCCTTATGCGTGACGGCGGAGTCTCCAAAGAGAGCACGTACTGACTTCGACAACAAGCGCCTATCTAGACCACCCTTGTCAGCGGCGCACTCTCAAGACGCGTAGCGCCGAAAGCTACCTAACTGAACAAGCGGAGCGTGGTCGGGCGGGGAGAGACAAAACAAAGTGGACTAGTTTGCACGTGCTTCTCACAGTGTGAGGCGAATTGCAGAGAACGATAAAAGTCACTGCAAAAACACGCTTCCTTTTACAGAGTCATGTTAACCCCAAATTAGGTCGATCGGCGAGGTGGATGCCTGACTGTAGCTTGAGCCAAGGTGACAAATCACAGTAGACTTGCGACCGCCGTTCTGAGCCCCGGGGTAGCTTCTTGCCGAGGGTCGACAGGTAGTGAGGCCGGGTCGCTCGCTGATTGGCCGGGACTGTAGCCCAGGGGTAGCGCTCGCGGGGTGGTGGGCGTCCGTTCCCCCGACTGGTCCGGCCCGGCTTGGCGTGGGTGACTTTTAGCAAAAAACACGTGTCTAAAAATAAGTATTGAATAATAACACGGGAGATAGAATGGCAAACAAGCTGACACTACAATAGTCTGCACTTGTAATTTACAATGCAGTTTTATATTTAATTGTTGAGGATTTTTCTCCCCGTAGAAGCAGCAAACTGAAATAATAATTTTCATCTTGATACCAAATGAAATAAATATTTTAAGACTATAAAAACCGTGCGCATAAAAGTAAATATCTGATAAAAAATTGAAAGCTGATAATCAGAAGTAGAGAAGTTTTATACTCAAATAAAAAAGAAAAAACTAAACCAGAAAAATGACATACATGTGCGAACGGGGGGCGCAGGGTAAATAAAATTCGGCGTAATATCCTCACAGTCTACTGTTAGTAGGCTGTGCTGTATTTTGTGCTATAATTGAGCGCCGTAAAAATCCTAGCAGCAGCTCCGCTCGCCACGCTGCCCCTCCTGACCATGTACTTTTCATACGTATGTTTCATTCTGTGATAGACATGCCATATGTATTAAGCGGCAGTCACTTGTTAAATAAAAAGTATTGAACATGCTCATGTTAATTTTCTATTCGTCACCGCTATAAATGGTTTACGAATACGTCCATTCTAGTCTCATTAAATTCTTTTGACGCAGCTAAAGGTACAAATTTATTATTAAGTTCAGAGCGAAAATTAGTCCACATTTTGTCCCTGTCATGCCACCTCCGCCAGTCGTCCCTGCCATGCCACCTCCGCCAGTTGTCCCTGCCATGCCACCTCCGCCAGTCGTCCCTGCCATGCCACCTCCGCCAGTTGTCCCTGCCATGCCACCTCCGCCAGTTGTCCCTGCCATGCCACCTCCGCCAGTTGTCCCTGCCATGCCACCTCCGCCAGTTGTCCCTGCCATGCCACCTCCGCCAGTTGTCCCTGCCATGCAACCTGTGCCAGTCGTCCCTGCCATGCCACCTCCGCCAGTCGTCCCTGCCATGCCATCTGCGCCAGTCGTCCCTGTCATGCCACCTGTGCCAGTCGTCCCTGTCATGCCACCTGTGCCAGTCGTCCCTGTCATGCCACCTGTGCCAGTCGTCCCTGTCATGCCACCTCCGCCAGTCGACCATGTCGTCCCGTAACCGGCTGACTGGTTTGCTGGAAAAATTGGAAACTATACACGACTATTTGTATGTGCAAGGTTTACTGTCAAATTACATGTTTACATACACATGTACATCAATGTAGAGAATAGAGATCCAGTGGGATAGAATATAGATGTATATGGAATGAGGTACATGACATTTGAGATTGTAAACGAGATGAAGCAAAGATTCTTAATGAGCGGAAATTGTAATTGTACTAATTGTAGACTGTACAGATTATGAGATTACGACCTGCTCATGAGAATATATTCCCATTTCTTATTGAATACATTATATTCATGTATTTTTTGTTTTTTTGTTCGACTATAAGATGCGATGGTGCTGAAATACAGTATACACAATTTTAAAAACAGGCTAAATTGTATATCCAAAAGACATTGCAAATTCATAGTACTAGTACTCGTAGTAGGCAGTACAGATATTTAAAAGCCACTTATCTTTCCTGTTACGCCGGCAGCCTTGTCATATAGGAGCACTCGGTCGCATCTCTACCGAGTTTAATCCTCCTCAGTCATTTCGCTCATTTTCGCTCAAGTTTGAGGAAAAGTAAGTGAGGAACAGGTTGGGGTGAGAGAGAGGGACAGACAAGACAGATTGTAACTAAAAATTAAAACTGTCACAATGAAACCGCAAAAATAGAACTTGCACCACACTGAAAATTGCGACGCGCCTGCCGCATATCTTCAGCGCAGAGCACCCTCGGCTTTAATTGCCAAATTATTTCGACAATTGACTTGACTTTACTGGTTCAATTTTTGTCCTTTATCAAGACACTTAATAAAAATAATAATTGACACTAGACCCAAGGGCCAGTGCAGGTGTTGTGTCAGGCACACTAGCAGGTGGGGACTGCACACCTATTGTACTCCCCGGCTCTCTCGGACACCGGTTGACAGCCGCGTGTCAGCAATGGAATTTATTTTTCCAAACATATCGGCAGCATCCAAACCCCACAGAATTGCCGCACAGAACTGCTTTATTCCACGCCAGACACTTGACAGCTCTATATTGCTTCATTTTACCCTGCAGCTGTAAAATGGTGACCAGCATTGGCTGGGGTTATTAAAGTTGGGCGTGGCGTGCTGCTCAGTCCATGGACTGAAGAGCCTTCAGATGCGCCGCGCAATAGCTGCGGCTGTGTCGTCGTCTGCACATATACCCAGATACTTTTGTCTGTCTATAAATGTACATCTCTACATGTGGCATATATCGTAAATCAAAAATGTGCTTTCCATCTCAGCTGGAGGACTTCAGCTGCGTAGACTCTGCCTGCATATTTGGCCGTGCAGCGCCACCTCTCTTCACTGTCTCTTAACTCAGGTGACAACTCAGGTACTGTTAGATTATTCAACTCATATGTATGGACGTTCAACTAATTCGCTCTCCTTCGCTTCGACAACCTGCCTGTCCTCTTCAAATATAACTAGAAACTTCGTGACTGCAGAAAATGCTTCAAAATTTAGAAATTTTCAGAACGACAGGAGGTTAGGGGAGCGTGAAGTTACGCTAAAGCTTTAGTTATATGCCAGATCAAACTGCACGGCCTATAGACAGTGGGAAGGCTCATCGCGCGCCCATTGGTTAGTTTTGAAAAATCCTCTAACCCACTAACAGATAGCTACGAGAAGCTACGATATCTACAAGACTGACAAGCAGGAGTTCGATGGCCGTGTTTAGAGAAGAAGAGAGGCCCAGAAGTGTCCAGGTTGGAGGGCAGTCGGCAAGTCAAGGCGATGGAGACGGAAGAAGATTTTAGTGGGGTAGAATTTGACGACTTCTACCTTCTGCTATTACTGCTATCCCACGGAAAGGCATGCTAATCTATCGGATTCAGCGAAAAGCTGCATCGAGGTATTCGTCGAACAGATGTCAACAATGAACAGATTTGGCCAACAAAGTATTAGCTACAACATTCATGCACTTCTTCATTTCGACCAGTTTGTTAGAAGGCTAGGTAACTTGAATAATTTTAGTACATTTCTATTTGAAAGCTATCTGGGAGCCATCAAGAGAAGGGTCAAAGTGACCAGGCATGTCGCTGCTCATTCAGTTTGTCAAGTACTACAAGTACGAAATTAGGCAATTAGGCATGTTAAAGGTGAAATAATATTTTTCTGCAACCGCAAGTCACGTGTACTACACGAAAAGAAAAAAAACCGAAAAAGTGATGTTAATAAAACCCTACGCCCGGGCGGCGTTTGGGCGTACAGCGGGGGCGTATAGGAAAATCACCTGCGCCCCAAAAAGCTGTCCCACCGGGGGGCTTGTAGTCGTCGCAGCCGTTGCAGAGGGTCTGCTGCTGCTGCCTGAGCCACTTCTCGATAGCGCGGGTAATCATGGACCTCGGCACCGGGAGCCGGATCACCCGATGGCCGTTTCCAGGACTGTCACCACCTTGGCGAGCTGATTCACGAGCTCGTTGCCAAGCATGTTTCTGTGGCCCGGGGTCCAGATCAGGTTGACCCTGTTGACAACCGCTAGGGTTTGCATGCTGTTGAAGCACTCTGCCACCGCCTTGATGGCGGCTTGACTGTCGGAGTACATGTAAATAGACTGATTGCAGATATTCGCCTCAATGAGATGCTTAGCCTGAAATACCGAGGTGTTCTCACCAAGATGCAGGCTCTCCTGAAGCTGCCAAGAAACCGGAAGGACACCTTCCCGCTAAACTCAAAATTTTCCGAACAATTGTAGGCTGACTGGGCTGTCCCCGATATTGTAAATTGAAACCGTACGGCCGCACATACTCGTACTTGTACGGAGAGAGCTTAGCTCAATGGATGAAATGCGCATTATTGACAATCTTGACATGAAAAATAAAATCTTCGTCGAAAGAACAATCACGTTACTCAGATTAATGTACAGATGATAGAGTCTTGATAAACTGTGAAAATCAAATCAAACTGTGAAAATCTTCCCTACTGTGAAGTAGGGAAACAAGGACTTGAAAATCTGTATCTTAGTAGAAAGTTATTGTATACAAAGTTTGGGATCATTTTGGGGGGTCAGTGGCAGAGCGATCTAACGCGTTTGCCTCTCGTGCCAAGGTCCCTGAGCTCGATTCCGCGGTGAAACACCTGTGTCAGGGCAGGTGTACACACCTGTGTGCGCGTGTGCTCTGGAGTTAGCGAAATGGGCAGAATTGCCTCCTCGCTGGCTGCGGGTCTAGTGTCACCAAATGATGTTCCATTTGACCACAGCCCTCCTGCAATTATTTTTTTTATTAGAATCATTAACCACGAAAATCATTCAACTCTAAATTTTGTGACCTTGTTACACATTCCAGCTGCTTTTCCCATAATTGAATTTGATTTTCATCCAGTCACCACCGAGTGAACTCATCGCCGTGCAGCAGTTCGTGACTCCGCCGGTAGGTCAGCAGCCGCTCCTCCATCGGAGCTGTTCGACCTCCGCGGCCGCCTCCGCCGGTAGCGCCGCCGATTCCGCCGCCACCGCCTCTGGCAATGAGCCGACTGCGGGCGTAGCTGTCGAACAATGTAGTCGGCACCAGCCGGGTCTCGGAGTCGCCGGCGCCGCCGACCTTCACCATTCGCGACACCAGCTGAAGCCAACGTCGCCTGATCCGGTGCGCACGATAGGCGCGCTGAACCTTCACGGCCGCGGCCTCAAGCTCGTGGACTCGGCGCCGACCAGCTTTCTGACAATGGAATGGGGATCAGATGGATGCTGCTGACCTAATAGCCAGCTAAGCCGATAGTTTGAGCTCAGTGCTGAGAGCTTCGGACTAAGTAAACTAGAGGTCCGGAGTTCGAGTCTTAGCCTACTTAAATTAATAATAGTGAATTGATTGCACCAGTTGTGTAAGGCTGTTCAGTCCGTGGTCTGGGGGGACGTCACACCCACCGTCAATTATCCTATCTAATGCTGGTACCCGTCTAATAGCTGGGTGAACTGAAGCAATGCAGAGTTAAGTGTCTTGCTGAAGGACACAATTTTTTCTAGTGGATTCGGGAATCGAACCCCCGACCCTGTCGCACCTTCAGGTCGTTGCCAATGAGGTAGGCCCTGACTGTGCCAGTTTCAGCCGCAGTGGCGGCTGCAGTTGGCGCCGACTCCTGATAGATCTCCTGCAGCCGGTCCTCGCTGTTGACAGTGTCGGCCACCTGGTCCTTGAAGCTGTCCAAGTACTGGGCGTACTCGCGCAGGCCGGCGGCTTCTGTTTCGCACATTCCAGCCAATCGGTCGCGGTCAAATTGGCGTCCGTTGGTTGCCATGGTGACGGGCCTGAGAGCCTTTCGGCCGGATGGGGCGAAGTTTTAGAAGCACCTTCAATGAGCTTTCTGCTCTTAAAGAGGCCTGTGTCACGACTAACTGAAGGAGAGGGCAATCATCAACTGTGATGAGTGGTCCAATGTAACGATTAGTCTGGGAGAAGACAACCACCAATGTAATGATTGTTCTGGGAGAGGACAATGACCAATGTACCGATTGGTCTGGGAGAGGACAATGACCAATGTACCGATTGGTCTGGGAGAGGACAATGACCAATGTACCGATTGGTCTGGGAGAGGACAATGACCAATGTACCGATTGGTCTGGGAGAGGACAATGACCAATGTAACGATTAGTCTG
This sequence comes from Macrostomum hystrix, assembly GCA_950097015.1. Classification (NCBI taxonomy): domain Eukaryota; kingdom Metazoa; phylum Platyhelminthes; family Macrostomidae; genus Macrostomum; species Macrostomum hystrix. Next base: position 3,716,449 of record CATNEN010000012.1, read on the forward strand.
GGAGAGGACAATGACCAATGTACCGATTGGTCTGGGAGAGGACAATGACCAATGTACCGATTGGTCTGGGAGAGGACAATGACCAATGTACCGATTGGTCTGGGAGAGGACAATGACCAATGTACCGATTGATCTGGGAGAGGACAATGACCAATGTACCGATTGGTCTGGGAGAGGACAATGACCAATGTACCGATTGATCTGGGAGAGGACAATGACCAATGTACCGATTGGTCTGGGAGAGGACAATGACCAATGTACCGATTGGTCTGGGAGAGGACAATGACCAATGTACCGATTGGTCTGGGAGAGGACAATCATCATGTACCGATTGGTCTGGGAGAGGACAATGACCAATGTACCGATTGGTCTGGGAGAGGACAATGACCAATGTACCGATTGATCTGGGAGAGGACAATGACCAATGTACCGATTGGTCTGGGAGAGGACAATGACCAATGTACCGATTGGTCTGGGAGAGGACAATCATCATGTACCGATTGGTCTGGGAGAGGACAATGACCAATGTACCGATTGGTCTGGGAGAGGACAATGACCAATGTACCGATTGGTCTGGGAGAGGACAATCATCATGTACCGATTGATCTGGGAGAGGACAATGACCAATGTACCTATTGGTCTGGGAGAGGACAATGACCAATGTACCGATTGGTCTGGGAGAGGACAATCATCATGTACCGATTGGTCTGGGAGAGGACAATGACCAATGTACCGATTGGTCTGGGAGAGGACAAAGACCATTACAGGAATTTCCTAAATAGGGTTTGACAGTTTATACTGGTAAATAGCTGTACACAATATTTCCATTCTAGTCGGATTGCTAGACTAAGAAATAAACAAAGTGGACAACTCACCTCTCTGGTTCACTGAAGTCTTGCAACAAGTCGCTCACACAAACACTCAGTCACAAAAGGTCCAATGTCCATATTTCTAGCATTTGCGAGAGCATTTGCGGGGGCCAGAGCGAGAAAGCAGGTTGAGGTTTTTGAGTTGAGTTGGTCATTGTGCCTTGTGCACACAAAAGACTACTTTAATTGGAAAGGACTGTACTCAATATTGTACTCAAATTGTGAATGCACCGCGCAGTATAATATTCTTCAAATGCTTCTCTCTTTCGATTTCTGACCATTAAAGATGGAGAAGCAAATATATCAAAAAACATACTGACCATACTACTAAACGAGTGAGTTAGTAGCACAACATGTATAGAATACTTGTATTTTTTCCCGAGAGAAACTAACTGACCAATCAGAAGCATGCTGTGATTTAGTTGTCAGTGGCAAAGCACTGGATATATAGGCCCCCAAAAACACTAACAAGACTGACGAACATTATCTTAATGCTTTAAAAGAAAAGAGCTATCGCTTAAAGTTTTTAGCAAGCTGGTAAGTCAAGGTGAATAAAATAAACAGTAAACTGTAAACAGTAAACTGTAAACAGTAAACTGTAAACAGTAAACTGTAAACAGTAAACTGTAAACAGTAAACTGTAAACAGTAAACTGTAAACAGTAAACTGTAAACAGTAAACTGTAAACTGTAAACTGTAAACTGTAAACTGTAAAATTGTAAACAGTAAACTGTAAAATTTAAACTACGAGCTGTAATTTCTGTAAAATGTAGAAGCTTCACGATGACCAGCACCAACTGCAGCAACAGCGGCAAGGTCACTGGCGGTGGGGGCAGCATTGAATCGAAAAGGCGACTGCGGTATCAGAAGAGCTACAGTGTGGAAATTCAGGTTTCATAATTTTGAAATGATTTTGAAATGAAATGATACTTCTATGATTCTTAGCTCGCTCAATAGCCCCAATTCACCCCCGACGATCAAACACACAGTCCCACAATCCCAAACACATTCTCAGAATCGCAAGCACATTCCCAGCATCGAAAAGACATTGCAAGCATCCAAAACACATTCCCAGCATCGCAAAGACATTGCAAGCATCCCAAACATATTCCCAGCATCTCAAACACATTCCCAGCATCTCAAACACATTCTCAACATCCCAAACACATTCCCAACATATCAAACACATTCCCTGCACTTCAAACACATTCCCAGCATCTCAAACACATTCCCAGCATCTCAAACACATTCCCAGCACTTCAAACACATTCCCAGTATCGCAAATACATTCCCAACATCTCAAACACATTCCCATAATATTCCCCGAACACTATGCCGCCAGAAACACGACGAGCGCCGCGACAGCCTGATCGCAGATGCGTTCAAAGAGGCACGCATCAACGAGGAGGTGGCCCGCAGTCTGGAGCGGGAGGAGCAGGAGGCCTCCGTGCTGCTCAGCATGAAGCGATACGCTACGGTGGTGAAGGCCAGTCTCCAGCCAGGAGCTGGCGTGTCCATGGCAGTGCGCGAGCTGCTGCTGCACACTGAGGTAAGGGATGGGGATGGAGGAGGGAGAAGGATGTTTCTGATCGATTTCAGTCAGCTCTGTAAATGTGTCAGTTCTGTGAATGTGTCAGTTCCGTGAATGTGTCAGTTCTGTGAATGTATCAGTTCTGTGAATGTGTCAGTTCTGTGAATGTGTCAGTTCCGTGAATGTATCAGTTCTGTGAATGTGTCAGTTCCGTGAATGTTTTAGTTCAGTGAATTTGTCAGTTCTGTGAATGTTTCAGTTCTGTGAATGTGTCAGCTATGTGAATGTGTCAGTTCTGAGAATGTGTCAGTTCTGTGAATGTGTCAGTCAGTTCTGTGAATGTGTCAGCTCCGTGAATGTGTCAGTTCTGTGAATGTGTCAGTCAGTTCTGTGAATGTGTCAGTCAGCTCTGTGAATGTGTCAGTCAGTTCTGTGAATGTGTCAGTCAGCTCTGTGAATGTGTCAGTCAGCTCTGTGAATGTGTCAGTTCTGTGAATGTGTCAGTCAGCTCTGTGAATGTGTCAGTCAGTTCTGTGAATGTGTCAGTCAGTTCTGTGAATGTGTTAGTCAGCTCTGTGAATGGGCCAGTCAGTTCTGTGAATGTGTTAGTCAGCTCTGTGAATGTGTCAGTCAGCTCTGTGAATGTGTCAGCTCCGTGAATGCTTCAGTTCTGTGAATGTGTCAGCTCCGTGAATGCTTCAGTTCTGTGAATGTGTCAGCTCCGTGAATGTGTCAGTTCTGTGAATGTGTCAGTCAGTTCTGTGAATGTGTCAGTCAGCTCTGTGAATGTGTCAGTCAGTTCTGTGAATGTGTCAGTCAGCTCTGTGAATGTGTCAGTCAGCTCTGTGAATGTGTCAGTTCTGTGAATGTGTCAGTCAGTTCTGTGAATGTGTTAGTCAGCTCTGTGAATGTGTCAGTCAGCTCTGTGAATGTGTCAGTCAGTTCTGTGAATGTGTTAGTCAGCCCTGTGAATGTGTCAGTCAGCTCTATGAATGGGTCAGTCAGCTCTGTGAATGTGTCAGTCAGTTCTGTGAATGTGTCAGTCAGCTCTGTGAATGTGTCAGTCAGCTCTGTGAATGTGTCAGGCAGTTCTGTGAATGTGTCAGGCAGTTCTGTGAATGTGTCAGGCAGTTCTGTGAATGTGTTAGTCAGTTCTGTGAATGTGTCAGTCAGTTCTATGAATGTGTTAGTCAGCTCTGTGAATGGGCCAGTCAGTTCTGTGAATGTGTTAGTCAGTTCTGTGAATGTGTCAGTCAGTTCTGTGAATGTGTCAGTCAGCTCTGTGAATGTGTCAGTCAGTTCTGTGAATGTGTCAGTCAGCTCTGTGAATGTGTTAGTCAGCTCTGTGAATGGGCCAGTCAGTTCTGTGAATGTGTTAGTCAGCTCTGTGAATGGGCCAGTCAGTTCTGTGAATGTGTTAGTCAGCTCTGTGAATGTGTCAGTCAGTTCTGTGAATGTGTCAGTCAGTTCTGTGAATGTGTTAGTCAGCTCTGTGAATGTGTCAGTCAGCTCTGTGAATGTGTCAGTCAGCTCTGTGAATGTGTCAGTCAGTTCTGTGAATGTGTCAGTCAGTTCTGTGAATGTGTCAGTCAGTTCTGTGAATGTGTCAGTGTGGGGATGTCAACTGTGGGATGTGGGCTGTTAGTGTGTCAGTATAGTGAGATCCTTACTTGAGCAATTTTCTTTGCAATGCGAAACGCACTTGAAGCCGCAGGCAGCAGCTAAGCAGTTATTTTTAGTCTTCACTGAGAATCTCAGTTTGACAGAAAAAAATAAAATATCGGACCAGCTCAGTCGGCCTCAATCAATCGCAGTTCTCAGACTGCATGACTCGGGCATTGAAATGGAGAGTTTCACTTTGCAGCAGGAATCGGACCAGTGATGGAACACGAGCTCAGAGTCTGCTTACCGGATGTGGCGGGCGGATGAGGCAAAAGGAGGACAATAAGCTGCTGGGTTAGATATCAGGGAATCGCTTGGGGTCCCGCTGAAAGGAAGTTTGCGCACTCAGTAAGGAACTCCAGGTCAATTCTTCTCCATTGCTTATTTGGCAAAGAGGAAACCGGGTGCCAAACTTACTGTTTGGGGCGGCCTTCGCGATGGAGTTTGCATGCACCGTTTTTTTTACTCCAACGGGACGGAAAGCTGTTCTGGTCCCGGATACCAGCCGAGATGGGGTTCTCAGGTTGGGTCCCTTAAGAATTTCAGTCCACCTGCGTGTCGCCAAGGTGGGCGATTTCTACGAAATCTAGCCTTTGAAGGAAGCCAACAAAAAGGAAACACGAAACTTAAATTTACTGTTACAATGGCTTTGAAAAGAAACAGACGGAGAAAAGGGACCCCCGCGCACTGTAGATTTCAGGCGGAAGAAGCGACCCTTCTCAAGAATGACAGTTCTCAATAACGATCCTTTTCAAGAGTGAAGCTTCTCAAGAGTGACCCTTCTCAAGAGTGACCCTTCTCAAGAGTGACCCTTCTCAAGAGTGACCCTTCTCAAGAGTGACCCTTCTCAAGAGTGACCCTTCTCAAGAGTGAAGCTTCTCAAGAGTGACCCTTCTCAAGAGTGAAGCTTCTCAAGAGTGACCCTTCTCAAGAGTGACCCTTCTCAAGAGTGACCCTTCTCAAGAGTGACCCTTCTCAAGAGTGACACTTGTCAAAATTAAGAATCGGATCCTGACCACAATGCAACAGCTTCAGGCAGTGGAGCTGGTGCACATGGAGTGCCGCGGCTCGGCCTCTACCATAGACATCCTGCTGGTCACCAAGTGCACGGAGGCCGGCTACGAGGCGCTGGTTCGAGCCCTCTCCGGCCTGCCACAGGTAGTCTCAGTACTGCAGGAGAACAAAGACTCTGCTAAACCAGGTGAGCGATTAGACCTACGAATCCTCAGCAAGAAATAAGTAAGTAGATGAAGCAGCTAACCTTGATCCCAAGACTGTAAAACCCCCATTCTATAAAATCACAGTCTATAAAGTCACCAGTCCTTAAGATCCCAGTCTATAAGATCCCAGTCTATAAAATCCCAGTCTATAAGATCCCAGTCTATAAGATCCCAGTCTATAAGATCCCAGTCTATAAGATCCCAGTCTATAAGATCCCAGTCTATAAGATCCCAGTCTATAAGATCCCAGTCTATAAAATCCCAGTCTATAAGATCCCAGTCTATAAGATCCCAGTCTATAAAATCCCAGTCTATAAAATCCCAGTCTATAAGATCCCAGTCTATATGATCCCAGTCTATAAAATCCCAGTCTATAAAATCCCAGTCTATAAGATCCCAGTCTATAAGATCCCCAATCTATAAAATCTTTTTAAAGTAGATTTCCATGTCACAAAAATATTAAAACTCAAACTCCCATGTCCGAATCTTCAGATCCTCAAATTCCAGAATCCCTAGCTACAGAAGATATCTTGTCTAGCAAATCCTCATGAGCAGAAACTCAGAGTTTCACATTTTGGCGCACTCGCCATGAGCTCTGCTGATCAATCAATCTCATCCAAACGCCACCCTAGACCTGTGGTTTCCGAGGCACATTTCCGAGCTGGACGAGTGCACCCACCTGCTGCTCAAGTTCCAGCCTGAGCTGGCCACAGACCATCCGGTCAGTGTCAGAAAATCATTACCTGTGATGATTTACCTGTTCAAATTACATTTTTTAATCGGCAATTTCCTCTCCAATCGCGTAAAACAGGGATTTCACGACCAAGAGTATAGGAAACGACGCGCGGAGGTCGTAGAAATCGCTTTCAATTATCGATAGTAAGATTAAACTTATTTGGTTATCCCGAACGAACGAACGAACGCTGAAATCCCTAGTGATTTTTTCATTAAAATTTCAGTGGTGAGCCAATACCGCGGGTTCAGTACACGGACATCGAAGTGCAGACTTGGTAAGATAAATTTAATAGCGACAAGTCTTTGTTGAGTCCCTCAAGAGAGACCTCACTATCTTCACGGTCGTCACTCTCCAGACACTTCACTCTCGCCACGGTAGTCACTCTCCAGTAGCGTCACTTAATTCAACACTAAGTGAATTTATTGGAACTCTATTTGTCACAGGCGGTCGGCCTACACGACACTGAAGGCCCTGTACACCACCCACGCGTGCAAGGAACACTTGGAGGGCATTGCGCGACTGGAGACTGAGTGCGGCTACGGCCCTGACGCGATCCCTCAGTTGGAGGACATCTCCAGGTATCTCAGAAGTAAGTAGCCGTTACCTCAGTGTAGAATCTAGAGCCTCCATTCGTTTCCATCCTAGATTAAGGTGAGCAGTTCAAATTGATTTGAATTTCTCCTTTTAAATAGAGCAGACCGGCTTCTCGCTGAGACCAGTGGCTGGCCTGCTCTCTGCCAGAGACTTTCTGGCTAGCCTGGCGTTTCGCGTGTTCCAGTGCACGCAGTACATTCGCCACCACTCCAAGCCGCTTCATACGCCGGAGCCGTGAGTCACCCTTTTTAAGAGTTAAAGATGCAATGCAGAGTGGCGGTGATGTACACTGGAGGATAGAGATTCGGAGTTGAGGAAACAAGGCAGAGTGGCGGTGATGTACACTGGGGGATAGAGATTCGGAGTTGAGGAAACAAGGCAGAGTGGCGGTGATGTACACTGGGGGATAGAGATTCGGAGTTGAGGAAACAAGGCAGAGCGGCGGTGATGTACACTGGGGGAGAGAGATTCGGAGTTGAGGAAACAAGACAGAGCGGCGGTGATGTACACTGGGGGAGAGAGATTCGGAGTTGAGGAAACAAGGCAAAGTGGCGGTGATTCACGATTCTCGCAGAGGGGACAGACGCCCTGCAGTGATTTACGTACTTAAAAGTTTATGCGACCTTCGAAATAAAATTGACAGGGATTGCATCCACGAGATTATTGGCCACATGCCGATGCTTACTAACATGGGGTTCGCCGATTTCTCCCAGGAGATCGGACTGGCCTCGCTTGGCGCCACCGATCAGGAGATCGAACGACTGGCCACTGTAAGCTATGCAGCTAGCAATAACCATGCACATGATGAGCTCAGTCAGCAGCTCATCAAGATTCTCCACTAAGTTTATAGCTAAACTGACGGAAAACCCGTGGAAAATCCGCGCCCAACCCTTGCAGTTGTACTGGTTCACTGTGGAATTCGGCCTGTGCCAAGAGGCCGGCCAGGTGAAGGCATACGGCGCCGGGCTGTTGTCCGCCTACGGCGAGCTGCGCCACGCGCTGTCCTCGACGCCGGAGCATCGACGATTCGAGCCGAGCTCGACCTCGGTGACGCCCTACACTGACGAGGACTACCAGCCCGTGTACTTTGTCACCGAGTCATTCGAGAGCATGAAGGCCGAGTTTCGGTGAGCTTGACCTTGAGCATGGATCAGTTTGGAACATAGACAATTGAAATGACACCTGACCCAGGTGGGGCTAAGGGTTTGGGAGAGGCCAACCCAATTAACAGGTGAAAGACCAGTGAGGGGTAAAATATCCACATTTTTCTTTTTATTGTATCTCCTAAAATATTCAACCAATCGCCATGAAAATCCAGAACACGGGCTAGAATTTTGTTTGAATCAGATGGTGCAAATTTCACCGTCTCCACCGAAAATCGATCATTCGGTTTGGCAGCTATCGTGAAACAGCCAGTGGGTATTTGGAATAGCCCCGTGGTCTTTCCCCAGGGGGAAAATAGCCAGGTCTTTCTACTGTTAGGACGCATTGAAGGCGATGAGGAAGCCAGGTACAGATGTTCAAACAAGCTTGCCTACGTACGTAGCCTTGTACCTCATGAAAATGGCCCTAAAAGCTTTCCTGATCAGTTGAGAATGTATCGATGGCACACGCGCACACGTCCGCAGAAACTATGTTAAAGCCATGAAGAAGAGCTTCGTGCCTCGCTTCGATCCGTATACGCAGCGCATCCAGACTCTGGACAACAAGGAGGCGCTCACTGCCACCTGCTCCAGTCTGCAGCGCGATCTGGACCGACTGCACCTGGCCCTGAATGAGTTCCTCTGACTGAATGAGAGCTTGGGAGACACAGGCGCAGAAGGGAGAGGCAATGCGAGAATGAGATTGAGAGAGAATTAGGGAGAGTGTGAACTGTATCTAGGGCGAGAATGGATGAGATTGAGAGAGAGGGTGAGAGAATAACAGTGAGAGAATAACAGAGTGAGAGAATGAGAGAGTGAGAGAGTGAGAGAATGAGAGAGTGAGAGAGTGAGAGAGTGAGAGAGTGAGAGAGTGAGAGAATGAGAGAGTGAGAGAGTGAGAGAATGAGAGAGTGAGAGAGTGAGAGAGTGAGAGAATGAGAGTGAGAGAGTGAGAGAATTAGAGAGTGAGAGAGTGAGAGAGTGAGAGAGTGAGAGAATCAGAGAGTGAGAGAATCAGAGAGTGAGAGAATAAGAGAGTGAGAGAATAAGAGAGTGAGAGAATAAGAGAGTGAGAGAGTGAGAGAGTGAGAGAGTGAGAGAATAAGAGAGTGAGAGAGTGAGAGAGTGAGAGAGTAAGAGAGTGAGAGAATAAGAGAGTGAGAGAGTGAGAGAGTAAGAGAGTGAGAGAATAAGAGAGTGAGAGAGTGAGAGAGTGAGAGAGTGAGAGAATAAGAGAGTGAGAGAGTGAGAGAGTGAGAGAGTAAGAGAGTGAGAGAATATGAGAGTGAGAGAGTGAGAGAGTAAGAGAGTGAGAGAATATGAGAGTGAGAGAGTGAGAGAGTAAGAGAGTGAGAGAATAAGAGAGTGAGAGAGTGAGAGAGTGAGAGAGTGAGAGAATAAGAGAGTGAGAGAGTGAGAGAGTGAGAGAGTAAGAGAGTGAGAGAATATGAGAGTGAGAGAGTGAGAGAGTGAGAGAGTGAGAGAGTAAGAGAGTGAGAGAATATGAGAGTGAGAGAGTGAGAGAGTAAGAGAGTGAGAGAATATGAGAGTGAGAGAGTGAGAGAGTAAGAGAGTGAGAGAATAAGAGAGTGAGAGAGTGAGAGAGTGAGAGAGTGAGAGAATAAGAGAGTGAGAGAGTGAGAGAGTGAGAGAGTGAGAGAGTAAGAGAGTGAGAGAATATGAGAGTGAGAGAGTGAGAGAGTAAGAGAGTGAGAGAATATGAGAGTGAGAGAGTGAGAGAGTGAGAGAGTAAGAGAGTGAGAGAATATGAGAATAAGAGAGTGAGAGAGTGAGAGAGTGAGAGAGTGAGAGAATAAGAGAGTGAGAGAATAAGAGAGTGAGAGAGTGAGAGAGTGAGAGAGTGAGAGAGTGAGAGAATAAGAGAGTGAGAGAATAAGAGAGTGAGAGAGTGAGAGAGTGAGAGAGTGAGAGAGTAAGAGAGTGAGAGAATATGAGAGTGAGAGAGTGAGAGAGTAAGAGAGTGAGAGAATATGAGAGTGAGAGAGTGAGAGAGTGAGAGAGTGAGAGAGTGAGGGAGTGAGACAGTGAGAGAGTGAGAGAGTGAGAGAATAAGAGAGTGAGAGAGTGAGAGAGTGAGAGAGTGAGAGAGTGAGAGAGAGAATTGAAGAGAGAGATAAAGAACGGGAGAGAGAGTGTTAGGGAATAAGAGAGAGAGTGACAGAAAAGGATTGAAAATGTAGACCAAATTGAAAAGCAACTTTAGCGAAGAACATTATTAATTATTATCTTCAATATTTAATCAAAAGTGCACATAGTTAGTCAAACTAATTATTTTCCTCATTAGTATAGACCTTTAGTATATAGTATTGCATCACATCACTTTTTGCACTGACTTTAAAAATAATTTACTTTAATGCTTCTAAATTAATTTTTAAAAGCTTTATTTTAGTTTCTTTGCGTTTAGAAATTCATTGCTTAGTACTTGAATCTACTAGTACTGACAACAAACGCTTTGTTCAGTAATATACAAGTAGTTAGAACTAGACAATTATATATTTTGAAAAAAAATAATGAATTTTGATTGGCTTAGATCATAGATTTACTCAAGCATCGATTAATCAGCTAATCATTAGCCACGACTCAGTGTTCGCGTCCTTCGTTTGATTCTCTGATTTGTCATCGATAATTGGACATCAGGTTGAGTGCATTCGTGAGTTCCAGTATCTATCGGTTTTGTATCGAATTTGTTGTCTGCGACTAAATGAGCCTTAATTGACTGATACTGTAGCGATAAGCCAAGAACCTGTGTCACCTCTGCTTTCTAACAACTGATTTCAGGAAATTTCCATTGTAGAATCATGCCTACAGAATCATGCCTACAGAATCATGCCTACAGAATCATGCCTACAGAATCATGCCTACAGAATCATGCTTACAGAATCATGCTTGCAGAATCATGCCTACAGAATCATGCTTACAGAATCATGCTTACAGAATCATGCCTGCAGAATCATGATTGCAGAATATTGCTGGAAGAAGATTGCTTGCAGAATCATGCTTGCAGAATCATACTTGCAGAATATTGCTGGAAGAAGATTGCTGGAAGAAGATTGCTTGCAGAATCATGCCTACAGAATCATGCCTACAGAATCATGCTTGCAGAATCATGCCTACAGAATCATGCCTACAGAATCATGCCTACAGAATCATGCCTACAGAATCATGCCTACAGAATCATGCTTACAGAATCATGCCTACAGAATCATGCTTGCAGAATCATGCCTACAGAATCATGCTTACAGAATCATGCCTACAGAATCATGCCTACAGAATCATGCTTACAGAATCATGCTTGCAGAATCATGCCTACAGAATCATGCCTACAGAATCATGCCTACAGAATCATGCCTACAGAATCATGCCTACAGAATCATGCCTACAGAATCATGCTTACAGAATCATGCTTGCAGAATCATGCCTACAGAATCATGCTTACAGAATCATGCTTACAGAATCATGCCTGCAGAATCATGATTGCAGAATATTGCTGGAAGAAGATTGCTTGCAGAATCATGCTTGCAGAATCATACTTGCAGAATATTGCTGGAAGAAGATTGCTGGAAGAAGATTGCTTGCAGAATCATGCCTACAGAATCATGCCTACAGAATCATGCTTGCAGAATCATGCCTACAGAATCATGCCTACAGAATCATGCCTACAGAATCATGCCTACAGAATCATGCCTACAGAATCATGCTTACAGAATCATGCCTACAGAATCATGCTTGCAGAATCATGCCTACAGAATCATGCTTACAGAATCATGCCTACAGAATCATGCCTACAGAATCATGCTTACAGAATCATGCTTGCAGAATCATGCCTACAGAATCATGCTTACAGAATCATGCCTACAGAATCATGCCTACAGAATCATGCTTCTAGAATCATGCCTACAGAATCATGCTTGCAGAATCATGCCTACAGAATCATGCTTACAGAATCATGCCTACAGAATCATGCCTACAGAATCATGCTTACAGAATCATGCCTACAGAATCATGCCTACAGAATCATGCCTACAGAATCATGCTTACAGAATCATGCCTACAGAATCATGCCTACAGAATCATGCTTCTAGAATCATGCCTACAGAATCATACTTGCAGAATATTGCTTGCAGAAGATTGCTTGCAGAATCATACTTGCAGAATATTGCTTGCAGAAGATTGCTTGCAGAATCATACTTGCAGAATATTGCTTGCAGAAGATTGCTTGCAGAATCATACTTGCAGAATATTGCTTGCAGAAGATTGCTTGCAGAAGATTGCTTGCAGAATATTGCTAGAAGAATATTGCTAGAAGAATCAGCCACTTATATTTACAGAGCCACTTATATTTACAGAGCCACTTATATTTACAGAGCCACTTATATTTACAGAGCCACTTATATTTACAGAGCCACTTATATTTACAGAGCCACTTATATTTACAGAGCCACTTATATTTACAGAGCCACTTATATTTACAGAGCCACTTATATTTACAGAGCCACTTATATTTACAGAGCCACTTATATTTACAGAGCCACTTATATTTACAGAGCCACTTATATTTACAGAGCCACTTATATTTACACTGATGTGCAAGTATAATGCTGACGCCTCCTGGTGACGCAGCAGCAGCACCTGCATCAGACTGCGCTCTCCTCGGTCGGCTCGGTGAGCCGCGCCCCCCGGCTGCGGCTGCAAAAGTCAGCACCAAAGTGAGACGGGGCAAGCGGAGCGTTCGGCGTCGGATTGAGAGGCGTCGTGAACGGAATCGCAGAGGCCGGCTGCGCGGATCCAACATGCGCAGCCAGCCCACCCCGTCCACTGAGGATTTGGATCTGCCGGGTGGCGCCGGAGACCATGAGGCCCAATGTCAGCGGGCCCCAGCCGTACCAGACTGCACGCTTAGATTGGCAACCTTCAACTGCCGCACTCTGAAGGCAACCTGGCGAAGAGGATTGGTTGCCCAACTCGCCCAAGATCTGCGTTTGGACATCCTGATGTTGCAAGAGCATTCCATCGTCAGCGGACCCAACTTGCAAGTGGAAGACCTTGGTGGCGGCTGGACACTGTTCTACACCTCCGCGGACAAGAAAGGACGTGGCGGGGTCGGTGCCCTTGTAAACCCTCGGCTGCGACAAAGCGTGCGCTGTCTCCCCCTGAGCCCCCGACTGATGCGGGTTGACATTCGCCTACGTAACCGCAACGCGCGCCTCTTCTGCGCGTACGCGCCGACAGCTGCCCACCCAGAAGAAGCTGGCAGGTTCTACGATCTCCTGTCGGCTCAACTAGAAACCATCGCGCAGCGAGACACTCTGGTGGTGCTTGGCGATCTGAATGCGGTGATGCGTCGATCCGCTAGCGCCCCTTATGTGACTTCACGCGAGAATCCAAACACTGATGCGCTGGTGAGTCTGACAGAGCAGCACGATCTGGTGTCTGCAAATACCACCTTCCGCAAACCTGCCAGCCGGCTCGCGACCTTTACCGGCTGTAAACGGAGAAGGCGAAATGCAACCGGCCGTAACGCGACTTGCAGGCTAGCGCAGTTAGACCACGTGCTACTGCGCACTCGCGAACGCCGCCGAGCATTGAATTGCGACACCGTCAGACCACTGGCCGTGGGGTCAGACCATAAGTTGCTGTTCTGTGACTTGCGTCTCCGTGACCCCCTGTACCGACCACCGAAGAAAAGACCGAGGCGTTTCTTTAGAGCACTGCGGAACCCAGCAACTAGGAACCGCTTCTCTCGCGCCTTCTCCACCGCGCTGGGCGACACCCACAACGCTCAGTATGGTGACATATGCGACGCAATCCACACCGCGGCGGAAAGCACGCTACCACTCGTGCGTCCACCGCAGCGCTCACAACCAGTGTGGATGAGCGACCCAGCGATCAGAGAGGCCCAAGATCGAGTGCAGCGACTCAGGAGGAGCAGGCACACAACAGACGAGGCGGAAAAGGCCCTCGCCATTGTCTACAAAGAGCAGCAGCTGGCTGCCGTGAGCGAGGCCATCCGCGCCGTCACCTCCGCCGCCCCGGACAGGAAAAGCGGCACCGTGTGGACTGCCATCAACACCCTCACTGGCAGGAAGCAACGCACGGCGCTCAACCTGGTTGGGGACACGCCGGATGAGCGCAAGAACAGCCTGCCGGACTTTTTCGCTAGCATAGTGAATGCGCCACCACCTGCGCTCCTTGATGTGCTGGCGCTGCCCCCTGACACGCCACTGCCGCCTCCGCATCATTTCTGTACCGGCCATGTGACCGCAATCGATGTTTGTCAGCTCGCCAAGAAGATCCCAGGCGGCAAGGCAACGGGTCCCGACGAAGTTCCCAACGAGGTGCTCAGACTGCCCAAGGTCGCCCAGGAGATCGCCAGGGTGATCAACAACGTTCTCGATACTGGCGTCGCACCTCCGGAGTGGACCCGAGCACATATCGTCGGAATCCCCAAGAAGCCGGGCACCAACAAGATTGAAGAACATCGGGGCATCTCCCTGATGTCCTGTGCCGCCAAGCTGCACAACAAGCTGCTACTGTCGCGCTTGCAGCCAGTGCTGGACCCTTACCTGCGGTACGAGCAGAATGGGTTCCGGCCACGACGTGGTACAGTCACGCAAATTCTGGCGCTCCGGAGAATTATCGAGGAATCGCGCATTCGCCAGTCGGACCTTTTCTGTCTGTTCATCGACTTCCTGAAGGCTTTCGACTCGGTGGCTCGAGGCGTGATTCCACTAGTTCTCCGAGCCTACAACGTGCCAGAGAAACTGATTGCAGCAGTGATGGCGCTCTACCACGACACGCACGCTGCTGTGATCACACCTGACGGCCTTTCCGACTTCTTCACCACCTCATCCGGAGTCCTGCAAGGAGACACCCTCGCTCCCTTCCTGTTCATCCTCATCTTGGACTGGGTGCTGCGGACAGGACTACCGGACAACTCGGACGGCTACATCCTATGCAGGCGAACGAGCAGCCGGCACCCGGAGAAGCGGCTGGCAGTCCTCGGATATGCTGATGACCTCGCCCTGCTGGCATCCACTGCTGCTGGTGCTCAACGCCTCCTCGACGGCCTAGCTGCTGCCGCTGCGAAGGTTGGCCTTAAGATCAACGCCAAGAAGACGGAGGTCCTGACTGTGCCAGCCGATCTGCCAGCGGTCATCCGCCTTCCCAGCATGGACAGCGCAACGGCAGCACCGCTCCCCCGATGTGAGCAGTTCCGGTACCTTGGTGGTCTCGTGCCCAGCGTCCAGGAGGACCTGCGGCGTCGCAGAGGGCTTGCGTGGGCGGCTTTCCGCTCAGTGCGCATCGTGCTCCAAAGCGACGCCCTGCCAGACCAGCTGAGAACCCGACTGTTCCAGGCGGTGGTGGAAACGGTGCTCTTCTACAACGCCGAGACCTGGACCATGACGGATGTGCTGGAGCGCCAGCTGGACGCGGCGCACTCCAGCCTGCTGCGCGCTGCCTTCAGCGTGCACCGTCACGCCGAACACGTCACCAACCAGGCTCTCTACCAGCGGGCCAAGCTGAGCCCTCCCAGCGTGACCCTGCGACAGCGCCGCCTGAAGCTGGCGGGCCACGTCATTCGCGCCGAGTCCTACTGCCCGGAGCCGCTGCAGGAGGTCTTGCTGTACACGCAGCAGGGCCCGTTCCGGCGGGGGCAGGCGCGGACCCGGAGGTTCGTCGACTGTCTGACAGAAGACGCCAGGGCGCCTGATCAGATCAATGGCGCTACCTTCATCAGAGACTGCGCAGCTAAGCGTGCTTTTTGACAATGTCCCCCCCTTTCCTGACCACTTGTGGCCGGTGGCCATTGTATTTATTATTGTATTGTATTATTGTAGAAGAATCAGGCTTGCAGAATATTGCTAGAAGAATATTGCTAGAAGAATCAGGCTTGCAGAATATTGCTAGAAGAATATTGCTAGAAGAATCAGGCTTGCAGAATATTGCTAGAAGAATATTGCTAGAAGAATCAGGCTTGCAGAATATTGCTAGAAGAATATTGCTAGAAGAATCAGGCTTGCAGAATATTGCTAGAAGAATCAGGCTTGCAGAATATTGCTAGAAGAAGATTGCTTTCAAAAGATTGCCTGCAGAAGATTGCTAGAAGAAGATTGCTTTCAAAAGATTGCCTGCAGAAGATTGCTTGCAGAATATGAATACACATTTTCGTAGGACATTTGTATCTAGAATCAGATTGTTAGATTGAAGGCTGTCGAGTTAAAGTTTTTTATTGATAGTCTGTGATGTCCAAGGGACAGTTTTGTGCACTATAAATAAATATTGTTAAGTCAGTGACACTCATGAGGCACATTAAAATGCCAGTCTAAGCTAAGCAAACACAGTTTAGCATTCCACTTTGTTAAGAAGAAGCTTTGGTAACGGAGGGACGGGAGAGCTACAGAGAGAAAGAAGGCCAGCGGTGCAGGCGCAGAGCCGAGTTTCAGGACTGTACAGTCAGTGTACATTGATGCGCAGCGCACATGGAGGCCAACCTCCTTCCCCAACAAGACCTATTAAAAAGACAGATACCAGTAACAGAATCAGTGCGAAGCGGCTATGGAGAAGCGGATGAAGGAGCTGAAGCGGGCAGCGCTGCTCAGCGGCAGAGCCGAGCTGCCAAACGTCAGTCTGGCAGACTGCAACGCCTACAGCGACTCCACGGGGCCCCTGCACGCGGCCGCCATGAGCGACAACTTCGAGGCTGCCAAGAAGCTGCTTGAGGGTGGCGCCAGTGCCACCGCGGTCAGTCCGCAGGGCACCACGCCGCTGCACGTGGCCGCGAGGCACAACTCCGAGACGGTGGCGGACCTGCTGATTAAATCCGGGGCGGAGAGAATCGCCCTAGACGCTTCGGCCAGGTCGCCGCTCATGGTGGCAGCCGAGCTGGGCCATTCCAGCCTGGTGGAACTGCTGCTGCTGAAGGTGATCGCTGGATAAATGCGTGTCTGTTGATGGGTGGCATCTTTAGATCCATGCCTAACTTGTCTAACCGGCTGATCTGTCTAACAGGTTGATTTGTCTAACAGGTTGATTTGTCTAACCGGCTAATTTGTCTAACAGGCTGATTTGTCTAACAGGTAGATTTGTCTAACAGGTTGATCTGTCTAACAGGTTGATTTGTCTAACAGGCTGATTTGTCTAACAGGCTGATCTGTCTAACAGGTTGATTTGTCTAACAGGCTGATTTGTCTAACAGGCTGATTTGTCTAACAGGTTGATTTGTCTAACAGGCTGATTTGTCTAACCGGCTGATTTGTCTAACAGGTTGATTTGTCTAACAGGTTGATTTGTCTAACAGGCTGATTTGTCTAACCGGCTGATTTGTCTAACAGGCTGATTTGTCTAACAGGTTGATTTGTCTAACAGGCTGATTTGTCTAACAGGTTGATTTGTCTAACAGGCTGAGTTGTCTAACAGGTAGATTTGTCTAACAGGTTGATCTGTCTAACAGGTTGATTTGTCTAACAGGTTGATTATTTCAGGGGGGATGCAGAAACCAGCCTTGCCTCCAGCTCTCTCCCAACAGACCCCAACCCTACCACCAGGATCCCGCATGCTCGGTAAACTTGGAGCTTCGCGACAGCATCGGTAACACCGCTTTGCACCTGGCCGCGGCCGGCGATCACCCGGAAGTCGTGCACCAGCTGGTCATCTGGAAGGCCAACCTGCTGGCGCTGAACGACAGCGGAGAGTCGGCATTGGACGTTGCCAAACGCTGCGGTGCTCGGCGAGTCATCGAGATGCTGGCGCCACGAATGCAGCACCTGCAGCAACTACAGCAGCAGCAGCCGCCTGACAAGGTAAGTTGTCTGTTGCTGGGGCGAAGAGGGATGAACGAGCGGCAAGAGTCCATTTAGAGTTGAGCAAGAGTCTGCGAATCAAGAATCGGTGAGGAGAGAATCTGTGAATCGGTGAGGAGAGAATCGGTGAGTCTGCGAATCAAGAATCGGTGAGGAGAGAATCTGTGAATCGGTGAGGAGAGAATCTGTGAATCGGTGAGGAGAGAATCTGTGAATCGGTGAATTGGTGATCAGAGAATCGGTGATCAGAGAATCGGTGATCAGAGAATCGGTGAATCTGTGAATCGGGGATCAGAGAATCGGGGATCAGAGAATCTGTGAATCGGTGAATCTGTGAATCGGGGATCAGAGAATCTGTGAATCGGTGATTAGAGAATCGGTGAATCTGTAAACTGGTGATCAGAGAATCGGTGAATCTGTGAATCGGTGAGCAGAGAATCGGTGAATCTGTGAATCGGTGAGCAGAGAATCGGTGAATCTGTGAATCGGTGATCAGAGAATCGGTGAATCTGTGAATCGGTGATCAGAGAATCGGTGAATCTGTGAATCGGTGAGCAGAGAATCGGTGAATCTGTGAATCGGTGAGCAGAGAATCGGTGAATCTGTGAATCGGTGATCAGAGAATCGGTGAATCTGTGAATCGGTGAGCAGAGAATCGGTGAATCT
Organism: Macrostomum hystrix; assembly: GCA_950097015.1. Taxonomy (NCBI): domain Eukaryota; kingdom Metazoa; phylum Platyhelminthes; family Macrostomidae; genus Macrostomum; species Macrostomum hystrix. The sequence continues at coordinate 3,734,690 of CATNEN010000012.1, forward strand.
GTGAATCGGTGATCAGAGAATCTGTAAATCGGTGAGCAGAGAATCTGTGAATCGGTGAATCTGTAAATCGGTGAGCAGAGAATCTGTGAATCGGTGAATCTGTGAATCGGTGATCAGAGAATCGGTGAATCTGTAAATCGGTGAGCAGAGAATCTGTGAATCGGTGAATCTGTAAATCGGTGAGCAGAGAATCTGTGAATCGGTGAATCTGTGAATCGGTGATCAGAGAATCGGTGAATCTGTAAATCGGTGAGCAGAGAATCTGTGAATCGGTGAATCTGTGAATCGGTGATCAGAGAATCGGTGAATCTGTAAATCGGTGAGCAGAGAATCTGTGAATCGGTGAATCTGTGAATCGGTGAGCAGAGAATCTGTGAATCGGTGAATCTGTGAATCGGTGATCAGAGAATCGGTGAATCTGTGAATCGGTGAGCAGAGAATCTGCGAATCTGCGAAAACGGTCGATTAGTATATTTGCGTGCAAGCGATATTTATGACAAAGCGAATTACGTAACCGCTTGGGGTTGTCTGAACTGACCAACCCAAGCGGCAGGAATAAAAGTGTACAATGTACACTCACAACCTTCACATCACTTTCCCCTCAGAAAGGGATAAAAATAAATAATAATAAAAGTAGATAGCAAAGCGAGTTTCCCTCAGCACGAGCGGAAGAAGTCAGGACGTCGTCGATGTAGGCGATCACTTCCTCCCAGGTGAGGCCAGACATTATGAGCTCCATCATTCGCTGGTAGGTTGCGGGAGCATTGCACATTCCGAATCCCATTTTCCGGAACTGCATCAGGCCACTAGGTGTGTAGAAAGCCGTCTTTGGTCGATCCTCCTCTTTCAGCTCTACCTGCAGGAAGCCCTGGCGCAGATCGATTGTTGAAAACCACGAGCAGCCGGCCAAGGCGTCCAGAGCTTGATGTAGATGTGGGAGCGGATGCGCATCTTTTACTGTGAGGTCATTGAGCGCGCGCCAGTCAACGCAGATGCGGATATCGTTGTTCTTTTTCTTAGCGACGATGAGGTTGCTGGCCCAAGGGCTGGTTGAGGGCTCAATAACCCCATTCTGCTCCATCAGCCTCAGCTTCTCTTCGACCGGCTTCCGTAGCTGCAGCGCAAGACGCCTCGGTCGCTGTCGTACAGGACGTGCCGATTCATTCAGCTGGATCTGGTGCTGCATTCCGACTGCCGAGCCGAGGTCGAACTCATGCTGGGATACCGTGTCCATGTAGTCCTTCAGCAGGTCAGTCAACTGCACCTTCTCGCTGCATGCTAGACTAGAGTTGATGTTGAAAACTTGGTCACCAGGCTCCCAGCTGTGAAGCTCGCCGTTCTCTTCGACTGCCTCAGCGCCCTCGAATGTTCCCATCGACTGGTTGGGGTAGAGCAGCACCGGCTCGCTTCCTAAGTTGCACACGCGCACCGGCAGCTCGCCTGCATCCGTCGACACCGCAAAAACACGGCATGGCAGGAGGCCGGATCGGTCAATGAAATCTTGGGTCGGCTCAAAGACGCCTTTAGCGCCAACAGCGTCCACCTTGACGGTGACGACCTTCACAGAGCGGGCAGGAAGCAGCACCTGGTTGGTCGTTGGCACCAGGCGGCAGGCAGGGATAGAGCCGGGATCCATCGTGCTGTAGGGCATGCTAATGTTGTCGAAGTCCACCATCTGGTTGCGTTGGTCGATGCGGAACTCGTTGGCTGCGGCGGTGCCGATGAAATCCATGCCGATGATGTAGTCCGGCCGGATGCCTTTTACTACCAGAGCCGTGATGTCGCGGGCCAGGCAGTCTCCTAGCGTGACTTTCAGCTGCGTGCTTCCGACCAGGTCGAGTGGTGAGCCGTCAACGGCAACGGGCCTGGCATCGGGCGCTTTGAGCTCGCCACGCAGCCTTCTGAATGCCGCTTCGCTGATGAGGGAGCTCTGCGCACCTGTGTCGAGGAGCCAGTGGCACGGTATAGTGTTCGCACGGCCGGGGATAAAAACAGACAACTTGCTTACAGAGGAGGCTGGTGGGACCTGAGAGGTGCCACCAGCCCTTAGCAGTTTCCCTGGTTCGGCTTGGACGGACAGACAGCGGCGATGTGGCCCCTTCCGGAGCACTTGCGACAGATCACGTTCGAGGTGCTGCCCGCTGAACGGCACTGGGCAGCCAGATGTCCGGGCTTGCCGCAGTTGTAACAGCGGCCTGCTGGTCGACCTGAACGCCTGCCCCGCCCGGGCTGCAGCTGCACGCGGCCGATGAGCTCAACCAGGCGCTGCTCCAGCCGTTCCAGACGGTCGTTCTGGGCCACCGCGACAGTCGCCTGCTGCACCCTTGGTAGTGGTGTGGACAGTTGCTCCAGCCGAGTCGCTCTGGACAGAAACACATCCAGGCTGCATGTTTCGCAGTCCTCACTCTTCAGCAGTGTGTTGCGGATGTCCTCAGGTAGTAGCTGTAGCAGCCGGAAACGAACGTCGCGATCGCGCTGGTCTGCAGTGTCCTTGGGTCGCGCTCGTTGATGTAGGAGCCGCAGTGCGTAGCAAAGCTCTCTCAGTGTCTCCGTGGCGCCTCGCTGACGGCTCTCGAACGAATACATGGCTTCGAAAGAGTCTGATTCTCCCCCGTACTGTGTTGTCAGGGCTGTTTTGAGCGTCTGGTAACTCTTTTATTTGGCTTCTGGCAAATCCCAGACGTACATCTGGGCTTCTCCAGTCAGTAGCAACTTCCGTTTCCGAGCAGACTTGGCGTCGTCCCATTCAGCATCTTCGGCGAATTCTTCGAAGAGTCGCAGCCAAGTCCTTATGTCGGCCTTGTCAGTGCCAGAAAATTTTGGCGGTAACAGTGCACTGTTTGCCGTGGCCATGACTGTGCAGATTTTAGAGTTCGCTTAGCAAGAGTCACCGCTGCCACCAGTGTAAGATTTGCGAAAACGGTCGATTAGTATATTTGCGTGCAAGCGATATTTATGACAAAGCGAATTACGTAACCGCTTGGGGTTGTCTGAACCGACCAACCCAAGCGGCAGGAATAAAAGTGTACAATGTACACTCACAACCTTCACACTGTGAATCTGTGAATCGGTGAGCAGAGAATCTGTGAATCGGTGAATCTGTGAATCGGTGAATCTGTGAATCGGTGATCAGAGAATCGGTGATCAGAGAATCGGTGAATCTGTGAATCGGTGATCAGAGAATCGGTGAATCTGTGAATCTGTAAATCTGCGATCAGAGAATCGGTGAATCTGTGAATCGGTGATCAGAGAATCGGTGAATCTGTGAACTGGTGATCAGAGAATCGGTGAATCTGTGAACTGGTGATCAGAGAATCGGTGAATCTGTGAATCGGTGATCAGAGAATCGGTGAATCTGTGAACTGGTGATCAGAGAATCGGTGAATCTGTGAATCGGTGAGCAGAGAATCTGTGAATCGGTGAATCTGTGAATCGGTGAATCTGTGAATCGGTGATCAGAGAATCGGTGAATCTGTGAATCGGTGATCAGAGAATCGGTGAATCTGTGAATCGGTGATCAGAGAATCTGTGAATCTGTGAATCGGTTAATCGGTGAATCTGTGAATCGGTGATCAGAGAATCTGTGAATCGGTGAATCGAAGGCAGAACCAATCGACTGATTTCCTTATCTCAAAACAATCACAGCCCGAAGGTCCAACCAGCGCTCTGGTGCTGTCGGTGCTTCAGAATCGAACCTGCGACCTACAGAGTGCGGACCTGGGCTTGCTGACAGGCAAGATGGCGGACGGCAAGACCCTGCTGCACTGGGCTGGCATTCGTGACTCGGCCGACTGCGCTGAGTACCTGCTCACAACCGGGCTTAAAATCGACTCGCCCGACCGGACCGGCGCCACACCGTTGCACTACGCGGCTCTGAACGGTGCCGAGAAATGCTGCGCTCGCTTCATCTACGCCCGTGCCGACGTCAACCAGCAGGAGGCCACGGGCGGCTTGACGCCCCTGATGATGGCCATCGACTCCGAGGCGGTGGCTGCGGTCCAGCTGCTGTTAAACACTGGCCAACTGAAGCTGGACATTGTCGACCGCGAAGGCGAGACGGCGCTGATGCATGCGGCGAAGCGGGGCAACGAGGAGCTGGTGCGACTGCTGGTGCACGAAGCAAAAGGCGACACCCGCCTACTGTCGAGGAAGAACAGCTCCGGCTTGTCGGCCATTGAGATCAGCGACCTGCTAGGCCACCGGAAGGTGTCCGAGCTGCTGGAGCCCTTCAGGCCTTCTCTGGACGTCTATCCCCGGCGATCGCCCAAGAACGGCTACTGCCTGGTGCTGAACCAGGAGTACAATTCTCCAAACTACAAGCACGAAGCGGACATGAACATGATGCGAAAAGGCTCGGAGTACGACGTAAAGAGGATCTTCGGCCTTTTCCAGGTAGATTTTCAATGACAAAATGTATGAAGTCCTAAAATGATTCTACTCATTATTTAATAATTTTGTACTCCGAATAACTAATGTCATGCATCTCAACACAGGGCAAGCTGGGCTTCCGGGTGCACATGAGGCAAGACCTCAGCAGCGAGAATATGATTGCCGAAGTACGCAAGATCGCAAACAGTGGGGTTCTGGCCAGTGTGGACTACTTCGTGTGCTTCATCCTAGCGCATGGGCTGGGCAACGCAGTGCTGGGTACTGATGGCAAGCTGGTGGAGATTCGTGACATCTCTCTGCAGGCAAGGCCCACCGCCCCACACTCCGCAGCCACCTCACTCCACAGCCGCCTCACTCCGCAGCCACCTCACTCCGCAGCCACCTCACTCCGCAGCCACATCACTCCACAGCAACCTCACACGTAACGCAGCCACCTGAAGCTGCTTAGGACTCACCCACTGGCCGGATTTCATATAATTTTTTTTCAACTCTTTTCCCAGGTGGACGCCGAGAACTGCCCGGACCTAGCCGGCAAGCCGAAGATATTCTTCATCCAAGCCTGCAGGAATCGAGAAAACGACGGGCCACAAACCTACCAGGTGTCCACCGACGACCGAGCCTCAAAGCCACCGCTGAACGTTGCAGTGGCGAAGCACATTGACTACTTCTTTGGCTTTTCCACCTGGGAGGACTGTTACGCATACCGTTCGGCGCGTAGAGGCTCGCTGTATATCGAGAAGATGTACGACGTCATTGAAGAAAATTACGAGAAGATGGACCTGTTGAAGATGATGACTCGTGTGTGCCATGAGGTCGGATCTACCCCCGTGCCTGGCAAGGGCTCCACCTGCTACATGGTGCCTGAGATCAAGAGCAGCCTGCAGAAAGATGTCAAGTTCTAATTCAAACTAAATGGCGGCATGCTTATGCTCTTTTGTTTACCTTACAGTGCGAAATGCCAAGATGTCTTTGCAACTCGATTATTCAATCAATAATTTGCGCCAATAATTTTACTCTTGCACCGTGCCGACTATTTCAGTGTATCTTTTCTACAGAACCTAGTTTGCCAGATTTCAGGCCTGAAACAAATTATCCGTTATTTTACAGTAGCTATACTCGTAGTGCATATGCGATTATCGTAGTCCTATACACTTATCCAGAATCGGAAACTTACGTTGTTTTTCTAGTCTTGCACGTTTATTTTGCTATTAAAATTTTCTTAATCTGTACCTGTAGTACATCTCTACAGTCGCCTCGCTGCCAATTGACTACTAACCGTCACGTCACTTTCTCAGCCTGGCATAGCTGTGTGCTAATCTATGTAGCAGCGGCACCCAAACCCGCCACCTCACTTTCTCAGCCTGGCATAGCTGTGTGCTAATCTATGTAGCAGCGGCACCCAAACCCGCCACCTCACTTTCTCAGCCTGGCATAGCTGTGTGCTAATCTATGTAGCAGCGGCACCCAAACCCGCCACCTCACTTTCTCAGCCTGGCATAGCTGTGTGCTAATCTATGTAGCAGCGGCACCCAAACACGCCACCTCACTTTCTCAGCCTGGCATAGCTGTGTGCTAATCTATGTAGCAGCGGCACCCAAACACGCCACCTCACTTTCTCAGCCTGGCATAGCTGTGTGCTAATCTATGTAGCAGCGGCAACCCCAAACCGGCCACCTCACTTTCTCAGCGTGGCATAGCTGTGTGCTAATCTATGTAGCAGCGGCACCCAAACCCGCCACCTCACTTTCTCAGCCTGGCATAGCTGTGTGCTAATCTATGTAGCAGCGGCACCCAAACACGCCACCTCACTTTCTCAGCCTGGCATAGCTGTGTGCTAATCTATGTAGCAGCGGCACCCAAACACGCCACCTCACTTTCTCAGCCTGGCATAGCTGTGTGCTAATCTATGTAGCAGCGGCACCCAAACCCGCCACCTCACTTTCTCAGCCTAGCATAGCTGTGTGCTAATCTATGTAGCAGCGGCACCCAAACCCGCCACCTCACTTTCTCAGCCTGGCATAGCTGTGTGCTAATCTATGTAGCAGCGGCACCCAAACCCGCCACCTCACTTTCTCAGTCTGGCATAGCTGTGTGCTAATCTATGTAGCAGCGGCACCCAAACCCGCCACCTCACTTTCTCAGCCTGGCATAGCTGTGTGCTAATCTATGTAGCAGCGGCACCCAAACCCGCCACCTCACTTTCTCAGCCTAGCATAGCTGTGTGCTAATCTATGTAGCAGCGGCACCCAAACCCGCCACCTCACTTTCTCAGCCTGGCATAGCTGTGTGCTAATCTATGTAGCAGCGGCACCCAAACCCGCCACCTCACTTTCTCAGCCTGGCATAGCTGTGTGCTAATCTATGTAGCAGCGGCACCCAAACCCGCCACCTCACTTTCTCAGCCTAGCATAGCTGTGTGCTAATCTATGTAGCAGCGGCACCCAAACCCGCCACCGTCATCAACTAAAAAACAAATTTTTGTCCGAAATTTGTTCGTGTTCTATCGATAGGCAGATAATAGACATATGAGCAACGGAACATGTCATTAAGTGAAATAATCAAGTAAGAATAACAAAATGTAATTTACAGTTACACGTTGATGCTAAAATAAATTTTCAAGCTTTTGAAAACAAATTTATGCAACAATTATACGTTTCTTATAATCCAGGCGAACAAGTGAAATAATCAAGCATGCACTTACTGGCGCAAGAAATATAAATTGCAAAATAACGATGAAATAATCAATAAAAGTTAAAATATAAGACTGAATTCTGCCGCTTCAAGAGATGCGAACAACAACTACAGATAACTAAGGAGCCACAAACATATGATCTGCAAAATTTTATTAAATACTGTTTCAGAGTTGTCCTTTCGAAAGTCAAAACCTTGTTATCTCTGTTATAATAGTAGTGTCCGATACTTCAAAATTTTCTTACTAATAGAAATATCACACTCACACGTAGCCAGAATTCCCAATAGACGTGGTAAAGATATGAAGAATAAATATAGCATTTCACGGTTAAAATACTAAAAACTAACAACCTAACACCGTTTAAAAACTCAGATAAAACGAGGAACTCAGTTCTTGCTTTACTGTCTATGGCCACGTGTGGGTGAGTGAGTGTGACAGCGACCATAGACATCTAAGCAAGTCAAGAATATAGACAGTCCAGCAGCACTCTGAGCACCACCGCTTTCATGGTCTTTGTAGATGGCCTTGGCCATAGACAATAAACATCCAATATACTAAAATTCAAACTATATTTCTATGAAAGTCTATAAATGGCGTTGAAATTACAGTCCAAAATAAATCCTTCATTCAACAGTTTTCTTTTTCTGCACAATCGGCCAGAGAGGCTGTGCGCAGGCTTCGCTGCAATAGTCTACGGTAATTCTGCACTCGTATCGGCCGGAATCGTCGCTCAAGTAGAGCTGCTTCAACTCATTAATGGCAGCCTCTTCAATCTGAAACGGATATTTTTCGGAAGAAACACTTGCTGTACTAAATACATGCTTTGATAACTTTAGAGTACATTCATTACTCTCCAACACACTGAAGTGCATAGCCCATCAGCCAACGCACCTGGATGAGATGCAGCGGTTTCGATAACCGCCGCCTAAGCACAGCCTGCTCAGCCTCGGCCGATGCCACAATCACTTTGAAGTTAGGCGACGCAAGCGTTAAATCTGTCGGCGCCTCGCTGTCGGGATAGTCAACAACTGGCACCGAGGTCGATGGCGGGGATGTTGATATCAGCGACGGCGGCGGCAGCGGCTTCCACGGGTTGCCAACGGTCTGTGACGGTGAAGGTCTAGACGGGGTTGGCGGCGAGCTAGCGGTGGCGGCGGCGGTGCTGGACGACTTCCGCTGGCGCTGAGACTGCCGCTTGAAAGCTGGCATCGAGACGCTGGAGGGCGTCGCAAGTGTCGCGGCAGTCGGCGCCGATTTCGACTGCATCTCTTCGGCCATGATGTCAGAGAGAGACGGTCGTGGATCTGCCTCATTGCTGACGATGGGAATTGAGTGTGTCTCACTGCTAGTGGCTGTTGCTGGTGACTTTGGCGGCGGTGACTGCTGCTGCTGCTTTAACTGTTGCGACTTGCGCTCACGTTGTGACTGCCGTTTAAAAGCTGCCAGGCGTCCGCCGGCAGCCGGTTGAGCCTCCCGATCTACAGCTGCTGCGGCATGGGTATTTTGCTGCTTTGCGGCACCCAGCAGCAGCCTGGCGGCGTAGCTAGCGCCACATGGCCTCGGAGGCGGAGCCGACAACTCATCTTCTGCGTCTTTCTCTTCCAGCAGTTCAGAACCAGCCACGCCAGGAGGAGTTAGTTCAGGCGACTTGACCAGCACGGCAGCAACTGGAGCGCATTCCGACTGAGACGTCGACAGGCTGCTGCCCCGACTCCGTCGCTGCCTCGCTGTCAACGCCTTGCCGACAACGACAGCATCAGCGACGACGACTGCTGAGGATGGCGTTGGCGGCGTCGGCAACGGAGTCTCGTCCGAGACAACTCCAGCCAACCAGCGGTCAATCACTCGGCTGAGCCTCTCTCTTTGGTCCTCGTTGCCGATTGGCTGGAAGCGTCGGCCAGACGGTCGCAGCCGGCAGCGCAGATCGCGGCCCAAACAGGCGAGCAGGCCGGCGGGCAGGCGGGCCAGGCAGAGCCCGGCCAGCTCCAGCAGCGCCGGCAAGTTGTTGGCGGCGAACTGTCGGCAGGCGGCCAGCAACCGGTCGGCATTGCGGCTATCGGCCAAGACGGCCAGGCTGGCGAAGCTGCGCAGGTGAAGCCGCTGCGCCAGAGCGGCCTCGCTGGCCAGCCGGAGGCCTGGCAGCTGCAGATAGTCGGCCGAGTCCAGCAGATCCGGCGCCGGATCGTCCGGACTGTTCGGACTGCAGACGCTGGAGCTGCCGGTGTAGATGAAGTCCAAGATGCGGCTCAGCAGGCTAGCCGGGTAGGGCAGGCTCAGGCAGGCTGATGAGGTCTCTCGCCAGCCGCCGTGGCTGGACATCAGCATGGCGTCGAAGTAGTCGGAGCGGGCTGCCATCAGAGCGGAGTGGCAGAGCCAGCGCTTCGGTTCCAGCTGCGGCTCGACCGACGATTGGATGGTGAGGTCCGCAAAGTGGGCGGGGCCGGGACTGCAGCGGCTGATGGCTAGAGGCCTGCGGTTTGGGCTACGTGCAGATAGAAATGACTCCATGGACTTGGGAGAGATGAGACAGGAGAGAGATGAGAAATGAGAGATGAGAGATAACACAGGGGAGAGATGAGACACGGCAGAGATGAGACACGGGAGAGATGAGATGGGAGAGTTGAGAAATGAGAGATGAGAGATAACACAGGGGAGAGATGAGACACGGCAGAGATGAGACAGGGGAGAGATGAGAGAGATAAGCTTAAATCAATGGGCTACAAGCTCTGAAGGGAGCAGCCCAGAATAATTTAAAGGAAGGAACTCGAGGTCTCAATTTAAATTGCGAATCACTCACGGATCAGCTTCGAATCGTTGCATTTTGGCTGACTTTAGGCGCAGAGCTTTGCAAGCATCGGCGAGACGCCCGCCACCGCCGCCGCCGCCGCCCTTGCCGCTGTACAGGTAGGTGAGAAGGTTAAACAGCTCAGCGCCAGTGAGAACATCGCTAGAAATCACAGCTAGATCAGGACTAGATTCAACCAATCGAAAGAATCGATTAGCCGAGTCCTGGCTATCAGGGCAATGCTCGCTAACCAGCCAGTCTGCGATCAGAGCTGACCGATCAGCCAGTAGAAATCGATGCGCCGATATGGAAACGCCATCGACGCCGACAAATCTCAGATCCACAGCTGTGCCGCCGTTCACCAGCAGGCCAGCCAGACAGTCGGACAATTCAGCCGCAGTCAGTGGCGCCGGCGGATCCGGCAGGTCGGTGAGGAAATGCCTCGGCGATAATTGCAAAGCGGCAAATGTGCGGCCGCGCGGATCGGCAAAGAGTGACGCTGCGCGGTGCAGACCAGGGATCGAGTCCGCCGGAGCGATCAGTTGCGAATTAGCCGATGCCGACGCCGACAGTGGGGCGAGGCGAGTAGGCGAGGCGAGGTCGACGCGGTAGCCGCGGCCGCGATCAGTGCCGATTAGCAGGATTCGGTGGGTCAGACAGGCGCTGGTGATCATACCCAGAGGTGCGGGCCGCGGACGCAGCCGGAGGGGCTGACGGCGAGATGGTACCAGTTCGGAACATTGTTCAGTAAACTGTATATCTGACTGCTATTATTATAGTTTTACAATTTCTGGTTTGAAGTCCCTAGTGTTTAAGAAAAAAACTCGTAGACTCATTCTCACCTGTTGCCAGCCTGGTTGCCATAGATACAATTCGCCGGCTATAGTTAGCAAGCACGCTGTCAAACTGCGGCCGAAATGTGACGGATCGTCAGCCAGCAGCACGATGCGCAGACCGCTCCACTTTGGCGCCAGGTTGGTCACCTGTCATTTCTTAGTTCTTGCTGTTAAAAGCCACTCATACAGGTATTCTAATTCACTATTTAGTTCTGGAGTCGACAAAATTCCGCCAGCACAGCTCCAAGTCAGCCGCTGGCCCTTCACAACTTATCTATTACCGTCTTATCTCTCCCGAGTCTTATCTCTCTTGTATCTAATCTCTCCCGTGTCTTATCTCTCCTGTATCTCATCTCTCCCGTGTCTTATCTCTCTTGTATCTAATCTCTCCCGTGTCTTATCTCTCCCGTGTCTTATCTCTCCCGTGTCTTATCTCTCCTGTATCTCATCTCTCCCGTGTCTTATCTCTCTTGTATCTAATCTCTCCCGTGTCTGATCTCTCCCGTGTCTTATCTCTCCTGTATCTCATCTCTCCCGTGTCTTATCTCTCCTGTATCTCATCTCTCCCGTGTCTCATCCCTACCGTATCTAATCTCTCCCGTGTCTTATCTCTCCCGTGTCTTATCTCTCCTGTATCTCATCTCTCCCGTGTCTTATCTCTCCTGTATCTAATCTCTCCCGTGTCTCATCCCTACCGTATCTCATCTCTCCTGTGTTTTATATCTTCCATGTCTTATCTCTCCCGTTTCGCATCTCTCCTGTGTCTCATCGCTCGCCTTTCTTATCTCTCCCGTGTCCCGTGTCGCTACACTATCAACCTAGCCTCTATTCTGTTGTCGTCTATCGAATTCTCTCTCTAGTGCTCTCAATGCAAATCAGATTGCCGAAGCCAGAATTAGAATCGCTAAATATTTTTAAGTAGTCAAGCCAAGCAAATAATCAGAACCAACCTGTCCAGAGTGCAGCAAGAGTAGGCAGTGATCCCGCTGCTGCTGCTGCTGCTGCCTATGCCGTTCTAGGTGCACCAATAGGGCTGAGTCGCAGCTAGCCCAGGCTAACACGCTGACGCTGCCGCCGCCGCTACCGCTACTAACACCAATAGCGGAGTCCCAGAGGGCTGAAGAACTGTCTTGCTGCTGCTGCTGCTGCGGCTGGTTATGACGGTGCATTTGGGACACGCAAGCCAGAGGTGTAGGTCGGGTCACTAGCCTTGGCTGCTGCTGCTTTAGCAGAGGATGGCCGAATTGCCCGCGGTCTTGGCCCCAGACAAAGACCTGCAGTATTGTATGGCAAGAGGGAGCAAGTGAGCAGGTGGAACAGGTAAGGCAGTCAGAATCAATACAGACTAAGAAACGGTTTAGATAGACTCATTAAAGAAAGGCTAAGAAAAGTGTTAAGACACGCTAAAAAACTAAAGGCTGGAATAGGTGAGACAGATTGTAACAGGTAACAACTGTAACAGAGAAGTTAGAGCTGAAATGTGCTTAAAGGGTAAAACAGACTCGAATAGGAAATGTGTATTTAAACAACTGTAGAAATACTGCATTTAAACACACTTATAGAGAGGTTTCGAAGGGGGGTGAGTGGCAGAGCGGTCTAACGCGTTTGCCTCTCGCACCAACGTCCCTGAGCTCGATTCCGCGGCGAGGCCACATTAATTTAGGTTGCAGCCACGGAGAGAAGGCTTGGGGCTTGTCGTGCAATTTACCCCATTGAGGGCTAACCTAAAAGGCACAGTTGAGAGTGTACACTGCCTGACGATTAGAAAGTCAGGGCAGATGTACGCTCGTACACCTGTGTGAGTGCGTGCCTACGTACGGTATCTGTGTGCGTGTGTACTCAGCCAGCGAAATGGGCAGAATTGCCTGCTCGCTGGTTGCGGGTCCAGTGTCACCAAATGATGGGCCATTGCCCGCAGCCCTCCTGCAATTACTATTACTATTGAGATTTAGAAGACATGTGATTACCCGAAGCCAACCAAGATATACCTGAGAATCAGTGACAACCATAGAGTGGTATCTGGCCGCCGAGATGCCAAGAATGCGTCGACCCGGCTCCGGCCGCCAGCCAGCGACGGGACGTGGCAGATGCTGCTGCTGCTGCTGAGATCCAGCAACACCAGTAGACCCGAGGACGACACCAGCGGAGGCAGCGGGGTCGCAGCCAGCCAGCCAGAGCCGGCCGGACCTGGTTAACATGAGAGTGTGCTCACGGCCCACTGACACTGCTCGGACGGGATCCGACTGCGGCAGCTGAGCAGGCAGTGGCAGCGGGGTCGGCTCGGCGGCAAGAGAGGCGGCCGACGCTGCCAGACCCAGCCGGTGCTGGCCGAAGCCGCAGACAAAGACGCGACCGTCGGCTGTCAGGAATGCGCTGTGATAGACTCCTAGAGAGACGCCGATAACGCCAGCATCCGGCAGGCTTGACACGAGTTCGGCCCGACAGTCAGAGTGGCCGGTCAGGCGGCCCAGGGTGTGGTTGGCCGCGTCGCCCCAGGTGTAGGCGTCATAGCCTGGGCAGGCTTCGGCCGGTGAGCCGGGCAAAGCTGCCAACGAGGGTACATCAAGCAGAGTGGCCAAGTCTATAGGCGTCAGGCCGTCGTGGTCTACTGACGCCAGACTGGCATTTGCGGACTGGTGGAAATGTTGGAGACAATCCACAGATGTACTGTATACAGATGCTCAGCCAGAACAGGTTGCCAATGTTCTTATATTGCCATTTTTCTCACTCGCCCTTCCTCTCCAGCTCTCGCCCTTCCTCTCCAGCTCTCGCCACTCCTCTCTAGCTCTCACCATTCCTCACTAGCTCTCGCCCTTCTTCTCCAGCTCTCGCTCTTCTTCTCTAGCTCTCGCTCTTCTTCTCTAGCTCTCGCTCTTCTTCTCTAGCTCTCGCCCTTCTTCTCTAGCTCTCGCGCATCCTCTCTAGCTCTCGCTCTTCTCTAAATCTCGCCTATCCTCTCTTGCTCTCGCCCTTCCTCTCCAGCTCTCGCCCTTCCTCTCCAGCTCTCGCCACTCCTCTCTAGCTCTCACCATTCCTCACTAGCGCTCGCCCTTCTTCTCCAGCTCTCGCTCTTCTTCTCCAGCTCTCGCTCTTCTTCTCTAGCTCTCGCTCTTCTTCTCTAGCTCTCGCTCTTCTTCTCTAGCTCTCGCTCTTCTTCTCCAGCTCTCGCTCTTCTTCTCTAGCTTTCGCCCTTCTTCTCTAGCTTTCGCCCTTCTCTAAATCTCGCCTATCCTCTCTTGCTCTCGCCCTTCCTCTCTAGCTCTCGCCCTTTCTCTCTAGCTCTCACCATTCCTCACCAGCGCTCGCCCTTCTTCTCCAGCTCTCGCTCTTCTTCTCCAGCTCTCGCTCTTCTTCTCTAGCTCTCGCTCTTCTTCTCTAGCTTTCGCCCTTCTTCTCTAGCTTTCGCCCTTCTCTAAATCTCGCCTATCCTCTCTTGCTCTCGCCCTTCCTCTCTAGCTCTCGCCCTTTCTCTCTAGCTCTCACCATTCCTCACCAGCGCTCGCCCTTCTTCTCCAGCTCTCGCTCTTCTTCTCCAGCTCTCGCTCTTCTTCTCTAGCTCTCGCCCTTCTTCTCTAGCTCTCGCTCTTCTTCTCCAGCTCTCGCTCTTCTTCTCTAGCTCTCGCCCTTCTTCTCTAGCTCTCGCTCTTCTTCTCCAGCTCTCGCTCTTCTTCTCTAGCTCTCGCCCTTCTTCTCTAGCTCTCGCCCTTCTTCTCCAGCTCTCGCTCTTCTTCTCTAGCTCTCGCCCTTCTTCTCTAGCTCTCGCCCTTCTTCTCTAGCTCTCGCGCATCCTCTCTAGCTCTCGCTCTTCTCTAAATCTCGCCTATCCTCTCTTGCTCTCGCCCTTCCTCTCTAGCTCTCGCCCTTTCTCTCTAGCTCTCACCATTCCTCACCAGCGCTCGCCCTTCTTCTCCAGCTCTCGCTCTTCTTTTCTATCTCTCGCGCTTCCTCTCTAGCTCTCGCCCTTCTTCTCTAGCTTTCGCCCTTCCTCTCTAGCTTTCGCCCTTCCTCTCTAGCTCTCGCCCTTCCTCTCTAGCTTTCGCCCTTCCTCTCTAGCTCTCGCGCATCCTCTCTAGCTCTCGCTCTTCTCTAAATCTCGCCCATCTTATCTGGCTCTCGCCCATCCTCTCTAGCTCTCGCCCTTCCTCTCTAGCTCTCACCATTCCTCACCAGCGCTCGCCCTTCTTCTCCAGCTCTCGCTCTTCTTTTCTATCTCTCGCGCTTCCTCTCTAGCTCTTGATTTATTCTCTGGTTCTATTGCGCTATAGATTTAATATCTTATTAAATCTCGCTGCTCACTCGCTGCTCACTAGAAATGTTGGCAAAAAAGCGTTGCTCACAGCAATGAGATACACAGCAGCCTCCAACTGTCCGTGATAGACGCATCTGTGCAACGGTGTCCAGCCGTTTTCCAAGTCCCGCGCCTCGACATCCATCCCATGGGAATTAATAAGCCGATTGAGCAGTCGCGAACTGGCACCGGCAGAGGCCGCCAGGTGAAGCGGCGTCCGACCCAGCTGGTCGGCGGCCTGGCCAATGTTGGCGCAAAGCTTGACCAACTTCATGGCCGATTCGTCAGCGCTATTCACTTCCTTGGTTTGGCGACCATCATTGGAATGACTCAACGACTGCGGCCGCAGCAGCAGCAGGTGACTGAGAGCGGCGTTGATCTCCAGGCAGTGCCGTCTGGAGCGACATCGAGCTCCGCAGTGCGTCTCCGGGCTGTTGGAGCTGAGATCGGCTGCTGTTTCGACGATAATCGATTTAGACATCTTCAGCGTGGGGCGAGGGGATCGATGAGGGAATCTGTGAGGGCGCCTAAGGCGCGACCCGACTAGAGGGAAGGGGAAGCGCAGCGCGCGTCCTTAGGCAGCCTGAAAAATCAGAGGGATAAGAAATCTAACGTACGACTCAAAAACATTTTCCGATTTGAAAAGCTAAAAAGCAAACGGGAGGCACTATAGCCCAACTAAAGAGCTTTTTAGTACCGACCAATCACACGCCAGATAGTTTTCAGTACTGACAAATCACAGGCTAGACACTTTTCAGTACTGACAAATCACAGGCTAGACACTTTTCAGTACTGACAAATCACAGGCTAGACACTTTTCAGTACTGACCAATCACAGGCTAGATACTTCAGTATTGACCAATCACAGGCTAGATACTTCAGTATTGACCAATCACAGGCTAGACACTTTTCAGTACTGACCAATCACAGGCTAGACACTTCAGTATTGACTAATCACAGGCTAGACAATTTTAAGTACTGACAAATGACAGGCTAGACACTTCAGTATTGACCAATCACAGGCTTGACACTTTTCAGTATTGACCAATCACAGGCTAGACACTTTTCAGTAGTGACCAATCACGTGTGGGACACTTTTTAGTACTGACCAATCACAGGCGAGACACTTTTAGCGCTCACGAATCAGAAACAGCAAATATTTCACGTCCGACCAATCAGAATGAAGTCATTCAATTCTATTTTAATGTACCGATGGGCAGTCACTGTGTAATTGAAACCACTCTACAATATTTAACAGTGGTTAAGAATTTTATCTAATCTTAAATCCTAAAGGAATTAGTATAAGAGTTTCACAATAATGAATTCAAGCAAAGTTCACATTTTAAGACAAAACAAACAACTTGATAAGCAATGATACACGGTGATAAGTTATATTGTAGTGTGCACATGATGTAATTAATCAATATCTGGGCTAAGATCACAAAATTCATAGTAGCTTCAATTTATTACAATCGAGAATTTCTGCATCGAGACATTTATCTGGTAAAGAAGCAAAGCGTTATCATAATGGTGTCTAAGGAAAGCGGGCTGACAAAGTACAACGGCACTGATAAGATTGACACAACAGGAGTGTACTATTTGATACGCTAATTAACACAAACTCAATGACATTAGGCAGTGCAATTGTACGAGTAACATGTTTAGAATTCATTGTGCCATGCTTATCATACGGGTCTTGCAGTGAGTGTAATGCTCGCCGTATTGCAATGAGTAAGATTTTAGTATACTCGACACCTTTATGAAAACCATTCTAGGGACTTGAATGCATCACAGAACAGATCAGAATCTTTAACATGGGCAACGATGGAAAATTTATTATAGAAAGATGCGAAAAAATCAGATAATTCAGTCGCCGGTTAAGCAATATTTCAGAAATCAACTCAGAAATCGAAAAGCAATCAAAATAACTAAACAGTGCCATCAACTAAAAAGAGCTATTTTCTTGTTACTTTATCAGTTTTTAATTAAGCTGAATTTGTATAAAATGTCTACAATACAATGACAACTAGTTCAAAGGAAGTTTTTTTGTGGTGGGTCTGAAAGCACAAATGTACACTCAGAAAGGGAGAGAGAATGAGGTGGTGGGTCTGAGGGCGTAAATGTACACTCAGAAAGGGAGAGAGAATGAGGTGGTGGGTCTGAGGGCACAAATGTACACTTAGAAAGGGAGAGAGAATGAGGTGGTGGGTCTGAGGGCACAAATGTACACTCAGAAAGGGAAGGAGAATGAGGTGGTGGGTCTGAGGGCACAAATGTACACCTACAAAGGGAGAGAGAATCAGATTGTGTATCTTTATGATAAATGGATTGCTGGGCATACTGGATAATTTTCTAGGAAGTATTTAGCGCTTGTAATAAAAAATCCCTACAAAAATGTATTGCAAATTTGAATGGCAAATCACTAGGTAGTAATTCTTCAGTGCTGAATAAATGAAACGAAATACGTAGTTGCAATCTGCATCACAAAAATGATTGAATAGGAAACAATACTAAAATTGGATATTAGAGGAAACAGTAAAATCTGATAATAGCTGAGCAGCTTTTGCAGAAAAAATTATTGCGACCTCGTAGGCAGATTTCGATTTTGTTCTTAAGCTAAATCAATGACTCAATTCTGATATGTTCGACAAAGAAACTGCTATTGTTAACGCATAGACTAAATTAATTATATAAGTTTTAGTCAAAGAATTGAAAAGGAAACAATAAAATACAAAAATATTGTGACAATAAAAACGAATCACTAATCCGTTATGGAAACAAGTTATTTTTTTCTAACCTTCTATGGTCCACTGCACCAAAGTGGTTTTAAAAATAAAATAAACTAAAATTGCCTACTGTTGCCCAATACCACCAAGTAGTTTAATAATTTGCATTTTTACATCCTTGGTAGCCTCGCCGGCTTTGGGAATGATGACGCGGTCCATATCAGTGAGATGGGTGACACCGTCCTTGTCTGTGTCGCCGTACTTAAAGGTAATGAGCTCCGGAAGGCGCTTTTTTGAAGTGATTTTTACCACCTTCACTAGCGGCCTGCGGGCAACAATGGCCGCCATGCCGGGCTGCTTGGGGCAGAGACGCAACAAGTACAGATGCTGCTGGCGCACGATTAGATGTCCGGGCGTCTGCTGAGAATCGTCGCCTAGCAACAGGGAGCACGGGTAGCTGCTAACGGCCTCTCGCTGCCAGGTGGAGACGCTCACCTGAGGCGATTAAGAATGGGCTAATGATGACATACATGGGCAAGGGAATGATCAGGGAAAATTCAATAACAGAGAGCAAGAGCACACGAAAAAAACTAGTTGGTGACAAGTCGTGGAATAAGAAGAGGAAGGGGCAATGAACTGGGAGGAGTTGAGAGCCTAGGATTGAGGAGGGTTGACTAGGATAGACAAGGAAAGACTAGGATAGAGAAGGAAAGACTGGGATAGAGAATGAAAGGCTAGGATAGAGAATGATAGACAAGGATAAAGAAGGATAGACTAGGATAAAGAAGGATAGACCAGGAAAGACTAGGATAGAGAAGGATATACTAGGATAGAGAAGGATAGACTAGGATAGAGAAGGATAGACTAGGATAGAGAAGGATAGACCAGGAAAGACTAGGATAGAGAAGGATGGACCAGGGTAGACTAGGATAAAGAAGGATAGACTAGGATAGAGAAGGATAGACTAGGATAGAGAAGGATAGACCAGGAAAGACTAGGATAGAGAAGGATGGACCAGGATAGACTAGGATAGAGAAGGATAGACTAGGATAGACTAGAATAGACGAGGATAGAAAGTGGTTATAAACAGTATTGAAAATAAACAGACAAGATAGTTTCCAATCATATTAAAATGGGTGCGGGAAATGACCAGTTAAAAAAAGAACCAAAAGGTAAGCCACTCACGAGCTCCTCGGCCTCATCTTCATCTTCATCTTCGGCTTCTAAGCTGAACACGTCGCCAGTGTTGCGATAAGAATTGCTGCCGCTGCCGGTCGAGTCCGTGACGCCGACAATCGCGCTGCCGGCATGAGCTAACTGGCTCATCTTAGTTACTAGGCTGTCGGCCTTATGGCGTAGTCGCCTTAGCAACTGTTGCTGCTGCTCGCCCGGCTTTGAAAATGGTAGCTGTCGGGAATGCTTCGGGCTTGGCGCTTGTTGTTGTTGCTGCTGCTGCTGCTGCGGGGACAGTCCAGCCGAGGCAGACGCGGCTGTGGCGCACTCCGGGCAGGTCATGGCGCAGTGGTCGGCCAGTCTGGCGGGGCCCAGCTCGCGGTGGAGAGCAGTGTAGCCGCCTGGAAACAAGCTGACACCGGGGCACAGGCGGCGCAACAACTGGGCAGCCACCAGCACGGTGGTGGTGTCGTCCTCCTTGCGGCCGTGCCCGCTGACGCACAGCGGACCATTGGCGGTGCGCACTACGGCAGACATGGCCGAGTCGAATTCGGCTGGCCGGCTGAGCAGCAGGCCGCTGTCCAGATTGTAAGCGCCGGCCAGGTGACCCCGGTTGTACAGCTCCGGCGAGCGAACGTCCACCTAGAGGCAGGGTTAACGGAGCAGGCACGATAGGAGCCTTATATCACAATCTGGGAACCAGGATAAAATTACACAATAATCCCGAATCTTCCCAGATCCAATCCAGGATCTTACGCAATGATCAAGAATCTTCCCAGGTCCCAATCCAGAATCCGTACACAATGATCCCGAATCTTCCCAGGCCCCTATCCAGGATCCTTACACGATGATCCCGAATCTTTCCAGGTCCCAATCCAGAATCCGTACACAATGATCCCGAATCTTCCCAGGCCCCTATCCAGGATCCTTACACGATGATCCCGAATCTTTCCAGGTCCCAATCCAGGATCCTTACACAATGATCCCGAATCTTTCCAGGTCCCAATCCAGGATCCTTACACAATAATCCCGAATCTTGCCAGATCCAATCCAGGATCTTACGCAATGATCAAGAATCTTCCCAGGTCCCAATCCAGGATCCGTATACAATGATCCCGAATCTTCCGAGGTCCCAATCCAGGATCCTTACACAATGATCCCGAATCTTCCCAGGTCCCAATCCAGGATCCTTACACAATGATCCCGAATCTTCCCAGGTCCCAATCCAGGATCCTTACACAATGATCCCGAATCTTCCCAGGTCCCAATCCAGGATCCTTACACAATGATCCCGAATCTTCCCAGATCCAATCCAGGATCTTACGCAATGATCAAGAATCTTCCCAGGTCCCAATCCAGGATCCTTACACAATGATCCCGAATCTTCCCAGGTCCCAATCCAGGATCCTTACACAATGATCCCGAATCTTCCCAGATCCAATCCAGGATCTTACACAATGATCCCGAATCTTTCCAGGTCCCAATCCAGGATCCTTACACAGTTATCACCGCAAAAAAGCAGGATGAACACAAACCAAGGTGAAGGGCGGATCCCGGATAACTTCAGCCAAGGTGACTGGCAGGCAGAGCGCCATCAGCAAGTCGGCTTCTGGCTCGGCGTCACCAAACAGAGCAGCCGTGAATAGAGTGCGCAGGCTGGCCGGCGTGCGACACGCGTAGTGCTGCGCCAGTGCGCACAGATCGGCTACGTCGGCAACGCCGAGAGCGCTGGGCGTAGCGGCCAACATGCGGCGAACGGCATCAGCTTTGGCGTCTGGGCCTAGCAGCGACTCTTTGCAGTTCACAACGAACACTAGGCCTGGGGGAGACAGGCACGGATGCATGATGGTTAGGATAGTTAGCGAGTTATAATGATGAATGAGGACGTATGGACCTCAGGATAAGGACAGAAAAGGATAGAGAAGGACGGATTAAGATAGAGAAGGACGGATTAAGATAGAGAAGGACAGACAGTATAGAGAAGGACAGACTAGGATAGAGAAAGACAGACTAGGATAGGTAAGGACAGACTTGGATAGAGAAGGACAGACAAGGATAAAGAAGGACGGACTAGGATAGGGAAGGACAGACTAGGATAGGGAAGGACAGACTAGGATAGGGAAGGACGGATTAAGATAGAGAAGGACGGATTAAGATAGAGAAGGACGGATTAAGATAGAGAAGGACAGACAGTATAGAGAAGTACAGACTAGGATAGAGAAAGACAGACTAGGATAGGTAAGGACAGACTTGGATAGAGAAGGACAGACAAGGATAAAGAAGGACGAACTAGGATAGGGAAGGACAGACTAGGATAGAGAAGGACGGACTAGGATAGGGAAGGACGGACTAGGATAGGGAAGGACAGACTAGGATAGAGAAGGACGGACTAGGATAGAGAAGGACGGACTAGGATAGGGAAGGATAGACTAGGATTAAGTATGAGAGAGATGGATAGACTAGGATAAAGTATGAGAGAGAAGGACATATTGAAATAGAAAAGGACAGAGCCGGATAGAGAGAGACTCGCATATAAAAAGATAGAATAAAAAGTAATATAGAGAAGGATACGAGACGGAGTCGAAAAATTATAAAGAACTTCAGACAAGGAGATAGTGAAGGATTGGGAATGTGAGGCAAGGAAAAGAAATGAAAGCTAACACAAAACAACCCTGGTAGCTCACAAATAAACAGTAGCAAGAAGGGATCAGCCAGTAGGAAGTACATATCCCAAAGCGGATGAAGCACTTCCTGGGGCAGGTCGGCAGCCAGCAGGCCGGCCAGCCAATCAGCTGCGAACTGAGCCACAGGCAGTCGCAGGCTGTCCAACAGGGAGCTGAGAGCCGGCTCGTGATATTGCAACAGCAGGCGGAACACGTGACAGGCCGGCTCGGGTCTAGGCGTGTACTTTGTAAGCAGTGCTGAAAACATAGGGAATAGAGAGCGAACTGACGGCTGCGGGGGCGGCTGCTGCTGCTTCTGCTGCTCCTGTTGCTGCGGCTGCGGCGGCAGTGGCAGTTGAAGTAGAGCGCGAATCACCTAGTGTGTTGGGGAGGGACTTTTGATTGATTTGACAATGGGTTGAGGTGTGATGGGTGATTGATTTGATAGCGGGTTGAGGTGTGATTGTTGATTGATTTGACAGCGGGTTGAGGTGTGATTGTTGATTGATTTGACAGCGGGTTAAGGTGTGATGGTTGATTGATTTGACAGTAGGCTGTTAAAAATTAAATTACAAAGATCTGAAAGCATTGCAACTTACTTGCAGCCAGACTGGCAGAAATCTTCGGCCAGTAAGTTTGCAATAATGGGTGAGCATAGACTCAAGATCTGACTGCATAGCCAGACCGCCGGCGCCTCCGGCCGCTTCCCAGTCGCGAACAAATGTCCGACAGGCCGCGCGAAGCTCAGCCTGCTCAGGCAGGTCGAACAGGCCGTCGAATTCGTCCAACCGGCTGGCCGCCCTGGCGCCGCCAGTCATTGCGCCGAGGCTGATTGACCACACCTAGCGGATTGATTTTATTGAAAGTTGCAGGTTTCAAGGAATATAATAATAATAATAATAATTACAGGAGCGCTGCGGGCAATGGCACATTATTTCTGACAGTTGACCTGCAGCCAGCGAGGAGGCAAAAACTGAGCACAGGTGTGTACATGTGCCCTGACTAGCTCATTGTCAGGCGGCAGTGTACACTTTCACTGCGCTTTGGAAGTTGGCAAACAAGGGCGTAAATTGCACGACAAGCACCCAAGCCTTCTTTCTGCGCTCCAATTTAACATGGCCCAGCCGCAGAATCGAGCTCAGGGACCTTGGTGCGAGAGGCAAACGCGTCAGACCGCTGTTAGTCACCCCGTTAGTTTCTAGGAATTTGTAAACATTCGTTTTTTTAGAGAAAGTACAGGTTCCCTGCAAAACTTCTAAATCCGGTTTTGACCCCATCGCAACAACTTTACCGTGTCTTATCTCTCACGCATCCCATCTATCCAATCGAATCCTTCTAAATTATTCCGCAGCTAATCGCCAATCAAGAGACGCACCTGAGCGCGCAGGTGACTAGGCACAGGCCTGCCGCGGCAGATGTTGCGCACGGTGCCAAAATCGCAATCCTCATCCAGCAGGGCTGTCTCCAAATCGATGCGCCACGCCGTGTCGCCGCCGCCGCCTCCGGCTTCGTCGTCCTGATCTTCACCAACTCCGCCAATACCGCTCTCGCGGAGTCGCTCCAACTCTTCAAAAAGATCCTCGTCGGCCTCGCCGTCGTCCTCGAAATCGCCCATGGGATTCGGTGATTGGAAATCGGTGGAGGTTGCAGAGTTAGCATTGACGTCGTCATCCTCGTGATCGGACAGCGAATAGGCAGACGATCTATTATTAGCTGAATCAGGCTCTGTCATGGTTTCTTAGAGATCTGACTTGGAACACATGCAGTTGAGTAGGCATAAAACCTTGGTCCCGAACAAGGCAAACTTGGTAGCTGCGAAACAAAAGTTTCATGTGACAATTAAAGGGCCTGACAATTAAACGATTCACATTTTAACACTGTAAATATTTATGCAAAATGTTACCTTTGCCACTGAAAACAATTATAGCCCAACTAGTTTTTAGCCACATTCAGCTAAATATTTTATGTCTAACCATAAAACACTAAGGCCGATTTTTTATAAAGCAGATAAAATAATGAACTATGCACATGTGTTAAACATTCAAAGACAAAACAACTTTTTGTAGAATGATAAAAATTTGTAAGTTTAAAAAGAAATACTGAATATGTCATTGTATACCTAACCTTTTTTGACTGAGTTACTGTTTATGTACACTTTTTATCAATGCTAATCACCTTTATCACCTTTATACTGTATTCTAAAAGTATAATACAAGCAGAGAAATAGTTCACAAATAGTACCAGTTATGATGACCCTTTTATGATACAGGCGTCATTAATTTAAAATGTTAAGTTAATAAAAACTATAATAATATTACTATTTAGAATTTGACGATAAAGAGTATGATGATTTGGTTTGAGCTCTCTCAGCTCAGCTATCAAGCTAGCAACTAGCAATAGTTTTACCTTTATTGACATAGTAAACCTATTATGTTCCATGTTTCATACTTTGGGGGGGTTAGTTTTGGCTTCCTACTCTAAATAACTTAGTTAATTTTAACAGTCACAAAATTACAAAATAATGGGACCCAAACAACCTAGAGGCCTTTGAGCATATAGAGTGAGGAGTAGGTCAAGTCATGGTGATCAAGTCAAATAAGAGCCACAAAGGATAATAATGTGCAATCCAATACAAGATGATGCCAAACTAACACTTGGGCCTTGGAGAAGACTTGGCACCACATAAATTCCTAGAGGTTTCTCAAAAACAGCTTGTTGCTGGTTCCACATATGGTGCAAAATTTTGACTTGCAAAGGATCCACCTATTATCAATCATATTTTGTAGGCCTTTGGTTTGTCTGGGTCCTATTGAACAATAATGGATTTGTTTAAAAAAATAGAGTGGGAAACTGAAACTAGGGCCTATGTCTTGCCCCTGCTGGGGACTTTGCAGGGACTTGGCTACACAGGCAGTGGTCATGGCGGGTCTCCTTCTAAATTTTCGCGCCACCCAATTTTTTTCGCGCCATATGTATCTATACATACAGCTAAGAATACCCAACAAAAAATACCGCCACAACTACTGTACACAGGTGCAGACAGGCACAAGCCAAGTGGATTGCTACACCAACTGTATTTTTGATAATGCATGAGCACCCAGCCAGACAGTGGGCTAAAAATTTTTTGTTTGATGCCTGCCCCTTTTGGCTACTTTGTAGTTGGCATGTGGCATAAATTACTACTAGTAATAGTAATATTATTATTATGCTATACATTTTACAGTTTGCCTATTGCTAAAATTATTCTAGCTAGGCCTAGGAACCTTGATTCGAAAAAAACTATATTCATTATTATATAGGCCTAGCGTAGGCCTCCTTTCTATAACTAAGGAATGATCATACATATTGTCTTGACTTGATAGTAAGGACTTATTGTTGTAGCTTAATATAATTATAAAGCTAATAAACAAAAATGTTTTTTACTTAGTTGTGCAAAAGTGGCCTTTCGTAAAAAACCACTCATACCGTATTATTTAATTTTTTGACATTAGCAAGTTTGTAAAAAAAACTGGCTAAAAAGAAGAAGGCGCAGTTATTAGTTAGTCCTAACTGTTTTACTGAACACAATCTGAGAAATCCAAATGCACGTAACATTAGTCGACTTAGTTTGTTTGTTTATGGCTCAGGCCAGGTACTTGTTTGTCCAAAAATTGACGGATAAAGTCATAAAATTATTTATACCCATCTAATTACACGCAATAATGCCATACATGACTGTCGTCGGCAACAACTTCACAACTTATACCTTTTTTATGAGAGGCATGTGGCGTAGCCGCGTATGTAATAAACTAAAATTGTGCGAAAAAACTAATAAGCAGTTATTATCAACAGTAATTTTCCCAGCATACACAGCTAGCTTTGAAATCTCATGAAATGGTTTTAGAATAAAAACAGTATCGCTTTAGTACACTAACTTGTTAAAAATGACCAAGCTAATATTTTCAATGAAATTTACGTGCTCATATTTAAAGCCATAATTATTGCACGTGAAATAATTTCACGACGAATATAGCTTTCATTCATACTTCATAGTCACTTTTCGGACAGACGCTTGCTCAGCTCAGTCAGCTCAAAATGGTGTATCAATTTTTTCGTAATAAAATAATCCACAACTAAATTTATCTTAATGTTTTAAGTCTCCCTTACGTCTCCCTTAAACGTAGCAATTTTATATGGAAGTGCTTATTCCCACGGTCCTGTGCCGATAATTTCAATTTTATCCACACGGATCCGTGCCGCTAATTTTCTGCTTATCCACACGGCAGCTTGTATGAATAGGTCTACTTTCAAGTCCCTACCTATTCTTCTCTGAGCATTAGGCTTTTGCTTCAGAGTAGGCTATAGTGTATAGTGTACACTATCAATGCATAGTGTAAAAGAATAACAATGATGTATAATATGTGTGACGAGTTTGTTGCTGACTAAAAGTTTGCTGGTTGACTCGTATGATTTTCTTTGATAGACTTCTTACTTTTTAAGTCAATACAATTCGAATGAAAACACATAATGATGACAAAAGATTTAGTGAGTTGTTATTAAAATAATTAAAAAGGATGACATTTATGTTGGTTAGGCCTAATGAATGTGGAGGTCGAAATGTAGAACACTGTCGTAACACACTGGCAACTTTGTCTATCTATTGGCTTGAGGGTTCAACAAAACATTCAAGCCTGAAAGGGCCTTGTTTCAAAGATTAGAACCATGTGGATAAAATTGAAATTAATGGCCCAGCATATTTATTTAAGAGTTTTAGACCTATTCATACAAGCTGCTGTGTGGATAAGCAGAAAATTATCGGCATGGCTCCGTGTGGATAAAATTGAAATTAATGGCCCAGCATACATAAAGAGTTGTAGACCTATTCATACAAGCTACCGTGTGGATAAAATTGAAATTATTGGCACGGGACCGTGGGAATTAGCTCTGCCATTTTATATAGCCGAAAGACAATAAATACTATCCTTTGAAGGTCAATTTTTAGGCATAGGATAAAATAATGCAAAAACCTTTTTTGTATACAGCTATGCTTATCTATTTCTGTCAATAACACTCTGAAACTTTAAATACAAACAGATTTTTCTACCAAATTCGTCTTTACTAAGTAGCTAATCTATGTATATTCATATTTATGTTTTTAATTTATAATTGGCTGACTTTTGGGCAATGTTGAGGTTTTTCACTTTATTATTTTGACTAATAGCTTCAATTAACACTGACAAGCATGCCCCAAAAGTCTTAAAGCCATACACAGTAAAATACTAGGTAAAATAAAAATAAATGGAAGTGCCATTTATTTTGGTACCTGTCAGTATATTTTGGTACAACTTTTGAGGTGGGGACTGCATTTTGGTACCGATACAATGTGGTAATTATGGAAAGTTGCTTTTATATACTGTTAAAAGGCTAGAGATAATCAATACATACCATACATGTGCAACCTCCCAAATCTACCTCCCAGCCAGCCGTGCGACTTAGTTTTTGCTCTATTTACAACTTAGTTTGCTCTTATTAGCTCTCTTTTTCTCTCCCCTTTTTCCTTTTCTTCACGTCTTCCTTTTTTGTTCCTTGGTCCCCCCTTTGATTTTTTTGTGCTTGGTCAATTGTTTTATGCGACGTACTTTGCTTGGCCCTCGTTTCACCCAGCTGGTTTGACCGGGTGTTGCACATGTATGATACATACCATATATCTAGCAATTAAAAGCTAATAAACACATGTTCTCAGAAAACTTGGTTTTGCTATGTTTTACATATGTCAAGTATAAGAAAGAAAACAAAAGGTTGCATTTTGAATAAATTGTATTGGGTACCAAAAGGCACTCTTTATCCTAGGAATAGATAGAATCTAATAAATAGTTAGGGATATCGTCTTTAGCTAGCTAGCTATGATTATACTAACTAAATTCTCTATCTAACTACAATGTATCTACATTGCAATATTGAATCTATATGCAATCTTCAACATTTATATAATTTATATAATGTGCACATTTGCCCCAGGCCCACACTATTTAAGCTCTACAAACATGCACTAGATCTGTCAATAGATAAGGCTGTCTTAGAGCACTTTTCTGTGTGACAAAAATGCTAAATAGAGAAAACTCAGAATCAACATTTAAGTGTGTGGTGACCTAGATAAATTATTTAGAAGTCACATTGATTCCCAGCTCCGGGTTTTGTTCCGCACAGAAAAGATTGCTCAGTTTGTCTGCAGGCTGAAGTCCCATGTTCCTAGACCACTTGTTGCAGGTGTCATGTATAAATTTCATTGTTCTGTGGATCAGAACATCTCCTACATAGGTAAAACTAAGCGACACTTGTACACAAGGGTTAGGGAGCATTGGATTAGAAATTCTGCCATCAATGAGCACCTTCTCTCGTGTAACTCCTGTTGCAATAAGAACTGTTGTGATATGTTTAAAGTGATTGATTCCTGTATCCAAGAAAACAAATTGAATATTCTTGAGGCTATGTGCATTATGGCTCAGAAACCATATTTGAACAGTCAGTTAGCCATGGGGGGTGCAAGCCGCCAACTCAATGTGTTTTAGCTATGGTAGAAGTGTCGTTGAACTTTATTTGGTTGTTGTTTTTTTTCTCTTGTTAAACAAACTGGAACAAAATTGATTCGCACTTTGCAATGTACAGTTTTCATTTCTTAAAAAATATATATAACTTGGTTCTGTGTGTTTAATTGATGTGTCTGCCCTGAAGATGACCGATTGTGGTCGAAATGCATTGGCAAAATTCTAAGAAAATTTAAATGGTGATTCTGAGTTTTCTCTATTTTATTGTTGTCAAGCAAGCTACTCTACCTGAAAAATGCTAAAGTTTGGTTACTTTGTCACATACATGCGCAACCTCCCAAATTTACACCGGCCGTGCCACTTCGTTTTTAAAAAAAAATGCGACATACCTATGCCCAAATTTTTTTTATCTGGGTAAACGGCAGGGGAAACTATGACTGTGTTGCAATAGTAGCCCGTAAAATGTTTATGCACTGTAATAAATCTGATTGCGACTTACTTCCCTCTGAATGCGACTTACTTCCCTCTGATTGCGACTTACTTACCTTGGAATGCGACTTACTTCCCTCTGAATGCGACTTACTTCCCTCTGATTGCGACTTACTTACCTTGGAATGCGACTTACTTCCCTCTGATTGCGACTTACTTCCCTCTGATTGCGACTTACTTCCCTCTGAATGCGACTTACTTCCCTCTGAATGCGACTTACTTCCCTCTGAATGCGACTTACTTCCCTCTGATTGCGACTTACTTCCCTCTTAATGCGACTTACTTCCCTCTGAATGCGACTTACTTCCCCCTGAATGCGACTTACTTCCCTCTGATTGCGACTTACTTCCCTCTGAATGCGACTTACTTCCCTCTGAATGCGACTTACTTCCCTCTGAATGCGACTTACTTCCCCCTGAATGTGACTTACTTCCCTCTGATTGCGACTTACTTCCCCCTGAATGTGACTTACTTCCCCCTGAATGTGACTTACTTCCCCCTGAATGTGACTTACTTCCCTCTGAATGCGACTTACTTCCCTCTGAATGTGACTTACTTCCCTCTGAATGTGACTTACTTCCCCCTGAATGCGACTTACTTCCCTCTGATTGCGACTTACTTCCCTCTGAATGCGACTTACTTCCCTCTGAATGCAACTTACTTCCCTCTGAATGCGACTTACTTCCCCCTGAATGTGACTTACTTCCCTCTGATTGCGACTTACTTCCCCCTGAATGTGACTTACTTCCCCCTGAATGTGACTTACTTCCCTCTGAATGCGACTTACTTCCCTCTGAATGTGACTTACTTCCCTCTGAATGTGACTTACTTCCCTCTGATTGCGACTTACTTCCCTCTGATTGCGACTTACTTCCCTCTGAATGCGACTTACTTCCCTCTGAATGCGACTTACTTCCCTCTGATTGCGACTTACTTCCCTCTGATTGCGACTTACTTCCCTCTGATTGCGACTTAGCCCCCTCTGATTGCGACTTACTTCCCTCTGATTGCGACTTACTTACCTCTGAATGCAACTTACTTCCCTTGGAATGCGACTAAGTTGCCTCTGATTGCAGATTTTGTCACGTTTTTGCTTCTTTCCCCATTTGCTTTCCTTCGTTTCTTCTTTCCTTTCTCTGCTTTCCTCATTTTCCTGCCTTCTTTTCTTTTTTTCCGCTCGTTTTTTTCTGTCCGATTTTTTTCTCGGGTGGCCATTTTTGCGACTTACCTTGCTCGGCCGCTCGTCACCCAGCCGGATCGGCCGGGTCGGCCGGGTGTTGCGCATGTATGCTTTGTCATATAGCTGAGAAGGTTTAGGTAGTTGTATGGCAAATAATAATATATTTTTTAACCTATCAAGTTGCCAAAAGTACATATAACAATTATTGTTATACTTATTCTAGGCATTTAGTCTGTTAAAAGAGAAAAAAAGAAATAAATGTCAAGAAAAAATCAACAAATACAGTTATTTGCTGTTCAGTATACAACATAGATTAATGGTCAAAAAAGTTATCTACCTAATTTTTATGTAGCTAAAAACAATATAATAAAACCATATAAATGTCATTTCCTCTGGGGAAAAGGCAAAAGGCTTTTGGTGTGTTTTGGGATTTTTCAAAAGTGTGGTGCATATGTTTTTTAGGTAACTACTGCTAAAAAACTTATAGGCAGCCAGCAAAGGCATGGACTAGCACTGAAGACAGGCACAAAAATTCAAAGTGCTAGGTGCTAGTCTAAAGTGCACATTTTTCAATCCTCAATTCTCAAGCGCATCCATAGGTTTTCAACTTTTTATCTAATGGTGGGCATTTCTTATAAACTAAAGAATGTATTGCAATAAAAATATTTTTTGCAGATGCAGATCAATGATTTGAATTTTTTCTTTCAATTGATATAGAAAAAACTGCAGATGACTGATTTTCAAACCATTGTTGCTTTGTGCTTTAGTAAAAAATATGTTTGATCAATTGTTTTACTTGACTGTCTGGCCTGCTGTTTTTTGTAAAATAAAGGTACTGTTTTTGTTTTTATTACAGCTTTGACATTTATTCTTGGCTTCCACACTTCTTAAGTTATTTAAGTTGACCTCATTAAAGGTATTTAGTTCCACTGTGCATTATAAGTATTGCCATAATGCACAGTCAACAAATATAAAAAAGCTTATCCCCAAACAATGGGCTATGAGAAAAAACTGTTTGTCAATTAGAAATCTTAAATTTTTATGGTAAACTTTTATAACTACTAGTACATGTGGTCTATAAATTTTAGTTAATGTTTTCGCTGCAATTTCGCTCCATTTATTATAATCTTATATTTCATACTCTAGCAAAAGTCGCTACGAAATGGGTGGCGACAAGAAAAAGAAGAAGCAGCACCGCGAAGTCGAGACAGCAGAGTCCTTGGGAGAAATTCACGCTTCTGAGAACTTTGTCATTCAGCCATCTGAGCGAGTTGCTAGTCTCGACGCCTCTCAGTGGCCAATTCTGTTAAAGAACTTTGACAAGCTCAATGTTCGCACCAATCACTACACGCCGTTGCCCTTTGGCTGCTGTCCTCTTAAGCGTCCTATTAAAGACTACGTTTCGTAAGTGATTTTGCTTATGAAATTCGACAGAAATGCTTTTTAAAACAGTCTTAAAGTTCATCTTTTAATTAATTTCCCCCATAGGTCTGGCATGATCAACCTGGACAAACCCAGCAATCCCAGCTCGCATGAGGTTGTGTCCTGGGTAAAGCAGATTCTCAAAGTTGATAAAACTGGACACAGCGGCACTCTAGATCCCAAGGTCACCGGCTGCCTGATTGTGTGCATTGGTCGGGCTACGCGCCTAGTTAAAAGTCAACAGTCTGCTGGCAAAGAGTACGTAGCCATTTTCAAGCTTCACTCGCTAGTTAAAGACGAGAAAAAACTGCTGTCGGCTGTCGAGACCCTGACTGGAGCTTTGTTCCAGCGGCCGCCTTTGATCTCGTCTGTGAAGCGCCAACTGCGCATTCGCACTGTTTATAAATCTAAGCTGCTCGAGTACAATGACCGGAGAGGAATCGGTAAGGGGCGAAACACATTATTCTACGTCTAGTTTTTAATTCATACATTAGTGCTATTTTAGTAGTTTCTGATGCATTTTATGTTATATCAGGCTTTGTTAAGCTGAGACCCTAATGAGTCCGCTACAATATATTTTGTCAGGTATCCTCTGGCTAGACTGCGAAGCTGGCACCTACGTCCGCACACTGTGCGTGCATCTCGGCCTACTTCTAGGCGTTGGCGGCCAGATGATCGAACTGCGTCGAGTGCGATCCGGCCTGCACAAGGAGAAAGTGAGTTTTCGGTTGATTTTTTATTTTAAATATGTCCTAAATTTATGGAGGAATGGAGGTTAGACCTAAAATATTTTTCTGACAATAAATTTAACAGGACAACCTAGTCACAATGCACGATGTACTGGACGCCCAGTGGATGTATGAGAATCACAAAGACGAGACCTACCTGCGTCGCGCTATTCGGCCTCTGGAGTGCCTGCTAACTGGGCACAAGCGTGTCTTTGTCAAAGACAGCGCCGTCAATGCTGTCTGCTACGGCGCCAGGATTCTGCTGCCCGGTGTGCTGCGTTACGAGGATGGCATCTCCATTGGCGAGGAGATCGTCATTTGCACTACCAAGGGCGAAGCTATTTGCATTGGTGAGCAAAGATATCACTTGGAAATAACCAGCTTTGTCTATGGGTTTGTCCATCTACTTTTAGTATTATTCCTGTACCTAAACTAACTCACTTTAAGCTGTTTAAGCTCATTGGTTAGAGCGTAGGACTCATGACTTAAGGGTCGGGAGTTTGGATGCACAACTAGCATCCAAATATTGTTAGTAAGCTAATTGATATCTACTACACTGAAATAATAATATTATTAGCTGCAGCTACGGGCAATGGCACATTATTTGGAGGCAATTCTGCCCACTGAGCACATGCACTCAGATACTGTACACAGGCACTAGCCAGATATTTAAAAAGGATGATCTCCAACGTGTACTGAGCCGCATTTCATTTGCGACACTTATGACTATCAAAAGAAACGATACCTGACCTTAGCCTGATGTATTCATTTTGCAGCATCAAAATATTGTTAGTAAGCTAATTGTTACGCATGTTTTGTGACACTTGAAAAATCTAGCCATCGCCCAGATGACAACGGCCGTAATGGCCTCCTGCGATCACGGCATGGTGGCCAAATCCAAGCGAGTCATCATGGAGCGTGACACCTATCCGCGCAAATGGGGCCTCGGCAACCGGGCTGTTGAGAAGAAGAAACTGATTGCAGCCGGCCTGCTAGGCAAGTTTGGCAAGCCTAACGACAAGACGCCTAAGGAGTGGCTGCAGCAGTGCCCGCCGCTTGACCAGTCGGCCTCAGCCAAGTGAGTTGCAGATTCTCTTAAGTTTTTTTTCTTCGATAAAAAATCGATACTGTGACGAGCAACGTTATTCTGTTCTTTTTTTTCCAATTTTCCCTTAACAAACCTGTACTGTTTCTGAAGTGACTCAGCTTGACTCAACTGTCTCGTTTTTATCGGGGTTAGTTATGATTATGATCTTAGCAACTATTATCAACAGTCGGTGCTCATTTTACTATCTAGTGTCTCTGAATTGCTCCGACGGAGTTAATTATGAGAAAAAATATTCCATGTTGCTCGCTATTTTCAGACCCTCCTCCAAGAACAATGAGGCATCGGCTGTCACTTCGCCTGTGGCCACGCCGTCGAAGGTACAAATAATAGTTTTGTTGTGTGTTTTTTACACTAAGTTGTATGTAAAATCAAAAATGCTATTCTGCGTAAGTTAGAAAATTGTTCATAGTAATTCTAGTTGCACTTCGTTGTTTTCGCAGAAGGCCGCCAAGCCAGCTCCTCCGCCTTCGTCATCATCTAGTTCCGAATCGTCTGATTCCGATTGACAGCGGAGAAAACAGTTTAGAACTAGGTAAGAGCTGTACTGCTTTGCTTTAATAATACTGTTGACATTGTTGTCAATATGATGCTTTAAAATGTCTGATCTGAATCACAAATGTGGAATCAAACTTATAACTGATACCATAAATGATTTTGTGAAGCTACTCTGCCACGCGCTGTATTTTTTTCTTCTATAAAATTGATTTCTCTGTTTTCCATTTCAGAATACGTGGCATCAGAATTCAGAATTCTTGATGCCAATAGAAGCAAATTGCATCAAGAAAGTGAGCAGTGTCTCTGTACATTTTTCCTGCTGGTGTCGGTAGACTCAATTTCACCCTTGTTAAATCGTATTTTCGGAACGTAGATCCGGATCTTATTAGGCCATTATTTTATCTTCAGTTATACGACTGTTCTTTGCTTGAAAGCAATTGATATATGCAATTAAGACTCCTTTTAATAATTGATCAGTCAATGCTTCTTAATCCCTGCGTTGTAGTTTATGATTATAACATGTTATGTATGAGTTAGTGAGTATATCAAATTTATATACTAGTTCAGTTGCTCCAGCTGGTGTTCAGAAACAACTTTTTGTGCTCATTTCGGCGCGTTATCTTTTTGAAGCTTAAAAAGCCAAATGTTAATCAGACCGGCTGTTGTTTGCATTTTTGTTTAAAAAAAGATGGCCTTGATAATCGAATAAATGAAACTGTTAGCTGCAGGGCCGCTGTGCCCAGCTAAGATTTATTTGTCTTGGCCTCTTGTGTTCGGGATAAAAAAACGACTGTGTTACATCTTGCGCTTGCTTCTTTTTGGTTTCAAAGGCTCCATCCGGTATAGTAAACTTAGTAGGAAATTATACGTCATTTTGAAATTATATTTCCGATAATAATTCTGCAGCTTTCTTTTACAGTCAATTTACTTGGAATAGGATATTGCTGAAGTGCTTCTTTAATAAAGTCTGTATGAGAACAGACAGCTGCATACTTATTTATGGTAAGCACCTTGCACTAATTGTCTTTTGTTACGTAACCTATGTAACCTAAACTATAATTAAACAACATAAAAATGTCTGCTAAAAAAAGTAGTGATTTTTATGATGATAATTAGACAAGCATATATCTGAAATTCTATGTAGATTAAAACATCTCTGATTTAATTTTTAATGGGGGATAGGATCTGTACAATCAGTGTAAGACTATTGTTTCTGATATATTCTTGTTTTCTTGTCTTTTAGGTCATCCTTAACTGTTGAATCGCATCCGTACTCAACTTATTTCAACTTTTAGCGCGTAAGTTCTGTTCTTATGCTTTTTTTGTTTTAATAAGCATATTTTGTGATGATAATTGACAAGCATATATCTGAAATGGATGTTGATTAATTTACTGTCTGAAAGTCTTACCGAAAGTTCACTCACTACAAATCTGAAAACATACTTTTACTACTAACTTTCACGCTTCATCCTTTTTAGGCTTAACTGCGGACTGAATGTTGGTCGGAATTCGAATTCTAGTCTTGTTTGACCAATCAATAGCTAGTTGGACTATTAATACTTGTACATAGTTAATATGGTAAGAACCTTTTTTTGGCCTGTTGATTAAAACTACTTCATATAACTTTTAGTTATCTTACGATAAATATTTTACTATAGTATTTTACCTAAAATGTTTTAGACTACTTGTATTAAGCAAAAAGGTTGGTTACATAATAATAAAGTCGGATGATAGCAGTCAGAATTATGGCACGATCAAGTTGCACACAAACATTTTATGTTCGATATCTAAGCTGCTCATATATCATAAATGTTTTTTACGCAAGCTGTATACAATCATTTAATGCTCGCTTTAAGAAAGGAGGCAGACTAGCTTCTTTCAGACATTGTTATAAAGATGGCCCTAAATAGTTGCGCTTTGTTGTATGGCTTTTATTTAAGCTTAAAAGCTGTAGTTCAAGGCGAAGTCTTGCACTCAGGCCACGACAGGCCAGTCCACTTTAAAAGGATTTTTAAAGCGGTGTGCAGCTCAATTGGCTCGAACTCTTTTTATTGTCTGGCTGGTTGTTCAGGCAAATGCATATTCAGGTGTACTAAATGTGTCTTACAGTATTAAGGAAATCTAACTTAACATGTAATTTCGACGCATACATGAGCAACGTTAAATGCAAAAAATGGACAATGAAATTATTTGCTAAAACTGTTACTAGACCCACAATTCTAATTCCACATTTTTAATTGGCATACTTGTGGAGGCCAGTCCATTGGAGGCAGGCATAGAAGTATCTATAATATACTTATTGTTGTTTGCCAGTCACACGTATCAACTAACTTAAAATTGCCCTCGTGCAATAATTAGCTCGAGGCGGGCGGTCGCACCGTGGGAAGTTAGAAATAAAAGCGACTGATAAAAAACGAGAGAATAACATGCAAGACTAGTTAAATGGCTAGCCTGCTAACTCAGATGAATGCTATAAGATGGCTTGGAGCTAGGAAAAATCATAGAAACAGATCTTCGTACATCTCCACTCGTTCGAGTTGAAAAGAAATGGACAAAAAGCAAATGGGTTTAGTTTTCAATAGACGAAAAAATATGCTGCTCTCTTAATGGTCTATTTTGCCCTAGCTTATCTACAGCGCCAAAATCTTGGCCCTAAGAATTGAAGATGCGACTGAAACTGTTCTTTTCTTTGGAACTATCTATTCTTTGCAACGGTCCTAGCTGTTTGCAAAAAAAACAATGCACGATCTCACTAACCCAGACCTCACAAGCAAGTTCTTTATCAGTCCTTAGGAATTCGAGTGTTTAATTGCTAGCTGCCAGTTTGCATTAAGGCATAGCTAGTAAAAAGACCACAAGACGCTATTTCTTCACACGAGATTGTGACTACGCATTTGCAAAGTATTTGCTATGCATTTTTCTTTCAGTCCGTTTGTCTCACGGGTGTCCTGCAACCTCACTCCATCTTCCTAGTAGACAAAATTTGCCAGTCAGCGAATTGGAGTCCTGGGCCAGGTGTCCTACGTGACGAGCCAATGGCTGCGTCATTGTTGCTTGCGCTCTCATTGGATGCACCGCATAAATTAATAAGTATACGCTAGCCGACACGACTGGAGTACGATCAAAAAACCTTTACAAGCGCACTAGCAACGTTATTACAGAAAAGCCGAACGCACGGCTTTGAAATTTTTCGTGCCTGATTATTGTGGGACCCGGAACTATCCTTTCCTAAATGCCGGTAGGCCGGTACAAGCATGTTTCATCGCGCTTCCAGCAGTGGCGCATCCTTCCACCTGATTGTAAGTCTTGGATAGAGCGTCGGGATCAGGAACTACCAGCAGATGCTGCTCCAACTGCTTCCAATGCTTCAGCGGCTGCTGCGTCAGCATCTGCGACTGCATCTGTTTCTGCCACAGGCCGCCTGGGCGATCTCCCGGTAAACGTGACACAGGAACGACTCTACCAAAGTCGCCTTTTTGATTTGGCTAGGGAGCGACACAAAATGATTCAGGAGAGCGATTTTGTACGCAACCAGTTTATTGACCATCAGGTGCGCAAAGCTAGATCAAAGTCACTTGGTCGACTATTACAAGGTCTTGATATTGAACAATATCGTAACAAGAGTGCTAGCGGAGTTGAAAAGCTGCACCAGCGATCTGCGCATGCCAAGCTAATGATTCTAGCTAACCGGCTTCTAGGTCTGAGCATTGATGAGGTGAGCAAGTTTAGCGAAGCAGAGCTGCGGCAACGATTAAACATTTCTGCATCCGGCACTCAGGATGAAACGGTACCAGAGTTAATCACTGCGCCTCCGCCGACAGCTCCACTTCCACCACTCCACGAAAACCAGCAGCAGCCACAGCGGCCATCCACATCGCGGACGCAGGTTTTGAACCCAACTGGTTGGATGGACCAGTCATTGCCATCATCATCTCGGCCTGGGAGCCGTCGACCTGGCTCCACTGGACGCAACGCTTTTGCACCCGCATTTGCCGCTGGATTACCCGGTGTTGCTGGCACTCCTGACCGGTATCATAACAGGCGCCAGTCTAGTAGCTATAGGGCGCGCGTATCTATCGCTGCTGGGGCGACAGGCCAGTCTTCGCCGGATCGTCGACCACGGACCGCGTCCGCCAGGCGTCGTGTACAATCAGACCCGCGTTGCGTCCAGCTAATCAACACCCTGACGCCGCGTTATAAGCCTGTTGGCAAGCCGCAAGATGTTAGTGCAATCATCCGGGCCAATCCCTCCCTGTTCCAGCCGGCTGAGCGAAGCAGTGATCAAGATGAAGCACAGCAACAGCTGCAGCAGTCCATGCAACATTTGCAGCAGAGACAAAAAGCAGCAAAGGGAAGACGAACCCGGCGTGAAGCATTGGAGATGCTAGATAACATTGTCAGGACACGGTATTATGAAGCTGGAAACCTGGCTAGCCTTGGCTGAAGGAAAATTTCGACGAAGGAAAGTCAGCGATCGTTATCGTTGACCGGCAGAGTTTGTTTGTGTGCTGCTTATTATAAAATAATCAGATTTAGATTTGAAAATCTTTATCTGCATCCTGCTCTGCTATTTTTGCTATTACTTTCTGTGCATGATTACTGTGTGTGTGCGTCCCAACTGTATAAGATGATATGACTTCTGACCTCCGTTAGTCTCAGCTTCAGCTCAGCAGAAGTCTCTAGCTGTTTCCTTGCCAAATTATTTCTAATTTTGTGTGAATCATGAATTCAGTACAGTATCGTAGGTATTTTTGTTTTTGTCGTTCTTCTACGTGTTTTACTAATGAATCTGCATAATTTTATTAAGATTTGATGTGTGTGCCATAAATGAGAATTTGCTTGTGGTTTTTTACACCTCAGTTTCATTTGATTGTCCAGCGCCTCTGATATAAGTGTCATATTTTTGGTAGTTGTGTTAGTTGCACACGAAATAGATCTTAAAACTCAATTCGCCTTCTTTAAAAAAAGCGTTTGTATCGACTCAAGCATACATTAAATGTGAATGTTTTATGAAACGCTACATACTGCTAGTATATTGCTCGTATAATCTAAAACAGTAAAACGTGGTTAAGGCTTTGAACTAGCGCGCGAAAAATATAGGTTAATTTTCTAATGCGACTACTTCTCTACTAAGTAGGATTAGTAGGATAAAGGTTTTCGTTTCTAACCAACAACTGACGATAACCCGAAGTTAAATATCCAAAATTTAAGCCGCCGCTTTTCATGGTTAGAAATCGAGACTTTCTAATTATATTAGCTATTAAGCACAAGCTTATATAAAAAATTGCCCTTACAAATTAACCCAGATCCCGACCCCGAACTAACCCCAGCGTCAAAAACTAGAATAAAATTGCGTCTTAGATTACTAGTCAGTTAAAATTTCATTTGTTAGTACTCTTACTCCGGTGTCATACACCATATACTGTACGAATTCCGCCGTTGGAGTCTAAACTCAAAAGTTGATAGTTTTTTAAACAATTTTTGAAATATTGTGTGCAATCTAGCTATCTGATAAAATATTGCATGCTGCTGGTTTATCAGAATGTACAATCTGACGTAAACGGTGCCTTTGTACCTGTGCCTGCAATTGTATTCTGTGGCTAAGCAGGAATAAAACCTTGGCTTTCAGCTATCTCTGGCCCGTGTAAACAAGCACACACCAACAAACTGGATCTCAGCTCATATCGCCAGAATGTTAAGACAAGCCAAGTGTGCATTTTTATCTTATTTTGGCAGGAAAGTAAATGAATCAGAGGTTGAGAGACTAGATGGTCGGTTTAAGCGAAGACTTGGTGACTTTGCACATATACTTTTTGAAAAGTCGCAGAGTTTGGCTGTAGCACACAAAAAGCGAGTACAGTTCGCGTCACATCCTTGTAGATAGCACAGCACGCAGGTAAAATTAGTGTAGAATGCGCTTCTGATCGCGATATAAAGCCACATAGTAACGAAGACGATTTGAGGGCCCGTGTAGTTCACAAAATTAAACAAATAATCTGAAACTCAAGCCGGCGACTAAATGGGTCAATGTCTTGTCAGCCTACTTGGCAGAAGAAATCAAGGTTCGTCGGCATATCGGCAAGAGAGCCATGACAACATTAACATGGAGCCTACAGTGCGCGTGAAAACTCTCTACGAGTACAGCGCCCAGACACCCGGCGACCTGTCGTTTAAGGAAGGCGAAACCCTCATTCTGGAGCGCGAGGATATCGATGGGTGGTGGTGGTGCCGCAGCAGTGCTGGTGAATCTGGCTTCGTGCCCTCCAACTTTGTGCAGCGACTCGACCTCGGTCCGGAGTCTTTGCCTTGTTGGTTCAACGTTGACCGTCATGAGGCAATGAGCAACTTGCTGATGCCTGGCTACAAACCGGGGACTTACCTGTTACGGCCATGCCACCAGCAGAAGAATTTGGCAAAGTATACGCTAAGCGTTCGAGCCGAAGTTTCTAACGAATCTGGTCAAATGCGACCGACTGTAAGCCACTATATGGTGAAGACGAAAGACAACGGCGGCTACTACATTACGCCGAAAAATACCTTTGATGACATGCAACAGCTATTGGAGTTTTACCAGATGCCGAATTGTGGCCTTACAGTGCCGCTCATCATGCCTTGTCCGAAGGTGTGGGTTCCACCGGCTTCGTTCCGCGAATTTGAGGTGGAACGTGACCGCATTACACTAAAGGAGAAGCTTGGCAACGGATCGTTTGGAGAGGTACAGTAAATAAGATTTTCTCGAGGTTAATTGCGCTTTGCCACGACAGTAGAAAGACCAGGCTATTTTTCCCCTGGGGAAAGACCACGCACTGCCTACTTCACGATAGCTCCGAAACCATATTAACGATTTTTTGTGAAATTGCGTCATATGGTTAAAACATTTCCGCTCTTTACGATGAACAAATTTCAAAGCCGTCCGACATCAGCATCGTCGAGATATTCAGCGATTATTTTCGACGACCCTGGTGACAAGGATAACAGCCGATATGGTTACATGATGAAATTTTGTGAGCAGAAAAAGCATGCCTATATTGGCTGTTTTGCCACCAGACACCCCGATGTTTTGTGATTTTTTAGTTTCAACGAATAGAGCGGAACATTTTAGCCCGTGTTCAGGATTTTTATGACGATTGGTCGAATATTTAGGGAGATACAGAAACGAAAAATGTGGGTATTAGAAATACCCCCGTGGTCTCTCTACTGTTATAATGGGGCTGATATTGTTAAACTGAGTTTTACACCTTGATTTTGTTTACATCCTACCCTATACTAAATCATATACTAAAGCCTAGAACTTCGTACAACGAACGAACTTCGTTGGAAAAGGACAGTTGGAGAGACTCGAAAACCTGAAGAAGGCCTACTCTTCAATTTGGTCCTGATGGTGTCTTGTACAGCTCAAAATGGCAGAGTATGGAACACCCTTCCAGCACTGTGTGCTAGCTGTTGCTTCGTAATCACTTTAGTGAAACAAAATCATCGGAAAATGTTGAGACGACTGGGGCCTATTATCAATGCAAGCTATTCCATAGGTGACTCGGGCGTGGTTAGAGAGTGCATTATAAGGTCTTTATCTTTCACTGAAACTACTACAGCTGCATGCGCCTGTAGCTTCTGGTTGCCGTTTTATCTTTTAACATTTTGCAGAATTTTCTTAGACGACAGATAGCTATACTTCGCTAAGGTTGAAAATTGCTCTAACTGTAATTTTTATGGTACGTTTTTCACCCATAATCAGGTGCAAGCAAATTTCATAGGGAAAAAAAGAATAAGCAACAGAACCCTTAAAATGCAGATTGAAGGCTTCATGCGGTGTGTACTAAAAATAACAGCTTTATAATATTTTCGTGCTCTGACTTTTTTATTCAATGACCTTTTATTTAATTTAAAACAAAAGAGTTCTCTATAACCAATGAACTGTCCAGGAAAATCTATCGCCTACGCTTTATCCACTAATTTGCAGGTGTTCAAAGCCCAGCTTGGGAAGGTGCAGGAAGTGGCCGTGAAGATCATGACCGAAGGTGCCATGCGCAAGGAGGAGTTTCTCAGCGAGGGTCGGACTCTGCACAAGCTACATCATCCGAAGATTGTGCAACTGCTGGGCGTCTGCACCAAGGACGACCCAATCTACATTATCACCGAGTTCATGCCGAACGGTGACCTTAAGAAGTACTTGGTGAAGGACCGGGAGATCGGAAAGGTCAATTTCGAGGCCATGGTTGCGATGCTGAGTCAGATCGCTGATGGAATGGAGTACCTGGAAAATAAGGGTTTCATCCATCGCGATTTGAGAGCTGCAAACATTCTCGTCGGCCACAACAATGTTGTCAAGGTGGCCGACTTTGGACTGAGCAAGTA
Organism: Macrostomum hystrix; assembly: GCA_950097015.1. Lineage (NCBI taxonomy): Eukaryota > Metazoa > Platyhelminthes > Macrostomidae > Macrostomum > Macrostomum hystrix. Next base: position 3,776,543 of record CATNEN010000012.1, read on the forward strand.
CCTTGACGAAGACATCTACCTCCAAGCTACGGTGGAGAACAAATTTCCTATTAGATGGACAGCGCCAGAGGCTGCTAGATCACCGACCATGTTCAGCATTAAGTCAGACGTCTGGTCGTATGGCGTACTGATCTACGAGGTTGTCACCAAAGGCGCCACTCCTTATCCCAACCTGGGGAACCGTGAGATCATTGACAAAGTGGGCGATGGAAACTATCGCATGCCGAATCCCAGGTCTTTGGGCAACGAGAATGACGACCACATGTACGCAGTGATGCTGGACTGCTGGAGGGCTACGCCTGCGGACAGACCGACTTTTGCCACTCTGAAGGACATTTTCACGAGCTACAGAACTGAATTTGAGAAGCAGTATTCGCAGAACGAATGAGAATCTAACCTACCATATTTATACTCCAGTGCCGTGAAATTACGAAATAACTGCGGACACTGGTATTTTAGGCCGCAAATTTCTATTGCAGTGAATTCGCTCTTAATTGTGCCGTGGTTAATTTCCTTCTAATACAAAATGTAGTATTATGTGTTTACCAAAGTTTTTCGTTGTAGCTTTTGCAATCAGAGAAAACTACGAGTACTATACTAAATCTTACGTCTATGGCAACCAAAAAATGCGTTTTGCATGGATCTGCTGAAACGAGCACAGCCGAGTATATACAGTATGTAGCTTAATTTTATGAAGAATTACCATGCAAAAGCAACTGTGCATAGGAATTATCTTCACATTCGCTCGGATTCCACTGGTTAAAAATGCTGGTATGTCCATTTGCTCAGAGCTGCCATGTGCAGTTTTTTATTAATTAGAGCGTTCTGATGACTACAATAAGTTGCTGTCCTTTATTCATGATAATATTGCGTCATATATACATTGTAAAAATAAAACTAGAGAATATGGTATACCATGTGCATGTACAAATTTTATGTTCTCATTCCCATACGTCTCTTTCTTTGTGTCCTGCTATACTACTCGTAACTATACACCAACGGTAGAGGCAGCTGCCGTCCAGTATTTCTGCTCCGCCGTTAACATTGATTACCCCTCAGCACAACCAAGCATACACACCTGACCTGCCAGCTAGTAGGACACGCTGTTCAGGGCTCCCAACAAAATTACGCACTTAAATTGCGAGATTACTCGTAGACGACCTCAAACACCTGCTTGCGATCGTGCTCATCCGAGTTCTTAGTTGTTATGGGCTGGATGCCTTGGACAACGTCCAAGCCTTCCTTCTGGCCTCAACCGCAATCATTCACCAATTAAAGGACTAGGAGGATAAGTAGAAGCACGGTGCACAGCTAGCACAGACTCTTTTATAACTGATTTTCAAAATGCCTTCATTTCTTTATATCTGCATACATGTTGAATATAATCCACAATGCATGAGATAAGTCAAAGCGAACAATTTTGGCTGCAGCTACATCGATGCACACAAAAAGTACAGCAGTAAAGTACAGGTGCTTCGAATTCATTTCTCTATTGAGATTCGACGGCTTTTAAGATCAGAAATGTTTAAAGTTTTTAAATTTCTAGTAAGCAACATTATGCATGATATTTGATATAACAGACTTTAGGGGATAATAATTTTTTAGAATAATGTAATGCCCTTTCCTTACCCGATTCCACTTCGCATGCCTTACTCATCCCCATGTATTGATCATGGACGTCAGTATTATTTTTCTATAAAAGTGGGTGCTAAATTATATGCGCGCTTTTTGTCTGTCTAATTTCATCCAACCTTCCCCTTTTGGCGATTTATGGTTTTCCCCCCACCTTCGAAATTTACCCACCTGATCCCTAGCTCCCTCTTCCATTTCGTTTATACTAATTAGTCATGCATATATACGCAATATGATAAGGTTATAACTTTATGAAGTCCGTACACCGCTTAATTTACTGTCTCCTGGCTGAGTGTATTGTAATGTAATATAGTGGATAGTGGAATATGCCTTTACGTGCTTCCAATCTAAATAGTACCCTCTCCCTCACCTATTTTCTCAACGTTGTAACTATTATTGTATAACAGGTTGATTTTGGACCAATTATGTAAGACTAAAAGCTTACTAATTGGTGGATTTTAATTCTATAATTTACTAGATAATATAATGTTTAAAGACAACTAAAAAAATTACATTGTTGTTAGAATGTCAACGTAACTTTTTGCTCCCTCTGTATATTTGTAACAACTAAAAACTCCAACAAAATACAAAATAAAGTTGCGAGGATAACTTCTACTGTAAGAATATAAGCGAATAACAATTAAGTTCACGTTTGTTCGTCGTAAAGTTATCGTAACTTTTCTACAAAACAAATAGGGCAGCAGTCACCTGATATGGTTCTAGGAAACCGAGATAGTCCGGGTGAAGAAATTGTAAAATAAATATACTATAACTGTCTGATATATTTCACTTTTAATAATTTGATCCTTAAGGTAGCTAAGTAGCTTTTTTTAGTGCTCTTTAGATTTCACTTTAGCTGAGTGTGTTCGGTTTTGCTAAAATATAGGCAGATGAGTCTATATTTAAAAGTAGGACATTAGAATAGATGATTACGATAATTAGATTACAATTGCATTACTTTTGTATGTGAGGTGACCCTGATCGAAATACGAAGAAGCATTAAATACTTTTTATATTTTCGTAACCGAAGTCAGTGAATATATAGAACGAAATTCAGTAGACCACATAGGAAAGAAAGTCAGAAATTGTCTAAAATATAAATGGCATTGAATGCACAAGCCCGAGATAATTTTTGTTATCTACTTTCAGCATAGCCATAGGCATAGGGCCATAAGCCTAAAAAGCCAGAAAAGGCACCATTTACTTGAGTAATAAATACATTCCTCCTGATACAGATAGTCTGTAAAGTGTAAATTAAGCATTAGCACTTTGCCAAATTACATTAAATCATCTTGGCTATACCAATCTGAGTGTATTTACCCAAGTGCAACTCAAAATCCGACCAGAAAGGAGATGAATTTGAATATTCTTTTCTGTAAGTTCAATTCTGTGTTAATCAACATCTATCAACTTTTTGTCTTCACACTTTGTCATACACTTTGCTTATAATCAACCTAATAAAAAATATTTTATTTTAACTTGTTTTATCAACATACAAGTAGTAATTACCAGGCATTTCAGTGCCTATGCTTTTTGTTTCTTGGTATTGCTTTTTGGTACCACTTTGATACATTTCCTGTATTGTGCATTTGATGCATTGGTAAGGGCTCCAGTGAGAAATTAAAATAAAAATTTCTATATTTTTGGTTTTCTTGTGTTACAGATCTTGCTAGTCTGAGTTAAAAGACACCTCACTCATCAAAATTGGTCAAGTAATAAAAAAGTTATAACAATTTTTTGATCAACATTTTAGTTGTTTTTGTAGTGTATTTTTCCTATAAGGGGCTGTGATCCAGATAACAGGATAGATTTGACTTGAAAAAATTGCAATGACTTTTTATTTTTAATGGATTTAAATAATTCCAAAAGCATATAGTTTATTTCTTTGTTATCTTCACTATGGAATATATATATCTTCTATAACACTCAATATTAAAGTATTAAATTTTGATTTTACATTGACTAGGATTACTATGCTGACAAGACATGTTTATTTGTTTACAATATAAAACTTTTTTGGCTTTAAAGAAGTGGTAAAGCCATACCTATTCCATAGCTTAACAAATACACCTTGCATAGATTTCAATTTACTATTTACAGTCAATTGCAAAAGCCATCTGAAATGTGTAAAGGGGGTACATTAGAGAACCATGTTTCTGGGAGATTCTGCTAAAGAAAATAAATAGTTTTGAGTATCATATTCTACATAAAATTCTCTGTAAAATTTAATGGGATATACTTGGAAAACACTAAAAACAATAGTCAAAAACAGAATATGAAACTTTCAAACAGAAAATTTATAAAGAAATTTTTTTAAACAAATACTTTTTTTCTTTTATAGAATTTTTTTCTTTTTATGAATATTTACTTTGTTTGACTCAGTATCAACGCATAACTTACATTTTCAAAATCTACCTATGTTTTAAGTATAAAGTTATTAAAGAACATGAAACATTCTTATCTCACTAGTGCATTTTTGTGACAATCTACCTTCATGTAATTTTTCTAAGAAATGAAGAGTCCTCTCTTCTAGTGGTCCTTGGTTAAATCCTGCCTAACATTATATGTATAATTGGATGATTTTGGATAACTCGTGAGCTTGATTTGTTTTGATTGAGATATATGCTACCTTTTATATACATATGCATGCATATAACACACAATTGAAAGCTTCCTACTGTATTAGTAGTACATTTGGTATTATAACAATTGCAATCTATGAGCATTTACCACTAAAAACTGTTTGATATAGGCCTAGTGAAAAGAACAAAACAACAAAACAGACACGCAGCTAATTATGCATCGTAATGTTATACAATGTCTATACATCTTAGAGTTTCCCATGTTTCCACTTTAAATATTGCATTTGCTGTACTGGTCCAGTTTATTAGTTTTGAAACTAATTGGTTTATTCCTTTTTTAGTTTTAGTGTTTTAGATGTACTAGGTCTATTTTATAATATTTAATATCCCACTGAATGTCACCAAAGTTGACATTTATATATTTATTTATATAGGCTTATAAGAAAATCCTACTGCTGTTGTACTAGTGCTAATTACTATTCTAACAAAACTTTCACAATGTTGTTGTATTTCTTATTGTTAATATTCTATGAAAGTTGTTTTACACCGGTAGTTTCAATATTTTCTTAGAATTAGTCTCAGAGAATGTATTTATATATTTCAAAGAATTTCTTGGCAGTGTATTTAGTCTTGTAGCATATTTAGTTATTCTGAGTATTGTATTTAGTTAGTCTAGGTAGGGTATTTAGTTATTCTGGCCAATTACTTTATCATATATATGTATTTTTGAGTATAGGCTTTCCAAAGAGCATTACCATTGATCTCAAGTGTATAGCAATACTTTCTACTTCTCTCTCTCCTCTTCTCTGGCCCCCGGTGAATTGTTTGTCTCTGTTATTTTTCATCTCCACCCACCCATCTATATCCGCTCATTTTTAACTGGCCTTTTGTAGTTCTTGTCCCTCGCTGTGACTCAGCATACTTCAGTGCACTTTTAGCTACTTATTAGAGAGAGAGAAGCAGATAAGCATTGCAGAATCCTTCTTAGTATTCGTCTCCATATGTTTTTTTAAAGAATGAAAGAACACTTCTGAGTATTGTATACGAACTTTGTATCAAACAGCGTTGAACAAGGTTAGTTTCTCCCTCGTTTTCGCTCCTGTATTTATACTAACTTTGTATTGTGTCAAACAAAATAATTACAGGGCATTCAAACAAACTATCTTCACATAAAAACTATTTACAAAACTACATAATTTACATGTGGTAAAATAAAATATATACAAAGAAAAGTCTCGGATTTTCTATTTTACTATATTCGGTCTACATCATGTATGTATGGTTATAAGGGTCTACTGCTTATAGCTAATAAAAATGTATGTAAAATATCGATTTACATTTTTTAAAGAAACTTTTAATGAGCTCTTTTTGTTTAAAAAAGTATCAAAAAATGGGACAAATAACAAATACTTTAGATGAGTTCTGTCTCGAATAATTTTATTTTATTTTATTTGTTTCTAATCTGGAATTTTCATCTTTTTCTTGCTATTTATAAAGTAATTTAGTTCTGTTTGTTTAAAGTTATATATATATATATATTTTAGCATTCACTTTGTTTAACGAAGTACTATATAAATATCGAAAATAAATTTTATAGTAATACACTATATACTTGATTCTAAGCCTGTGACATCAAGGTCAGACATGAAGCCAAAAAGGTAATGCTGTGTAATAAAATAAAATATCTTAACCATTTTAGGCAGCAAAATGTATCTATTTTCCCACAACAAGCACTTTTTTGATTATCTGGTTATTTAATTTTTTAGTGTTTTTTGTTTTTAATGTGTTTTTTAATTATTCTCCATATTTTAATCATTTTTTAGCTGGCAAAAAACTTGCTATCACGTGTGCAGAGGACTCTTTTGATAGCCTAGCGAAGGCTGTTGCTAAGGAGACCAATGTTCCAGTTGAGCATCAGAAATTAATTTATAAAGGTAATTTTTTTACACTCATTGTGATTATTTCAATTGTTTAATTTTTCAGTTTACTTTCAGTTTACTCACTTTATTGAATATTGAATATTAACAATGCAAGGCATAGCTACTCGTTCCATTTACTCGGAATGAAAGTTAATTGTAAATTCTAAAATATCCCAAACCAGGCAAATCCCTGCAGCCTGGCAGCAGCCTATCACAGCAGGGCCTCGCCTCCGGCTGCAAGCTGATGCTGATTGGCAGCTGCGAGGAGGTGGCCAGGCCCGACGAATTCGCCGCTCTCGACGCCGTCGATCGAGAGGTGGAAGCGATGGAAGCCAAACTGGACGATCTTAACAGTGAGTACGCCAGCTTCGCCAAGGGCTTCACGCCGGACAGCATGCAGCGCCAGGTGGCTCAGTCGCTTTCCAAGCGCTTGCTGGCCTTCAATGATCGAGGCGAGCGCGGACTGGAACGTCTGGATAGTCTGGCTCTGGGCGAGGCTGCGGCTACGTCGCGAGTTCGAGCCCGGCGCAAAGATTTAGCCGATAGGCTGCAGGCGATGCTCAACATATCGGATAGTCTGCTGCAGGACCTGCTGCGAATGGCCGCAGAGGCTGGCTTCTCATTGGACTGAGCTCAAATGCTCAATGCGTTTTCATAAATACCTTAATGCATTAGTGAAACTATACAGGCTTAGATTTGCCGGCAACTGCGGCGACCCAAGCGATGGTTTTGAGTCTGTTGGACTCACCCAAGCTTTAGTTTTTTGTCGATGCAGTAATACAAGTTATAAGTACTTTACTTTAAGGCATCAGTAATGACCTAAATGTACTCATGTAGGCTACAGCAATGACCTAAGTGTACTTCTATAGTTTACAGAAATGACCCGAACTGTTGTTGTCTCGGTTACAGCAATGACCTAAATACTATAGTCTTGAACTATGATCTAAATAGATGTTGGTTTTGCTGCTGTCGAGATATCTTAGTTTCCGTTCGTTGACCAAAAGTGCACGAATTTCTTTAAGAAAGAAAAAGGCAACTCGCATTAACATTCATTACTCTGTATCTCTGTCACTTAAGTTTCTTAATAGTTCACACGCTGTTAAAGTGCATCCTGTGTCCTGTACTGATGCATTGTGTTAGTGACCAGCTCCAGTATCAGCCAGCTTCCTGCACTTCCAGTTCTTGTTAAAGTGTAAGACGAACTCTTAAATTGAGAAATACACTGCAGTCTGCAGACATCAGCAGCTAATGAGTTCTAGTGCTGCTTTATTCGTGTCAAGTAGAGTTTCTTTTGTAACTCTTTGCCAGCAAACAGAAATTTACGAGAGAAAATAGTCTAGTGTAGTGTGTACAGGCACTGCTGTCAGCTAGTACATTCTAGTACAGCAATTTGAGTGTACAATATCTAGACAAGACCTAAGTACAGCCTGCAAACCCTAGCCCTATTGCCAAGCCTAGCTCTCTGGTCCTACCCCACCCTGGCAACAGCGCGGCCCTGTCCCCCGGTGAATTGTTTGTCTCTGTTATTTTTCATCTCCACCCATCCACCTATCTCCGCTCATTTTTAACTGGCCTTTTGTAGTTCTTGTCCCTCGCCGTGACTCAGCATACTTCAGTGCACTTTTAGCTACTTATTAGCACCTGCGCCAGCTCAGAATTTGTTCAGATTTTGCCTGTTTGTTTCTGCAGCTTCTGCTATTCTTCACTCGCATCATGCGGCTGCCGACCGCTAGATTGTCTGGACTGTTCATTGCAGTCTGCGCCATCGCCCTGCTGCTGGCGTGCCCGATGTCTATGGGCCATCCGCCACCCCAGCAGCAGCAGCAGCAGCAGGAGTCGGTGGTTCGAATGTCGTTTGTCGAGCCGGCCAGCCAGAAGCCGAAGAAGCAGCCGGAATCTAGCGTGCCGGAGCCGCTGATTGGTCGGCCTGACGGTCACGATAGTCGCCAGGCGGGCAGCTCAGGCGGCAGCGTCCATAGCGCCACCACCAACTATTTGGCCCGCTTTGGTCGCGAGTGGATCAGTTTTAAGCGCACTTTTAGCAAGACCTACGCCAATGTCAGGTGCGATAATTAACCAACTATAGAAACATCTATAGTTTCACTGGAAGCATGGTAAATTTTATTGATCTGTTCAAACCTGTCACTCTTGCTTATCTACAGGGAGGACTACAAGCGCATGATGATCTTCGTGCGCAACCTGTTCCGCATTGAGGAGCACAACAAGGCTGCCGACCTGGGCCTGAAGACCTACCGACTGGGCCTCAATCCCTATGCTGATCTCAGCCACGATGAGTTCCGCAAACTCATGAACGGATATCGCCGACCCAAAAGCTACCTGTGAGCTCAAATTGATTTTCTTCTTCAAATCTGTCAAATCAGACACTTTCTGAGGCTTTTAACCATGTGATAGAAATTCATTTTATTCCTTCCTCCGTCCTTCAGTGTCTGTTATCCCCATTCATTCAGTGTCTGTTATCCCCATTCCTTCAGTGTCATCTATCCCCATTCCTTCAGTGTCTGTTATCCCCCCATTCCTTCAGTGTCTGTTATCCCCATTCCTTCAGTGTCATCTATCCCCATTCCTTCAGTCTCTGTTATCCCCATTCATTCAGTGTCTGTTATCCCCATTTCTTTCAGTGTCTGTTATCCCCATTTCTTTCAGTGTCTGTTATCCCCATTCCTTCAGTGTCTGTTATCCCCCATTCCTTCAGTGTCATCTATCCCCATTCCTTCAGTGTCTGTTATCCCCCATTCCTTCAGTGTCATCTATCCCCATTCCTTCAGTGTCTGTTATCCCCCATTCCTTCAGTGTCATCTATCCCCATTCCTTCAGTGTCTGTTATCCCCCATTCCTTCAGTGTCATCTATCCCCATTCCTTCAGTGTCTGTTATCCCCCATTCCTTCAGTGTCTGTTATCCCCATTCCTTCAGTGTCTGTTATCCCCCAGTCCTTATTGAATGATGTGAATAATGGACTAGTGTGAATTATCACAGAATTCACAAATGTCTATTTTCTGTTAGTCTTGTGCAATCCAGTTTAATTTCATGCAATTCCTAGCACTTTTTTACGTTCCAGACACGATCAGTTAGGTCTGTATTGTTTATAATTTAGACAGTCCTTTGCCTGTGCCAATCTTTACTTTTGACGCGCTATGTACTGTGTCTTATCTTTAACGGAGTTTAGTATGTTAGATTATTTTCCAGGCGTGAGTTATTTTAGCTTGGTGTGTAACCAATATATGATAGCCGTAGTTGCCACTACGAATTTTTCTACGGTAATTTGTGTCGATCTACACCTTGAGCAAGTGTAGTTAAATGTTTAAATTTGTCATAAATTTGATAAATATGTGTTTATTTGGGGTGGAACCAACTAAATTTTTTGATCTAATGCATAAATGGTTAATGTTAATTGTTACATGGCTCAGCTATTCATCATCCTTCGCTTCCATCGCAGCCGCGGCGGCATCGCCTACGTGTCGCCGGCTGCCCTGACCGCCCTGCCCGCCTCTGTTGACTGGCGTGACAAGGGCGCCGTGACACCGGTGAAGGACCAGGGCCAGTGCGGCTCCTGCTGGGCCTTCTCAACCACCGGCTCACTCGAGGGTCAGCATTTCCGCAAGACTGGCAAGCTGGTGTCCCTGTCCGAGCAGCAGCTGGTCGACTGCTCCAGTTCCTTTGGTAACGAAGGATGCAATGGCGGCCTAATGGACAATGCCTTCAAATACGTGAAGAAGACTGGCATTGAGACTGAAGGCGAGTATCCTTACACAGCCGGGGATGACAGCTGCCAGTTCAACAAGACCGAGGTTGCCGCCACCTGCTCTGGCTTTGTCGACGTGCCCGCTGGCGATGAGGCCAAGCTGCAGGAGGCTGTGGCCAATGTCGGTCCCGTGTCCGTGGCTATCGATGCCTCACATCCCAGCTTCCAGCTCTACAAGGAGGGTGAGTTGCTGTACACTGTAGTTTGTACGTTTCTTTCTTATCCTTGTCTTTTATGCATTCAGTTCTTTGTCCCATCCAGATTTATGAGGTTTTGTGTCTTTGTTTCATCCTGATCGATTAGGTTTTAGGTCTATGTCCCATCCTGATATATGGGTTTTTGGGGTCTTCGTATTATCCTCCATCCCAAACTTATGTTAGTTTGGGGCTTGAGTCTTTGTCTAAGTTCTGATATCCTGGCTCGAGAATAAACCTTTTCTGTCTCTGATTGGCTAGCTCGAGATGAGACTCAGTTAGTCTCTGATTGGCTGGCTTGAGAAAAGACCTCGCTATTCTGATTTTTCGGGGAACATCATGCTATTTTCTCATATCCTCTATCCCAAACTTGACTTGTTTTGATTGTGGGTCTTTGTCCTATCCTTATTTTATGATATTTTCGGGTCTTTGTCCTGCCGAAGCCAGTCGCGTTGAAACCACCTCTTTTGAACACTCCGCCCTGTAGGCGTCTACAATGAGCCTTCGTGCAGTCCCAGCAACCTGGACCACGGCGTTCTGGTCGTTGGCTACGGCACGACCAGCACGGGCGCAGACTATTGGCTTGTGAAGAACAGCTGGAATGTCCACTGGGGCGAGAAGGGCTTCATTCGGATGACACGCAACAAGGACAATCAGTGCGGCATTGCTTCCGCTGCCAGCTATCCCACTGTGTGAATGATTAGCGACCAACTGGGGCCGTCGCTGCTTGGTTGGACTGTAAAATTTATTATCCAGACTGCTTAATCAGCAATTTTGTTTTTAATTCTGTTAAGCTTTCATTTCGCTCTTTTATTTTATCATGTTTTTAGAGTACTATTGTTTCCTGCTTAGGGAATTTTTGTCAAATCTGAAATCGCTTGGCTAATATCTGATTGATTTTGTGAGGTGAATTGAAGGATTGATTTTTCGCACATGCAAATTATTTTTAAGTTTTTATTTCCCAATTTGATTCTTTCACAAACTCTTTTCCTCATTATTGAACTGGTTGAAATGCTGTGCTGCTCCATAATTCCTGGTGTCGACTTTTGAGAATCCCAAGCATACAGCAAGCATACAGCTACAACTAACCTAATAACTATTCTGTATAAATATGTATATTCCGAACATATACTACTGGTATGCTCCTAAAGTGTAGTGGGAAGAGCCGCTTATTACAAAGGCTGTCTGATTTCCTTTTGTGGCCAATGCGGCCAATACTACTGCAAGTAAATAATCGCGATTGCTGTTATTCTTTTTCTTCGCTCTACTAATAAAATATAATTACATAATTGTTGCAGTGTAGCGATCGCCTAAGTGCAAGCAATTTTATTTGATTGATTGATTGACAAATTTAATAAGGCACCAACTGATTGCGCTATCCCAAGTGAAATAAGCTTTGTTAAAATGTGAACCTGAAAAACTTCAGACAAAATTAATTTTTTGTTGACAAAAAAACAAAATGATTATCTTCTTTTTTGCTTTGCTTTTTTATTTATGACCAGGGAGTGCAGGTTGTCAATGATGGGAACTACTGTTAAGGAAAGTATTGCTCTAGTGTTTAGAGCTTCGGACTCCTAACAGGAGATCAGGGATAGCTGATACACTGAAGGAATGGGTGTCGAATCGCTCATAAATAAATTGCTAATAAATAAATATGGAAAAAAATACTTATACTACCACTTTAAGTAGCATATATAGGACATGACATTAGCATAGATAATATACATTTAACAAGTACTTTCCCCTTATTGCCACTATTAGTAGAGTAGATAGGATATGCGAATTCGAGCGTACCGAACAAATTAAGAATATTATCGATCGGGTGGTTTTTCCTCTTATTTTAAATATATGAACATCAGAAAAGGAGCCTTTATACTCTACTGGAATTTATTAAATCCAAATTGCTCGTGACATCGTTATTTCCCTGGGATGGGATGGTCCCTGAGTTCGATTCCGCGGCGAGGCCAAATTCATTTGGGGCGCAGCCGCGCAGAGATGGCTTTCGGGGCTTGTCGCGCCCATTAGGACCAACCTCCAAGGTACAGTGAAGGGTGTACACTGCCTGATGAGTGCGTGTTCAGGAGTGAGTGGAATGAACAGAATTGTCTATCTGTCTGCGGGTCTACTGTCAAATAATGTGCCAGCAGCTGCAGCCTTTCTGCAAACAAAATCATTTTTGGGTCGTGGCGAGCACTACGGTACAACTGAAGAGTCTGAGCGCACAAGGAAAGCCTGACAAAAGAGAGAGGACCTAACATTGTGCCTAAATGCTCAAACTATGCTCAAACATAGACACAGGGAAACAAGTGCCTGGGTATTTGGGCTCTTGTTGGGCCGGCGGTTCTTCCGCTTATTGATCGACCGTGTCTTCTCGGTGTTCTGGTGGGTCTTGTTGTACTCGTATGTTCTATGGTAAGTGCAGGCGCAAGTCCGAACTTTGCGCTTGGCGTAAGACCGTAAAGCTGTTTCTCGAAGCTAACTTAGGTTTTTCGCAACTTACGCAGTTCGCAAGTTATCGCGAAGCACACAGATACTGCACGCAGGCATACGTTCACACAGGTGTGTACATCTGCCCTGACTTTCTCATCGTCAGGCAGTGTACACTCTCACTGTGCCTTGGAGGTTGGCCCTCAAGGGCGTAAATTGCACGACAAGCCCCCAAGCCTTCTCTCCGCGGCTGCGCCCCAAATAAATGTGGCCTCGCCGTGGAATCGAACTTAAGGACCGTGGTGCGAGAGGCAAACGCGTTAACCGCTCTGCCACCGACCCCCCTTCATTCATCCATGGTCATGGCCGGGTTTATTTCAGTGGCGGGACTGGTGCCATCGATTGCACACATGTAGCTATGAAAATGTTTTTGTGCGTCTTACGACTGATTAGCAGTCGTAGGGTTAAGATCAAACTCCGAAAGACCATAGACATAGCGCAAAGTTACAATCTCGCAAAGTTGCGATCGATCGTACGTCGTTGTCTCCTATGTTCCTTGTCTCCTGAGCCTTCTTAGTAACTGCTTGTCGATCCGGTCTGTTGCGCTTGTCTTTATCTGTTGGTCAACTAAAGACGAGTGTTCGGAGCTCGAAACCTTGACATTTTCCTCGAGCTCGGAATTCACAATAGAAGCGTGCGCCCTAGTAACAATTAAAGTCTCTCTAATAGGTCCTCCTGAATCGCGTCTTCTTTGTTAACTCCGAAAGATAACGGATAACTCAATCAATAATCCTCTAGGAATGAATCCAAGGAAACAAAGAGGCCTTGCTCAAAAGTATCGACGATATGTGGCTCTCGTAAAATTAATTCACTTCAAAGACTAACGCTATAGCGATAAATAATCAATGCAAGGAAGCGCTTACCACTTGTCTTCCTCATAGATGAGTCATTCTCATGTTCTTAGCATTTCCTGGTCTTCTAGTGGACCTCTCCGAGTCAGATTTTTAGTTCGGATTTGAACTAAAACCGGCTTACGACCGGGTGTTTACGTAAATCAAACAAGCTTGACTTATGGTGTCCATCGTGTTTGCATAGCAGGGTTTAAGTATTTTGGAGTTAACATTATGTTTGGAGATCAAGCAAATAACAGCTGTCAAGAACCGGTTTTGTGATGATGTAACAATCCTTAATCACATGACATTATTTCGAAAAATAACTCAAGTCATAATGACTCATTCGTAAAAATAGATTTCCAGTTATAGCTTAAATTTCCAACTAATATTACTATAATTAATATAAGTAGCACGTTAAGCATACCGTGTGATTTGACTGCTTTCTACACTAGTAACTGGCCTAACTTGGTTATCTGTAATTTCGTCCACGCCTCTATCTCTGTGGATAATTATATGGCTGATCATATTCTCTTACTCATCTAACAACTAATAAAGGATAATAAAAAATTTGGATTGCGTTTGCGCTCATTCGTTTATACTTTTGTCACTGCTAGCTATGCCTCGCCTTGCAGCTTGGTAGAGTTAATTCATTCACTGCAGGTGGGCAGTCTGACTGGATCTGCTCTATTTAATTTCATGATGAATATTTTTTCTTGCTATTCCCGGTCTCAAATCTTATCTACTAGTTTGCGAATGCACACTGTCCTACCTACCCCCAAGCCATCCATTATGTTCTATCCTTGGTAGCAGCTGACACGCTACCTGCCCGATTTTAGTTAGTGTCTAATTCAGCTTTCTTCATCTGTCTCTTCTTTCTTTACGTCCTTGCCAAATGCTATGTATATATATACATTTGCCTGGAGTTCCTGTAGAATTAATTATAGGCAGCACTTAGCTAGCTTGGCTTCAGAGAAACAACTAAACATTGTCCACTCTGCGCGGCCTTCTTTGGTTCTGGTCTTCCCTTTTGAATATGCTTCGAGTGTTTGGACTGCTTGTCGCCCTGCTGCTGGGGGGCCCCACGTCTATGGGCCATCCGCCACCTCAGCCGCAGCAGCAGCAGCAGCAACAGCAGGAGCCGGTGGTTCGAATGTCGTTTGTCGAGCCGGCCAGCCGCCAGCCGGAGCCGCTGATTGGTCGGCCTGACGGTCACGATGGTCGCCAGGCGGGCAGCTCAGGCGGCGGCGTCCATAGCGCCACCACCAACTATTTGGCCCGCTTTGGTCGCGAGTGGATCAGTTTTAAGCGCACTTTTAGCAAGACCTACGCCAATGTCAGGTGCGATAATTAACCAACTATAGAAACATCTATAGTTTCACTGGAAGCATGGTAAATTTTATTGATCTGTTCAAACCTGTCACTCTTGCTTATCTACAGGGAGGACTACAAGCGCATGATGATCTTCGTGCGCAACCTGTTCCGCATTGAGGAGCACAACAAGGCCGCCGACCTGGGCCTGAAGACCTACCGACTGGGCCTCAATCCCTATGCTGATCTCAGCCACGATGAGTTCCGCAAACTCATGAACGGATATCGCCGACCCAAAAGCTACCTGTGAGCTTTTTCGGCTGCAAATGAAATTAAACAGCATCACGTTTCTCCTCCTTACCCATGAGTCCACATTTCATAGAATTTATTCGTGAATTCGCACTTATTTCTACTCGTAGTATCGAGAAGGAATTAAAAAGACGTTTAAAAATTCTAAAAGAGTACAGAAGCCTCCTCTTATGGCAAAAGAGACCTAAGAGTAACGGTTCTGTCTTCTGTACGGACTTCTTATCATTAGGATCATGAGCGTGGTAGCTTTTGCCAAAAATTTATTGTCAAGCAACAAAAATTTTCCGCCTTTATAATCCAACCCGACTTATCATACGAGAATATTTTTATTGTCGCCGTTGTCGCAGCCGCGGCAGCATCGCCTACGTGTCGCCGGCTGCCCTGACCGCCCTGCCCGCCTCTGTTGACTGGCGTGTCAAGGGCGCCGTGACACCGGTGAAGGACCAGGGCCAGTGCGGCTCCTGCTGGGCCTTCTCAACCACCGGCTCACTCGAGGGTCAGCATTTCCGCAAGACTGGCAAGCTGGTGTCCCTGTCCGAGCAGCAGCTGGTCGACTGCTCCGGTTCCTTTGGCAACGAAGGATGCAATGGCGGCCTGCCTAGCAATTCTTTCAAATACATCAAGGATTATGGCATTGAGTCAGAGAGAGCGTATCCTTACACGGCCAAGAGCGTCGGCATCTGCAAATACAACAAGACCGCTGTGGCCGCCACCTGCTCCGGCTTCGTTGCCCTGCCCGCTAGCAATGAGGCCAAGCTGCAGGAGGCTGTGGCCAATGTCGGTCCCGTGTCCGTGGCTATCGATGCCTCACATCCCAGCTTCCAGCTCTACAAGGAGGGTGAGTTGATGCAGTTTACAGAATGCACTCTAGAATCTTTCCGTAATGCTGCTTTAGTGAGTTTAAGTGATACCTACCATTGTCCCTTCCTTATATACCATTGCTAATGGGAAACTTGACTTTTCCTCGGTGTAATGAAAGTGACTTTGCAAGCGACTTCATGACAAAGAGAATTTGTGAGCTTGTGAACTGCCCTGTAGGCGTCTACAATGAGCCTTCGTGCAGTCCCAGCAACCTGGACCACGCTGTGCTGGTCGTTGGCTACGGCACGACCAGCACGGGCGCAGACTATTGGCTTGTGAAGAACAGCTGGAATGTCCGCTGGGGCGAGAAGGGCTTCATTCGAATGACACGCAACAAGGACAATCAGTGCGGCATTGCTTCCGCTGCCAGCTATCCCACTGTGTGAATGATTAGCTCGTGACATGAGAGACTAAACGAGCTTGTGTCTCCAAGTTTCATGAACAGAACTTTAAGCTCCGTTTAACCGAGTCGTTCGGCGGTGGTTGTGCTTCGCTTTACTTTAATTCGGATTCTTCGGATGTTATTCATGTGCAGCCATTATAATTTTATTGTGTGTGCTAAACCTTGGATTCCTTTTTTAACTGTTTACAGAACTCCGAATTTTTTACTTTTGAGTCTAAAGCAGTGAAGATTTATCTAAGTGTATTTAACAGTAGAAAGTCGACGGGTGTGGAACCCTGAGTGTCATAAATTTTAGAAGCTTATCAAAGTGTCAATATTCAAGTGATTCGCTTATTTTTGCCACAAACCTTCCTTTTAAACATTTCAACCAGTTTTTTTAAACACAAGTTACAGCCTGTGAGAATGCGAGGCTACGCGAATGAGCAAATATTCAAGAATTTTAAGAAATTAATCAGAAGGTGGCCCGTGAGCAGCTGGCTTCTAATCGTGTTTGTTTTAGTAATTATTATGAATCTAAATTTTTCGCACACACGCAATGGGTGCATAGTTTATCTCTTCTTGATAAATTGCTGATAGCTTTCTCAAAACAAAGTTAAATTAGTAATTTGCTGCGAACCAAAATTAAAAAGCGTCATACAAAATACTAATTACGATTGAGTCACAACCAAGTGAAACTTTTGGCCTGAAAGTATAATATGTAGCATAGCCATAGCATAACATACCGCAAACGTAAATATGTCATTCCCAATTTCATCAGTCAGTACACTGACCCTCCCGCTTCAGTCTTTCAGTACACTGACCCTCCCGCTTCAGTCTTTCAGTACACTGACCCTCCCGCTTCAGTCTTTCAGTACACTGACCCTCCCGCTTCAGTCTTTCAGTACACTGACCCTCCCGCTTCAGTCTTTCAGTACACTGACCCTCCCGCTTCAGTCTTTCAGTACACTGACCCTCCCGCTTCAGTCTTTCAGTACACTGACCCTCCCGCTTCAGTCTTTCAGTACACTGACCCTCCCGCTTCAGTCTTTCAGTACACTGACCCTCCCGCTTCAGTCTTTCAGTACACTGACCCTCCCGCTTCAGTCTTTCAGTACACTGACCCTCCCGCTTCAGTCTTTCAATGAATTGCCCCAATTGAAATTCGCCAGCCGAATGATCTCTTGTAACCCAACGAGCCTAGGTCTTACGCTCTCTGCCTCGTTAAAAGGTTCATCAGTGTCAGTGTCAGCAGGTGCTGGCTCCGGCAGACACAGCCAGTCGCGGCTCGAACACAATCCGATGCTCCAGTGGAGCCCGAATGCCGCCGCCGTGGCTGGACACCCGGCCGAGCAGTTCGTCCAGGCCGCGCGTCTCGGCCGGATCCAGCCGCAGCTTGAAGCGCTGCATCAGGCCGGTGAAGAACAGGAATAGCTCCATCCTGGCGAGACTCTCGCCCAGGCACGCCCGCTTGCCTAAGCCGAAGGACACCACGAATTCGCTTGGCGAGAATCGCCCGCTAGCCGGGTCCAGGTGACGCTCCGGACGGAAGCTGTCGGGCTCAGGGAACAGGTCGGAGCTGTGGTGGATGTTGTAGACATTGTAGGCCACTGCTGAGCCAGCAGGCAGGCGATAGCCGCTGACTGTGGTCTCCTCAGTGGAGCTGTGCATCACACCCAGCGGTGCCAGGCAGGCGAGTCGCTGCACCTCCTCCAGGGTGGCCATTGTGTAGTGCAGCGCAGCTTTGTCCTTTGTGCTGACTGGCCGCTCCGTGCCGATTTGGGCCTGGATCTCCTGAAGAACAGTTTAGAGGCGGGTGATGGTACACTTGTCTTGTCACTCTAGTCTCCCTGGAACTGTTTGGTCTGTCACTCTAATCTCTCAGGAACTGTTTGGTCTGTCACTCCAGTCTCCCTGGAACTGTTTGGTCTGTCACTCCAGTCTCCCTGGAACTGTTTGGTCTGTCACTCCAGTCTCCCTGGAACTGTTTGGTCTGTCACTCCAGTCTCCCTGGAACTGTTTGGTCTGTCACTCCAGTCTCCCTGGAACTGTTTGGTCTGTCACTCCAGTCTCCCTGGAACTGTTTGGTCTGTCACTCCAGTCTCCCTGGAACTGTTTGGTCTGTCACTCCAGTCTCCCTGGAACTGTTTGGTCTGTCACTCCAGTCTCCCTGGAACTGTTTGGTCTGTCACTCTAATCTCTCAGGAACTGTTTGGTCTGTCACTCCAGTCTCCCTGGAACTGTTTGGTCTGTCACTCCAGTCTCCCTGGAACTGTTTGGTCTGTCACTCCAGTCTCCCTGGAACTGTTTGGTCTGTCACTCCAGTCTCCCTGGAACTGTTTGGTCTGTCACTCCAGTCTCCCTGGAACTGTTTGGTCTGTCACTCCAGTCTCCCTGGAACTGTTTGGTCTGTCACTCCAGTCTCCCTGGAACTGTTTGGTCTGTCACTCCAGTCTCCCTGAAACTGTTTGGTCTGTCACTCCAGTCTCCCTGGAACTGTTTGGTCTGTCACTCCAGTCTCTCAGGAACTGTTTGATCTGTCACTCTAGTCTCTCAGGAACTGTTTGATCTGTCACTCTAGTCTCTCAGGAACTGTTTGGTCTGTCACTCCAGTCTCTTAGGAACTGTTTGGTCTGTCACTCCAGTCTCTCAGGAACTGTTTGGTCTGTCACTCTAGTCTCTCAGGAACTGTTTGGCCTTTTCACTCCAGTCTCTCAGGAACTATTTGGTCTGTCACTCCAATCTGTCAGGAACTATTTTGTCTGTTACTCCAGTCTCTCAGGAACTATTTGGTCTGTCACTCCAATCTGTCAGGAACTATTTTGTCTGTCACTCCAATCTGTCAGGAACTGTTTGGTCTGTCACTCCAATCTGTCAGGAACTATTTTGTCTGTTACTCCAGTCTCTCAGGAACTATTTTGTCTGTCACTCCAATCTGTCAGGAACTGTTTGGTCTGTCACTCCAATCTGTCAGGAACTATTTTGTCTGTTACTCCAGTCTCTCAGGAACTATTTGGTCTGTCACTCCAATCTGTCAGGAACTATTTTGTCTGTCACTCCAATCTGTCAGGAACTGTTTGGTCTATCACTCTAGTCTCTCAGTAACTTTTTTGGTCTGTCACTCCAATCTCCCAGAAGTCAGAACCCAGGCTAACGCTGGCAGCCACCATTTTCTTCGCAGCCACTCTCTGTACTGTACCTGGAAGACCCTCTCAGCAACGTCCGGATTGCGCAACATCATCAGCACGGCCCAGCGCAGCGTATGCGATGTGGTATCTGTGCCGGCCAGAAACAGGTCGGCAACGGCCAGCGTGAGCCTGGCGTGGTTGAACTTGTCCGGATGGCTAGCCTGGTGCCGCAGGTGGGCTTCGATATAGTCGCGCGGCTGCTGGGCGACGTCGCCATCGAGCTGCATCTCCGCCCGGTGCTGGTCGGCCTGTTTGGCGCAGAAGGCGAACAGCTCGCCGAACAGATCCAGTCGGCTGCGCCGGAGCCACAGAGCCAGGCGGGCCAGTGGGCGAAGCGCCTGTCAAATCAGTGAAGGTTGGACGTCAGGGTGTCCAATGCAATTAGCCGGTTGCTGAAATATTTGATAAGGGCCCTATAATAATAATAATAATAATAATAATAATAATAATAATAATAATAATAATAATAATTGCAGAAGGACTGCGGGCAATGGCACATCGTTTAGTGACACTAGACCCGCAGCCAGCGAGGAGGCAATTCTGCCCATTTCGCTGACTCCTGAGCACACACGCACAGATACTGTACGCAGGCACACACACTTACACAGGTGTGTACATCTGCCCTGACTTTTTCATCGTCAGGCAGTGTACTCTTCACTGTTCCTTGGAGGTTGGCTCTCAAGGGCGTAAACTGCACGACAAGCCCCCAAGCCTTCTCTCCGCGGCAGCGCCCCAATCTATTGTGGCCTCACAGAGGAATCGAGCTCAGGGACCGTGTGCGAGAGGCAAACGCGATAACCACTCTGCCACCGACCCCCTTGATAAAGGCCCTATACCTGCATCTGCCTGGCATGCAGAGCTACGATCATGATGAGTGTGCGATTGCTCTGCGATTGGGTCAGCTGGCGGAACACCTGCAGGATGCGGCCGAACTCCGGGTCCTCAGAGGCCAGCCGCGAGCCAAACACCAGCTGGCAGATGACGTTGCTAACCGCCGTGCTGAACAGCGGCACCGTGTCCAGGGCCGCTCCCGCCGGCTGCTGGCTGATACTGTCGCACAGGATGGCTGCCTCCTGGGCGATGATTTCCTGCGGGTGATTTTCCAAATGTGGCAATGTCTGATGTGTCAGCGTTCATCGCGAATGCTAGCTCATAGCAGACACTAGAGCTAAAGAGCTGGCGGAGTTATGTTTACTTTGCTTAGTCTCAGATCCAGGGGGTTTCCGTGGGCAATGACGCATTTATAGCGACAGTCGATCCGCAGCTAGCGTGGAGGCTTTTTGCGTGCAAATTCCGCTGACCTGGGCACGCGGATAAGTTACTTACGAGGTACACGCGCACTCACAGAGGGTGTGTACATATGCCATGACTTTTTCATCCTCAAGCAGTGTACACTCTCACTGCACTGGAGATTAAACTTCATCGGGGCTGAGTGACAGCAGTCTAGCGTGTTTCCACCTCGCACCGAGGTCCCTGAGCTCGATTCCACGGCGAAGCCACATTCGCTGGGGCGCAGCCGCAGAGAGAAGGCTTGGAGGCTTGTCGTGCAATTCACGCCCTTGAGAGCCAACCTCCAAGGCACAGTGCGAGTGTACACTGCCTGACGATGAGAATGTCAGGGCAGATGTACACGTGTGTGAGTGTGTGCCTGTCTACGTATGGGCAGATCAGCCTCAATGACTCAATGAGCTCAATGACTTTAGTGCGCGAAGTCTAATACGTAACGGTATAGCAAGGTATAGCGAACAGGCCCCTCTACTACGAGGATAAGTTAATCTCAGGTTTTGGCTTTCTGTAGTTCTGTAACCTTGCATCGCATCTCTTTCAGTGGTAAGTCCTTCCGGTTTGTCACAACCGAAGACCAACCTCGGCGCCCTGCCTTCCGAAGCCGAAATCGCGCAGCGTCTTCAAGCTGAAGCGGCGATAATCCCGCCACTGCTCGCCGCTGCTGGTGATGATTCCGCCCCATTCGCCAGTGAGCTCCTTCAGCATGATGGCGGCAGGCCTTGCTAGAAACTTGTCGCCCTGCGTCACCATGGCCTCCTTCATGGCGGCGTGCGTGTTCAGGATGTAGAGCGTCTCGAGGCCGTAGTGCAGCGCCACCACCGGCTCGTGACGATACTTGGCCTCGCTCAGGAACTCCTCCATTGGTTCGGCGACGAATGGCGAACTGCCTAGTAGCGGCAGCCAGCCAGGCGATGGCGGCGACTTGCCTACGGCGAGGCTGCGGCGAACGAGCGACGCAATCATGAGGCAGGCCAGGCCCGTTAGAAACAGAACAGCGATCAGCATTCTAACAAATGATGAGCACTTCTAGTACGAACTCGACCGGTTTTTACTCTGGAGTTATTTATGCGTTCAATTTTGTCCTCGAGTGAAAACTATTCCATTTTTTATCTGTTCGGACTGAATGCGAGTGAGTGTGAGACGAGGAGTCGTGAGAAAGACCATGGACAGTTTTTTACATGGAGCCACGGCGCGATGTTCCTTCGAAACCATGTCAGACAGACTTGCACAGTGAGCTAACGAGCATAGCCACATTTAAAAATTCTTTTCAAAATCATGATTTGCGCATAATACCTGTTAGCACACACATTTGTCAGATTATATGCCCTTATCTAACTCTTGCTTTGATACTGTCCAATACAGCTAGCTATTCATGCACTATACGTTTTTTTAAAAGCGTCAATGTACTCATGTTGCATGACATTACACTTTTTTACACGAAATGCTTAAAAGGCAGCTTTGTTTCGGCAGGGTTTAGCAAAAAAAGCATGCGCCGATATGTCGAGAAATTAATTCCGTCCAACTCCCACGGCCGTCCGACTTGGAAACCACACAAAGCATCTCTGACTCAAAGTTCGACTTGCGCGCTTTATTGCCATCCAAAGAATGTTGGTGGCATGTGGTTGATTGCTAGGAATTAGAGAATTTCATCCCTCCCCTGTCTCAAATATCCCTGTCTCATCCCTCCACTGTCTCATCTCTCACATGTCTCATCCCTCCACTGTCTAATCCCTCACCTGTCTCATCCATCCACTGTCTCATCCATCCACTGTCTCATCCATCCACTGTCTCATCCATCCACTGTCTCATCTCTCACCTGTCTCATCCGTCCCCTGTCTCATATCTCACCTGTCTCATATCTCACCTGTCTCATCTCTCCCCTGTCTCATCTCTCCCCTGTCTCATCCGTCCCCTGTCTCATCTCTCACCTGTCTCATCCCTTCCCTGTCTCATCTCTCCCCTGTCTCATCTCTCACCTGTCTCGTCTCTCCCCCTGTCTCATCTCTCACCTGTCTCATCTCTCCAATGTCTTATCTCTCCCCTGTCTCATCCCTTCCCTGTCTCATCTCTCCCCTGTCTCATCTCTCACCTGTCTCATCCCTTCCCTGTCTCATCTCTCCCCTGTCTCATCTCTCACCTGTCTCGTCTCTCCCCCTGTCTCATCTCTCACCTGTCTCATCTCTCCAATGTCTTATCTCTCCCCTGTCTCATCCCTTCCCTGTCTCATCTCTCCCCTGTCTCATCTCTCCCTTGTCTCATCTCTCACCTGTCTCATCTCTCGTCTGTCTCATCCGTCCCCAGTCTCATCCCTCCAGTGATTTGACTTACTTAGCTGTCCGAAGACTCAGCGGGGAAGCGGCAGTCACCCATTCCGCTAATCCCTGAAAAGCCCGCTTCAACCGAAAATTTGCTCAAAAAGGTGGCTGCGGGCGTGAGGCATCGCAGACCTTAACTTGCAGGCCTGGTCTGACTCATACTCACTGGCGTTGTGCCCCTCCAGTGTCTCATCTCTCCCGTGTCTCATCCGTCCCGTCTCATCTCTTGCCTGTCTCATCTCTCCCTTGACTCATTCTCTCCCCTGTCTCATCTCTTCTCTTACTGATCTGTTTCCTGTCTCATCTTAATTCTAACTGTCAATCCGACTGACTACACTACTCTTGACTAACATCCTCCATCAAACATCCACATTAAATCTAACATCCTCTAATTTAATCTAACATCCTCTCATTATATCAAACATCCTCATTAAACCTTACAGTCTCATTAAATATTATATCCTCATAAAAATTAGGACTTATTCTGTCTGGTTTTCGAGTCAGGCAAGCGCGCGGCTCGCCTAAAATAGACTTAAACTACTTCTTCACATAAGTACGTGCAACATAGTTGTTGTCTTACATAGCTGTCTCTCTTTTCATCTGCGTTTAGCTTCGGCTTTAGCTTTCGGTTTAGCTTTGACGTGAGTCAAAAATTGGCTATTTTTATCTATGATTTAAAGCACTCTAGCCAAAATGCAAAAAATGATGAGAGCCATTTCAGTGATATGCTTTTCTTTCGTGCATCTATTTTGTGTTTGGAGTGAAAACAGAGACACCCCGCGCCGGTTACCAGGGCGACTGTGATTTATAAGTACTAGTATAGGCTGCAGTCAGCACGGACTGGAAGTTGCCCATACGCGGCCAAGGACACAAGGACACTGAAGCAGTCACCAAGATCCAGGCGCACCATCAAATGTAAGTACTGGGCGTAAATACTGGGCAAAAGGCACTTTTTAATAGACAGTACTGCCAACTTAACTTCTGCCAAATCCTGTTCAATCATTTTCCCATCTCTCCGCTCGCTCCTCTCTTCCTTCCGCTCCTCTCTTCCTTCCTCTCCTCTCTTCCTTCCGCTCCTCTCTTCCTTCCGCTCCTCTCTTCCTTCCTCTCCTCTCTTCCTTCCTCTCCTCTCTTCCTTCCGCTCCTCTCTTCCTTCCTCTCCTCTCTTCCTTCCGCTCCTCTCTTCCTTCCGCTCCTCTCTTACTTCCTCTCCTCTCTTCCTTCCTCTCCTCTCTTCCTTCCTCTCCTCTCTTCCTTCCGCTCCTCTCTTGCTTCCTCTCCTCTCTTCCTTCCTCTCCTCTCTTCCTTCCTCTCCTCTCTTCCTTCCTCTCCTCTCTTCCTCTTATCCCGCTCCTCTATCCCCCTATCCCGCTCCTCTATTCCACCTATCCCGCTCCTCTATCCTCCTTATCCCGCTCCTCTATTCCACCTATCCCGCTCCTCTATTCCACCTATCCCGCTCCTCTATCCTCCTTATCCCGCTCCTCTATTCCTCCTATCCCGCTCCTCTATCCCCCTATCCCGCTCCTCTATCCCCCCTATCCCGCTCCTCTATTCCTCCTATCCCGCTCCTCTATTCCTCCTATCCCACTCCTCTATCCCCCCTATCCCGCTCCTCTATTCCACCTATCCCGCTCCTCTATCCCCCCTATCCCGCTCCTCTATTCCACCTATCCCGCTCCTCTATCCCCCCTATCCCGCTCCTCTATTCCTCCTATCCCGCTCCTCTATCCCCCTATCCCGCTCCTCTATTCCACCTATCCCGCTCCTCTATTCCACCTATCCCGCTCCTCTATTCCTCCTATCCCGCTCCTCTATCCCCCTATCCCGCTCCTCTATCCCCCTATCCCGCTCCTCTATTCCTCCTATCCCGCTCCTCTATTCCTCCTATCCCACTCCTCTATCCTCCCTATCCCGCTCCTCTATTCCTCCTATCCCGCTCCTCTATTCCTCCTATCCCACTCCTCTATTCCTCCTATCCCGCTCCTCTATTCCTCCTATCCCGCTCCTCTATTCCTCCTATCCCGCTCCTCTATTCCTCCTATCCCGCTCCTCTATTCCTCCTATCCCACTCCTCTATCCTCCCTATCCCGCTCCTCTATTCCTCCTATCCCGCTCCTCTATTCCTCCTATCCCACTCCTCTATTCCTCCTATCCCGCTCCTCTATTCCTCCTATCCCGCTCCTCTATTCCTCCTATCCCACTCCTCTATTCCTCCTATCCCGCTCCTCTATTCCTCCTATCCCGCTCCTCTATTCCTCCTATCCCGCTCCTCTATTCCTCCTATCCCGCTCCTCTATTCCTCCTATCCCGCTCCTCTATTCCACCTATCCCGCTCCTCTATTCCTCCTATCCCGCTCCTCTATTCCTCCTATCCCGCTCCTCTATCCCCCTATCCCGCTCCTCTATCCCCCCTATCCCGCTCCTCTATTTCTCCTATCCCGCTCCTCTATCCCCCTATCCCGCTCCTCTATCCCCCCTATCCCGCTCCTCTATTTCTCCTATCCCGCTCCTCTATTCCACCTATCCCGCTCCTCTATTCCTCCTATCCCGCTCCTCTATTCCTCCTATCCCGCTCCTCTATTCCTCCTATCCCGCTCCTCTATTCCTCCTATCCCGCTCCTCTATTCCACCTATCCCGCTCCTCTATTCCTCCTATCCCGCTCCTCTATTCCTCCTATCCCACTCCTCTATCCCCCCTATCCCGCTCCTCTATTCCTCCTATCCCACTCCTCTATTCCTCCTATCCCGCTCCTCTATTCCTCCTATCCCGCTCCTCTATTCCTCCTATCCCGCTCCTCTATTCCTCCTATCCCACTCCTCTATTCCACCTATCCCGCTCCTCTATCCCCCCTATCCCGCTCCTCTATTCCTCCTATCCCACTCCTCTATTCCTCCTATCCCGCTCCTCTATTCCTCCTATCCCGCTCCTCTATTCCTCCTATCCCACTCCTCTATCCCCCCTATCCCGCTCCTCTATTCCACCTATCCCGCTCCTCTATCCCCCCTATCCCGCTCCTCTATTCCTCCTATCCCGCTCCTCTATCCCCCTATCCCGCTCCTCTATCCCCCCTATCCCGCTCCTCTATTTCTCCTATCCCGCTCCTCTATTCCACCTATCCCGCTCCTCTATTCCTCCTATCCCGCTCCTCTATTCCTCCTATCCCACTCCTCTATCCCCCCTATCCCGCTCCTCTATTCCACCTATCCCGCTCCTCTATTCCTCCTATCCCGCTCCTCATTGCCATCCTCTTTCTCTCCATGTCTCCTTCCCGCTTTTCTAGCCCTCTGTTTCGCTCTTGTTTTGCTTTCATCGTCTTTACTCGCATCTCATCCGCATCTCCGTCTCTGCTTTCAGTAACGACTGAGTCAATGCCCCCCTTCCAGATATAATTGACGGTGTAGAAATTGCATTTACAGTACAATTAGCTCTCTAATAGAGATAAAACTGCACCTCTTCGATTTGTTATTTGTATGATTGTTGTACATTAAGCAAGTGAGCATCTAAAATGAGATTTTCCTCCTCAATACTGAATTGTGGCCCCTCTGTCCCTCTCTTTGTTAGTAAAACAGAGCTACTAACACAAAAGAAACTTCTGATGAGAGGCTTAAAGTAGGCATTGTGAAATGAGCTTGCAGGGTAAGACAATAAAACACAGTAGCTAACGATAGAGTACAATTGAATGCGTCTACGAGTTATATAGCAGCTGTAAGAAATTCATTGTGCAGCATTTGGAGAATTGCATTTAATTCGTTAAGATTTTTGTTGATAATTTTTTTTTCATCATTAGTCCAACTTTTTTAGAGCTAGGCGAGTTCACTTTTAGAGAACGTGAGTGCAACTACTATAGATAGGAAAATTTACCTGCTAAGAAAGCTATTGTTATCGTGTGACAATTTTCATGGCTATAATATTAATAGCAATAATATTTGCACCAGATGAGAGGCTCATTATTTGATGACAGTAGATCCACAGCCAGCGAGAGGCAATTCTGCCCATTTCTCTGATCTCTGGGTTCCGGCAATCACACTCGAGATTCTAGGAATCTCGGTGAACAAGTCGAACGCGTTGCAGCTTCGCCAATCACACCCCAGTCAGAGGGGGGTCGGTGGCAGAGCGGTTATCGCGTTTGCCTCTCGCACAACGGTCCCGAAGGGGGTCGTTTCACAAACCCTAATTTTCACAACGTCGCAAGACACACTTTCATAAGCCCTAAATTTCACAAACCCTAATTTTCTCAACGTCGAAAAGCCGTGCACAGAATTTCACAACGTCGAAAACTAAAGTTGCTTCCGACTTCACAAGCCCTAAATTTCACAAGCCCTTAATTTCACAAGCCCTAAATTTCACAAGACCTAATTTTCACAAGACATAATTTTCACAACGTCGAAAAGCCATGCACAGAAACTTCAGAAAATTAGGGTTTGTGAAAGCGACCCCTGTGAAAGATTCTATCTCCATAGTGCTTTTAGGCGTTGTGAAATTTAGGGCTTGTCAAATTTAGGTGTTGTGAAATCTGTGGCATTGCTTATTTTCGACGTTGTGAAATTTAGGGCTTACTAGCAAGTTTTGCCCCCCTTCGGGGAGCAGAAATATTTTGATTTCGTCCAGTATACACTTTTTAGCAGCTGCATTTTCAGCCTTTTTACGCTACAATGATCAGTTGACAATGATCCCCCAGTTGATAAAGATCCCCCAGTTGACAATAATCCCCCAGTTGACAATGATCCCCCAGTTGACAATGATCCCCCCGTTGACAATAATCCCCCAATTGATGATGATCACGCAGTTGATTATGATCCCCCAGTTGACAATAATCCCTCAATTGATGATGATCACGCAGTTGACAATGATCCCCCAGTTAATGATGACTCCCCATTGATGATGATCCCCAGTTGACAATGTTAACACAGCTGACAATGATCCCCGAATTGACAATAATCCCCCAATTGATGATGATCACGCAGTTGACAATGATCCCCCAGTTAATGATGACTCCCCATTGATGATAATCTCCAGTTGACAACGTTCCCCCAGTTGACAATGTTCCCACAGTTGACAATGATCCCCCAGTTGATGATGATCAACAAGTTGACAATGATCCCCCCAGTTCACAATGATCCTCCGGGTGATGATAAACCCCCAGTTGACAATGATCCCCAGTTGACAATGATCCCCCAGTTGACATTGACAATGATCTCCCAGTTGACAATGATCCCCCAGTTGACAATTATCCCCCAGTTAACCATGATCCCGCATTTGATGATGACTCCCCAGTTGACAATTATCCCCCAGTTGACAACTATCCCCCCGTTGACAATGATCCTCCAGTTGACCATGATCCCCCAGTTGACGATTATCCCCCAGTCGACAATTATCTCTCAGTTGACTATGATCCCCCATTGATGGTGATCCCAGTTGACAATGTTCCCCCAGTTGAACATGATCCCCTAGTTGACAATGATCCCCTAGTTGATTATGATCCCGCATTTGGTGATGTTTCCCCGTGACAATTATCCCCCAGTTGACAATTATCCCCCAGTTGCCAATGATCCTCCAGTTGACAATGATCCCCCAGTTGACAATTATCCCACAGTTTACCATGATCCCCCAGTTGACGATTATCCACCAGTTCTGGTTTAGCAATGATTCAAACGCTGGGTTAGCCATGATTCAAACTCTGGTTTTGCCATGATTCAAACTCTGGTTTAGCCATGATTCAGAATCTAGTTTAGCCATGATTCAGACGCTGGTTTAGCTATGATTCAAACTCTGGTTTAGCCATGATTCAGACGCTGGTTTAGCTATGATTTAAACTCTGGTTTAGCCATGATTCAGACTCTGGTGTAGCCATGATTCAGACTCTGGTTTAGCCATGATTCAGACTCTGGTTTAGCCATGATTCAGACTCTGGTTTAGCTATGAGCCATGATTCAGACTCTGGTGTAGCCATGATTCAGACTCTGGTTTAGCCATGATTCAGACTCTGGTTTAGCCATGATTCAGACTCTGGTTTAGCTATGAGCCATGATTCAGACTCTGGTGTAGCCATGAATCAGACTCTGGTTTAGCCATGATTCAAACTCTGGTTTAGCTATGATTTAAACTCTGGTGTAGCCATGATTCAGACTCTGGTTTAGCTATGATTCAAACTCTGGTTTAGCCATGATTCAGACTCTGGTTTAGCTATGATTCAGACTCTGGTTTAGCCATGATTCAGACTCTGGTGTAGCCATGATTCAGACTCTGGTTTAGCCATGATTCAAACTCTGGTTAAGCCATGATTCAGACTCTGGTTTAGCCATGATTCAGACTCTGGTTTAGCTATGATTCAAACTCTGGTTTAGCCATCATTCAAGCTCTGGTTTAGACATGATTCAAACTCTGGTTAGCCATGATTGAAACTCAATTTTAGCTATTATTCAATCGCTGGTTTAGCAATGATTCGAACTCTGGTTTAGCAATGATTCGAACTCTGGTTTAGCAATGATTCAAACTCTGGTTTAGCAATGATTCAGACTCTGGTTTAGCCATGATTCAGACTCCAGTTTAGCCATGATTCAAGCTCTGGTTTAGCCATGTTTCAGACTCTAGTTTCGCCTTGATTCAAATTTAGCCATGATTCAGACTCTAGGTTAGCCATGATTCAAACGTTGGTTTAGCCATGATTCAAACTCTGGTTTAGCCCTGATTCAAACTCTGGTTTAGCCATGATTCAGACGCTGTGATGATTTAAAGTCTGCTTTAGCCATGATTCAAACTCTGTTTTAGCCATGATTTAAACTCTGGTGTAGCCATGATTCAAACTCTGGTTTCGCCTTGATTCAAATTTAGCCATGATTCAGACTCTAGGTTAGCCATGATTCAAACGTTGGTTTAGCCATGATTCAAACTCTGGTTTAGCCCTGATTCAAACTCTGGTTTAGCCATGATTCAGACGCTGTGATGATTTAAAGTCTGCTTTAGCCATGATTCAAACTCTGTTTTAGCCATGATTTAAACTCTGGTGTAGCCATGATTCAAACTCTGGTTTCGCCTTGATTCAAATTTAGCCATGATTCAGACTCTAGGTTAACCATGATTCAGACTCTGGTTTAGCCATGATTCAAACTCTGGTTTAGCCATGATTCAAACTCTGGTTTAGCCATGATTCAGACTCTGGTTTAGCCATGATTCAAACTCTGGTTTAGCAATGATTCAGACTCTGGTTTAGCCATGATTCAGACTCCAGTTTTGCCATGATTCAGACTCTGGTTTAGCCATGATTCAAACACTGGTTTAGCCATCATTCAAGCTCTGGTTTAGACATGATTCAAACTCTGGTTTAGCCGTGATTCAAACTCTGGTTTAGCCATGATTCAAACGCTGGTTTAGAATGATTCAAACTCTGGTTTAGCCATGATTCAAACTCTTGTTTAGCAATGATTCAGACTCTGGTTTAGCCATGATTCAGACTCCAGTTTAGCCATGATTCAAGCTCTGGTTTAGCCATGATTCAAACTCTGGTTTAGCAATGATTCAGACTCTGGTTTAGCCATGATTCAGACTCCAGTTTTGCCATGATTCAGACTCTGATTTAGCCATGATTCAAACTCTGGTTTGGCCATGATTCAAACTCTGGTTAAGCCATGATTCAAACTCTGGTTAAGCC
The DNA here is from genome assembly GCA_950097015.1 of Macrostomum hystrix. Lineage (NCBI taxonomy): Eukaryota > Metazoa > Platyhelminthes > Macrostomidae > Macrostomum > Macrostomum hystrix. Next base: position 3,807,251 of record CATNEN010000012.1, read on the forward strand.
ATGATTCAGACTCTGGTTTAGCCATGATTCAAACTATGCTTTAGCCATGATTCAAACACTGGTTTAGCCATCATTCAAGCTCTGGTTTAGACATGATTCAAACTCTGGTTTAGCCGTGATTCAAACTCTGGTTTAGCCATGATTCAAACGCTGGTTTAGAATGATTCAAACTCTGGTTTAGCCATGATTCAAAATCTGGTTTAGCAATGATTCAGACTCTGGTTTAGCCATGATTGAAACTCAATTTTAGCTATTATTCAATCGCTGGTTTAGCAATGATTCGAACTCTGGTTTAGCAATGATTCGAACTCTGGTTTAGCCGTGATTCAAACTCTGGTTTAGCCATGATTCAAACGATGGTTTAGACCTGATTCAAACTCTGGTTTGCCATGATTCAAAATCTGGTTTAGCAATGATTCAGACTCCAGTTTAGCCATGATTCAAGCTCTGGTTTAGCCATGTTTCAGACTCTAGTTTCACCTTGATTCAAATTTAGCCATGATTCAGACTCTAGGTTAGCCATGATTCAAACGTTGGTTTAGCCATGATTCAAACTCTGGTTTAGCCATGATTCAAACTCTGGTTTAGCCATGATTCAGACGCTGTGATGATTTAAAGTCTGCTTTAGCCATGATTCAAACTCTGTTTTAGCCATGATTTAAACTCTGGTGTAGCCATGATTCAAACTCTGGTTTCGCCTTGATTCAAATTTAGCCATGATTCAGACTCTAGGTTAACCATGATTCAGACTCTGGTTTAGCCATGATTCAAACTCTGGTTTAGCCATGATTCAAACTCTGGTTTAGCCATGATTCAGACTCTGGTTTAGCCATGATTCAAACTCTGGTTTAGCAATGATTCAGACTCTGGTTTAGCCATGATTCAGACTCCAGTTTTGCCATGATTCAGACTCTGGTTTAGCCATGATTCAAACACTGGTTTAGCCATCATTCAAGCTCTGGTTTAGACATGATTCAAACTCTGGTTTAGCCGTGATTCAAACTCTGGTTTAGCCATGATTCAAACGCTGGTTTAGAATGATTCAAACTCTGGTTTAGCCATGATTCAAACTCTTGTTTAGCAATGATTCAGACTCTGGTTTAGCCATGATTCAGACTCCAGTTTAGCCATGATTCAAGCTCTGGTTTAGCCATGATTCAAACTCTGGTTTAGCAATGATTCAGACTCTGGTTTAGCCATGATTCAGACTCCAGTTTTGCCATGATTCAGACTCTGATTTAGCCATGATTCAAACTCTGGTTTGGCCATGATTCAAACTCTGGTTAAGCCATGATTCAAACTCTGGTTAAGCCATGATTCAGACTCTGGTTTAGCCATGATTCAAACTATGCTTTAGCCATGATTCAAACACTGGTTTAGCCATCATTCAAGCTCTGGTTTAGACATGATTCAAACTCTGGTTTAGCCGTGATTCAAACTCTGGTTTAGCCATGATTCAAACGCTGGTTTAGAATGATTCAAACTCTGGTTTAGCCATGATTCAAACTCTTGTTTAGCAATGATTCAGACTCTGGTTTAGCCATGATTCAGACTCCAGTTTAGCCATGATTCAAGCTCTGGTTTAGCCATGATTCAAACTCTGGTTTAGCAATGATTCAGACTCTGGTTTAGCCATGATTCAGACTCCAGTTTAGCCATGATTCAAGCTCTGGTTTAGCCATGATTCAAACTCTGGTTTAGCCATGATTCAGACTATGGTTTAGCCATGATTCAGACTCTAGGTTAGCCATGATTCAAACGTTGGTTTAGCCATGATTCAGACTCTGGTTTAGCCATGATTTAAATTCTGGTTTAGCCATGATTCAGACTCTGGTTTAGCCATGATTCAAACTCTGGTTAAGCCATGATTCAGACTCTGGTTTAGCCATGATTCAAACTCTGGTTTAGCCATGATTCAGACGCTGGTTTAGCCATGATTCAGACTCTGGTTTAGCCATGATTCAGACTCTGGTTAAGCCATGATTCAGACTCTGGTTTAGCCATGATTTAAATTCTGGTTAAGCCATGATTCAGACTCTGGTTTAGCCATGATTCAAACTCTAGTTAAGCCATGATTCAGACTCTGGTTTAGCCATGATTCAAACTCTGCTTTAGCCATGATTCAAACTCTAGTTAAGCCATGATTCAGACTCTGGTTTAGCCATGATTCAGACTCTGGTTTAGCCATGATTCAAACTCTGCTTTAGCCATGATTCAAACTCTAGTTAAGCCATGATTCAGACTCTGGTTTAGCCATGATTCAAACTCTGCTTTAGCCATGATTCAGACGCTGGTTTAGCCATGATTCAAGCTCTATTTTTGCCATGATTCAAATTCAGGTTTGCTATGATTTATGATATTTTATTTACGAAATGAAAAAAATAAATCAAAATAATCTTCAATCACTACTGGCTGAAAATTAGTCTAAATAATTTGACGCAGTGCAGAATCGAACCCTAGCCTAGCCTAACTTATTCCTAGTGCCTAACACATCGGCTATTCCGACTGTTGGTTAGTGGGTGCAGAAATCAGCCTTATAAAATGAATTCTCAAAGTTCTGGCTTTGTACAATGAAGTAAGAAAATAGAGTAAATAGAGAAGCCATGATTCAGACTCTGGTTTAGCCATGATTTAAATTCTGGTTAAGCCATGATTCAGACTCTGGTTTAGCCATGATTCAAACTCTAGTTAAGCCATGATTCAGACTCTGGTTTAGCCATGATTCAAACTCTGCTTTAGCCATGATTCAGACGCTGGTTTAGCCATGATTCAAACTCTGGTTTAGCCATGATTCAAACTCTGGTTAAGCCATGATTCAGACTCTGGTTTAGCCATGATTCAAACTCTGGTTTAGCCATGATTCAAACTCTGGTTTAGCCATGATTCAAACTCTGGTTTAGCCATGATTCAAACTCTGGTTTAGCCATGATTCAAACTCTGGTTTAGCCGTGATTCAAACTCTGGTTTAGCCATGATTCAAACTCTGGTTTAGCCATGATTCAAACTCTGGTTTAGCCATGATTCAGACGCTGGTTTAGCCATGATTCAAGCTCTATTTTTGCCATGATTCAAATTCAGGTTTGCTATGATTTATGATATTTTATTTACGAAATGAAAAAAATAAATCAAAATAATCTTCAATCACTACTGGCTGAAAATTAGTCTAAATAATTTGACGCAGTGCAGAATCGAACCCTAGCCTAGCCTAACTTATTCCTAGTGCCTACACATCGGCTATTCCGACTGTTGGTTAGTGGGTGCAGAAATCAGCCTTATAAAATGAATTCTCAAAGTTCTGGCTTTGTACAATGAAGTAAGAAAATAGAGTACACTCAGTCTCGCGGTTGGTTGTGTACATTTATTTCCAATTTGTCTCCAGAGTGCAGGCTTCAAATTCAATCAGCTAGGGGTTGTTGCGCAATTTGACGATGCAATTCTAATTCAGTGGCAGTGAGTGGTTTGACCTTTGAAAAATCATGTTTTTCGAATATTTAATCCCTTTAGCAATAAAGTTAAGCTTAATAAAAATACGTGTATAATTGTCCCCATATTTGGCATCTTTTGGTGAAGAAATGGTGAAAATCGGTTGAGCCGTTCGGGAGAAAATCAATTACAAGCAACCAAGCAAGCAACCAACCAACCATTTCATTTTTAGTATATTTATAAGTTAAGCTTAATAAAAATACGTGTATAATTGTCCCCATATTTGGCATCTTTTGGTGAAGAAATGGTGAAAATCGGTTGAGCCGTTCGGGAGAAAATCAATTACAAGCAACCAAGCAAGCAACCAACCAACCATTTCATTTTTAGTATATTTACTAGCTGCCTTCGCTACCCTCTGGGTAGCCTCCCTGTGAGTTCTTATCAGTACGCGCGTGCGTTATCAAAACTGGCTCTGATGCAATCATTAAAATTGGCACTGAAGGCCTCACTGTGCACAAGCTGTAAACAAGAATGCATTAGAAAAGCCTATTTAAAACTGTTTTTCGAATATTTAATCCCCTTGCCAATGGAATTAAGCTTAATAAAATTACGTGTACCGATTCCGGCCCATTTGTGATCTTTTGGCGAAGGAATTGTGAAAATCGGTTGAGCCGTTCGGGAGCTAGTCGATTGCAAGCAAGCAAGATTTTCATTTTTAGTATATTAGAAGATTACAAGCAACCAACCAACCATTTCATTTTTAGTATATTTACTAGCTGCCTTCGCTACCCTCTGGGTAGCCTCGCTTGAGTTCTTATCAGTTCGTTATCAAAACTGGCTCTGATGCAATCATTAAAATTGGCACTGGAGCCTCACTGCGCACAAGCTGAAAACAAGAATGCATTAGAAAAGCCTATTTAAAACAGTTTTTCGAATATTTAATCCCCTTGGCAATGGAATTAAGCTTAATAAAAATACGTGTATATGTGTCCCCATATTTGGCATCTTTTGGTGAAGAAATGGTGAAAATCGGTTGAGCCGTTCGGGAGAAAATCAATTACAAGCAAGCAAGCAAGATTTTCATTTTTAGTATATTAGACTAGCAAGTTTTGCCCCCCTTCGGGGAGCAGAAATACTTTTAATTCGTCTAGTACATACTTTTTAGCAGCTGAATTTACAGCTTTTTAAAGCTACAATGAACCCCCAGTTGACAATGATCCCCCAGTTGACAATGATCCCCCCGTTGATGATGATCTCCTAGTTGATGATGATACCCCAGTTGACAATGATCCCCCAGTTGACAATGATCCCCCAGTTGACAATGATCCCCCAGTTGATGATGATCCCCCGTTGATGATGATCTCCCAGTTGACAATGATCCCCCAGTTGACAATGATCCCCCAGTTGACAATGATCCCCCCGTTGATGATGATCTCCCAGTTGATGATGATACCCCAGTTGACAATGATCCCCCAGTTGACAATGATCCCCCAGTTGACAATGATCCTCCAGTTGATGATGATCCCCCGTTGATGATGATCTCCCAGTTGACAATGATCCCGCCCGTTGACAATGATCCCACAGTTGACAATGAACCCCCAGTTGACAATGATCCCCCAGTTCATGATGACCCTCAGTTGACAATGATCCCCCAGTTGACAATGATCCCCCAGTTCACAATGATCCCCCAGTTGATGATGATCCCCCAGTTGATGATGATCCCCCAGTTGATGATGATCCCCCAGTTGATGATGATCACCCAGTTGACAATGATCCCCCAGTTGACAATGATCCCCCCGTTGATGATGATCTCCCAGTTGATGATGATACCCCTGTTGACAATGATCCCCCAGTTCATGATGACCCTCAGTTGACAATGATCCCCCAGTTGACAATGATCCCACAGTTGACAATGATCCCCCAGTTGACAAAGATCCCCCAGTTCACAATGATCCACCAGTTAACAAAGATCCCCCAGTTCACAATGATCCCCTAGTTGATGAAGTCTCCCCATTGATGATGATCCCCAGTTAACAATGTTCCTCCAGTTGACAATGTTCCCCCAGTTGACAATGATCCCCCAGTTGATGATGATCACCCAGTTGACAATGATCCCCCAGTTGACAATGATCCCCCAGTTGACAATGATCCCCCAGTTGACAATGATCCCGCCGGTTGACAATGATCCCACAGTTGACAATGAACCCCCAGTTGACAATGATCCCCCAGTTGATGATGATCCCCCAGTTGACAATGATCCCCCAGTTGATGATGATGCCCCAGTTGACAATGAACCCCCAGTTGACAAAGATCACCCAGTTGATGATGATCCCCCAGTTGATGATGATCACCCAGTTGACAATGATCCCCCAGTTGACAATGATCCCCCCGTTGATGATGATCTCCCAGTTGATGATGATACCCCAGTTGACAATGATCCCCCAGTTGACAATGATCACCCAGTTGACAATGATCCCCCAGTTGACAATGATCCCCCCGTTGATGATGATCTCCCAGTTGATGATGATACCCCTGTTGACAATGATCCCCCAGTTCATGATGACCCTCAGTTGACAATGATCCCCCAGTTGACAATGATCCCACAGTTGACAATGATCCCCCAGTTGACAAAGATCCCCCAGTTCACAATGATCCACCAGTTAACAAAGATCCCCCAGTTCACAATGATCCCCTAGTTGATGAAGTCTCCCCATTGATGATGATCCCCAGTTAACAATGTTCCTCCAGTTGACAATGTTCCCCCAGTTGACAATGATCCCCCAGTTGATGATGATCACCCAGTTGACAATGATCCCCCAGTTGACAATGATCCCCCAGTTGACAATGATCCCCCAGTTGACAATGATCCCGCCGGTTGACAATGATCCCACAGTTGACAATGAACCCCCAGTTGACAATGATCCCCCAGTTGACAATGATCCCGCCGGTTGACAATGATCCCACAGTTGACAATGAACCCCCAGTTGACAATGATCCCCCAGTTGATGATGATCCCCCAGTTGACAATGATCCCCCAGTTGATGATGATGTCCCAGTTGACAATGAACCCCCAGTTGACAAAGATCACCCAGTTGATGATGATCCCCCAGTTGAAGATGATCACCCAGTTGACAATGATCCCCCAGTTGACAATGATCCCCCCGTTGATGATGATCTCCCAGTTGATGATGATACCCCAGTTGACAATGATCCCCCAGTTGACAATGATCCCCCAGTTGACAATGATCCCCCAGTTGATGATGATCCCCCGTTGATGATGATCTCCCAGTTGACAATGATCCCCCAGTTGACAATGATCCCCCAGTTGACAATGAACCCCCAGTTGACAACGATCCCCCAGTTGACAATGATCCCCCATTTGACAATGATCCCCCAGTTGACAATGATCCCCCAGTTGATGATGATCTCCCAGTTGATAATGATCCCACAGTTGACAATGATCCCCCAGTTGACAATGATCCCCCAGTTGACAATGATCCCCCAGTTGACAATGATCCCCCAGTTGACAATGATCCCCCAGTTGACAATGATCCCCTAGTTGATGAAGTCTCCCCATTGATGATGATCCCCAGTTAACAATGTTCCTCCAGTTGACAATGTTCCCCCAGTTGATAATGATCCCCCAGTTGATGATGATCACCCAGTTGACAATGATCCCCCAGTTGACAATGATCCCCCAGTTGACAATGATCCCCCAGTTGACAATGATCCCGCCGGTTGACAATGATCCCACAGTTGACAATGAACCCCCAGTTGACAATGATCCCCCAGTTGATGATGATCCCCCAGTTGACAATGATCCCCCAGTTGATGATGATGCCCCAGTTGACAATGAACCCCCAGTTGACAAAGATCACCCAGTTGATGATGATCCCCCAGTTGATGATGATCACCCAGTTGACAATGATCCCCAAGTTGACCATGATCCCCCATTTGATGATGATTCCCCAGTTGACAATTATACCCCAGTTTACCATGATCCCCATTTTGATGATGACTCCTCAGTTGACGTTGATTTTTCAAACGCTGGGTAAGCCAAGATTCAAACTCAGATTTCGCCATGTTTTAAACCCTGGTGGGCTATGATTCAAACTCTCGTTTTGCCATGATTCAAACTCTGGTTTAGCCATGATTCAGACTCCGGTTGACTATGATTCAAACTCTGGTTTTGCCATGATTCAAACGCTGGTTTAGCCATGATTCAAACTCTGGTTTAGCCATGATTTAAGCTCTGGTTTAGCCATGATTCAAGCTCTGGTTTAGCCATGATTCAAGCTCTGGTTTAGCCATGATTCAAACTCTGGTTTAGCCATGATTCACACTCCGGTTGACTATGATTCAAACTCTGGTTTTGCCATGATTTAAACTCTGGATTAGCCATGATTCAAACTCTGGTTTAGCCATGATTTAAGCTCTGGTTTAGCCATGATTCAAACTCTGGTTTAGCCATGATTCAAGCTCTGGTTTAGCCATGATTCAGACTCTGGTTTAGCCATGATTCAAACTATGCTTTAGCCATGATTCAAACTCTGGTTTAGACATGATTCAAACTCTGGTTTAGCCGTGATTCAAACTCTGGTTTAGCCATGATTCAAACGCTGGTTTAGAATGATTCAAACTCTGGTTTAGCCATGATTCAAACTCTTGTTTAGCAATGATTCAGACTCTGGTTTAGCCATGATTCAGACTCCAGTTTAGCCATGATTCAAACTCTTGTTTAGCCATGATTCAAACTCTGGTTTAGCCATGGTTCAAACTCTGGTTTAGCCATGATTCAGACTCTGGTTTAGCCATGATTCAGACTCTAGTTTAGCCATGATTCAGACTCTATTTTTGCAATGATTCAAACTCAGGTGTGCTATGATTTATGATATTTTATTTACGAAATGAAAAAAATAAATTAAAATAGTCTTCAATCACTACTGGCTGAAAATTATTCTAAAATGATTTGACGCAGTGCAGAATCGAACCCTAGCCTAGCCTATAACCTATTCCTAGTGCCTACACATCGGCTATTCCGACTGTTGGTTAGTGGGTGCAAAAATCAGCCTTATAAAATGATTTCTCAAAGTTCTGGCTTTGTACAATGAAGTGAGAAAATAGAGTACACTCAGTCTCGCGGTTGGTTGTGTACATTTATTTCCAATTTGTCTCCAGAGTGCAGGCTTCAAATTCAATCAGCTAGGGGTTGTTGCGCAATTTGACGATGCAATTCTAATTCAGTGGCAGTGAGCAAAATTCTTAATAGGCCAAGATGGTTTGACCTTTAAAAAATCTGGTTTTTCGAATATTTAATCCCCTTAGCAATAAAGTAAGGCTTAATAAAAATACGTGTATAATTGTCCCTATATTTGGCATCTTTTGGTGAAGAAATGGTGAAAATCGGTTGAGCCGTTCGGGAGAAAATCAATTACAAGCAACCAAGCAACCAAGCAACCATTTCATTTTTAGTATAGTGGACTAGCAAGTTTTGCCCCCCTTCGGGGAGCAGAAATACTTTTAATTCGTCTAGTATATACTTTTTAGCAGCTGAATTTACAGCTTTTTAAAGCTACAATGAACCCCCAGTTGACAATGATCCCCCAGTTGACAATGATCCCCCAGTTGACAATGAACCCCCAGTTAACAATGAACCCCCAGTTGACAACGATCCCCCAGTTGACAATGATCCCCCATTTGACAATGATCCCCCAGTTGACAATGATCCCACAGTTGACAATGATCCCCCAGTTGACAAAGATCCCCCAGTTGACAATGATCCCCCAGTTGACAATGATCCCCCAGTTGACAATGATCCCCCAGTTGACAATGATCCCCCAGTTGATGATGATCCCCCAGTTGACAATGATCCCCCAGTTGAGAATGATCCCCCAGTTGACAATGATCCCCCAGTTGACAATGATCCCCCATTTGACAATGATCCCCCAGTTGACAATGATCCCCCAGTTGACAATGATCCCCCAGTTGACAATGATCCCCCAGTTGACAATGATCCCCCAGTCGACAATTATCCCCCAGTTTACCATGATCCCCCAGTTCACCATGATCCCCATTTTGATGATGACTCCCCAGTTGACGTTGATTTTTCAAACGCTGGGTTAGCCAAGATTCAAACTCAGGTTTCGCCATGTTTTAAACCCTGGTGGGCTATGATTCAAACTCTCGTTTTGCCATGATTCAGACTCTGGTTTAGCCAAGATTCAAACTCTGGTTGGCTATGATTCAAACTCTGGTTTAGCCATGATTCAAGCGCTGGGTTAGCCATGATTGAAACTTGGTTTTTGCCATGATTCAAACTCTGGTTTAGCCATGATTCAAACGCTGGGTTAGCCATGATTGAAACTCTGGTTTAGCCAAGATTCAAACTCTGGTTGGCTATGATTCAAAGTCTGGTTTAGCCATGATTCAAACTCTGGTTTAGCCATGATTCAGACTCTGGTTTAGCCATGATTCAAACTCTGGTGTAGCCATTATTCAAACTCTGGTTTAGCCATGATTCAAACTCTAGTTTAGCCATGCTGATGATGATGGTTTAGCCATGATTCAAACTCTAGTTTAGCCATGCTGATGATGATGGTTTAGCCATGATTTAGTCTCTGGTATAGCCATGATTCAGACGCTGGTTTAGCCATGATTCAAACTCTGGTGTAGCCAATATTCAAACTCTGGTTTAGCCATGATTCAAACTCTGGTTTAGCCATGATTCAGACTCTGATTTAGCCATGATTCAGACGCTGGTTTAGCCATGATTGAAACTCTGGTTTAGCCATGATTCAGACTCTGGTTTAGCCATGATTCAGACTCTGGTTAAGCCATGATTCAGACTCTGGTTTAGCCATGATTCAAACTCTGCTTTAGCCATGACTCAAACTCTGGTTTAGCCATGATTCGGACTCTGGTTTAGCCATGATTCAAACTCTGCTTTAGCCATGATTCA